>CM046881.1:235260716-236592047 GCA_025667525.1 Glebionis coronaria
GTCACACAAAATACCCCAAAAATAAGACTAAGTGACGAACCTCAAAAACCGGGGTTGTCACATCACTCCCTCCTAATAGAAATCTCGTCCCGAGATTTACTCCTTAGGATCATCATTAGCAAATATCTAAGGATACTTGTTCCTCATAAATCCTTCCCGTTCCCACGTGAACTCTAGTCCACGTTCCAAATTCCATCTAACCATAACTATGGTATATTACCCTTTTTTCCAACGTCTTAGCTTCACGACCTAAAATCTCTACCGTTTCTTTGATGAAGACGAAGACTCGTATCCATAGTAATATCATCTAACGGTACTTGCAAGTCGGTTCTTGCTAAGCATTTCCTCAAGCTTGATACACGAAATACATCATGCACACTACTCAATTCTCCTAGTAATTACCAAACCTATAAGCCACTTCTCCAATCCTTTCAAGAATTTCGAACGGACCCATGATTCTAGGTGCTATCTTCCCTTTCTTCCCAACCACATCACTCCTTTCCATGGTGAAACCTCTAGCATAACCTCACTCCAATCTTAAATCCCAACGGCTTTTGACTCTCGTCCGCACAGCTCTCTTGTCGGTTCTTTACCATTTTCAACCTCTAGTTAAGCACTGCCACCACCTCCATAGTTTTCCGATCCACATCCGGTCAAATAAGTTGGCTGCTTCTAACTTCATCCCACTATAACGGTGATCCACCTCATCTCCTATGTATTAACTCCAGCAGTTTCTACTACAATTCCTACCACCGGACCTAACGACTTCTATCCTCCATGGATTTTCCTTCTTTCGGAAGTTCTCCCAACCTTAATCACATCTAATGGTATATACAGGATTGCATAACCAAAAGGTTCCCATAACATTCACATCAAACATGTCATAACCACCACCTCATCCTTTCTTTCCCATGATCGGCACCAAGTAACTATCCATACTTCATACTAACAGGTGCTACACCTTTTCCCTAGGTGGAACGTTCCATTGTTCGTGACTACTAACCTCTTGCTCTAACGGTTTTCCCTTCCATATCAACCCCACTATCTTTACAACCTCTCGCTCCCTCGAATCATTCTTCCTCCATACTACTTTTCGCTTGTCTTTCCAGAATCTTAATTTCCATACCATCTTATATCCCATGTTCAGCCTATAATTTAGGCGTTTCCTCCTTTATTCTATATTCTCATCAATGGGGAATATGCCCCTCTCACCGGTGACTCTCTCTTTGTAGAATAATTCTTCCTAAGTAAAATGCATTCTCCAAACTATCTCCAAACCACACGCCAAAGCTCTAGGAGTCTTTCTCAGTTACCCCTATAGTATGCTCATACCAACCATAAGTCTATCAACGGTATACTACGCTTGGTTCCTATCGTTTCTTCCCTTGCCATAATCCTTCATAAGGCATTCCATACCTATTAGGTAAACTTTTACACAAAACCGCCTATTTCATCGCATCTGTATGTAATCCTTACAACTTCTCAACTACGTGACTTCTCATTCCTCTTGAAATAGAGGATGAATTAGACAGTCTATCGACTATCACCGAACTCTCATCGTACTTATTCCTCACCCCATTATGTATCCCTTCCACCAACTTCGTCCTTACATCGCCCTTTCTAAGCTACTCCTATCTATGTAGGAAGTATAGTCTACGTCCCTTTTCTCCATACGATTGTCCAAGCCATGCAACATAAATGTTGTCGCGTTCTCTGCTTTAGACAACTCAACTCGTGCAACCTACATCCTTCATCCAAACCACCCTAATACGTCATCCATATAGTTCAAGTTCGTCTCAGCTTCACTTCCTTCTTCTTATTCCATGTCTCATCAACCATGCTTACCTTTCCCAGATGGTACTTGGCCTTGCAATTTTATTTCATCACTTAACTCCACCCATCACCTTTGTCAAATGTTCAATCAAGAGGATTGAATATGTGTTGGAGACGTTCATGATCCTTATAGATCATTCTCTACGTCTCGTACCCCAAATGTCTCTAGCCTTCTAGGAAGATATAACAATCCAGCTCCACTAACTAAATCTTATCTAGTTCTTCCAAATCTTCAGTTCTTGCAACGTATAAGCAATCGCCTTTCTTTTTCGTTCTCGTACACATCCAAATCCTTTCTCCACGTATTGTCATGCCTCGCGAATTCATCCAGTCCTTCCGATAATGCCAAGATCGGCTCATTATCCAATCCACCTCTTCAGCCTCCAAAATGCTTCCTCATCCTCTCTTGGCAACAACAGAAACAAATTTCTACCTCTTTCTACTCGCGAAATTCTACACACATTATAAAAGATCGATACTCCTTCTTATCAACTCATCCAACCGCTGTCACATCACATTTACTACCAGCCAACTCAACCTTTATCTTGAATCCCTTGCAATTTCCAACAACTCCTGTCTTTAAAATCATTCCATCAACAATTACCTTGGAAAGGCACTAACTACAACTCGTCTTGCTCCTTCTACTGGCTCTGTTCATGGTTCTACTTCAAGATAATAGGTAAACCTACTAAATCTTAAGAAATCTTCGGAAAATTTTACATACCTAACGAATATCACAAGTACCTTTGAAATATCACATCCCCTTCCAACATTCTATATGATGCGTTACTTGTGCCAATATCCATACTTTATACAAATCTCTATTCATCTCCATTGGCACTCCTAAGAGACCTCATGACCACATTAGTTCGTCTTTCTACGAACTTATAACTCTTTTCCCATCACAAAGGGCATTCCAACTATTCTCTCATATGACTATATCAATGCTCTCAATCAATACAAAACCAAAACTACATCTGGAACCCACCAGACACGACCAACGAATCAAAACTACGGATAACTAACGACATTTCATGTGCACCAGTTAAAACAAGCCAAAAACCACGAGACTCAAAAGAAAACTCAAACACAAAACATGTATCAATTCAAAATGACCCATGACAACGAAAAATAATCCAAGAAACACCCAATGGCAACCAAAACATATTACGCCCCGTGACATACTTTTTTAAACCTTGTACGACATCGACTTTTCCTAAAAGAATATTTTTTTCTTTACCTCTCTACATCTATGTGACTCAAAAAAATCTACAAACAACCCTCTATACGATCTCAAGACTCAACTCAAAGACTAGGTGCCCCGAACATCCCAAATCATAAGTTTAAAAACTACTATTCAAAACTCAACCTTGAATCCGACACTTGTACAACAATTTCGACCAGGCTACTGACCCCCATGACTATACATTCTGAATATTTGAAAAGTACATTCTGAGTAAATAATTTTAGGCTTTTGAATCACCCAAAAAGCTTTAAAAACGAACAATTTATGACCAAAACAATTTTATACTAGTTGTTTTAAAAACTAAAGAATCATCTTAGTAAATAACGTAATCCTTTTTAAATGAAAAGAAATAAATGTATGTGAAACTTTCATGAACTTTGTTTAGTCTTGTATATATAATTATAAATGACGTATATCAATTAAACTCACTTATATGAAATATTTAAGTAGGAAAATTTTATTTTGCTTTATTTTAAAGAAGGTCTCTTAGAATTTGAAATAAATAAGTGTTGATTACATTAAAAAACTTATTTTATATCTTGTTGCATGTTGATCCCAAACTTAGATCGATTTAGCTTTGAGTTATCGAGATTAAATCAAGTATAACACGTAGAGAAACCTTTGTATATGTATATAATAATCTAAGTGTTATGCGAAATTAACACTTAAACAAGAACACACAAGATGTAAACAAACTTTCACTTTGATTAATAATATCAAACTTGCTTACAATGAAAGTGTTAACGTATGAAAAACTTATATTGAACATTAACCTAAAGGTCTTCTTTTATAGACATAAGAAGCCTTGTACAATAATCTACGTATCAACTATTCTAGGTAAAGATAAATATAGAAAATACATTGTTGTTCCTATCTTTACTAGAAGTAATCTAGAATACAATAAACGCGTAGAGTATATCCTTCCATCAGTGCTTGTCTTCAATGCATCAACGCTTGACTTTGTCTTGTCAACGCTTGATCTGTCAGCGTTTGTTTTACTCCTGTCAACGCTTGTTTTACTTTTGTCAGCGCTCAAGTAGACTGGCCGTAATTTATTCCCAACAATCCTCCCCTAAACTTGATATCTACTCTAGTGATCAAGTTTCTGAATAAACATTAAGAACTAGGAGGAATCTTACAAACCTTCTAATATTGGTAATAAATAATTCTGATCAAATCTTTTGCCACGTCACTTGAATAATCATTTTCCAGCTGTGTATGCTTCATCTTCTCCAAGACTTCCTTGGACATGAAATACTGACCATCTACAAGTAGATACTCAACAAACTTTGTAGAACTCAAATAATAAACACCAGCAGTTGAATACAATCTCCATTGAAAACCACTGAGATCATCTTCAAGATCCTTCCAAATAGCAGGATTTCCATCTCTTAGTCCACACATTCTCTTGAATGTGGACCACAGTTTTATTCCATTGACTGAAGTTAGTGCTTCAGTCACATACTTGGCCTCTAATAACCTCCATAGGTCTACCAAGTCTTCTCTGTCAAAACTTGCAAACAAAGATATAAGGGTGGTAAAAGTGTGAACCTCTTTTCCATACCTGCCAATCTTCTAAAACCCACATTCATCTTCTTCATAGCTTATAATAGGATTTCTGGAATCAAGTGGTAACACTTGTACCATATCTGAAGCTTCTAATGGTGAGAGCTTGAGGCTCTTTCTTATGACAACTTCACTTGGATGTAATGGATCCATATCTTTGGGAAACTCAAGAGGGACTCCCTTTTTCACTGGTCTAGGAACAAACATTGCCTTCTTAAGCTCCAATTCCTCTACAAGTTCTTCTTTTCTTTCATCAGAAAGAAGTCTTAGAGTGTTTTCTTCCTGCACTCTAACCCAAATGGGATAAGCTCTACACTTCAACTCTTCAAATGTCAATCCAGTCAATTTCTTATAAGTCCACCCTGTTCCATGATATCTGAGCAGCATGAAGTACAACTCCTTTCTATCCCTTTTCAAATTTGAGAGAACATTGCTTGCTTTATGTTTCAGAATGACCTTGCAATCCTTTTGTACTCTGAGAAGAATCTCCAAACCCCATATCTGATCTGAAATGGTCAAATGTGGATTCTCCATACACCTATCTTCCCAAGCATGGTACATCTGAACCACCTCTGGCATATCAAAATCAACCTGCAATTTCAACTCATTCAATTTCTCCTTGGCCAGCACATCACCATACTCAAGTCTTTCTGGTTGTTCTATGATCATAACACTTGAGTCTGAACTAGCTTCATCACTTCCTTCTTTCTCTTCTGAAGTGACAACAAAAGGTGATTATCCCACCTCCTTTCTTTCTTGTTCCACAATTTGTGTAGTCAAATTTCTATCAAACTCAATTTGTGCTGCATTCTTTGGAACAACCTCTTCTACCATAATACCCTTACCCTTATCTAATGGATCAATTGTTGGTAAGGTAGATGGTAATACCTGTGAAGAAACCTCTTTGATGATGGATGATGACTGGAATACATCAACCTCATTTGCAGGTCTGTCAACGCTCACTTTTGCTTTGTCAGCGCCCAAAATACTCATGTCAGCGTTCAAATCTGTCTTGTCAATGCCCAAAGTACCTGTCTCAGCGCCTCTTGCAATTTCTTCCAACATGGCTGTAAATGACAAATTTAAGTTGGTAGGAGCAACTAGAGACATATCAAAACCTGTCTGTTTCTTCAAACCAGTAAGGGCTTCAGCTACACCCAAAGATTCTTCATCATATGAATCTTTTCCACTCTTAACAAAAGGTTCTGTAGCAGCTTCATGTGAGCCTTTATCACTCAAATTAACAGGCTCTGTAGCAGCTTCCTCCCCTTTGTAAGAATCCTCCTCAGATAAAAGGACCCTTGTCTGCCTTCTCCTTGACTCAGCTGTTTCCAAAATAACAATCCTCTCCCTCAATTGCTTGAGTTCAAGGCCTTGTGTGCTGACAACTTGTACCACGTCTGCATTTTGCTGTTGCAAGCTCATGCAGACAGCCGTCAATTCCATTAGGGTCATTGGTTCCAATCTGCCCTCTTCTAAAATGGGTATTTGACCTCCCAAGTTAGATTCATTGGGCATGGATGAGGTCTTAATTATGGTAGGACTGTCTTGGCCAGCTTCTAAGCCAGAACCAATAGTCCCAACCTCATCCATAGCACCAACCACACTTGTGGTGGTGGTTCTCTCTGCTACATGGCTAGGACCACTAGAGGAGAACACTCCAATAGTCCTTTGACGTTTTTGTAACCTATATTGTGTTGGGGGGAAGAAGATGTGGATTGGGTGGATGTTGGTTGGTTAAGGGGTGTTTGGGTCTGTGAAGGATTTGTGTCAACGTTTAAAATAGGCACATCAACGCCAACATTTAACGTGTCAGCGTCGAAGGGTTCTTGGTCAATTTGCATATGTTGTGGTGAAGGTAAAGGTTCAGATATTGGGTCAATTTGGGGTTGGGGGTCTGGTTGGGGTTGAGCTGCTTCAATGACAGCAATCATAGCTGGGGTTAGGGGTAGGTCACGGTGTGGGGGTGAGTTCATCTTCATTAAAATTGCTTTCTTTTGCACAGAGATCTCATAAAAATCATCATGATCCCTTGCAGTAACCTTGGACATCAAAAACCATTTGTAAAAATCTAGGACAAGCTAAAGTCATTTTGTTCCCTTTATTTTTACACATGCCCTCAAAAATCATTTTGGAATAATTAAATTTTTGCCCAGTAGCAAGGCACACAATAGCACTTGCAATAGATCTATTGATCTCATTGTGTGCAGTACACTTGGGACTCAACCATTGTAAGAGGACATGTATTAGGTACTTCCAGGCTGGGGGAAACTCCTGTTTATGATGTTTATTTAAAGTTCCTTCAGCAGGAAAAGGATAACCCAAAGCCCTTAGTCCTTGTTCTATTTCACTAATAGGGAGGGTGGTTATACCATCAGCATCATCAAGATGCAAAGCTTGGCGTACCAAAGCTTCAATAACCGCCCATGTTCTCCCATGAACAATAGAAGATAATGTAGTCACTATATTAACTATTGAGGAACTAACAGTGTTCCAAAACTGTTTAATATGTGTGACATGAATGAGTGGAGCATGAGAAAGAGCATACCTAAGTGGGGATGCGTTCAAATACACCACCATTTGCGTGTATTGGGGAAACAGAGTATCATCAGCTTCAAGATATGCGACCATGTTGTGTTGACTTCTGAACCCCAATTCCAAATCAGATGGTTTAAACTTTGGTGCCATTGTAGAAAGCTGTTTGAAAGATTGATAAAGATGAAGTTTATAGGAGAAAATTGTGTTAGACAAGAATAATAGGTACCCTGTTTAAAATAGGAGCCAAATATATAGGAGAAGAAAATGCATGTGATTGGCCCAAAAATAGGCAAGTATTTTCAAAATGCAATCATGTAAATATTGAAAAAGAATAAGTTTATCTCATGCATTAAATGAGGGTTATCTGCTCCCAAAATTACGGCCTAAAAATATGTCAAAAAGTAACAACTGGGTAGGTCCCATTGAGTGTCAACGGTAAAAAATAACCCATCAACGCCCAACGGCTATATTCTTGTCACCGTTTGCCAAAGCCATGTCAGCGTCTAAATTGGTCACAACAACGCTTGGAAAAATACTTGTCAGCGTCCAAAAATAAAAATTTATAAAAATGAAAAATGACCTTAACAAAGTAATTTATCCTAGAGAAGATAACCAAAAAGTTGATAATTATTATAGGGCGGCAAGCACTGTCCAGTTATGCACACTTGCTTATGCAAGATAGACATAACAGTCCTCTAGTGTCCCTTGCTAACCAAAATTCTTAACAACTAAGTTACCTTATAAAATTCCTTGTTACTCCAAGGTAAAACCCAGGACAAAATCATTCCCAAGTCTCCCAGCAGACCACAACCAATTCTAGGCCAAAAATGTCTTGGCAGCATGCATAGTATATCAACTTTGCATGCTACAGTGCCTCATGATTTAGTAAAGCTAACTCATACTCACCTGCGAACAAAATCTAGAATTGTGATAAGAGTATCATATGGATACCCAAACATCCTAAAGGTTCCTAAAACCTCCCCTTAAACTGTAATACATAATTTGCCAAAAATATGCATGAACATAAAAAATTTATGTCAAGATAGAAATTAAAAATTTCAACCATCATCCATAAATAAAAACATGTCCAAATGCTTCTCCAATGATCCATAAGCAACTCTGTATCCAATGGTATACTGCTAACATCACCTGTACATTTAGATTGAAAACCACAAAACTAACATTGTTGCTGACAACGCCCCGATAACACTTGACAGCGTTGAGGGAAGCTTTGTCAGCGTTAGACAAATATATTGCTGACAACAACGTTCAAGCAACCTTTGTCAGTGTTAGAAAAATATAGTGGAAAATCTAAATCCTTAAAAAGACCAATAACAATGCATTTATCCTATACATACTTTTACAAAAAGACTCCAAAACATATATTATGTGAGATTGATCATTCCAATACTTGTTACCAAGTATTGAAACCTTCCAACATCAAAAGGTTTAGTCAGTAAATCTGACACATTTTCTTCTATGTCAACCCTATCTGGTTGTATTAAACCATTTTCAAAACAATCCCTTATAAAATGGTGTCTAATTTCTATGTGTTTAGTTTTAGAATGATGTACAGGATTCTTAATAATGCATAGTGTGTTGTTATTGTCAACAAATATCTTGGTATGCATGAAATTATACCCATAGTCCAATAGCTGGTTCTGAATCCACAAAACTTGTCCACAACAAGTAGCTGCAGCCACATACTCTGCTTCAGTTTTAGAATTAGCCACCACTGTTTGTTTCTTGCATTGCCAAGATATCAACCTGCTCCCAAGAAACTGACATCCACCAGTTGTGGATTTTCTATCAAACTTATCACCTCCATAGTCACTGTCTGAATATGCAATCAGCTCCAATGGTGAATCCTTTGGGTACCACAAGCCAAGACTAGGATAGCATCTTAGGTACCTAAAGATCCTCTTGACAGCATAGAGGTGACATTCTTTGGGAGTCGCTTGATGGCATGCACAAGCACACACAACAAACATGATGTCAGGTCTGGAGGCTATAAGATACATCAATGAACCAATCATTGATCTATAGTGCCTGACATTCACATCCTTTCCATCTCCAATCTTTCCCCAAGAGTGTTCTCTATCCATAGGAGTAGTAGCCCTCTTTTCATGTGGATAAAAGCCAAACTTCTTCAAGATCTCTGCCACATATTTATCCTGGGAGATGAAGATATCATCTTCTTTCTACTGAACTTGTAACCCAAGAAAGAAGTTCATCTCCCCCATAGCACTCATCTTGATTTTTGTCTGTCATAAGCTTGGAGAAATCCTCACTCATCTTTGGATCTGTGGATCCAAAAATGATGTCATCAACATAGACCTGAACAAGCAACACATCCTTACCTTTCTTCTTTGTAAACAGTGTCTGATCTATGGTGCCCCTCTTGAATCCATTGTCCACTAAATAAGTAGACAAAGTACCATACCATGCTCTTGGGGCTTGATGAAGTCCATACATAGCCTTCTTGACTCTATACACCTTGTCTGGATTCTCTGGATCCTCAAAACCAGGAGGTTGCATCACATATACCTCCTCAATAATTGTTCCATAGAGGAAGGCACTATTGACATCCATTTGATAGACAGTGAAGCCCATGTAGGATGCATAGGCTAAAAAGATCCTAATAGCTTCAATCCTTGCAACTGGTGCAAAGACCTCCTCATAGTCTATCCCCTCCTCTTCTGTATATCCTTGAGCCACTAATCTTGCCTTGTTTCTGACCACAATACCTCTTTCATCTCTCTTGTTTCTTAGAACCCATCTTGTCCCTATAGGTCTGACATATCTAGGACAATCAACCAGCTCCCAAACATCCTGAATTGCAAATTGGTGAAGCTCATCCTGCATTGCTTCCACCCAACTTGGTTCTTTGAGAGCATCAAATATCTTCTTGGGTTCCTGTTGTGACAGAAAACAGGCAAACAAACATGCTTGCACAAGAGGGGTATCAACCTTCTTGTGAATATTGGCAATAAATCCACCAAGACCTTGATGAGATCTTCTAGTCCGAACAAGAGTCATAATATCACCAATGATCTGAGAAGTGGGGTGATTCTTCATAGTAGAAGTGAGAACTCCTCCTTCAAAAAGTCTGGTGTCTTCAACCTCATTATCCATGTTGCCAATATCTTCTTCTTCAGACTCTCTTTCATCAGTATGAGGATGAACCTCTTCATATAATTAGAAGGTTCACCTTGTTCAAATGTAGAAGAGAAAAGATGCGCAAAAGTGTTGTCAACGCCTGAACCTTGGTTGTCAGCATGTGGGCTAACAACGCTTGAACTGTTGTTGTCAACGTCTGAGCCATCAACGTCTGAATTGGTCTTGTCAACGCAAGATTTGCCTTTGTCAGCGCCTGAAGGACCATGCATGTTGTTATCTGGTGGTACTTGGGGACCACTATTATCTTTTCCAGCAGCAGCAGCAGCAAAAGCATATGTCCATATGGGAATTGTGACATACTCTTGTATAGGAGATGACTTTTTTGCTTGTGATCCAACCTTTTCATAAACCTGTGTACCTGAAACATCAACAACTTGTTCTTCCACAACATTTGGAGTTACCTTCACAATGTCTGGATTAGTGACATGCATATAATTTAAAGTCCTAGATAAAGGTTCTAAGTCAAACAACCAATTTGGACCACTTTCAGGATCACTAGGTTTACTCTCTAAAAACCTAACATGTACTCTTTCAAGTATACGTTTTTCCTTTTTAAGATAAACCCTATATCCCTTGCTCTGCACTGAATATCCCATGAAATAGCCTTCATCACCTTTTGCACTAAATTTACCTAAGGCATCACTAGTATCTAAGACAACTACATGACAACCAAAAGGTCTGAGAAAACCAATATTGGGTTTTCTTCCCCAAAGTAACTCATAAGGTGTTTTGTTCTGTATCTTGTTGACCAATGCTCTATTTTGAACATAGAAAGCTGTATTAACAGCCTCAGCCCAGAAAGCTATAGGGAAATGAGCATTAGCCAGCATGGTTCTTGCTGCTTCAATTAGGGTTCTATTTTTCCTCTCAGCAACCCCATTTTGCTGTGGGGTTCTGGCAACACTAAATTGCCTAGTAATTCCTTTCCTGGCACAAAAATCATCTAACACTTTATTCCTAAATTCACCACCATTATCACTCCTAAGCATTTTAACTTCATTACCGGTCTTCTTCTCAATCTGAGTGATAAAATCAATTAAAGTGTCAGATGTATCACTCTTCAAAGCTAAAAAGAAAGTCCAAGTAAACCTAGAAAAGTCATCTGTGATGACAAAGCAGTATGATTTACCATTCAAACTCTCTATATTGGTTGGACCATATAGGTCCATATGAAGCAAGTGAAGAGGTCTAGTACTAGAGTGCACCTGTTTAGACTTGAATGAGACCTTGTGCTGCTTGCCTTTAAGACATTCAACACAAGAGTGGTCATTGTGGAAGGCCTTTTCAGGCAAACCATCAACCAAACCAAGTCTCACAAGCCTGTTTATATTCTTAAAATTTATGTGCCCTAGTCTCTTGTGCCATAGATTACTCTCATCTACTGAAGCTTTAGCATAAAAACATGACATATTGCTATTCATTCTAATCCCATTCAGATTCACATTATATATGTCTTTATGTCTAGGTGTTCTATAGTCAATATATTTCTCATCAGGGATCTTATAATCCTTGCTTAACACGACATTCAGTATCAGTAAACAGAACTTTATTTTTGTTATCACAAACTTGTGATATACTAAAAAGATTGTATCAAGTTCCTTTACCAAAAATACGTTCTCAAAACGTAAGTTCTTGGTGAGAAGTGTTCCTTTGCCTGTGATAGTACCATATCCTCCTCCAAAGTAAACCTTATCACCATCCTTAATGGGAGTGAAGTTAGTAAGATAATCTTCCTTCCCTGTCTTGTGCCTTGAGCATCCACTGTCCCAATATCCATAATCATTTACCTGTTTTTGAATGCCCTGCACATAAAGAAAACAAGTTAGTTTTCTTTGGGAACCCAAGCCTTAGCAGACTTGGATTCATCTGGTTGTTCAACAAGAACAGACTTGGTTCTCATAACAACCCCTTGATCATCCTTCTTTGGATGAAATACCCAGTTAACCCCAATAGGTTTTGTAATGACCTTTGAAATGTAATTAAATCTGTTGCAGGTCATTGAAATCCCATTATCATTAGGGTTTTGATCTTTCTTTGGTCTCCATGTCAAGCTTGAAGAAGCTTTAGACCCCTTACCATGTGGTTGCAAATATTTAGGTCTGGTCACGTTTCTGTCAGCGTTGGAATTGGTCTTATCAACGCTGAAATTACCCTTGTCAGCGTTGAACCTAGGGTTTGCTACAAAAACCCATTGCCTATTATACCAAGTATTTGTCTTTTGAAATGGTCTTTGTCCATGAGTGTTAGACCCTCTAGTGAAGAATGGGGCAGGTATAACAACTTGTGGACTTTGTTGCACACAAGGTTTGGGTCTGACAACAGTTGACTTTCTAACAACGTTGACCTTGGAAGCGTTGACACACTTAAATGCTAAATGTGAAAAGCTACCACAAGTGTAACAGGCTTTTCTAGATACAACCCTAGGTCTAGAAGAGAAGAAGCCTGTTCCATCATTGCTAACTTGGCTCTTAGGTGACCTAGTATTCCTATACATCTCTGCATACTTAATGCTAGGTTTTCTAACAGTGTTTGAGCCAAGGTCAACAGCCTTACCAGTGATTGGGTTTGTAACTTTAATGGGGGTTGACTCATTAGGACTTTCACATAACAAGCCACCATTAACATAAGGTAGGGTTAGCTTTCTTCCATTCATTCAGGTCAGTCAACTTCTGTTGATACTCTTCAACTGGGGTAACAACTCTTGGTGGAGGAATGAATTCCTCCTCTTGGAGTTCTGGTAAACCAGTCCAAGATAGGTCCTTTTGTTGGACACCATAGAAGTCACCAGCTGGTGGTGGAACCACAGAGTAGTCTTTCATCCCAGTCCCAGTCATGTCCTTAGGATCCCTTTGTTTATTCACACATTCTCCTAGGGTTTGTGTGGCCTTATCAAATCTTTGAATTTTAAGGCCAACATTATCTTTATTCTTAATGGCCTCATCTAACTTAGCCTGTAGCTCACCATTAACCCTTTCCATAATGCTCCTAATATCATTACTGGCATTCAACTTATGTTTTAAGATATTTATTTTATCTTTTAAATCAAATTCCATTTTCTTGTATTCAGAAACTGTCTTCTCAGTTTGAGTGAGAGCTACTTGATAGTTAGATAGTTTGCATCTCACAGTACTCATATCATCTAATAATCTTAACACCTCTTTGTTAAGTCTCTCAATATTTAACCTACAACCTTTACTACAAAAAGCATCATCGTATACCTCATTATCAGATGAAGAGGAGGAGTGTGCCATGAGAGCATATTGAACATGCTCTTCTTCTTCTATCTCAGCAACCAAAGCTTTATCCTCTTCCCCATTCTTAGCCAAATAACTCCAGTCCCATCCAATACCATCAATGTCTTGTACTGCAACCATGGCCTTAGGATCTTGAGCTTTAACAATTTGACTTGAGGGTTTGCCAGCATCAGATCTTCTTGGAGATATGCATTCCCTCATGAAGTGCCCCATACGATGACAGTTGTATCACTCAACTTTGGATTTATCAAATCCAGATGTGTCCTTTGCATTGAAGGTCATCTTCTTCTTAAACCTTCTATTCCACCTGTTTGCTCTTATACTAGCAAGAGCCATGTTCCACTTAATATCTATCTCTTCCAAGTGCTCATCACTTATTTGCTCAAGGTCCTCATATGTAATCACTGAACCATTGGGCAAAGAAGCAATATAAGCACATACAGTATCTAGATCCAAACCCGCAGGTTTAACTCTTGGTGAGTCACTTTTATATGTGTCAGCGTCTGAGTATGAGGCGTTGACAGGACATGTTCCAGCGTTGACACATGATGATCCAGTAACTGGATGCATGTAAGAGTCCTTCTGATTGAATTGACCTTCACTATGAGAAAAGAAGGCCATGTTACTGTTGGTAGACTTGCTTCCATGCTCCAAAAGAGTTTCATCTTCCAACAGCCTCAGTTTGTTGTAGATATCATCAAAAGTAGAACTTTTATGGGTGTTGTTGGCAAGTATAGATCTTGCCTCAATCTTCCATGCCTCACCAAGACTCTTAAGAAAAGTGGCATTAATGTCAACATCACCAAGTTGTGTCCCCATGAAGGACAATTTGCTTGTAATGTCAAGCAATCTACTTCTCACACTGCTAAGCTTCTCATTAGATTGAGCCTTGAAGACAGCATAATCATGCATGAGTTGCTTCTTCTTCTCTTCCTTAGTATCTTCATTACCACCATAAGCAACTTCAAGAGCTGCCCAAAGGTCCTTAGAATATTCATAACCTCTGTATTTATGTTGGTTCTCTTGTCCCAAAGAGACTTTCAGAATGTTTTGGGTTTTCATGTCAACCCTTTTCTTTGCTATGTCTTCAGCAGACACAGCTCTACCGTCATTAGGTTTTTCTTTCTTATCTGCTTTTGAACATCCAGCAACAGTTGTTCTTGCAGCAATGTCATTAGCAATCTTTTGAGCTTTATTGAATGTGTTTCCATATTCAATAATCTCCCAGAGTGTGTAGTCATAGATCCCTAGATATTGCTCAATGTTGAATTTCCACAATTCAAAGTTGGTTGCATCAAGCATGGGAATCTTGATGTTTGGAAAAGGTGAGGAGGAGGAGGTTATTTCTAGATTTGACATGATGTTGTTAGGGTTTTGAGAAAATTAAGGTTTTGGTGATTTTAGGGTTCTTGTGTTCTTTAAGATCAAAAGTTCCTCAACAAGCTCTGATACCACTTGTTGATCCCAAACTTAGATCGATTTAGCTTTGAGTTATCGAGATTAAATCAAGTATAACACGTAGAGAAACCTTTGTATATGTATATAATAATCTAAGTGTTATGCGTAATTAACACTTAAACAAGAACACACAAGATGTAAACAAACTTTCACTTTGATTAATAATATCAAACTTGCTTACAATGAAAGTGTTAACGTATGAAAAACTTATATTGAACATTAACCTAAAGGTCTTCTTTTATAGACATAAGAAGCCTTGTACAATAATCTATGTATCAACTATTCTAGGTAAAGATAAATATAGAAAATACATTGTTGTTCCTATCTTTACTAGAAGTAATCTAGAATACAATAAACGCGTAGAGTATATCCTTCCATCAGTGCTTGTCTTCAATGCATCAACGCTTGACTTTGTCTTGTCAACGCTTGATCTGTCAGCGTTTGTTTTACTCCTGTCAACGCTTGTTTTACTCTTGTCAGCACTCAAGTAGACTGGCTATAATTTATTCCCAACATTGCAAACACGACTCCTACACCCTACCCTTATTTTACCGAATACAACGAACTATCTAACTATATAGTAGATTTCCAAGTCTTTTTTTCAATATATACCGAGCAAAAGAAATGTAAGACTCAACACAAAAGATTTCATTATCCCAAAAGAGATCCCAAGTTATTTCAATAGACTTAAAACCAAAAACACCATTTTAAAACGAACACATGAAATAGGAAACTCGAAGAATACGCTACAACAGAGGTTGAATATCTAAAAAAGCGAGCTAGCCACCCTCCTAAGGATACAATCGTTAATTGTAGGGGATCATACATATATAGGAATATTAGGATACATATACTCAAATCCGTCCATCATCTACTATACAAGCATGTATTAATCCTCTCTCATGTAATCATACTTAAGAATCCATTGAAGTTGTGGTACTTGTATAACTATGTTGGCCACTATACTTATACAATTACCCTTTCTCCAATGCACTCCCTCCTATGATGACACTTATAAGAATCAATACAACACATAACACATAAATCCATCAACTCACCTAAGCACATAACCACATAAACACATAAACAATAAGGTCAAAAACTCCAACTATTAAAATAACATAGTCAAAATCTTGGAATACAGAAATCCATAGTCTAGCTAAAACAACATAGACAAAATCCAAAACTAAAACATAATCAATTATATATCATGTCGCCCATCATAGTGGAAACAACTTAAAATCCTTCCTATCCACCTACTCCTAGTAACTCGAACCACCACATGATTCTTAGGGAACATGACTTAAACATCAAAAGAAAAATACTATACCCCAGGTACATAAAATAACTCAACAAAGACATAAACTACCATGTACCAAATTATGTATTATAATGTACAATTTAAGCAAAATACAACAATGACTATCGTGGACGATTATGTTTCAACCCGCACTAGTCACAACCCGAAAAGAAAATAACATGTGGCTAAGTATGAACTACTATGGTTCAACCCATACTAGTCATAACTTAACACACATCGCAAGTAAAAACCAATAACATCAAGAAAAACTTCAATTAATATCAAATGCACACATACTCCTACGACGCCTATATGCGAGGACCCTTAAGCTATAGACTAGGCTACAAGACTAGGCAACCTAATTCTCTATAACCATTGTCTTTGATACCATTCTGTCACACCCCACCATGACGGAATATGGGGCGCGAGCTATGGATATCATCACAACATGGCATGTCTATAGAGATAACTAAATGAAATAAGAAATGTCATAAAATGGTGACACAAATGTCATGACAACATCTCAACATTGCAGGAGTCTAGGTAAGTAGGTAACAGTCCTACCGCTTACCCGAGACAAACAATTAACATAAACAAAGCAAACATAAACGTATCAACAAAGTACCACTTATACAAACATCAAATAAAGACTAAGAGGAAAGGGGAGTTCCTCCAAATGCAACCCTAAGCCTCCAAAGCTAGCCTCTCCTATTCTTATGCTTAACCACATTCTCACCTAAAAGAGACTCTAAAACACGTCAACATAATGTTGGTGAGAGTCATAGGTTTAGACTCCAACACTAAAATCAAGTTATGAGCTGTGAATAATAACCATCAAGCAAAGAACATATGGACAATATGCTACAATCATGTATTAACAACTAACATTCAAGATTAACCATTCACCACAATTCCTAGGCTCCCAGTCTTACCAATCACCATGGTCCCATAGGCGCCCATACACCTATGAACCAATCCCAAGGCCCCGCCTTGTCAACATCCCCTTGGTACATGTCCCCCGATCCAAATCATAAACACAATCAAGAATCACATAGCAGTTAATCACATAAGTGTACACACAAGTCCATCGCAAACCATAAAAACATTCACAACAATAGTTACAAAACCATGCAGTGTCTCTTCCATCCCATCTGGAATTCAAATCATAAAAAGACATGGACTATGAAACTCACCTAAACAAGCTTCTCCAAGTATCCGAGGCTCTAGCAAAAA
Source organism: Glebionis coronaria (assembly GCA_025667525.1). Classification (NCBI taxonomy): domain Eukaryota; kingdom Viridiplantae; phylum Streptophyta; class Magnoliopsida; order Asterales; family Asteraceae; genus Glebionis; species Glebionis coronaria. Next base: position 235,278,325 of record CM046881.1, read on the forward strand.
TCTAAACACACAAACGTATACAATCAAGACACGAACCACATACCAAAATGGCTCATCAATCTATGATGGATATCTAACCTTCTCTTACAACTTAACCCTATTTATATGCCATATTCATCTCATTACACCCCTCTATAAAGCCCTTAACTTAGTTTAGTTCATAACTCGTCCTGTTAACATTTTATCCAAAACAGTCCTGCTTTTCATACTTCGAACTATGGGTCGAACACCCCCTTAACCAAAATAACATGCCCTGTAAAAGAAACCCTATGCCCTTACATATGTTAGCTAACTCTTCTATTTGGCATCAACCTTAAAGCTATTGTTAAGGCCTCCATATATATATATATATATATATATATATATATATATATATATATACATATATATATATATATATATATATATATATATATATATATATATATATATATATATATATATATATATATATATATATATATATATATATATATATATATATATATATATATATATATATATATATATATATATATATATATATATATATATATATATATATATATATATATATATATATATATATATATATATATATATATATATATATATACTTTTACCAACCTAGAATTTACTGATTTTGAACATATGAAAAGTTTGTTATGATAAGAGGGTCTTCCACTATCCCAATTGATTAGCCCTCTTACAGATATCTTATATAACATATAAACTAACTCTCATGTTCGTTTGAAAGTCCAATTGTACTTCTAAGTACCCTAACCACCTTAAAACATTAAATTAAACCCGACTGATTTCAAAACTGTTTTGACCTCCGAGTGTTGTAACCTGTTTTTGACCCACTTTTCGACCTCCAATTCATTTGTAGTTTCTTGAATTCGAAAGCCAATTCAATTACCTTTTCAGGGACATAAGATTCGAAAATTAGAAGTTTATAGAACTCTAGATATGATCAAAACAATTTACCTAAAATTCTGCCCAGTTTTTAAAAACGATTTTCTCATAATTAATCTAATTAATCATATATAAACCCTAATTAAAACCTAAAAACGATTTTCAATGATAAAAACCCATTAATTACATTATTAATTAAAGACCATTAACAAACCCTAATAAAAAATTATGAATCTCAAACCCTAATCCATCACAGTAGGTTACAAATACGTAAATTAACGTTAATCAACCTAGTTTAATTACGTACCTTTAAATCCTGAGCATAAATTCGACTCTTCTTGATCCTCCATTTCTATTTGACTGACTTAGATTTTAATTTAAGGTTTATGGGTCGTTTTTGGGGTCTTGGGGTGTTTATATATGCTTTGGTAATCTCCTGGTCAATTTTAGGCCCAATTAGGACTCCTATATGGTAATTATCTTTTTTTATTAAAATATTCTGCTATGGGGCCACAATTCCGACTCCCCCTTTATTATTTTATTAATTTAATTGCTATTAACTTATAATTACCATTAGTTAACATCTAGACCCTTCTAAATCAAAACCGGACACCTATTCGCTAATTTTTCGATTTTCTACGTAATTTCCGAACTAACCGTCATTTCCAAAAGTTTTATATTATGGAAAGTATATCTAAAACTTATCCTAACCATATAATATGAACTTAATACATACATACAACATACGATACGTACACGAAACCTTGTAAAAACGATATCTGAACTTTCCCGCAGTTCATTTTTGAACTCATTTCATTTCATTTCATTTCCAACCCGTACCATGATTTACAAATCATGTACCTCATTTCGTCCATTCTCATCTCCAAAATCACACATATAAACACATAAATTAGATAAATCACATAGTCACACAAAATACCCCAAAAATAACACTAAGTGACGAACCTCAGAAACCAGGGTTGTCACAGAAGCCAACCTAGTCAACAAATTAAGCTGAAATCCATTCTATTTAAAAGGCCCAATTGTGTTCATCAACTGCAAATCATAACTATCCAATTGAAGACACGTGGAAGTTGGTGATTGGTTCTGACACGTCACCAACATCACCCTCACTCTCTGCTTCTCCTCTATACTGGGTGGAGAGTTTGTATCGACTATCGCAAGCTCAATGATGCCACAGGAAAAGATCACTTTCCTCTTCCTTTCATGGATCAAATGCTCGAGCGTCTAGCGGCTAATGACTATTACTGTTTCTTAGACGGTTTTTCCGGGTATTTTCAAATTCCCATCGATCCCAAAGACCAAGAGAAGACCACATTCACTTGTCCCTACGGAACATTTGCTTAGAAACGTATGCCTTTCGGTTTATGCAATGCTCCTGAGACATTCCAAAGGTGTATGATGGCTATCTTCCATGACATGGTTGAAGAAACTATGGAAGTATTCATGGATGATTTCTCGATTTATGGTGATTCATTCTCTGCTTGCCTTGCCAATTTAGAACGTATGCTTAAGCGGTGTGAAGACACTCGCCTTGTTCTTAATTGGGAAAAATGCCATTTCATGGTAAAAGAGGGCATCGTGCTAGGACACAAGATCTCCAAAGCCGGTCTTGAAGTGGATCGTGCTAAAGTCGATGTTATTTCTAAGTTGCCTCCACCTTCAACCGTGAAGGGTGTGAGAAGTTTCCTCGGTCATGCGGGCTTCTACCGTCGCTTTATCAAAGATTTTTCTAAAATCGCTCGCCCGATGACCCACCTCTTGGAAAAAGATACTCCTTTTATCTTTTCCAATGAGTGTATTGAAGCCTTCAACCTTCTTAAGGATAAGCTAACTAAGGCACCGGTCCTGGTTACCCCTAATTGGGCGCTGCCTTTTGAGTTGATGTGCGATGCTAGCGACTTTGCTATTGGCACGGTTTTGGGCCAAAGAGTGAACAAACACTTCCAACTGATCCATTACGCTAGCAAGACAATGACAGGGGCTCAATTGCATTACACGACAACCGAAAAAGAGCTTTTAGTTGTTGTCTATGCCTTTGAAAAGTTCCGCCCCTATCTTGTCCTTTCTACCACCATCGTGTATACCGATCATTCCGCGTTGAAGTACTTGTTGACTAAGCAAGATTCCAAACCAAGACTTCTTCGTTGGGTTTTGCTACTCTAAGAATTTAAAATCGAAATTCGCGATAAGAAAGGAGCTGAAAACCTAGCCGCGGATCATCTCAGCAGACTTGAGGATCCTTATCAAGGGGATCATCCGAACAAAGAGATCAATGACTCTTTTCCCCTGGAGACCTTAATGTCTATCAACTCGACTTCTGATGAAGCCCCGTGGTTTGCGGACATTGCAAACTACTTGGCGGGTGGAATTCTCGTTGATGGGTTAACATCCCAACAAAAGCAGAAGTTCTTCAAAGACATTAAAACTTACTTTTGGGATGACCCGTATCTATTCAAACAATGTGCTGATTCGATTATTCGCCGATGTGTTGATGGACTGGCAGCTTTAGATATTCTCGCAGCTTGCCACAAAGGACCCACCGGTTGTCACTTTGGTCCCAACTACACAGCCAAAAAAGTGTTTGACTCGGGATTTTATTGGCCCACCATTTATCGTGATGCTCACGAAATGGTTAAACATTGTGATGCTTGCCAAAAACAAGGCAAGATCACACATAAAGACGAGATGCCTTAGAATTTCATACAAGAATGTGAAATCTTTGATGTTTGGGGTATCGACTTTATGGGGTCATTCCCTTCCTCTAAAGGAAACAAATACATCCTTGTAGCCGTTGACTACGTCTCAAAATGGGTTGAAGCCAAAGCTTTACGTACTAATGACGCAAGGGTGGTTTGTAACTTTTTGAAGTCGTTATTCGCTAGATTCGGTGTGCCTCGTGCCATTATTAGTGATCGCGGGACTCATTTTTACAATGATCAATTTGCTAGAGTCATGGCTAAGTATGGTGTAAATCATCGTCTTTCCACTGCATACCACCCACAAACTAATGGCTAGGCTGAAATCTCGAACCGAGGATTAAAGCGAATTCTTGAACGAACCGTGGGAGAGCATCGTGCCTCATGGGCCGATAAACTTGATGATGCTTTGTGAGCTTTTCGTACCGCATACAAGACTCCGATTGGTTGTACACCATATCGTCTCGTGTACGGGAAAGAATGCCACCTCCCCATTGAGTTGGAGCACAAGGCTTACTAGGCCTTGAAGTGGGCTAATTTCGATATCAACAAAGCCATTGACCTACGCAAGATCCAACTCAATGAGCTGAATGAACTCCGGAATGAGGCTTATGAAAATTATTTGATCTATAAGGAAAGGACTAAGCTCATTCACGACTCTAAGATTAAAAACCGAGAGTTCCAAGTTGGAGACAAAGTTTTACTCTTTAACTCTCGGTTGAAAATCTTTTCGGGCAAGCTGAAATCTCGTTGGTCCGGCCGATTCACCATTGCCCAAATTTTTCCATATGGTACTCTCGAGCTCGCTCAACCTAATGGACCTAATTTTAAGGTGAATGGCCAACGAGTGAAGTTGTACTTTGGAGAGGACATCTCTCAAGAGATGATTCCATCCCTCACCACGTTTCCAATGAACTAATTTTGGGTCGAGTCAGGCTCGTGACTCGGTTATAAAAAACAAGCGCTCCTCGGGAGGCAGCCCGAGTATCTATCCTTTTCCGTTTTAACCTCCTAAGTGTAGGGGGACCTCTATAGGTTGTTTGTGTTTGTGTGGTGATGTGATTACAGGGATTAGTGCACTTTTGGAACCTTTGAAGAACCGTGCTCCCGTGTTATCCGAAATCCGGTTCTATCTTTCAACTATCGTGATTCAATTTTCTTCATACTCACATTTGAAATTGATCACGTTAGTCGTCTCTTCCTTAACTTGATTTAACCAACGTGCACAATGTCATAAGTGTAGGGGAGATTTTTCCCACATGCTTAAACATTGAGGACAATGTTTATCTTAAGTGTAGGGGGACTTCTATCGAAGTTTTAAGTGGACTTTTCCATGATAATGCCTTCATTTAACCGGAAAATCATCTTTTTCAGCATTTTTCAAATTTTTAATTAACTTTGGCCATATAGTCGTAATTTTAAAATTTTTATCGTTGCTTGCATATGTATATATCCCGCAATAAAGTCAAAAATATTAATAAGTGGTGTAGCTAGTTTTGAAGTCTTTGACATATTAGGCCCGTAGCGATTATTTTGACTCAACCCGAATAGACTTATCCAAGTTTATTCTAGCTAGTGTCCTTAACCATGTAGACCTCAATTGGTTTATTAGGCTAAGCATCCACGAGTCTCATTACTTGAGATTTTAAAATTGTGGAGAACGAGAAATGATAGAGTCAATTATAAGTCGGTACTCTTGCACAAGCTCACTTGTGTAATTATTTGCCTATTCTACCATCACTTGCTAATAATTTATCTGCAATAAGTAAGGTCGTACGATTTGAAAAGTTACTTAGCTTCTAGCCCAAGATCGTTTAAAAGTTGCTCGGTAATGATAAGAGTTCATAGCCAAGGCATAACTTATGAAGCGGGGCGCGAAGATTGGCGAGTCCGAAAAGGACCTAACAAGGCATGAGGATTCAATCTTATTGCTAAAGATCCAAGGTGATGTGAAAATCATTATTCACAAAATCAATATGAAGGATCAAGACTCACGACGAAAAGCAATCAACTCCCGTAAAGATCATGGAGAAGTCTATCCGAAAAGACCCTAACAAGGTATGAGGATAAATAGATCCAAGTCCGAAAAGGAGGCGGATCGTTGTATCTCAAAAATCCCAATTAGAGATTGAAGAAATAATCATGAAGTCGTGGTCAACAAAGTTGGAGTACCCCTCAAAAGTCTCCAAGTGAAGAAACTCTATTAACGAAGAGAAGACCATTATCTCAAGAACGTCTCTCAAGATATGAAGTATGAAGTACATGCTAAATATCGGCCCGAGAAAGGTCTCAAATCGTGAACCGAGTTATGCCAAGATATGAACTTTTTGATATCCCGAGAAGCAGTTTTAAGAGATTTTGTCCTTTAGCTAACTATTGATCAAATCGTCCTACTTTGCTTTCAGCCTAAATAAACTATCGAAATAAGTCCAAAAATGCATCTTCATGATCATTCTAAGACAAAAATAAAATATAAGAGATACACCTAGGAATAAGGGAGTTTAAGCATATAATTAAGCCATGTGTGTAAGTGTTTGATTTGCTAACTTATAATAACAATGATATCGTTTTTAATCTTAGTTTGGGGAACGTGAAACTTGAGGGTGATAGATCTTCGCAACGCCAAAGCCCTAATGTAAGTCCTTGATCTCTTTGCTAGTTATTTCCATATAGCTATTTTCAAGTGAAAATGGTTTTCTATCCTTTTGTTTACTTTAAAGTTTTAATTTCTCTTAGTACTTTAATTTTTGTTTAGTGGTATTTTAATAAGGCCAAGGTTGATTGATTATGAGAAAAGTGTAAATTTGCTTTATCACTAAGCATTGCATGAGGGCATGGCAATGGTTAAGTGTAGGGGATTTGATAGGTGTGAAAACACCAATCCTTTTACCACTTATTTATGGCTAAAACGAGACCAAAACACGTATTTAATATCATTTGTTTGGAATTATGCGTGGTTTTTGTGTTTATTGTGTTTTCAAAGTCAACCGGATGAATATTGAAGAAAACATAGGATTGCACGGGTTTCATCAAAGAAAAAGACTCAAGACGAAGTCTATTGTCCAAGAGATGCAAAAGATTTGAAGTCATTGTGCCTATTTGAAGATTTATCGAAGAAAAGGGCCAAAGATGGAAGATTCATATATGTCGAAGAACTCGAGTCTATTAAACAAAAGATTATAAGACGAGTTGGAATTATTCACCGACACTTCTCAAAATCCAAAGTCGGAAACGTTTATTTAGTGTAAGACCCGTGAAAGTGCCGTAAGATGCTAAGTTATTGTCTCAAGAGCTGTTCAGTATGAGCATCTCTCTTAAGTTGTGGCTCACTTGTGGATGTGATATCCCGAGCCCAACGTCATTTATTTAATCCTATTTTACGTATATTTTTGAAATTTTTAAGAATTTTTATCGTGGAATTATTTGACGGTTTAAGTTGAAACCAACGTTTACGGTCGTAATTTAACGTTTGACGATTTAAGAAGAACCGATGACGACTACGATACCGACGGATGCCCAAAACATACATTTTATTATCGATTGATCGATATTTGAGTTTTTCGAGATTTTATTTTTATTATGTGTTAAGTCGAGTCGGAACCATGTGTATATTCGTTTTGTGTGCGTTTGAACCATTTAAAAGCATTTTGAGGTAGCCGGGACTAAACCCGACTCCCGTAAGTTTCCAAAACCGACTAGTGAGTCATTCCCGCGAACATTTGAGGTCGTTTTCATTTAAGGCCAAAAGAATGCTAAAATTGCACATAAGGGCCCCCAAATTTTTACAAGGTGTAAACCAAACACATACAACACAAAATTCACCAAAAACTTTTCACCCTCTTCCTCCCACTCTCCCATGGCCGTCGGCCATACTACCACCACCACCACAATCCATTTTTTTTCTTGTTTTGATCAAAACCAATTAAAGACCCATCCTCCTTTCATCTTTGTAAGTCTTTTCATCCATTAAAAACACACATGCAACAACTTGATTTTTCCAAGAATCAAAGATTTTTCAAAAATGTGTTTTGATGTAATTAAATCATTAATTCGTGTAATTGGTGATTGGGTAATGCTAATTAATCCATAAAATAAGATGGGTGTTATGTTCTTGATTCTCCACAGCCCCTAAAAGCCACGAATTTTTGGGGTGTTTGGTGGGTTCAAGGTGTTTGATGAAATATGTTGTGGTGTTGTGTTTAAAATGGTGTTTTTAGTGTTTTTAAATTGTTTAAACATATTGCATGTATGATTTAGGATTGGGTTTTGATTAAGATTTGATGTTCTTGATGATGTAGGGCTGTTTGGATGATTAGGAATGATTATAAGTGGTTAGAATAGGTCTAGGTGATGTTTGGATGGATTGAAAACAAGTAGAAGGGTAATTTTGAATGAGTCGTTTTCAAACAGATTGTTTAGGGCTATTTTCGTGGTTTTAATTTTTGGTCCAGGTTGTGATTGTAGGATATAGTTGTAGTGGTCGTCGAGAAGCTCGTTTCGGTATAAGATAGAGCTTTTAATTCCAAACGAGTCAAAAGTTATGTTATTTTGAAAATACGTGTACCGGGAGATGAGAACCAACACAATCCGAATTTGTGTTTGGTTTTGGGTCAAATCCCGGGGACCATAGGTTTAGTTTGGTAAATGGTCAAAGGTTGATTTTTGGTCTCAAACCTGTGTATTTGAGTCTATTATTATACTTAGGTGTCGTAGAGGTTAATGGTATATTTTAAATGTGTCAAATGAGTCCGACTTAGTCAAAGTGCAATTTCAGTCCGAAAAATGTAGGTTTAGTAATGTGTTGAGTAACGGGTCGTAGAAGTGAAAACTTTTACTGGGATTAAAAATGGGTTTTCTACAGGTCTTAAGGTATTTTTGAGAATTTTCTTAATTTTTATAACAAGGGTTAAGTCTAGTAAAACAGCCCATACTTTTGGTAAGTATCGGCGAAACCGTAAAATGGATAGTAACTTTAATAACATTGATAAATGGTATAAGTCTAGTAACAGCTACTTGTTTGACTTTGGCGTGAGTTTTCATAAGCATTGAGTGTGTTTGCATTTGCGTGTGTTTAGTACAATAATGTACGCGGAGTATTGATTTGGTTTACGTACTTTGACTTTTAGGTCAAGTGTCTGATTTTCCCGGGCATCCACGTCGTCGGTGACATTTCTCGTTACGTTTTCGCTAGAACCACTACTACTACGCCAGGTGATTCTATAGCCTCGCTCTTTACTTATTTCAAATGTTTTTACCCGCGAGGGGGATACATGCTATTTAAATGAAAATGAACATAAGTCATGAATGGTTGTTGGACCCGAATGTTGCCTCGAAATTGTGTTGAGTACCTAGTTGCAAAAGGCCCTAATTTCATGAACTATTAACTATTGTCTTGCCCTTGTGTGGGTTGGAAATAGCCGCTTATACAATTTGTAGTACTACGGGGCTAACGACCCAATGCTAGCCGAGAAGCTGTACGTTGAGTAAGTTCTGCGGTAGATTATCTTGTATGAGAGATAAGGTATAATTGCAACTAATGCCTTAGTAGGGGCACTGGTTTCATCTGAATCACGCCGGTAATTATTACGCGGGTGATTGAGTTAACGGTTTAGTGTCATGAGCTTAAACACAATTGTCATATCCTTGAATAATAGATTGTATGGCCACAATGCTATTGAAAGATCATGATTGGTTTTTTTTACACTTATGTTCAACTGATGTTTTGATAAACTTATAGATTCGCTCAACCTTTGTGTTGACGATTTTAAGCATGTGTTTCAGGTAATCAAGGTTGATAGCAGTGGAGCATGCGAGGATGGAAGTTGTTGTGGCTTGGCGGTCTACTTTGTTTTTCCTCCCTTTTAGCACTTAAATACCTTATATTATGTCATGTGAACGAAATTGTATTTTGGGTTGAGATTCAGTGGGGACCAAAACGCAAACTCTGTTTTATATTATTTTTGGGGTTTGGAAAACAGTAGACTTTGTTGTTTTAAACAATTTTTAATTTATGTTTAAATTTCTACGTCTCTTTGAGTCGTTCGAAATAGCTTGTGTGTGATGATAACTGTATAGCACCCAAATGGTGTAGTTCTGCTGCGCATAGCATTTGGTGGGGGTGTTATAGATTGGTAATCAGAGCCATGAGTTATAGAGAACTAGGTCATTTTGAAAAATCCTAAACTATAACTTTTGGTGTCGTAAGAAATTATCCAAGCACACAACTATCCTGCATGGCTCCGGTAAGCTTTCTTTAGCATTGCTTTATATTTTAGATGTATCCCTCAAACTGACACGAATTCTATAGTATTTAGTAAGTAAATACTTTGATATATATTGAGATATATTGTTGTGTACGTTGAGTACTTATCATCGTAATTTACAAATTCTCGTAAGATTATCTTATATGTTGCATGTAATTGGCATAACGGGCTACATTGCATTACATGGCAACACCGCGTTGTAATCCTACGTGTATGTAGGAATGGTTTTATGTATAAGTATGTATATACTATGGCATTTAAAGGCATTGCACGTGAAGCAATGGTCCTTGAGTGATTATCGTACATGTTATAATGCGGTTTTGCTGAGAATTCGGCCTTACCGCTAATTATCAATCTTGATAATTAATTTATTGTTCGGATAACCGAGTGTGAACCTCGTTTGATACTCTAGATACGTAAATAATGCTTCGTAACATATTGTATATCAACTAGATTGATCTCGATTGTCGTTACCGCACCGTGATGTGTCATTTTGGACATTTTCTTTTGAAACGTAATTTACTTACGTATTACTTTATTTCCTTTATTCCTTATGGGTTTGATATGTTAATTGGCGTAACTATAATATAGACGAAGTATAATCAACGATGCGTACATCGTAGCGACGAATCACATGTGTATGTTATAAAACGTGGTTGAGGCGTGTCGCCATTTAATCATTGTTTACTATTCTAATTGAATTTTAAAGATGTGTTTTAAAATAGACTAGCGTTGTGATGAATTGCGATAACTTGGAATTTGGTTGGTTTTTGTGTTAATTTTGTGGAGTACGATTTCGAGACTCATCCGAGGCCGATAACAACATTTAGTTGACATACGTATTCTCGTTCCATTTATTTCATTTTGTTTTGTTATTTCATTATTTTGAAGTTAATATTTTACATGACGAGGTCCGACATTTGTGCGAGTTAAGTAAGCATCGAACTTTGTTGATCGAATGATTTAAACATAAAGTGCTTTACATATTAAATAAATGGCGAATGAAACTTTTGGATAAAAATGACTTATGATGTGTCTTGTAACAAGTAAAAATAAGTGTAGAGAAGAAATGGACAAAGTGAAATTATTTTTCCTTCAACCTTGGTTGGTATATCTTAATAAGCAATTATTATTACTCGTAAAATCCTTGTTTTCATATATTAATGATTTGATACTAGAAGCTTGTGATGAAATTGTTAAGATTTTGTTTAATTTAATTTTAAAAAGAAGTTTATAATAAAATTTACGATATGACTATTGAGTATATGTAACTTTGAATTTAATATGAAATAAATGTTAGGTCATTAAACTATGGACGTATTTTGTAATATAAAACACGAGTAGAAGAATTGGTCATGTATTTTGGAGCTAGAGGCTTTATAAAACTGGTTTTATTTTAAACATAAGGTTATGTTTACGTATGCATTGGTGTAAACTAGAACACGTTACATGTTGTAGTGAATAAACTGGGATAAAATCAGAATATACACTATAAGTGATTAATTATAATGCTTGAAATAAATTTTTAAATATTGATGGAACGTCATTGGAAATCATTTGTTTATTTAATTGTCATTATAGAGAATCACTATGCATAATTCGATGATGCTTGTTTAAAATCGTTTGAAAAATCTTTCGTTTTATTCCGCTGCGAGATGTGTTAATGTTAAAAATCGTTTGGTAATGGGCTAAGGATTAAAAGTTGAATTTTCTACATTTTAGAATTATTGAAATAAGCATCTTAATTATTTATTATTTAATAATTATCATTAAGATTCAAGTGTCGACTAAAATCAGTAAATTATCTGAGATAAAACTACGTGAAACCTCTTTATCATTTGAGTCGAAGTGCGCGAATGTGATTTAACAAACCAGTTTTAAGGAAGACTTATGTATAATAAAAAGTCAAAAGTTGATTTTAAGAGTTAATTGGACTAGATTGAGTTATTTTGGATATTTGTATATACGTAATGAGATAAGTCTTAATAACAGTAATGAGAAACTTTGAAAATTCTTACTATGTACGTTTTTGGTACTTAAAATATGAAGATAAATGAGATTTTGACGCAAGTATCGAGATTTTCAAAACTAATGATTTGTCAATTATGATAACCGAGTCACCGCATCTACTAATGTTAATAACTTCCGAGAGATTGAAATTTTTTTTATTTTCCTAGAAATAAAAACTTTGTATAGATTGAAACATGAAAGGTCTGAAATCTTTAATGGGGTAACACGAATTAAAAATGTGAAAATGCAAATGGATTACCCAACAAACGAATATTTATATTATTTTCTTAAGATGTATATGTAATGTTTTGAGTCACAATGGTTCGATCGTCCGACATCCCTTCTTTGATTTTATGAGTCTGTATTTGAACTTGAGTCGTCATGTGACTGTTCATTTTAATATTTTCCATGATATGAAACCATTATTATTATATTTATTTTAAAGCTACTATTTCGCTAGTACTTGATGATGAGGGTATGTCACCCGGTGTATTTTTGTCCTCTTCATGGACGTTGTGACTTTTCTTCTTACGGTTAATGGAACCTAAAAATTCTGTATTTACTTGAATGATACTATAAATCTTCATTAAATTGGTTATTTATTTATATTGAACAAAAGCGAGGAGGCGAATCCGCTTTACCGAATTGTAGAGGTGAAAGAACTCGATCTTCCTGGTGAAATTGTTTCTATTCGACCAATGATTATTCTCTTCTCCCCGAATACCCTTGGTGGAATGTGTGTGCAACTCGAGACGATGGGAATTATGATCGTTGTTTTGTTTTTGACGCTTGTGTTGATATTCAATTTTTACTCTATGTATCCGTAGATCGCTGTTGTTATCCCTAGACTTTTGTCATATATTTGAAGTATTTTCATTTCTAATATAGTTAAATTTTAGTTGGCAATTATATTGCTCGTTTACCTTCTTCGATCTCATTGATTTTTGATTTATTTCTTGTTGTGCTTGCAATGATCTTTAATCTTGAACCATCTTACCGTTATTTTGTGAATAGTCTATTTTGAAAATATGTATGAGTGTGTCAAATGGTTTGTTGAACCAAATGTAAATGCTGTCGATTTATTTACTTAAGTATTTATTCATTTTCTCATAAATAGGCAAAGTAATGTATGTTTCCAAAGTGGACAAAAAATGTTTGATGTGTTTCTTAAAACGATGGTAACAATATTTTCCCATTTCAAATTCCATTTCAAATGATTTAATTATTTTGAAGATTAGGTCGAAAACTTTCGTAGTCATATTTGGTATGTAATAATAATGTTTGTGTTGTCACTCGATCCTCAATTATGCACAGCTTAGCTAACTATGCATAATTCGGGAAGAGTCCTGTTTTGTTAATTGTCGTTGCTTGACCCTTAAGTATGCATGATCTAGCTAATTATGCATAGTTTAGGAAGGGCACTATCGTGTCAAACAAATTGGTCATCTTGAAACTTGTAGTGTTTTGATAAACGTTTGGATGAGAACGTTTCTTTTAAAATGGTGGATCATTTTTGCAAGTAGTCGTAATTTCTTTGATTCTTAAAGAAAGATTATGAATTTTCTTGTGATTCTTTGAAATCTTTTCTTTTTGTTTTGGTGTTGACTTAGTAAGTCACTATGACCGAGTAATTTTGGAAAATGTTTTATGTGTCGTGTGTAATGTGCGAAGTTTATCGGAACCGCTAGGGTGTTGACGTTATACCAAAGGGGTTCATACCGACACTGAGAAGAAATTTAAACAAGAATAGAAGACTGCCAAAGTAGAGGAAATCAGAGTTCAAGTGACTCTGAGAGAAATGACGAAGACTTCTCCTACATCAAATGTATCGTACTTTATATGTTTCTTTTCTTGTTCTTTTGATATGTTTAACGACACGCGATAAATTGTTGAAGTTACCAACTGTGCATCAATAATTGGAAGACAATTCCATTGTCGTTTTCGTTTATTTAAGTAAGGAATCCTCTTTGCTTGACTTAACCATCCTTGATTATCGATGGTTAAACGATAGATAGCCATAGTTGATGTTTTTATGGTGAACCCTTGTCTTTTATGTGTTTATGTTGTATGTGATCTGGTCAAGTGAACGTAAGTTGTGAGAACTTGAGACGACATTGTCCAATGAAGACCGATCAGGGAAAACACATGCCATGTAATATATTTTTTTTTTACTAGATGAACGATGATATATATTGGGATTTTGACCACGTTTGGGACGAAAGTAAGATGGTGTTCTCGTAATATATATATATATATATATATATATTTTGGGTATGGATCCGTGTGTGAGCACTCTGCGATGGCATATGTATGTATTTTTCTTTCCTTATGGATATGCATCCATAGCTAGCAAGCTCGTAAACCTTCTTTAACTTGCAATTTTCTTTTGACTGGACTCATCCGAGAATCATGTCAACATTTCTTATTTTATCATGGCTTGGCTGATTAGCAAGCATGAGTTAACTTGGTTGAACTTATTTACTTGGCATGGTTTGGCTATTTTGCAAACATGCCGTAATGTGGTTGTATGTGTTTTATTATAGCTTTTGTGTTTGATTGGAGTGTGACGTTTTCGAGAGAGTTATGTATACGTCGGATGATTCCGTATCGATGAATTCGTTTTTGACGAACTAGAGTTGTATGTACGTAACATTGCGATAAGTTGATTCTGTACGACTAGTAATAATTACTTCGTCTTGTATATTCTGAACGTTTTCGATGGGGTTATGTGTGACCTGTGCGATTTTATTTTGTGAGTAGTTGTTTTATGAGATGATGAACCAAGTGAAAGTGCGATTCGAAAACTGGAAGACATGCTCCGAACGTGTGTGATTGATTTTGATAGTTGTTGAGATCGATACTTGCCGTTGGTAGTATCTTTGTGCAACGACATTTACCATGGTAGCATTGAAGCTGTAGCATTTGAAGAATTACGTTGATGAAAATGTAGATCGCCAGTTGGATAGAATGAAGTAGGAAAAAGTCAGTTGAATGGACTTGAGATGATTCGAGAGACTACGAAAGGGATGGTGTAGATTAAGAATCACTTGCTACCCGCGAGAAGCTTTGAAAAGAGACGTGTTGATAACCGTAGGAAGAATTTGGGAAATTGAAGTGGAGATCATGGATCGAGATGTTAAGAGAATTAAAGCAAGGTATAATGCTCATTGTGAAGGTGTGATGGAACCCGAGACGTGAACCGAAGTCCATATTGGAACGTGAATACCTCTATAGTAAGAAGTACCCCCATCTTCATAGTAGTACGAAATGCGAGTATAGGAACCGGAGAGCGCCGGGACGTCGCTCCCTTAAGGAGGGGAGGATGTAAGACCCGTGAAAGTGCCGTAAGATGCTAAGTCATTGTCTCAAGAGCTGTTCAGTATGAGCATCTCTCTTAAGTTGTGGCTCACTTGTGGATGTGATATCCCGAGCCCAACGTCATTTATTTAATCCTATTTTACGTATATTTTTGAAATTTTTAAGAATTTTTATCGTGGAATTATTTGACGGTTTAAGTTGAAACCAACGTTTACGGTCGTAATTTAACGTTTGACGATTTAAGAAGAACCGATGACGACTACGATACCGACGGATGCCCAAAACTTACATTTTATTATCGATTGATCGATATTTGAGTTTTTCGAGATTTTATTTTTATTACGTGTTAAGTCGAGTCGGAACCATGTGTATATTCGTTTTGTGTGCGTTTGAACCATTTAAAAGCATTTTGAGGTAGCCGGGACTAAACCCGACTCCCGTAAATTTCCAAAACCGACTAGTGAGTCATTCCCGCGAACATTTGAGGTCGTTTTCATTTAAGGCCAAAAGAATGCTAAAATTGCACATAAGGGCCCCCAAATTTTTACAAGGTGTAAACCAAACACACACAACACAAAATTCACCAAAAACTTTTCACCCTCTTCCTCCCACTCTCCCATGGCCGTCGGCCATACTACCACCACCACCACAATCCATTTTTTTTTCTTGTTTTGATCAAAACCAATTAAAGACCCATCCTCCTTTCATCTTTGTAAGTCTTTTCATCCATTAAAAACACACATTCTACAACTTGATTTTTCCAAGAATCAAAGATTTTTCAAAAATGTGTTTTGATGTAATTAAATCATTAATTCGTGTAATTGGTGATTGGGTAATGCTAATTAATCCATAAAATAAGATGGGTGTTATGTTCTTGATTCTCCACAGCCCCTAAAAGCCACGAATTTTTGGGGTGTTTGGTGGGTTCAAGGTGTTTGATGAAATGTGTTGTGGGGTTGTGTTTAAAATGGTGTTTTTAGTGTTTTTAAATTGTTTAAACATATTGCATGTATGATTTAGGATTGGGTTTTGATTAAGATTTGATGTTCTTGATGATGTAGGGCTGTTTGGATGATTGGGAATGATTATAAGTGGTTAGAATAGGTCTAGGTGATGTTTGGATGGATTGAAAACAGGTAGAAGGGTGATTTTGAATGAGTCGTTTTCAAAAAGATTGTTTAGGGCTATTTTCGTGGTTTTAATTTTTGGTCCAGGTTGTGATTGTAGGATATAGTTGTAGTGGTCGTCGAGACGCTCGTTTCGGTATAAGATAGAGCTTTTAACTCCAAACGAGTCAAGTGTCTTATTTTCCCGGGCATCCACGTGTCTGATTTTCCCGGGCATCCACGTCGTCGGTGACATTTCTCGTTACGTTTTCGCTAGAACCACTACTACTACGCCAGGTGAGTCTATAGCCTCGCTCTTTACTTATTTCAAATGTTTTTACCCGCGAGGGGGATACATGCTATTTAAATGAAAATGAACATAAGTCATGAATGGTTGTTGGACCCGAATGTTGCCTCGAAATTGTGTTGAGTACCTAGTTGCAAAAGGCCCTAATTTCATGAACTATTAACTATTGTCTTGCCCTTGTGTGGGTTGGAAATAGCCGCTTATACAATTTGTAGTACTACGGGGCTAACGACCCAATGCTAGCCGAGAAGCTGTACGTTGAGTAAGTTCTGCGGTAGATTATCTTGTATGTGAGATAAGGTATAATTGCAACTAATGCCTTAGTAGGGGCACTGGTTTCATCTGAATCACGCCGGTAATTATTACGCGGGTGATTGAGTTAACGGTTTAGTGTCATGAGCTTAAACACAATTGTCATATCCTTGAATAATAGATTGTATGGCCACAATGCTATTGAATGATCATGATTGGTTTTTTTTTACACTTATGTTCAACTGATGTTTTGATAAACCTATAGATTCGCTCAACCTTTGTGTTGACGATTTTAAGCATGTGTTTCAGGTAATCAAGGTTGATAGCAGTGGAGCATGCGAGGATGGAAGTTGTTGTGGCTTGGCGGTCTACTTTGTTTTTCCTCCCTTTTAGCACTTAAATACCTTATATTATGTCATGTGAAAGAAAATTGTATTTTGGGTAGAGATTCAGTGGGGACCAAAACGCAAACTCTGTTTTATATTATTTTTGGGGTTTGGAAAACAGTAGACTTTGTTGTTTTAAACAATTTTTAATTTATGTTTAAATTTCTACGTCTCTTTGAGTCGTTCGAAATAGCTTGTGTGTGATGATAACTGTATAGCACCCAAATGTTGTAGTTCTGCTGCGCATAACATTTGGTGGGGGTGTTATATTTAGAGAGACGTAAAGACTAAAGAAGAAAGAAGAAGAAAAGCCTATGTACAAGCCCATTTACAAGCCCACAAGCAAGACCTATAAATAGGCCTTCTCCTTACAAATTTTGGAGTTAGTTTTTAGTAGATAGTTTTCATTTTTCATTTTTCTTTCTAGTTTTAGAGAGAGAAAGTTCTCAACTTTCTCTCACTAAGTTTTCATCCTCTCTTTCTTTTAATCTTTCAAGATTAAACCTTTTGTATTGTTGATTTCATTAATCAAGTTTAAGTTTAAGCTTTTAATCTTTCATCTCTTTCTACCTTTCTTTGATTTTTAGATTAATTTTGGTGCGAATTTCATTTGATCCGTGTAGTTCTTAATGATTTCGTGCTTAAAAAGTTAATCATTATATGCTTACTTAAGTTTTCATACGAATAAGCTTTAAGATCTTTGTGCTTATTAGCTTGTTTATATGTTTAGCTTATTTACTTTTTAAAACTTTTCTTAAAAAGTTTATCTTTTTATAGTTTGATTTATAAGATTGCTTATCTCAAGTTGAAAAAGTTCCTATTTGTGCTTATTTAGTATATTTCACTTTTGATTCGTGCAAGTCTTGGTGTGAGCTTATCAAATTAGCTTATTACTAGCTTATTTTCGAATCCCATATTCATCGGAAAAGGGTAAACCCTTTTCCGATTAGGCTTTCCGATCGGGTCCCTGTATTCCGATTTGCACCTTCATATTCCGATCACCTAGATCGGATTAGGGTTTATAATATTCCGATTGGAGTGTTTTGTAACATTCCGATTGTATTCTATTTTTCTCATTTTCCGATTAGCACCTTAGTATTCCGATCTGCTGATCGGAATAGGGTTTAAATTATTCCGATTGGTTTGATTTGGTGGTATTCCGATTGAGTCTTGATTTCATTTTTCGATTAGTGCTTTTCTCAATATTCCGATTGGGTGTCTTCCATATATTCCGATTGGACCTATTTTCCAAGTATTTCGATCAGTCTTCTTGTTACTCATTCCGACCAGTATTGCTTGTTTGCATTCCGATCAGCCTTCTTTCCGACCTATATTCCGATCAGAATCCGATTTGGCAACATTCCGACGGTTTTAGTTTCTTGTTTTTACAAAGTTTCCAAGTTTTAAATTTATTAAGTGTTCAAGTATTTTTCTAATCTTGCCTTTAAGTTTTCAAGCATTTATTTTTAACTCGTCATTTTAGTTTAATCTTTTAAAAGCTTTTACTTTACTCAACGACACTTACTTATTTGCTATTAGTTTAAAATAGATAATCAACCAAACCATTTATTATTCCACCAAGAACAATTGAGTCGCACTTTGAACCAATAGTCAATTCGAAGAGATTCAGAACAACGAAATTTCATACGTGTTGTAAAAAACCATGTATTATACACCTTATATACTTGTCTATGGAAAAGCATGTCACTTCCCATTCGAGTTAGAAAACAAGGCTTCATGGGCTCTTAAATGGGATAACTTCGATCTAAACCAAGCTGGTTCACATAGGAAAGACCAAATTAATGAGATGAATGAACTAAGAGCCAATGCCTATGTAAACTCATTGCTTTATAAGGAAAAGACTAAGCAATTGCATGATGCTAAGATCAAGAACCGTGAGTTCAAAGTTAGAGAGCCAGTTCTACTCTTTAACTCACGGTTGAAACTCTTTGCGGGCAAGCTTAAGTCATGATGGCCCGGTCCATTCACTATTGCTCCAGTATTTCCATATGGGACTATTGAGTTGTCATAACCAAATGGCCCAAATTTCAAAGTGAATGGTCACCGTGTTAAGCATTACTTTGGGGAGGACATTTCCGTTGAAATGGTCTAAGTGATCCCCATTTTCCCCATGAATTAATTCATTGTGGGAAGAGTCGAGCTAGAGACTCCATAAATCAAGCTTGAATAACTAGGATTAGCTTTCTTAGGCTAGAGTGTGGTAGGATATGAATAAAGGGTATATAGATGAGAACAAGTGTAGGGGGATGCCTCTCTTTTGTCTTCTTGATGTTTGTAAGGTTGCTCTCTCTCATTGCATGCATTGGAGCTTATAGAGGAGGCCCTTGTATTAGGTTCACTTTGTTACTATTGTGATTTTCAAACCACTTGTGCTTAAAATGAATTCACTATAGTATACCTTTCCTTAGCTTGGGTTAAGAAAGTTATCAATGTAATAAGTGTAGGGAGTTTACTCCAATACTCTTAAACATTGAGGACAATGTTTATCTCAAGTGTAGGGGGGTCTTCTATCGAAGTGACCTTACCTATAACTTTGACATTGCCTACATGATAACTTGGAAATTAATTTTTCAACATTTTTCAAATTTTTGATCTACATTGGTCACCAAAAATATGCATTCATTATTTTTGCATTAATCATTTTATATTTGCATTGTATACATTTCTTCTTTTATTTTTCATCAAAAATATATAAAAGGAAAAAAGATAATAAAGGATATGGTTTAACAAGTATAGATATGTTTGACATATAAGGCCCGCCATAGATACTTTGACTCAACCTGAGTTTATTTATCCAAGCATTCTCTAGCTAGTAGCCTTAACCATGTAGACCTTTATTGGTTTATTAGGCAAAGCATCCACTAGTCTCATTATTTGATATTTTAAGCTGTGGAGAACAAGAGATGAAAGAGTTTGAAGTAAGTGTTAAGGGCTAGACAAACCTCATATTAATTAATTGTGGATTTTATATCCCCTTTCGTAACCTTTACTTTCTTGTCAACGCATGTATATATGTTAATAAATAATCAAGAACGGTTTTAATCGGTTTCTGGTCTCTTATGCATTTTTGACTAATCTTTCGTGGTTGGTGTAAGTACGTCTTAAGATTCTAAGTTATAACGTTTTATGTGTATTAGACTTATGTCATGCTTAATACTTAGTGGGTGTTTTTCCTTTTATTCTTTTCAAATTTCGTTGTGAGGAATAAAGAAAAATAAGAGCGGCTTATGAAAAAAAATGAGTGGCTAGAAAAAAAAAATAATAATTATACAAGACTCCCAAGAGGGGCAGTGAAGTGTTAATTATAGTAGCTATTGAATTCCAATATTACTCTCACAAGGGTTGCGGGGATTTGATAGTTCCTCCAATCGAATATTACCTTCACGGGTTGCGGGATTGAAGATCCAAGGTCTCAAAAAGGCGGCGGGTATAAATTATTGCGTGAGTTTTATTTTTCTTTCCTTAGGGAGTGTGTAGCTACTTATTAATGCATGATATAAGGATCTTACACATAGAACGAATGACTTATTATTTTGGGTCAGAACTATATTAATTGTGGGCAGTTTTTCGAGTAATGGATAAGATGGTTACTTAGGATTAAAACTGTGCTTCCTTATTTTCAGATTTTGCACTTCTTATATTTCACGCTTTAAATAATGACAAATTTTCCCAAAAGCAATTTGCTCAAATAATAACCGGTCTTAGAGGCATAATAAGTGGGGGTATAATAGTAACACAATTAATCTGTATGAATAAGTCGATGCACTTTCACTTATGGAAAACAATGATCTTGTTTTTAAGCTTGGTATGGGGAAAGTGAAACTTGAGGATGATAAGTGTTCATGTTACCAAAGCCACAATTAAAGTCCTTGATTTCTTTATGAGTTATTTCCATCAAAACCATTTCAAGAAAAATACAAAATATATAAATAGAATTGTTTTCCTTTGCATTGCATTGTAAAAATTAAAATCATGCATCATATAGTGTAGTGTAGTGTAAAAGCATTCCATATTGGCCAAGGTGGATTAATGATGAGAAATGTGTAAATTGGTGGTTTAAAATATGGCATTCATGAGGTCATGGCAATGATCAAGTGTAGGGGATTTGATATGAGTGAAATTTTATATCAATTATATCATAATTATCCCTAAAACACAAAGTAAAATACCTAATTTTGATTTATAAAAGCAGTATTATGGGTATACTTTGTTGTTTGTGCTTGTGTATGTAAAAAGATACAAATATGAAGCAAACAAGGAAATCAAGCCATTATTGATGAAGAAAAGACAAAAGAAGGATGAAAAGTGAGAAGTCAAACAAAGTCAAAGGACCTTTCTTGACAACTTTGAAAGTAGAAGGACTAAAAGTGCAAAGTTGGAAAAGTCAAGAAAAAAGTCAACAAGTCAAGGGATCATTTGTGTTCAAGTTCAAAGTTAAAAGGACCAGAATTTTCAAGATTATGAAGATTCTAGCTCAAAACACAAATCTGCCAAGTACAAGGACTATTATTGCCAAAAAGGAATGAAGTTTCAAAAGCAATCCGTGTGTTAAGCTTTCAACCAATGAGGAGCCTTCATTTCTTAAACAAGGATCACTACATCAGCTTAATTAAAAAAGAGAGAGAACAAGTAGGCGAATCACAACAGTTCTTTGATCCACCAATCATAAATTGTAAAACGGATAATGATCCGTGTGTCACTCTCCTCCCCAATAAAAACATCACACGTGTCACACTCAAGCCCAGATCGTGGAAATTGATAGAGTGAATATCATGGAAAGTGTTTAACATGAAAAGTGCTCACAATTGCAAGACGAAGCCAACCTAGTCAACCAATTAGTTGAAATCTATTGTATTAAAAAGGCCCAATTGTGTTCATTAACTAAAAATCACAATTATCCAATTGAAGACACGTGGAAGCTGGTGATTGGTTCTGACACGTCACCAACATCATCCTCACTCTCCTTGTCCTCTATAAATACCCTGTTATCTTCTCATTTCTTGTATGTAGAAAAAGTGTGAAATTCGCACACACTTTTAATTCTCTCTTCACTCAGTTAGAAATTAGTTAGTTAGAAACTTCTCAAGTGATTGACATATAGTTATGATAGTTTGTTAGATTGTTGTAACCGATTTTGTAACTACCTACTTCCATTAATAAAGAATTCATTTCACAATTTACTCAATACTCTCATTCTCTTACCGAATTCACTTTAAACATTGTTACCTTGTGCTTTCATTGATCAAACTTGATCAATGGAGTTTGATTGATGATTTGGAGTGCTTGTCTTGTTATCAGAAGCTGTTCTAGTTCATTTCCTTGCCATTTTCTTACAAGAGTTCAGACTTGATGCAGAGTAGATCAGACTGATGATTTAGTGATGGAAGGTAGATTGTAGATTGTTGATTGTGGTTAATGGTGGTTTGATTAGTGAGCTCAGTGCTCATTACTCCATCAAAGGAGGCTTCCTGCTAAAAAGTGCTCTTTTCTCATTATTTTTCCACTAAAATGTTGATTGCATGCTAAATTATTAGTTTTGTAATTTAAATGCTTGTTGCTGTATGCTTTGTGGTTTACTTGATGTATATGATATAGTTTGATAGGTATTACTTGAATCATTAGCTTATATCACATAATTCTTTGTTAAATTTTCAAATCTGCTTGATAACTAGTGTTTGGATTAGTGTTGAATTTGAGATTTAGCTAGAGTTTTGGAGTAAACTTGTTTACACTAGCTCATTAGACTTGTGTTAGTAAGTTTGCAAGTTTTTGTAGTCAATCAAACAGTCAACAAGGCAAATTGCTCTTAAAAACTTTGGGTCAAAATTCTCAGCCAAAACATGCTTGATTCAAACCTTTGCCAAGTTTTTGTTAGTTGGATTTAGGAGTTGATTTTTGTTGCTGATTCTAGCTGAACATCTAAGCTTTCTATACATCTAAGGTAGACAATACAGTTCTCCAAAATAAGCAAGAAATAAGCTCTTGAATGAGCGTTATACCAAATGCCAGTTTCTGTAGTGAGGACTAATCAGCTTATCATTTCCCACTGATACTTTTCATGAATCGAGTGATTTTATTACATATTCTTGTGGCCCAAGTGATTTTAAGTAGATTTGGAACTTTTTACCTTTTTTGTCAAAATTTGGTCAACAAAAGTCAAATAAGCCTAATTTTGCTTAAATTCACATTCCAGCTTATTCACTTGATGAATTTTGATAATTCTTGACATTCTAATCTTCTTTAAGCTTATTCTATCATTTTCATTAAAAAAATCAAGTTGTGCATGTCTGGATAAGATGGTAGCTTATTTTGAGCTTATTCCAAAAAGCTATCTTGAGTTCTAGGTCGATTTGGCTTATATCCTTAGAGCTGACTTAGTGAAACCTGATTTTAAGCTTTTTGCAACAGATTAGAGCTTTTAAGATTGAGAAATAAGCTCAAACGAGCTTATTTTACTTGTTAACCCGTTTTGCTTAAAAAACTTTGTTTAATTGCAAGTTAGTCCCTATATTTTAGGGAAGTTTCTAATTAGATTTAAATAGTTGTATTTTTCTAGGGTTTTCACGTAATCTCTGGATTAGTGATTAGTTACAATTTCAGTTGGGTAGTTTTCAAGTTTGTTACAAATTGGTTATAGTTAGTTAAAATTTTCATTTTCAGTACTTTTAATTTCAAAATTTACATTTTTAGTCCTTGCACTTTACATACTTTACATTTTTAGTAGATTTACAATTTGTGCATTAAATACTTGTACAATTTGTTTTAATTGTGGTATGTGCACCTTGTTTTAGAATAGTACGGTTACATAGTTATAATATTTTTACAACTTTTTATGTGTTTTATTGAATTAGACCTAGATTACCAAAAATCTTATAAAATCCAAAACCAAAAACAATTTATGAACTAGAAATCTTTTGGATAATCAATTCATTTTGAGTTGGGAATTACGAACTAAAAAGTGAAATATTAGACTTTATGCTTGTTCTTGGCATCCTTGCCTTGACATTTGTTTGTGGTTTGTGATTCTTCCATTTTTCCCTCTCAAACCTTCATTGCTTGGATACTTGACTCACAATGAAGATGTAGAGTGAGTTAGTAGAAGCTTAAAGTATCAAGCATGATTTCCATGGTTTGTACCCTTACGGTTAGTAGGCCATATATCATGTGTAACTTGTGCAATTAAGCTCATTTCTAGGATGATTGATGAATCCCTTGAGATACCAAACTACTTCACTAAGTTGTAGTTGGATTTTACACATTTGGAATTTAAATATTCAAAGGATACTGTTATTGTAAATCCTAGTAATAATTATCCGATCATGTAGGAGAGAAAGTGAATCTATACTTTGCTCACTTTTTAAAATAGAGTAAGACTACTCTTGAAATTAATCTTATTCTATGTATCAAAATTGTTTGGTATAGTTCATTACCAAAGCTGTTTAAACTTTCCCCGGAAAGGCACGTCTTAAACCACTATATATGACATAAGATCTTAGTCTCCTTGATTTAAAGAATGTCATTTGTATCTTGAGAAATGTTCTTGGTCTTGATTCAATTCCCTTGACTCCTCTCCTCTTTGCTTCTTTGTTACGAGTAGTCGTTTGCCCGTTTTGGTCTTTTATTTTCTCGATTCAACTCGTTATCCTTCAATAAGGCATAATTAACTAGTGTCGCGGTGGTCCAATGATTTCCTAAAGTCTTAAGACATATTTTAAGGATTTTAGAAAAATTTGGTTTTAAAAATTTATTTGATTTTCCTTGATTAAAACACGCCACTGTAGGCGGTCCTTATTGTCGCGGCTCAAACAGGCGATTTCTTATCGATAAGGAACCGCGGCCAGTACTTGCAACTAAAGTGCAAGTTTTTATTTAAAATCATTTTTTCAAACTTTCTTTATCTCTCTTCCCCAACATAGCGACGGGTATACCCAGTTTTCCACCATTGTTGATTTTCCAAAACCTTCAATTTCTCAACATTAATTGATTTGGATTTGTGGGTTTCACTCATCCTTCATCAAAAATCAATTTTCTGTAAGTTATTTCTTTGAATTTCATCTAATTTGTTCTAGGGTTCATACATTCGTAATTGGGAATTTTTAAAATTGACATTGAATTAGAACCTTAGTAGGAATAAGAGTTGACATAGTATTCTTGCTATGATTCCTTAGGTTCATATTCATTAAGATTTCACTAAAACCCACTTGTAGAACAATCCGAATTTTGACTAAATAATTTTGGTTAATTGATGGAATTGATATGAACCCATGAACAAGTTGGTAATGGCATTGTTAAATGCTTACCCAAAAACCTTCTTTTGAAAAACCAATGTTCAAGTTCATTATTGATCTTACATGATTAATATGGTATTGTCAATGATGAACTAGGTACATTGTGAACATGAGAATGATAAGGATTAAACCTTTGTTTGTCAAGAGATTGATGAAACACATTCTTATCTTTTTTTTATTTTTGGTTTATATGTAACATATGAGTAATTGGGAAAATATTTTTGTATTTATTTAGGTACTAATCATACCTTCGGAATATCAACAAGATCACCAATACACTAAAAAGTATATGCCAAACATTTCCGAAATGTGTCCTTCCCCTCAACTTGCAAACACCTACTCCTCACTGCAAAACCGTTGCTTTCACGAGGGTAGAGTTGTCGAAGAGGATATTGAGGGATATATATATATATATACACTCAATCGATGTTCGGACAAATTGGGTTTGATTGTTTGTTGGACATCAAAGAGGATATATATCCCGAATTTCTCTTAGAGTTCTTTAGCACACACTCTCTCGTTTATGATGAAAATAGAGTATATGTTAGGTTCATCCTTGAGGGTCGACTCATTAAACTCTCTCTTGAAGACTTTGGTCAAGCTCTTCGTGTTCTATTTCAGGGCACTTGTCGATTTACTGATAGATGGAAACTTGATTATCTCCTTGAACCATTCGACTGTGCTCCAGATGAAAATGAAGAGATTAACCTTGAATTCATTCTTGATGTCATTTGTAAAGCGCGTAGAGGAAACGTTGTAAGAAGCCTCCACTCTAACAAGCGTGTGGTAAAACGCTATGAGGTTCTCTAAAGCGACCTTAATGATTGTATGGTCCGTTGGGCCGACATCCTTAGGGAGAATGTGTTTTGTCTTGGCGGAAACCAGGATCATATTCTGGCGTGTATGGCGCACATGTTATGTTGCATCGCTACCAACGCCAAGTACAATCTCGCATATTTTATCGCTCGACGAATCACTTATGCTCTTTCCAAACCCAAAATAAATCTTCCCTATGTCATGCTCCTTACTCGCCTTCTTAAGAAGGTTGGTGAAGACTATCACGACATCAACATTTATTGCTTTCGTTCGGTCGAACGTGTTATGCTACCCATTCAAAGGGTACAACCACGAAAGCCTAGAAGTGATCGAGGTTCGAGAAAGTCCGATCCACAAGAGTCCGATGATGAGGACTTTGATATGTCACCAAGTGATGGTGGTGGCGTTGGCACAAGTACTCATGTTGGCTCTTCGAGTGACTCCCACCCATCCATGGACACTTTCATGGACGGGTTAGAAGAAATCATCCCTCCTCCTCACTATGCCACTAGTGGACTTCCGGAGAACTTTGGTCTTGAGGATGTCTACCGAACTAATCTTAAAACCCAAGGTGAGTTGTATGATCATCGAGTAGAGTCAAAAGGATCATTCAAGAGCTTAACCAAATTGATCAAGGGACTTGGAAATAAGAAGAAATGAAGCTTTGGTTTATCAAGGTTAACATGTCTGTAAACATGTTTGAATTGTTGAACAATGTTTCCTTATTCTCTTTTTAATTCTAAGACGTTATGTTTGCTAACTAATACTTTATGTTTGGATTACTTAGTATTTTTATCCTAATTGCCTATGTAATCGATCTTTCAATTTACATTGCTTTGTGCGTATTATGTGTTTGTTAGCTTCCAAGATTTTGATTTATAGTTCACCTTGGCTTGATAAACCTTGGTATAAAATCTGGGCTAGCAAATGTTTCAGGAAGTGCCCTTTTTCAAACCCTCTGGTGGCGGTTCTTTATCATCCCCGCGGTTCTTTATCGATATCAAACCGCGGCCCTACATATGGAACCGCCAGCCACTGGTTCGACAGAATCTTTTCTTTACACCGTTTTACTTCATCTGTGTAAACTTTGAATTTTTTTTTGCAAAAACCTGCACTTTCTTAAACTAGGCTACCTAATTTCATTATTCACCTAAAATGATTTTAACCCATTACTTGTTTGGATCATTCCCTTCTCTTCTTAAACCCTCTCTTGTTGATTGTCTTCTTCATTCCTTCAACTCTTCTCTAAACCTTAACACACAACCATGGTGTCCACTAGAACATCCACCTCTTCCAAAACTTCCTCTTCTAAAATAAACCTTAAAATCAAGATTAAGTTACCTAATACTGGTTCTTCATCCTTTCACACTCCCAAAATGAGATTTCTCCTATTCTCATTTCCTCATTACCTTCACCACCCCTTGATCAATGCAAGACCAACTCAACTCATGATACTAACCATTCACATGGTTCTACCTCCTCTTCATTCCAATCAAGAATGAATGAGCTTTCCTCACCATTCACTCCTAGTCCTCCCTTGGATGGGAATACTCAACCTCAACCTCTACATAGCATTCCCTTTGTACTTGAGCCTTTGGTTACCTCTCCTTTGACTCCACCAAATTCTCCCATCTCACCCATATCACGCTTGGACACTATGCCTCCACCACCTCCTCCTCCCTCAAACACTAATGCTCCCATTTTGGACATTCCTATTCCTCACTTCATGGGTGATCCTTACTTCTTTGGTTTTCTAGAAGCTCATGGTGCCAATTGCCCATGTTGTCTCTATAACAACTACATCATTCAAAACCTAAGGTTGGAGATGCTTGGTCTTCATAGGAGGTTGCATGATTTCTTTCTTACCTTGTTCTCCATGCCTCCTCCTCCTAGGAGATGAATGATGATTTTCAAAACCAAATGTCTTTAAAAAGAAGGTCAAGCCAAATAAGACTATGCATTCAAGACCTAGTTTAAGCTAACTTTGTATTAGTTAGTTGTTATTTCCTTTCTTGTATTTCCTTTCCTTCATGAGTTTTTCATGAAGATAATCTATGGATTTAGTTTTATGTGTTTTAACCTATGTGGTCATATTAATCAACTTCAATTTATTTAAAATTGAACCTAAATCTATCACAACCTCTTAAATCTTGACTTAAAATTGGATCAAAATGTTATCTAAATATTTTGTCACCCTTTGTCATGACATTCTTTGTGAATGTATTGCTTTTATGCAACCCTATCATACTCTAGTGCTAAAAGAGGTAAAAATCCAAGATTTGCAAAATTTTGAAATAGTCATATTTTTCTTCAAGACTTTTGAAAATCATGGTTTGACGTCCACTGGACGTGGTTCCTTAGCTAGTAGGCGGCTCCATATCTATATGGAATCGCGGGCTCCCTTAAGGAACCGCGTACGAGAAATCCATTTGGCTTATTTTGGTCTTTCTTCTTTGACCACTGTCTTGGTTAAGATTCTTTGCTTACCCAATTTGGCTAAACATTCTCTAAAACCTTTTTCTTTCATTTAAAATCTTTGCCTTGTCTACTTTCTTTAAATTCTTCTCCTTTGGGAGTTCTTCTCTTCATCCCTCATAATGCCTAACTCTTCCATTCCTAACCTTGACATATCTTTGTCACAATCTTCTCAACCTAAAGCTTCTTCTTATAAGCTTTCAAAGAAACCGAAAATCTCGATTCAACCCATTTGAATTAAGAAGAACAAGAATCCTCATGATTCCTCTTCTCCAAAGTCCTCCAAGAATTCTTCTTTCTCTCCGATTAAATATTGGAACGAGACTTACTCTGTAAATCCAATTACCGGAGAAAAGGAAATTATTCCACCACCACCTAAACCTTTCAACTCTCCACAACTCAATGACCTATCTTCTTTCCCAAATCTTACTAGGCATTGTGAGAACATCTCTTATCCATTATCTCCCTCTCCACCAAACTCTCATTTTGATGGACCTCCCCAATCTAACGAATTTGTTTTGCATCATGGTTCCTCGTGTGCTTCTTGTCGGTTTCAACAAATTGAACTTGCTCATATTTATGACAAGCTAAATTTCCTTGAATTCCTCCTCATTCGACCTCCTCTCAAAGTTTTCGTTCCCGTGAACAAAACTTCGAACGATGCTTCGTCGTCTTTCTTTTCCAACTAAGGTACATTTTGTACTTTGGTTTTTTGAGTCAATAAAACTTAAGCAATCTTGGAAGATTATCACTATTAGAGTTTTCTATGCTTTGTGGTTTATTTTCCATATTTTTTGCTTTTAATATTCATATTGTGTGTATGAATATTTCTCTTGTATGTTCTTTCATATTTGTGTAATATGAATGTTATGTATGTTATCTTTCTCGCTAATTCTTTTTCACGCATTTGTTAAAGAGTTGATCATGGTTAAAACTTACTAATAAGTGTGAAAACACTTATTTTTTACCACTTATTTCTAATAATAAGAAGACCAAAACGTGTATTTAATGTCGTAAAAGGCATAATTATGCGTGGTTTTTTTTATTGTGTTTTATGACAAAATATGAAAAAGTAAGAAAACACGGGCTTTCACGGGCTATTATCGAAGAAAAAGACAAAAGACGAAGTCAAAAGATCAAAAGTGCGAGAAGAACGGAAGTCAAAGGCCTATTCTGAAGATTTATCGAAGAAAAAGTCTAAAGACGGAAGTTTAACAAAGTCGAAGAACCAAGTCTACTAAAAGAAGAAAATTAGAAGACAAGTTCAAGTCATCGTTCGACTAATCCCGAGACAAAGTCGAGAAAGTCGAGTTATTTTAAAAGACGAGAAGACAAAAGGAAAGAAGGAGGAAACAACACACTCCCCTCCTCCTATAAATACCCAACTAATCGTTCATTAGGAGGAGTTAATTAATTATCATTTTTTTAGTTTTAAATTTTTAAGTTACTTTCTCTCTCTAGAATTTTCTCTCTCTAGTGTTTCTTAATCTTTCATTTTAAATCTTGTATTGTGGATCTTAATCTTCAGTTTATTCAAGCTTATTATTATATCTCTCATTCTACCTTTCTTAATCTTGTGGTTGATTTAATTAATCATGTAGTTTTCTTAATCAAGTTGATTGTGTGATTGATTTGTTTATGTGATTGATCTTATGGTTTTGATGTGATGGATGTTTTAGCTTATTGAGATTGTTGATTTATTAGTGTTTGGTTTGTTTTTAATTAAGTTGATTTGGTAGATTAATAGTTTTAATTAAAAAGTTGATTTTAATATTTTTATTATTTTGTGTTTTTTATAGTTTTTAATTATTGGCTTATTTAGTTTTTCTTAAAATCAATTTGGTGTTAGTTTTGGTTAATTGCTTATTTGGTTTTGCTTATTTTTTAGCTTATTTTAGATAATCTGTTACTGTTTCTGTTACTGTCATAGCGTATGAGCTATCTTCGGAAAGGGGTTTAGTATTCCGAAGAAGTCCCTTATTCAGAACATCAAATTATCCGAAAATTGTGTTTTTTTTCCGAAAATTGAGT
Source organism: Glebionis coronaria (assembly GCA_025667525.1). NCBI lineage: Eukaryota > Viridiplantae > Streptophyta > Magnoliopsida > Asterales > Asteraceae > Glebionis > Glebionis coronaria. The sequence continues at coordinate 235,309,212 of CM046881.1, forward strand.
TTTTATCCGAAAATTGGCATTTTTCTGAAAAAAAGAATTTTTTTTCCGAAAATAGTGTTTTTTCCGAAAAAACAGATTATTCCGAAATTAGTGCATTTTTTCGAGAATTTCATTTATTCCAAAATTAGTTCATTTTTCCGAAGAAACTGATTATTCCGAAATCAGTGCATTTTTTCAAAGAAACTGATTATTCCGAAATTAGTGCATTTTTTCGAAGAAATTGATTATTCCAAAATTAGTGTATTTTTCCGAAAATTTCGTTTATTCCGAAATTAGTGCATTTTTCTGAAGAAACTGATTATTCCGAAATTAGTGCATTTTTCAGAAGAAATTGATTATTCTGAAAATAGTATGTTTTCCGAAAAAATTGATGATTCCGAAAATAATTCTTTTATCCGAACTTAGTGAATTATTCTGAAAATAGTTATTTTATCCGAACTTAGTGAATTATTCTGAAGAAGTGGATTTATCCCAGATAGTCTTATTTATCCGAAGATCAGTTTACCCAGAAAATTCAAGGTTAGATTTCCCTTTTTTATTTTTATATTTACGTTTAATAATTTTAGCTTTTATTTTTCAGTAGAAATAGATAATCTAAAGCTCCCCCTTTTAGTGACCAAAAACGGCAATTCCGCTCTAAACCGTGATCAATTCAAATTGAATCGAGTACGAGCAACACACGAACACACACAAAATTCATTTAATCATATGCCGCCGCTGCCGGCTCTTTTCATAACGATTAACGGTTTTTAGTGAGAAAAATTGGATTTTGGGAACGTTATTTTCAAGCATAAAAATTTCAAAAAATCCTAAACAAGTATAAAATTTTCAAAAATCTAAAAAATAAAAAAGATAAAAAACCAAAAATATTGTATTTCATTTTTAGTGTATGCGTACTCGATCTTCGTCTTATTCTGAGCCCGAGACTCGTAGAGACTTAGATATGGTCGGTGTACATAATAATAACAACCCACCTCACCCCAATTTGAATAATAACAACCATGCTCCTCAACCCGACCTTCGTACGATGGAGGAGCTATGTCAACCAGCTATGGGTGGACGTGGAGGACCGATTGCGCCGATGCAAATCACCGCTCCCGAATTTTTGTTGAAGCATCACATGATCCAACAAGTTCAAAATTCTTGTCCCTTTCGCGGATTTATGATGCCAACGAACACCTAGATAAATTCATAACTGTCACTCAAAGCATGAAATTGCCTGGTGTTACCATGGATTTTCTTCGCCTTCACCTTTTTCCACACACTTTATCCCACCATGCTGAAAAATGGTTTGATCGTCTTCCCAAAAACTCAATTCATACATGGGACGAGATGACTCAAAAATTTCTGTCCCGATACTTTCCACCATCCATGGTAACTTGTCTTCGTAATCAAATCAGTGGTTTCACTCAAGAACTTGATGAGTTTCTTTTCGATGCTTGGGAACGTTATAATGTCTTGATCGATCGTTGTCCTAATCATAATATGCTCCCCGTCACTTTGATTGATACTTTCTACAATGGTTTAACTTTTCGTGATCGTGATACGATTAATGCTGCCGCCGGTGGTACATTTATGAAGAGAAGACCTGAGGAGTGTAGAGAGCTTATAGAGAACATGACCACTCATCACAAAAATTGGGATTCATCAGCATCTTCAAGAAATAACCCGAGAGTTAATGTTTCTTCTACTTCAACCAACCCCGAGATGACCGAAATCACCCGCCAACTAGCCGAAATCACCAACCCCGAGATGACCGAAATCACCATGGCTACGAACCAGTATCAACAAGCTAAAGCTGTAGCATTTTCTTGTGAGACTTGCGGCGGTCCTCATTCATACACCGATTGTCCTTCTACTCATGACAATCCATAAAACGTGTATGCGGCTAACGGTAACTTTTCCACGGGAGGCTATTAAGCACGTCCTCAAGGTGACCGCAATTTGCTAAGTTATCGTTCAAACAACTTTCTTTCACCACACGGTTTTCCTCCTCAAAACCAAAACAACTTCAATCGCAACAATCAAAACCAACCTCGAGCTCTAAATCAATATCAAACCCAAAGAAACCCATATCCAGCTCAAGGAAATAATCAAGTTTACCAACAATCCACTTATCAACCACCTGCTTACCAAACTCCTCCTCCCAACCAACCCACAACATTTAATCACGAGGTTGAAACTTACATGAGGACTAATGACGCGCTGGTGAAGAATCTTCAGAGCCAAATTATTAACTTGAAAGGTGACATGGAGAATCAAGGGAATGATCTTCGAGCCGAGCTTGGGAATGACATGTGAAACTCTTTAAGCAGTCAAACGAATGAGTTAAGGGATATGATGGCTAGTTTCTTCCAAAGTAATCAACGCTCTGCTTCGGGTTCTCTTCCGAGTAACACCGTTGCTAATCTAAGAGGGGAAGATGAAAGCAATCACCACCCGAAGTGGAAAAGGTTATAAGGAACCTGAGATTCCTAAACCTACTCTGGTGATTGTGACAAAGGATAACGAGCCCCCTTCACCAATTCCTCCACCTTCTACTTCTACCCCTCCTCCACCCAAGGATGTGAGTGAGAATTCCATTCCAAAGCCTTCCTCTCAACCGATATACCTTATCCATCAAGGTTGAGGAAAGAGAAGTTGAAGAACAAGGATGATATTCAAGTTTCAAACTTTCTTAAAATGTTTAAACAATTGAATTTCAACATCTCCTTTGCCGAGGCTCTCGCTCACATGCCTAAATATGCTAAAATGTTCAAAGATCTTCTCAGTGATAAGGAAAAACTCCTTGATATTGCTCAAACCCAACTTAATGAGAATTGCTCCGTGGTTCTTTAAAGGAAATTACCAACCAAACTTGGTGATCCGGGTCGCTTTCTCATTCCTTGCAACTTTCCCGGGGTAGAGAATTGTATGGCCCTAGCCGATCTAGGTGCTAGTATCAACTTAATGCCATTAAGTGTTTGGAAACAATTATCTCTACCCGAGCTAGTCCCTACACGAATGACATTGGAGTTAGCTAACCGTACGGTTGCTTATCCGGTGGGGATAGCCGAAGATGTCTTCGTCGGTGTCGACAAATTCACCTTTCCGGCGGATTTTGTTGTCGTTGACTACGAGATGGATCCCCGTGTTCCATTAATGGTTTGACGTCCATTCTTGAGGACCGGTCGCACTCTCATTAATGTAGTCGCGGGCAAATTAATCATGAGAGTTGGTGACGACAAAATCGTCTTCAACATGGGTAAACTTTCTAAGCAACCTTATGAACACGAGAACGTTAATTTCATTGACGTACTTGATGAGGCTTGTGAAGAACATTACAAAGACGCTTGTAAAAGTGGTTTTTCTTCTCTACCCATTGTTGAGACCGTTGCCTCTATTGCTCCCTCATTGACTCCATTTGGTGAAATTGACTTTCTTTTGAAAGAATTTAAAGCAACTTTAGGGGATGTGGACTTAAAATATGACGATTCTCCCTCCGATTGGGATGAAAACATTCGTACCATTGAGAAACTTCTCAATGAGGACCATATTTCTCCACCGTCTCCTAAGGAAAGCTTAAATGATGATCCAAATTTGAGTAAGCCTTCCATCGACAATCCTACAGATTTAGAGCTTAAGAGTGGGGGGAGTGGTGGTGCCAAGGCTGGCTGTTAAGCCTTTGGCGCCACCCCTTCGTTGGCGCACGGTACCGTGGCTCGCGCCAACGGACCTCGCGCCAACCCCAACAGCCAGCGCCAACACCCCTTTTTTTTTTCTTTTTTTGTTTTCTAGCCGTTGGTGGAGGGATTTTTTTGAAAAAAAAATTTTTAATTTTCAAAAAAGTAGCCGTTGGGGGGTAAAAAAAAATTTTTTTAAAAAAAATTCATACATTCCCTATATAATACCCCATTTCACCCATTTTTTTTTCAAAACACACTTCAATCCTAAATTCTTAAAAAAAAATAGATCCTTATCAAAACACCATTTACGAATACGATGAATATTTCGGTAACGCCCATGAACGTTACAGTCGAGGCTTGCGCGAGTATGAGACTTTTGTTGGTATGTGTAATCAAGGAGCCGGTGGATCGGGTCATACGAGGACATACATACCTCGTGATCGAGAAGATGCTAGTCGAAGATTGCTAAAAGATTACTTTGGTGATGATGAAACTCCTCCAAAATATCCGGAGAAGAAATTCCGGCGAAGGTATCGTATGAGTTCAAGGCTTTTTAAAAAATTGTCAATGGTATTTTAACTCATAATGTCGACCCTCTTCCTGAATATTTTGCTTATTTTCGCACTGGGCTAGATGCTACGGGTCGGGATAGTATTCACCCCATTTTAAAAATCACTTCGGCAGTTCGTCAATTGGCGTATGGGTCATCACCCGATGCATTTGATGAGTATTTGCAAATTGCCGAACGCACTTCTAGAGCATGTTTGCTTCATTTTACTAAATGCATTTACGACTTATATGTTGAAAAATATTTAAGAAAACCTACTCCCGCAGATATAGAAAAACTTTATGAATTGCACAATGAGAAACATGACCTCCCGGGAATGCTCGGGAGTATTGATTGCATGCACTGGGATTGGAGAAATTATCCCAAGGCTTTACAGGCTCAATTTAAAAGACGGAATCATAAATACCCAACTCTTATGTTAGAAGCAGTGGCGGATCAACATTTGACATTCTGGCATGCATACTTTGGTTGTCCCGGGGCAAACAATGATCTAAATGTCTTACATGGTTCACCTTTATTTGATGATGAGTTAGCCGATAAGGTTCCAGATTCTCCGTTTGAGGTAAACGGAAAAACATACAAAAAAGGTTATTATTTGGCTGACGGTATTTATCCCGAGTGGTCTACTTTTGTGAAAACATTTTCTGTTTCAAGGGATGAAAAAACATTGCGGTATAAAAGAGTGCAAGAAGGTGCTAGAAAAGATATCGAACGCGCTTTCGGTGTCTTACAAGGTCGTTGGGGAATTATACGACAACCCGCTCGTGCTTATGAAATTAACCACTTGAAACGAATCATGTATTGTTGTATCATGTTACATAACATGATATTGGAAGACGAAGGATATAAATTGAATCCTAGAGATGTTTATGTTGATCCACAACCTAATATTGTTCGAAGTTGGGTCGAAAGGTGTGAAGTGCACGAGAGGAAAACTAAAGAAATTCGAGACCGAAGAGTGCACACCGAGCTCCGAGCCGATATTGTGGAGCATTTGAGCCGCAATCATTAAATTTATGTTTTTTTTATTGTAATGTTTTTTTTATTGTAATGTTTTTTTTTATTGTAACATTTTTTTTATTAATAAAATTTTTATTTTAAGTTAATTTTTGTAAAAAAAAAAAAAAAAAATTCCGTTGGCACCAGAATTCTGGTGCCAACGGTTACCTCAGAAATGTGGTGCCAACAGGATTCTGGTGCGAAAGGCCCAGAATCCTACGTGGTGCCTTTGGCACCACCTTCTGGTGCCAACGGCTCCCAGCACTCTAAGGATTTATCGTCTCATCTTGAATACGTTTTCGTAGAAGACAATAAGAAGTTACCCGTCATCATTGCAAAGGCTTAATAGAGGATGAAAAATCTCGACTTATCGATGTGCTCAAAAATCATAAGAAAGTAATTAATTGGAAAATTTCCGATATCCACGGAATTTATCCTAACTTTTGCACTCATAAAATTCTCATGGAAGACGACTTTAAACCCTCAATCCAAAACCAAAGAAGGGTTAATCCAAAAATTCATTACGTCATCAAGAAAGAAGTTATCAAACTTCTAGATGCCGAAATGATTTACCCTAATTCTGATTCGCCATGGGTTAGTCCCGTCCATTGTGTGCCTAAGAAAGGCGGGATAAACGTTGTTCCCAATGAAAACAATGAGTTGATTCCTACTCGACTTGTCACGGGTTGGCGAGTTTGCATAGACTATCGCAAGCTCAATGATGCCACTCGTAAGGATCATTTTCCTCTTCCTTTCATGGATCAAATGCTCGAGCGTTCAGCGGGTAATGACTACTATTGCTTCTTAGACGGTTTCTTCGGGTATTTTCAAATTCCTATCGATCCAAAAGACCAAGAGAAAACCACATTCACTTGTCCTTATGGAACATTTGCTTACAAAATAATGCCTTTCGGCTTATGCAATTCTCCTGGGACTTTCCAAAGGTGTATGATGGCTATATTCCATGACATGGTTGAAGAAACTATGGAAGTCTTTATGGAAGATTTCTCGGTCTATGGTGATTCTTTCTCTTCTTGCCTTGTCAATTTTGAATGTATGCTTAAACGGTGTGAAGACACTCGTCTCGTTCTTAATTGGGAAAAATGCCATTTCATGGTAAAAGAAGGTATTGTTCTAGGTCATAAAATTTACAAAGACGGTATCAAAGTCGACCGTTCTAAAGTTGACGTTATTGCTAAGTTGCCTCCACCTACCACCGTTAAAGGAGTTAGATGCTTTTTAGGTCATGTAGGATTTTATCGACGTTTCATCCAAGATTTCTCTAAGATAGCTCGTCCGATGACTCACCTCTTAGAAAAGGATGCTCCTTTCATCTTTTCTCAAGAATGTCTCGACTCTTTCGAACTTTTTAAAGGTAAATTAACTAAGGCACCGGTCTTAGTCTCTCCAAATTGGGAGTTAGCTTTCGAGCTCATGTGCGATGCTAGTGATTTCACGGTAGGAGCAGTTTTAGGTCAAGGAGTTAACAAATATTTCCAACCAATCCATTATGCTAGCAAGACAATGACGGGGGCTCAATTGCATTATACCACTACCGAAAAAGAGCTTTTAGCTGTAGTGTATGCTTTTGAGAAATTCCGCCCCTATCTTGTGCTTTCTACCACCATCGTTTACACCGATCATTCTGCCTTGAAATACTTGTTGACCAAGCAAGATGCTAAACCGAGACTCCTTCGTTGGGTTTTGCTCCTCCAAGAATTTAAAACTGAAATTCGTGATAAAAAGGGAGCAGAAAACCTAGTCGCGGATCATCTTAGTAGACTCGAGGATCCTTATCAAGGATAACTTCCAAATCAAGAGATTAATGAATCTTTTCCCCTTGAGGTCTTAATGTCTTTTACCTCCAATCATGACGATACCCCATGGTTTGCGGACATTGCAAACTATTTAGCGGGTGGTGTTCTTATGGAAGGGTTAACGTCCCAACAAAAGAAAAAGTTCTTCAAGGACATTAAACACCATTATTGGGACGACCCTTACCTTTTCAAGCAATGTGCGGATCTTGTCATTCGTAGGTGTGTTGATGGGCCATCAACGTTACTAATCCTTGAAGCTTGCCACAAAGGACCCACCGGTGGTCACTTTGGTCCTAACTATACCGCGAAGAAAGTTTTCGACTCCAGATTTTATTGGCCCACCGTTTATCATGACGCTCATGAAATGGTTAAGCATTATGATGCATGCCAAAGACAAGGTAAGATCACACATAAAGATGAGATGCCTCAAAATTTCATCCAAGAATGTGAAATCTTTGACGTATGGGGCATCGACTTTATGGGGCCATTTCCATCATCTAAAGTGAAGAAATACATCCTCGTAGCCGTTGACTATGTATCTAAATGGGTTGAAGCAAAGGCTTTACCTACTAACGATGCGAGGGTGGTTGTGAACTTTTTGAAAAAATTGTTTGCTCGATTTGGTGTTCCTCGTGCTATCATTAGTGATCGTGGGACTCATTTTTGCAATGATCAATTTGCTCGAGTCTTGGCTAAGTATGGTGTCAATCATCGACTTTCCACCGCGTATCATCCATAAAATAATGGTCAAGCCGAGATCTCTAACCGTGGACTTAAGAGAATCTTAGAGCGAACCGTGGGAGAGCATCGTGCCTCATGGGCCGATAAGTTAGATGATGCTTTGTGGGCTTTCCGTACCACATATAAGACACCTATTGGTTGCACTTCATATCGTCTTGTGTACAGAAAGGCATGCCACCTCCCCATTGAGTTGGATCATAAGGCTAATTGGGCCTTGAAATGGGCTAATTTTGATATCAACAAAGCCGGTGATCTTAGGAAAATCCAACTCAATGAACTTAATGAACTTAGGAATGAGGCTTATGAGAATTCATTAATCTACAAGGAGAAAACCAAGCTCATTCATGATTCTAAGATCAAAAATCAAGAGTTCAAAATTGGTGATCAAGTTTCACTCTTTAAATCTCGGTTGAAAATATTTTTGGGCAAGCTTAAGAACCGTTGGTCTGGTCCATTCACCGTCACCAAAGTCTTCCCTTATGGCACCATTGAGCTATCTCAACCAAATGGGAAAAATTTAAAAGTAAATGGCCAACGTGTTAAGTTGTACTTTGGTGAGAACATCTCTTATGAGATGATTACATCCCTCGCCACGTTTCCCTTGAATTAGTTCTGGGTCGAGTCAGGCTCGTGACTCGGTTAACAAAAACAAGAACTTCTTGGGAGGCAACCCGATGATCTATCCTTTACCAGTTTTCATAATAAGTGTTGGGGAGCTACATAGGTGTTTGTTGTCTTGTTTCTTATGATGTGCAGGGATTAAAGCTTCAAAGAGCACTTTTGATGATATTTGACGACCCGTGGTCCCGTGTTCCCGTCTTCCCGGTTCTATCCTAAACTCTTGTGATTCAATATTTCATATCCTATATGATTGACATTGAAATCATTTAGTTGTCATTTCCTTAGCAAGATTTAAACAATGTGCACAATGTCCTAAGTGTAGGGGAGTTTACTCCCACATGCTTAAACATTGAGGGCAATGTTTATATCAAGTGTAGGGGGACTTCTATCGAAGTTAAGTGGGCTTTTTCATGAATATGTCTTCATTTGAACCGGAAAATTTAATTTTTTGACGTTTTTCAAAATTTTTGATCTATTTTGGCCTAGTAGTATTTTTTTATTTATCTTATTTTATGTTCTTTCCTTTTATTATCGCATCGTATGTATATATTTCATTTCAAAAATAAAGTAAAAAGAAAAATAAATCAATAAAATTGTTTTAATGAGTTTAGATGTCTTTGATATATTAGGCCTGTCATGAATCTTTTAACTCAACTCGTGTTTACTTATCCAAGTTTACTCTATCTAGTATCCTTAACGTGTTTAAGTCAAGTTTTCCTAGGCTTTTATATAGGGAACTTTAAAACGTGAAAGTCTTAACTCTTACGGGTTAAGAACAATTACTTTTCGCAAGTTCCTATAATTGATCCTAGAAAGTCGTTTATCAAGGGAACTTTAAAATGCGAATTCTAAACTTGAAAAAGTCTAAGAAGCTGCAAGATCCTATAGATGACTTGAAAACCCAAAACTTTGATTTAATTGGCTAAGCGTCCACGAGTCTCATTCCTTGAGATTTTAAATTGTGGCGGACGGGAGATGATAGAGTCAATTATAAGTTTGGTATTCTTTCATGAATTTATGTGAGTTAATTATGAGCTTTTTCTCCTATCGCTTGTTAATATTTATAATTGCAATAAGTAAGGTCGTACGATTTGAAAAGTTACTTAGCTTCTAGCACATGATCGTTTAAAAGTTTCTCGGTATTTATTAGAGTTCATAGCCAAGGCATAACTTATTGAAGCGGGATGCAAAGATTGGCGAGTCCAAAAAGGCCCTAACAAGGCATGAGGGCTACATTTTGTTGCTAAAGATTCAAAGTGATGTGAAGAATCATTTATCGAAAATCAATATGAGGGATCGAGGCACACGACGAAAAGGAAATACTCCCCTAAAGATCATGGAGAATTCTATCCGAAAAGACCCTAGCAAGGTATGAGGATGAATAGATCCAAGTCCTAAAAGGAGGTGGATCGTTGTATATCAAAATCCCAAACAAAGATTGGAGAAAAAATGAAGAAGTCGTGGTCCAAGTATGAGGAATCTCTCAAAAACTTCAAGTGAAGAAATTCCTATTATAAAGAGAAGACCATTATTTCAAGAACGTCTCTCAAGATTCCAAGTATGAAGTCACTGCCAAATATCGGTCCGAGAAAGGTCTCAAATCGTGAAGCGAGTTATGCCAAGATATGAATTTTATGAGGTCCCGAGAAGCAGTTTTAAAAGATTTTGTCCTTTAGCCAACTATTGATTAAATCGTCCTACTTTATTTTCGGCCTTATTAAATTATCGAAATAAGTCAAAAATGCATCCTCGTGATCATTCAAGACAATTATAAAATAAAAGAGAAACACCTAGGAATAAGGGAGTCTAAGTGAATAATTGGGCCACATGAGTGAGTGTTAGCTTACTAACTTATAATAACAATGATCTCGTTTTTAAGCTTGGTGTGGGGAACGTGAAACTTGAGGGTGATAAACATTCATGACAACCAAAGCCCTAATGTAAGTCTTCGATCTCTTTACTTGTTCTTCCTTCAAGCATTTTGTATATATTTCTATCTTTTTAGTTTCTTTAGTGTTAACTATTTAATTACGGCCAAGGTGGGTTAATTATGATGAAAAATGTAAACCGTGCTTTGAAATTAATGCATTGCATTAGAGCATTGAAATGGTCAAGTGCAGGGGATTTAATAAGTGTGAAAACACTTATTCTTTTACCACTTATTTCTAATAATAACAAGACCAAGACGTGTATTTAATGTCGTAAAAGGCGGAATTATGCGTGGTTTGCGTTTTTATTGTGTTTTAGTACAAAAATATGAAAAAGGAAGAAAACACGGGCTTTCACGGGCTTTTATCGAAGGAAAAGACAAAAGACGAAGTCAAAAGATCAAAAGTGCAAGAAGAACGGAATTCAAAGGCCTATTCTGAAGATTTATCGAAGAAAAAGTCTAAAGACGGAAGTTTAACGAAGTCGAAGAACCAAGTCTACTAAAATAAGAAAATTAGAAGACAAGTTCAAGTCATCGTTCGACTAATCCCGAGACAAATTCGAGAAAGTCGAGTTATTTTAAAAGACGAGAAGACAAGAGAAAAGAAGGAGGAAACAGCACACTCCCCTCCTCCTATAAATACCCTCCTAATGGTTCATTAGGAGTAGTTAATTAATTATCGTTTTTTAGTTTTTAATTTTTAAGTTACTTTCTCTCTCTAGAATTTTCTCTCTCTAGTTTTTCTTAATCTTTCATTTTAAATCTTGTATTGTGGATCTTAATCTTCAATTTTTTCAAGCTTACTTTTATATCTCTCATTCTACCTTTCTTAATCTTGTGGTTGATTTAATTAATCATGTAGTTTCTTAATTAAGTTGATTGTGTGATTGATTTATTTATGTGATTGATCTTATGGTTTTGATGTGGTGGATGTTTTAGCTTATTGAGATTGTTGATTTATTAGTGTTTGGTTTGTTTTTAATTAAGTTGATTTGGTAGATTAATAGTTTTAATTAAAAAGTTGATTTTAATTTTTTGATTATTTTGTGTTTTTTTATAGTTTTTAATTAGTGGCTTATTTAGTTTTTCTTAAAATCAATTTGGTGTTCGTTTTGGTTAATTGCTTATTTGGTTTTGCTTATTTTTAGCTTATTTTGAATAATTTGTTACTGTTTCTGTTACTGTCATAGCGTATGAGCTATCTTCGGAAAGGGGTTTAGTATTCCGAAGAAGTCCCATATTCCGAACATCAAATTATCCGAAAATTGTGTTTTTTTTCCGAAAATTGAGTTTTTATCCAAAAATAGGCATTTTTCCGAAAAAGGAATTTTTTCCGAATATAGTGTTTTTTCCGAAAAAACTGATTATTCCGAAATTAGTGCATTTTTCCGAAAATTTCATTTATTCCGAAATTAGTGCATTTTTCTGAAGAAACTGATTATTCTGAAATTAGTGCATTTTTCTTTAGAAATTGATTATTCCGAAATTAGTGCATTTTTCTAAAGAAATTGATTATTCCGAAATTAGTGTATTTTTCCGTAAATTTCATTTATTCCGAAATTAGTGCATTTTCCGAAGAAACTGATTATTCCGAAATTAGTGCCTTTTTCCGAAGAAATTGATTATTCCGAAAATAGTATGTTTTTCCCAAAAAATTGATTATTCCGAAAATAATTGTTTTATCCGAACTTAGTGAATTATTCCGAAAATAGTTGGTTTATCCGAACTTAGTGAATTATTCCGAAGAAGTGGATTTATCCTAGATAGTCTTATTTATCTGAAGATCAGTTTACCCAGAAAATTCAAGGTTAGATTTCCTTCTTTTATTTTTATATTTACGTTTAATAATTTTAGCTTTTATTTTTCAGTAGAAATTATTAATCTAAAGCTCCCCCTTTTAGTGACCAAAAACGACAATTCCGCTCTAAACCGTGATCAATTCGAATTGAATCGAGTACGAACAACACACGAACACACACAAAATTCATTGAATCACTTACAATTAATTATGGGTGATTCCATAAATTCTAAATTTTAACCCCTTGACATTTTAATCATCTTTGATTGGTTTGGATGTTTCTTTTCTTCCTTTATTCCACCAATTGAACTATGATGTTGTCAACACACACTCTTTGGACATACTTAGCAAATACTTACTTATAATTTGAGATTTCTTTTCCTTCTCCCTCTTAAGTTAGTTGGTAGGTATGCACATATATACATTGGTGTTTGTTTTCTTTCTTCTAACCTTTGTGTAGCATGTCACCTTAGCTCATTCACTTGGTGCCCCAAGCAAGGGGAGTAAGCACCAAGGGGGAGCTACTAGCAAAGTCCGATTCTTTTCTTCTTCAAAGACTTGTGCTAACCTTTTTGCCTCGAAAAAGGGGGAGAAATGATAGTGATAAACTCGTTAATAATTGGAATAATCTTGTATTTTACGTAAATGAGTTTATAGTTTGTCGTAATCAAAAATGGGGAGATTGTTAATGCAAAATAATGCCTAAAAACATTGTTAGTGCTAATTAATCTTTCTTAGTTTTGATCACGACAAATTACAAAGACATTTATTGTCAAACAGTATCATAAAATGAATTATCTAACAAACACTATCATCAAGGTAATAATCATTACACTAATATATCTTAATCATGCTTAGTGATCATAAAAGTGATTAGCCTTAAAACTCACTTTTGTCAAATGTGACAAAAGAATTTTAATAAACTTTATTTTTAAGAAAATGTTTTATTCAAATAAAAATGTAAATTTGAATATGTCATAATCCAAATGCCATAGGAATATCCTATGAAGGTTTAAACAGCCTCAGATATTTCAAATTCACTAAAAGACAAAAAGGAGTAGAGTCTACACTCCGCGGTTCCTTAAGTGCCTATGCAATTCGCTATCGATAAGGAACCGCCTAGGTAGCTAAGGAACCACCCCCAGCTAGCTGTTGGGATTTGTCTTCTATAAATAGTGGATCAAATCTGCATTTTCATAACCCTTTTTGACATCTATTTCAGCCTTCTTTCTCCTTTCTAATCCTAATCATTTGTAAATGATCACTTAATGTGTTTAGTATTTTTACTTATGATTATCCTCTTGATCTCCTTCTTTACCTTGTCCAAAGAGAAGATCACTCAAAGACTTTTGATGTGATTAAAGATGAAGCCTTGATGAAGATCATCCTCTCCTAAAGATCTAGTCATGTTCATCATTTGTTTATTTATGTCTTGTGTAGATCCAATGTATTTGTGAATACTTGGACTAGTTATGTTCATCCAAGCTATTTGTGAATACTTCGATTAGAGTTGTGTAAATCCTTTGCACATGTGTGTGCTTGGATTTGTGTTGTGTAGATCCAAGTTACATGTGTGTACTTGGATATGTTTAGTTGAGTTGTAATAAGTTGTGTTAGTTCTCACTAAATTATACATTGATGTGGTTGTATCTTGTGAGTTCTCACTAAACTATAAAGTGATGTGTAGTTGTGTTGTTTGAAGTTCTCACTTAGCTTCAAAGTGAAGAGTCGTGAAGATTGGTTCTAGCTTTAGATTAGAACTCGACATCTAGCCTTGTGTCAAAAAATGGTAAACTGGGAAGCGTTGTGAAGATTGGTTCTAGCTTTGGATTAGAACTCGACATCTAGCCTTGTGTCGTAAAATGGTGAAGTGGGCGACGTTCTGTAGATTGGTCCTAGCTAAGATTAGGTCTCGACATTTAGCTTAGTGTCGGAAAATAATGTATGCGACGTTGTAAGGTTTTCTCCGCCAAGAAGGGAGCTTGTGCATATAGTGGAAATCTCGAGTAAGGTGTACTCGAGGAGTAGAGTAGGAACGAGGATAGAGCCTCGTTGCTGAACCACTATAAATCTTGGTGTCTTCCTACTAGGTTGTTTCTTCCTTACTCATTACTTACCTTAATCATCATTACACTTACTACTTATTGTTAATGCATTAGAATTGAACCTAATCATTATGCAACTAGCTTTTTAGTAAAAAAAATGATTTTGTCACTAAAGGAATTTTAATTAGGAGATAAACCGAAGAAAAACTATTCAACCCCCCCCCCCCCCCCCCCCCCTTCTAGTTTCTTCAAAGCCTTGTGACAAATTTCAAGCAATGTTTTGAAACCTGGTTTTTAAATCGACCCGGTCAAGTCATGGGGACAGGGTCAACCCGATTTTCTAAATTTTTTTATTATTTCTAATAATTAACATTAATTATATATAAAAACTTTAAAAAATTCCGTATATTGAATATATAAATTGTTTACCAATCAATATAATATCTAAAAATAAAATTTCGTCGCATTACATAAAATTTACATTTTTCTTTTAGGAAAAAACCTTAAAAACCAAAACCAGGCTGGGTCTCGAGAACCGGGTTGACCCGGGTCACCCTAAACCCGGCGGATCTAGCCGGGTTTCAAAAATATGAACCCAAGTCAATATGACCCATTTCTTTGGCCGAAACCGGGTCAACCGGTTGACCCGACCAGGTCGACCTGGGTCTGAAAACAATTGTTTCAAGTCCTAAGGCTTTGATTTTGCAAAAAACGACTATTTTGTCATTTAGTGCAAATCATAGATTATTTGATTTGAGCTACTTTCAACTGCTTTTTCAAAATCTCTTTTTGTAACATCTTTTATTGTTAAAAATAGCTAGTCTTGTCAATTTACAGCTTATAAGGATAAGTAATAAGCTTTTGGGCTTATTGCTTATTGCTTATAGCTTATTCTAATAAGCCTAATGTGTCTTTTTGAAAATTTATTTTTCATTTTAGCTTAATCAGCTAAAAAGAGGGATCCCTGCCATATTTAGTTTATAAGGATAAGTATTTTTCTTATTAGGCTTATTAGGCCCAATAAGAGTGCTTATTGATTATTTTTGGCTTAATGGCCTGAAATGAGCTTTTGAGATTTTGAAAAAAGTTGTTTAGAATTGTCTTTTTAGAAAGATAAGCCTTCTAATTTTTAGTTTTTCCAAAATTATTATTTTGGGCCAAAAAGCCCAATATAATTTGGACTATTTTTGTTGTTAGCGTGTTTGGAGGCCCATTAAGGGTTTTCAGCTTTTTTATTTCATTTTTGGTTTTTATTTGTTAAAATAAATTATTTTTTAAACTTTTACTTTTTTTAATTTTCATTATTTTAATATTATTTTTCTCGATTTGCGTAAAAAAGTAATTTGTCTTAGTTTTTAGCCGTCTTAGTGTAGAATCGTCTTTTATCTTTTGATATTTCTTTTCCCAAACTTTTATCTTCTCACAAATACGTATTCTTTAGCTTAACTCTCTCCTCGACTTACAACGAACCTCGTTGTGACAACCGTGGTTTTGAGGTTCATCACTTGGTCTTACTTTTAGGTTATTTTATGTGTGACTACTTGATTTTTGTGCTTACGTGTTTATTTTGTGTGAACGAGGTTGGTGTGGTTATCGTTTATGAGTATAGAGTACTCATAAGTAAATCGAGGAACGGTTATTTCATGTTCATGAGCTCACAAGTGGTGACTATGAAATGAAATAGTGATATTTTGGTGTTTACGTATACGTATATGTATTATAGAAAATCGTATTTTTTACGATTTACGGTTTAGCATTTAGAGGTCTCGGATGAGGTAATTAGTCATATGAATATTTTTCGGGATGGTTTTAAGTCATTTAGGACTTAAATATAAATTTTATTTCAAAATTTGAGATTTATTATAAAAGTGTATATTTTACGTCTTTTACGGTAAAACGCGTAAATTTGACTAGTTTTACGGTTTTGAGGTTTTGGAAGTTTTAGGAGCTGAAATAAATTAAGGTAAATTAAGGTAATATTAATAAGATATTAATTAACATTAAAAAGAAAAAAAAATAAATAAAAAATCGAAATTAGGGGTGTTTGGGTCGGTTTAGAAGAGAAAAAAAGGAAGAAAAGGAAGAAAAGGAAAAAAAAAGGAAAGTGGGCTTTGGGTTGGACTAGGATTCACCCATACCCTATATAATGTATATACTAAACCAAATTCATTATTTTTCTCCTGGAGATGAAGGAAATTCGTGAGTCTTATAAAAAATTAGGGTTCTTCATAAAATTTGGGGGTTTTCGTAAATCCAAGGTAAATCTTCAAATCCCTTTTTAATTAAATTGTTTTTATGTTTTCTTTAATAATCTTATGATGGATTTAGGTTAGGGTTTAATATAAAAACAGTAAATTAATGTTGTATTAATCATAATATGATGATTACATAAATTAGGGCTTGTAATTAGAGGGATTAGGGTTAATTAATGAGGTTGATTTTGTTAAACCCGTTTTTAAAAACTGGGCAGATTTTTGAGTCAATTGTTTTGATCATATCGGGAGTTCTATAAACTCTTATTTTACGATCCAAGTACCCCTGGAAAGCTATTTGAAGTGGCTTTCCAATGCAAGAAACGAGAACTAAATTGGAGGTTGGGAAGTGGGTCAAAAACAGGTTACAACAGTCGGAGGTCAAAACAGTTTTGAATTCAGCCTGTTTTCTTTTTAAGTTTTGGGTTGTTTGGGGAACTTAGGGTTGCATTGGGATCTTCTCACGAACGTGAGAGATGGTTTATATATTGTAGTTAATATCTGCACTTGGGATAAGGTGGTGGTTTAGGGTAATACCCCTTAATGGTAACAAACTTTTAGTACGTTTAAAATCAGGAAATCTGGAATGACGAAAGTAGATATATATATTTTGGGGCCTTAACAGTAGCTTTAAGGTTAGGGCAAGTGGGAGGTGTTAGCAAACATATGTAAGGGTGTGAAAATTCCTTTTACAGAAACCATGGGTAGGTTTAAGTGGGCGTTTGACCTAAAGTTTTGAGACCTAAAAACTGGGACTGTTTTGGGTAAAATACGAACGGGTTAGTTATTAAACTTAACTAAGTTAAGGACTTGTTAAGGAAGGGTAATGGGGTAATTAGAGCTTATTAATGAGGTAAATATGTGAGAGTGGGTTAGATGTCCATCATAGGTTAATGAGCCATCTTAGTGATTGGTTCGTTTATTGATTTCGTGTTTTTGATTTGTTAGCTTGTTGCTAGTGCAAGGACGTGTGAAGGAGCTATCAGGTGAGTGTTCATAGTCCCATGTTTATTTTTGTTTTTTTGACTTCCAAATGGGATGGAAGAGACACTGTGTTGAGTTGTTTCTAAATTGTTGCTGTGAATGTTTTATGGTTATGATGGACTTGTGTGTACACTTATGTAATTAACTGCTATGCGATTGTTGATATGTTATTGTGGTTTGACAAGGTAGTGGCCTTGTGGTTTGACAAGGTAGTGGACTTGTGGTTTGCCAAGGTAGTGGCCTTGGGATAGGTACATAGGGTGATCATCTAAGGTACCATGGTTTTGTTTGGCAAGGTAGGAGCCTTGGATTGGTTTGGTATGATTGGTATTGATTGATAGTTGTTAATACATAATTGTAACACATTGTCCATATGTTATTGTGATGATGGTTGTTATTCACAGCTTGTAACTGATTTAGCATTGGAGTCTAAACCTATGACTCTCACCAACTTTATGTTGACGTGTTTTAGTGTCTCTTTCAGGTGAGAATGTGGTTAAGCTTGAGGATAGAAGTGGCTAGACTTGGATGCCTTAGGATTGCATATAGAAGGAGATCCCCGTTCCTTCTTAGTTTACCTATATGTTTGTTTGGTTTATGTTTATTGTTTGTCTTGGGTAAGTGGTAGGACTGTTATCTACTTACCTAGACTCCTGCATTGTTGAGATATTGTCATGACATTTGTGTCGCCATTTATGACATTATATTTGCATTTTAGTTTTCTCTATAGAGACACCGTTTGTTGTGATGATATCCATACGTTGCACCCCATATACCGCCATGGTGGGGTGTTACAGAATGGTATTAGAGACAATGGTTATAGAGAATTAGGTTGCCTAGTCGCGTAGCCTAGTCTATAGCTTAAGGGTCCCTGCATATAGGCGTCATAGGAGTATGTGTGCATTTTATTATAATTGATGTGTTTGAATGTTATTTATTGTGATGTTTTGACTTGTATGAATTGAACCATAGTAAGTTCATACTTAGCCACATGTTATTTTCTTTTCGAGTTGTGAGTAGTGCGGGTTTAACCATAATCGCCCACGCTAGTCATTGTCGTATTTTACTTATAATGTACATTATAGTACATAATTTGGTACATAGTAGTTTCTATCTTTTGTTGGGTTATTTTATGTACCTGAGGGGTATTATTTTCTTTTGATGTTTAAGTCATGTTCCCTAAGAATCATGTGGTGGTTCGAGTTATTAAGAGTAGGTGAATATGAAGGACCTTATGCTATTTCCACTCTTATGGGCGGCATTACTTATAACTGATTATGTTTTCGTTTTGGATTTAGTCTAGGCTGTTTTAGCTAGACTATGGATTTCTGTATTCCAAAAGTTTTATTATGTTATTTTATAGATGGAGTTTTGGACCTTATTGGTTATGTGGTTATGAGCTTATGTGAGTAGATAGATTTATGTGTTATATGTTGTATTGATTCTTATAAGTGTCATCATTAGAGGGAGTGCATTAGGGAAAGGGTAATTGTATAAGTATGGTGGCCAACATAGTTATACAAGTACCACAACTTCAATGGGTTCTCAAGTATGATTGCATGAAAGAGGATTAGTACATGCTTGTATATGGTGAGATGTAGATATTGGGTATACGTATAATATATGGGTTTATGTAACGGCTGCCTACGATATGGCTATTTTTATTAGTGTGTTATATGTTTTGGGTTATAGTTGTGTTGTGTGATTTTGGGGTCACACGATATGGTTTGGTTTTGGAGGTGGGTTTTATGCTTTGTTGTGGAACGGTGAGATGGTGATTACTCGTGTGTAAAAACGAGTGTATGACGTGATTGGTTGATCCGACATGTATGGTAACGAGTATGGTTTGGGTGATTTAATAGGTATATATATGCGGATGTATATATACTACTATGTGTTAAGTTATGGTATATGGTCGTTCACTAGTTATTATAACTTGAACGTACCTTGTGTTTGTTTGTGTTTTATGGTGCTGGAGTTGATGGAGTTTCAACAAAGTTTCGAATTTTTTTTAACTGTGTCTTGTAGCGTATTCTTTGAGTTCATATTTCACGTGTACGTTTTAAAATGTTGTTCTGGGTTTTAAGTCCGTTGAAATAAATGGAGATTTCTTTTGGGATAATGAAATCTTTTGGGTTGAGTCTTACATTTATTTTGGTTGGTATATGGAAAAAGGGGGGACTTGGAAATCTACTATAGAGTTAGATAGTTGGTTGTATTCGGTAAAATAAGGGTAAGGTGTTGGAGTCACGTTTGAAACAAGATGTAACATAAGTTTTTTTTTATCAACACTTATTTATTTCAAATTCTAAAAGACTTTCATTAAAATAAAGCGAAGTAAAATTTCTTTCTACTTACATAGTTTATATAATCGGATTTAACTGATTCATGCCATTTATAGTTATTGATACAAGGTTAAAAGGAGTTTATGAATAATTCACATACAATTATATCTTTCATTGAAAAGGATTGCATTGATCACTAACTCTATTCTTTAGTTTTTAAAACAACTAGCATAAAATTGTTTTTGTCATAACTTATTCGTTTTTAAAGCTTTTTGGGTGATTCAAAAGCCTAAAATTATGTACTCGGAACGTACTTTTCAAATACTCAGAATGTATAGTCATGGGAGGTCAGTGGACTGGTCGGAATTGTTGTACAAGTGTCGGGTTAAAGGTTGAGTTTGAATAGTAGTTTTATTTTTATGATTTGGGATGCACGGGATACCTAGTCTTTGAGTTGAGTTTTGAGATCGTCTAGAAGGTTGTTTGTAGATGGTTTGAGTCACATAGATGTGGGGAGGTAAGGAAAAAAATTTTTTTAAAATATATATATATATATATATATATATATATATATATATATATATATATATATATATATATATATATATATATATATATATATTCTTTTGGAAAGTCGATCTTTTACACGGTTTAAATAATATGTCGTGGGGCGTAATATGTTTTGGTTGCCATTAGGTGTTTCTTGGATTATTTTTCGTTGTCATGGGTCATTTGGAATTGATACATGTTTTGGGTTTGAGTTTTCTTTGGAGTCTCGTGGTTTTTGATTTGTTTTAATTGGTGCACGTGAAATGTCGTTAGTTATCCGTGGGTTTAATTCGTCGATCGTATCTGGTGTATTCCGGATGTAGTTTTGGTTTTGTATGGTTTAGGAGCGTTGAGGTAGAACCATGAATAGAGCAAGTAGGAGAAGTGAGAGGAGTTGTAGTTAGTGTCATCCAAGGCAAATTGTTGATGGAGTGAATTAAGAACAAGAGCTGTTAGAAATTGCAAGGAATTTATTCGTATTGCCGCTAAGAGAGGATGTGAGGAGGACATAGTTGAAATTGCTAAGGATGTTGTATGAACGCTTTGGGTTTACGGTTATGCATTTGGCTTCGCCAAAGCACTAGCGGTTTTCATGGAGTCAATGAACCGAGTGTGCATCAACGTCTATAAACGAGGGGAGCATCGACGACATCTTGATCTACTCAAATCTTAGAAGGAGGATGAGGCGAATTATGTGTTGGTTTTGGGGTTGTTAGTAAAGGGAATGAAACGTGAGATTTTTAAGTGTGAGTTTTAGGATTTAGTTGGCCAGGACTAGTAGTCAGAGATGATGGCATATCGTGGAACCAGCAAGGGGCGAAGTGAAGAAGGACGAGGAAGCATTTTGGAGGCTGAAGAGGTGGATTGGATGATGAGCAGATCTTGGCATTATCGGAAGGACTGGATGAATTCGCGAAGCATGACGATACGTGGAGCAGGGATTTAGACGCGTACGAGGACGACAAAGAAAGGCGATCGCTTATACGTTGCAGGAACTGAAGATTTGGAAGAACTGGATAGACTTAGTTAGTGGAGCTGGACTGTTATATCTGCCTAGAATGCTAGAGGCATTTGGTGTACGAGACGTGGAGAATGATCTATACGGATCATGAACGTATCCAACACATATTCAATCATCTTGATTGAACATTTGGCAAAGGTGATGGGTGGAGTTAATTGATGAAAGAAAATTGCAAGGCCAAGTACCATCTGGGAAAGGCAAGCATGGTCGATGAGACATGGAATAAGAAGGATGAGGTGAAGCTGAGACGAACTTGAACTATAGGGATGATGTATTAAAGTGATTTGGATGAAGGATGTGGGTTGCACGAGTTGAGTTGTCTAAAGCAGTGAACGCGTCAACATTTATGTTGCGTGGCTTGGACAATCGTAAGGAGGAAAGGCACGTAGACTATACTTCCTACATGGATAGGAGTAGTTTAGAAAGGGCGATGTAAGGACGAAGTTGGTGGAAGGGATACATAATGCGGTGGAGGATTAAGTACGATGAGAGTTGGGTGATAGTCGATAGACTGACTAATTCATCACCTATTTCAAGAGGAATGAGAAGTCACGTAGTTGGGAAGTTGGAAGAATTAATGGATATGTGAAAGACCGTCATAGGTCACTTTGTAAGGAAATTGGAATTTAAAGTAGTTTGGGATACGGACTGAAGGGAGTTGATGAACGTAATTGGACATGAGTGATTGATTTAGAGGTAGTTCGGAAACTCGTTAGCGATGCCTGAGTTTTCATATAATGATAGTTATCGTACTAGAAGTCGATAAATGCAATTTGAGGCACGATATGAAAGGATAGGGTGAGTTGTCCTCATTGTGGACTAGAATTGGTAAAAGAGGCTACTAATGTGGTAATGGTGTTTGTGGACAGAATGAGAGCAACAAGGGATGTTATGTAGAAAAGGAGGAAACCACTAGATTTAGTGACAAAGTTATGTATGGAGTTTCACCCATAGTAACGGGTGGTATGATTTGGAAAGATGTAAGTGTTGATGTAGAGTTTTGTAGGTCCATTTATGATCTTTGGGAAGATCAGACCATTAGCTTATGAGCATAGAATTACCTGGGGGAAATGAGTTGTATACATGATACATTTCATGTATTGGGGTTGGTAAATGTTGTTTGAGGATGCATATTTGCATGACCGGTTATTCGGGTTTTGTGCTAATAAGAGTCTTTGTTTTATCGAAGAGTCATTTGCGAGATTTATTGACTGTGAGGTCAAGAGTTTGGCAATGGGTTTAATTATTTTTGGTTTGTACATGTGGTATCTTGAAACTTGAACTAAAGTTCACGTGGAAACGAGAGGAGTTCATTTAGAACAAGTATCCTCGTGTGATTTGTTGTCTGTGTGTTGATCCTAAGGAGTAAATCTCGGGACGAGATTTCTATTAGGAGGGAGTGATGTGACAACCGTGGTTTTGAGGTTCTTCACTTGGTCTTACTTTTAGGTTATTTTATGTGTGACTACTTGATTTTTGTGCTTACGTGTTTATTTTGTGTGAACGAGGTTGGTGTGGTTATCGTTTATGAGTATAGAGTACTCATAAGTAAATCGAAGAACGGTTATTTCATGTTCATGAGCTCACAAGTGGTGACTATGAAATGAAATAGTGATATTTTGGTGTTTACGTATACGTATATGTATTATAGAAAATCGTATTTTTTACGATTTACGGTTTAGCATTTAGAGGTCTCGGATGAGGTAATTAGTCATATGAATATTTTTCGGCATGGTTTTAAGTCATTTAGGACTTAAATATAAAGTTTATTTCAAAATTTGAGATTTATTATAAAAGTGTATATTTTACGTCTTTTACGGTAAAACGCGTAAATTTGACTAGTTTTACGGTTTTGAGGTTTTGGAAGTTTTAGGAGCTGAAATAAATTAAGGTAAATTAAGGTAATATTAATAAGATATTAATTCACAATAAAAAGAAAAAAAAATAAAGAAAAAAACGAAATTAGGGGTGTTTGGGTCGGTTTAGAAGAGAAAAAAAAGGAAGAAAAGGAAAAAAAGGAAAGTGGGCTTTGGGTTGGACTAGGATTCACCCATACCCTATATACTGTATATACTAAACCAAATTCATTATTTTTCTCCTGGAGATGAAGGAAATTCGTGAGTCTTATAAAAAAATTAGGGTTCTTCATAAAATTTGGGGGTTTTCATAAATCCAAGGTAAATCTTCAAATCCCTTTTTAATTAAATTGTTTTTATGTTTTCTTTAATAATCTTATGATGGATTTAGGTTAGGGTTTAATATAAAAACAGTAAATTAATGTTGTATTAATCATAATATGATGATTACATAAATTAGGGCTTGTAATTAGAGGGATTAGGGTTAATTAATGAGGTTGATTTTGTTAAACCCGTTTTTAAAAACTGGGCAGATTTTTGAGTCAATTGTTTTGATCATATCGGGAGTTCTATAAACTCTTATTTTACGATCCAAGTACCCCTGGAAATCTATTTGAAGTGGCTTTCCAATGCAAGAAACGAGAACTAAATTGGAGGTTGGGAAGTGGGTCAAAAACAGGTTACAACAGTCGGAGGTCAAAACAGTTTTGAATTCAGCCTGTTTTCTTTTTAAGTTTTGGGTTGTTTGGGGAACTTAGGGTTGCATTGGGATCTTCTCACGAACGTGAGAGATGGTTTATATATTGTAGTTAATATCTGCACTTGGGCTAAGGTGGTGGTTTAGGGTAAGACCCCTTAATGGTAACAAACTTTTAGTACGTTTAAAATCAGGAAATCTGGAATGACGAAAGTAGATATATATATATCGGGGCCTTAACAGTAGCTTTAAGGTTAGGGAAAGTGGTAGGTGTTAGCCAACATATGTAAGGGTGTGAATATTTCTTTTACAGAAACCATGGGTAGGTTTAAGTGGGCGTTTGACCTAAAGTTTTGAGACCTAAAAACTGGGACTGTTTTGGGTAAAATACGAACGGGTTAGTTATTAAACTTAACCAAGTTAAGGACTTGTTAAGGAAGGGTAATGGGGTAATTAGAGCTTATTAATGAGGTAAATATGTGAGAATGTGTTAGATGTCCATCATAGGTTAATGAGCCATCTTAGTGATTGGTTCGTTTATTGATTTCGTGTTTTTGGTTTGTTAGCTTGTTGCTAGTGCAAGGACGTGTGAAGGAGCTGTCAGGTGAGTGTTCATAGTCCCATGTTTATTTTTGTCTTTTTGACTTCCAGATGGGATGGAAGAGACACTGTGTTGAGTTGTTTCTAAATTGTTGCTGTGAATGTTTTATGGTTGTGATGGACTTGTGTGTACACTTATGTGATTAACTGCTTTTCGATTGTTGATATGTTATTGTGGTTTGACAAGGTAGTGGCCTTGTGGTTTGACAAGGTAGTGGCCTTGTGGTTTGCCAAGGTAGTGGCCTTGGGATAGGTACATAGGGTGATCATCTAAGGTACCATGGTGTTGTTTGGCAAGGTAGGAGCCTTGGATTGGTTTGGTATGATTGGTCTTGATTGATAGTTGTTAATACATAATTGTAACACATTGTCCATATGTTATTGTGATGATGGTTGTTATTCACAGCTTGTAACTGATTTAGCGTTGGAGTCTAAACCTATGACTCTCACCAACTTTATGTTGACGTGTTTTAGTGTCTCTTTCAGGTGAGAATGTGGTTAAGCTTGAGGATAGAAGTGGCTAGACTTGGATGCCTTAGGATTGCATATAGAAGGAGATCCCCGTTCCTTCTTAGTTTACCTATATGTTTGTTTGGTTTATGTTTATTGTTTGTCTTGGGTAAGTGGTAGGACTGTTACCTACTTACCTAGACTCCTGCATTGTTGAGATATTGTCAAGACATTTGTGTCGCCATTTATGACATTATATTTGCATTTTAGTTTTCTCTATAGAGACACCGTTTGTTGTGATGATATCCATACGTCGCACCCCATATTCCGCCATGGTGGGGTGTTACACTCGTGGTTTTTGATTTTACGTTTTAGACCCTCGTCTTGTCGTAATCTACATATACCGATACTAAAATACAACTATCATATACTTTCTTGGTTACTCCTTGAATTTTAATATTCCGTATTGTTCTTATTTCAACAAGCACAACTACTTTCTTTCACTACTCAATTGAAAAGTAATCCTTAATCAGAGTGATTGATTTCATAATGATGACTCTTTCTGACATGTTAATTGTTTCGGGTACTAACACTCATCCACCCATGCTTGTAAAAGAGCTCTATGAATCATGGAAGAGTCGAATGAAGCTATACATGTTGAATCGAGCATATGGACAAAAATTTTGGAGTCGGTGAAAAGTGGTCCATTTGTTTGGTCCACGATTACGGAAAATAATGTGACATCGAATCCGAAAATATAGTGAGTTGACAGCAGATTGTGATATCCTAGCCACTAATATTAATCTCCAAGGTCTTCCACCTGATATTTATGTACTTGTGAGTCATCATCGTGTAGCAAAGGAGTTATGGGAAAGAATCAGCACTTTGATGGAAGGCACCACGTTGTCCAAGCAGGAACGAGAGTGTAAGCTATATGATGCTTTTGATAAGTTCGCATATGTTACAGGGGAGTCACTTCATGATTATTATTAGAGATTTATAACATTGCTGAATAAATTGAACATCTACAACATTAACATTGCATAAGTTCAAGTCAAAGCCAAGTTCTTGAATATTTTACCTCATGAACGGAGCAAGTTTATTATCGACGTCAAATTGGTGAAGGACCTACACATAACAAACATGGATCAACTTCATGCTTATTTGAAACAACATGAAATACATGTACATGAGATTCGTATGTCGCAATAACAACCTCATGATTCACTTGTTCTTGTTTCCTCTCATCAAATGACTTTGTATTACAACTCGGCTTACCCACCTCAATAGCAATCATATCAACAATCCTTGTATTAATCCCAGAATTCACCATAGTAATTTTATCAACAACATCTTACTCATCAAGCACCACCATCTCAAGTAGTTACTTATCAACCAATTGAAGTTCATCAGAATTACTCACATCAAGTCAGTGCTCCTCAAATTGGCTATTCTCCCACTTGTGATGTTTAACAATCACAAGCGTTCTATAGTAATGAAATACTAGAGATTCCAGTACTAGTGTTCCAACAAGGTGACAATCCCATTTAGGTATTGAATCTAATGACATTATACTTCTCTAAGATCATGACTCACAAAGGACTTCCTACAACAAACAATTAACTAATAACTGCATAGAATACTCATCAAAAAGCAATTGTTTAAGATGGTAGGGTCATCGTTCAATATATTCAGGAGAGACTGAACTCACCAAGAACGGGTACAAGGACATTTACAACAACGGCAAGTGGAAGTTACACTAAGAAACCTAAGACTGTTACAACTATAAGGGGGAGGGTCACATGGCAAAGCAATGCACACAACCAAAAAGGAGAAGGGATGTAACACCCCACTTGGATAAATAGAATGTTACTTAATAATTATGACGTGTCATGAAAGCATGGAAGGTAAATGTCTAAAAACATTAATGACCATAAAGGAAAGTTAGAATAAAACATCGGCCCTCAAACATAAACTCAAAAGATGCATAAAGTAAATGAAGTGTAAAAGGAAGAGAAGTATAAGGTAGCTCCCATCCTATGTCCGTCCTCTCCATGCACAAGTCTGTCCTTAGGTACCTGTTGCTTGGGACATGGAAAGAAAATATACTACTGAGCAATACGCTCAGTGAACGGATATAATGACATAATAAGAATAAATGAAACACAATAAAGATCTGAAATTCAGTGGAATATGTGTAAGTCCTGGAAAACTTGTAAGTTTGTTTAAAAGCATATTTATACTAAAACTCTTATGTTTATGTTTATACAGAAAAGTCTTATGTTCATATATATACTGAAACTGTGATTTAAATGCCAAGGAGCCCATATAGGTCATGAAGGTATCAACGTGCATGAATACATAGAGGGGTGACCTCGTCATACAATTAGAGGCGTTGCCTCTAATTATATTAGTCTGGGTTGAGGGATTAGCTCCATGTAACGGATGTAGAGCACACACCACAGTTACCATGTATTTGCTAACATGTAATAGGATGCACCCATTCGCCCCACATGATAATAATATAAAAGGCCAATAACTGAACGAGACGCCGCGAACAATCACTCTTACCGTGGAAGAGTCATAATACCGGTGCCTCAAGTGTTATGGTTATGGTACCTCCATAACTAGTTGGACATGGCATGCATGTATATAGCTCAGGCAGTTTAAAATGCTAATCATATTAATTACTGATAAGTTTAATGTAAACTACTGGGAAAAACAGATGGCTGCAAATAGGGAATCCTAATTAAAGGAAGAGAATGTCCTTACTGAAGGACAGAATATCCGTACCTTATTTCCAGTAATGAAAATGAAGATGAAAGCGGAAGATCTACTCTGACTTCACACGTTCTACATAATGAAAGGGACATGAATAAGTTGTATGTTTAACGTATACTTACTGATTATTAGTTTACTTGACATGTTCTTAACTTGTTTTACTTGTTCTTGTCTTGTTTTATTGTTTCATGTTTTATAATGTGATTCTTAGTGTTTCATGTGTTCTTGATTAGTGTATTTCATGTTTTATGTGTTATAGTACCTGTTGTATTGTCGACGTATAGTCGGTAAATAGCCCGACCTAGCAGGCCCACGACCCGAGAGGCACGCAACCCAACAGGCCCGCGGACCATACACCTTACTTATCCTTCAAGAAATCCTAGCACTATATAAACAGGGGTAGGGGTCTCATTCTACATCAGGTTATATCTTATACTTACACCTCATATATAACTTTTCGTCCCGATACTAACTTGACCATCGGAGGTGGACCGCGGGGCTCCGGCCTCGGGTCCACTCCTAACTGGTTCTTCTTTGTTTGCAGCATTACTAAACACCCGGGAAGACGATTAACGACCAAGGAGATTCGTCAGACCGGCCCAACCAAACTCTGCTTCAAAAAGTTGGCGCCATCCGTGGGACCCTGACTAAACTGTGTTACATGGTCTCATACTACATAACAGAAAATATCTACGTCAAAAAATCGATAACTCTAAAATTTATTTTTTTATTTCCGCGTAGAGATTTACATTAATAAGCAAATATTATGTGTATATGTTTTTGTCCTACGCAACTTCCGACATGATTATCAACAGACTAAAAAATATAGCATCTTTTATTATTCATATGGGTGATATTATTTTTTCTATGTGCAATCAGATATAGATCAAGGTAATGCGTCGGTGTATTTTATTAATTCAATGGCCTGCATATTTTATTACTTCATGCACATATTTTTGCCAAGAACATTTGCATCACATGGAAAGTGGTGACCCCGAATCCTCTATTTTAATGAGAAATCTTTTCTAAAGATGTGATTATGGTAAAAGTTTGATGCAAATATTTTCCTTTAATAACTTATCATATGCAAAAAGCAAAAAACAGTTTTTGATAATTTTTAAACGTTCCTTTTTCGGATAAATGTGTTATTCATTATTTTGTGCGTCGAAACTTTATTGTCAAAACTTGGCTTGCTAAATCAATGAACATTAATTTGTCATTTGCAAATACAAGTCATGCTTACAATATGTTATCAATAAGTACAGTGACTATGGCTACGATACATTCTATCATGTGTTTTTAATGTACCTAACGATATATATATTTATTAATTGTGTGGACCTTATTTAGGTTTTCAACTTTTAGTAGTTGGGTAAAAGTAGCAGGCGCACTCGTCCTATCATATTGACTAAATCAAAGTCTATAATAATTTGTAACGTGCCAAGAGTTAATTCTAATGGAACACATTATTAGCTATATTTTGTTGGTTTCCCGCCATTCATCTAGATAATGGAATGCAAGAAATACGCATATTAACTCGCTGGAAAATATTATTTTTGCTATATTTCAAATTTTCCAAAGATATTATCTTTGCTATTTTTAGTTTTTGATATCTGCGGTCATGAGCCGCATCCTTCTGCGATATTCAATACATCCGGAAAATATTTTTGCTTTTTGGTGTCCGCGGTCACCGGCTTGTCTTTTTTGCAATGCTCCGCTATTTAGACATATTGTTTATATTAAAAACATATATTATACATATCATTCGAACTGCTACAAGATAATGTTTGCCTTTTAAATTGGGTAAACTTATATTCTGATATATTCAAATATTACGCATATCTTTTTGAATAGGTAACAAGAATATTACCTACCTATATTTTTTGAATTTATAATAAATATTACATGTATCTTTAAGAAATATTATTAGTATTTTTTATTAATAAAAGATATTACGTATATATTTTGGGTCAGAAAATAGATATTCTATTTGATTTGATTAAATATATTTTCTATATATGTCGCGACCCGACCTATTAATATTGTCTTGCGACCAGACCTTTCTATGCGCGGTTATTTCCCGTCCTTCTACGATAGTTCGCACATTCGGACAACGATTATTATTCCTTTTTTTATATCTTTCCATGATCTACATGATGGACTAAAATATCTACGCGATTGCGAAAAATAATAAATAATTTGTTGCTTTCTATATATCTTAACTATGTAGAACTATTCTGTTATGGCGTAGCTATTTATAATTAATATTATATAAAGCAAGACTTAAATAATACACTACAACGGATTGTCGGTACATATAATACATTCTATTATGACTTATATATGTGCTAGTCCGTACATTTGGACATCTTTAGCCTACGGGCGTACATGTACTTATCGTTCCCATGCGGAATAAGAGGAATAACTTTAACCTACTAATTAAACTTGTCACGTAAGAGGGATGCAACGCTAGTGGTGATGGATCATGTATCCTTGTTAGACACCTTCCTAATCAAGACGTTGGTAGCAAGTTCGCAACCAGTACATTCCAAACTGGGCATGCAAAAAGACATAGCGTGCACGTCTAAAAATTTGTCAAATTCATAGACATCGCTTATGGTAGTAGTGGCACGCCACACGTAATGAAATCTAAACTCACCCATAAGTTGAAAGATAAAATTAACTGAATGTACTCATACTGGGCGCTTGTAACCATAAAACTCAAACGTGGATACAAAGACCTGGAAAATTTATCAAATGCATGCCAACCAGGGAACGATCTTACTGCATATAAACACGAGGTAAGCACAACATATCAATTTCTATTTTTTTGTAAGCGGCTATGGTGCGTCCC
Organism: Glebionis coronaria; assembly: GCA_025667525.1. Taxonomy (NCBI): domain Eukaryota; kingdom Viridiplantae; phylum Streptophyta; class Magnoliopsida; order Asterales; family Asteraceae; genus Glebionis; species Glebionis coronaria. The sequence goes on from CM046881.1 coordinate 235,339,725, forward strand.
TTCCTGTTGGTCTATGCGACCGTAATTTTTTTAATACTTGATTAAGTTTAATACTACTAATCGAGTGTAGCACCATTAAACTTGGGGGCCTACTAGGGTATAATGATACCACCGTTTCTGTTCATGTCGCGTAAATATCGTTGGATATATTCCTTAGCCACAGATGTCCGTGATGTAGTGTTTTTACACACCTTTAGGAAAAGGAGGTAAAATAGGGCAAGCGTTAACAAGTGACTTAGGAAAATCACGAGTTATGACCCAAAGTGGGGATCGTTCTCAAGGAGGCTTGGTGTGTCTGTTAAGAAATGATTAATTATGTGATTATATGATTATGAGAAAGAAAATAGAAATGAGATAAGAAGAGAATAACGGTTACGATGACGGATTACACTAAGACAAAAAGGTCGTACACGTAAAACCGAAAAAGCACCAAAATTAAAAGTTTATCCTAAAAATTCCAAAAAAAAATTGCAATAAATCCTAAATAATTTAATAGTAAGAGTTTATAAAAAATCAAAAATCACCCAAACCTTTTATTTAATTAAATAATGATTTTTTAATGCTAATTAAAGCCCTAAAAATCAATTTAATTAACAAAAATCCTAAAATGATTCTTATCACTTTGTAAACCTCTAAAATGACCTAACTTAATTTAAAACTATTTTTGAAAATTTTAAAATTAATTAAAACTATTTAAAAACAATTAAAAACTATTAAAACTTAAAATAATTATAAAAATTAATCTAAGAACAACAAAAATATTCTAAAAGTTGTGAAATTCCTAACTTAATGTATTTAACCTAAGAAAAATATAAAAACTTGAAAAATCTAAATTTTAATTTTTAACAATAAAATAATAATAAAATAATATTAAAAATCCAAAATTTATAAAAAAATTCTAAAAACTTGCAAACTAGATTATTTTAACCTAAATAAATAGAAAATGAACTTGAAATTACAAAATACCCCTAATGGGCCTCCAAATGGGCCAAAAGTCCAAACAGACCCCTTAATGGGCTATTTAAGGCCCAATAAGAAAAATGTTGTCCAATTAAGCCCAAAATCTCCTATCTGACTCAAAATATGATTTTAAACACAATTTTTCAAAGGCCCAAAAGCTGAAAATGTGAAATAAGCTGGCTTATACCAAACAACTTATTCTTAATGGGCTTTTTGGCCCATTAAGCTATAAGCTGATGCCATAAGCTCAAATTAGACACACAAGCTTCTTTTGAGTTGCTTAAGACTTTTTTAAAAAGAAATTTGAAATAATCCAAAGGAATAAACCTGAAATTGCAAAAAGCAATCTACAAAAAACGACAAAATAGTCGTTTTTGAGTTCTAGGCTATCCCAAGAGCTGATTCAAATTGCAAAAGCTTTTAAATGACTTAACTAAGCTTAATCAACAAAAAGTTTTCAAATAAGTTCACTCAATAATCTGGAATAAGCAAATAAGCACTTATGAAAAAGTCAAATGAGTTGGTTTTCTAGCAAAAAGTCAAAGTCAAAGTCTGATAAGCTCCAGTTCAATCAAATGGGTCAAATAATGAAGATCTATCACAAAAAATAAGTTGTTGCAGGCCTGGATAAGCCAAAATGTCTTATTGATAAGCTAACTAAAAAATTGCACTAGCAGGGGCTAGTTTTGGGTGTTGAGCAGTGGAAACTTTTTCCAGTGCTTGACTTCTTGACTTTTTTGTCTTTAGTGACTTTTTTGGAGATTCAAGTTACACAAAGGCACCAAAATGATCAGTGGATCATAAGGAGTCAATAACAATCAAGAAATCACAATCAACAACAGAAAATTAGTACAGTTTAATCAATCAATCACCAGATATGCACCAGACATGAACACATAAGCAGTTGAGGTTCAATAAGCACTTAGAGCACAATTCAGCCAGCCAAACTTAACCAAATGCATACACAAGCAATATTAAACTTAAATAAGCAAGTCTAAACAGGTTTCATGTCCTGATTCAACGTATTAAGCAAGATTCAAGCACTTAAAGTTACTGATGAACACTTAACACAATCAGATTTTACTTTGCTGATGCAATTGACCAACAAGCCAGATTCAAACACTCAAATCTCTAAGAAATTTTATGATAACAATGATTTAACAGCTTATATCCCTAAACATGCATATACTCTATGTATTCCCAAAATTTTAGATCAAAAACAGTCAAACTCAATAAGTTATAGCACAATCTTTGATTTCAAGGTTCAAACCCAAAAACTTGCAGCAAATAACTCTCGACCAAGTGTATAGCAGATAACAAGCATAAAAAACACTTCCCACAAACAAAATAACCACTTATGATCTATAACAGGTAATCCCAAACACCCCTTTAAATTTTCAAAACCAAAATTTTCAAATCAAAAGTGTATTTCAAGACCACCCAAGCCCAAATTAGCACAATAACAGATATATTAAGCAGATTTAAGCAAGATTAGACCATAAAATCAGCAAGAACACAAGTAGCACACAAATTCACCAAAAATCAAGATTTTATCAGATTTTGGGTAGAAAGGTGTGTACCTCATGGATGTACATCCACACCCATGAATTTTTGAGCTTATGTACTAGCAAGAACAAGTACAAGCTTCCACAAACAACCCTGCTAAGAATCAACAAGGTTAAAAGCACAATATGAAAATCAGAAAAAGTAAAAATCCTTGATTAATGCAACCTTAGTTCCCCACACTTGATTATCCCCAAGTTATAGGCTTCACCACACCTTGATAACACAATATCAGGATGCTATGATCAGCTTTATAGCCCAAGAATTCCAAGGTTTGAACAAGTCTTAGCAAAATATCAAGAAAAGTGGAAAATGTGCAAACTTTTGCACACTCCTTTTGAAAACAGGTTTAAGATTCAGGAACTAGTAAACATCAACAACAATAAACAGATTTCAAAGGTTGGCACTTGGTTTTCTTCACCAAATTCAAACACATTTCATTAAGTAGAATATATGATTTACAGAATTGTGAACAACTAAAAATTCAAGAGCAAAGTGCAAATGATGCACCCTAAGGCCTATATATAGGCTATAAACTAACTACTGAATGCATAAAAATGTGTAACCCTAACTATGGAAGTTCCAAATTTGCCCTTGTGAAGTTTGAAATCTTGGAGAATGATGTGACTGATTTTTGTTGTCTTGTTCTAGATGGCATGTGAAAAGTTGATCAAAGGGCTTCAAATAAGCTTAACTTTCAAGCTTTGTTGTGGGACGTTGGATGACTGTCCAAAATTTGGCAGTTTGCACAAGGGTGTAGCAGGGGAATCTCATGTGGGGTTGATGGGTGATGTGGCATGTGATTTTAAGGTTGGGTTGTGTTTATATGATCATCAATCACTAATCTACACAATATTAAGGTTTGATTATAAGTAATTAACAAGACCCCAAATTATGTTCTTGGTGAATAGTTAGGTGTTTGATCCGGATTAGAGTTTAAATAAGTGTTAGGAGCCACTTTTATTAAACTAATAAAGATTAGTTTAAATCAGTTATGGGTGGGAAGTGATGTGGCGCCATGGAGAAAGCTGATTTGTTATGGGGTGTTAGTGGGGCACGTGTCAAGCCCCCAGAGGTCTAGGTATCTTGTGTTGTCTGCCATATTTAGTCCCTCACCTTTAATAACCCCTTCATTTGCAAATAAATCCATCCAAACTCCATTTCCTTTGTATTTGAATTTGATTTTTCACACTTTTGCCCCAAAATGTTTTGTAAAATGATTTCAGGGGTAATTCTTGCCAATTTGTGATTTTTGAAGGACTAATTTGGCATTTTCTTCATAGATAATGGTCTTGACTTGTCTTGTTGACTTCTAGGAGGACTGAAATTGCCAAGTCATGATTAATGAGGGACCATTTTTGCCATTTCTTCAAAGTCAAGGGTCCTTTTGGTAATTTTGATATTTTCAAAGGAACAAATTTGTAATTCTTGTAACTTGGAGTCCTTCTTGGTATGTTTGACTTTGAGGAGGATAAATATTGACATTTTAGTTTTGTTGAGGGACTAAAATTGGCACTTCTTCAAAGTGGAGGGCCCTTTTTGCAATTTTGACAAACTTTAGGGACCAATCTTGTAATTATGAAGATATAAGGGTATAAAGTGTCAATTCTTCAATATTGGAGGACCCTTCTTCATAAATCTTCAAATCTTCAAGGGTTTTCTTTGGAAAATTCTTCATTAGGGCTTGGTTCAATGTGCGGCTTCGTTTCCCGTGTTCGTTTTTGCATGATTCTTGTGATCTTTTGTCATTTTCTCAATATCCGTACCTAAAATACACAAGAAACAAACACAAGCATATATTTGGGTATTTTCATGATAATTTATACATTTTAAGCCCTTTTTGGACGATGAGACTATGTATAAAAGCAGTCTCATCACTCCCCCATACTAAACCATTGTCGTACCCTCACGCAATGCTAGAATACGATATCGTAGCACCTCCAAAATTCATTTTTATTCACTTTATTGAATGATAAACTAGCTACACTACTAATATTACTACTACTTGCGTTTTAGACATAATGTATGATTTTCATCGCAAAATGGGACGTTTAGGTTCATAGAATAAGAACATGTGAATGCTTCGTTTAGAAATAATTTCATCGTCCTCTATTTTCACCCCAATTCCATGCCAAGCGTGCAACGAGATCATTGTCATTATAAGTTAGTAATGCTAACACTACTCATATGCCCTAATTACGTACTTATCCTCCCATTTTCCTAAGTTGTATCTCTTATATTTTATTATGTCTTGAATGTTTCACGAGGATACATTGTTTGACTTATGCGATAATAGAGATTTAGGTCTAAAAATAGAGTCCTAACGGTGTAACCAAGACCATCAAACCAATAACCCCTCCTAATAGACAACGATGTCAAAAAATTAAGTCAACAAGAAGGATCGATAAACACGGTTTTATAACGGTTTTGAACATGAGACTTATTACCAAGAAATTTATACGCCCCCTAACGGAAGGGCCTTATTATCTTTGGTTTACCTCCATCTTTTATTCAACTTCGCCATGAAGCTTTTATTATGACTTCGGTCTTGCCTTGCCTTTTATTATCCACCTCATCGGTAGTTTTATTAGCCAAAGACGTATATCCTCACGCTAAGGCGAATTTTGGATCTTTAAAGCTTCAAAGATTAAGGCTTGATTCACTTTCAATTTTGCATAGATTTTTCGGCCTTGTGGGGCTTCAAATTATTTGCTTGATTTAAGTGAGCACTTGAAATCTTATTATTGGGTGAAGCTTTTGATTATTCGGGTGCCAATACTTCAAAACCGTGACGCTGGCGATACCTTAATGTCTTCCCAATTTAATTACACGGAAGCTACTAGAAAAGTCTAGAAACCCAACAATCAAGACTAAACCGCTAAGTCAATATTTATTAAGCAAAAAAAAATATTTACAAGCGAAGGGAGAATAAGCAAACAACGAGAACACATGAGTTTTTGAAAGAATACGAGTACTCTACGTTTAGCATAGTAACTTATAATTAACCCTATCATTTCTCGTTCTCATTTAAGAGACTTAGCCTAAGGTGAAGTTAAGGAATCGAAGCTAAGTGCTCAACACGCACGGTCGAGTCAAAAATTAATCTTATTCTCGCCATCGGAAAACCTACATTCGTGTCTTCAAATACTTATAAAACATGAGAAATTTTTTAAAATTTGGCCATTTTTAGCCTTATTTTTCAACAAAACAATAAACAAAAAGATAAACTTTGGAAAGCGTGAAGGTTTGGCAAGGCAAGTATCTATTCACCCCCCCCCCATACTAAAGTTAAACATTGTCCTCAATGTTTCGAGTCTAGGGGTGCAAACACCCCCATACTAGAGACGTAGTCGAATGCCTAATCTAGAATGGAAAGGGTGCAACCGTTAAATTTAAAGCCGTTTATGAAGTGTGCTATAAACCTAAGGTTAGAAAATCAAAGGATATATCATGGATATTTGAGAAATTCTTCAAAGCAAACGATCGAGTGCTCCCATAAAACGAACACGAGAGGCTTCAATCGTAAAGATCATGATCATCTAAAATCCACAAATCACAAACAACCACAGAACAAAGGTTGGAAGGGCACAAATCCCCACACGTTATTACATTAGAAAGCGATAATATGTACATAGGATAAACATGGGACTCCCCCACGAGGCACCTCATTTTTGATTACCGAGTCATGAGCTCGACTCGATCCCCTCAATGCTAATTTCATTGGGGAAGGTGATTTGGTCGAGGTAGTTCAAGGATGGAACTTCCCCGCCAAAGTAGTGCTTCAACCTATGTCCATTCACCTTGAAATTGGGGCCATCATTTTGAGCTAGCTTGATGGTCCCATAAGGAAAAACTTGAGTCACGCTGAATGGACCGGACCAACGGGATTTCAACTTACCGGAAATGATTTCCAAACGAGAATTAAAAAGCAAAACTTGATCCCCAATGTTAAAAACCCGGTTTTTAATTTTAGAATCATGCAAACTTTTAGTCTTTTTTCTTTATAAATCAATGAATTTTCATAAGCAATATCCCTTAATTCATCCAATTCATTTAATTGCATTTTCTGGTGTTTTCCCGCGGTCTCCATGTCATCATTACAATGCTTTAGGGCCCAATAAGCCTTGTGTTCCAATTCAATTGGCAAGTGAAAATTTTTCCCATACACAAGCTTATAAGGAGTGCACCCAATGGGCGTCTTATGAGCGGTCCTAAAAGCCCATAAAGCATCGTCCAACTTATTCGACCAAGATTGTCGGTTTTCCCCAACGGATCTCTCTAAGATCCTCTTCAAAGCTCGGTTTGAAACCTCGACTTGCCCACACGTTTGTGGGTGATAAGCCGTAGAAAGCCGATGTGTAACCCCATATTTCCTTAGGACCCTTTCGAATTGGTCGTTACAAAAATGGGTTCCACGATCGCTAATGATCGCACGAGGGGTACCAAACCGAGAAAACAAGCTTTTCAAAAACTTGAATACCACTCGAGCGTCATTGGTGGGCAAAGCCTTAGCTTCCACCCACTTAGATAGGTAGTCAACCGCGACGAGGATGTACTTATTACCACGAGATGATGGGAACGGCCCCATAAAGTCAATGCCCCAAACGTCAAAGATCTCACATACTTGGATGATATTTTGTGGCATTTCATCTTTTTGTGAGGCTTTTCCCTGTCGTTGGCATGAGTCACACGACTTCACAAGCTCATGTGCATCTCGGTAAATAGTAGGCCAAAAGAAACCGGCATCAAAGACCTTCTTAGCCGTGAGATTAGCACCGTGGTGACCACCCGTGGGTCCCTCGTGACAATCTCTAAGGATATTAGAAGCTTCGGTACCAAAGACACAACATCGGATGATTTGATCCGCACAAGTTCGAAACAAGTAAGGGTCGTTCCAAAAGTAGAACTTGACGTCACGAAAGAATTTTCGTTTTCCTTGAGTCGTCATACCCTTGATGATGAAGTTGCCCGCATGGTAATTTGCAAAGTCCGTAAACCATGGGGTGGAAGAATCAAGCTTAGAATTCACTACACCAAGTGTCTCGAGCGGAAATGTTTCGGTAATTTCCTTGGGCTCGGAAACACTTTGGTGAGGATCTTCCAAACGAGAAAGATGAGCGGCCGCTAGATTCTCGGCTCCTTTTTTGTCAACAATTTTGTGATCAAATTCTTGAAGGAGAAGAATCCAACGAAGTAATCTTGGCTTAGCGTCTTGTTTAGCCATAAGATACTTGATAGCCGAATGATCCGTATACACTATGCATTTCGTCAAGACAAGATAAGGTCGAAATTTCTCAAATGCATACACCACGGCAAGGAACTCCTTCTCCATTGTAGTGTATTTTAGTTGAGCCTCGGTCATCGTCTTGCTAGCATAGTGAATAGGCAAGAAGTGCTTTCCATGACGTTGCCCCAATACGGCCCCAATAGAGTAGTCACTAGCATCACCCATGAGCTCAAAGGGAAGGTTTTAATTGGGAGCAACAAGAATGGGAGCTTCGGTAAGTTTCCTCTTAAGGATTTCAAAGGCTCGTACACAATCTTCGTCAAAGACAAAACGTGCCTCTTTTTCAAGAAGATATGTAATAGGTCGAGAGATCTTTGAAAAATCCTTGATGAGTCGACGATAAAAGCCCGTGTGGCCTAGGAAACTCCTAACTCCCTTAACGGTTTTGGGATGAGGTAATTTGGCTATGATATCTACCTTAGCTTGATCTACCTAAATCCCCGCTTTCGAAACCTTGTGCCCTAAGACGATTCCACTCTTAACCATAAAATGACACTTTTCCCAATTGACCACAAGGTTGGTTTCCTCACAACGTTTCAACATTATCTCAAGATTCGACAAACACGAAGTGAACGAACAACCAAACACGTAAAAGTCATCCATGAAGACTTCCATCGTCTTCTCGATCATATCACGAAAAATAGCCATCATGCACCTTTGAAAGGTTCCCGGTGCATTACAAAGTCCGAATGGCATCCTACGATAGGCAAACGTTCCATATGGACACGTAAACGTAGTTTTTTCTTGATCACGAGGATCGATGGGAATTTGGAAGTAACCGGAAAAACCATCTAAAAAGCAATAGAAATCGTTTCCCGCAAGACGCTCCAACATTTGGTCCATGAAGGGCAAGGGAAAATGGTCTTTACGAGTGGCCTCATTCAACTTTCGATAGTCAATGCACACTCTCCATCCGGTCACGAGTCTAGTGGGAATTAACTCGTTGGCATCGTTTGGCACAACGGTCATCCCTCCCTTCTTAGGGACACAATGAATAGGACTCACCCAAGGGCTATCAGAAATAGGGTAAATCATTCCCGCGTCAAGGAGTTTAAGGACTTCCTTTTTGATGACGTCGTGAATTTTGGGGTTCACCCTCCTTTGACATTGGATTGCGGGCTTGTAATCCTCCTCCATTAAGATTTTGTGGGTACAAAATTTGGGATCGATCCCCTTAATGTCGGATAACTTCCACGTAATTTCCCCTTTGTGATCCTTTAGAACATCGACAAGTGCGGTTTTTTCATCATCCAAAAGATCATTCGCAATAATAATCGGCAACTTGTCGCCCTCCTCCAAATAGACATATTCGAGATGAGGAGGTAAATCTTTCAACTCGAGGATAGGTGGTTCCTCAATTGAAGATTTGGGCTCGATACTCATAACCTCCTCGGGTGGAGGAAATGGGAAATCGTTGAGAAAATCCTTGATAATCGAGAAGTCCTCATCGTTGTCGAGGTCTTCGTTACATGTATGTGAACATCGAATTCTTCAACGTAAAACCACCACCTTCAAATGGAGTGAAGGTTGGTGTCGAGTTATCAAGAATGGGATCTAACATAGTGGGATTGCCACTATTTTTATCATCACCAAAACCTAGAACTTCTTGTGAAAATTCCTCGCAAACCACGTCAATCATATCAACGAGGTTTATGGTTGCAACGGAATAAACATGAGAAATTTGAGAGCTTTGAGTTGCGTTTATAAAAAGTTCCTCGTCGTTGAAACATAAGGTGATCTTTCTAGCATGAACATCGATCAAAGCCATAGACGTATCTAAAAATAAACGACCTAAAATGAGAGGAACTTGAGGATCGGTGGGAATATCGACAACGATAAAGTCTACCGGATAGTAGAACTTTCCCACTTTCACAAAAACGTCTTCCGCCAATCCACATGCGGGAATCGTGGAATGGTCGGCCAACTCGATAGACATTAGTGAATGAGTAAGATTAGGAATATTGAGCGACTTGAAGATTGCAAGTGGCATCAAGTTAATGCTAGCACCAAGATCGGCCAAGGCATAGCATTCTTCCATATCTTGGATTGCACAAGGGATCAAAAATTTACCGGGATGACCGACTTTTTGAGGTATGCGATTAAGATAAACCGATGAACAACTAGACAATTGATGCAATTTCTCCTTGTTGTTCAACATACTCTTAAAGTTAACGGCAAATCGAGGTATCATGACCAAAGCATCGGCGAAACTCACATTAAAGTGCAAATCACGAAACATTTTCATAAAAAGCTCAAATTGATAATTGTCGCGCTCTTGACGTTTCTCCTTTCTAAGTCTCGATGGATAGGGCAAAGGTGGTGTGGGTTGAGGCATAGGAATAGCCTTTGGATTCTCGGGTTCCAATGTTGGTAATGGGTCAACCGTAGGTGTGGCATGAGCGGTACTTCGTGGGATCGGAACATGCTCCTTTTGGACCACCACCTCGGGTTCTTCCTCAATTGCATCCTCCGTAGGAGCAATTGGTTGAGGAGTCGGTTCCTTAAGAGTCTTACCACTACGTGTAGTAATCACTTTCATCTCACCCTTAGGGTTTGATACGGTGTTGCTAGGAAGACTACTCGAAGACGGTTTGCACATAATTGCCTCAAACATAGATGAAATTTTGTCCTTAAACATGGATTGCCTCTTCTCGGCTTTAATCATTTCTTGCTTAATTTCATGTTGCCCCTGCTCCATTTTTTGTTGGTTTTGTTGTAACCTAGTTACATTTCCTTCCATTTTGTTTGTATGGATTTTAAGATCATTTGCTAACTCATTTTTCAACTCTTTCTTCAAGTCGTTCTTAAACTCGGATCTTAGGCTAATGATTTCTCTTTGAATGTTGTCAAACCTAGCATCGTTCCCATTAGCATATTCAACAAATTCATTTGGAAGATCTTTCAAAGTTTGCAAACTTTTGTTGTTGTTTTGAAAATCATTTTGATTTTTGTTTGAAACTTGATTATTAGCCCCTTGATTACCATAGTTTCCCTTGTTGTAATTGTTTTTGAAACCAACTTGATTGTTGCGATAGTTGTTGTTAGCATTTTGATTTGAACCAAAACCCGGTGGAGTCAATTGATTGGAGCGGGTAACTTGACCGTTTTGGTTGTAAGTTCCCGTGGCCGCGTAGGCACTCGAAGTGTTACCACCGTTGGTAATGCACTCGAAGAAATCATGACCTCCACCACAATACATGCATGAAACCTCAACCGCTTTAGCCGTAGCGGGAGCACTTGGTTCTCCTACTTTGAATTCAATCAAAAGACCCTTAAGCTTATCAAAGATTTTGTTTTCCAAGTTCGCCTCAATTTGGCAAGCATCGATGGTAGTAGACAAAGAAGGTGAAGCCGAAGACGAAGCCTTACGAACACTAGACGTGCTACGAGGACTATACACCTTAGATCTATTCTCAATTATCACCAAAGCTTCCTCAACCGTTTTACACAAGAAATTACCACTCGCGGCGGCATTAAGATAATCCCTTTCATGATCATTAAGTCCATTGTAAAACGTGTCAATTTGATGCAAGTCGGAAAAACCGTGATGAGGACACTCATGTAAAATTTCCTTAAACCTATTCCAAGCCGTTGAAAAACTCTCATTAAATTCTTGTGAAAATTTTGAAATCTCGTTTTTCAAATGCGTAGTCTTAGAGGGCGGAAAAAATTGGTTCACTAAATTAGACACGAGATCCTTCCACGTCAATATAGAATTGGGTGGATCTTTCTCTAACCAAATTTTAGCGGGCCCGCTAAGTAATACGGAAAAAGCATCATCTTAATCGAGTCATTAGCAACATCCTTAAACTTGCAAGTGGCGGTAAGACGATTAAATTGGCGGATATGGTTGTGCGGGTTGTCCTTTTCATCACCACGGAATTTGTTGTTTTGGATCATCGACAACAAACCCGTTTTCACTTCAAAATTATCCGCAAGGATAGAGGGAAACACAATAGCCTCTCCATAACCCTCGGTGGGTGCTTGAAGTAACTCCATCACAGTACGATTCGCCATGGTTGGTTCTTCTCTTACAATGGGTTCGACAATGGGAGATTCTTCACTAGAAGATGTTTGGTTTCCTTCCTTTTGACGACGTTTACGTGCACGTCTTGCTTTGGAGCGAGTTTGCATAAACGTCACGTACAACGAGGGGATGAGCAAAGAAGATTCTTTTTGGTGTTTTGTATTTTTCCAAAAAAAATTTTTTTGTGGTTTTTGATTGTTTTTACTTTTTTTGGATTTTTGTGATTGTATTAAGTAGACCAAAATCTACAAATCTCCTCCTTAATCAAATCTCTTGATTAATGAAGCCTCAAGGAATGAAAACGATCACGTGAAGTGAACGCCTTCGATGACTTTAGAACGTTGGTGGAACACCAAAACGTTCAAGAGGGTTTAATCAAATGAAACCAAGAAAGTATATATGATACTTAATAATACTTTGGGCGGCAAAACCCTCGATTAGCTCTCAAAATCAAATACTCACAAGCAAGCGGGGAAACAAGGCGGCGGGAAGCACTTAAGAGCCTTTTTCCTTAGGGTATATTTTATAATACCCGCCTTATACCCACCTTATAGTTTGTATTTTTCAAAATTAAGCTTCACGAAAGTATTTATCTATTTTTGCTTTTTCTTTCTTGTTTGAGATTCGAATACAATGATTGGGTAATGACCTCCCAAGTCAAGGTTGTGTTTTCACACTTTTGGAGTACTTGTGAATTTATTGTTCTACGTATACAATATATTAATAATATTCACACAAAAAACGAAAAACCGATAATACGTATTAGTAGAGTGCTACTAATACAATTAGCTATTATGGCTATATAAAAACAACAATTTTTCAAATCAAAACACAACATGCCTCCCCGGCAGCGGCGCCAAAATGATGTAGTGTTTTTACACACCTTTAGGAAAAGGAGGTAAAATAGGGCAAGCGTTAACAAGTGACTTAGGAAAATCACGAGTTATGACCCAAAGTGGGGATCGTTCTCAAGGAGGCTTGGTGTGTGTGTTAAGAAATGATTAATTATGTGATTATATGATTATGAGAAAGAAAATAGAAATGAGATAAGAAGAGAATTACGGTTACGATGACGGATTATACTAAGACAAAAAGGTCGTACACGTAAAACCGTAAAAGCACCAAAATTAAAAATTTATCCTAAAAATTCCTAAAAAATTGTAATAAATCCTAAATAATGTAATAAGAGTTTACAAAAAATCAAAAATCACCCATACCTTTTATTTAATTAAATAATGATTTTTTAATGCTAATTAAAACCCTAAAAATTAATTTAATTAACAAAAAGCCCAAAATGAGTTTTATCACTTTGTAAACCTCAAAAATGACCGAACTTAATTTAAAACTATTTTTAAAAATTTTAAAATTAATTAAAACTATTTAAAAACAATTAAAAACTATTAAAACTTAAAATAATTATAAAAATTAATCTAAGAACAACAAAAATATTATAAAAGTTGTGAAATTCCTAACTTAATGTATTTAACCTAAGAAAAATATAAAAACTTGAAAAATCTAAATTTTATTTTTTAATAATAAAATAATATTAAAAATCCAAAATTTATAAAAAATTCTAAAAACTTGCAAACTAGCTTAATTTAACCTAAATAAATAGAAAATGAACTTGAAATTACAAAATACCCCTAATGGGCCTCCAAATGGGCCAAAAGTCCAAACAGACCCCTTAATGGGCTATTTAAGGCCCAATAAGAAAAATGTTGTCCAATTAAGCCCAAAAGCTCCTATCTGACTCAAAATTTGATTATAAACACAATTTTTCAAAGGCCCAAAAGCTGAAAATGTGAAATAAGCTGGCTTATACCAAACAGCTTATTCTTAATAGGCTTTTTGGCCCATTAAGCTATATGCTGATGCCATAAGCTCAAATTAGACACACAAGCTTATTTTGAGTTGCTTAAGACTTCTGTAAAAAGAAATTTGAAATAAGCCAAAGGAATAAGCCTGAAAATGCAAAAAGCAATCTACAGAAAACGACAAATAGTCGTTTTTGAGTTCTAGGCTATCCCAAGAGCTGATTCAAATTGCAAAAGCTTTTAAATGACTTAACTAATATTTATCAACAAAAAGTTTTCAAACAAGTTCACTCAATAAGCTGGAATAAGCAAATAAGCACTTATGAAAAAGTCAAATGAGTTGGTTTTCTAGCAAAAAGTCAAAGTCAAAGTCTGATAAGCTCCAGTTCAATCAAATGGGTCAAATAATGAAGATCTATCACAAAAAAAAAGTTGTTGCAGGCCGGGATAAGCCAGAATGGCTTATTGAAAGCTAACTGAAAAATTGCACTAGCAGGGGCTAATTTTGAGTGTTGAGCAGTGGAAACTTTTTCCACTGCTTGACTTCTTGACTTTTTTTGTCTTTAGTGACTTTTTGGAGATTCAAGTTACACAAAGGCACCCAAATGATCAGTGGATCATAAGGAGTCAATAACAATCAAGAAATCACAATCAACAACAACCGATTAGTACAGTTTAATCAATCAATCACCAGATATGCACCAGACATGAACACATAAGTAGTTGAGGTTCAATAAGCACTTAGAGCACAATTCAGCCAGCCAAACTTAACCAAATGCATACACAAGAAATATGAAACTTAAATAAGCAAGTCTAAACAGGTTTCATGCACTGGTTCAAAGTATTAAGCAAGATTCAAGCATTTAAAGTTACTGATGAACACTTAACACAAGCAGATTTTACTTTGCTGATGCAATTGACCAACAAGCCAGATTCAAACACTCAAATCTCTAAGAAATGTTATGATAAAAATGATTTAACAGCTTATATCCCTAAACATGCATATACTCTAAGTATTCCCAAAATTTTAGGTCAAAAACAGTCAAACTCAATAAGTTATAACACAATCTTTGATTTCAAGGTTCAAACCCAAAAACTTGCAGCAAATAACTCTCAACCAAGTGTATAGAAAATAACAAGCATAAACAACACTTCCCACAAACAAAATAACCACTTATGATCTATAACAGGTAATCCCAAACACCCCTTTAAATTTTCAAAACTAAAATTTTCAAATCAAAAGTGTATTTCAAGACCACCCAAGCCCAAATTAGCACAATAACAGATATATTAAGCAGATTTAAGCAAGATTAGACCATAAAATCAACAAGAACACAAGTAGCACACAAATTCACCAAAAATCAAGATTTTATCAGATTTTGGGTAGAAAGGTGTGTACCTCATGGATGTACATCCACACCCACAAATTTTTGAGCTTATGTACTAGCAAGAACAAGTACAAGCTTCCACAAACAACCCTGCTAAGAATCAACAAGGTTAAGAGCACAATATGAAAATCAGAAAAAGTAAAAATCCTTGATTAATGCAACCTTAGTTCCCCACACTTGATTATCCCCAAGTTATAGGCTTCACCACACCTTGATAACACAATATCAGGATGCTATAATCAGCTTTATAGCCCAAGAATTCCAAGGTTTGAACAAGTCTTAGCAAAATATCAAGAAAAGTGGAAAATGTGCAAACTTTTGCACACTCCTTTTGAAAACAGGTTTAAGATTCAAGAACTAGTAAACATCAACAACAATAAACAGATATCAAAGGTTGGCACTTGATTTTCTTCACCAAATTCAAACACATTTCATTAAGTAGAATATATGATTTACAGAATTGTGAACAACTGAAAATTCAAGAGCAAAGTGCAAATGATGCACCCTAAGGCATTTATATAGGCTACAAACTAACTACTGAATGCATAAAAACGTGTAACCCTAACTATGGAAGTTCCAAATTTGTCCTTGTGAAGTTTGAACTCTTGGAGAATCATGTGACTGATTTTTGTTGTCTTGTTGTAGCTGGCATGTGAAAAGTTGATCAAAGGGCTTCAAATAAGCTTAACTTTGAAGCTTTGTTGTGGGACGTTGGATGACTGTCCAAAATTTGGCAGTTTGCACAAGGGTGTAGCAGGGGAATCTCATGTGGGGTTGATGGGTGATGTGGCATGTGATTTTAAGGTTGGGTTGTATTTATATGCACAATATTAATGTTTAATTATAAGTAATTAACAAAACCCCAAATTATGTTTTTGGTGAATAGTTAGGTGTTTGATCTGGATTAGAGTTTAAATAAGTGTTAGGAGCCACTTTTATTAAACTAATAAAGATTAGTTTAAATCAGTTATGGGTGGGAAGTGATGTGGCGCCATGGAGAAAGCTGATTGGTTGTGGGGTGTTAATGGGGCACGTGTCAAGCCCCCATAGGTCTAGGTATCTTGTGTTGTCTGCCACATTTAGTCCCTCACCTTTAATAACCATTTCATTTGCAAATAAATCCGTCCAAACTCCATTTCCTTTGTATTTGAAGTTTTCTTTTTCACACTTTTGCCCCAAAATGTTTTGTAAAATGATTTCAGGGGTAATTCTTGCCAATTTGTGATTTTTGAAGGACTGATTTGGCATTTTTTTCATAGATAATGGTCTTGACTTGTCTTGTTGACTTCTTGGAGGACTGAAATTGCCAAGTCATTATTAATGAGGGACCATTTTTGCCATTTCTTCAAAGTCGAGGGTCCTTTTTGTAATTTTGATATTTTCAAAGGACCAAATTTTTAATTCTTGTAACTTGGAGTCCTTCTTGGTATGTGTGACTTTGAGGAGGATAAATATTGACATTTTAGTTTTGTTGAGGGACTAAAATTGCCACTTCTTCAAAGTGGAGGGCCCTTTTTGCAATTTTGACAAACTTTAGGGACCAATCTTGTAATTATGAAGATACAAGGGTATAAAGTGTCAATTCTTCAATATTGGAGGAACCTTCTTCATAAATTTTCAAATCTTCAAGGGTTTTCTTTGGAAAATTCTTCATTAGGGCTTGGTTCAATGTGTGGCTTCGTTTCCCGTGTTCGTTTTTGCATGATTCTTGTGATCTTTTGTCATTTTCTCAATATCCGTACCTAAAATACACAAGCAACAAACACAAGCATATATTTGGGTATTTTCATGATAATTTATGCATTTTAAGCCCCTTTTGGACGATGAGACTATGTATAAAAGAAGTCTCATCAGTCCGCCTTATGCCGGTTTTTTCCTTGGTTATAGAAGTATCTCTTCCGTTGGCTTATTCAGGCATTGTGGAAGTATCTCTTCCACTGGCTTATTTCTGCGCCACGGAGTATCTCTTCCGTGGGATTATTATTTTACCGCGGAAGTACTCCTTCCGCGTGCTTATTTCTGCGCCACATAAGTATCTCTTTCGTTGGCTTATTATGCGCCGTGGAAGTATCTTCTTCCAAAGGCTTATTATCTTCGCCGTGGAAGTACTCCTTCCACAGGCTTATTATCTTCTCCGTGTAAGTAATCCTTCCATGAGCTCATTATCTTCGCCGTGGAAGTATTCCTCCACTGGCGCATTGTTTTTGCGGTGGGAGAATCCTTCCACGGGCTTATTATCTTCTCCGTGGAAGTACTCCTTCCACGGGCTTATTATCTTCGCCGTGGAAGTACTCCTTCCACGGGTTTATTATCCTACGTTGTGGAAGTACGCCCTTCCTTGAGCTCATTATCATTCGCCGTGGAAGTACTCTTCCACGTGCGCCTTGTCTTCGCCGTGGAAGTAATCCTTCCACGTGCTCATAATCTTCGTCGTGGAAGTATCTCTTCCACGCACTCATTGTCTTCACCGTGGAAGTACTCCTTCCACGTGCTCATTATCTTCGTCGTGGAAGTATCTCTTCAACGTGCGCATTGTCTTCGCCGTGGAAGTACTCCTTCCACGAGATCATTATCTTTCACGTGGAAGTACGCCCTTCTACGAGCTCATTATCTTTCGCCGTGGAAGTACTCTTCCACGTGCGTATTGCTTTCGTCGTGGGACAATCTTTCCACGGGCTTATTATCTTCTCCGTGGAAGTACTCCTTCCACGGGCTTATTATCATCACCGTGGAAGTACTTCTTCCATAGGCTTATTATCTTCTCCGTGGAAGTACTCCTTCCACGAGCTCATTATCTTCATCGTGGAAGTATTCCTTCCACTGGCACATTCCTTTCACCGTTGGAGAATTCTTCCATGGGCTCATTATCTTTCGTCATGGAACGTTTCTTCCACGGGTTAATTATCTTGGTCGCGGAAGTAATTCTTTCGCGCACTCATTATCTTCGCCGCGGTAGAACCCCTCCCGCTGGTTTATTCTCTTTGTCGTGGAAGTACCTCTTCCGTTGGCACATATCTTTGTTGCGGAGGTACGCCTTCTGTGACGAAATAACTTAGCCCGAACGCGTAGTGATTTTTCCAAAGTCTACATTGTTTAACCTTAATTAGGCCGGTCCTGAGCAACTGCGTTTAGCTCAGGAAAAATCGTGGAAATTTTTGAAAGTCATTATCAAAGGTCGTGGCCGCAAGACGGATGTAATATCCGCATCACCTTGCCACAGAGGTACGCCTTCTGTTGGCCTTAAGCCGAATGTAATATTCGCGCTATGCTGCATCATTAGTGGGTATAAGAAGTACGCCTTTAAAATATTCACGATGCAGCATACAGGTTCCACCTCCACCTTCACAAAACCTTCTTATCATCCTTACGATTAGCGATGAATAAGAATTATACCTTGCCAATGCCAGTGTTACCCCGCCTATAGAACACGTTTTCTTCTAACGGGGTCCTTACCGTCTAATCACGGGAAACCAAGCATTCGAGCACACCCACCCGTCTTACGTATACGGGTTCCCCATTTCTTTTGATGTGGATACGCTTACAGGTAGCGGATATGGTGTATAGTCTAGTAACCTCTGTATAGTGGTTGCGCTCACTATTTGCATAGTTTTCCCATCATCTTTTTGTTAAAAGGTAGCCCACCAAGAGTGGAGCCATATGTTATAGGTGACCTACAAGGATGTCCTAGCAGCAAACCGTACGGGTTTATTTAGTGAGCGTGATACATGAATGAGTCTAGCATGACATAATCATTAACCATATCATACTATACTGGGGGACATGTCAACGTATAGTCGGTAAATGGACCGACCTATCAGGCCCGCGACCCCAGAGGCCCGCGACCCAACAGGCCCGCAGTCCATACACCTTACTTATCCTTCAAGAAACCCTAGCACTATATAAATAGGGGTAGGGGTCTTATTCGACATCAGGTTATCTCTTATACTTACACCTCATATACAACTTATCGTCTCGATACTAACTTGACCGTCAGAGGTGGACCCCGGGGCTCCGTCCTCGGGTCCACTCCTAACCGGTTCTTCTTTGTTTGCAGCATTACTCAGCACCCGGGAAGACGATTAACGGCCCAGGAGAGTCGTCAGACCAGTCCAGCCAAACTATGCTTCAACATGTATCATAATGAGTAACTTTCTAAAAATAGTAGGTTTTTATATATAGTAACTTTCCAAAAAATAGCAGGTGTCCATATATTGTAACTTTCCAAAATAGCAAGTTTCCATAAATAGTAAATTTTAAAAAATAGAAAGTTCATAATTAGTAAGTTTCCAAAAATAGAAAGTTTCCATATTTAGTATGTTTCCATAAATAGCATGTTTTCATATTTAATATGTTTTCATAAATAGCATGTTTCCATATTTATTATGTGTAACACCCCATTTGGATACTAGACCGTTACGTAGTAATTATGGTGTGTCATCAAAGCATGCAAGGTAAATGTCTAAAACATTAAATGACCATAAATGAAACCGGAAACAAACATCGGTTCCAACATAAGCTCCACACACAAATGCAAAAGTATAGAATGTAAGCAAAGGACTAAACAATGTCGAGTAAAGCAAAAGTATGTAAATGCATTAAAAGAGAAAGAAGACTAGGCGCCTCCATCCCATGCACGTATTCTTAAGTCCTAGCTTTTCCCTTTGGTACCTGCCGTATTGGGACATGGAAAGAAAAATATGGCTGAGCAATACGCTCAGTGTGCGGATATATGACAATGAAATGTAAAGCATAAACATAAGCAAGTAATGAAATAAATGAGAAACAGCGGAATAAGTGTATGTTCTAGAAAACCTGGTTTAAGCTTATAAGACTGGTTTTATATTTCTGAAATGACTTATGTTAATTTATTCTGAAAAGTGTATTTTAAATATGCTCGGAGCCCATATAGGTCATGTTATATCAACGTGCATGAATACTTAGAGGGGTGACCTCATCATGCAAATAGAGGGTTTGCCTCTTATTAATATAGTATGATGGATGGATCAGCTCTTGTAACGGATGCAAGGCATACACCGCAGTTACCATGAAATCTTACTACTTGTCCTAGGATGCACCCATTCGCCCCACATGATAATAATAACAAAGGCCAAATACTGTAAAGGGACGCTGCGGGCAATCACTCTCATCGAAGAAGAGTCATAACACCGGTGCCTCCAGTGCTATGGTTATAGAGCCCCCATGACTAGGTGAAACTGGCATTCATGTATATAACTCAGGCAATCTAAAATAAACATAACATATACTGAAAGTTTTTAATACACGTAACTACTGGGGAAAACAGATGGCTGCAAACGGGGAATCCTAATATAGGAAAGGAGTGCCCTTACTAAAAGAGGGAATATCTGTACCCTATGTCTAGTAAATGAAGACGAAAACGAACACGGAAGATCACTCCGACTTCACAATAGCTACATAATAAATGGACATGAATAAGTGTCTGTTTTACTTATGCATACTTGTTATTTAGTTTACTTGACGTGTTCATACTTATTCTACTTGTTCTTGTATTGTTTTATTATTTCATGTTTAATCATGTGTTTCTTAGTGTTTCATGTATTTTAGATTCATGTATTTCATGTTTTATGTGTTACAGTATCTGTTATAACATAATGAGTAACTTTCTAAAAATAGCATGTTTCTATATATATTAACTTTCAAAAAATAGTAGGTTTTCTTATATAGTAACTTTCCAAAAATAGCAAGTTTCCTTAAATAGTATGTTTCCAAAAATAGAAAGTTTCCATAATTAGTGGGTTTCTAAAAATAGAAAGTTTCCATATTTAGCATGTTTCTAAATTTAGCATGTTTCCATATTTAGCATGTTTCCATAAATAGCATGTTACCATATTTAGTATGTTTCCATAATATCATGTTACCATAATTAGTATATTTCCATATTTAACATGTTTTCATATTTAATCATAGGCTTATTAAATAACTAAATGATATAACCTATAGTTTTAATAAGCTTATAATATGTCATGTTTAATTTATATAGTAAAGTTTAATAATGATTACATACTTAGTCTAATCTTATTTTTATTAATTAATAATTATATTACATGTTATCATAAGTTATTATTAATTAATAATTGTAAAACCCGTATGCTTTTACCATGAATAGTACCCTTAAGATCGTACGTACTAGATTTAAACTTTCCTAATATAGCATGATTACGATTACGTGTTAGGATTTTACGTATTACGTACGTGTTAGAACACGACAAGTATTTACTACGCACGAGCACGTAATAATTATTTAACAATAATTAATCACGAACATGCGATCATGAAATCATGAACGTAATTAAATCACGGGCTAATATTAGTTACGTATATATATTTATTACGAACACGAATAAATATATTAAGTCACGATCGATAACTAATTAAAACACGTAAAACACGAACACGAGAACACACGAGAACACACCAATATTTTAGACACGGAAAAACATTCGGGTTACCCCTTGTGGGCCCCATTACCAAGAAATAGGGAGGTAGGATGGGCTTAGCCCATCAAATTTTACTAAAAGGGGTTTAAGGGATTTTCACTACTCATTTACAACTTATAGAAGATTTTTTAGCAAAAACCTAAAAACCCTCCTCTCCTTCTCCTTTGTGCCGCCACCTTCAAAACACAAAAAGGGAGTGTTTGTTGATCTTGGATCTTGGAATTCTTGTTGGTGTTCGTGTTTGTTCTTTGTTCTCTTGATCCACGAATTCGGTAAAACCTTTTTAAACCTTTTCTTTTGATTTAATCTTTTTATAAATTATGAACATGAGATGTTTTTACAAAAACATAATAATTAAGCATAGATCTAACATGTTTTGGTGTTAAATAAAATCAAAAGGTTGTTTTTAAGGGGTGTTTGTTTTGGCCGCAGGCTGCAACCGAACCCGAATGGGTTTCGGTTTGCCAAGCCGACCACCACCAAGACCATATGGTCTTGGTTGGTGCGTGTGGGTCCCACGGCAGCAAGGTAAACACGGGGTACCCCGAGTTGGTTCGGGGTACGGTATCGATTTCATGTCCGGTTCATGTTTTTAGCCTAGATCCGGTTCATGGTGTATGTTAGTTTTTTTTATGTTTATGAACTTATGTTAAAATTAAATTAATAAAATGATGTGATTAATTTAATAACATGACTTAGGTTATTTAATTATTAATGATCATGAAATTATTTTAACCTAAGTATTTATATATTTAAGACTTATAATTAATTAATTATTTTAAAACCATGGATATAATTAATTAATTAACATGACTTAGGTTATATTATTAACATATAATAATACATATTTTAACCTAAGTATTTAACTTATTTAATTAAAAACATGTTATAATTTAATTAAATATTATAACCTATAGTTTAATTAAATTACATGAAATAATTATTAAACTATACATTATATCATATGACTTAGAAAATAATCATGAAAACACTTAGGCTTATATACTTAGCTTATTTAACCAGCTTATTTCTATTTATGGAAACTTTCTATTTTTAGAAACTTAATTAAATAAGGCAGCTAATTTATTTATGGAAACCAGCTATTTTTAGAAACTTATTTATTTCAGGCAGCTAATCTATTTATGGAAACTTATTTAGTTAAGGCATCTAATCTATTTATGGAAACTTTCTATTTTTAGAAACTTATCTATTTTAAGCAGTAAATCTTTTTTTGGAAACTTTCTATTTTTAAAAACTTTCTATTTTTGGAAACTTTCTATTTTTGGAAACTTTCTATTTTTGGAAACTTTCTATTTTTGGAAACTTTCTATCTTAGGAAACCTGCTATTTTGGAAAGTTACTTATTATTACACAGTAAGTATAATAACACATGAAATACCAGAAATAATTAATCAAATTAAACAGAATATAAGATAAAACACAGTTTAAGGCTTAGAAACAGTAAAACATGGTAAGAACACATAAAATAAGCTAAGACATGACATAAAACCAGCTATGTATTTAGTAAGCAGATACTTATTCATGTACGTATTTATGTAGCACTAGTGATTCGGAAGTAGGATTCTCGCAGTTCGTCTTTCTCGTTCACTGGACATAAGGTACGGATTCCCGTCCTTTCAGTATTGACATTCTTTCCTTAATAGGATTCCCTGTATGCAGCCAACTGTTTTCCCGTAGTATAAGTTATGTGTTTGATTGCTTATGTTTAATTAAGATTACCTATAGCCATATACATGCATGACCAGTTTCACCTAGTTATGGAGGTACCATAACCATAACATTAGAGGCACTGATGTTATGACTTCACCACGGCGGAGTGATTGCTCGTGGCGTCCCTTCAGCTTTTGGCCATTTATATTATATTTATCATGTGGGGCGTATGGGTGCATCCTAGTTACATGTTTCATTCAGGATTACATGGTGAATGTGGTGTGTGCCTTGCATCCTTCACAAGGAGCTGATCCCTCCTACCCATAAAACCAGTATATTAAATTAGAGGTAGCCCTCTAATTTACATGATGAGGTCACCCCTCCAAGTATTCATGCACGGTGGATTTTCATGACCTATATTGGCTAATGGTAAAATATGTTAAACAGTTTTCATAAGATAAACATAAGGCTTTTCAAACTATAAAACCAGTTTTATGAACATGTTTAAGGTTTTCCAGGACTTATACATTTCCGCTGCTATTAAGTCTTTATTATGTTTTAGTCATTTATACTATGTCTATATCCGTGCACTGAGTGTTTTGCTCAGCTGTTACTTTCCTTTCCATGTCCCAAAACGGCAGGTACTCAAGGACTGACTGGAGCATTTGGAGGACACACATAGGATGGGAGCTACCTTAGATTCCTTATCCTCTTGCCTTCATATTTATGCTTGTCTAGTCTTCCTTTTTGTTCTTTACTTTATTTATGTTTTGGGCTTATGTTTGGGAACCGATGTTTGATTCCGGTTTTCCCTATGGTCATGTAATGTTTAGGCATTTATCCTTGTATGCTTTGATGACACACCATAATTATGCGTGGCATTCCATTTATCAAAATTGGGTGTTACAATTATGGTATCAGAGCCAAGGCTTCGACCTGTAGGCTCTAAAACTCGACCTGTGACTAGTGGGTAGTCACCAGGAGCTTCCTAAAGCCAACGTTTGCTATTCCACATATTGATGTTTTCAGCGCATTGTTGTTTTTAACCATGACGTTTTCAGCACCTTGAGGTTTTAACCTTGATGTTTTCATCGATATTGTTTTACTAATATGGATGGACAACCGTCATTCATATTTAGTTATGTGTCATTGTTTCATGCATAATGTTCCTCGTGAACTGTGGCTATGTGGACTGAACCCCAGTAGTTCATAATTAGTCACATAAAATTTTTTCTGATAAGTTTTGACATATGAGTTTCATTTATGAGTTTCATGTATCATTGTTGCAGGGATTATGACTAAGTAATGGTTGGTACAGGACTGGCCCTATTTAGTCGCATGTGCTTTTATCGAAACTTTTAACTTTGGGACCGACCCATAGGCGTCCCCTCGCCATGTCTTTTGTTTTGGAACCGACCCATAGGCGTTCCCTCGCACATATAAAGGTTTTATAAACTACATTACGCATTCATGCACTGTTTTTCATGCATAAAATTTTTCTCATGATTTAAATTGGCATAAAAAAATTTTCATGTCCCCTCATAAGTTATTATGTTTTATGTCAAGTATGTTTTCATACTGTCATGGTTAACTTCAGTTTCATGCTGATTATGTTATACACT
This sequence comes from Glebionis coronaria, assembly GCA_025667525.1. Lineage (NCBI taxonomy): Eukaryota > Viridiplantae > Streptophyta > Magnoliopsida > Asterales > Asteraceae > Glebionis > Glebionis coronaria. The sequence goes on from CM046881.1 coordinate 235,364,533, forward strand.
TCTTCGTGATAGATGGTTTCATGTTTCTTCATGATAATTCCGTCTTCATGTTGATTATGTTTTACGCCTCTTTTGTTATTTACGTTGTCCTGCAAGACATTGTTAGATCTCATTGAATCATGCTTTCATGATAGTCATGGTTGGTTTTCATTGATCATGCTGTCAGGCAAATCATCGTTGAATTTTGTGTAACTACACTTTAACGTTTCCGTTATAACCAGAATGATGTCTATGCTAATACAGCCAGGTTATCATGATGGTTTTCCTAACCGTTTAACCGGTATACTTTCCTTAAATCATGACAAATGATCGACCCCATACCGATCATTTCATGTGCATTCAACGTGTACTCCATGTACCGTATTCCATGTGTATTTCACATACCTTAATCCATGTGTATTTCACTTGCAATACTTCTCGAGTATTCGCTAGTTGATTCTAAATTATCTCAGGCGTATGTTCAATTGCTGATATTCTACAAGGTTGCTGATACCGCTCATAACTTGGAAATGTTACTAAAGGTTGATGCTGCTGACGTTCGGAGACGCTACGAGATGCGGATGCTGTTCACAACCTGGAGATCCTACTAGACGAAGACAAAGGCGTCGGAGCAAAGCAATTGGACGAGAAGATGCTTCACCATCAGACGATTCCCATCAATCATTGTCCCTAATTCTTAGTTACATGTCACACGTCATTCGTCTGTCATTTCAGCCATATGAGTTCAAACCGGTACCAGCCGGCCACTCAGCTGAATAGTTACATGAATCACGGTCATGAGAATGACCATCATGGAACTGACAGACAGGACGATAGTAACCCATACTATGACAGCAACTATCCTAGAAATCGCAACCGAAACTCTGACCACGGACGTGATCAGAAATACAAGGATTAGTAGTCCAACCGATCCGCCAATTTTGGCATAATAACCTTATATTGTGGTTATATTTGTTTCACATCTAGAGACACATGTCAAGACATCAGTCAAGACACATGTCTCACGTATACTTTCTGAAGACACATGTCAAGACATCAGTCAAGACACATGTCTCACGTATACCTCCTGAAGACACATGTCAAGACACCGGTTAAGACATATGTCATGCTTATAGTTCCAAGAAACGAGTCAAGACACATGACTCACGTCCAACTATGGAACATTTCTAAGAAATTCAGGGTACCCTCCAAGGGTATATCCATTTTGTTGTGCCATGTATTAAGCAGGCCACAAGAATTTCAATACCATTACCGGCGCATCAGTGAGAACTGTCACGTTGCCGATGTCACTTTCATTCTTATAACCATAAATCATTGATTCATGACCATGAAGGACGCCTTTCGTATTCCCATGTATACGAGGGTTTTCCTTCAGCTTAATGATGAGATCCAAGTTGCTAACGCATTTCCTCGGACAAACACGAGATGAATTCTATCCTAATTATGGACTATGAACAGCACACCATGCTACGATTCATATTTATGTACAGTAATGTTCAGGCTCCTGAATACATTCAGCTTGATTTTCCATCAGGAAAATCTGTACAAATTATCTATGCTTTCCAAGCATGTGCGTTGTTAGCCATGGTCGCTAAAATTTTCTACCTGTTAGTAAGACACGACTACTTAAGTCCTTCTACGCATAGCCAGTTGATTATTCCAAAATCTTCCCATACGTTCCAGAAGAACCTACAAGGAGAAGGATGGTACCATGAGATTATGTGTCGACTACTGTCTATTTAAACAAATCACCATTCGTGACCGTTATTATCCTCCACGTATTGACGACATGTCCAATCGACCTTATAGTGTTAATCACTTTTCCAAGATCGAACTCAGGATCAAGCTGCCAACAATGACGAGTAAAAGAGCAGGACATTTCCATGACTGCTATTCGTTCACGACTCGGTCATGCAAGATTTATGATTTTGAATTAGTCTCATCAATGCTCCAACAGCATTATGGACTTAATAAATTGAGTTTCCGTGAACTCCTAAACAAATTCATCAGCATTTTCATTAAGGATAACCTGATTTCCTCTAAGCCTAGAGAAGAACAGGAAGACCATATCTGCACTATGTTGCAAATTCTATGACAAGAGAAATTTTACCCTAGAATTTTTTTTTCCAATATCAATTATTTTTTATTACAGTGACACGTTGAATCACATGGATTTCTACGGTTAATCTTACTATGACTCAGCTTATGCGTAAAGGAGAGAACCCTACACTACATTAGGTGTTCTAGAAAATCCTACGCTAGGAGAAGTCTAGATTCAGAGACTCAGAGTTTCGCAAACTCCTTTGTATCAAGTTCTACGAAGCAAGATACACCTACGTCCATATCTATGTACCTGACATACCAACAGGTTAAGATAGGACACCAACAAACTGGGATGTTTTATCATCTGAACTTGTGAACTAAAATGGGACAAGATCTCCACGGATTTTGGTTACCAGATTAATGCAAACTCAGAAGAAGCATGATGCTATCTGAGTTATTACAAACAATTTGATCAAGTCTGCATAATCCTTACATCTGCAAGGATTTCAGAACCAACAGACTGATCGGACATGTTCCAGCCAAGGCTCATCCGATCACTTGGCAGTTTCTCAGTTATCGGGTCAGACAAATATTCGTAATTATGCCCTTATTTACTTCACGTCCTTGTCCTAATTTCACGACTTGTTTTCGCGCTCGTGTTCATGACACTATTCACGTTCATGATCGTATTTTGGCTTACGATTTTACGTTCATTTTCTTCTCATTCTAGGAAGTTGCAAGAACTTGAGAGACCGGACCCAAGTTTAGTATAACTCCCTATCCTCAGATAGACGTTTCTCGTCATATTCTATGTCTCACCCGGTAGCGTTTGGCGTTACCGCCATTATATTCTATGTTCACGATATGTTTCACATGTCATGTTCATTCCACGTTCCTCATATCATGATCAAGATATGTTACCACGTATCATGGATCACGATATGTTTACTCATACTACACTCTTCATATCTCCACGTAGCACGTTCAAAATTTTTCACGTATCCAGTTCAAAATTTTTCACGTACTACGTTTCTACATGTCTCGCGCATCGTTGCTAGTTATCGGTTAAGTTGGATTGTTTTGCACCATAATGTTTTAGTTACTCTTACACGTTAATTCTTATTCCTCGATCGAATTTAGGGGATCTACCTTACGTTGATAACTAAGAACTTCTTCGTATTCCAAGTCAAGGTCAGGAGGACCAAGACTTATCATTCGTGTCAAGATCTTATAAGGAACCGTTCCAAGAGGAAAGCCACTTGGAAACGGACAAGTTCATCCGGACTTCTTATCCATTTTCTCTTATCAATTAGATATGTCCTTTCAGCCACGTCGCATTCCATGTCCTTTTAAGACATGTCACGTTCTGCGTTCTTTCTGCCAGGTCACCTGCACGTTAATTTATCTTACATACCCTCTCAGTTTGATTCGGGTATGTTCCTCTTTCAGTTACGTTATCTATAATTCGGGGACGAATTATTCTTTTTAGGGGGAAGAGTTGTAAAACCCGCATGCTTTTACCATGAATAGTACCCTTAAGATCGTACGTACTAGATTTAAACTTTCCTAATATAGCATGATTACGATTACGTGTTAGGATTTTACGTATTACGTGCGTGTTATAACACGATAAGTATTTACTACGCACGAGCACGTAATAATTATTTAACAATAATTAATCACGAACATGCGATCATGAAATCATGAACGTAATTAAATCATGGGATAATATTAGTTACGTATATATATTTATTACGAACACGAATAAATATATTAAGTCACGATCGATAACTAATTAAAACACGTAAAACACGAACACGAGAACACATGAGAACACACCAATATTTTAGACACGGAAAAACATTCGGGTTACCCCTTGTGGGCCCCATTACCACAAAATAGGGAGGGAGGATGGGCTTAGCCCATCAAATTTTACTAAAAGGGGTTTAAGGGATTTTCACTACTCATTTACAACTTACAGAAGATTTTTAGCAAAAACCTAAAAACCCTCCTCTCCTTATCCTTTGTGCCGCCACCTTCAAAATACAAAAGGGAGTGTTTGTTGATCTTGGATCTTGGAATTCTTGTTGGTGTTCGTGTTTGTTCTTCGTTCTCTTGATCCACGAATTCGGTAAAACCTTTTTAAACCTTTTCTTTTGATTTAATCTTTTTATAAATTATGAACATGAGATGTTTTTACAAAAACATAATAATTAAGCATAGATCTAACATGTTTTGGTGTTAAATAAAATCAAAAGGTTGTTTTTAAGGGGTGTTTGTTTTGGTCACAGGCTGCAACCGAGCCCGAATGGGTTTCGGTTTGCCAAGCCGACCACCACCAAGACCATATGGTCTTGGTTGGTGTGTGTGGGTCCCACGGCAGCAAGTTAAGCATGGGGTACCCCGAGTTGGTTCGGGGTACGGTGTCGATTTCATGTCCGGTTCATGTTTTTAGCCTAGATCCGGTTCATGGTGTATGTTAGTTTTTTTTATGTTTATGAACTTATGTTAAAATTAAATTAATAAAATGATGTGATTAATTTATAACATGACTTAGGTTATTTAATTATTAAAGAGCATGAAATTATTTTAACCTAAGTATTTATATATTTAAGACTTATAATTAATTAATTATCTTAAACCCATAGATATAATTAATTAATTAACATGACTTAGGTTATATTATTAACATATAATAATACATATTTTAACCTAAGTATTTAACTTATTTAATTAAAAACATGTTATACTTTAATTAAATATTATAACCTATAGTTTAATTAAATTACATGAAATAATTATTAAACTATACATTATATCATATGACTTAGAAAATAATCATGAAAACACTTAGGCTTATATACTTAGCTTATTTAACCAGCTTATTTCTAATAATGGAAACTTTCTATTTTTATAAACTTAATTAAATAAGGCAACTAATTTATTTATGGAAACCAGCTATTTTTAGAAACTTATTTATTTCAGGCAGCTAATCTATTTATGGAAACTTATTTAATTAAGGCAGCTAATCTATTTATGGAAACTTTCTATTTTTAGAAACTTATCTATTTTAAGCAGTAAATCTATTTTTGGAAACTTTCTATTTTTGGAAACTTTCTATTTTTGGAAACTTTCTGTTTTAGGAAACCTGCTTTTTTGGAATGTTACTTATTATTACACAGTAAGTATAATAACACATGAAATACCAGAAATACTTAATCAGATTAAACAGAATATAAGATAAAACACAGTTTAAGGCTTAGAAACAGTAAAACATGGTAAGAACACATAAAATAAGCTAAGACATGACATAAAACCAGCTATGTATTTAGTAAGCAGATACTTATTCATGTACGTATTTATGTAGCACTAGTGATTCGGAAGTAGGATTCTCGCAGTTCGTCTTTCTCGTTCACTGGACATAAGGTACGGATTCCCGTCCTTTCAGTATGGACATTCTTTCCTTATTAGGATTCCCTGTATGCAGCCAACTGTTTTCCCGTAGTATAAGTTATGTGTTTGATTGCTTATGTTTAATTAAGATTACCTATAGCCATATACATACATGACCAGTTTCACCTAGTTATGGAGGTACCATAACCATAACATTAGAGGCACTGATGTTATGACTTCACCACGGCGGAGTGATTGCTCGTGGCGTCCCTTCAGCCTTTGGCCATTTATATTACATTTATCATGTGGGGCGTATGGGTGCATCCTAGTTAAATGTTTCATTCAGGATTACATGGTGAATGTGGTGTGTGCCTTGCATCCTTCACAAAGAGCTGATCCCTCCTACCCATAAAACCAGTATATTAAATTAGAGGCAGCCCTCTAATTTGCATGATGAGGTCACCCCTCGAAGTATTCATGCACGGTGGATTTTCATGACCTATATTGGCTAATGGAAAAATATGTTAAACAGTTTTCATAAGATAAACATAAGGCTTTTCAAACTATAAAACCAGTTTTATGAACATGTTTAAGGTTTTCCAGGACTTATACATTTCCGCTGCTATTAAGTCTTTATTATGTTTTAGTCATTTATACTATGTCTATATCCGTGCACTGAGCGTTTTGCTCAGCCGTTACTTTCCTTTCCATGTCCCAAAACGGCAGGTACTCAAGGACTGACTGGAGCATTTGGAGGACACGCATAGGATGGGAGCTACCTTAGATTCCTTCTCCTCTTGCCTTCATATTTATGCTTGTCTAGTCTTCCTTTTTGTTCATTTACTTTATTTATGTTTTGGGCTTATGTTTGGGAACCGATGTTTGATTCCGGTTTTCCCTATGGTCATGTAATGTTTAGGCATTTATCCTTGTATGCTTTGATGACACGCCATAATTACGCGTGACATTCCATTTATCAAAATGGGGTGTTACAATAATATTGCATGATTAAATAATTAAACTTTACCTTAAAATGATATTAGTTAATTAAGCTAAGTTTTTAATTAATTAATGCACATGAATAATTATGTAAATAATTATTTTATCCTTACTTTTATTTAAATAAAATGTACATACAAAATAACATGATTTTATTTAAATAAATTATAACCTAAGTCATAAATATTAGTTAATTTAATTAACCATGTTTTAATAAAACTAATTAAATAAATAATTTTAATACATGCATTTGTAAAAGTTTAGCCAAACAACCCTGCATGTTTTGGCGTTAATCGAATCCCAAACAAAACCCCACCAAGACCATGGAGGTCTCGGTGTTACCTCGAATTCCACGCAACACCACAACCTTTAGGCTGTGGCTTACGGCCTAAGACCCAACAACCACCTACCTGCTGCCCGGTGCCACTGGCGCTGCCTGTGCAGCCCCTGGCTAAGCCATGTTGTCGTTGCTGCTGCCGTTCGTCCCCCTTCTTCCCACTGCATACCCACTAAGACCTTTAAGGTCTCGACTCCCACTATTTGGGCTACACACCCCACTGCTATAGTAGTTGGGGTTGCGGCTGTTTACACCGAAACACCGCCGCCACCATAAAGTTACGACTGGTGGGAAAACCAACACCACCGATACCCCCATGGGTCTCGGTTTGTGTGCAACCCAACAAACCATACCTGAATCCCTTTAACCTTGTTAAATCCTTAATTGTTTACATGTTTTATCAATTTGTTTTTATTGATCTAAGTTCATAACATAAACAATTAAAAGAAAAAGATTCGGTGAATACCAATCGCGTGTGATTAACAAGAATGAAACACGAACACGTTACCGTTGTAAAATCAAAGATCAAGAGGCAATAAATCGTCCTTATGGTGTTCTTGATTCCGCGACCAAAAGAGACAAGGGAGGAAGAACTTTAGGGTTTTAAATTTTTACTGTGATTTGTATTTTATGAAAAATCCTGGAGTCCTTTTTGGTTAAGGAGTGGATTTCAAATTGGGTTGGGCCAAGCCCTTTTTTCCTTTTTGTTTTGGACGCCACATATACCACATACATATACATTTGTTTTAAATTTTTCGTGTCTTAAATTATCATCGTGTGTGTTCGTTTTTAATGTTCATGTTTTATGTCTTGTATGATTTAAGTGTTTTACATGAATACTTATCGTGCATTAATATTCATGTTTACATACATAATACTTATAATAATTAATTAATATACGTAACGTTCGTATTAAATGTTCATGATTTATGTCGTATATTAATTAATTAAAAAGTTTAAATTTAACCATAAATTCGTGCATTTAATGATCTTAAGGATTATAAAGCGGGTTTTACAACTCTTCCCCTCTAAAAGTATAATTCGCCCTCGAATTAGAGATACAATAAACTGAAAAAGACATACCTGAATCATAGCTGGAAATGAGGGTAAGAAGTCCGGATAGACTCCTCCGTTTCCCAAGTGGCTTCCCTCTCGGAATGGTCCCTCCAACGGATTTTGACGAATGGGATCGTATTTCTCCTCATGAATGGATCCTGGCGGTTGAGAACTTCCTCGGGTTCCTCAATATAGGATAGATCCTCTCGAATCTGCTCGAATGGATACGAAACTGTATGCAACGGATGATAATTATAACCTCTGAGTAAGGATACATGGAACACATCATGCACATGAGAGAGTTGAGGAGGTAATCCTAAACGATATGATACTTCACCGACACGTTCAAGGATTTCAAACGGTCCGATGAAACGAGGACTGAGCTTGCCCTTGAGTCCAAAACACTTGACACCACGTGCTGGTGATACCTTAAGGAAAACATGATCACCGATCTTAAATTCTAAATCTCTATGATGTTTATCAGCATAGCTCTTTTGTCGAACACGAGCTTCTTGTAGCTTCGCCTTAGCGATGGCAACCTTCTCATTGGTCATCTCTATCAATTCTGGTCCTTCAAGGATTCGTTCTACAACTTGATTCCAACAGATTGGAGCATGACACTTTCTACCATAAAGCATCCCGAAAGGTGAACAATTTATACTTGCATGCCAACTGTTGTTGTAGGCAAACTCAACCAAACAAATGTAGTCGTCCCAACTTCTTGTCCGTTCTAATGCAAAGATCGCAGCATGTCTTCTAAATTTTGAATGGTGCGTTCCAATTGACCATCGGTCTGAGGATGAAAGGCGGTGCTAAGCTTAAGTTTCGTTCCCTAAGATTTCTACAAACCTTTCCAGAGCTTAGACGTGAAACGAGGATCTCTGTCTGATATGATGTTTGATGGAGTACCATGCAGTTAGAGATGGCAAAAAACACTGACCCGACGGAGAATCCGACACCCGAATCCGATTTGACCGGGGATTCCCGAGTTGACCAAGTATGGGGATGGGGGTCAGGATTCCTCGATAATAAAAAGCGGTATGGATGCGGGATGGTAATACCCTTGGTTCCCCAAACCCGTCCCCGAACCCACCCCAGAATATCTTTATTTTACATATACATTTATATATCTTGTATGTTTGAAACACTATCATCGATCGTTAATATATCCTTTGACACTAACCTTCTAGGATGAGCTCATCTGTGTTAATTTTGTTATCATTAATACTGTGCATGATCGCATGAATGTTAATCTTGTTAATGTTGTTTGATTATTACCGTATTGGGTTATTCGTAATGGTTGCGTCATTTGAAACACAATTTAAATGTTAATTGTCTAACGGGGAAAAAAATCTCTGATTCCCTGTTGGGGATCCCCGTTCCCCGCTGGGGATGGGGATGTTATGTAGCTTGTAATCCATGATGGGGATGGGACGGGGATGGGGATAGATATTTACGTTTGGGGATGGGGATGGTAGCAACTATTCTCCACAAACCCGACCCCGTTGCCATGTCTACATACAGTCGCATGATCTCCTTGAGGAATATATCTGCCAATTTGCTAACTGAGAAGTCTTTGCAAATTGGGAGAAAATGATCTGACTTGGTTAAACGGTCGACTATAACCAATATAGCATCATGCTTTCTCTAAGTCAGTGGAAGTCCGGTGACGAAATCCATGGATATTTTTTCCCACTTCCATTCGGGAATCTCTAACGGTTGTAGTAAATCACTAGCCCGCTGATGCTCGATCTTAACCTGCTGGCAGGTTAGACATTTGGATACGAAGGTAGCAAGATCCTGCTTCATGCCACTCCACGAGAAATGCTGTTTGATATCATGGTACATTTTGGTGGATCCTAGATGAATCAAGAACGGAGAGCTGTGAGCTTCTGTCAGTAACACTTCTTGGAGTGTTTGATCATCTGGAACACACAGCTTAGTTCCTTGCCATATGATGCCTTTTTCATCTACACGAAATTTTGTCTGCCAATCAAGATTTTGAATAATAGCCCAAATCTCACCATTATCTTTCTGAGCTTCCTTGATCCGAGAAATTATGTCTGGCTCAATTCTCAGATTAGCCCGGTACCCATGCTGTACACGTACTAAGAAATCAATGTCTAATCGCTCTAAGTCACGTATGATTTCTTCTTGTATCTTGATACCGTTAATCATGTCCGACTTCCTGCTGAGAGCATCTGCCACTACATTCGCCTTACCGGGATGATACTGAAGATTGATGTCATAATCCTTGAGTAGTTCCAACCATCTTATCTGCCTCATGTTAAGCTCTCTCTGAGTGAAAATTTACTTGAGACTCTTGTGATCAGTGAAAATGTCACATGATTCACCATATAGATAGTGTCTCCAGATTTATAGTGCAAAGACTACTGCTGATAGCTCCAAGTCATGGGTAGGATAATTCTCCTCATAATGCTTTAGCTGACGTGATGCATATGCAATCACTTTCCCATGTTCCATGAGTACACAGCCTAATCCTTTACCCGAAGCATCACTATAGATCTGAAACCCACCTGTGCCAGATGGGAGAGTAAGAATAGGTGCAGATACTAATCGCTGCTTGAGTTCTTCAAAGCTCTTCTCCCACTCATCAGTCCAAACGAATTTCTCTCCTTTACGCACCAACTTGGTCAAAGGTAAGGCTAGTCTTGAAAAGTTCTCCACGAATCTACGATAATAACCAGCAAAGCCCAGAAAACTACGAACCTTAGTTGCAAACGTCGGTCTCGGCCATTTAGTGATAGCTTCAACCTTCATAGGATCCATAGTAACCCCTTATGCGGAGATGATGTGGCCTAGAAATGCCACCTTGCTTAGCCAGAATTCACTCTTAGAAAATTTGGCATACAACTGCTTTTGACGAAAAATTTGTAGCACAATACGAAGATGTTCTTCATGTTCTTCCTTGGATTTTGAGAAGATGTGGATGTCGTCGATGAACACGATGACAAATTTATCCAGAAACTCATGGAAGACGCGTTTCATTAAGTCCATGAATACCGCTGGAGCATTAGGGAGTCCGAAAGGCATGACTACGAACTCATAATGGCCATATCTTGTGCAAAAAGCAGTCTTGAGAATATCCTGCTCTTTCACTTGCAGCTGATGATAACCGGATCTTAGATCAATCTTGGAGAAATGCTTGGCACCTTGATTTGGTCAAACAGATCATCGATAGCGGTAATGGAAAATGGTTCCTAATCGTGATCTTATTCAGCTCACGATAGTCAATGCATAAACGCAAGTTGGCATCCTTCTTCTTGACGAAAAGTACCGGTGCGCCCCATGGTGATACACTTGGACGGATGAAACCTCGCTCTAGTAATTCCTGTAGCTAATCTTTTAACTCCTTGAGCTCAATGGGATCCATGTGATATGGAGCCTTAAAGATAGTTTGAGCTCCTGGGATGAGCTCAATGCTAAACTCTACTTCGCGGATAGGTGGTATGCCCGGAAGTTCTTCTGGAAATATATCGGGGAATTCAGAAACAACTTGTTGATCTTAGATCGACGGAACTTCGGCAGTAACATCCTGAACTGAAGCTAAGGAGCCCTCGTAACCATGAGCTAATAAAGCACGATCTTCTAAGGCGGAAATGATTTGTATATACTTTCCTAGTATAAAACCATTGTGAATGTACTCTGGTGCTTGAACATCACTGAAGATAACCCGATAGGTATGACAGTCGATAGTAGCATGGTGCTTGGATAACCAGTCCATGCCTAAGATGAGATCAAACTCGCACATATCCAAAGGAAGTATGTCTACTGGGCGAATCTTATCATCAATATCTAGAGGAAGATCTCTGTAAAACCCGCATGCTTTTACCATGAACAGTACACTTAGTAAACGTACGTACATATAAAAACTTTCCTTTTATAGCATGAACACATGTCACGATTATTAATTACAAAAGTTACGTATGTGTTATTACACGATAAGTATTAAGTACGTGATAGTACACGATAATTATTAAAAATAATAATTATAATCACGAACATGAAATCATGAACGTAAAAATCACGAACATGTAATTACGTACTTATTTATGATAATACGATTAATATCTTTACGTACAAGTATTTAAATATAACGAACATTTAATTATATTATAACACGAAAACACGAACATATGAACATGTAAAATATTAGGCACGGGAAAACTTTGGGTTTTCCCATGTGGGCCCCATATGCCGCGGACACCAAGGAAAGGGAGGACCAAGCACATGTTAATTTTACTAAGTAAAAAAATAAGGGTTAACACATTTTTCATTAACATAGTTTTAATAAAAATTTACAAAACCCTAGCCTCCTTAGTCTCTATTGCCGCCGACCTAAAGGAACACCACAAGGGTGTTTGATTTGATTTTTGGTTGATTAATTCAAGCATTGTGTTCGTGTTATTAACCTTCATTCGTTACACGTATTTGGTAATCCGTTATCCCTTTTCTTTGATTCTTTTATTTAATTATGAACACATGAACATGAGATTAAATAATCAAGTAATTAAAACATGTTAGATTGATCATGGGGGAAAATCAAAGGGATGTTTCAGGTTGGTTTGTTTGGCCGACACCCAACTGAGAGCCCCATGGCTCTCGGCTTGCTTTGGTTCGCACCACCAACTGAGACCTCGTGTGTCGGTGTGGTTGGTTTCGGTCGGCAGCAGGAACCAAGGGACCCCGACTTGAGTCGGGGTACCGTTTGGTTTGTTTGGGGGTCTCGGCAGCAGTAGCCACCACCACCGGCACACTTTCGGTGGTGGTTTTGGGTCAAGCAGGGGGAACCGCAGGCACAACAAGGGAAACCACCGGCACACAGCCGGTGGGAAACTCCCTGTTGTCAGCGGCTAGCCGAGAGGAAACCACCGGCTGCAGCCGGTGGTGTGGTTACACAAGCAGTGGCAAACGGCCGAGCCGGTTTGCCACTGTGAAGGGTGTGTTTGGTTGGTCCGGTTCATAGGGTTTCCGGTCCGGTTCACATTTGTCTAAATTAAAATTCACGGGTCCAGTTCATGACTAAATTTTTACAAGTATTAATATTTACAAGTTATATTATTTAACAAGAAATTAAATTAATTAAACATGACTAATAATTAATTTAATTAATCATGAACTTAGGTTAATATTATTTATGAAATAATACATGTTTTAATAAGTATTTATTTACTTAATTTAGACTATAGTATTAATTAACTATTAAGACATGGAATATGATTAATTAATAAACAAGACTTAGGTTATAATTAATATAATATTAATACATGTTTAACCTAAGTATTTTATACACCTTAATTTAATTAAATCATTCTTATATTTAATTAAATTATATAACCTATAGTTTATTTAATTAACATGATATTATCAGTAAACTATACTATAATCACATGACTTATGCTATTTAACCAGTAAACTTAAGCTTATATTATTAGCTTATTAATAGAGCTTATTTCTAAATATGGTGACTTTCTAATTCAGGAAACTTATTATTTTTAGAAAAATTCTATTTTTAGAAACTGGTCTATTTTAAGAATTTAATCTATTTTTAGAAACTTTCTATTTTTGGAAACTTTGTATTTGGAAATTTTATATTTTAGGAAACCTGGTATTTTTAGAAAGTTACTTATTATTACACAACAAGTATAATAACACAAGAAATACAAGTAATACTTAAAAAGAATACATAGAATACATGATAAACACAACATAACCTTAAAATCAGTAAAACAAGACAAAAACATATAGAACAAGCTAAGACATGATATAATCAGTTGCGTACCCAGTAAACAGAATACTTATACATGTACCCTATTTTATGTAGAATTAGTGAGATCGAAGTAGGACTTTCATTCTTCGTTTTCTTCGTTCACTGGACATAAGGTACGGATTTCCCGTCCTTCAGTATGAACATTCTTTCCTTATTAGGATTCCCCGTTTGCAGCCAACTGTTTTCCTAGTATTGTTTTATATGTTTGGTTACTTATGTTAGTTTAAGAGCCTAATCCATATACATGCATGACCAGTGTCACCTAGTTATGGAGGTACCATAACCATAACACGGGAGGCACCAGTGTTATGACTTCCCCACGACGAAGTGATTGCTCGTGGCGTCCCTTTTGAGTTTTGGCCATTATATTACATTATCATGTGGGGCATATAGGTGCATCCTAGTTACATGTTTTACCAGTATTATCAGAGTGAATGCGATGTGTGCCTTAAATCCTTCACTAGGAGTTGATCCCTCCTACCCACACTATTTAATTAGAGGCAACCCCTCTAATTGCATGACGAGGTCTCCCGTCCAAGTATTCATGCACGTGGAACCTCATGACCTATATGGGCTATTGGATAATTAATACAAATTTTGCATAAAAACATAAGTCTTTTCAAACTATAAAACCATTTTTATGAACATGATTCCAGGTTACTTAGAACTTATACTTTTCCACTGCTATTAGACTTTATGCTTATGTTATTTTATGCTATACTTGTATATCCGTGCACTGAGCGTTATGCTCAGCCGTTTTCCTTTCATGTTACCAAATGGCTGGTACTCAAGGGCGCTCGTATACTTTAAGCACACGTGCATATGGATTGGAAGCTATCTAGGCTTCTTTGCTTTATGCATTTCATCATACCTTTTTCTACTTATTTCTATGGACATTGTTTAGTCCTTTTCCTTTACAATACTTATGTTTGTGTATGATGAGCTTATACTTGGGGTACCGATGTTTGTTTTTGGTATTTCCTTTCATGGTCATTTAATGTTTTTTAAGACATTTACCTTGTATGCTTTGATGACACGCCATAATCACGCGTGACATTCCATTTACCAAAATGAGGTGTTACAATTATGGTATCAGAGACCAAGGCTTTGGCTTGTAGGCTCTCAAAACATGACATGTGATTAGTGGGTAGTCACTATGGTCTTCCTAGAACTGACAGTCGGTTTTCATGCATTCATTGTTTTCATGCATTTATGTCATATGTCAATGTCGCAGGTTTATGACTAAGTAATGGTTGGTACAGGACTGGCCCTATTTAGTCGCATGTGCTTTTATCGAAATTTTTAACTTTGGGACCAACCCATAGGCGTCCCCTCGATATGTATTTTGTTTTGGGTGAACTGACCACAGGCGTTTACCCTCGCGCATATAAAAGTTTTTATAACTGCATCATGCATTCATACACCGTTTTCATGCATAAAATATTTCTTATGATTTATTGGCATAATTTTGTTTTTCATGTATGAATATTATGTTTTATCAGTTTAAACATGCATTTTGTATTAAGCTGTTAGATGGTGAACACACACAATGTTCGAGAGATGGCTACATCTGCCAATGCAGCTCTGCAAGCCATCCTTCCACGAAACAACAACCATCCTCCACCACCACAGATCATCCCCAAGGCTGAAGAGGATAAGCTGATGAGGGAGTACTACGCGATTAGGCAGAGAGATGGGGAGAACAACACGAGTTCATGCAACGCTTTCTTTGTTTGGCTTGTTTTCTTGGCGCAACAGCGGGTACTGCCGAAGAGCAAGCATACCACTTTAGTTGGGCTCTTCGTACATCGGTCGCTAATAACTTGGTGTGTGCTACCTTCAACATGGTGGCACAAGTAGCCGATGCAACATGTAAGCTAGAGATGCTGTAGGAGAGAGACGAATTCGGTGAAGTAGAGAGACCCGAGAAGAGGCAGAAGACTGGGGACCGGTCTCAACCGGCTACTCAGCAACAGCCTACTCAGCCCAAGGATAACGATCAGAACCAAGACCGTTCTGCTACAGATAGGCGTGGCGGTAATGATAATTACCGTAATAACACTAGAAACTCCAAAAGCAGCATGTCCCTAAACTTACTCATTTCTTATGTTACACGTTTATGATTCATAATTCTGACACTTTAGCATCTTCTACCAGGAATCATGGTAATGGAAGGGAGTAGGGCCGCAGAGGTTCACAGCATAACCGTACAACTATCATTGGTATTATGTCTTACGATTTTCTGCATGGTCCTTTTTGTACCCATAAACCATGTCTCATGTGCACTTTCCTGAATAAGCTCTCAGCCAGCAAGGGCACCTGTTGGAGGGTATACTCATCCTCTCTACACTACGTGCAACCGTAGACACCCAGGGCCATATTGCCGCGACAACGATGCTTGCTTCAAGTGTGGCCTTACTGGTCATCGCATGAAGGACTGCCGCAAGGGTGAGATAGAGGGCACATCTGGACATGCCGATTCCAAGCCACCTCCTACTACTGGGCGGGTGTACACGTCTTCTTGCGATCAGGCCAACAAGTCTACAGGTACCATCACCGGAATCTTGTATATGTATGGTTAAGCTGCATGTGTTTTGTTTGACACGGGTGCTTTATGCCAAGAATTTTAGGATATCCCCTATGCCATTAGAGAATGTATTAAACATTTCCACGCCCTTAAGAGACTTTGTACGCATAACCCATGGGTACAAGAGCCTTCCCCTAGAGTTTGATGACAAGATTCGTCCTATTGACGCACTTCCATTAGATATGTGCGATTTTGACATGATATTAGGCATGGACTGTCTATCCAAACATCACACCACCATTGACTGCCATTCATATCGGTTCATCTTTGGTGATTAAATGCACCAGAGTACATTCACAACAGTTTCGTACTCGGAAGGTCTGTACAAATAATTTCGACCTTACAAGCACGTGTACTACTGTCACATGGTTGTGAGTGCTATCTTGTTACTGTTCATGATCTGGAGGCTGAATCCGTATCTTTACAGAATCAGCCGATCGTGTCGGAATTCCCAGATGTGTTTCCAGAAGAACTTCCGGGCATACCACCTGCTCGTAAAGTGGAGTTTAATATTGAGCTCATCCCAGGAGCTGAGCCAATTTCTAAGGCTCCTTACCGCATGGCTCCCATAGAGCTGAAGGAGTTAAAGGAACAACTGCAAGAATTGTTGGAACACGGTTTCATTCGACCTAGTGCTTCTCCATGGGCCGCACCTGTTCTGTTCGTAAAGAAGAAGGATGGCAGCATGCGTTTGTGCATAGATTATCGTGAGCTTAACAAGATCAGCGCCAGGAATAGATATCCATTGCCACGCATTGACAAATTGTTGACCAACTCCAAGGGGCCAAACATTTCTCCAAGATTGATTAAGGTTGGGCTATCATCAGTTACGGGTTAAAGAGCAGGACATCGCCAAGACTGCTTTCCGTACACGTTATCGGCACTACGAATTTGTAGTCATGCCATTTGGCCTTACCAATGCTCCAGCTGTTTTCATGGATCTGATGAACCGTATCATTCATGAGTTCCTGGACAAGTTCGTCATTGTCTTCATTGACGACATTCTAATTTTCTCTAAGTTAAAGGAGGAACACGAAGACCATCTTCGTACTGTACTACAGATACTTCACTAGAAGCAATTGTATGCTAAATTCTGCAAGTGTTAGTTCTGGTTAGACAAGGTGGCGTTCCTAGGCCACATTGTATCAACAGAAGGAATAACCATGGACCCAGCAAAGTTTGAGGCCATTACCAAGTGGGCAAGAACGACATCAGCGACTGAAGTTCGTAGTTTCCTAGGCTTGGCTGGTTACTACCGTAGGTTCGTAGAGAAATTTTACCGTTTAGCACTGCCATTGACCAAACTGATGCAGAAAGGAGATAAATTCGTTTGGACTGAAGAAAGAGAGAAGAGCTTTGAAGACCTAAAGCAGAAGCTGGTATCTGCACCAATTCTTACTCTCCCATCTGGTACAGGTGGATTTCATATCTACAGTGATGCTTCAGGTAAGGGACTTGGTTGTGTTCTCATGCAACATGGGAAGGTGATCGCGTACTCTTCACAGCAGCTTAAGCCTTATGAGGAGAACTACCCTACGCATGACTTGGAACTTGCAGCAGTCGTGTTTGCATTGAAGATATGGAGGCACTACTTGTATGGAGAATCATGTGATATCTTCATAGATCACAAGAGCCTGAAATACATCTTCACTCGACGTGAGCTGAAGATGAGACAGAGAAGGTGGTTAGAGCTGTTGAAGGATTATGACATTAATTTAAAGTATCATCCCGACAAGGCGAATGTAGTAGCAGATGTACTTAGTAGGAAGTTCGGTATGATCAACGACATTAAGATTGAGGAAGAGATTATAAGATACTTGGACGGACTAGAAATTGAGATCATGGTACGTGGACAACATGGTTACTTAGCTAATCTTAGAGTGGAACCTGAATTACTCTCTAGGATAAAGGAAGCTCAGAAGGATGATGGTGAAATTTGGGCGATTATTCAGAACTTGGATCAACAGACGGAGTTTCGATTGGATGACGACGGTATCTTATGGCAGGGCACCAGACTTTGTGTTCCTGATGATCTTACACTCAGGGAAGCGTTATTAGCTGAAACTCATAGCTCCCTATTCTCCATTCATCCTGGTTCAACCAAGATGTACCACGACATCAAGCAGTACTTTTGGTGGAGTGGTATGAAATAGGATGTTGCTACATATGTCTCCAAATGTATTACCTGCCAGTAGGTTAAAATCGAGCATCAACGGTCTAGTGGTCTACTACAACCGTTAGATATTCCAGAGTGGAAGTGGGACAAAATCACCATGGATTTTGTTATCGGTCTTCCACAGACAAAGAGGAGGCACTCATTTCTTACCGATCCGTAGGGATGATTCGGTCAACAAACTCTCCGATACTTACAAGAAGGAGATCATGAGGCTTCATGGTGCTCCATCCAATATCATCTCGGACAGAGATCCTCGGTTCACTTCGCGATTTTGGAAGATTCTGCAGAAAGCTTGGGGTACAAAACTTAAGCTTAGCACAGCTTTTCATCCTCAAACAGACAGACAATCAGAGAGAACGATTCAGACATTCGAAGACATGCTCCAAGCATGTGCATTAGAGTGGATAGGAGATTGGGATGATTATATCTGTTTAGTAGAGTTTGCATACAACAGTTGGCATGCCAGCATTAAGTGTGCACCATTCGAGATGTTGTATGACAGGAAGTGTCGCACCCTAATATGCTGGGATCAGGTTGGTGAGCGAACAATTGAAGGACCGGAGATGATAGAGTTGACCAACGAGAAGGTCGCTGTAGCTATGCAGAAATTGCAGGAAGCTCGTACACGTCAGAAGAGTTATGCCGACAAGCATCGTAGGGACTTACATTTCAGCGTAGAAGATCATGTCTTTCTTAAGGTATCACCGGAACGTGGTGTTAGAAGTTTTGGAATCAAAGGGAAACTCAGTCCTCGATTCATCAGACCGTTTGATATCATCGAGTGAGTCGGTGAAGTATCTTATCGCTTAGCGTTACCTCCGCATCTTTCTCACGTTCATGACGTTTTCCATGTGTCCATACTTAGAGAGTACAATTATCATCCCCTTCACATGGTTCAGTATCCACTGGAACAGATTCGTGAAAATCTTACCTTCATAGAGGAACCTGAGCGAGTTCTTGACAAACAAGAACGAGTCATGAGGAAGAAGACGATTCCATTCGTCAAAACCCTTTGGAGGGATCATACCGAGCGGGGATCCACTTGGGAAACCGAAGAGTCTATCCAGGCTTCTTACCCTCATTTCAAGTTTTGAATTCAGGTATGTTCCTCTTACAGTTTACTTTATCTATAATTCGGGGACGAATTATTATTTTTAGGGGGGAATAGTTGTAAAACCCGCATGCTTTTACCATGAACAGTACATTTAATAAACGTACGCACATATAAAAACATTCCTTTTATAGCATGAACACGTGTCACGTGTAACACCCCCATAAAGCGGGTATGGTGGATCGATGAGCAAATAGCTTACAAAGCACAGATCATAATTATATGATTTTTGAAATACAATTGATGTATACATTGAATTGGTACAATAATTTAAATCGTTGAATAACATTTTTTATGAATATCCCAGTAAAAGATAATCCCCCGTCATTTTATTGCTCCTAAATGATGCTCAATCTATGCTCAAATAATCATACTAAATAACCTGTGCAAAACATACTAACGGGGGTCAACATAAAGTTGGTGAATTTACAGATTTTAATCAATTAATTAGTTTGTACATACAATAATCCTAGAAGTAATAATGCACAAAGCATTCTTACTAGGATGTAAATAACATTTGTTTATTATTATAAACTGAAGCTTAACACCAGAGTCCTCAACAGATGGGGACGTAGTGTCTTACAAAAAGACACCCATTCCTGTTCCAACATGGTATACGTCTTTTGTCCCGGCCAAGGCACAATGAGCATGACTCACCCAGACGGGGATGGTCAATCCCTAATAGATCTATTTATAACATTCGGGCGATTTGCAACAATTTAACAGTTTCAATAATAAGCAATCATAATCGAGTTTATACAATCCAATCATGTCCAATATATGTTTGCATATTTTCTTTCCCAAAAGGGAAAGTTTTATCAAAATTTAAATGGGGCTGTAAACTCACCTGATACAATCGTCACAATAGTTAATAGAGAACGAACGTCAATCAAGAATACATGTCAACAATCGATACATGATCATACGAGACCTAAAGATAACGAGGCGCGTCTTAGGCTTGAGATAAGAAATAAATCATACATATATGTAATAAGTATGTTTTAATAAGTTCTTGGACATTGCATAAGTTTTATGATTCTTTATAAAACTTTTAGGTGAACACTTAGTCATTTTAAGTGAAAAATCCAAGTTGACACTTTTAGCCCATCTTAAGCCCAATAGTGGTCCACTACCCAAGTATATGACTTAAGTCCATTTTAAATTCAGTATACTACTCTAAATTGGTTATTAATCTTAGGTCCAATAATGGCCCAATAGCCATTACAAGTGTAAGTTGGGCTTTTATGGCCCAAGTCCACTTTGTATAGTTTTTGGGTTCTAAAACACATCACAACCACATACACTTAATATTTCATGTTGGTCGGGTCTCGGGTCATCTAGTCATCAGTATATAAATAAGTCCAAGATCCCCGACAAGTGGATCCTACTACGCTGGTTTATATAAAAATCATCATATTTTAGGTTAATGAGTTATAATCCGTTTATTATAATTTCCCGACATGTCCCACTAATTTGTTCATATCTCATGAACCGTAAATCATCTAAGTGTGTTCTTTTTAACAAAACCATAATTAACTCATGTACTACACTTATTATAAGTCTAATTACCCCAAATTTATACTTTTCATAGCTAATTAACCCATTTCTTAACTTAGAAGAGTTGGCTGTTTTTGGGCAGTCAAACTCGTTTTCACCATTTTGGTCGCCATTTCCAAACCGTAAGGAACTGGTAAACTATCCAATTGATTCTACTTGTTCATGATTTTATCTACAACCTACAGTTTACCTTTTTCAAAGATTCTGGGTTCTTTAATGAGAAAACAGTCCGTGAAGACAGTATGTTCTGATCTGACTAGTTTTCACTGTTTTGGTCACCATTTCCAAACCGTAAGGAATTGGTAAATCATCCAATTGATTCTAGTTCTTCATGATTTTATTTACAACTTTTAATTTTACATATTCGTAGGTCAGTATACAAATTTTACGAGAAAACAGTCCATCAAAACAGTATGCTCAGATCTGACTAGTTTTCATTAATTTGGTCATATCTTACTATCTAAAATTCGTCACGAGACGAGCCACCCGGGGAATTAACCACAAAACAATTATCTACCTTAATATGTAAGTTTTTAGTATCCCAAACCTACTGAGTTTACCATGCAATCTGTTTTTGTTACGGTTCAAAAATTGTTATGAATCAAATCGTTACTAGAGCTTGTTTAGCTTGATTTTTAGTGTTCAAAATCTCATATACAATGTCCCAATACTCATTAATCCATTTCGTACATATATATATATATATATATATATATATATATATATATATATATATATATATATATATATATATATATATATATTTAGAATATATATAAGATCAAGAAAATAAAATGAATGATAAATAAGAACGAGATGTAGATCTTACGAGGCTTATCAAAGTCGTTGTACTAGTGAGTGATGCATGCAAGCAAACATCCAAGATCTTGTCAACACTTGATGCTACCACCTTGCATGGATAGATCCGGGCTAGATCTACATGTTTTACTTGATGCATGTATAGATCCGGGGTAGATCTATACGTTTTACTTGATGCATATATAGATCCGGGCTAGATCTACATATTTTACTTGATGCATGTATAGATCCACCATAGAAATAAAAGAAAATCTTGAAAGTTGATGCATGTAGGAGATCTTCATACCAATGTGTAGATCATGAGATTTCCAAGATGGGTCTTTGATTTGTTTTTGAAGATTCAAACAAGAAAATCAAAAATTGGATGATCTTGGTGGGTTGGGGTTCACGGCTTAAAGAAGAAAAGAAAAGAGAGAGAGAATTTTTGGTGTGTGTGTTTTGTGTGAGAAGAATGAAGAACATGGGGGGGACATAGCCCTTAAATAGGGTGAGAGTGAAAGGTGACAAGTGTCACCCCTTTAGCTTTGTCCAATGAGAAGCAAGAAGGTGGGGGGGACATGATGGACATATGTCACCAACCAAGAGTTGGCCCAATAGGGAAGTGAGGTGTGTTGGTGGCTTGTCTAATGGGCCAAAAGACTTGTTGGGCTCCTTAATTCTCTTATTGGGCTTATTAAGCCCATTACTATCCAAGGCTTAATTAGTTAGGCTTATAAGGCCACAAATGGGCCTAAAGTGTATCTTGTATTATAATTTTCATTATTACACGGTTCGGGGCACGTTAGGGATTTATGAATTTTTTATTCATCTTACGAGGATTTCGTAATTGATCCAAAAATCATTTTTCCAATAAGATAGAGTATTTATATGACGTATAAATACGAAAAACGTGCTCGTTATTTAAACGACAAGTATTTGTCATTTATCTTTTGTATAACGTAAGTATCGTTTTAGTAGAAATACTTATCATTTAATCATTCCATATATAAATGTAATATTAAACAATATAATCAAATTGTTTATCAAGTATTTCTCGACAATAATTTATGAAATTAAATTATTGAATTGTCGGTATGCGGGTTGTATGACTTTTGTCAAATTTCAAATCCGATGATTTTTGTATGGTTCAAAAAGGGTTTTGAAACATACTTCATTATTATTTAATGAACGAAAAACTCTCGGGTTTTACACCATCCACATGCCACCTTAAGTTTTGTCCTCGAAACTCGACTACTATTACTAGGTTGAGAAATGATCTAGGATCATTGAGTAGATTTTTATTACATTATTCTCATGGTAAAATCATGGATTTTAAAGCACCACCCCGTTATTTTAGCTTCGTCCTCGAAGCTATTAAAAACTTTGTCATCTGTTAGGGTATAGATGTCATAGATCTAAAGGTTCGTCTTAGACATGCTCAGAAACAATAGTGCCAACAATGTAAGGAGATAGTTATTTGGATTGCTCTATAAGTCCGATTGGGCAGTATGTGAGTGATGCTACCATTACGGATGAATAGAAAGCAATGCAAAGAGATCTTTATCCGGGTCGCTCTATATATCCGATTGAGCAGTATTTGGATGCTGCTACTACTATGGATGGATAGTATTATCCGAAGGTTTGACCTTTAATCCGATATAGCGATAGTAGCTCGCGGATCAATTAATGATAATTAAGAGAGGGCAAATTTTGGAAGTTGTCAACTAGGAAAGTCGATGTGGTGTCAACTATACTTAGTTGGTTAATCTCTTGACTATAGCTTGTTCATTTGGAAAACCTACAAGCCAGGATTGGAGGTTGGAGAGGGTTCCGGAGTTAGACATGCTGGTCCTGTTTAAGTTCGGATTGCTGCTCTGGCCATAAGTTAGGAGCAGAACATGATGGACGTCCACAACCTGTTGATAGCAGGCCAGGTGGAGTACACTGTCATGCATAAGCGCATAGACTCTCTCTCTCTTGGACCATATGGGTAAATACCCAGATAGCACGAGGTTATTGGGCCACGAGGCCTTGCAGTGGTTGTTGGAGGAGAACTACTTCCTCCATCGACATAATCACATCTTGGAGGGGGGTCTTCAGCGTAAGACCCACATCTCTCTTACTGCACAAGGGCAGTCCTTTTCCACCTTCTTTGATCTTGCAGCTGTTTGTCACGATTGAGTGACAGCAGAGACTGCCTACCTTCGAGGAGTCGTTGGCAGACTGCGGTCCCAGTTGCTGATTGTACTCAGTCTTTTTAAGGAGTCCTGATTGGCTTATAGAGGTATTGCAGAGTACCTTGTCAGAACCTGCAGCCTTACCAGCCCTATCAGTACCAGCCCTATCTAGCAGACCTGCTGGGCAGGATTTGAGTAGATGTACTAGATCTTTTGTTTACCATGATAAGCTTTCAGGTTGTATTCAAGCTATCATGCACAATTCACGAGTCACTTAGAAGTTTAAGAAATCATCCGCCAAATCATAGTAAGTCTTGTGATGATACATTGTAAAGGTAGTTTATTACAATATAGTACGATGAATGATAACGTTAATGAAGTCCGCGACGTGTGTAGAAACCCAAATTTCTAGGGGTTTTTACACCACCCCGTTATTTTAGTTTCGCTCCCGAAGCTAAAGATGAAGTTACTTGTTCAGGGAACAAGTGAGGGCACTTATTCCTTGAACGTGTAATCTTGTGAACTCGAGCTCTAAGTTTACAAGGTTGGATTGACTAGGACAAATTCGTCTTATGTCTTGGTTTTCATTGGATGTGCCTCCGGGTCCCCAATGTGTCTTGATGAGCGTAGATAGCAGTTCATTAATGTTACTACTAGTTCTTCAAGAGATTTTTGATTCTGTTAAGCTTTAATAGGCTGATGCGATGTCAAGTTGGAAATATAGCTTTGGCTGGTAACGCTCTTGTGCCAACAATTTTCACGCGAAGGGCTTCCCGATATACTTCTAGCCTGTGGAGGGCAACATTAGCTTGATACCAAGCTTCTCTTAGTGATAAGGTTAAGATTATTATTGGTGTTACTAGGGTAGGAAGTTACAAAGAATCTGCTTCATTTGTGACTGAGCTGGGGCATAAGTTAGATAGAGAAGAAGTACTTCAAATGATGGAAATCAAAGAAGATACCAAGAATAAAGAAGTGTGCATCTTGTGTGATGCTGGAAAGGTTGTGCGTTCAATGTAAGTGATCCAAAATCTGCACAAATTTTGACTTCTAAAAGGGGGAAGTCATTCATTTCAAGGCTAGTTGGACAATAGTATTGTCGAACTAATTGGATCCGAAGAGGAAAAAGATTGTCCAAAAGAGTTTTGGACATCAAATAACGCTTTTTGGGTGATGACGAACATATCCCTACAAAATACACCCATTGGGAGTTGGGCATGTCTTTTATGCTTGGGTTTGTCTTCCTCGTCGACTTAAGAAATGTAGGTTAAGAAGATAGGGCATCCTCTTACCAAGTATTTCTGGTCTTCGGTACAAAAGATGACACTAAGTATAGTGTCAAACAGTCTGTGTTACCATCACCTCGAATGATCGAAGTTTCATTTCTCAATTGCAGATGAACCAGCTCTCTTTTCTGTGACACCCCAAAGGGGTTAAATGAAACGAAAGTGGGCACTCCCGAAAAGGGTTCAAAATTCAGCGAAAAAGAAATCTCCCTGAAAGGGGTCAGATGCATCGGAAAGTAGGCACCCTCAAAAGATTCAAATGCAGCGGAAAATAGACATTTCTAAAGGAATCAAATGCAACGGAAATGGACATCCCCTCAGGGGTCGAATGCAGCGGAAAGTGGACACTCCCAACAAAGTCAACTGCAGGGGAAGTGATATTTGGGTTAAGGATAAACCAAAAATCAAGAGCACAATGCTATGATCCAAAAGAGATGAATACTAATCTTCATTGGGTTTCTAGATGATGATGATGTAATAACGATAAGATATTACTGGAGGAAATCGCGTGTCAAGGAGGGATACGTTACATAGTCGGATACCTAAAATAATATCAATAATGAGTTATGTCGAATACATTTAAGCTCATGTGATTATAAATTTCTATTTACATCGATAAGCGTCCTTATCCATGTAAGGTGAAATTTATAACTCCATTCGGTGACCTATGATTTCTTTATTCAAACGAACAAGCGTCCTTATTTGTTTCAATAACGATTTCATAGCCCACCTTACCTAAATATTCCCGGCAAGTCTTATTATTTAGGATAAATATAACATCTAAGATAATAGATATTATTAAGATACTTTACAGCCCGTTAGTTATCACTTTCGTCTTCGGGCGTCCCTTTCCACCGTGATACGAATTTTATAAGTAAACTTCTGGTCCGTTGGCTTATGATTTCACCTAGGGGTGTAATCAAGCCAAGCTTTTATCAAGCAACTCGAGCTCGAGCTCGAGCTTGGCTCGATCAAGCCAAGCTTTTATCAAGCTCAAGCCCAATCTCAAGCCCAAAAAATAGCTCGAAACTATATCAAGCTCAAGCTCAAGCTTTTGATAGCTCGGCTCGAGTTCTTATCAAGCTTTTTCAAGCTTGATCAAAAATATGTTTTTATGATGAATTTATATAAGCAACTAATTGTTAATTTGAGTATTAACCTAATTTTAAGGGCTAATTTCATAAATAAAAGATATATTTTAGAATGACTTTTAACTCTGATTTCATTTATATTTTATTTCTTTGTATTTTAAATGATTCTTTATTTTTGTAAATTTAATTATTACATTTACTCAGTACTTGGTATAATACAATATGTGTATAAATATTTTTTGTACTCTTCTTAATACTAAACGCAACGTGTCTAGATTGTGCTCGCATTCACATCATGTAATGGCCTTTGGGACCTTAATCGTATTGGAATGCAAAACACATTTTGAAACCAAGATTGTACGATAATTTTGTTATTGGTTTTATTAATGTTAAATAAATCAAATTTGTTTTAAATAATAATTTTTGTTTTTTCTATTTTTATACATATGTTTATTGATGAGTTTTATTATAAAAAGTTAAATTTATACACAATCAAGCTTTTCAAGCCAAGCTCAAGCTTTTATCAAGCCTTATCAAGCCAAGCTCAAGCCTGGATTGGTAAAGCTTGACAAGCTATCAAGCCAAGCTCAAGCCTACAATTTTAGTATCAAGCCAAGCTCAAGCCCTACTAAGCTTGAGCTCGGCTCGGCTCGATTACACCCCTTTTCACCTTTAGACATCCCATTTCGTCTAAAGACGTAATCATAATTAACTTAGGATCAAGAGTCTCAGGTCCCATATATAAAATATAGAATCATAAGTACCTTGATTTTGGGTTCCACCGCATCATTTAAAGATGCAAATTTATCCAAATAATATCACAAGATATGATTAAAAGTAAACGTATATGAGTCGTTAATAAGTCGTGTTCCGTAGATATACGTACAAAATCATAAGCGAAAGAAAATACATGTTGACGCGCGATAACGTGCGCGAGAGTACGCATCAAACAAGGAGTTCATATGTATAATATAATATATAATAATATATTACAATTATAAGCATAGGCGTTATATCTTATAGTTCCTTCTAATAAGGTATATATATATATGTATATATACACATAACAACAAATTCTAACATTTAATGAAATGTAGTTCGCTAGGTAATGCTTCCTAGTCTGTTTTTAAATATTCCAATTTATATGTTTGTTGTAATTTCGTTTTCATTAAGTGGCCTGTTTGTTATCCTAGTGGTTAGAATAGACTAACCAGTTCCTATTCATCGAATAACTATGTAAAGATGGTATGCCCAAGTTTTAATACCTTAAATGAAATAAAGGTTCTAGGGTTTGCCTAAGTTTCAGCTATTGGCAAAACAAGGCCCTCTATATTTTATCAAATGTACACTTTCTTGTTCTTAACAGCTTTAGTCGTTAGGGTTTCTAGTATTTTCGGGAGATGGTGAAAATAGTCCCTCTATTTAACATTAGGTTTTATAACTTCAAATAAGTGGCAAACTAACGCTTAGGGCTTCTAGTTGCTTCGGCTGATTACAACATTAGTCCTTAGAGTCATAATATGACAATCTAACTTCCGAGAATTTACAAAACTGGTCCTTAAGGTCTAATAAGTCACGAATGGCATTTATAAACCCCTACACTTTCAAATATTTACAATATTAGTCCTTGTAGTTTCTGTTTTATCAAGAAAAGTTTCAATTGTCATGGTTTTAATCCATAAGTCTTATAAACTAACGTTCTTAGTCTAAAAGTTTTTATAGTTATATCTTTGGTATAAAAACTTTACTTAAGTGTAAAATCACTAAGTGAGCTTATTAAGTGCACCAAAAGATCTAATGGGCTTCCCAAACCCTTATTGAGCTTACAAGATCCATTAACAATTCTTATGAGCTAAGGATTTCTTAATGGGCCTAATTATAGTTTTAGATCCATCAATGTTAAAGTTTTACTACATAGGTCCATAAGACAATAGATGGGCCTAATGATCTTCCTAATAGGCCTAAACATATTTTAGTCCATTAATAATTCAAGGTTTGCTAAGTGGGCTTACTAGGCATTGGATAGCCGAATGGGCTTAGTTAATGGTTCGGCTATATGGTATTGGGCCTATAGGGCCTATTCAAGTTTTGGGTTACTGTTACTTGTGCTTAACTAGTCCCTTAATAATACTTAACCATTTATCTAGGTGTGAAGTATATGAAATCTTACAAGCCTATTGGTTCTTAAAGGTTTATTTCAAGATCTCCAAAGAAAATTTTATAAAATTAAATTTTAGATTTCCCCGAACATTTTATTAGATTTTTCAATATTTATAAAATCTAATTAGGTTTACTAAAGATAAAAAAATTTAGTTTAGATTTCCCCCCAAGATTTAGCAAGACGCATATTATTTAGTTAGATTTTTATAAAAATCAATTTAGATTTTCTAAGATTGAGTAAAGCAGATAGATCTATTTAGGTTTTTAGAGACATCAAAAAAATCTTCTTAGATTTTCTAACGGGTTCTAGAGATTCTGTTAGATTTCTAATGTTCCCAAAATTTTTATTTAAATTTCCATTTAAATATTTCCATGTGTCTGTTATGTATTAGATTGTTCGTGGTTATAATGCATTGTTCGGGCCATCATACTTCAGAAGCCATTCTATGAACGTTTGAGGAGCGAGGGCACTTTAAATCGTAAACCCAACCACTCAGTCAAAACGTAATATCGAGATGAAACATCTTTAGTATAAAGATCCCTACTAACATGGCATGTTTATTTGTTTTATTAAGTATCTTGAGTATTTAATATTTCTATAATAAATATTAAATAGTTATATTACGCAAATATGTACAAGTTAGCATCTAATACATTCAACAATTACGAATGCATAGAATAATGAATGCGCACTTAAATCATATAATTATGCATGCTCTCTATGCTATATGCTTTCTAAGTATGTCCCAAAAAAAATCCCCAAAAGATTTTTATAAAGTTATAGTCCAGTTTTAAATAAAAGAAAAATATTTTTATTCTTATTTTATTTAAAAATTAATTTGGTTCGCTATAACTAAAGCTCTGATACCATTCTCTGTAACACCCCCAAAAAGCAGGTATCACAGTGGTGGATCGATGAGCAAATAGATTACAAAGCACATATCATAATTATATGATTTTTGAAATACAAATGATGTATACATTGAATTGGTACAATCATTTAGATCGTTGAATAACATTTGTTATGAATAACCCAGTAAAAGATAATCCCCCGTCATTTTATTGCTCCAAAATGATGCTCAATCCATGCTCAAATAATCTTGCTAAATAACCTGTGCAAAACATACTAAGGGGGTTCAACATAAAGTTGGTGAATTTACAGATTTTAATCAATTAATTAGTTTGGACATACAATAATCCTTGAAGTAATAATGCACAAAGCATTCTTACTAGGATGTAAATAACATTTGTTTATTATTAGAAACTGAAGCTTAACCCCATAGTCCTCAACAGATGAGGACGTAGTGTCTTACAAAAAGACACCCATTCCTGTTCCAACATGGTATACATCTGTTGTCCCGGCCAAGGCACAGTGAGCATGACTCACCCAGACGGGGATGGTCAATCCCTAATAGATCTATTTATAACATTCAGACGATTTACAACAATTTATCAGTTTCAATAGTAAGCAATCATAATCCAGTTTATACAATCCAGTCATGTCCAATATATGTTTGCATATTTTCTTTCCCAAAAGGGAAAGTTTTATCAAAGTTTAAATGGGGCTGTAAACTCACCTGATACAATTGTCGCAATAGTTAATAGAGAATGAACGTCAATCAAGAATACATGTCAACAATCGATACATGATCATACGAGACCTAAAGATAACGAGGCGCGTCTTAGGCTTGAGATAAGAAATAAATCGTACATATATGTAATAAGTATGTTTTAATAAGTACTTGGACATTGTATAAGTTTTATGATTCTTTATAAAACATTTAGGTGAACACTTAGTCATTTTAAGTGAAAAATCCAAATTGACACTTTTAGCCCATCTTAAGCCCAATAGTGGTCCACTACCCAAGTATATGACTTAAGTCCATTTTAAATTCAGTATACTACACTAAATTGGTTATTAATCTTAGGTCCAATAATGGCCCAATAGCCATTACAAGTGTAAGTTGGGCTTTTATGGCCCAAGTCCACTTTGTATAGTTTTTGGGTTCTAAAACACATCACAACCACATACACTTAATATTTCACGTTGGTCGGGTCTCGGGTCATCTAGTCATCAGTATATAAATAAGTCCAAGATCCTCGACAAGTGGATCCTACTACGTTGGTTTATATAAAAATCATCATATTTTACGTTAATGAGTTATAATCCGTTTATTATAATTTTCCTGACATGTCCCGTTAATTTGTTCATATCTCTTGAACCGTAAATCATTTAAGTGTGTTCTTTTTACCAAAACCATCATTAACTCATGTACTACACTTATTATAAGTCTAATTACCCCAAATTTATACTTTTCATAGCTAATTAACCCATTTCTTAACTTAGAAGAGTTGGTTGTTTTTGGGAAGTCAAACTCGTTTTCACCATTTTGGTCGCTATTTCCAAACCGTAAGGAACTGGTAAACTGTCCAATTGGTTCTACTTGTTCATGATTTTATCTACAACCTGCAGCTTTACCTTTTTCAATTATTCTGGGTTCTTTAATGAGAAAACAGTCCGTGAAGACAGTATGTTCAGATCTGACTAGTTTTCACTATTTTGGTCACCATTTCCAAACCGTAAGGAATTGGTAAATCATCCAATTGATTCTAGTTCTTCATGATTTTATCTACAACTTTTAGTTTTACATTTTCGTAGGTCAGTATACAAATTTTACGAGAAAACAGTCCATCAAAACATTATGTTCAGATCTGACTAGTTTTCACTAATTTGGTCATATCTTACTATCTAAAATTCGTCACGAGACGAGCCACCAGGGGAATTAACCACAAAACAATTATCTATCTTAATATGTAAGTTTTTAGTATCCTAAACCTACTTAGTTAGCCATTCAACCTGTTTTTGTTACGGTTCAAAAATTGTTATGAATGAAATCGTTACTAGATCTTGTTTAGCTTGATTTTTAGTGTTCAAAATCTCATATACAATGTCCCAATACTCATTAATCCATCTCGTACATATATATATATATATATATATATATATATATATATATATATATATATATATATATATATATATATATATATATATATATATATATATATATATATATATATATATATATATATATATATATATATATATATATATATATATATATATATATATATATATATATATATATATATATATATATATATATATATTCGGAATATATATAAGATCAAGAAAATAAAAGTAATGATAAATAAGAACGAGATGTAGATCTTACGAGGCTTATCAAAGGCGTTGTACTAGTGAGTGATGCATGCAAGCAAACATCCAAGATCTTGTCAACACTTGATGCTACCACCATGCATGGATAGATCTGGGCTAGATCTACATGTTTTACTTGATGCATGTATAGATCCGGGGTAGATCTATACGTTTTACTTGATGCATATATAGATCCGGGCTAGCTCTACATATTTTACTTGATGCATGCATAGATCCACCATGGAAATAAAAGAAAATCTTGAAAGTTGATGCATGTAGGAGATCTTCATACCAATGTGTAGATCTTGAGATTTCTAGATGGGTCTTTGATTTGTTTTTGAAGATTCAAACAAGAAAATCAAAAATTGGATTATCTTGGTGGGTTGGGGTTCACGGCTCAAAGAAGAAAAGAAAAGAGAGAGAGAATTTTGGTGTGTGTGTGTGTTTTGTGTGAGAAGAATGAAGAACATGGGGGGGACATAGCCCTTAAATAGGGTGAGAGTGAAAGGTGACAAGTGTCACCCCTTTAGCTTTGTCCAATGAGAAGCAAGAAGGTGGGGGGACATGATGGACATGTGTCACCAACCTAGAGTTGGCCCAATGGCAAAGTGAGGTGTGTTAGTGGCTTGTCTAATGGGCCAAAAGACTTGTTGGGCTCCTTAATTCTCTTATTGGGCTTATTAAGCCCATTATTATCCAAGGCTTAATTAGTTGGGCTTATAAGGCCACAAATGGGCCTAAAGTGTATCTTGTATTATAACTTTCATTATTACACGGTTCGGGGCATGTTCGGGATTTATGAATTATTTATTCATCTTACGAGGATTTCGTAATTGATCCAAAAATCATTTTCCCAATAAGATGGAGTATTTATATGACGTATAAATACGAAAAACGTGCTCGTTATTTAAACGACAAGTATTTGTCATTTATCTTTTGTATAACGTAAGTATCGTTTTAATAGAAATACTTCTCATTTAATCATTCCGTAGAGAAATGTAATATTAAACAATTTAATCAAATTCTTTATCAAGTATTTCTCGACAATAATTTATGAAATTAAATTATTGAATTGTCGGTATGCGGGTTGTATGACTTTTGTCAAATTTTTCAAATCCGATGATTTTTGTATGGTTCAAAAAGGGTTTTGAAACATACTTCATTATTATTTAATGAACAAAAAATTCTCGGGTTTTACACCGTCCACATGCCACCTTGAGTTTCGTCCTCGAAACTCGACTACTATTACTAGGTTGAGAAATGATCTAGGATCATTGAGTAGATTTTTATTACATTATTCTCATGGTAAAATCATGGATTTTACATCACGATAATTAATTACAGAAGTTACGTACGCGTTATTACACGATAAGTATCAAGTACGTGATAGTACACGATAATTATTAACAATAATAATTATAATCACGAACATGAAATCATGAACGTAAAAATCACGAACATGTAATTACGTACTTATTTATGATAATACGTATCGTTACGTACAAGTATTTGAATATAACACGAACATTTAATTATATTATAACACGAAAACACGAACATACGAACACGTAAAATATGAGACACGGGAAAACTTCGGGTTTTCCCATGTAGGCCCCATATTCCGCGGACACCAAGGAAAGGGAGAGCCAAGTCCATGTTAATTTTACTAAGTAAACAAATAAGGGTTAACAAAATTTTCATTAACAGAGTTTTTATAAAAATTTACAAAACCCTAACCTCCTTTGTCTCTATTGCCGCCGGCCTAAAGGAACACCACAAGGTTGTTTGATTTGATTTTTGGTTGATTAATTCAAGCATTGTGTTCTTGTTATTAACCTCCAATCGTTACATGCATTCGGTAATCCGTTATCCCTTTTCTTTGATTCTTTTATTTATTTATGAACACACGAACATGAGATTAAATAATCAAGTAACTAAAACATGTTAGATTGATCATGGGGGAAATTAAAGGAATGTTTCGGGTTGGTTTGTTTGGCCGAAACCCAACCGAGAGCCTCATGGCTCTCGGATTGCTTTGGTTCGCACCACCAACCGAGACCTCGTGTCTCGGTGTGGTTGGTTTCGGTCAGCAGTAGGAACCAAGGGACCCCGACATGAGTCGGGGTATCGTTTGGTTTGTTTAGAGGTCTCGGCAGCAGTAGCCACCACCACCGGCACACAGCCGGTGGCGGTTTTGGGTCAAGCAGGGGGAACCGCAGGCACAACAAGGGAAACCACCGGCACACAGCCGGTGGGAAACTCCCTGTTGTCAGCGGCTAGCCGAGAGGAAACCACCGGCTGCAGCCGGTGGTGTGGTTACACAAGCAGTGGCAAACGGCCGAGCCGGTTTGCCACTGTGAAGGGTGTGTTTGGTTGGTCTGGTTCATAGGGTTTCCGGTCCGGTTCACATTTGTCTAAATTAAAATTCACGGGTCCAGTTCATGACTAAATTTTTACAAGTATTAATATTTACAAGTTATATTATTTAACAAGAAATTAAATTAATTAAACATGAATAATAATTAATTTAATTAATCATGAACTTAGGTTAATATTATTTATGAAATTATATATGTTTTAACCTAAGTATTTATTTATTTAATTTAGACTATAGTATTAATTAACTATTAAGACATGGAATATAATTAAGTAATAAACATGACTTAGGTTATAATTAATATAATATTAATACATGTTTAAACTAAGTATTTTATACACCTTAATTTAATTAAATTTTGCTTATATTTAATTAAATCATATAACCTATAGTTTATTTAACTAACATGATATTATTAGTAGACTATACTATAATCACATGACTTATGCTATTTAACAAGTAAACTTAAGGTTATATTATTAGCTTATTAATCCAGATTATTCCTAAATATGGAAACTTTCTAATTCAGGAAACTTATTATTTTTGAAAACTTTCTATTTGTAGAAAATGATCTATTTTAAGAAATTAATCTATATTTGGAAACTTTCTAATTTTGGAAACTTTCTATTTTTGAAAACTTTCTATTTTAGGAAACCTATTGTTTTTAGAAAGTTATTTGTTATTACACAACAAGTATAATATTACAAGTAATACAAGTAATACTTAAACAGAATACATAGAATACATGATAAACACATCATAACCTTAAAATTAGTAAACAAGACAAGAACATATAAAATAAACTAAGACATGATATAATCAGTTACGTACCCAGTAAACAGAATACTTATACATGTACCCTATTTTATGTAGTATTAGTGTGATCGAAGTAGGACTTTCATTCTTCGTCTTCTTCGTTCACAGGACGTAAGGTACGGATTTCCTGTCCTTCAGTATGGACATTCTTTTCTTATTAGGATTCCCATTTGCAGCACATTTGTTTTCCCAGTATTGTTTTATATGTTTGGTTACTTATGTTAGTTTAAGAGCCTAAGCCATATACATGCATGACCAGTATCACCTAGTTGTGGAGGTACCATAACCATAACACTGGGGGCACCAATGTTATGACTTCCCCACGGCGAAGTGATTGCTCGTGGCATCCCTTTATAGTTTTGGCCATTATATTACATTATCATGTGGGGCGTATGGATGCATCCTAGTTACATGTTTTACCAGTATTATTAGAGTGAATGCGGTGTGTGCCTTGCATCCTTCACTAGGAGTTGATCCCTCCAACCCAGACTATTTAATTAGAGGCAACCCCTCTAATTGCATGATGAGGTCTCCCCTCCAAGTATTCATGCACGGTGGAACCTCATGACCTATATGGGCTATTGGCTAATTAATACAGATTTTGCATAAAACATAAGTCTTTTCAAACTATAAAACCAGTTTTATAAACATGATTCCAGGTTACTTAGGACCTATACTTTTCCGCTGCTATTAGTCTTTATGCTTATGTTATTCCATGCTATACTTGTATATCTGTGCACTGAGCATTATGCTCAGCCGTTTTCCTTTCATGTTCCCAAACGGCAGGTACTCAAGGGCGCTCGTAGACTTTAAGCGTACGTGCATATGGATTGGAAGCTATCTAGCATTCTCTACTTTATGCATTTCATCATACATTTTGCTACTTATTTCTTTGGACATTTTTTAGTCCTTTTCCTTTACAATACTTATGTTTGTGTGTGATGAGCTATACTTGGGGTACCGATGTTTGTTTTCGTTATTTCATTTCATGGTCATTTAATGTTTTTTTAAGACATTTACCTTGTACACTTTTATGACACGCCATAATCACGCGTGACATTCCATTTACCAAAATGGGGTGTTACAATCGTTGTACACCTGGGTAATGCGTATAGAGTCTCGCATAGGCGTAGATATACTTAAAATATTCTCTATTGGCACAGGTATTAATACTAGTGGCATACGTAGTGGATATGACTGAATTAGTTACACCAGTATCGAATAAAATACAAGCAGCATGACCATTCATAAAGAGGATGCCAGTGATAGTACCTGAAGACTTATTTACTTGGTACCTGGTGGTAGTGTAGACACGACCGAAGCTGGTGGCTTAGGAATAACAGCACTAGAAGTACCAGCAGTATCTCCCTTCTTGCAGTCCTTCAACATGTGTTCGGATTGTCCGCACTTGGAACAAACTCTGGCAGCCTTTCGGCATGGTCCGGGATGTCTACGACTAAAGTTGTGGAGATAGGGTAGGTATAACCTCCTGGAGGTACCCTTGCTACCTCAGAGCATGTTTAAGAAAATATGTGTTTATTTGGCATAAACATGATTGCACTAAAGTTTAAGTGATAATTTACCAGATGAAGACGAGTTGTTAGGCTGCTGACCCTTAGCATTCTGGTCACGCCCACTCGCAGAGTTCCTGTTTATGATGCTGATATGTTAGCATGTAAAACATACAACAGCTTAACGTAGAAAAGTTTAAGAATTTAGGGACTTGTTGTTGTTGGACTGGCTGGCATTGTTACGGTAATTATTATTACCATTCCGCCTGTCGGATCCGTATCAGTCATTAGATTGACCGTGCCCCTTGTTGGCATTCTACTGAGTGGCCGGTTTGGACCGGTCACTGCCCTTCCGTCTAAAAGATACAGTTGGATAGGAAAAAGGTATAAATGAACATAAAGATTGGAATAAATGATAACGATTGATGACTGAAATTTATACCTTTTATCTGGAGAGCTTGCTCCTCGTAGTCATCTCGCTCATGCAGCATTTCCAAGCTACGTGCTGCATCATTAACTTTTGCCACATTAGTGTTAGTATCACTAAGTAACCGGTCTGTAGTCGTGGAGTGAAGAGCCCAGCGAAAGTGATTCGCTTTCTCCTCAGCAGTACCCGCAGCAACGCCTAGAAATCCAGCCAACCTTTGAAACCTTTGCATAAACTCAGTGCTATTCTCTTCAATTCTCTGACGAATGGAATGATAGTCCCTCTTAAGCCTTTGTTTCTCAGCTGTCGGAAAGAACTGACCATAAAACAGAGTCTTGAATTTGTCCCAAGTCAAAGCAGCTAACCAACCATCACCTCCATTTTCTAGCTTGTATGCCCTTTACCAAGCTAAGGCATCTCCTTCAAAATTATAGCAAGCAAAACTTGCCTTGTAGATTCCATCACTTCCCATAGCATCGAAAATTTTCTTCATATGCGAAATTCAGTTTTCCGCATCAGATGATATCTCACCTCTCTCAAAAGATCGAGGTTTCTGCTTGTTAAACCTCTCAAGCCAAGTGTATAGAGTCACCGGTAGAGGAGGAGGAGGATTGTTCAATTATGGTATTCATTTCGGATATGATTCCTGATCTGTGGAAGCATAGCTTGTAGAGCTACTTGGACAGCTGCAGCTAGTTCCTTTTCACGTGTGTTGACCATCTGATAGTTTAAAAGGGGAAATGAAATGATTAAGCTGATTAGAACATAAGATAAACATAAGGAATGCATGAAGAGTTTATGAAGGCATAGCCAACAAAAACAACCATTGGCAATAGTGGACGCTTATGGGTCGGTCCACATAACATAATTGACATGAGTAAAGGTGAACGCCTATGGGTTGGTTCACAAAATAAGATTCGAATGAAAAGCACATGCGACTTGTTGGTCCCTTGTAATTCGTTATTACTTATCAACTTAAGTAATAAATCCTTACTTCGACTCAAGTGTGTTGTTTTAACAATAGATAAGAACTATGAACAATTAAAACAACAATACCAATATACTTTTCAACGTATAGACTTTTATTAGAATCAAATAAAGAATCTATAACCCACTTTATTTGCGGAATAACAAAGTAGTTGAATGACAATGGGTTGTGATCTCCTCTACTTAAACGTCTAACCAAAGTTAAAGTCTAAGCTCCAATCTAAACGTTCATATGCATCTTGGCTATATGGTTTAGTTGGTATCGAAAGAGAAAGGTTTTCCAGAGTTTAAGCTCTTGTATTGGTTAACCTTTCTCTCTTAATGTACACTTCTTATATAGGCAGTGTAAACTAGTGGTTTGCATTTTGCATGTTTCAATGCATGGGTTTATCCAGTGGGTGGTTGATGCCCATACTGGATAAACAGTACAAAGTACATATTAAACTATTCTAGAAAAGATAAAGGTTGTACTTATATCTAAGTATACAAGAAACCTACTTTGACTTAAAGTTATCTTTTCCCGCCTAATGCAAACCATCAGAATACTGAAGAGTCTTCAGTATCCTAGAGGAGATCGACATCATTCAGTTTGGTATTGTCAAAACAAACTGAACTGAAAGCCCTTCTTCAGTCCTTGTTCTTCAGCAACTAGACCGCCTAGTATTTGAAGCGAAGACTCCTTTGTCTTCTAAGTTAACTGGAAGGGGAGTGCTGAACTTTCTTCAGCTTTAAAGTCTTCAGTAGGAACTTTGTTCCTCTGGTCATCCTTCAGTAGACTGGCCTTACTGTTGAGCATGAAACACTTAGGGGGATTTTATATTTAAATCCTAGTATTGCTTCAGGGTCAGTAAATACTGACCCAACAATCTTCCCCTATTTTGATATACAAATAGCCTAAGTCTAATGTCAGTAGTAAGTAAGCATAACAACTTCTTCTTACTTGCACTGAACAATTAATAACTTATAAACATTAGATAATCATTTATTCAATAAATATTAAAATTACAACAAAGATAGTACAAATGATTATTCAGTTTTCCTTTAGCCTTAGTTCTTCAATGACAGGGGTCTCAATTGATGGATCAGAGTTTCTGAAGTCTAGTATTGATAGTAAGCACATGCTAAAGGTTTTAGCTGCTTCAGTGAGTATTGGACAACCATGGTGAGCAAAAAAGATTAATCAGGCTGAGAGAAAATAGGCATAATAACATAGCCTGAATACTAGAATTATCAATTGGAATTGTTAGCAGCCAAAGATGAGTCAATGGCATCTACTATTACCTGATAAGAAGAATCCACCCTCAACTGAGAATCATGAGAAGTAGTACTGGTTGAAGGATCGGCAGAAATCTGTATGTGCTGAGAAGTCTTTTTATTATTTATTAATAGAAAAGATTCTGCTCCTTCTAACTGTCCGCAGTCTTTTTTGGAAGATTCTATGTATTCTCGAAAGATGATTGGACGGTCTTGCCCGTTGGCCTGTAGACTTGACGTGAGGAATGTTTCCAAGAAATCCATTGTTTAGATCATCAAGATCACTAATACCCACAAAATCTTGTCGTTCATGATGGTTGAACATAATCATTCCCAATTCTGGTTCTTCTAACACATGTCAAGAGAGATGATTTTCAAACTGAACGAGATCTTTGTATTTATTGGTGGTGACAAAGATGTCACCCACACCAGGTTGAACTAGATTGGCTCTCTTGTTCAGTTGCAGAATTAGATCTTGATCTTCTAGTGAGATTCGGTTGCTGATGTTCAGATGCTGACCAAGCCTTTCATGATTTCTCACAAAGTGTTTAATTCTCGTGCGAACCTCATCCCATCTCTTGGATTTTCTCTTTTCAATGTTTCTGCTCATCTCTAGCCATTCAGTATAGGAGAGCTCCTTCCCTTGGAAGTCATCTATGATTTCATCAGACCCATCAGCCCTATAGAACATCAGATTGACTTCTCCCTTGCAATTCATCATGTGAACGTTTGTGATTTCTAAGAGATATCTTCTGTTCAACCTTGCTATACAAAACTTTTTGTATAACATCTTTTTCTTGAAGAGGCCTTCAACCTCAGATTTTCCAATTCTTTCATATAAGCTCATCTTAAGATCTCTAATCTTTCTTCATCTTGAAGCTTGTGTAATTTATCAAGTTCTTCTTGAGTGGCTAGCCTAGACTTGATAATTCTTTCATCTAGTGTGAATTCACCTTTGCTTTTGGGTTTGATAGGAGGTGACCCATTTTCAGATGACTCATTGCTGGTGGTAAGGCCATCAATATGACTGTCCTTAGCTGAAGACTCCCCCTTATTCTTAGCTGGACTTTCTTCACTGAAGGGTGACACATACACAAAAGGTTGCTTTTAGGCCTTCTTTTGTGCATGTTTCTAAAGTGCTGCTGAATAGTGACTTTCTCCCCCTCAGCAGAAGAGTGCCCTGCAACTTCTGATGAACCCCCAACAGGTAGACATGCACATAAAGAGGCTAGGGTCGATGATACCTTGGCCAACATTGCTGGAACATTTGCAAGAGCATTTAGTTTCTAATGAACTTCATCTGATAGGTTCAGTTTTTGTTGTTCCAGCAAACCCACACTATCCTTGATCTTTGATACTGAATCACACAACTCATTAAGCTGACTGGGAATTGGCTTGAATTCAACGGGAAGCTCAAAAGATGCAGTATTAATGGAGTCCATGAGTGAGGTGATTTCTTGCTTGACAGAAGTGGTGGTGGCCACATCCTTCACTATTGGCTTCAGAGCTGTGAGAATTGCATCCTTGATCTGCTCAGCAGTGGGAGGAACTGGCCTTGCTTTAAGAGTAACGAGTTCAGCATCAGCACTAGCCTTTTCCTCCTTTAGTTTGGCCACCTCTGATTGCAGAACCAACACCTGATTTGTTAGTTCATTTACCTTAGTGGTTCTGGGGGATGGACGCTTGGGAGTTTGATCAGCAAGATTAGCTTCAGGTTCACTATCATCTAGATTTACTGGAGTCCTTTCACTCAGCCCCAACTCTTTCTCCAAGTCATCAGCAGACATACTGAATACAAATGTAGGCAAGTGTCCCTCCTTGGCGCCAGTAGAGAGAGGAACTTCCTTGGTTGTCTGCTGATCGCCACCTTCAGTGTGCTGGTTAGTTTCAAGTCCTTCACCACCAGGGTTGGTTTTACCTGATGGATCCTGAGAAAGAGTCCCTGATGAGTTAAGATCAATGATAATGTTTTTGGTTCCTTCAGTAGGACCCTGTTTTGAGGGAACTACATCATGAGAAACAGAAGAGCCAGGGTCAGCGTCAGCTGTTGTATTTGCTGACGCCTCATGCCCTGATGTAGACTCAGAGTGACAAATGACAGAAATTGGTAATGAAATTTGATATGTATTCAGATTTAAATTGCTTACCGATGCTGACTCCTCACTATTGAGCTGATGGTGCGCTCTATATTCACCCTTCTCTCCTAAACAGGTTGAGAGAGGGGTTACCTTCAGGGCCTCTTGATGCATGCCACCTTCAGCAGAGACTGAAGGTGGCGTCTGGTTAGGGCTCTGGTCCTTGGACGAGTACTTTTGTTTCTTTGAAGCTTGGCCTTTGGGATCATCAAAATACTTCTTTGATGAAGATTCTGTGGGGTGCCTCCTTTTCTTAGACTCACGTCTACACTTAATAGTATTCACAGATGTGCTCGTTTGACGTAGTCCAGAAGAAGCTTCAGACTTTGTGCCTGTCAGATCCCCTTCTCCAGTTGGAGGAGTGTCTTGTGGAGCTTTGAACACTACTGGAGCATTCGCTGAGAAAATGTCCAGCATGGACTGTGTGAAAGGAGGGTCAGTTGTGCTGACTGGAATGTTCCAGCGATTGGTATCGAAGATTTGAAAAACTAGTTTAACTCCTTGGTTCTTTGAATACTCTTCACCAAAGTGGTCAGCAAAAATGAGGCATAAAAATCTGGTGTAGACCACATTCTTTTCCCTAGTTTTCTTCTCCATTTTTCCATGGAGATCCTCAAAGATTAATTTTCTAAAATCAGCTTTTATGCCCTTTGCCAGACAAAGTAAAATCAAGGCATCCTTTTGGTTGATTTGATCAAGCCCAATAGTTTTCCCACCCAAACACTCAATTAAGATTGACATAAAAAGTTTCCACTTAGGTGATAAGCAGCTTCTCTTCAACCCAACTTTATCACCAATCTCTTCAGTGTACCCAATTTCTTTATAAAATGATTTGACAACAAAGAAGTCATTGGGTACAGCCCCATACTCGCTAGAGTCCTCCAAATAGTTTAACCCTAAAACCCTTATAAACAACTTTAAACTTATTTTCCCATGAATACCTAAAGTTGTAGAATCAAACTCAATATATTTCTTGTTCTTTGACCCTTGTGCCGTGAACCAAAATTCTTTTAACATATTTTCAAACATAACCCCTGGATCCTTGAACAAGGCATCACGAATCACACATTTGGATAAAAAAGTATAGTACTTGCTGATGTTCGTTTGCAAGTATTAAATTTATATTACAAGGTTTAGACAAAACAAGGGACTAGAAGACAAACACGGGCAAGTATACCCTTTCGTTCGCAGTATAGCTTTGTAGTGGTAAGCCAGGATCGTTCGTTGAGACTTAGTTTCGTTTTGGTAATCAAGATAATAATTGAAGAAAGAAATAGTTGAAATAATATCAATAGTAACAAGTATGACTAATATATGATAGCTCGTATAAGTTCGTGATGATGATAATAATGATCGAGATATGTTTATGTAGGTAAACAGTGAATAATCCTTTTTCGTCAGAACGACGTTTACACAATTTACTTGGGTTTGATTCAAGACTTACGTTTAATTAAGCGACTAAGCTCAAAACAAGTTGCCAACAAGTTCAATATTTTATCAAGTTTCTAAGCGGATCTCTCCAACCAAAGATTCATGTCCGTAGACAAGTTCTTGAAAACTTATTATAACAATTTGCGTTTCTCAACGCCAAACTATCGTAACAAATCAACTTAGATAAAATATGGTTTATAGAACTAGGTGGTAAAATGGTTCTACAACATTAGCTTGAAATCATTTATAAAGGATCATATCATAGCATCATCACTAATTATAGTCACATACCCATATAGTCACAAATAACTTAGTCTAAGATAGTAATCAAAGTAACAATTGGAAAAGAGCAAGAGAACATCAT
Organism: Glebionis coronaria; assembly: GCA_025667525.1. Taxonomy (NCBI): domain Eukaryota; kingdom Viridiplantae; phylum Streptophyta; class Magnoliopsida; order Asterales; family Asteraceae; genus Glebionis; species Glebionis coronaria. The sequence goes on from CM046881.1 coordinate 235,407,617, forward strand.
ACTTAGATTGGATTAAATAAACGAGTATACAAGTGTCACGATTGTATCATTCCTCCAAGAATCGAATAGTGGAATACTCTCGTTACAAGTATCTCCCAGAAGTGGATAATACTGAAATTTTACTAAGAAAGCTAAACTACTCGAGCTATGAAGTATTGAGAGAGAAAGGTGTGTGTAAAATGAGTAGAAATGGTCTCTATTTTTAGTGTTGTCTGGGGTCAAATGTGTTGGGAATAAAATGTAGCCAAGACACTTGGACGCTGACAAGAGGAAATTGGACGTTGATAGGAAGAAATCAAGCGTTGTCAAGACAAGCGTTGACAGGAGGAAGTCAAGCGTTGATAAGAAGAAGTCAAGCACTGATAGGATACTTAGTCTACACGTTTTATGTTTCTAGTATGTTTCTAGTAAAGATATGTTCGACAATGTATTTCTTATGTTTATCTTTACCTAAAATAGATGATACGTAGACTCTTGTACAAGGTTCCTTAATCTATAAAAGGAGGCCTTTAGGTTTAGTTCAATATATATTTTTCACACTTTCATTGTACGCAAGTTCGATAAATCAATCAAAGTGAAAATTTGGTTTATCTTGTTTGTGTGTTCTTGTTTAAGTATTAATTCCGCATAATACTTAAATTTTTTCATATACAACAAAGTTTCCTCTACGTGTTTAACTTGATTTAATCTCGTTTACAAAAGCTAAATCGATCTTAGTTTGGGATCAACAAGTGGTATCAGAGCTTGTTGAGAAACTTTGATCTAAAGAACACAAAAACCCTAAATCACCAAAAACCTTAATTTTCAAGAAACCCTAAAATCCAGACAACATGTCTACAACAGAGTTGACCTCCTCCTCAAGCCATAACATAAGAATCCCCATGCTAGACCCAGACAACTTTGAGCTGTGGAAGTTTAATTTTGAGCAGTACCTTCAAATCCATGATCACACCCTATGGGAAATTATTGAATTTGGAAACACCTACAATAAGGCTGCTAAGATTCAAGCTGCTATCACTCTAAGATCAACTCCAGGTTCAAGTGGGGAGGATCAAAAAGAAAAACCTGAAGATGGAAGAGCTGTCTCGGTTGAGGACATTGCAAAGAGAAGGAATGACATGAAAACTCTAAGAATCCTCAAACTTTCTTTGGGACAAGCCAATCAGCACAAGTATAGAGGCTATGATTCTACGAAAAGATCTTTGGGCAGCCCTTCAAGTCACTTGTGGTGGTAATGATGATACTGCCTTAGAGAAAAAGAAGCAACTCTTGCATGAGTATGCAGTGTTCAAAGCTCTTCCCAATGAAAAGCTAAGTGGATTGAGAAGCAGACTTTTTGACATCACAAGCAAATTGTCATTTATGGGAACAATACATGATGATGCTGATATCATCACCATTTTCCTCAAAAGTCTTGGTGATGCATGGAAGATTGAAGCAAGGTCCATGATTGCTAATAATACTCACAAAAGTTCCACTTTTGATGACGTCTACAATAAACTGAGGATTGTAAAGAGTGAAATCATTTTGGATCGATGAAGCAAGTCTACCAATGGAAATATGGCCTTCTTCTCACATAATGAAGGTCAATTTGATCAAAGGGAGTCATACATGCACCCCGTTACTGGATCACCTTGTGTCAATGTTGGATCAAGCTCTATCAGCGCCTCACATTCAGACGCTGACACATACAATGTTGACTTACCAAGAGTTAAGTCTGTTGGTATTGATCTAGATACAGTGTGTGCATACATTGCTTCATTGCCTAATGGTTAAGTGATTACATATGAGGACCTTGAGCAAATAAGTGATGAGCATTTGGAGGAGATGGACATAAAGTGGAATATGGCACTTGCAAGCATAAGGGCCAATAGATGGAATAGGAGATTCAGGAAGAAGATGACCTTTAATGCTAAAGACACTGTTGGGTTTGATAAATGCAAGGTTGATTGTTACAATTGCCATAGAATAGGACACTTTATGAGAGAATGCAGATCTCCAAGAAGATCTGATGCTGGAAAACCTTCAAGTCAAATCATCAAAGTTGAAGACACCAAGGCTATGGTTGCCATGCAAGAAATTAATGGTGTTGGCTGGGATTGGAGCTTTTTGGCCAAGGATGTGGAAGAGAACAAGGCCTTGGTTGTAGAAAAGGAGGAAGAGGAGCATGTTCACTATGCTCTCATCGCACATTCTTCATCTTCATCAGACAATGAGGTATACGATGATGCATTTTGTAGTAAGGGCTGTCGTATAAACACTGAAAAGCTTAACAAAGAAATTCTAAAGTAAGATCGATTTACTGATGATTTTTCTAGATTTACTTGGACTTTCTTTTTGGCTTTGAAAAGTGAAACTACTGATGTTTTGATTAACTTTATTACCCAATTAGAGAAAAAAACTGGGAATGAGGTTAAAATACTTAGAAGTGATAATGGTGGTGAGTTTAGAAATAAGTTGTTAGATGACTTTTGTGCCAAGAAAGGGATCACTAGACAGTTTAGTATAGCTAGAACACCAAAACAAAATGGGTTGGCTGAAAGAAAGAATAGAACACTCATAGAAGCAGCTAGGACAATGTTGGTTGATGCTCACTTTCCAATTGCATTTTGGGCTGAGGCTGTGAATACAGCTTGCTATGTTCAAAATAGGTCATTGATCAACAAAATCCATAATAAGACACCTTATGAACTATTTTGGAGTAGGAAACCTAATATTGGTTTTCTTAAACCCTTTGGCTATCATGTAGTTGTCTTAGATACTAGTGATGCCTTAGGAAAGTTTAGTGCTAAATGTGATGAAGGCTATTTTATGGGCTATTCAGTGCAGAGTAGAGGATATAGGGTTTACCTTAAGAAAGAAAAACGTATACTTGAAAAGGTACATGTTAGGTTTTTAGAAAGTAAACCTAGTGATCCTGAGAGTGGACCAAATTGGTTATTTGACTTGGAACCTCTATCTAGAACCTTGAATTATATGCCTGTTACTAATCCAGACATTGTGAAGGTGACTTCAAATGTTGTGGAAGAACCAATTTTTGAAATTTCAGGTATACAGGTTGATAAGGAGGTTGGATCACAAGCAGACAAATCAACACCCATACTTGAGCATGTTATCATTCCTATAAGGACAAATGCATTTGCTACTGCTGCTGCTGGAAAGGAAAAAGGTGGTCCACAAGTAATACCAGTTGATGAAAACATGCATGAATCTTCAAGCGCTGACAAAGGAAAATCTGGCGCTGACAAGACAAATTCAGGTGTTGATGGCTCAAACGTTGACAACCCTAATTCAGGCGTTGACAACTCTTTTGACCATTTATTCTTTTCTAGTGTTTTTGAACAAGGTGAACCTTCCAACAAACATGGAGAGGTTCATTCAGATGATGATGGAAGAGAATTTGAAGAAGATATTGGCAACTTGGAGACTGAAATTGATGACAACACAATTATTCAAGGAGGAGTGCTTACATCTACTATCAGAAATCACCCTCCTTCTCTAATTATTGGTGATGTGATGACTCCTGTACAAACTAGAAGGTCTTATCAGAATCATGGAGGATTTATTACCAATATTCACAAAAAGGTTTATACCCCTCTTGTTCAAGCATGTTTATTTACCTGTTTTCTGTCGCAACAGGAACCCAAGAAGATATTTGATGCTCTCAAAGAACCAAGTTGGGTGGAAGCAACGCAAGATGAGCTTCACCAATTTGCTATTCAAGATGTTTGGGAGTTAGTTGATTGTCCCAGACATGTCAGACCTATTAGGACAATATAGGTTCTCAGAAACAAAAAGGATGAGAGAGGGATTGTGGTCAGAAACAAGGCACTTTTAGTTGCTCAAGGCTATACACAAGAGGAAGGGATAGACTATGAAGAGGTTTCTGCACATGTTGCAAGGATTGAGGCAATAAGGATTTTCCTAGCCTATGCTTCCTGCATGGTCTTTATAGTCTATCAGATGGATGTGAAGAGTGCTTTTCTTTATGGCACAATTGCAGAGGAGGTTTATGTAATGCATCCTCCTGGTTTTGAAGATTCAGAACATCCAGACAAGGTGTATAGAGTGAAGAAAGCAATTTATGGACTTCATCAAGCCCCAAGAGCATGGTATGGCACATTGTCCACCTATCTGGTGGAAAATGGATTCAAAAGGGGCACCATAGATCAAACTTTGTTTACAAAGAAGACTGGTAAGGATTTCTTACTTGTTCAGGTTTATGTGGATGATATCATCTTTGTCTCTTCTAGTCCAAAGATGAGTGAAGACTTTTCCAAGATCATGATAGAAAAGTTCAAGATGAGTGCAATGGGAGAGATGAACTTCTTTCTAGGGTTACAAGTTCAGCAGAAAGAAGATGGTATCTTCATCTCTCAAGACAAATATGTAGCAGAAATCTTGAAGAAGTTTGGCTTTTCTCCAAATGAGAAACGGGCTAGCACACCCATGGATAGGGAACACCCTTGGGGAAAGGTTGGATATGGAAAATAGATGGATGTCAGGCATTATAGGTCAAGGATTGGATCATTGATTTATCTCACAGCTTCAAGACCTGACATTATGTTTGCTGTGTGTGCATGTGCACACCATCAAGTGACTCCCAAAGAGTGTCATCTTCATGCTGTCAAGAGGATTTTTAGGTATCTTAGGTGCTATCTCACATTGGGATTATGGTATCCAAAAGATTCTCCATTGGAGCTTATTGCATATTCAGACATTGATTATGGGGGTGACAAGTTTGATAGAAAATCCACAACTGGTGGATGCCAATTTCTTGGGAGTAGGTTGATATCTTGGAAATGCAAGAAACAAACAGTGATGGCCAATTCTACAACTGAAGCAGAGTATGTAGCTTCAACTGGTTGTTGTGGACAAGTCTTATGGATTCAGAACCAGCTGTTGGATTATGGGTATAATTTCATCCATACCAATATTTTTGTTGGAAATACGTTTTTACGTATTTATGAAGGATCGGTCGCTCCAACGATATATTAATGTAATGGGCTCGTAATCTAGTTATTAACATATAGTCCATATAGCCCACATGTAGGGTGGGCTATATATACCCCCTCCTAGCATGTTAGAAGGGGTTGGTGATTACTTCATTTTCATAATTCCATTTCACTTTCTCTCTCTACTCCTCCTTTCTCTCTTTTCTCTCTCTACACCCTCATCTCCTTCATTCTTCTTTTCATCTTATCTTTTATTATTAATCAATCTATCCACCAAATCAATACAATCCATCATGTAGAATAGACCAAGATTTCCGTAGACCTACAATTGGTATCAAAAGCCAAGGTTAGATTGGTTTATTTCTTGCTTTTATTTTAATTGATTTTGGTGGGTTTTGATTTAATCAAGCTTAAATCTTAAAAAGTTTGTATCTTTATTCCTTTTTAATAGTCAAATCTTTTGTTTTACATATTTTATACAAAATCACAAATTTTTATATATAAAAATCACGAATTTTTGTTATATGAATTCAAATCTTTAAAAAAGGTTGTGTTTTTATAACAAGTTTGTATTTTATCTTTTTAGTTTTGTCTTTTTGATTGAAAACAAAAAGTTTTATCTTTCGGTTGATTAAATTTTTGATTAAAATTTTTTTTTGATTGAACTTTTTTTATTAAGTCTATCTAATTTTTATTTTATTTTTTTATTTTTTTTCATTTTTTATCTTCATTTTTTTATATACAATTTTTTTATTTTTTTTACTTTACTTTACTTATCGTCACCTTCATATCGTCACCTTCATAGGTCTCTTTAATTTAAGTCTATTTAATTTTTATTTTTTATTTTTTTATTTTTTATTTTCATTTTTTTAAGGTTTTACTTTTAAGTTTTTTAAAGTAGTTTATTTTCTTTTAATTTTAATTTTTTAACTTTTATTTATCGTCACCTTCATAGGTCAGTCCGTCCTCGTTTTTCCTTTTTCAAGAATCAGTTTTTCTTTTCTTTTCCGAGTCAACAGTTTTTCTGAGTGAACCTGTTTTTTTCCGAACGAACAACAGTCTTTCCGAACGAAATTATTCCGAACGAACCATAATTCCGAGTGAACAGAATTATTCCGGATGAAGGAATTAGTCCGGATGAAGGAATTATTCCGGATGAAGGAATTATTCCGGATGAAGGGTTTTTATTCCAGATGAACGGTTTTTATTCCGGATGAAGGGTTTTTATTCCGGATGAACGGTTTTTATTCCGGATGAAGGGTTTTTATTCCGGATGAAGGGTTTTTATTCTTCATGAACGTTATTCCTGCATGAACGTTATTCCGAATGAAGGCGATTCAAACACAACGACAACCAAAGTCTCGACTTACAACAAACTTAACTCAACATCACACCTAAACAACACTCCTCTCTCGACACCTACACTCAACACATCAACCTCACAGCCTCACCCACCTACGACTTCGAACACAACAATCTCTCAAAACACAACACCCTCACCCTCGACATAGTCACAGACCCAACACCCACCCTCACACTCTCTTTAACAGAACCCCTCATTCTCACCCTCGACTCCCTCACCCAAACCCTCAACAGACTCGATACAAAACCTCACCGACACCCTCCAACAAACTCTAGACTCGATTCTCACCAAAACAAATCAACAGAAAACCTACCCGAGATCAAACGAGTGATCTTGAAGCTTCGCATTAGATCGTTTGTTTTAAACGGCTTATTATACGGATATGACATAAATCGTGGGATTGGCAGTGGTTTAATTGTTTTTTGTTTGGTTTGGTGTTGCTAACAAGATTGAATCTGGTTTAACTATTTTAGTATAAAGGGGCGGCGGTTACATAGTGTTGAGTTTTGGGTTTTAGTATAAAGAGTGTTTTGGTGATCTATAACTGAAAGAGAAAATCAGGCGGAGAGAATTAAGATGAAGAGGCGTCGGTTTATGAGATGTTTTGAGCAGATTTAGGTTTGAGATTGATAGAAAGAGACGGAGGAGTGTGTTATCTGTATTTGGAGAGATAGAGTTTTTGAGAAGATAGAATTTGTGTTTGTGGGTTTGTTGGGAGAAGAGAGAGATATGACGGAAGTTTTGAGGAGTGCTTTTGTTTTTGTGTTTTAAATATAGAATAGTCAGACGGAGAAACCTATGTTCTCCCACTTGCCACGTTTGATAAATTTAGGCCACGTATTTGGCAATTTTCAGCATTTGGGAGCAATTGGACACAAGTGGGCGGAGGAAACATTTTGACAATTAAAAAATATCTGATTTTTTTAAAACGTCACATGTCTATCAGATCTTTTTATTATTATTATTTATTTATTTTTATTATTATTTTTTTAATTTTAAATAAGTAAGATTTTTTAGTTCAAGTTTATTTTTAATATTTTTATATTTTTAAAGTTAATTTTTTTAGGTAATTTAATTTTTGAATATTTTGTCAACTGATGACGGGCCGATCATTATATTTACCGTACCTTGGACTTATTTGTTGACGGGCTTTATTTTTTTGGGTGAGCCGACTTTGACTTGGTCTCCGGTTTATTTTATCAACATTTGCGCCAATAAAAATTGTTGGGCCGATCATTATATTTAGGTTTGTTGGTATTGTCATATCCACAATCATTTGTTATCAACTATTCAATGGATTCGTTCGATTCAACATGTCAAAAGGGAGAAGTACATAAACTGCAGGACAAAGTTAGTGATAATGGCATCACTTCATTTCAAATGCTTTAGTATCATCTAGTTACTCTTTCACGGATTCAATGAGGGAGCGAATTTGTGACCATCTTTAGTCAAGATCGTCATATATTCATGGAATCGATGTTCACCATCTTGACCCAACTAGCAGAACAACTCCACAATAAAGACTTTAATCACTCTGCATCGGCACTTGCATATAAGGCTCTTGTGACACAACTCACGCCTTTCCTCCAATTCAATATCATCAAGCCTGAAAGTTCAGTGATTTGCCAATCATTTCTTCGAGATACACATACCGAGCTTCGAGTTTTCCGTGATACATTTTTGAAACTCATGACATCGGCCTCGTCTTTGATTTATGAAAGATCTCGACTTCAGAAAGGGTATGATAATGGAGTACAAGACTCTTCGATGCAAGAGGAAACTGTTCATGCGGTTGAAACTTGGAGCCTAACGATGCCAAGAGCACGGAATCAGGAGGACAACATGATACCAGTGGCACGTCAAGGAATGTTCACGAGATCTCTTTTGATGACACCTTACCCGTTTATAACGAAGAGCCTACAAACATGGTACAATGTAATGTTGTTTATAATGTATATGATAATGACATGCTACATATTGAGAATTCTGAACCTAATTATGATAAACATGGGATGGAAAAGAGTGATAGAAATACCACTTCTAATTCATCTAATGTGAGTCATAATGGGGGAGAAAGTGTTCAAAATGCTAAACATCATGATAATTGTCTTTTGACTGCTTCATTGACTGCTTCTGATTCCAAGATTAGAGAACTCGAAACGATTGTAGCTCAACAATCAAAAGATCTTGAGGATGCCAAACTTGAATTTTCTAAGAAACCGGACAAATTCGAAACATACTTTGAAAAACATGAAAAGTCAAACGTGGTTCTTGAAAGAAAATTGGATCAAAAATTTTTAGATTCGAAAGCTGAAAAGGATAATCTTTTGAAACAAATTCAGTTACTAAAGTCTAAATTGGCATCCCAAGATAGAGTGCTCAAAGAAAATGAAACTTTAAAGGCTCAAGTTCAGGAAAAGGTTTTTGTTATAGCTGCGTTGAAAAACGAGTTAAGGAAAACTAGAGGACCTAGTGTGGACACTAAGCTTGAAAAACCATCAATCTTGGGGAAACCGCCTACAAATCAGTTCGTCAGACAACCGACTGCATTTAGATCCGAGCAACCATAATCCTCGAGACCGCGGTTTTCCTCCCATGTTGATTTGGTTCATTTTCCTAGACCAGTCATTCCAGCAACTAGGCCCAATGTGATCAAAACAGCTTTGGCAAGACCTAATCACATGATTGCCTCTAGTTTCCCTAAAAATACCAAGACCACGTCTAGAACTAGTTCAAATGACGTTTGCCATAAATATGGTCTAAGGGAAGTTATGCAAAAGACACATGTAAGAGATAGCAATGTCAAACCTAGTCAGATGCCTTCTAGATTACCCAACACTGCTAACCGTAGCATGTCATCTCCTAGGAGCATCGATCAATCATCTAGGAACTACTTGGACATTAAATATGCTACTTGTAAAACATGTATAAAATGTGTCTTTACGGCAAATCATGACTCTTGTGTCAAGAAATTACTTGATGAGGTGAACTCCCGTGCTAGAATTAAGTCCTAGTGGATAGCGAAAATCAAACCCTTTGGTAAAGTTTGGCGCCCCACTGGTAGACTTTCACTCTTGTAGGAAACGAGTGCCCTTTAACTAGGATAGTCTCAGATTCTACTAAGACTACTAGGGAGGAAATTGATAAAGATGATACATCACTTAAGCCTAAACTTGAGGTTTTCTATAAAAGGAAACGTTTGCCAGCTAAGACAAGTGAATCATCTACTTAGGTCGCCTCTAACACAAGTAAAGCCAACTGTGAACCCCCACGTGCTTCTATAATTGATATCGCTAACCCATATCAAAGCATGCAAATTCCCAATGAGAATGCAGGTACCAAAGTTGATGTTCCAAAAGAACAAAGCGGTCCAATCGTTGTATACCGTTCAACTAAGGACACTCTTAGAGTTTGGTTGCTGAAGAAGCAGATATCGGAGAAACAAGTATCTCAGGGGATTGATGGTTAAGCTTACCTCATGGCTCATAGGCAAATCACAGTCTGTGACCCGTTCATCTAAGAAAGGAAAGTTTATCGTCGATGATAAACTTATCCTAACAACGAGAAATTCATTTTTCTTGGGCATGAGCTTATATTAAAAACATTCCACGTTTTTAAGCTCATGCACAAAGGCTTACACTCAGATCATAGTCTGTCACCCGAACTTCAAAGAAAGGGAAGTTATCTACGCAACGATAACTTACCCTCAAAACGAGAAATTAAATTTTCTCGGACACGAGCTTCCGTTAAAACTATTCAAAGGTTTTAAGCTCATGTATAAGGCGTATAATCACATTACAGTTTATGCCCCGTTCTTCAAAGTCAGGAAGGTTTATCGCCGATGATAAACTTATTCTAACAACGAGAAATCAAGTTTTCTCGGGCATGAGCTTATATAAAAAACATTCCAAGTTTTTAAGCTCATGCACTATGACTTACAGTTAAATGTCAGACTGTAACTCGAACTTAAAATAAAGGAAAGATTATCTTTTATGATAACTTATCCTCTTAACGAGAAATTCACCTTTCTCGGTCATGAGCTTGTATTAAAACATTCGAAGTTTTAAGCTCAGAAAGGAAAGTGTATCTTTTAAATAAGAGAACTTTTCATCATAACGAGAAATTAACCTTTCTCGGTCATGAGCTTTCCGTTAAAACAGTCAAAGTTTTCAAGCTCATGAAAACGACTTCTAAGTAAATGTCAGCTTAGGACTCGTCCATCAGATAAAAGGAAAGTTTATCGTCGATGGTAACTTATCCTTAACAACGGGAAGTTTACAACTTCTCGGACTTGAGCTCGTTTTGTAAGATATTCAACATCTTAAGCTCAAGTAACTGTTTTTCAAAACGTTGAACACAATTTTTCAAGAATTTTTCAAGAGTTTTTTCTAAATCTTTCAAAATTGTGTGTTCAAAATGTTTTGATAAAAAGAGCATGTCTTCGGGAATCGATAATATTTACGAACCTAGAAATGTCATTCAATAATGACACGGGGTTGTAAATAAAGTTCGAGCAGAAGTTTAAAAGATTTAAAACATGCTCAAAATGGTTTGCTATTATTTCAGATAGTAACCCGCTTTTCACTTTGAAGTCAAGCATTTCACCGGAAAGCTTTGACTTCAGAATCCAAAGTTATCAACTCCACAATACGAAGTTTGGTGCAATTGATATCTACATACTAGACGATTTGACTACTCAAACGACGACTACAGCTCTTTAAGTAGAACACGGGTCAACAATTGAGGGGGAGCAATTGTCAAGCGTTCAGACTATTCGATGCCGAAAGTGCCAATGTTCACAAGTTGGTGTCAAGACAACGATATCAAATTGTCTATGTGGTGTAAAGGAGAAGATAATTTCAGAAGTTACGAGGAGGACCAACATTCGTGAACAAGAACCATGTGCTTCTTTCATATGATGTTCTCCATCATTCAGGTCCAACCTCGTAAATTGCTAATCTTGTGAATACATTATCATATATGATCTTTGCATGTGATAAATACCTTACACTTGTGTTTAAAAGGTATTTAATTTATGTTTCAAGTACACCCTCATTAATTTGAGGGAGAGCTTGTGTAATTCATGAAGATAATTGGATTTGCATTTTTCTTCCCAAATTTTCTTAAAATGCTATTAAATCAATTGATATTAAAAACATCAATTGGGTTAATATTTTTAATATGGGGGAGAAAATGTGATTTAATATGGGAAATGATTAATCACAAATGGTTTGACTTAACGTGTTAGCTCATCCCGACATGTGCGAAATGTTTTCGGATATCGTGGCATATGTTAAGGGGGAGCAAAATGGATTTGCACTTCAAAATGGATTTCGTGGTGACATACACTTACCCAAAACATCTCTATTCACGACGGTGAAGATTGTGGTGACATAAGGATGGTAGGATAGGTTAAAGTCCAATGATTTCTCTAGAACCGGAGGAATCTTCCCAAGGACATTCCATAGCTAGAAATAGTAGTCCTTAGGAAAGATGGAGAAAGATTGTGAACGTAGCTGAATGCCGACCAAGTACTTAAGTTAGCACTGGAACAATCACAACAAGGTGCTAGTGATGACGTATTGGTAAGCATTGAAGGGGTTGAAGAATGAAAAAGAATTGTAAAGATAAAGGGTGTAAAGAAAGTAGCCCTCCTTACAACTTAGGCAGAAACCGGGTCAATTCATATGCTATTGAGATCATTTTTAAATGATTCTTGATATTGAAGATAGACATCATGGACCCAGTGATGCAATGCACAACCCATCCCAGCTAACTCAGATATCTCTCAAAAGATATTTGTTTAATCACACGGAGTCAACACATTATCTATTGATTTATTCACTCCGAATAAATTAATATTGAAAAGGTGGAACTCCTCTCCAGCCTCCGATCACTAAAATCCAAATTGCACGATCGAGTCTAGAGCCATTTGAGATCATCAAATATCTCATTAGGACACACTTTCGTCATTCCTTACTTGTTTACACAATGTGAAAAGTAAGAAAGATATTAAGAGTCCTACGCAAAATCTTCATGATCTTGCCTGAACATCCGAGTAATACGAAAGTGTTTACAATGAAGATGGAAATCCTTCTTGAGCGAACGTCAAAAAGCTCATGGTAGGTGCTTGTGCGATTCTTTATGAATCAAACTTGTGATAACTGGAAAGCAACAGTGGTTTAAACTCTTAAATAAATTTAAACACGTTCCAGGCCTCTACGCAATATCTTAGTGATCTTGCCAGAACATTCAGAGTAATACTATTAAGTATTTACAGTGACGAATGGAAATCCTTCTAGTGTTAGCATCAAACAGCACTTGGTAGGTAACTTGCAAGATTCTATATGAATCAAGCTAGTGACAACTTGAAAGCAACGATGGTGCGGTTCTTAATTGAATTTCACTTGTTCCAGGAACATGAATTGACAGCTTCAAATCATGCGGATAATATTATCCAAATGATTCACTCTTTACGTTCGTAGTCAGCTTTGGACGGTCGAGTAAAGAGAACGGGTTTACCCGCGAAATCTTGTCAAGGAGGTTCTTTATTGAAACTACCTGCCACAAGTACGATATTTAATATCGTCCAACGGTCTTCACCGACCGGAGGTAAAATGCTACCGAATTAGAATGAAATGTTCAAGGCCATTTCATCCGTGTATATGGTTTGTTGCTAACTGTCTTATGCAGCGTAACAAGAAGGTGGCATTGCGGTGTATAATCCAGAAGAAGTTGTCACCACATGCTTATACCACATACACTTAGTACTTCAACAAATTCAAGAAAGTCTGAAGGTCAAGTCTTCCGTTGTATCAAACTCTGAAGCTTTCAAGAATTTAAAGGTATAAGTATGTGGAACATGAAGTCACGAAGAGGCGAATATCACACGTGACGAATGCACAAGGTTAAGGCAAGAAAACATGCTCAAGACTTAAGTCAAAGATCACATTAAGCATATTCACAAGAACAAGATCAAAGACTCAAGCATAGATGCTAGGTTTAAGATTTTGTAAAAAGGTGTGACCTCCCTTAGGGGGAGATTGTTGGAAATACATTTTTCCCAATAAAGTCTCGGTCACATCTTAGTTAGCATAGATAACGAGATATAGAATATTTAGAACTTTGTTTCTTGGAGCGACCTCCCTTAGGGGGAGATTGTTGGAAATACGTTTTTATGTATTTATGAAGGATCGGTCGCTCTAACGATATGTTAATGTAATGGGCTCGTGATCTAGTTATTAACATATAGTCCATATAGCCCACATGTAGGGTAGGCTATATATACCCCCTCCTAGCATGTTAGGAGGGGTTGGTGATTACTTCATTTTCATAATTCCATTTCACTTTCTCTCTCTACTCCTCTTTTCTCTCCTTTCTCTCTCTACACCCTCATCTCCTTCATTCTTCTTTTCATATTATCTTTTATTATTAATCAATCTATCCACCAAATCAATACAATCCATCATGTAGAATAGGCGAAGATTTCCGTAGACCTACAATTTTGTAGACAATAACAGCACTTTATGCATTATTAAAAATCATGTACATCATTCTAAAACAAAACACATAGAAATTAGACATCATTTTATAAGAGATTGTTTTGAAAAAGGTTTAATACAACCAGATAGGGTTGACACAGAAGAAAATGTGGCTGATTTGTTAACTAAACCTTTTGATACTGGGAGATTTCAATACTTGGTAACAAGTATTGGAATGATCAATCTTACCTAATATGTGTTTTGATCATACCAACCATTGAAACCTTGGTTTCCTCGAATCTTTGTAAAAGTATGTACAGGATATGCATTGTTATTGGTCTTTGTACAAAATTAGATTTTCCACTTTATTTGTCTAACGCTGACAAAGGTTATCTTAACGCTGACAAGTGTTAAATTGACGTTGCCAGCAACATGTTAGTTTTGTGGTTTTTGATCTAATTATGCAGGCGTTGTTAGCATTGTACAAATGGATACAGAGTTGCTTATGGATCCTTGGAGCTTTATTGGAGCATGATCAAGTTTATGGATGATGGTTGGAATATTTATATTCCTATCTTGACATAAATTTCTATTGCATGCATTTTATTTAGAAACTTGTATATCATAGTTTAAGGGGAGGCTTAGGAAACCTTTAGGACTTTTTGGGTATTCATATAATACCCTTATCATAATTCTAGATTGTGTCCACTGGTGAGTATGAGTTAGTTTACTAAATCGTGAGGCACTGTAGCATGCAAATTTGATATACTATGCACGTTGCCAAGACTTTTTGACCTAGAATTAGATGTTGTCTGTTGGGAGACTTGGGTATGATTTTTATTGGGATTACATGGGAAGTTACAAAGGATTTTATGAGATAACTTTACTGTTAAGAACTTTGGTTAGCAAGGGACACTTGAGTACAATTATGTCTATCTTGCTTAAGCAGGTGTGCATGATTGGACAGTGCTTGCCACCCTATAGTAATTTTCAGTCTATAGGTTATGTACACTAGGATAAATTACTTTGTTAAGGTCCTTTTTCTTTTTATTATTTTTATTTTTGGACGTTGACAGTTTTCTTTCCAAACGTTGTTAGGACCAATTTTGACGTTGACATGGCAAATTCCAGCGTTGACAAGAATATAGCCGTTGAGCATTGATAGGTTATTTTTTACCGTTGACAAACATTGGGTCCCACCCAGTTGTTATCTTTGACGAAAATTTGGGTCGTAATTTTAGGAGTTGGTAACTTTTTATTAATGCATAAGATAAGTTATATCTTTTCAAGATTTTAATCATTATATTTTGAAAAACAACTGCCTCATTTTTGACCAATCACATGTGCTTACCTCTCCATATATTTGGCTCATTCTTTTGAAACAGGGTAACTGCTTACTTGTCTAACTAAATTTTCATACACTTTCATCTTTCATAACATATATCACAACTTTCTAAATCAATGACGCCTACGTTTAAACTGAGTGATTTGGTATTGGGGTTCAGAAGTCAGCACAACATGGTTGCCTATTTAGAGGCTGACAACACTCTGTTTCCTCAATATACTCAGATGGTGGAGTATTTAAATGCATCCCCCTTAAGGTATGCACTTTCTCATGCTCCTCTTATCCCTGTCACTCATATTAAACAGTTTTGGAATATTGTCACTTCCTCAATGATTAATAATGTGACTACATTGACTGCTACAGTCCATGGGCTTCAATGGGTGGTTACTGAAGCTTTGGTTCGCCAGCCTTTGCATCTTAATGATGCAGATGGTATAACCACCCTACCCGTTGGTGAGCTAGAACAAGGACTTCAAGCTTTGGGTTATCCTTTCCCTGAAGAGGGAACTTTAAATAAATATTCAAAATAGGAGTTTCCCCCCAGCTTGGAAGTACTTGATACATGCCACTCTTCAATGTTTGATTCCCAAATGTACTACACACAATGAAATTAACAGATCAATTGGGAGTGCCATTGCGTGTATTGCTACTGGCAAAAATATAATTTTTCTAAAATGATTTTTGATGGCATGTGTCATAACAAGGGTAGCAAGATGACTCTTGCTTACCCAAGATTTTTGCAAATGATGTTTGATGAACAAAGATATTGCACCAGGGATCATGATGATTTTTATACGATCCCTGTGCAAAAGAAAGAAATTTTTGGAAAGATGAATACACCCCCAAACAGAGACTTACCCCTTACCCAAGCCATGCTTGCTGTTATTTCAGTAGCACAAACTCAACCAGACCCACAACCACAACCAGACCCTTTACCTGAACCATCACCATCACCCCAGCATATGGAAATTGACCAAGATCCCTTCAACGCTGACACATTAAATGTTGGCGTTGACACTCCAAATCCAAATGCTGACCCCCTTGTACAACAAACCCAAACACCCCTTAACCTCCAAACTGAAAACCAATCCACATCATCATCTTCACCCCCAAACATTAGGATGGAAAAATGCCAAAGGACTATTGGAGTGTTCTCTCTAGTGGTCCTAGCCATTTCGCAGAGAGAACCACCATCACAAGTGTGGTTGGTGACATGGGTGAGGCTAGGACTATTGGTACTAGCTTAGATGCAGGCCAAGCCAGTCCTAACATCATTAAGACCCCATCCATGCCCCATAACTCAACTTTGGGAGGTCAAATTACCATTCTAGAGGAGCGCAGATTGGAACCCTATACATTGTTGGAATTGACGGTTGTCTGCATTAGCTTGCAAAAGCAAAATGCAGACCGTGTACATACTGTCTCTACCTAAGGCCTTGAACTCAAGCAAATGAGGGAGAGGATTGTTGTTTTGGAAGCTAATGAGACTAGGAGAAGGCAGACAAGAGTCCTTTCATCAAGGAAGGATTCTTACAAAGGGGAGGAAGCTGCTACTGAGCCAATTAATTTAAGTGAAAAAGGCTCAGGTGGTTGTATTGGTGTGGAAATGGCTGAAGCATTGACTAGCTTGAAGGAGAGGCCAGTTATTGATGTTTCACTGGCAACTCCAACAAAGATTTCGTTTATGGAGATGCGCGTTGACAGACAGATTTTTGACGCTGACAAGCTAAGTGCTGATAGGAGTAAGTTGGGCGTTGACACACAGGTTTTGGACGTTGATAGACCTGCACATATGGTTGATGTATCCCAGTCATCAGCTCTCATCAAAGATGTGTCTACATAGGTACCATCATCTTCTTTACCCACCATTAGATAAGGGTAAAGGGATTATGGTAGAAACAGTAGTTCCCAAGGATGCAGCCCAAGTAAAATTTGATTCCATGTTGGCTGCACAACTTGAGAAAGAAGAAAGGATGAAGGAGAGTGCTATTGAGAGTAAGGAAAGCAGTGGTGATGAGAGCACATATTAAAGTGTAATGATTATTGAAGAACCATAGAGACTTGAATATGGTGATGAGTTGCCAAAGGAAAAGCTTGCAGAGTTAAAGAATCAGGTAGATTATGAGATGCCTGAAGTTGCTCAGATATACTTTGCATGGGAAAATAAGGTAATGGAGAATCCAGACATGACTTTATTAGATAAAATTTGGGGTTTGGAGATTCTACTAAGATTTCAAAGGGATTGCAAGGTGATTCTGAAATATAAAGCTAGCAAAGTTCTTTCACAGACTAAGACAGCTAGAAGGGAGCTCTACTACATGTTGCTTAGATGTCATCAAACAGGTTGGACCTTTAGGAAGTTGCAGGGATTGTCCTTTGATGAACTGGAATATAAGGCTTATCCTATATGGGTAAGTGTACAAGAGCAGAACACTATTAGACTTCTTTCAGATGAAAGAAAGGAAGAACTTGCAGAAGAAATGGAGATCCAAAAGGCTTTGGTTACACCAAGACCATTGAAGAGGGGAGTTCCACTTGAGTTTCCAAAAAATTTGGATAGAGTGAATCGTAGTGAAGCTGTTATTAGAAAGAGTATTAAGCTCTCACCCTTGGAAGTTTCACATATGGTAGAAGTGTTACCTCATGATTCCAGAAACCCTATAGTTAGCTATGAGGAAGATGCAAGTGGGTTTTGGATGATTGACAGATATGGGAAGAAGGTACATACTTTCACTATTCTTATGTCTTTGTTTGCAAGCTTGGATAGAGAAGACTTGGCAGACCTTTGGAGGTTGATTCAGGCCAAGTATGAGACTGAAGCACCTACTTCAGTCAATGGAATAAAGATTTGGTCAACATTTAAGAGAATGTGTGCACCAGATGAAGAAGATCTAGTTTGGAATGATCTTGATGGTATCATTGGACTTCAATGGCGTTTACATTTAGCAGCTGGTGTGTATCATTTGAGTACTACAAAATTTTCTTAATATCTTCTTGTGGATGCTGAATATCCTATGTCCAAAGAAGTTTTGAAGAAAATGTTGTCAACACAGCTGGAGATAGATTACACAAGTGATGTTGGCAAAGATTTGATTAGATATATTTATTTCCAACTTAATAAGATTTGTAAAAATCCTCCTTGTACTTAGTTTTATTCAGAAACTTGATTACTAGAGTAGATATCAAGTTTAGGGGAGGATTGTTGGGAATAAAATGTAGCCAAGACACTTGGACGCTGACAAGAGGAAATTGGACGTTGATAGGAAGAAACCAAGTGTTGTCAAGACAAGCGTTGACAGGAAGAATTCAAGCGTTGATAAGAAGAAGTCAAGCACTGATTTACTTGGAATTTACTTGGACTTTCTTTTTTGATGTAGCAGAAACTCAAAACGAAGAAAACATGAAGGCATTTGTTCAAGCGTTGACACATTGTGTCTAAGCGTTGACAAGTGTAAATTAGGCGCTGTCAGAAGTCAACAGTAGTCAAACGCTGTTGGAAATATCTATTTATGATAAGTATTCAGAATATTATTTATTAATATTCTGTATTATTTATTTAAATAGAAGATTTACATGTTTATTCATAGTTATCTCTTGTAAACCCTAATCCTTAGTCTATAAAAGGAACAAGGGTCTTAGGTTTTATATATATCATTCATACAAGATGTAAACCTAAATCGTATGTCGACTAGGTATGGTATTCAATGTACGTGATTGTTGATTATTAATATAATTAGCAATCCAATTGTTTAATTCATGCGTTATTGTGCCCAAACACCTTGTTTAATGATTATGTTTCTATTTCGCTTTAATTATCTAATCATATGAACTATGATCATTCCTAGTAGCCTAAAGATCGAGGAAACCCACTCGTGGCTCGTGATGCTAGGACCAACAAGGTGTTCGTGTTTTGGGAAGAAAAGAAAAATCCGTATAGGGGTTTTCTGGGCGATTTTGTGTGCGCAGCAGTATTCAGAAGGCCATAACTTTTTATTGAACCGTTGGATCGCCACAAAATTTTTTGTGTGTGTTCTACACACATATATCTAGATATCCGCCAGAGGGATTGTCGAGATCTATCCCCAAGAAAAAGTTGTTAAGCGTCAAAGTCAGCAGTGATCATATGCTATTTTCTGTGAACAGTAATAGTAAAAACGCGATTTCTCCTTCGTTAACCGTTGGATCATCGTGAAAATTGCAATGTAGGTTCTTGACACTTGTGCCTAGGATCTCACCCAAGGGATCTTCGATCCGAGCTCTCATGAAGAAGATATTCGATGTCGAACTTCGCTGGAGTTTATGGTTTTCACATAAAATCATGATTTAGGGTTTATAAAACCCTAGATCAATTAGGCACTGATGTGTGTTATGTAGACGCTGATAGATATTGGTGTAATGCTAACAAGGCATGGACGAGACGCTGATGGCCAGGCGTAATAACTAGATTTTACTAGGTTAAAAGTTCGTTTCTCGGTATCTTCTCGAATTGATTAAGGTTTAAATGTGACTCAGTCGTTCTTGGTAACGAAAAGGAAATTGTTTGGACTAGTAAGCTAATTAAAAATAAAGACTTGGAACGATAAAAATAAAGACGGTAAAAAGAAATAATAAAAGATAAAAACTTGACGGGAAATTAATGACGAGAAATTAAAAGGCAAACTTAAAAATAAATAAGGCAAACTTAAACTTAAACTAAAGGCAAGTAAATTAAAAGTGCGACTAAGTAAAAAGGCAGGAAAAATAAAGTCTAAAACTAAATATAAAATTGCAAATTTACAAAAGAAATCAGCTCATCTGGAATAAATCCTTCATCCGGAATGTTACCTTCATCCGGAAAAACACGCTCATCCAGAATAAATATTCATCCGGAATAACTCATTCATCCGGAATAATTGCTTATTCGGAATCACTTGTTCATCCAGAATTAACATTCATCCGGAATACACATTCATCCGGAATACATATGCTTATTCGGAATAATGTCTTCATCCGGAATGTTGGTTCATCCGGAATAAAAAGCTAAAGACTTTGATTCGAAATATAACTGCTCATCCGGGATATCTCTTCATCCGGAATAATAGTGCTCATCCGGAATAAAAGTGCTCATCCGGAATGTATAGCTTCATTCGGAATAATCAAAAGAAAAGGTTGGTTTGGAATATTCAACTGATGCGGAATAATTAACAAGAAATGCTGGTTCGGAATAACTTAAAATAAACGTTCATTCGGAATAAGGGTTGCTTATGCGGAATATAAAGAAGAAAAGGTTGGTACGGAATAAATTGTTGATCCGGAATACCTAGACTAAACCCTTCATTCGGAAATTTTAGTTGGTTCGGAATCTAGGAAACAAATTGGTGCGAAGAACAAGGAAGGCAAAAGAGACACGAATTCAATCAAATCTAACCAAGATAAACCAAAAGATTAAACCAAAATAACCACCAATGATCAATTAACAATAATCAATCAAAACAAATCAACAAAAACTCACAAATATAACCAAATCAATAAAAAAAACATAAAACTCAAGAACACAATCATGAACAAAAGCAAAGATTAAACAAGAAAGGTAGAAGAAGATTAATTAAAAACTTGATTAAAAAGTAAATGATTCAACAATTAAAACATGAAAATTAAATCTTACCTATTAAATCTTGAGAGAGAAAGCATAAATTTAGAGAGAGAAAGCATAAAACTAAACTATTTCTAATCTACTCCTAAAACTAACCAACCCTCTCCTAACAAATGAGGGTGGTATATATAGGAGAGGGGAGTGGTTGGTGGCTTCTCCTTTCTTTCTTTTCTTCCGTCTCGTCTTTAAAGTCTCGACTTTTGGCTCGGGATTTCTTTAAACTCGTCTTGAGATTTCTTCATAAATAAGACTTGAGTTCTTCGTTTTATTAAACTTCCGTCTTTGGACTTTTTCTTTGATAGATCTTCAGAATAGGCCTTGGACTTCCGTTCTTTTTGCACTCTTGATTTATTGACTTAGTCTTTTGTCTTTTTCTTTGATAAAAGCCCGTGAAAGCCCGTGTTTTTTTTTCCTTTTCACATTTTGGTCCTAAAACACAACAAAAACACAAACCACGCATAATTCTGACATTTACGACATAAAATACACGTTATGGTCTCGTTTTCATTATAATTAAGTGGTAAAAGGATGGGTGTTTTCACACCTATCAAATCCCCTACACTTGACCATTGCAATGTCCTCATGCAATGCATTAATCACAAAGCAAGATTACACTTTTCATCACAATCAATCCACATTGGCCTTTATTAAAGAGATAGAAAATAACAAAACAAGTAAAGAAATTAAAGACTTACCTTAGGGTTTTGGAATGTCATGAATAATTACCATCCTCAAGTTTCACGTTCCTCATACCAAGCTTAAAAAACGAGATCATTGTTATTATAAGTTAGCAAACTAACACGAATTCATGTGGGCCAATTATTCACTTAGACTCCCTTATTCCTAGGTGTATCTCTTATATTTTATTATTGTCTTGAATGATCACGAGGATGCATTGTTGACTTATTTCGATAGTTATTTAGGCATAAAATAAAGTGGGACGATTTAATCAATAGTTAGCTAGAGGATAAAATCTTTTAAAACTGCTTCTCGGGACCTCATAAAGTTCATGTCTTGGCATAACTCGCTTCACGATTTGAGACCTTTCTCGGACCGATATTTGGCAGTGAATTCATACTTCAAATCTTGAGAGACGTTCATGAAATAGTGGTCTTCTCTTCATAATAGGAATTTCTTCACTTGAAGTTTTGAGAGATTCTTCATATTTGGACCACGACTTCTTCATTTTTCTCCAATCTTTATTTGGGATTTTGATATACAACGATCCGCCTCCTTTTAGGACTTAGATCTATTTATCCTCATACCTTGTTAGGGCCTTTTTGGATAGACTTCTCCATGATCTTTTGGGGAGTTTTTGCTTTTCGTCGTGTGTCTCGATCCTTTCATATTGATTTTCGATAAATGATTCTTCACATCACTTTTGGATCTTTAGCAACAAAATGTAGCCCTCATGACTTGTTAGGACCTTTTCGGACTCACCAATCTTCGCATCCCGCTTCAATAAGTTATGCCTTGGATATGAACTCTAATTAATACCGAGAAACTTTTAAACGATCTTGGGCTAGAAGCTAAGTAACTTTTCAAATCGTACAACCTTATTTATTGCAGATAAATTTATTAGCAAGCGATGGGAGAATAGGCTTATAATCAACTCACATAAATTCACGAAAGAATACCAAACTTATAATTGACTCTATCATCTCTCGTTATCCACAATTTAAAATCTCAAGGAATGAGACTCGTGGATGCTTAGCCAAATAAATCAAAGTTTTGGGTTTTAGAGTCGTCTATAGGATCTTGCAAATTCTTAGACTTTTTCAAGTTTAGAAATCGCATTTTAAAGTTCCCTTGATAAACGACTCTCTAGGATCAATAATAGGAACTTGCGAAAAGTTCTTGTTCTTAACCCGTGAGAGTTAAGACTTTCGCGTTTTAAAGCTCCCTAAATAAAAGCCTAGCAAAACTTGACTTAAACACGTTAAGGATACTAGCTAGAGTAAACTTAGATAAGTAAACTCGGGTTGAGTCACAATATTCACGACTTTAAAAAATTTAAAACCACTTTATTAAACTTTATTTTAGCAAGGAAAGTAAATAACGATAACAAAGGAAAAACTACTAGGCCAAAATAGATTAAAAAATTTGAAAAATGTCGAAAAATCAAATTTTCCGGTTAAAATGAGGACAAATACAAGGAAAAGCCCACTTAACTTCGATAGAAGTCCCCCTACACTTAATATAAACATTGTCCTCAATGTTTAAGCATGTGGGAGTAAACTCCCCTACACTTAGGACATTGTACACTTTGTTTAAATCTCGCTAAGGAAGAGACAACTAAAGTGATTCCTATTTTACTATTGAAGAATATAAAATAGAGAATCAAAAGAGTTTAGGATAGAACCGGGAAGACGGAAACATGGAATCACGGGTCATCAAAAATCATCAAGAGTGTGTCTTTGAAGCTTTAATCCCTGCACATAATAAGAAAGAAAACAAGAAACACCAACGGGGCTCCCCCCTACACTTATGGTGAAAACATATAAAGATAGATACTCGGGTTGCCTCCGGCAGAGCGCTTGTTTATATTAACCGAGTCACGAGCCTGACTCGTCCTCGAATTAATGGTCCATGGGGAAGCCTCGAATGTAATACCGGGATCAAAGACCTTGTCCTCGTTCCTGGAGGACGTTAATAAAGGAGAGGCCGGAGGATAAGTCTTAAAGGGTAGAAAAGTCCTCTCAACATACGAAAAGTATGTGAAATCATGATCCACGGGAGGTGGGGTGGGTAAAAGAATCACATTGTCATCCTCCAAAGACAATGGATGTTCAGAAAGCGGCAAAGCCGTAAGGTTATCAATTCTAAAATAATCAATGTCACCTCCCGGGTCAAAGCACTCATCTTCCGTAATAGTGGCTAAAGGAGTGGATGAAAGGTGCTCGGGAGGGGGACTTGGGACGATACCTTCCTGCAGCAAATTATCAAAAATAATATCCCCCTCCGTTTCATCATCATCAATACCCGGAGGTATTGAGTGAATGTCGATTTCTTCCAGCAATGGGTCATTATCTTCAACGGGAGGAATAGATGGAGGTAAAGACTCAGAAAGAGGGGGAGACGTCAACTGTTCGATTTGAGCAATAAGAAGATGTAATTTCCGTAATCTATCGCGAATAATCACGTCTTCCATCTCATCTACAAGAGCAAGTTCATCGGTGAACTTCTCGTAAGCCGGAGAGAATAAATCGTCATCGCCCGCATCTCCCGGTGGAGATTGAGAAATTTCAAAAGTGAAATTCTCATAGCGCGGAGAAAAATCGGTATCATCAGGATCGATCTCCTCCGTAAGAGCAACGTCGTCCTCAAGCTCCATAGTAGTCGGTATGTCACAAACCTCATCATCAAAGAATTTATCGAGACCAAAATCACTAATCTCACTAAATGAATCTCCATCCTTAGATGCATTAGGAATATCGAGAGTAGGAGTGGCAACTTCAGAAGATTGTTTGAGAGCGTAGACATCATCGTCGTAATCATCGTCATAATAGACTGGACCATTCCAATTAGGAGTGACATAGTCGGCTAACTCTTCCTTGATAACCTCCACATCTTTAAGAAGCTCATGAAGCAACTTTTGTTGTTCATCTCCCCGAGTATGTTCAATTAAAACAATTCTATCCCACGCTGTAATTAAACATTTTGGTGTAGAAAAGAAGGGAAAACGACCAAATTGGCTCAAAAAGGTGTTGGTGGATTTCAAGATTTCGTCACAATCAAGCAAAGGTTGCCTTTCCTGATGCAAGTCAGCTCGGATTTGAGCTAAACTTTCTAAACATCATTCAAAGTAGTGAGTTGTTGGTCAAGACTAATTTGCTGAGAGGATTGATGATTAGGGTGTGATGTGGGGGCTCAAAGTTATACACACTGGGATGATAGCACGGAATTTTCTCAAAGATGTTCATCGGTTGACAAGAAGAAGCATCGTGAGGGCCCCCACAAATATAGCACCACGGGTATGGAGAAAAACCTGGTGAGTTTTGTGGATAGCTATATCCATTGTCATAATTGTAACCCGGTTCTTGCCCGTGACCATACGGGTATCGAACCGGACACGAAACATGCCAAAGATAATCGCTTCCACAATAGATGCAAGGGGGAATAGGAGGTGGATTAGAAAAGGACGAATTAGTCGAGTTGCACGATGGACAAAATCTGAATTGTGTATTGTCGATATCGTTTCCGCACCGCTCACATGTACACCATTGACATGAGTCGTTCCCGTATAATCGTCTCCCACACCCGACGCAATGGACATAAGCATCCATAAAGAAAAATAGATAAGCAAGAAGAATATTTTTGGTGCAAAACTTTGAAAAAGAAATGCGTTTTATGATTTTTTAAATGTTTTTGGGATTTTTGAAAATTTTTGACACGAAAAATAACGTTCAAAAAACTGTTAATCTTCACGAAAAGAGCCGGCAGCGGCGCCATTTAATAACTAGATTTTACTAGGTTAAAAGTTCCTTTCTCGGTATCTTCTCGAATTGATTAAGGTTTAAGTGTGACTCAGTCGTTCTTGGTAACGAAAAGGGAATTGTTTGGAGTAGTAAGCTAATTAAAAATAAAGACTTGGAACGATAAAAATAAAGACGGTAAAAAGAAATAATAAAAGATAAAAACTTGACGGGAAATTAATGACGAGAAATTAAAAGGCAAACTTAAAAGTAAATAAGGCAAACTTAAAGTTAAACTAAAGGCAAGTAAATTAAAAGTGCCACTAACTAAAAAGGCGGGAAAAATAAAGTCTAAAACTAAATATAAAATTGCAAATTTACAAAAGAAATCAGCTCATCCGGAATAAATCCTTCATCCGGAATGTTACCTTCATCCGGAAAAACACGCTCATCCGGAATAACTCATTCATCCGGAATAATTGCTTATTCGGAATCCCTTGTTCATCCGGAATAAACATTCATCCGGAATACATATGCTTATTCGGAATAAATGGCTTCATCCGGAATAAAAAGCTAAAGACTTTGATTCGGAATATAACTGCTCATCCGGAATATCTCTTCATTCGGAATAATAGTGCTCATCCGGAATAAAAGTGCTCATCCGGAATGTAGAGCTTCATTTGGAATAATCTAAAGAAAAGGCTGGTTCGGAATATTCAACTGATGCGAAATAATTAAGAAGAAATGCTGGTTCGGAATAACTTAAAATAAACGTTCATTCAGAATAAGGGTTTCTTATGCGGAATATAAAGAAGAAAAGGTTGGTACGGAATAAATTGCTGATCCGGAATACCTAGACTAAACCCTTCATTCGAAAAGTTTAGCTGGTTCGGAATCTGGGGAAACAAATTGGTGCGAAGAACAAGGAAGGCAAAAGAGACACGAATTCAATCAAATCTAACCAAGATAAACCAAAAGATTAAACCAAAATAACCACCAATGATCAATTAACAATAATCAATTAAAACAAATCAACAAAAACTCACAAATATAACCAAATCAATCAAAACCCACTTGATGAAAAACCATAAAACTCAAGAACACAATCATGAACAAAAGCAAAGATTAAACAAGAAAGGTAGAAGAAGATTAATTAAAAACTTGATTAAAAAGTAAATGATTCAACAATTAAAACATGAAAATTAAATCTTACCTATTAAATCTTGAGAGAGAAAGTATAAATTTAGAGAGAGAAAGCATAAAACTAAACTATTCCTAATCTACTCCTAAAACTAACCAACCCTCTCCTAACAAATGAGGGTGGTATATATAGGAGAGGGGAGTGGTTGGTGGCTTCTCCTTTCTTTCTTTTCTTCCGTCTCGTCTTTAAAGTCTCGACTTTTGGCTCGGGATTTCTTTAAACTCGTCTTGAAATTTCTTCATAAGTAAGAGTTGAGTTCTTCGGTTTATTAAACTTCCGTCTTTGGACTTTTTCTTTGATAAATCTTCAGAATAGGCCTTGGACTTCCATTCTTTTTGCACTCTTGATTTCTTGACTTCGTCTTTTGTCTTTTTCTTTGATAAAAGCCCGTGAAAGCCCGTGTTTTCTTTCCTTTTCACATTTTGGTCCTAAAACACAACAAAAACACAAACCTCGCATAATTCCGACATTTACGACATAAAATACACATTATGGTCTCGTTTTCATTATAATTAAGTGGTAAAAGGATGGGTGTTTTCACACCTATCAAGGCGCTGACAGGTTTAAAGTTGGCGCTGACAAGAATAAATTTAACGCTGATTGAAAGCGTTAACACTTGTTGTCCGATATGTGGTTTTTCAAATGCCTTCAGGTGTTGTCCGATATTGGAGAACACACAGCGATGATTTCTTGGATATAAGAGGATATTGGACGACAAAAGGAATAGCTGCTGTTTGGAAAATTGATACGATTTTGGCACACAAAAAGAGGTATTCACACGCAAAGGTACATGGAATATCCGTTTTATACAGAATATCACATTGATATTTATGGCTCGGATATTTTTCATAAAGAAGTATATGATTAAGGGGAAGAATTCTTATGGTAAGTTTGATGTTGAAGTAAGTTTTCACAAATTTGTTTTTCTTATTTTGGTGAGAAATACACCTTGTCTTTGTACTAAATATATTGTTATCGCTTAAAACTAGCTCATAGTTGTGGAGGTTACCAGTACCTATGTAACAAAAACTGTGGTGAGCAATACACCTTGTCATTGGACTAAATATATTGTTATAGTTTACAATTAGCTCATAGTTGTGGGGGTTACCAGTACCCATGTAATAAAACTGTTGGGTGAGCAATACACCTTTTCATTGGATCAAATATATTGTTATAGCTAACAGCTGGCTTATAGTTGTACGGTTTTTGTTTGTTTTAGTTCCCGTTCGTACCAATAAACTAAGCCCCCTTTTGCAATGAAAGGTTTGCGTTTTTCTCTAGTCGTTTAGACAACTAGTGTAACACCCCCAAATTTCGGTCATAACAGCGGAATGGTCATTGGGTGTTACTATCATGGTTCAATCGCATAATCATAGAAAACGGCTCAAAACAAGTCGTTTTAATAAACATCCATTCATTATCATTTAATAAAAGTACAATTCATACACGGTCCCAGATAACTTCAAGTTTACAAAAGCTAGTAATAGGTAAAATTTATTTGAATGGATATAATTTATAAAAGCGGGCCAAAATATTTCAAATAAGCAAGCTTCACGAAACCGCCTTCCTCGAGTGCCTTCCCAATGGACCTGAGATAAAACATGCTAAAAAGTCAGCAAAATTGGCCGAGTGAATCTATAGAGTTTTAATTTAAACAATGAGAACACAAGTATTCAAAATAACCTTCCATGGTTAATAATTTATCAAAGACAATTACGTTGTACGGACATAATTATCGTGTCATTACATAAGTCTCGTGACATTGAACGTTAAATATTTTATTTCAGCTCAACACACCTAGCCAAGTGCGTATATTTCTCTTATACAATGCATCCGATGTTTCATTACTAGTGCATCACAACACCACGCGAGAGCTAATGGCGACCGGACTGGGCGTCACACCGATAGATCTATCCATAGCATTAGCGTTACTTCGATTAACAATTCACGATTCATGGGTCTTTTAAGGCTAAACAAACTTATGTAATAAATTTCATCTAAACATACAATTAAGTTCCTTGTGTTTAATTTTAAAACAATCATGAGTTTACCATAACTTATAGTTGTACTTTTCAAATTCAATAAATACTTTTCAAGTAAATAGGGTTCCTACAACTTCTCGTTGCACCCATTAATAGGATTTCCACAACTTCTCGTTGTACCCTTTATTTTAATAAAACAAGCATGTTATTCCCTCGTGGGTTTTATAAAACAAATAAACATGTTAAAAGCGAGGCTATAGACTCACCTTAGCCAATAGTGGTAATGAGACGATCGCTGACGATTAGTGATGCCCGTTTAAACACGAAAACCGCAACCTACCAAACAAGGCGCGTTCGTTAATAATAGACTTAAGTATAAATCATACTTAAATAATATAAAAATAAAAATTACAAAACCAAGACAATCCCGAAAAATTTAATAATACAAGTGTTATTACTATACCCTTTTATTCAACACTATTCTTTTTAAACACTTGCACTCTCGATATTGACCCGTCTTAAGACGCCAAGTCAACGCAAGTCAAACTATCATTTTACTTCCCTCGGACCAGTAACTAAGTCATTTATATAATGACTTAACACTTGAGTAAATCACCATGTCCAATGGCGAATACTCAATTCACGCCACATAATTATTGAACTACGTGTCCAAAATACCAATCAGCATGTACACTCCGAATGTACACACCAATCTATCCTATCTACACTTGTCCGATTTCGACGAAACTTGGTGACAAACTCACATATAATATGAATAAGACTCAGTTTAAGTTTCATTCAAAAGTATTACTTCTAAGACCTTCTGCCCGACACACCTTCGTGTTATACAAACCGGACAGTTTTACGCCTTTTACTTGTAAAACCATTTTGACATATCTAAACAACTCCATTTATAAAACCGACACTCGGGTTTGAAAATAGACTCATGACCTGAGGTTTAGACATTAACATCAGTCCTTGAACATTTTTAAAACTCATTCTATAGTCCCCGAGATTCGATCCAAATATCGACAACAATTTTCGGATTGTGCCGATACTCGTCTCCCGGTACACGAATACTAAAATTGTTGTAACTTCGCACTCGTTTAGAGTTGAAAGTCCTACTTTATATCAAATCGAAGCTAACAAAATTCTCTACGACCCTATCTTATTAGTTTAACAAGATTATTTCAGTAAGTAATTCAAAAATGCCCTTTAAGTTACTGCCCAAAATTAGCTCTTTAAAAATCATACTAAAACAATATTTCAACCCATTTTAACAATTTTTATACTTCTAATATCACCCTAATATCATCATAACACATTTATTTAACTCCTAACACCCTTGAATGATCATAAATAAATAATCCTTTCAAAAATTTTAACATGCAATACTCAAAAATTAAATACAACAACACTAACAACATAATTACTTCATGAAAATAGATCAAACTAGCATAGATCATATCAAAATCTTAAAAGTTGGTGCATGTTGATAAAAATAATACCAAAAGAAGCTCCTTTAAATTCTAAGGATGGTTTTTGAGTTGGTTTTCTTGGATTCAATCTAGATCAAAAATTTCATGGATGTTTTGTTGGTGTTTTTGAGCCGTGGGTTTCAAAGAGAGATGATTTGAAATTTTTTTAATGAATAAAATGAGGTGTGTGTGTGAGTGGAGACTATTTATATAGTAGGATGAGGGTAGTTTTTGCTAATTTTTGATAGTTTTGGTCCAAAATGAAATTAAATAGTTGTAAGGGTAGAAAATGTAAATATTAAATTTTGAAAATATTTATGGGACTCGTGTTTCGTAAAAATACTTTTTAAAAGTTAAAACGCTTCTTAAAAATAATAATATCACTTCGACACGAATGAAAACATAAATTTCTGGGCATCTGTCGGTATCGCGATCATTAGTAGTTCTCGTCATTCGTTAAAACGTAAAGCACGAGAAATAAAAATTAAATATAATAAATACAATAAAATCATGCATATGATAATTTGAGAATATAAGATCGATACTTAATATTTTTCTTGTTGGTTTTCATCAAAACGACATTCTTACGTTAAGTTTCAAGTCATAACTTTCTTGGTTAATCGATAATTTAAAATTCTCATTAAAATAAACATATGATACTTATTAGTCGAGATTAAAATAACGACCTGAAATTGACGGATTGTCACATTATCCCCACCAAATTGGGATCTTCGTCCCGAAGATCAACTTGCGTTCTTCCTCGATCGCTCGTTGAAATTAAAGAGTTAAACGTATTTTGGTCCTCGTCTTGAGTTCCATCACACATGACAATAGGAATTCGACTTTGCTTCGGTTGCCTAACTTCCTTATCGATAATATCAACAAGTACTTTGATGAAATGCAACTTACCGTCGATTCATACTTCATCAAGAGAGATAATAAGATCTTCGTCATGAAGAAATTTCTTTAGGTTCGACATAGGAAAAGTATTGTAAATTCCTTGTAGCTCTCGAGGTAATTTAAGTTTTCATGCCGTCGGACCTACCATCGATGTCATCTCGAATGGTCCAAACTAACGGGGACTTAACTTCCTACGTTTTCCAAAATACATAACACCTTTTCAGGGTGATAGCTTTGGCATAAATTTTCCACCTACCTCGATTTCCAAAGTTTTTCGCTTCACATTGTCATAACTTCTATGTCTACTACGAGCAGTTAACAAACGATTCTTAACTAGCACGATCGACTTATTTATCAGAATAAAATGAGCAGAGTTAATCGGTCAACATTGACACAAATCGAATCATATTCAGACTGAGTTTTCGAGAGCTTAACAATGAATCCATTGTTATTTGCTCCAACTTCACGAATGATAACGAATAACACAATCGTAATCACTTAATAGGCTTATTTACCTCTTTTATTCTAGAATACATTGTAGGCTCTTACTATTGGCTGATACCGTACCTTAGTGCCATACATTTAATGTCTCAATAGACGAAGAGTAAAATCATTGCACCCAATTACAAGTCATGGGTTGAGCAGTTTCCTCATTCTTCCTAGGTTTCCTACAAGCATATACAAATCAAAACAACCCCAAATCATAAAGGAGATGTATCACGATCAACAACAAAATCTTTACTTCCTTCAGATAACGGTAAGATCGGCGTGCTGCAGAGTTTTCTTTTCATGGTCTGAAAAGCTTTCTCTTCATTATCACCCCACACATACGGTTCATTCTTTTTAGTTAGCTTAGTTAATGGTTTTGATATCAAAGAGTATCTTTCAATAAACCTTCAGTAATAACTAGCCAAACCTAGAATTTTTCATACTTCAGTTGGAATAGTTGGAACATTCAAATTTTTGAGGGCTTCGATTCTCACAGAATCAACATGTATGCCACTTTTGTCAATCACATGACAGAGAAGTTGTATAGAACCAAGCCAAAAAATCACACTTTAAGAATTTTGGGTACATCTTTTCGTTCTTTAACAAGTTCAAGATAATACCTAAGTGTTCGGCATGTTCTTTCTCGCTCTTAGAGCAGATTAGAATATCATCAATGAAAACAATCACGAATTTATCAAGACACGGCTTACACATACAATTCATTAAGTCAATGAATACAACAGGCATATTGGTCAAACAAGAAGGCATAACACTAAACTCAGAATGATCATCACAAGTTCTAAACGCCATGATAGGAATATCTTCCTCGCGTATCCAAAGTTGATGATAAGCAAAACAAAGATCAATCTAGGAGGAAACACCAGAATCTTGGAGAAAACACGAGAATTTTGAAGTTGATCAAATAGATCATCAATTCATAGAAGCGGGAAACGATTCTTGATCGTTAGCTTATCCAGCTCTTGGTAATCGATACACATACGAAACGAATCATCTTTCTTCTTAGCGAATAGAATAGGAGTTCTACAAACTGACAAGCTCGATCGACTAAAACCTCTATCAGATAGTTCTTAATACTGCAAAAATAATTACCTCAACTCAGAGGGTGCTAATGAATATGTCTCATGTGCCACAATTGTAGCACAAGAAATTAGATCAATTAAGAATTCTATTTGCCTTGGAGGCGGAAGCCTTGGCAAATCTTCCAGAAATACTTCAGAGTAGTCACAAATGACTAGAGTAATTCTACTTACTTCTCTTACAATTCCTTCTACGATACCTAAGCCATGAATAATCCACAACCTTTTTCGATATATTTACGAGCTCTAATGCACGAAAAGAATTTTCAATTTGGAATTATTTTTCCCTTCAGTGACCTTGTCAGCCTTGCCTTGAATTATGTGTCCCATGAGCTAATAAGCCACGCAGACAGCTTCACAAAAGCAATTGGCTTAGAAGAAGTCACATCACCACATATATTCTTGGTCAGCCGTGAATAGACTGCTTGACCTTGACGGTTCGGGTGCCACAATTCTTGGACATAAAAGTGTCAACTTATGGAAACACTTGATATATCTACCAATGTTAGTTCCCTTCAGTTTCAAATTTTACAACACTAGCTCCATACTTTGGAAATACTTCGAGGACAAGCTCCTCAGTTAACCGTTTCCTCACCTTAGTCCATGGTGTCCCATAAGTAACGATACCTATGGAAGCAAGTCTGCCATTCCACCAAATTAATGCACGACCTTGGAGAGTAGCGATTTCAAACTGCACCTTATCCTCCTGACTAGGGTCACTGATTTGAAAGACTGACGCCAGCTTTTCAACAACTGACACAATCCTCCATCATCTTTAGTCCCCTTAAGATTCTACGGTTTACGCTTAATGAATGAAGTGTAGTTATAGCTTCTAACTTCGGGCACATTTGTTCCATCCATACCACGAACATTATCGGCTCCAGCTTCAGCTCCACCGGTTCCGATTCCACCAGTTTTAGCTTCAGCTCCAGTTCCAGATCCATCATTCATGTTGGCCATGAATTCAACTAAAGATACAGCAACTTATTCACTAATAACTTGGCACATTCGTGCTTCAGTCATAGCTTTCATTGACTGTATGAGTCTTGTGTAACGCAAATCAAATCATAATGAGTATTCATTCAATGATTGCCTTATACCACAGAAATTTAAATGAGAAAGGTAAAGAAAGATAATAATAGAACGATGTAGAAACAGGAATCAAAAGATAGTCATTCCATTGGTCACAAAGTAGTACAAATCGTATTGTCAACATTATGGATAATCATCGTCTAATGCCATACAACTTAAAAGACTAGTCCTACTAACTGTTGTCACAGTTTAGTTAAGGATTAATGAGAAGATACTACAATTGATAAACTAATATACTAAGAGTTACTAGGTATTTCACATGGCTAAGAAAACTCCTCGGTCCCACAAGAAGAAGATTTCTTTAATGTCTTTCAGAGACGCTTGATATCCTCCTCAATTGGTACTTTTGGAACAGCCCCAATACAACCATTTCACGATCAAGGAATTAAAGGAACAAAATCAAATAATGAATCGAGCAAACAAATTATGAGCCAATAAGAGTTTAATCACGCAGATGCTATATGCTTAAGCCCACACGTTTATGAATCATTATTCCATGGATTGATCAAGTCCTTCCAAATAAGATTCATAAACTTGTAGTTCAACAATTTATAATCTCCTTGTTCAAATAAATGGCCAATTTATTTCAACGATTATAAATCACTTTATTCAAGCATCGCCAGCTCAACGCAAAAGATCAAGATCAAAACAAACGAGAAACTGATTTAACAGGAAATGATCAGTGATATGATATGGAATCCTGGTTGGCATGTGAATACCATACAAATCAATCTCAATTCCTAACAATCAATAGTACCATCTCAGACAAACTTGTTTTTATCAAAACAGTATAATGTCAAATATTAATGAAAATGCAAATTAAATTTGCTAAACGAAATGAACGGATCGACAAATCAGGAATAAGGACCAACGAAATCAAAATCCTTGTAACCAAAAGAATATCAGCAAGAATATTAACCATTTCGTTGGGATCATGTATATCCGCAACTTAGTTAATCTCGAGAACAAGAGGATTCATTTCAGAAATAGCTTCGACGCTAGCATTAAAATGACTAGGGTGGCTTCGTGACAATCTATGTCATATAAATCTCGTATAAGTATAAAATTATCATTTATAATTAAATAAATGAAAACATACCTTGTAATTCACAAATATAAATAATCGATAAAGATTACAACATATATATAATCCCATATATATATATATATATACTTTCATTCTCGTCCATTGGCAGCTCGGAGGTTTCACTTGCAACAGTTATAGTTAAAAGATTTCAAAAATTCATTTTTGGAAAATCTTTTCATTCTCTATAACTTGAGCTCTAATCCCAATCTGTAACACCCCCAAATTTCGGTCATAACAACGGAAGGGTCATTGGGTGTTACTATCATGGTTCAATCTCATAATCATAGAAAACGGCTCAAAACAAGTCGTTTTAATAAACATCCATTCATTATCATTTAATAAAAGTACAATTTCATACACGGTCCTAGATAACTTCAAGTTTACAAAAGCTAGTAATTGGTAAAAATTATTTGAATAGATATAATTTATAAAAGCGGGCCAAAATATTTCAAATAAGCAAGCTTCACGAAACCGCCTTCCTCGAGTGCCTTCCCAATGGACCTGAGATAAAACATGCTAAAAAGTCAGCAAAATTTGCCGAGTGAATCTATAGAGTTTTAATTTAAACAATGAGAACACAAGTATTCAAAATAACCTTCCATGGTTAATAATTTATCAATGACAATTATGTTGTACGGACATAATTTTCGTGTCATTACATAAGTCTCGTGACATTGAACGTTAACATATATTATTTCAGCCCAACACACTTAGCCAAGTGCGTATATTTCTCTTATACAATGCATCCGATGTTTCATTACTAGTGCATCACAACACCACGTGAGAGCTAATCGCGACCGGACTGGGTGTCACCCCGATAGATCTATCCATAGCGTTAGCGTTACTTCGATTAACAATTCACGATTCATGGGTCTTTTAAGGCTAAACAAACTTATGTAATAACTTTCATCTAAACATACAATTAAGTTCCTTGTGTTCAATATTAAAACAATCATGAGTTTACCACAACTTATAGTTGTACTTTTGAAATTCAATAAATACTTTTAAAGTAAATAGGGTTCATACAACTTCTCGTTGCACCCATTAATGGGATTTCCACACCTTCTCGTTGTACCCTTTATTTTAATAAAACAAGCATGTTATCCCCTCGTGGGTTTTATAAAACAAATAAACATGTTAAAAGCGAGGCTATAGACTCACCTTAGCCAATAGTGGCAATGAGACGATCGCCGACGATTAGTGATGCATGTTTAAACACAAAAACCGCAACCTACCAAATAAGGCGCGTTCGTTAATAATCGACTTAAGTATAAATCGTACTTAAATAATATAAAAAACAAAATTACAAAACCAAGACAATTCCGAAAAATTTAATAATACAAGTGTTATTACTATACCCTTTTATTCACCACTATTCTTTTTAAACACTTGCACTCTCGATATTGACCCGTCTTAAGACGCCAAGTCAACGCAAGTCAAACTATCATTTTACTTCCATCGGACCAGTAACTAAGTCATTTATATAATGACTTAAACACTTGAGTAAATCACCATGTCCAATGGCGAATACTCAACTCATGCCACATAATTATTGAACTACGTGTCCAAAATACCAATCAGCATGTACACTCCGAATGTACACACCAATCTACCCTATCTACACTTGTACGATTTCGACGAAACTTGGTGACAAACTCACATATAATATGAATAAGACTCAGTTTAAGTTTCATTCAAAAATATTACTTCTAAGACCTTCTGCCCGACACACCTTCGTGTTATAAAACCGGACAGTTTTACGCCTTTTACTTGTAAAACCATTTTGACATATCTAAACAACTCCATTTACTTGTAAAACCATTTTAACATCAATCCTTGAACATTTTTAAAACTCATTCTATAGTCCCCGAGATTCAATCCAAATATCGACAACAATTTTCGGATTGTGCCGATACTCGTCTCCCGGTACACGAATACTAAAATTGTTGTAACTTCGCACTCGTTTGGAGTTGAAAGTCCTACTTTATATCAAATCCAAGCTAACGAAATTGTCTACAACCCTATATTATTAGTTTAACAAGATTAATTCAGTAAGTAATTCAAAAATGCCCTTTAAGTTACTGCCCAAAATTAGCTCTTTAAAAATCATACTTAAACAATTTTTCAACCCATTTTAACAATTTTTATACTTCTAATATCACCCTAATATCATCATAATACATTTATTTAACTCCTAACACCCTTGAATGATCATAAAAAAAATAATCCTTTCAAAAATTTAAACATGCAATACTCAAAAATTAAATACAACAACACTAACAACATATTTACTTCATAAAAATAGATCAAACTAGCATAGATCATATCAAAATTTTAAAAGTTGGTGCATGTTGATAAAAATTATACCAAAAGAAGCTCCTTTAAATTCTAAGGATGGTTTTTGAGTTGGTTTTCTTGGATTCAATCTAGATAAAAAATTTCATGGATGTTTTGTTGGTGTTTTTGAGCCGTGGGTTTCAAAGAGAGATGATTTGAAATTTTTTTAATGAATAAAATGAGGTGTGTGTGTGAGTGGAGACTATTTATATAGTAGGGTGAGGGTAGTTTTTGCTAATTTGTGATAGTTTTGGTCCAAAATGAAATTAAATAGTTGTAAGGGTAGAAAATGTAAATATTAAATTTTGAAAATATTTATGGGACTCGTGTTTCGTAAAAATACTTTTTAAAAGTTAAAACGCTTCTTAAAAATAATAATATCACTTCGACACGAATTAAAACATAAATTTCTGGGCATCTGTCGGTATCGCGATCATTAGTAGTTCTCGTCATTCGTTAAAACGTAAAGCACGAGAAATAAAAATTAAATATAATAAATACAATAAAATCATGCATATGATAATTTGAGAATATAAGATCGATACTTAATATTTTTCTTGTTGGTTTTCATCAAAACGACATTCTTACGTTAAGTTTCAAGTCATAACTTTCTCGGTTAATCGATAATTTAAAATTCTCATTAAAATAAACATATGATACTTATTAGTCGAGATTAAAATAACGACCTGAAATTGACGGATTGTCACTACTAGGGGAAGAGTTTATCAACTAGTGAGCAATTGGGTGAAAGAAATACAAAGTTTGGGTTATTCTACTTCTACATCAAAATTATTGTACTTATTTTTCTTCAAGTTCATTACACATAGCCTACATTTGGAGAATCTTCGATTGCATACATTGTTTCCTTCCTTATTGATGTGACAAAAAGGGGAAGACATACATGCTAGACTTGAGGGGAAGCAATTTGAAGATGATGTACCACTTACAAGAGATACACAAAGAGTTTTGACGACATAAACTAGGGGAAGATTGTTAGGTCAAAAAGTTGATGTGGCAGAAACTCAAAACGAAGAAAACATGAAGACATTTGTTCAAGTGTTGACACATTTCGTCTAAGCGTTGACAAGTGTAAATTAGGCGTTGTCAGAAGTCAACAAAAGTCAAACGCTGTTGGAAATATCTATTTAGGATAAGTATTCAAGATTACTTTATTTATTTGGGTTACTCTATTGTGTCTAAGGTTTATCTATTGTGTCTAAGGGAATTAAATATCTATTTTGGAAATATCTATTGTGTTTATGGTTTTAACAGTGAACATAGGTTTGGGTTAATCTACTTCTACATCAATATTACTTTATTTATTTTTCTTCAAAATCATTACACAAAGCCTACATTTGGAGAATCTTCAAGATTGCGTACATTGTTTACTTCCCTGTTGATGTGACAAAAAGGGGAAGACATACATGCTACAATTGAGGGGAAGCAATTTGAAGATGATGTATAACTTACAAGAGATACACAAAGAGTTTTGCCGACATCAACTAGGGGAAGATTGTTGGGTCAAAAAGTTGATGTGGTAGAAACTCAAAAACGAAGAAAACATGAAGGCATTTGCTCAACGTTGACACATTGTGTCTAAGCGTTGACAAGTGTAAATTAGGCGTTGTCAAGAGTAAATTAGGCGTTGACAGAAGTCAACAAAAGTAAAACGCTGTTGGAAATGTCTATTTAGGATAAGTATTCAGAATATTATTCTGTATTAGTTATTTAAATAGAAAATTTACATGTTTATTCATAGTTATCTCTTGTAAACCCTAATCCTTAGTCTATAAAAGGAACCAAGGTTTGTTAGGTTTTTCATATCATTCATACAAGATGTAAACCTAAAGCGTGTGTCGACTAGGTGTGGGATTCAATATATACACACCTAGTGATTGTTGATTATTAATATAATTAGCAATCCAATTGTTTAATTCATGTGTTATTGTGCCCAAACACCTTGTTAATGGTTATTGTTCTAATTCTGCTTTGATTATGTTAATCATATGAACAATGATCATTCCTAGTAGCTAAAAGATCCGAATCTATAGGATTCCACAAGAGGATGGTGCCTTTTCATGACTACGTTTAAGATACATTTATAAATACAATGATTTAACAGTCGTATCTTTTCACGAATAACCACCATGCAATAACCGTCAACCGTCACCACAATAACTATAAATTCATCGCTGATCTTGATTTCTTCGGATTCCTTGGGTGTTTTGATGTCGATCGTTGCCCCCAATCTTTCATGGGCTGCCGATGATCAGTCTACCAGTCGGTGAAACCTGGGATGATGTGATGTTGATTCCTTTTTATTTGAATCGTTGAGGTAATATTCATACCTATTATTTTGGTGTATTTGAATTCATAAACTTGCGCTTGATTATTGTTTGGTTTCTATTTTGTATGTGCTATGAACCGTAATTTCATTTGTAGTAGTCACTTTTGATTCATACATTTTATGTTGGTTAGAGGCCTATTATCAGTTTCTAACTGCCCCAAGGGATGTTTGTGTGTATTGATATACTGTCGAAATTGCCTTTGTGACTCAGAGACACAAATATGAATGGATTTCGATTTTCAATTAATGGAGTGCAATTTCTTGGCTATGATGATGAATAGTGGGCGGGATTAAGTTGAGACTGCCCACATCTTAGCAGGGCAGCCTATTATGGCTGCAGCCATGGTGGGCATGTCCCTTTTTTCTTTCATTGTGACTCATCTGAGCCTACTTCACCACGGTTGTTGCCCCTGAGTGTATGATGGGTTGGTAACGGTCGGGTAACCAGATACACATATGGGTTAGGTGGTCAGATGAATACGCGATGGGTTAATAGACGGTATATGATTAATAATGGAAATTCACGGGAAATGATAGCAGTTGGTTTTGATTGATACTTGCTGTTGGTTATTGTTGGTTTGCCACAGTTTTTGTGTTCCCATGAACAGTAGCTTTATTTTCCGCTTATTGCTAGGGTCGTTGTCGCCTTCTTTTATGGGTTGGCGACGTCCGACGGTAGCTACTGTGTTGGTATCTGTTAAATACTTGGTTAATGAGATTTGTAGGCTATGTTGATAAATAACGGTTCCGAGCCTACCTTTATACGCTTTAAAAAGCGATGGTACCCACGACCGTTGCCCCATGTCTATGCTGGGTTGGTGACGGTCGACTAAATTGAGACATAGATGAGCTCTTCCCTGTGCCATGCCTGCCCTTTGACGAACTTATAAGGTTGCCAGATTCCTGTTCATAACACCCACACACTGTGACCACTAAACTATAGTAGGTTATAATGAGGTTGCCTGATCTCGGCTTGCCTTTTTAGGATTTGCAAAGTGGTTCACAATTTATTTTGACCAGGATCGTTGCCTCAAGTTTTGGACGGCTTGGTGATGGTCAAATTAAGCTGATTGTAAACACGGTCTGTGCATCTTATGAAAAGTGTTTCGATTGATGTTTGTTGGTGATGATGATCAGTAACGGACTTGGAAATTGAGACCACCCACATCTTGGCTGGGCAGCCCATTAAGGCTGCAGCCATGGCGGGCGTGTCCATTTTTCCCTTAACTGTACGTTATCTGAGCCTACCTTATGCATAATATAAAACGTTGAAGTGAATTTAGAATTCTGCGGCTGTGATGAAAAACCTATCTGAGCCTATATAAGAAAATCTGCAAGTCTCAACGTTTTGTGTTTGAATCGGAAA
Source organism: Glebionis coronaria (assembly GCA_025667525.1). Classification (NCBI taxonomy): domain Eukaryota; kingdom Viridiplantae; phylum Streptophyta; class Magnoliopsida; order Asterales; family Asteraceae; genus Glebionis; species Glebionis coronaria. The sequence continues at coordinate 235,448,184 of CM046881.1, forward strand.
ATAAGCATCTCTTTTTTTATTTCTTATACAGTAGCAAATTTATGATGATGGTACTTATTGTTTTCCTTATAGTTTCAAATATTGTTACACCTACTTGCATTAGCGAGATTATAAGATTGGTTATCTTTTTAGTTCACAATAATGAATAGTGTCTTTTTGATGATTGTTTCAGGGTGAATGCGAACCAGGGCTGATTTATGGACATACATACGAGTGTAGTGTTTGGTGAGATAATATGGGTATTGCTTTTCAAATGTAGGTCTGAGCACATAGCTACACAAAAAATCTGTGGTGATAAAAGTAAGTGGCGAGGTTCTGAACTAAATAATATCAAACATAATTTCACATATTCAGATTTAAAAAGAAACCTCGAATCATCTTTTTCTGTGTGATTCTTCGTTAGTGATAGGTGTGAAAACACCCATCCTTTTGCCACTTAATTACAATAATAACCAAGCCAAAACGTGTATTTTATGTCGTAAATGTCGGAATTATGCGTGGTTTGTGTTTTTGTTGTGATTTAGGACCAAAATGTGAAAAGGGAAGAAAACACGGGCTTTCACGGGCTTTTATCGAAGAAAACGACAAAAAGACAAAGTCAAGAGATCAAGAATGCAAAAATAACGGAAGTCCAAGGCCTATTCTGAAGATTTATCGAAGAACAAGTCTAAAAGACGGAAGATTAATAAAGCCGAAGAACTCGAGTCTAATAAATAAATAAATTATAAGACGAGTTTAATTAATCCCGAGACAAAGTCGATGAAGTCGAAGAACTTAAAAGACGAGAAGACGTGAAGAAAGAAAGAAAGAGGAGGCAACACATGCACCTCCCCATTTCCTATAAATACCGTCCTAAACTCATTTAGGAGGGTTGGTTAGTTTTTAGTTAGTTTAATTTTCCTTTCATTTTTTGTAGGAGATTCTAGAGAGAGAAAGTGACAGTTTCTCTCACTAGAATCCCAATCTTTTATCTTCCTTTCATGTTTTTAATCAAATCTTTACTTTTGATAGTTTAATTCTTGTCTTAATCTTAATCTTATTCTACCTTTCTTGATCTTGATTCATTTTTTATCCGAAATCTTTATGCTTTTTTGTTTAATTGTGATGTTTGATTAAAAAGTTCATCTTTTTGTTTCCATCTAAGCTTTTATACGAATTAAGCTATAAGTTTGACAATCTTATTGGCTTATTTTGTGTTTAGCTTATTTGATTTTAAAATTTTCTAAAAAGTTTGTATACCTTTAAAGTTTGCTTATTTTGTTTTCTTATTTTGTGTTTTTATAAAGTTTATGAATTTCGTCTTTTAAAAGCTTTCAAATTTATGCTTATTAAGTTGTTCAAGTTTCGGTTTAGTGTGCTTATTGATAGTGCTTATTGAACTTTGGCTTATTTTCATTTTCGGATTATTTTTGTGTTCCATCAAAATATTGAGCTTTTACACATTCCGACGGATTGCTTGTTTAGATCGCAATAACCCTTAAGGGTTCTACTTTGCGATCATTTGTACCATCCCCTTTATTCCGATAGGGATTGCGACAGCTCATTGTGATCGCATATTCCGACGGAGTTTAAGGTATATTGCGACGAAGTGCTGCCCAAATTTTGACAGCCACATTCGGATAGATTTTGGTACTTTAGTTATTCCGACAGTTTTTATTTTTTTAGACATTCCGATAGAATTTTTGTTTAATATTCCGACAGTTTTATTTTTATAATACATATTGCGACAGTTTTTATTTAATATATTGCGATGGATTGCATACCATATTGTGATACCTTCTTTTCTTTTATATTGCGATGAATCTACATGTTAACAACATTGCGATGGAAAGGAATTTTAACATGCTAGCTTGGCAGCTTAGCATTTTTGGCGCCAAAAACAAGCAGCTAGGCTGGCTGCTTCAAGCAGCTAGCCTGCCTACTTGTTTATTTAATAGTATTGTTCCGTAATTGCTTAGTTTTATCTGAAAGTTGTTCCGATTTTATTTTTGAAAGTTACGTATTTTTAGTTGAATTTTTGTCTAATTTTAAAATTAATATTTTTTCGTAAAGTTCAAGTTCTATCTTTTATTTAGTATTCGCTTTAGGTTTTGCCTCGTTTAGCTTTAAAGAACCATTTTAGTTTTGCTCTCTCCTTTTTCATTTAGTAAACTTTATTTTCGAGTCGATAGTTAATTTGGTCTTTTAGTTTTATTTTTATTAATTGTTTTGCTTTAAATTACGTTTTATTATTTGTTTTAATATTCGTTTTAATATCGTTTTAACTTTTAGTTTTTAATATTCACCTTGTTTTAGTTTTATTATTTATACTTGTCTTTAGTTTGTTTTTAAATACTTTTCGCATTTACTTTTTAATTAGTTATAGATAATCAACTTCCCTTTTTCTTAACCAAAAACAACTGAGTCACACATTTAACCGGAAATCAATTCGATTAGACACCGAGAATAACGAACTCTTTTTTTCAACTAGTAAAATCTCTTTATTAAAATGGCGCCGTTGCCGGCTCTTTTCGTGAGGATTAACGGTTTTTTTGTGAGAGACGCGTTGGCTTTTGGGATCCGTTCACTCGTGAACGTTATTTTTCGTGTCAAAAATTTTCAAAAATCCAAAAACATTTGAAAAATGATAAAAAGCATTTCTTTTTCAAAGTTTTGCACCAAAAATATTCTTCTTGCTTATCTATTTTTCTTTATGGATTTTTATGTCCATTGCGTCGGGTGTGGGAGACGATTGTACGGGAACGACTCATGTCAATGGTGTACATGTGAGCGGTGCGGAAACAATATCAACAATACACAATTCATATGCGGATTTTGTCCTTTGTGCAACTCGACTAATTCGTCCTTTTTGAACCCGCCTACTCTTTCCCCGTGCATCTATTGTGGAAGCGATTCTCATTGGCATGTTTCGTGCCCGGTTCGATACCCGTATGATCACGGGCAAGAACCGGGGTAAAATTATGACAATGATAATAGCTATCCACAAGACGCACCCGATCTTTCTCCTTACCCATTTTGCAACAACTGTGGGGGTCCTCATGATACCTCTTATTGTCAACCAATGAATTATTATGAGCAAAATCCTTGTCCTTAGTTTTCTTCACCAATGGATTATTATGAACCAAACCCGGTTTCTAATTTTTCTCAACCAATGAACTACTATGAGCCACACCCATGCTATAATTCAGGTTTTCAACATTTTGAACCCCCACAACACATCATCGATCATCAACCCTCCTTCGAACAATTGAGCTCCCATGAACAATGGGACACTCTTGTTAAGCAAAGTCAACAAATTCAAGAAGCTTGCAACAAGATCATCGAAAAATATCAAGAGGATCAACGGCCTGAGCAAATATCAAATATCGAGACTTATACTCCTCCCCCGATGTATCCATACTATTATGATGATGATGACGATGAGCCTACTATTTCTTGGAATGACTTTACTGCTCAATGTCTTAGTGCAATTGTCATCCCTCCTCTCGATATCCCAAACGTGTCTAAGGATTGTGATACATTGAGTGAGCTTAGTGAGTTTGGTCTTGATAAATTGTTTGATGATGAGGTTTGTGACATACCGGCAGCTATGGAGCTTGAGGACGACGTTGCTCTTACGGAAGAGGTCGATCCTAATGATGACAATTTTTCTCCTAGCTATGAGAATTTCACTTTTGAAATTTCTCAATCTCCACCGGGAGATGCGGGTGACGACGATTTATTCTCTCCGGTTTACGAGAAGTTCACCGATGAACATGATCTTGTGGATGAGGTGGAAGACGTGCTTCTTCGCGATAGATTACGGAAAGTGCACCTTCTTATTGCTCAAATCGAAGCATTGACTTCTCCTCCTCTTTCCGCGTCTTTGCCTCCATCTATTCCTCCCGTTGAAGATAATGACCCATTGCTGGAAGAAATCGACATTCACTCCATACCACCAGGTAATGATGACAATGACATGGAGGGGGATATTATTTTTGATAATTTGCTACTTGAAAGTATTGACCCAAGTCCCCCTCCCGAGCACCTTTCATCCACTCCGTTAGAGACCATCACGGGGGATGAGTGCTTTGACCCGGGAGGTGACATTGATAGTGCTATGATTGATAACAATACGGCTTTGCCGCTTGCTCAGCATCCATTGTCTTTAGGGGAGGACAATGTGCTTACTTTACCCACCCCACCTCCCGTGGATCTTGATTTCACATACTTTTCGTATGTTGAAAGAACCTTTCTCCCATTCAAGACTTATCCCCCCGCCTCTCCTTTGTTGATGTCAACCGGGAACGAGGACAAGGTCTTTGATCCTGGTATTACATTCGAGGCTTCCCCATGGACCATTTAATTCGGGGACGAGTCAGGCTCGTGACTCGGTTAATATAAACAAGCGCTTTTTGGGAGGCAACCCAATAATCTATCTATTTTCACCATAAGTGTAGGGGGAGCCCCGTGGTGTTTCTTGCTTTCTTTCTTATCATGTGCAGGGATTAGAGCTTCAAAGACACACTCTTGATGACTTTTGACGAACCGTGATTCCGTGTTCCCTTCTTCCCGGTTCTAGCCTAAACTCTTTTCGATTCACTATTTTATATTTTCCACTATTAAAATAGGAATCTCTTTAGTTGTCTCTTCCTTAGCGAGATTTAAACAAAGTGCACAATGTCCTAAGTGTAGGGGAGTTTACTCCCACATGCTTAAACATTGAGGACAATGCTTATATTAAGTGTAGGGGGGACTTCTATCGAAGTTAAGTGGCCTTTTCCTTGTATTTGTCCTCATTTTACCTGGAAAAATCAGTTTTTCGACATTTTTCAAAATTTTTGATCTATTTTGGCCTATTAGTTTTACCTTTGTATAGTTATTTTCTTTCTTTGCTAGAATAAATTTTTAATAAAGTGGTTTTAATTTTCAAACTTTGTGAATCTTTTGACTCAACCCGAGTTTACTTATCTTAGTTTACTCTAGCTAGTATCCTTAACGTGTTTAAGTCAAGTTTTGCTAGGCTTTTATATAGGGAGCTATAAAACGCGAAAGTCTTAACTCTCACGGGTTAAGAACAAGAACTTTTCGCAAGTTCCTATAATTGATCCTAGAGAGTCATTTATCAAGGGAACTTTAAAATGCGATTTCTAAAATTGAAAAAGTCTAAGAATTTGCAAGATCCTATAGATGACTCGAAAACTCAAAACTTTGATTTAATAGGCTAAGCATCCACGAGTCTCATTACTTGAGATTTTAAACTGTGGAGAACGAGAAATGATAGAGTCAATTATAAGTTTGGTATTCTTTCGGGAATTTATGTGAGTTAATTATAAGCCTATTCTCCCATCGCTTGCTAATAAATTTATCTGCAATAAATAAGGTTGTACGATTTGAAAAGTTACTTAGCTTCTAGCCCAAGATCGTTTAAAAGTTGCTCGGTATGGATTAGAGTTCATAGCCAAGGCATAACTTTGTGAAGCGGGATGCGAAAATTGGCGAGTCCGAAAAGGCCCTAACAAGGCATGAGGGCTACATTTTGTTGCTAAAGATCCCAAGTGATGTGAAGAATCATTTATCGAAAATCAATATGAAGGATCGAGACATACGACGAAAAGCAAATACTCCCCAAAAGATCATGGAGAAGTCTATCCAAAAAGGCCCTAACAATGTATGAGGATAAATAGATCCAAGTCCAAAAAGGAGGCGGATTGTTGTATATCAAAATCCAAAATAAAGATTGGAGAAAAATAAAGAAGTCGTGGTCCATTTATGAAGAATCTCTCAAAATTTCAAGTGAAGAAATTCCTATTATGAAGAGAAGACCATTATTTCATGAACGTCTCTCAAGATTTGAAGTATGAAGTCGCTGCCAAATATCGGTCCGAGAAAGGTCTCAAATCGCGAAGCGATTTATGCCAAGATATGAACTTTTTGAGGTCCCGAGAAGCAGTTTTAAAAGATTTTGTCCTTTAGCTAACTATTGATTAAATCGTCCCACTTTATTTTCAGCCTAATAAACTATCGAAATAAGTCAACAATGCATCCTCGTGATCATTCAAGACAACAATAAAATATAAGAGATACACCTAGGAATAAGGGAGTCTAAGTAAATAATTGGCCCACATGAGTTCGTTTTAGTTTGCTAACTTATAATAACAATGATCTCGTTTTTAAGCTTGGTTTGGAGAAAGTGAAAACTTGAGGATGATGATCATTCATGACATTTTCAAAACCCGAAGGTATGTTTTTATTTCTTTACTTGTTTCGTAATTTTCTATCTCTTTAATAAAGGCCAAGACGGATTGATTATGATGAAAAGTGTAATCGTGCTTTGTAACTAATGCATTGCATGAGGACATTGCAATGGTTAAGTGTAGGGGATTTGATAGGTGTGAAAACACCCATCCTTTTACCACTTAATTACAATAATAACCAAGCCAAAACGTGTATTTTATGTCGTAAATGTCAGAATTATGCGTTGTTTGTGTTTTTGTTGTGATTTAGGACCAAAATGTGAAAAGGGAAGAAAACACGGGCTTTCACGGGCTTTTATCGAAGAAAACGACAAAAAGACAAAGTCAAGAGATCAAGAATGCAAAAAGAACGGAAGTCTAAGGCCTATTCTGAAGATTTATCGAAGAACAAGTCTAAAAGACGGAAGTTTAATAAAGCCGAAGAACTCGAGTCTAATAAATAAATAAATTATAAGACGAGTTGAATTAATCCCGAGACAAAGTCGATAAAGTCGAAGAACTTAAAAGACGAGAAGACGTGAAGAAAGAATGAATGAGGAGGCAACACATGCACCTCCCCATTTCCTATAAATACCCTCCTAAACTCATTTAGGAGGGTTGGTTAGTTTTTAGTTAGTTTAGTTTTCCTTATATTTTTTGTAGGAGATTCTAGAGAGAGAAAGTGACAGTTTCTCTCACTAGAATCCCAATCTTTTATCTTCCTTTCATGTTTTTAATCAAATCTTTACTTTTGATAGTTTAATTCTTGTCTTAATCTTAATCTTATTCTACCTTTCTTGATCTTGATTCATTTTTTATCCGAAATCTTTATGCTTTTTTGTTTAATTGTGATGTTTGATTAAAAAATTCATCTTTTTGTTTCCATCTAAGCTTTTATACGAATTAAGCTATAAGTTTGACAATCTTATTGGCTTATTTTGTGTTTAGCTTATTTGATTTTAAAGTTTTCTAAAAAGTTTGTATACCTTTAAAGTTTTCTTATTTTGTTTTCTTATTTTGTGTTTTTATAAAGTTTATGAATTTCGTCTTTTAAAAGCTTTCAAATTTATGCTTATTAAGTTGTTCAAGTTTCGTTTTAGTGTGCTTATTGATAGTGCTTATTGAACTTTGGCTTATTTGCATTTTCGGATTTATTTGTGTTCCATCGAAATATTGAGCTTTTACACATTCCGACGGATTGCTTGTTTAGATCGCAATAACCCTTAAGGGTTCTACTTTGCGATCATTTGTACCATCCCCCTTATTCCGATCGGGATTGCGATCGCTCATTGTGATCGCATATTCCGACGGAGTTTAAGGTATATTGCGACGAAGTGCTGCCCAAATTTTGACAGCCATATTCGGATAGATTTTGGTACTTTAGTTATTCCGACAGTTTTTATTTTTTTAGACATTCCGATAGAATTTTTGTTTAGTATTCCGATAGTTTTATTTTTATAATACATATTGCGACAGTGTTTATTTAATATATTACGATGGATTGCATACCATATTGCGATACCTTCTTTTCTTTTATATTGCGATGAATCTGCATGTTAACAACATTGCGATGGAAAGGAATTTTAACATGCTAGCTTGGCAGCTTAGCATTTTTGGCGCCAAAAACAAGCAGCTAGGCTGGCCGCTTCCAGCAGCTAGCCTGCCTGCTTGTTTATTTAATAGTATTGTTCCGTAATTGTTTAGTTTTATCTGAAAGTTATTCCGATTTTATTTTTGAAAGTTACATATTTTTAGTTGAATTTTTCGTCTAATTTTAAAATTAATATTTTTTCGTAAAGTTCAAGTTCTATCTTTTATTTAGTACCCGCTTTAGGTTTTGCCTCGTTTAGCTTTAAAGAACCATTTTAGTTTTGCTCTCTCCTTTTTCATTTAGTAAACTTTATTTTCGAGTCGATAGTTAATTTCGTCTTTTAGTTTTATTTTTATTAATTGTTTTGCTTTAAATTACGTTTTATTATTTGTTTTAATATTCGTTTTAATATCGTTTTAACTTTTAGTTTTTAATATTCACCTTGTTTTACTTTTATTATTTGTACTTGTCTTTAGTTTGTTTTTAAATACTTTTCGCATTTACTTTTTAATTAGTTATAGATAATCAACTTCCCTTTTTCTTAACCAAAAACAATTGAGTCACACATTTAACCGGAAATCAATTCGATTAGACACCGAGAATAACGAACTCTTTTTTTCAACTAGTAAAATCTCTTTATTAGTTAGTCAAATAATAAGCAGCAAGTTGGGTTTTGTGTTAGGAAAAGTAGTAATAGGTCGGTCGAGAAAGCACAGAGCGTTGAGGTTTATACTTAGGCGAATGGGTTTGAAAGGCTATTTGTAAAGAAATGATAAAATGGTTTTTAGTAAATTGGAGATAGAGAGTTTCTATTGAAAAGTGTCTATGTAGAAGGGGGTTTGTTGAAGTTTATGAAAGAGGACCTAGAGGGAGTGACGTCGCCAATGGTCGTTTATATTAGTTCGTTGTTTAGTTAAGGTAAAAATGGGCTGGTCGGGCGAGTTGGTAAATTAAATGGCAGTTCATGAGTACTTTTATAGTTAGAGTTGGCAAAAGTTGGTTGGGTTTGCGCAAATTCTAAGATGTATGCAGTCTGCTTTGCCAAATCAACTTTGGATTTCTAAAAATGCGACCACACCATCATTGATTTTCTTCTTTTCTCTTCAAATTTTAAGTGGATGATTTTGTATGAGCGTGTTTCTATTATATTCTTTTGATTATGATAGTTTATTTTTCTTTAATGTAGGCTGAACTTGATAATCTACAGAAGGATGCAGCAGCTCAATATAATCCAGCAGACGAAAGAACAGTGCGTGAGCATCTTAGCTTGTTACTCAAAATTGAAGTGGTACGTATATGAGAAAAAATAAAATGCAACACTCCATCAAGATCTAGCATCATTGATATATGACTCATCCAAATGAATGTTCAGAAAGTGATTTAGATGGAACCAATGACAACACCTTATGAAAGTCAACTGCAACTACAACTTACACCTATTGGCGCTAATGTTCAGGTTTTAACAATATATAGATGTGGTCCCTCGAGGCTCCCGAGCCAATCAAGGAAGAAGAAAAGTTGGCAAGAGTTGCTGCTACCACCGAGACTAATGTGGCAATGGAGATATATCATAACTTCATGAAGTTTTCATGTTATATAATTCTTTTCCTTCGATTATAGAAAAATTACATGAATGTATAGCAAATAACTTTTAACTATTTGTCACTGTATGCAAAATTCTTCAATTTTACCCTTTAAGGTGTTGAAACTATAGCTTTGCATTTGATACAGTAAGAGTACAAAAGTTAGTTTGGAGAATTCTAAGCGAATGTCTTTATATATATTCCAGTTATATGTTCACCATACGGGATGTTAATATTCTTCTATTTAGGAGTCAGTTCCAACTAGAAATTTTGTCAATCAAATATCGACGAGGTGCTCCCGCATCAACGAGCGGGTACCAAAAACTTGTTATTATAAAAGTTTACTTTATTGAAAAACCTTAGTGTATTTTTTTATGAAAGGTTTTTGGTGTTCAAATGTTTTTGGCAGCTTAAAGCTTTGAGACCCAAAAGCTCACTTGGTTGGATGACATTGGACTGACAACCCAACTTCACACAAGCATCTTGCTTTTTGTTAAAATTCTGTTGGATACTTCTTGTGCTTTATAGCAAAAAGAAATTGATTCCAAGTTTTTCATTTTTTTCTGTCCTTTTGTGTAATCACTATAGCAACAGCCTGTATAAGCTTGTTGACACCAAGCTTATGCAAGTTTTGTTACTTTTCTTGTTTATTGGTTGTTTTGTGCAGGAAAGAGAGCAAGACATATCATCGTTATAGTGGTGTGTGACTGTGATAGTCTCACCACCCTTCCTTCTACTTCCAAACTGCTTAAGCTCATCTCCATAAAGCTAACTAAAGGAGAAGGCATCAACTTGCCTTGGTAGGGCATGGATGTAGGTCCTACATGGTAAAAAACGGCTTGAACCCTCTTTTAAGTGATTTTTTATGTGTGTATGAGTTTTGGTGATTTGGCCCTTCCTATTTGTTCTTGGTAGATGTTAGTTAATTTAAGTCCTTTGTGAATACTTTACATGTTTCAATAGCTTAAAATGGATTTGAGAGTAATTTGTGCTAAAAGCTTTTGAAAATATTTTTAACTGCATGTGCAGTGGTGTTCGGATTTGTACTTAGCTAGGTGAAGGTGACATCATACCAAGTAAAAAACTACTTAGACATGCTTCTTAAGTTGGTTTAGAATGGTTTTAAGGTTTTGGTTTTATGTTTGGTATGCTGAAAAAATTTTAAGGTTGAAATTTCTTAGCTAAAACTAAGTAGAAATACATTAGGACAAATCTGTTAGTTTTCTTGTGTTTTGGGACATGCAAACTTGATCTCAGCTAGGCCTTAGGTACACCTAGGAGTGTGTGTTTTAATATTAGGGGTTTGTTAAGCTAATAATCAAGATAAGGTAGTCTAAATCTCATCATATTGCATAACACATCAGCAATCTCTATTTCCTACACAACATATCAGCAGGTGGTTGAGGGTGTGTTTAGGTGTTTTGTGGTGTGATTTTTGGTGAAAACGTAGGTCTTAGGTTATATTAATGGTGCATACCTGATTACAAGGTTTGGGTAGGCTTTCGGTGGTCCTAATTCGTTTCTAGCTCACTGAATAGATTAGCAAAACCATCAGACCTTATCAAACCCCATCAGACCCCCTTTTATTGTTCTTTTGCTGATTTTTGTGCAACTTGGTGTGGATTTACTTGTTATTTTTGCTTGATATTGACTCCCTACACTTCACTGAGTGTGGGGGTGCCTTGATTGACCAAAATATCCAAGAATCAAAGCTCAAAAAGAGCTAAAGTTGTTTTCTGTAACTCATCAGTGGGAACCAAGTTCCTACTGTTAGTCCTTTTGTTTCCACTACTTAGCTATAGGACAAAAAGTCTGGAAGTGTCACTATCAGATTTTGTATAACTCAATTTTACTCAGGTTAAAATGATTAAAGTTCGTGTTCTCGGTATCTTAACGAATTGATCTAGGCTCTCTATGTGACTCTATTGTTTTTGGTGAAAAAGAATATTTTGGTTGTTTTTAAAATTAAAAGTTCAAAACGATTAAAGTAAAAGTGCGTTAAAGTAAATCTAAGTCTAATTGAAATAAAGTGCAAGTATTTAAAAGCGTTACTGAAATTAAAGGGCACTTAAGTAAATAACGCAAACTTAAATCTATCTAATGCAATCTTAAAACGCAACTAAAACTTAAACTAAGGCAAGACTAAAATTTAACTAAGTCAAATAAACTTAAAGTGCAATTAAAATAAAAAGGCGGGAAAAATAAAGTTTGAAAATAAAAGACTGAAATTTAAAAAGAAAGACTGAAAAATTAACTTACAGAACCCTTGATTCGGAAGTTCAAAACTTCCGAATGAACTTGCTTGACTCGGAACTTTTGAGTTCCGAGTGAAACAATCTTGAGTCGGAACTTCCTAAACCCCAAAAACTTGATTCGGAACTTTCGGATTGATCCGGAACTTTTTTGAGTTCCGAATGAACCTCTTGACCCGGAACTTTGGTTCGGAAGAATTGATCCGGAAGATTTCGTCCGGAAGTCTTGACTCGGAAGTCTTGATTCGGAAGATTTCGTCCGGAAGTCTTGATTCGGAAGTTTCGTTCGGAACTTCTAAAGTTCCGAATGAACAAGCTTGATTCGGAAGTTTTCGTTCGGAACTTTTAGAGTTCCGAATGAGAGTGCTGACCCGGAACTTTTAAAGTTCCGAATGAACCTTCTTGATCAGGAACTTCTCTAGTTCCTAATGAAACACTCTTGGCTCGGAAGTCTTGGCGTTGATCCGGAAGTTTTACTTGAGAATCTCAGACACAGAAACAAACAACCCCGAAGAACAAGGGGATCAAAGTAAACACGATCTAACACAAATTCAACCAAAATCAACACAAAGATTAAATTAAACTATTAACGAAGCAACAGTAAACATAATCAAACAATTTAAATCAATAAATCAAACAACTTTAACCACAATAATCAAAAACCCATTTGATCAAAATAAAGACATGAACATAAACACAAACATAAACATAAAAATCAAGAATTAAGAAAGGTAGATGAGAGATTAACAAGATAAAATAAAGATTGACAAGAATTAAATGGGAACTTACTTGAAATTAAATGAATTTAAAGTGCAAGACAAGGTATTTAAATTGGACAAGAAATTAAATGACATGTATTTAAATGTGCAAGGTAATGAAAATGGAAGAACTAGTGTCACTCTAGCCAACAAAGAAAATGATTAACAACTAATGACTATTTATAGGAGAGGATTAAGGAAGCTTCCTCCCCTCTTTCCTTTTCTCTTAATTACAAGATTAGGTCCTTCCTTCTTTAATCTTCATTAATTGCACCATTAGTCCTTTATTCTTCTAATCTTCTTTAAACTTGAACTTTAAGGACTTTTGGCTTCGGGATTCCTTTGAACTCGTCTTTAAATTCTTCAATAAATTAGACTTGAATTCTTCGGCTTTTGATAAACTTCCGTCTTTTGACTTTTTCTTCGATAAATCTTCAGAATTGGTCTTGGACTTCCGTTCTTTTTGCACTCTTGACTTCTTGACTTCGTCTTTCATCTTTTTCTTCAATAAAAGTCCGTAAAAGCCCGTGAATGACTGAGTTTTCTCCACTTTTCACCTTTTCGTCCTAAATCACAACAAAAACACAAACCACGCATAATTCCGACATAAAAGACATAAAATACATATTTTGGTCCGGTTATTATTGTAATTAAGTGGTAGAAAAGATGGGTGTTTACACACCTATCAAATCCCATACACTTGACCATTGCAATGTCCGCATGCAATGCATTAGTTACAAAGCAAGATTACACTTTTCATCATAATCAATCCACGTTGGCCTTTATTAAAGAGATAGAAAATTAAAAACATTCAGAATAAAGAAATCAAAAGCATACCTTGGGTTTTGGAAATGTTATGAATAATCATCATCCTCAAGTTTTCACTTTCTCCAAACCAAGCTTAAAAACGAGATCATTGTTATTATTAGTTAGTAGACTAACACGAACTCATGTGGGCCAATTACTCACTTAGACTCCCTTATTCCTAGAGGTATCTCTTATATTTTATTGTTGTCTTGAATGATCACGAAGATGCATTTTTGACTTATTTCGATAGTTTATTTAGTCCGAAAATAAAGTGAACGATTTAATCAATAGTTAGCTAAAGGACAAAATCTTTTAAAACTGCTTCTCGGGATCTCATAAAGTTCATATCTTGGCATAACTCGTTTCGTGATTTGAGACCTTTCTCGGACCGATATTTGGCAGCGACTTCATACTTCAAACCTTGAGAGACGTTCATGAAATTATGGTCTTCTCTTCATAATTGAATTTCTTCACTTGAAGTTTTGAGAGATTCATACTTGGACCACGACTTCTTTATTTTTCTCCAATCTTAATTTTGGACTTTGATATACAACGATCCGCCTCCTTTTATGACTTGGATCTATTTATCCTCATACCTTGTTAGGGTCTTTTCGGATACACTTCTCCATGACTTTTGGGGAGTATTTGCTTTTCGTCGTGTGTCTCGATCCTTCATATTGATTTTCGATAAATGATTCTTCACATCACTTTGGATATTTAGCAACAAAATATAGCCCTCATGCCTTGTTAGGGCCTTTCCGAACTCGCCAATCTTCGCGTCCCGCTTCAATAAGTTATGCCTTGGCTATGAACTCTAATCCATACCGAGCAACTTTTAAACGATCTTGGGCTAGAAGCTAAGTAACTTTTCAAATCATACAACCTTATTTATTAGCAGATAAATTTATTAGCAAGCGATGGGAGAATATGCTTATAATTAACTCACATAAATTCACGAAAGAATACCGAACTTATAATTGGCTCTATCATTTCTCGTTCTCCACAGTTTAAAATCTCAAGTAATGAGACTCGTGGATACTTAGCCTATTAAATCAAAGTTTTGGGTTTTCGAGTCGCCTATAGGATCTTGCAAATTCTTAGACTTTTTCAAGTTTAGAAATCGCATTTTAAAGTTCCCTTGATAAACGACTCTCTAAGATCAATTATAGGAACTTGCGAAAAGTTCTTGTTCTTAACCCGTGAGAGTTAAGACTTTCGCGTTTAATAGCTCCCTATATAAAAGCCTAGCAAAACTTGACTTAAACACGTTAAGGATACTAGCTAGAGTAACTTAGACAAGTAAACTCGGGTTGAGTCAAAAGATTCACAACGTTTGAAAATTAAACATTTATTCTAGCAAAGAAAGAAAATAACTATACAAGGGAAAAATAATAGGCCAAAATAGATCAAAAATTTTGAAAAATGATGAAAAATTGATTTTCTGGTTAAAATGAGGACAAATACAAGGAAAAGACCACTTAACTTCGATAGAAGTCCCCCCTACACTTAAGATAAACATTGTCCTCAATGTTTAAGCATGTGGGAGTAAACTCCCCTACACTTAGGACATTGTGCACGTTGGTTAAATCTTGTTAAGGAAAAGACCACTAAAGAGATTCCTATTTTAATATTGAGAAAATATAAAATAGTTAATCGAAAAGAGTTTTGGATAGAACCGGGAAGAAGTAGAACACGGAATCACGGGTCGTCAAGAATTATCAAGAGTGGATCATTGAAGCTCGAATCCCTGAGTAAGAGGTGAGGAGAGCAAAGCAATCCAACGGGTCTCCCCTACACTTAGGATAAAGAAAACTAAAAGATAGATGCATGAGTTGCCTCCCAAGAAGCGCTTGATTTTTGTTAACCGAGTCGTGAGCCTGACTCGACCTTGATCATCAACGGAAGAAGCATGAAACATATCCGCCAGGATCAAAGACATAGTTTTCGTCCATCAATAAGCACAAGCTTAAGGCGAACAAGGCAAGCCATAGAAGAGTAGGCAAGGTTCCCTTAAGCAGTGATGGAGCACGGTGGAAGCAAGGGTGAAGTGGTGCAAGCATGTCTTCAATAAGTCCAAAGATATTTCCTTTTATTTCATCAGGTGGATACTGAGATGGCTTAAAAACTTCAATACCGGGGTCGAACACCTTTTCCTTTAGGGGAAAATAGCACTCAGGCTCAGCCGAGTGTGAAGAAGATCCACAAAGAAGCACAACCTCGTCCTCAGAAGGGGGACAAAGAGGTGTCAAATCATATGTGCAACAGATTTCGGTGTCGACCGGTTTCTTCTCCTTTGACAGAATGTTCTTCAAATCCAAAGTAGGATCAAGACGATGATCTTCAAAGTCATAAGGAGGAGCATCACTCTCATGAGGGAAGTAAGTGTTGAGAAATTCAAAGAAATCTTCCTCAAATGAGTAATCGTCCAAAGTAGGATCGAGTGATGGCGGAGGATCTTCATCATGTGAAGAATCGCTCGAAAGAGTATCAGCCTCATCAAAATTATCATATGTGGGCAGCTCGGGATACGCAGAAGTACAATCATCAAAATCATCCGAATCTGAGCTAGAATCATCATCATCATAAGCATCAAAGACCGGTGGAGAATCATAAATGGGAGAAGCTTTCAAAGTAGGGAGAGAATCATCCACATCATCTTGAAAAAGTGGATTATCAGTGGAAGACTCGAATAGAGGATTGTCATAGACGGTAAATTCATCGAGCACATTAATCATATTTACTAATTCTCGTCCATAATATTTTCCTGTAAGCTTCCCCATTTTGAAAATTTGTGAATCTTTCCCGACTCTTAAGATTAACTCTCCTTCGACAACATCCACTAAAGCACGTCCGGTTCTCAAGAATGGCCGACCAAGTATTAAAGGGATACGAGGGTCCATTTCATAATCAACTACGACAAAATCGACCGGGAAAGTAAGTGCGCCAACTCTAATGAACACGTCTTCGGCTATACCAACAGGGTAAGCGAGAGTGCGGTTTGCAAGTTCAAGAGTCATCTTTGTTGGAGTGAGGTCGGGCAATGATAGTGTTTTCCAAACACTTAGTGGCATCAAATTAATACTAGCCCCGAGATCAGCAAGGGCAGTAAATTCTTCAGTTTTGTTGAACACGCAAGGCAACACAAAACGACCGGGATCTCCAAGCTTTTCCGGAAGTTCTTTAAGAATAACTGCAAAACAGTTTTCATTTAAGCGTGTGTTGGCGAGTTCAATCAGCTTCTCCTTCTTGTTAAGCAATTCCCTAAATGCTTTAACAAATTTGGGCATGAGGACAAGTGCTTCAAGAAAACTAATGCTGAAGCCCATTTAAGAAAACATATTGATATATTTTGTCACTTGAGAGTCCTCCTTTGTTAGATCGTTGGTCTTGCCTATGCGAGAAGGGTATGGGATTCTAGGTTTATAGGTGGAAGGTGAAGGTGTAGTTGGTAAAGGTTGAGATGTTGAAGGATCCTTCCGAGATACATCGTCATGACGAGGCGGAGATGGTAATGGTGCACTAATACTAGGTGTAGGCGGAGTAGGGACACATGGTGGTGGAGGAGGTGTAGATGATGGGGGTGGGATTGGTGGTCCTACGATGGTGACTCCACTACGGGTAGTAATAGCACTCACATTGGCTCGCGGATTGGTGACGGTGTTTGAAGGTAGAGAACTTGAAGTAGAAGGTTGAGTGGCAGGCAAGAAACTAGCCAACAGATTCTTTAATTCAGTTGTTTGAGTGCTGAAGGAGGGTTGAATATTATCGCGAACCTCGGTTCTAATGTCATTACCTTGCTTCAGGATATCTCCTTTCAAATTGATTATTTGGCTCTGTAGATTCTTGATTTGCTCACCTTGGGTTCACATGATGGCTTCAACATCGGGATTAATGGGTGGGGTTTGTTGGGTGGGTGGTTGATAAGGGTTAGAAGCTCTTGGTGGGATTTGGTTGCTTCTATTGTAGTTGTTGGCGGATTTTTGGTTTGGAGGAGAAAAATCGGGTGAAAGGTAATTGTTGGATCGGTAACTCAGCAGATTTCTATCCCCTTGTTGTCTAGCTTGGTAATTTTCCGGTGAATAATTACCATAAGCTGCATACACATTTTCCGGATTTCCTTGTGTCGAAGGACAATCGGTGTATGAGTGAGGACCGCCACATGTTTCACAAGGATTAGCAACCGCTTTAACTTGTTGTTGTTGTTGGTTTGAAGCGAGAAGCGTAATACTTTTGCTCATTTCAGTCATCATGCGGGTGAGTTCGGTCATCTCAGGGTTTGCTGAGGTGGAGGAAACATTGACTCTCGGGTTGTTCCTTGAAGAAGCAGAGGAATCCCAGTTTTTATGGTGAGTAGTCATGTTCTCAATTAACTCTCTACACTCCTCCGGTCTCCTTTTCATGAATGTGCCACCGGCGGCTGCATTAATCCTATCACGATCTCGAAAAGTCAAACCGTTGTAGAAAGTATCTATTAAGGTCACAGGGAGCATGTTGTGGTTTGGACATCTATCGATCAAGAAATTATATCTCTCCCAAGCGTCAAAAAGAGATTCATCAGGGTCTTGCATGAAACCGCTGATTTGATTGCGAAGGCTTGTGACCATGGATGGTGGAAAGGAGTGCGAAAAAAAGCGTTGAGTCATGTCATCCCAAGTGTGAATAGAATTCTTCGGGAGACGATCAAACCATTTCTCGGCATGATGCGATAAAGTATGTGGAAAGAGTTGTAGGCGGAGAACATCCATTGTGGCCCAGGCAACTTCATGCTTTGAGTGGTTGTAATGAACTTGTCGAGGTGTTTGTTGGCATCATCATCAGGCAATCCACGGAATGGGTTTGTTTGTACTTGCTGAATCATGTGGTGCTTCAACGAAAACTCAGGAGCGTTGATTTGCATCGGCGCAATCGGTCCTCCTCGTCCAAACATGGTTGGTTGACAAAGTTCCTCCATGGTCCGCAGATCGGGCTGTGGAAGAACATTGTTGTTATTATTATTATTATTATTGAGGTGCGGTGGAATGTTGTTGTTGACACCTGACATAGCTAAATCTTCTTGAGGCTCGGGCTCTTGATAGTTAGAAGATCTAGTACGCATACACCTGAAAATGCAAAAGAAAAAGAAACCAAACACAAAGACAATATATATACACAATAAAGATAAAATCTTTTTGGATTTTTGAAATTTTTAATTTTTATGGATTTTTATGGATTTTTAATTTTTATGATTTTTTGGATTTTTAAGGCAAGAAAAATAACGCTCACAAGTGAACGGATCCCAAAAAGCAACGCGTCTCTCACAGAAAACCGTTAATCTTTACGAAAAGAGCCGGCAGCGGCGCCATTTTAATAACTCAATTTTACTCAGGTTAAAAAGATTAAAGTTCATGTTCTCGGTATCTTAACGAATTGATCTAGGCTCTCTATGTGACTCTATTGTTTTTGGTGAAAAAGAATATTTTGGTTGTTTTTAAAATTAAAAGTGCAAAACGATTAAAGTAAAAGTGCGTTAAAGTAAATCGAAGTCTAATTGAAATAAAGTGCAAGTATTTAAAAGCGTTATAAAGGGCACTTAAGTAAATAACGCAAACTTAAATCTATCTAAGGCAATCTTAAAACGCAACTAAAACTTAAACTAAGGCAAGACTAAAATTTAACTAAGTCAAATAAACTTAAAGTGCAATTAAAATAAAAAGGCGGGAAAAATAAAGTTTGAAAATGAAAGACTGAAATTTAAAAAGAAAGACTGAAAAATTAACTTACAGAACCCTTGATTCGGAAGTTCAAAACTTCCGAATGAACTGGCTTGACTCGGAACTTTTGAGTTCCGAGTGAAACAATCTTGAGTCGGAACTTCCCAAACCCCAAAACCTTGATTCGGAACTTTCGGATTGATCCAGAACTTTTTGAGTTCCGAATGAACCTCTTGACCCGGAACTTTGGTTCGGAAGAATTGATCCGGAAGATTTCGTCCGGAAGTCTTGACTTGGAAGTCTTGATTCGGAAGATTTCGTCCGGAAGTCTTGATTCGGAAGTTTCGTTCGGAACTTCTAAAGTTCCGAATGAACAAGCTTGATTCGGAAGTTTTCGTTCGGAACTTTTAGAGTTCCGAATGAGATTGCTGACCCGGAACTTTTAAAGTTCCGAATGAACCTTCTTGATCCGGAACTTCTCTAGTTCCGAATGAAACACTCTTGGCTCGGAAGTCTTGGCGTTGATCCGGAAGTTTTACCTGAGAATCTCAGACACAGAAACAAACAACCCCGAAGAACAAGGGGATCAAAGTAAACACGATCTAACAAAAATTCAACCAAAATCAACACAAAGATTAAATTAGACTATTAACGAAGCAACAGTAAACATAATCAAACAATTTAAATCAATAAATCAAACAACTTTAACCACAATAATCAAAAACCCATTTGATCAAAATAAAGACATGAACATAAACACAAACATAAACATAAAAATCAAGAATTAAGAAAGGTAGATGAGAGATTAACAAGATAAAATAAAGATTGACAAGAATTAAATGGGAACTTACTTGAAATTAAATGAATTTAAGGTGCAAGACAAGGTATTTAAATTGGACAAGAAATTAAATGACATGTATTTAAATGTGCAAGGTAATGAAAATGGAAGAACTAGTGTCACTCTAGCCAACAAAGAAAATGATTAACAACTAATGACTATTTATAGGGGAGGATTAAGGAAGCTTCCTCCCCTCTTTCCTTTTCTCTTAATTACAAGATTAGGTCCTTCCTTCTTTAATCTTCATTAATTGTACCATTAGTCCTTTATTCTTCTAATCTTCTTTAAACTTGAACTTTAAGGACTTTTGGCTTCGGGATTCCTTTGAACTCGTCTTTAAATTCTTCAATAAATTAGACTTGAATTCTTCGGCTTTTGATAAACTTCCGTCTTTTGACTTTTTCTTCGATAAATCTTCAGAATTGGTCTTGGACTTCCGTTCTTTTTGCACTCTTGACTTCTTGACTTCGTCTTTCATCTTTTTCTTCAATAAAAGTCCGTAAAAGCCCGTGAATGACCGAGTTTTCTCCACTTTTCACCTTTTCGTCCTAAATCACAACAAAAACACAAACCACGCATAATTCCGACATAAAAGACATAAAATACACGTTTTGGTCCGGTTATTATTGTAATTAAGTGGTAGAAAAGATGGGTGTTTACACACCTATCATTTTGTAATTTTTGTCTTTATGTCCTAATATCAGTTTTTTCTTGGTTTTTCATTTTTCCCCTGTTCTTTTATTTATTTTAGAATTTTACAAATAGAAATTTTATTTTTCTGAGTATTTTATTATTTTTAGCATTATTTTAAATAAAAATTAGTTTTTAACATTTCTGTTTTTGTCTTATTAGGACTAAAATCACCTTTTTCAACTTTTTTCACTTTTCTCCTGTTTAAAGTAATTTAGGATTTTTGAAAAAGTAAAATTATTTTTCTCATTATTTAATATTTTTTTTATCGTTATTTTAATTTTAAATCAGTTTTTAGCCAAATAAAAATAGAAAAATAGTTTCAATAATTTAGTAAAAATACTTTTTAGCTTTTAATTAATATAAGTAAGATTTTGGTTTGATAAAATATAATTTTAGACTTTTTGTTAATTATATTTAATTTTAGGGCTTTAATTAGCATTTAAAATTAAATATTTAATTAATGATAAGTTTTAAAATTTATTTATTGAATTTTTATCCTTATTTATATTATTTTAGACTTAATTTTTATTTTTAATTTACTTTTAGTTTAATTTTTTTATTTCGTCGCGTTTTACGTTTTTACGTATATGTTTTAATTTTACGTCGTAGTGTAATTTAGCGTAACTCGTCATTTAATTTTCTTTCTTCTTAACACCAAAAACGATCACTAATCCAAATATTGTTTTTATATAGTTGGTATAACACATACACCTCCTTCGAGAACGAACTCGCATTTATCGAGCATTCGCGTTTTCCTAAATATGAACGTTTAATACTTGTCGATTATACTTTCTTTTTCCTAAAAGAGGTATATTTTACTATAATCAGCTTGATAACACTCTGTCAGCGACTACACATCTCTTGTCAGTGGCTAGTAGACTTCATATATTTTATTCCCAACAATCCTCCCCTAAACATGATATTACCCATAAGCATCAAGTTTCTGAATAAAACAAAACAATAAGAGGATTCTTACAAATAAAATCTAATCTGACAATTGGGAAATGAGAAATCTCATTAAA
Organism: Glebionis coronaria; assembly: GCA_025667525.1. Classification (NCBI taxonomy): domain Eukaryota; kingdom Viridiplantae; phylum Streptophyta; class Magnoliopsida; order Asterales; family Asteraceae; genus Glebionis; species Glebionis coronaria. The sequence goes on from CM046881.1 coordinate 235,469,633, forward strand.
TCAATTGCTATATCACTGGTGTAGTGTACTTTAAGCTTGATACTCATCATCTTCTTCAAAACTTCTTGAGACCATGGATACTTCCTATCAACAAGCAAGAATTATGAAAACTTTGTTGTATAGAGATGAAATATGCCAACAGCTGAAAACAGGCGCCACTCAAAAGTGCTAAGATCATCCAAATCCAACCATACTAGATCTGCTTCATCATGGTCAAACATTCTTTTAAATGTTGTCCATATCTTTATTCCATTCTGAGAAGTAGATTCTTCAACCTCATACTTCTCCTTCAACAGACTCCAAAGAGTCTCTAAATCTTCTCTATCAATACTGCCAAACAGGGACACAAAAGATGTAAACATATGAGTCTTGTCCCCGTACCTTGTGATCACCCAGAAACCTATTGTAGGATCTTCCTCATATTTGACAATAGGATTCTTTAAATCAAGTGGAATCACTACAGTAAGATCTCTAGCTTCCAATCTTGAAAGCTCCATTTTCCTCTTGAATAGACCCTCATTGAATCTTGGGTCAAAAGAGCTAAACTCATGGAACTGAAACTTGACTCCCTTCTTTACAGGCCTAGGAGCAATATATGCTTTCTTTATTTTCAACTCCTCTTTAATTTCTTTCTGTCTCTCAACAGAAAGCAACCTGTATGTATTAGCTTAACAAAAATACTCCCAAATTAGATAAGCCAAACACTCCAACTGCTCAAAAGATATCTTCTTAAGCTTTGTGTATGTCCACTCAGTATGGTGACATCTAAGAAGCATATTATACAACTCCCTTCTAGCAGTCTTGTTCTCACTCAATACTCTGATTGCTCTGTTATCCAAAACGGTCTTGCCATCCTTTTGGACTCTTATTATAAACTCCATCCCCAAGATCTTTTTCAGTCAAAGAGATCTCCTCCTTCTCCAAAACGTCTCCTCTCATACCTGAAATAAATGTCATAAATGCCATGTATCTCAAAATCAACTTCCATTTTAAGCTGCTTTAGCCTCTCTAAAGCTGCTTCACCATCTCCATACTCCAACCTTTATGGTTCTTTCTCCATACTTGAACCATGATCACTACCCTCTTCTTCATCACTATCATCCTCACCTCCCATTCTTAAACTCTCAGATTCTGATCCAATCTGAGCGTCAATCTCTCTTTTTCCCAATGCCCTTCTTCTTTCTTGTTCACCCAACTGTTGGGCAATCATAGCATTAAATTCAACTTGTGCAGCATTCTTGGGAACTTCTACCTCTACCTTTTTACCTTTCCCTTTATCCATTGGATCTATAATAGGTAGAGTAGATAGGGATACCTGTGATGCAACATCCTTAATCAGCAAAGGTGGTTGGGATACACCTTTTAATTTGTCAGCGGCTGCTATTGAAGTGTCTAGGGCTATTTTTGTTTTGTTAGCGGCTGATCCATATTCTTGTTGCTTCATCAATTCTATAAAAGACAGCTGTGTGGGTGTCACCAGAGACACCTTAGATGAATCAAACCCTCCTTCTTGATTCTTCAAACCTGTTAGAGCAGCAGCTATCTCTGTTTCACCTAATGACCCTTCTTTTGAACTTCTATCACTGGCAATAAAGGGTCCAATTGGTGGTTCTTCCTCCCCTTTGGAAGAATCCTCTTTCCTTGCTTCCAATACAACAATCCTCTCCCTTAACGCATTAAGTTCAAGGTCTTGAGCTATTAATTTTTGTACAAACTCTGCATTTTGCTTTTGCAAGCTCATGCAGATTATCGGCAATTCCATGTTAGTGAGTGTTTTCATACTGCCCTCATCCACATGTGGGAACTGAATCCCAATAGTGGAATCATGGGGCATGGTGATGGTCTTAGCTATAATGGACCTGGCTTGACCTATAATAGGGTCAATAGGTCCAGCCATCTTCATATCACCAACCACACTTGTTGTGATGGTTCTCTCCACTTCATGGCTAGGACCACCAAAGGAGAACGCTCCAGTGGTCCTTTGTCCTTTGTCTAGATGAAATTGAGGTGGTGGTGAGTCTGATGATGTGTTTGGGTCTGCTTGGGTGGTGTCGGGGGCTAGGACTAAAGTGTCAGCGTCTGACAAAGAAATGTCAACAGCTGAAGGTTCTGGGTCAACATGGGGTTGGGAATGAGGTGAGGGTGGTTGTTCTTCATGTGTGGGTTCTGGTAGGGGATCTGGTTGAGGTTCTGGTGTAGCTAACATAGGTGGGGTCAAGGGAATAGGAGCATAAGGTTGAATGTTCAGGGTAAGGAAAAGCTTTTTCTTTTAGGTAGGGATCTCATAATAGTGTTCATGATCCCTACCACAGTCACCTTGGAGATCCAAAATCATTTGTAAAAATCTAAGGTAAGCAAGAGTCATCTTGCTACCCTTTTTTGTAACATGCCCTTGAAAATCATTTTAGAAAAACTAAAAAGTTGCCAAGTTACCAGACATACAAGAGCACTCCCAATATATTGGTTGATTTCATTGAATGAGAAGCATTTGGAACTAATACATTGTAAAAGGACATGTATCAAAAACTTCCAAGCTGGGGGAAATTAACCTTTAGTATATTTATTAAGTTTTCCCTTTGGGGTATTCTATATCCCAAGCCTGGAAGTCCCTCAAGTAGTTCTTCCTTGAGAAGGAGGATCACACCATCAGCATCATTAAGATGCAGAGCTTGGCGAACCAAGTCCTCAGTGACCATGCATTGTTTCCCATGGATGATACCTTCTATTCTAGTCACTCCATCAACTGTTGTAGAACTGGCAGTGTTCCAAAACTGTTTGATGTGTGTGATAGGGATGATAGGAGCATGAGTTAAAGCATACCTGAGTGGAGAAGCCAACAAATACTCTATCATCTGAGTGTATTGAGGATTAGCGGTGTCTGACCTCAAATAAGCAATCATGTTCTGTTGGTCTTTGAATTCCAACACAACATTCTTGGAGTTAAACTTTGGCGCCATTGATGAAAAGATAAAAGCTTTAAGTGAAGGTAAAGGTTAATGGTGAAAAGATAAAACAAATAAGCAAGTTGCCTTGTTACACAATATGGTGAGCCGTATATATAGTGAAAATAGAAGAGACGTGATTGGTTGAAAAATGAGGTAAGTGAGAAAATTTCTCAAAAGTAATGATGGAAATCTTTGAAATTTTACAACTTATCTCATAGCAATTAAAGAAAATAACCACTCCCAAAGAATTACGGCTCAAAAATATCACAAAAGTTACAACTGGGTAGGACCCAGTGTTTTTTAGCGGTCAAAAATTTGTCAACGGCAACGGCTATATTTGTCAGCGGATGAAATAGGCTTTGTCTGGGGGTGAAATGTGATTTATCAGCGGATAAAATTTTATTAATCAAAAAGGTCAAAATTAAAAAAAAAGTAAAAATAAAAAACCTAACAAAGATTATTAACCCTAAGAGAGGTATCTTATCCCCAAAGAAACAGAGTTTTTTGCAAGCACTCCAATCACACACATTGCTTACACAAGATAGATATGAGTGTCCTCAAGTGTCCCTTGCTCAACACATCGTCCTTAAGAATTAAGATAGCTCATATTATATCTCTGTAACTCCCAGGTAATCCCATTGAAATGTAACCAAGGACTCCCAAAACCAACCATCCCAATTCTAGGTCAAAATTTCTTGGCAGCATGCATGTAAAATAAACTACGTGCATGCTACAGTGCCTCAAGGATCAAATATTGCACCACCTTTATAAAAGATGGCATCATAACTTTAAACCCCTACTCACCAGTGGACACAATCTTGAATTATGATAAGAGTATTCTAAGAATACCTAAAATCCTAAAGGTTATCCTAAACCTCCCCTTAAACTATAAAGAGTATACTTTATAAAATTAAATGTGACAAAAATATTTATTTCAAGATAGAGATGTAAAAATCTCAACCATCATAAATAAACCTTGTTGCCACACTCCTTGAGCCAATAATAACTCTATATCCAATGTACAATTTCCTAGATACCTGCAATGTTAGATGAAAAACCACAAAAACTACCATAAAAGCTGTCAGCGGCTGCTTTCCACTATGTCAGCGGATAGAATGCATTGTGTCAGTGGATAGAAACATCATGTGGAAAATCCAACTGTTACAAAAACAAATAATAACACACATCCTGTACATACTTGACATATAATTCAAAAACCACATATTTTATGGATTGATCATTCCAATACTTGTTACCAAGTATTGGAACCTCCCAACATCAAAAGGTTTAGTTAAAAGATCAACCACATTATTTTCTGTGTCTACTCTATCTAGATATATTAAACCTTTTTCAAAACAATCCCTTATAGAATGAAGCCTGATTTCTATATGTTTGGTTTTAGAATGATGTACAGGATTCTTAATTATGCGCAATGTAGTATTATTATCTACAAAGATCTTAGTATGCATAAAACTGTACCCATAATCCAAAAGCTGATTTTGAATCCATAGCACTTGCCCATAACATGCAGCAGCTGCTACATACTCAGCCGCAGTTGTTGAATTGGCTACCAAAGTTTGCTTCTTGCATTGCCAAGATATAAGACTGCTCCCAAGAAATTGGCATCCACCAGTTGTGGATTTTCTATCATGATTATCACTTCCATAATCACTATCTAAATAGCCAATACGTTTTAAAGGAGACTCTATAGGATGCCACAATCCCAATGTGGGAAAGCATCTAAGGTACCTAAAAATCCATTTAACTGCATGAAGGTGATATTCTTTGGGAGTTACTTGATGACGTGCACATGCACATACTGCAAACATGATATCAGGTCTTGAAGCTGTACGATACATCAGTGAACCAATCATTGATCTATAATGCCTGACATCCACCTCTTTACCATCTCCAACCTTTCCCCATGGGTGTTCCCTGTCCATGGAGTGCTAGCCCGTTTTTCATGTGGTGAAAAACCAAAATATTTTTTAAAAATCTCAGCCACATACTTATCTTGAGAGATGAAGGTACCATCCTCTTTCTGTTGAACTTGTAGACCAAGAAAGAAGGTCATATCTCCCATAGCACTCATCTTAAACTTATATGTTCAAAATAAAAGTAGAAAATGTTCAAAATTTTATTTTTGTAATTTTGAAATCATTAAGATAAAGGTATGTGTAAAAGCCTTTTTGAAACCTTGGATTCACAATTGCGATTAGAATCTATTTTCATATAATTAATACTCATTTCTCATAACGAATTTTTAGATTGGTCAGTTTATGGAGATATGGTTAAGATTTGTTTATTAAACATATAATTCAAAAGATAAAGCGTGATGTCATTATAAATATTACTTATAGATTGTACAAAGAAGGATGTCTTGGAATCCAGTTGGTAATTTAGAAACTTGTGAAGAATTTGTAAAATTTCCATAAAAGTTTATTGGAATTAGTGAAATTTTTCGTGAAGGCATTTAACGCATCAAAGGTAGGTATGGAACGGGATCGGGGTGAAACAGATAGAAATGAAGATGGAACTAGTGATAGCAATCACATAAGATGCAACCATAGTATAAGGAAACGAATTGAGTGTCACATGAATCTGATAAAGGATAAGGAGTAGTATAGGTGTCGACTATTAGGACAATATGAAACAAGGAATCTATCAAGTCGTCAATTCGTAAGACGGTCACGGTTAGCATAACAAATTCGAGGCTGTCGACACATATTCGAAAAAAGAAAAATCATACAAAATGTATCAAATCGAAGGATGCAAGAGGCAAAGTTAGTGATTGAATTTCGATTCAAAAGAAAGGCGAACATCATAACGCATATATACGTAAAATCATCTATACAAATGTCAATATTTTCATTTAGGGGCATCGTGTTGATCCCAAACTTAGATCGATTAGCTTTGTATTATCGAGATAAATCAAGAGTAATACGTAGAGAAACTTTGTTGTTATGAAACAATCCAAGTGTTATGCGGAATTAACACTCAGAATAAAGAACACGCAAACAAGTAAACCAAACTTTCACTTTAGATTAATAATCGAACTTGCTTACAATGAAGTTGTGAAAACTGAATAATGTATATTTAAACTACAAACCCTACGACCTCCTTTTATAACATAAGGAGTCGTGTACAAAGGATAACCTATCAACTATTCTAGGTAAAGATAAATATAGAAAATACAATATAAAGCATATCTTTACTTCAAATATTAAACGTGTTGACTAAGTATTCATATCAGTGGTTGGACTTCTTCTTGTCAGCGCTTGGATATTTTGTGTCAGTGTTTGATCTGTCAGTGCTTCATTTCCTCTTGTCAGCGTCCAATTTCCTCTTGTCAGCGTCTGAGTGACTTAGCTCATTTTATTCCCAACAATCCTCCCCTAAACTTGATATCTACTCTAGTAATCAAGTTTCTGAATAAAAACTAAGTACAAGGAGGATTCTTACAAATACAAATTACTTGTTAATTACAAAATAAATAAATCTAATCAAATCCTTGCTAACATCACTAGTATAATCCACCTCTAGCTGTGTAGACACCATCTTCTTCAAAATATCCTTAGACATAGGATATTGAGCATCAACCAGAAGATACTCTCAAAACTTTGTAGTGCTTAGATGGTAAACACCATCTGCTGAATGTAGATGTCATTGTAACCCACTGATATCCTCCAGATCCAACCATATTGAATCTGCTTCATCTAGTGTAATCATTATTTTTAATGTTGTCCAGATCTTTATTCCATTGGCTAAAGTAGGTGCTTCAGCCTCATACTTGGTCTTCATCAGATTCCAAAGATCTACCAAGTCTTCTATATCCATGCCTACAAATAATGAGATCAAGGTAGTATAAGTATGTACCTTCTTGCCATATCTGGTGATCATCCAGAACCCACTTGCATCTTCTTCATAATTAACTGTTGGGTTTCTAAAAATCCAAGGATAATACCTCTGCAACATCTGAAGCTCCAATGGTGGAATCTTGATACTCTTTCTGATCACTGCTTCACTAGTATTCAACTTATCAAGACCTGGGAATTTAATGGGAATTCCCTTCTTCACTACTCTTGGTGCAATAGAATCCCTCTTGATCTGCATATTCTCCTCAATTTCTTCTCTCATTTCAGCTGAGAGAAGCCTCATAGTATTCTCCTCACAAACTCTTACCCAAATTAGATAAGTATGAAATTCCAATTCTTCAAAGGACAGCTTCCTTCAAACTAGTCAAAGCTTCAGCTATTTCTACCTGTTTACTTCCAAAAGAACCACCTTCTTCTTGTGAGCCTTTGTCACTCAAATTGAACGGCTCAGTAGGTGCATCCTCCTCCCCTTTGTAAGAATCCTCCCCTGATGAAAGGACTCTAGCCTGCCTTCTCCTAGTATTGGCAGCCTCCAAAACAACTATCCTCTCCCTCAATGTCTTGAGTTCGAGGCTTGACCTATGACAACTTGTACAAGGTCTGCATTTTACTTTTCAAGCTAATGCAAACCACCGTCAATTCCAAAAGCGTATAAGGTTCCAATCTGCCCTCCTCGATGATGGGAATTTGAACTCACAAAAGAGAATCATCGGGCATGGATGTGGTCTTAAGGATGTTAGGACTGCCTTGACCTGCTACTAAGCCAGAGTCAATAGTCCCAGCCCCACGCATTTCACCAACCACACTTGTGGTGGTGGTTCTCTCTTCTACATGACTAGGACCACTAGAGGAGAACACTCCAACAGTCCTTTGGCATTTTTCCAACCTAAAATCGGGTTGTTCAGAAGAGGAAGTGCAATGAGGGCCTGTTTGGGTGTGAGGGGGTGTTTGGGTGTGTGGTAAAATGGTCTCAGCTTTTGGGTTGGATGTGTCAGCGCCCATATGTTGAGTGTCAGCGCCTGATGGTTGAGGGTCAATTTCCATATGTTGGGGTGATGGAGGGTGTTCTGGCAATGGATCAAGTTAAGGTTGTGGTTGAAGTTGAGGTTGTAGTTGAGGTTGAGGTTGTGGGTGTGCTTCTGCCTCAATGACAGCTAGCATGGCTGGGGTGAGTGGTAGGTCTCTATATGGTGGTGAATTCATATTCCCAAAAACAGCTTTCTTTTAAACAGGGACCTCATAAAAGTGGTCATGGTCCCTATTGTAATATCTTGCATATCAAAAACCATTTGTAAAAACCTTGGGTAAGCAAGAGTCATCTTGTTACCCTTATTGTGACACATGCCACAAAAATCAATTTTGAAAAATTGTATCTTTGCCCAGTTGCAATACAAACAATGGCACTCCCAATTGAACGATTGATTTCATTGAATGAGGAGCATTTTGGACTCAAACATTGTATGATGACATGTATAAGGAACTTCCAATCTGGGGGTAATTGTTGTTTGTTATATTTATTTAAATGGCCCATTGGGGCAAAGCATAACCCAAAGCTTGGAGTCCTAACTCTAGCTCTGTGAGGGGAAGGGTGGTTATACCATCAGCATCATCAAGATGCAAAGCTTGGTGAACCAAAGCTTTAGTAACCACCCATGGAACCCCATGAACAATAGCAGTCATTTTAATTACTTCATTAACTGTTGAGGAACTAACAGTGTTCCAAAACTGCTTAATGTGTGGGATAGGGACGAGTGGAGTATGTGAAAGTGCATACCTTAAAGAAGACGCATTCAAATACCTAATCATCTGAGTGTATTGGGGATGCAGAGTATTATGAGCTTCCAAGTAAGCCACCATATTGTGTTGCCTTCTGAATCCCAATTCCACTTGAGCAGGTTTAAACTTTGGTGCCAAAAAGATTGATTATAGAAAACTGTGATATGAAAATAATGGAGATATGAAGGTTTGAGAGATTTTAGTTAGACAAGAAATAGAAGTTACCTTCTTTGAAAGAAAATAGCCGTATTTATAGGAGAGGTAAAAAGATACTATTTGTAACACCCCCAAATATTTCACATTTCAAATCAGCGGAAGAGTCGTTAGTGTTACGGGATAGCACATTAATAAAATCATGGACAACGCTTAAAAGTCGCGTCGTTTAATAACAAAGCATTTTCCATTCATAAATATCAAATTACATAGGTCCTCAGGTCAAATATATCTTAAAAATTTACAAAACATTTGAATGGAAATTTTTATTTAAATGCGGGCCATAAACTCTTGTCATCTTCCCGAGAATTACCTTCAAGTACCTAAGATAAAACATGTTAAAAGTCAGCGAAACACTGAGCGAGTCCATAGAGTTTAATAATAACCATTAATCATAAAACCGGTATATAATCATACCGAAAAACATTTTTATACAATTCTTTGTCATAGACCATAACATAGCCCAAAAACATTTTATACGAATCACTGTCGTAAATCATAACATAGGCCTTAAGCATTTGATACGAATCCTTGTCGTAAATCATAACTTAGGCCAAAAACATTTTATACCAATCATTGTCGTAACAACACCATTCAATACGTTTTATAACGTTGTTTATAAAATAATAAAAATCGTTATATAAAACGGTTATGTAAAGCCAGAACATGGGTATAATCATAAATAAGACCCCATATTGCTAGTCAGGCAATATATTATAACTCAAATCACATACCATACGTTATTCCTGAGACCGTAGCCTCAGTATTACCATTATCATTATTATTATCGGATTATTATAAACCGCATGACATTGTTACCTTTGTATAAAATATATTGGGTAGCTAGCCCAGATTTCATTTGCCCATTTAAAATAGCATGTCGTCATAATAATCATGCTATATATATCCCTCTCATACATAAATTCGCTTACCAATCAATGTGGCACGACGAGGATCAACCGTCAAAGGCACGAACTGGGGTGATCTTCCCCAAATAGTACTATTATATGCATAAGCGTCTACCACTCCCGATAGTTCATAATTCATGCTAATAGGACTTATAGTGACATAACCTAACTAATAATAATCCATTTCAATCATTCATTGGGTCATTCAATCAATCGGGTCCATATCAATAAACATACAATCAAGACCACTTGTGTTCTAACTTTATTAAAACTAGCATGTTATCTTCGCCGCGGGTTTATAAATCATTTCACAAAACATTTAAAAGAGTGCGAGGCTATGAACTCACGTTGGTTGGGAAAGGCGGGTTATCGGCAATTAGGATGTACGGTACGTGCCTCGATCACGGGAACCTAAACAAATAATACTCGGTCTTAGACTATCGTCAAATAACTTTATAAAAGTTGTTATGTATATGTAATGATGTCATAACATGATGATCAAGTGGGTTTTATTTCCTTGCACATCATTATTAGTTGTTAAGTACTAGTTAACTTAGTCTAGTTACACTAGTTTTAGCTCATTCACATGTTAAGGCCCAATAGGCCCTTTAAGGGTCCAATATCTTTTTATTAGTCCATTTATCTATATAAGACCAGGCATATACTCATATGTTGGGCCCAAATGGGTTAAGCCCATGAGTAAGTCCAATAATATTAAACCAAACTAGTTGGGCCTAGTGGTCCAACAAGGCTAATTTGGCCCATAATGGTCCATTAGTTACAAAGCTCGGTTTTGCGATTTTTACTTGCCAAGTGTGTTTACATATCAGTATATGATTTATAAAAATGTTACATTAAACGGGTCCGACCATCTAAGTTTTATTTGGCGAAAACGCCATCCTTTCGGTTTTAGCCGAAAAGACGTAAAATTATATACAGTTTGTAGTTTAGAAAACCATTTGAGTTTTATTTTTATAAAATATAATATTTATTTATTATAGTATATAAACTTATTTTATTATAGTTATTATCATTTATTAACTTATACATACTTAGTTTTTATAGTATTTCACTTTTAGTGCCTTTTTAATAATATATACTTTATGTCAAATCTGATGTAAAATTTCAAGTCCACCATTTTGATCATATCTTGAGTTCTACAATTAATTGGAACCTCAAATTTTTACTGTATAAACTAAATGATATGGGTTTCAAATAACTCTTCTGTAGTTCCTGCTCAAATAGCTTCTAAGTATTTTTAATAATTCGTCCAAAACAGACTAGACAGATTAGTACTACAAAAGTGTTTTGGCCATATCTTGCTCATTTTTAACATTCCATTGTATGGCCAATTCACCACTTATGTAAAAATAATTTATCTATCTGTATATCCAATAATCTCATCCATTTAACCAAGTAAAATTATTGAAAGTTACTGTTTATTACAGCCTACTTAACTAGTCAAGATTTTAACAACTTTTACTTGTAGATTTAGCCTCATCAAATTAATCTAATGACATAAAATTCCCATGCAATCACTTGATCATCATTCATAGATCTCTTACATATAAATTTGGAAGTAAATAGACAAATACATTTACAAAATAGTAGGATGATGGTAAGAAGACAATCTTTATACCAACCAAAGTGATAGAAAAGATGGGATTTTGGATGAACAAGCTTGATCCGTGCAACCAAATCTTTATCTTTTCAAAACATCTTTTTGTGATCTTCATATATATGTACTCCTCTTGAGAAATCAGCCCAAGAACTCCTTAGAATCTTCCTTTCATAAGTTGTAATCACCTCCAATCATCCTCTTTTTATGTAGAAATCAACATATATTGATTATAGATTATGTTGTAGGTTAAATTTTTGATGATGATGGTGGTGTGATGGTGGTTATGGATGGCACAAAAAGAGGAGAGGGAGAGAGTTGTGAAAACTTTCTAGTTACACTTTGCATGTGTGTGTGTAAGAGAGTTTGATGGTTTTGATGGTTTGGTCAAATGCATGTATGAGACAAGTGTCTCATGCATTTGCATAAGTTTGACACCAAAGAGGTGTTGTGTCCACCCATTATGGGGGTGGGACAAGTGTAAACTTGTTTCATCCCCATTATTTTATGGGTACTCCTCGATTCTTGTTTCCTTGATTTACGTGCCCTCGGGTCGATTACGAAAAATGTTTTTATAAATAATGAATCTACGGCACAAAACGATTCTAATAAAAATTGTATCATCAAAAACGGAGCACAAAAGCGTAAATACGTAAACCTAGGGTTCCCGGTTTAATCGTAAAAGACGTTAAATTATGCACGTAAGCCCTAATTTCATCCCGTAAATTTGTGTTTTCATAAACCCACATAAAATAAAATTTCAAAATAATATACGAGAATAAATTTATTATCTTGTAAATGTCAGACTGTCATAAAAACGGAGTATGTAAACGTAAACACGTAACGTAGAGCTCTCTGGTTTAGACGTGGACGATGCTACATTAAGACGTAAACCCCAATTTCTTCCCAAAAGTGAGTGAGTTCATAAACTAACAATAAAATAATGATTATAAATAATACTTGAGAATAAAATAACGACCTCAAATTGACGGATTGTCATAGCAGTTCCCCCTAAAGAGGATCTTTGTCCTCAAAGATCAATTCATCTTACTACTCGCTTCTTATAGAGTCAAAGACATGTGGGCATTTCCTCCACATTCGGTCTTTTCTCTCAAGCATAATTTATTACATTACGCGAGTTTCATCAAACATAACTTATGGGAATACAATCATGCTTAAGTTGACTTACTTTCTCTTTCCATGATGTCCACGGGTTTTCGATGAATGCAACTTTTCTCCGACCCAAATTTCATTAAGAAATAATCAGATTTTTACTTGATAAATATTTTATCAAGTTCGATATACGGAACATATTCCATGAAGCCCTTGAAGTCCTAGGGTAGTCTAGCTTATATGCCTCTCGGACCAAATCCTTTACATTATCTCAATGGTCCCATACAACAGGGACTTAACTTCCCACGATCTTTCATATCATTAATTCACCTTTTCACGATGAAAATACTCGGCATAACTTTGCTACCCTTCCTGCACTTCAAGATCTACATCTCACATTCACATAACCTCCTGCCCATCGGATCCTAATTTCCAAAATCATTTCAGGTCTCGCGAGTCGGGTATCTTCATCCCAACTCCCACCTACAGTTGCTCTTAAACATTTCTTTATATAGGTTCTCGCAAGGTTCGGTGTCAATCCTAATGCGATAATTATCAGTGATAATCTCTCCAAAGGAAAGTGATTATCCTGTTCATTACCAAAGGTCAATCATACAAGCATAAAACAAGCCTTCTAGTGTCTGTATCGTTCCTTCACCTTGTTCCTCCGATTGGGGGTGGTAAGCAATACTCTTATCAAGATTCGTTCCCAATGCTTCTGAGGGGATTTACAGAAATTCGATGAGAAGTGAGGATCTTGATAAAGACGATCGATACAGGCACACTATGCTTACACAACTCCAGTCGAGTCAGCTTCTCCATCGAGAACCTATCATTAATTGGGATGATATGAGCAGATCTTGTCAGTCTGTAGACGATGACCCAAATCAAATCAAATCTAGATGATGACCTTGGAAGATTTGTGATAAAATCCATGGTGATTCTATCCCACTTCCAAACAGGAATAATAAGATGTAAAAGCAATCCTGATGGATTTTGGTGTTCAGCCTTGACCTTCGCAAAAGTTAGATATTTACTAACGTATGTGGCGATGTCTGCTTTCATATTTGGCCATCAGTACAACTTTTTCAGATAAAGGTACACTTTATCATAAATGACATGAATGGAATACTTTAACTTATGAGATTCTAACATGACTAAATCTCAAAATCCTCCATATTTAGGCAACCACAAACGACCTTTTAACACTTAACGCCATCGGCTCCCATCTCTAAGGGTTCTCATTAGCCGCGAAACCCTTCATCATCTATATTATGCTTCTTACAAGCATCGGCTATTTCCAAATTGCTCGGGCAAATTATTCTGCACAGTCATTACTTAAGGAACACATACTAATTGGTTCTTTATCCTTTCTACATAACGGGTCAGTAACTACATTCACCTTCCCCGATAAAATAAATATCATGACCATAATCACTCAGAAATTCTTTCTTAATATTTTCTAAGTTTTAGTTTCGTCTCAACTATTATCTTTATTAGTTTTGCCCAGCCCGACGTTTAAAGCGTCGATAAATATTGCAAGTAATTAAATAATAAATATTTAATTTATGAAACGTAAACGTAAAATTTTTAAGTTTCTCAGTTCGTCCAATTATAGAAAAATGTTTAATTATAAATTTGAATTTAGTTAACACGATCTTCATTGATTTATCGAAAATAATTAACAAGATCCGTAAATGTACGGAAAAATCTTTGTTTAAACGTTGGTCAAAATTTTCTTAGTTGATGATCAAAAACTACCGCTCCAAATTCCAAGTCATGGTTTAAATGGTTTCCTCGATTCCTCCTAGGTTGTCTTGGGATATACACAAACATCTACTCCTAAGGGAGTTTAGTTAAATGATCTGGGTATGAGGGAATAATTCCTTAATAATCCTTCGATAAACATCTGTCAAACATCTTTTCACTTCCTTTTTGGTATAACCCAAAGCCTTAATGGCTCCGATCTTTAAAGAGTCAACATAGATTCCACAACCATTAATCACACGGTCAAAGAATGTAAAGGATCAAGCCTTAAATCACATGATAAATACTCAAGGTATAGGTTTTCACTGCTTGGCCAACTCAGGGCAGTCTACAAATGATTACTAACTCCTTATTATTCTTAGAAACAAACAGATGGTCCTTAATGATCACAAGTATGAACTTATTAAAATACAGCTTACACACGCGATTCATCAAATTCATGAATGCTACATGTGCATTGGTCGATCCAAACGACATCACATGAAACTCATAATGTTCATTACGAGTTCTGGATGTAGTGATTGGAATAGATAATCTTCTTTGCGGACGCGAAGTTGATGATAACCATGCCGTAGATCAAATTTTTGAATATACGCTAGAACCTTGTAAATGATCGAACAAATCTTTCATCTTGGGTAATGGATATAAATTTTGATCTTCAATTTATTCAGTTCACGGTAATCAATAAATATAAGGAATGATAACACCATAGCTCTTCATGATGACGACCTCGGTAGAATAAAAGCTTTTTCCGACAACTCTCTCAGTTGCACGGTAACTCTTTTGATTCAGATGGTGCTGACGTATAGTGCACATGCCACAGGTGCAGCACCGGGAATATAATCAATACCAAATTCAACTTGCCTTATTGGCGGAAGTCTAGGTAATTCATCAGCAAATACCTCAGAAAGTCTCAGATAGCAGGAACATCTTTTAATAAATTCACTTTAGGTTCTTTCTAGATCGTTAGATCTATGACTAGTTTACCATCATTCATGGAAAAATTTCAAGTCTAAATGCAGGATACGGTCATCCATCGGGAATTACTTAGATCACCCTTGATAATCAACATCTTATCTTTTAGGGGAATTCTACTCGTGTTCCCATCAATTAAGACAATGACATCATGTCATAATCAACCAATCCATCCTAATGGCACTACCAACTTTCCAGTTTTATTACCGTTGATAAGATAAGAACTACTTAGAAGGCTAAGTATACGTCCTTTTTAAATTTTATTAATAATCACCACTTCTCCATGATCCAATTCGATCTCCTAAATAGTGGTAACTCATAATATTCTTGAATCAGGAAATCTATAGACATAGCTATTAATAAAAGAGTAAGGTCAATGCATGATTTACGCGAGAGAATTTCGAATCAGATAAAGACGAAAATATTAACGAATATGGATATATTCCATGTTTTCATGATTTGTTTACGCATCCCAAGGCACCTGGGATCATTACTCACTGATAGGTGTGAAAACACCCATCCTTTTACCACTTATTTCTTACTGAAACAAGACCAAAACGCGTGTTTAATATCATTTGTTTGGAATTATGCATGGTTTTTGTGTTTACTGTGTTTTTAGAGTCAACCGGATGAATATTGAAGAAAACATGGGATTGCATGGGTTTTATTAAGGAAAAAGACTAAAGACGAAGTCTATTGTCCAAAATATGCAAAAGATTTGAAGTCAATGGGCCTATTTGAAAATTTATCGAAGAAAAGGACCAAAGATGGAAGATTTACATATGTCGAAGAAACTCAAGTCTATTAAACGAAGAAATTAAAAGACGAGTTGAATTTAATCGTCGACAAATCCCGAATCAGAATCGAAAACGTCAACTTTTCTGAAAAGACGAGAAGACAAGAAGAAAGGGAGAAAGCCCACTCACCAACCAACCACTTAGCCTATATAAGGGAATCACCCTCACAAAATTTGGCACCGAGTTTTTTAGTTTTAGTTTTCAGTTACTCTTTTCCTATTTCGTAGGAAGAACCATCTCCCTTAAGGAGTGGTTTTCATCTTCTTTGATTTCTTCTTTCATTTTGTTTATTGAATCTTAATCATCAATACAAGTTTTCATTAAATCTTTTCATTCATCTTGTTCATTTTCATCTTTTTATTCAAAGTTCTTAAGTTCTTATTTAGTTGATTTGATCTTCTAAAAGTTGTTGATTTTGTGTTTTTACGATTGGGATTTGATCCTTATGGTTAATAGATAGTCAGTGGTTAATTTGGTTAAACCTTTCTATTTATTGGGCTCGATTTGGTAAAAATTCGTATTCCCCTGTTTAAGTTTCTGTCGACTGTTCTTTAAACCCAGCATTATTCCGAATTGTCAGTTTTCTTGTCCCTTATTCGGAATGCTCATACATTCCGAATAGCCTTCTCATTTGGTCCCTTATTTGGAATATTTATATTCCGGATAGTCTTCTTATAGTTTCTTCTATTTATATTCCGGATAGTCTCCTTAAATTTTCCGCATAACTTCTATTATTCCGAGTAGACTTCATTATTCCGCATGATTTCAATATTCCGCATATCCATCATTATTCCAAGTAAGGTTTTATTCCGTATAGACCATTATTCCGCATAGGCCCATTTATTCCGCATAGAGTTTGTTATTCCGCACAGTCTCATTATTCCGAGTAGTCATATATTCCGCATAGGGTGATTTTTCTGCATAGACTTATTTATTCCGAGTGGACTTAATATTCCGCATGGTCATCATTCCGCATGGGCATCATTCCGAATAGAGCATTTTCTCCATTTATTCCGGATAGCACTAGTTTTCAGTAAGGGTCTTTTACTGTTTAATCATTTAACTGTTTAATTTCAATTCAAGGTTTATTTCCTTCACTGTTTTTGGTTTAAAACTTAATTTACTTCACTCATTTACCTTTTTTTAACCTTTTTAAGTAGAATAGGAAAGCAAACCCACTTTTTGTCACCAAGAACAAATCATTCCACTTTTAGCTGTGATCAATTCGAGAGGATACCGAGATTAATTCTGAACCCATACAAAAGCATGTATCACTCACGTTACTTAAAGGCAGTCTATTTTAAAAGACAATATAGGAATGTTGAAAATCCAAGCCGGATATTAACAACCGATAATTCGATAAGTTTCCAAGGAATCTTTTCATGAAAGAAATGAACAAGAAGTGGATGTTAATTGTCAAATAATACAATATCCACAGATGAGTAAATTCGATTTGGAAAAATGGTACGGGCACATATGTAGGTGTTCCTAACAATATGTCCCTATTTTGCACTTCTTGTAGATCTCATAAAGAAAATTTAATCTTTCACAATTACAAAGAAAAATGTAATGTTTATTAACAATTTCATGGTGACTACTAATCAGCCTTGCATGACCCCTTCCAAATTGTACGTAGGCACGCTTCTATGTACAACTTAGGATTAACGATGTAGTACTCAGTTCGTCAAAACTTTGTCATCATGTTTAAAATATATATTCATGTTTAATTATGAAATAAAAATAAAAATGATTTTACCGAAATGTTCATCATTATGAAAGCATTTCCATTTACAAGATGTTTAATAAAAACTTTATTTCGATAGTAATTACTTAAAATTACTGATTTAAATAACTCATATAAAAATAAGAATTTCATATTTTCCCCAGATGGTATTGCATTACTTATAAAAGCAATGAGTGATCTGCAAAAGGAGTGATGAAGAGTTGTTCACCAAGAGCTAATTATAATATGATAGGAAATGAGCTTAGCCAAATAATCATGAGGTTCATGACCTCGATGGCACTCTGGAATACAAAGAGAAGAATCTACAACGCAACTCTATCCGAAATGAGTACTTGTTCAATGGTTCCATCACTAATGCGAACATTAGGAAGAAGTAAGAAAAGATAGATAACATCGATACATGTAGGATTTAGCAATCAAATGTAGTCTTTTCATTAATCACAAACAAGTAAAAAATTGTACCGTAACACATTATGTGTCGCCATGTCATACAATTTCAAGGACTCATCCTACCAACTGATGTCTCAGTTAAGTTAGGGATTTTAAAAGATACTACAATGAATACTAAACTACAAGAGTAATTAGGAGTTCCACCTGTCCCAGAAGATCCATTGGTCACAATTCAGAAGAAGATTTCTTCAATTTATTTCTTGGACACTGGGCATCCTCGTCATTGGACAATGGCCAAGGAACAACCTTTAACACGAACCAACAATCTTTTAAAATCTTATAATTCAACCACAGGACTTAACGATTTCCTCTTAACAATCTCGTATTCCATACGAGTTACATTTGACTTTATTCAAGTTTCAACCAACTTATACTCAATGCGACATCCTACCTCATTCTCCAATACTTTAAACCTTATTCTTAGACCTTGAAAGGGCAATAAAATCTCGATATGAACAACACTTTATTTCCAATTTTATAACTCTTACAACAATAGTTATCAAATGAGTCATGAGTAGGAAATGACTCACACATTCAATTAGACTTCTCGGAAAGGTACAAGTGGCATGAGGCTTTTAGGTAAAGGTTCCAATGACAGCCTCAAGTGTAACATTTCCCCTTTCGATTTCAAATTTAGGAATTGGGTGACACCGAATCAGGTGACACATTTCTAGGTGGTGAGGTTTTGTCAAACTCCACTCTATAAGAAAAGATCGTCATGACATCGATATCAGATTTAATCCCGAAAATTCATTTTCAATATCACAATCAACTAATATCAACATTTCTTTGAATATCAACCATTTTGTGGGATCATAAACATCCACAACTTGGTTTAGATCTGGAATAGCTAGAATTCCTACAAAATAGCTTTGATTGATTTGCTAGAAAAGTTAGGGTTCCTTGTGACAATCTACGTCGTATAAATACCTCGTATACATATTAAAATACTCATAAAACAATTATGTAATCAAATTACAACATATATATATATGTAATCCAAGTTATATATATATATATATATATATATATATATATATATATATATATATATATATATATATATATATATATATATATATATATATATATATATATATATATATATATATATATATATATATATATATATATATATATATATATATATATTAAAATAACACTTCTCAGTCTGGCCTTATCGATAACTCGGGAATTATTTGGCACCGTTATAGTCAAATGATTTTTAAACATTTTACTCAAAATATTTCTTTAAAAATATTTATAGTTAAAAGGTTTTTGAAATGTTTTATTCAAAACCTTGGTTTTAAAAAATCTTTCGTTCTCTATAACGAGAGCTCTGGTACCAAAATGTAACACCCCCAAATATTTCACATTTCAAATCAGCGGAAGAGTCGTTGGTGTTACGGGATAGCACATTACTCAAATCATAGACAACGCTTAAAAGTCGCGTCGTTTAATAACAAAGCATTTTCCATTCATAAATATCAAATTACATAGGTCCTCAGGTCAAATGTATCTTACAAATTCACAAAACATTTGAATGGAAATTTTTATTTAAATGCGGGCCATAAACTCTTGTCATCTTCCCGATAATTACCTTCAAGTACCTGAGATAAAACATGTTAAAAGTTAGCGAAACGCTACGCGAGTCCATAGAGTTTAATAATAACCATTAATCATAAAACCGGTATATAATCATTACCAAAAACATTTTTATACAATTCATTGTCATATACCATAACATAGGCCAAAAACATTTTATACGAATCATTGTCGTAAATCATAACATAAGCCTTAAGCATTTGATACGAATCATTGTCATAAACCATAACTTAGGCCAAAAACATTTTATACGAATCATTGTCGTAACAACACTATTCAATACATTTTATAACGTTGTTTATAAAATAATAAAAACAGTTATGTAAAACCAAAACACGGGTATAATCATAAATAAGACCCCATATTGCTAGTCAGGCAATATATTATAATTCAAATCACATTACATACGTTATTCCTGAGACTGCATCCTCAGTATTACCATTATCATTATTATTATCGGATTATTATAAGCCGCATGACATTGTTACCTTTCTTTAAAATATATCGGGTAGCTAGCCCAGATTTCATTTGCCCATTTAAAACAGCGTGTCGTCACAATAATCACGATAAATATATCCCTCTTATACATAAATTCGCTTACCAATCAATGTGGCATGACGGGGATCAACCGTCAAGACGCTAACTGGGGTGATCTTCCCCAAATAGTACTATTATATGCATAAGCGTCTACCACTCTCGGTAGTTCACAATTCATGCTAATGGGAATTATAGTGACATAACCTAACTAATAATAATCTATTTCAATCATTCATTGGGTCATTCAATCAATCGGGTGCATATCAATAAACATACAATCAGGACCACTTGTGTTCTAACTTTATTAACACTAGCATGTTGTCTCCTTCGCGGGTTTATAAAACATTTCACAAAATATTTAAAAGTGTGCGAGGCTATGAACTCACGTTGGTTGGGAAAGGCGGGTTATCGGCAATTAGGTTGTACGGTACGTGCCTCGATCACGGGAACCTAAACAAATAATACTCGGTCTTAGACTATCGTCAAATAACTTTATAAAAGTTGTTATGTATATGTAATGATGTCATAACATGATGATCAAGTGGGGCTTTATTTCCTTACACAACATTATTAGTTGTTAAGTACTAGTTAACTTAGTCTAGTTACACTAGTTTTAGCCCATTCACATATTAAGGCCCAATAAGCCCATTAAGGGTCCAATATCTTTTTATTAGTCAATTTATCTATATACGACCAGGCCTATACTCATATGTTGGGCCCAAGTGGGTTAAACCCATGAGTAAGTTCAATAATATTAAACCAAACTAGTTGGGCCTAGTGGTCCAACAAGGCTAATTTGGCCCATAATGGTCCATTAGTTATAAAGCTCGGTTTTTTCCATTTTTACTTGTCAAGTGTGTTTACATATCAGTATATGATTTATAAAAATGTTACATTAGACGGGTCCGACCATCTAAGTTTTATTTGGCGAAAACGCCATCCTTTCGGTTTTAGCCGAAAAGAAGTAAAATTTATATATAGTTTGTAGTTTAGAAAACCATTTGAGTTTTATTTTTATAAAATGTAATATTTATTTATTATAGTATATAAACTTATTTTATAATAGTTATTATCATTTATTAACTTATACATACTTATTTTATATAGTATTTCACTTTTAGTGCCTTTTTAATAATATATACTTTATGTCAAATCTGATGTAAAAGTTCAAGTACACCATTTTGATCATATCTGGAGTTCTACAATGAATTGGAACCTCATATTTTTACTGTATAAACTACATGATATGTGCTACAAATAACTCTCCTATAGCGCCTGCTCAAACAGCCTCTTAGTATATTTTATAATTCGTCCAAAACAGACTAGACAGATTAGTACTACAAAAGTGTTTTGGTCATATCTTGTTCATTTTTAACATTCCATTGTATGGCCAATTCACCACTTATGTAAAAATTATTTATCTGTCTGTATATCCAATAGTCTTATCTATTTAACCAAGTAAAATATTGAAAGTTACTGTTTATTACAGCCTACTTAACTAGTCCAGATTTTAACAACTTTTACTTGTAGATTTAGCCTCATCAACTTAATATAATGACATAAAATCCCCATGCAATCACTTGATCATCATTCATAGATCTCTTACATATACATTTAGAAGTAAATAGACAAATACATTTAAAAAATAGTAGGATGATGGTAGGAAGACAATCTTTATACCAACTAAAGTGATGGAAAATATGGCATTTTGGATGAACAAGCTTGATCCTTGCAACCAAATCTTTATCTTTTCAAAACATCTTTTTGTGATTTTCAAATATATGTACTCCTCTTGAGAAATCATCCCAAGAACTCCTTAGAATCTTCCTTTCATAAGTTGTAATCACCTCCAATCATCCACTTTTTATGTAGAAATCAACATATATTGATTATAGATTATGTTGTAGGTTAAATTTTTGATGATGATGGTGGTGTGATGGTGGTTATGGATGGCACAAAGAGAGGAGAGGGAGAGAGTTATGAAAACTTTCTAGTTACACTTTGCATGTGTGTGTGTGTGTGAGAGAGAGTTTGATGGTTTTGGTGGTGTGATCAAATGCATGTATGAGACAAGTGTCTCATGCATTTGCATAAGTTTGACACCAAAGAGGTGTTGTGTCCACCCATTATGGGGGTGGGACAAGTGTAAACTTGTTTCATCCCCATTTTTTTACGGGTACTCCTCGATTCTAGTTTCCTTGATTTACGTTCCCTCGGGTCGATTTACGAAAAACGTTTTTATAAATTATGAATCTACGGCATAAAACGATTCTAATAAAAGTTGTATCATAAAAAACAAAGCACAAAAGCGTAAATACGTAAACCTAGGGTTCCCGGTTTAATCGTAAAAGACGTTAAATTATGCACGTAAGCCCTAATTTCATCCCGTAAATTTGTGTTTTCATAAACCCACATAAAATAAAATTTCAAAATAATATACGAGAATAAATTTATTATCTTGTAAATGTCAGACTGTCACAAAAATGGAGTATGTAAACACGTAACGTAGAGCTCTCCGGTTAGACGTGGACGATGCTACATTAAGACGTAAACCCCAATTTCTTCTCAAAAGCGAGTGAGTTCATAAACTAACAATAAAATAATGATTATAAATCATACTTGAGAATAAAATAACGACCTCAAATTGACGGTATGTCACACTATTGGTTGAAAAAATGAGGCAGTTAAATTCAAAAAGTAATCATGACAATCTTGAAAAATATATGACTTATCTCATTCCTTAATTAAAAGTTACCAACTCTCTAAAATTACGGCCCATATTTTCGGCAAAAATAACAACTGGGTAGGACCCAATTTTTGTCAACGGTAAAAAAGTAAACATCAGTGTCTAACGGCTATATTCTTGTCAGCGTTGAAAATTTTCCATGTCAGCGTTTAAATTGGTCTTATCAGAGTTTGGAAAGAAAATATGTCTGCGCCCAAAAATAAAAACAATTAAAAATAAAAAGGACCTTAACAAAGAAGTTTACCCTAGTGAAGATAACTCTTAGACTGAAAATGCTGATAGGGTGGCAAGCACTGTCCAATCATGCACACTTGCTTAAGCAAGATAGACATAATTGTCCTCAAGTGTCCCTTGCTAACCAAAGTTCTTAACAGTGAAGTTACCTCATATAAACCCTTTGTAACTTCCTAGGTAAACCCAATAAAAACGTTCCCAAGTCTCCCAACCGACCAAATCCAATTCTAGGTCAAAATGTCTTGGCAGCATGCACATTATATCAACTTTGCATGCTACAATGCCTCATGAATTAGAAAACTAAATCGTACTCACCATTGGACACAATCTAGAATTATGATAAGAGTATTCTAAGAATACCCAAAATCTTAAAGGTTTTCTAAACCTCCCCTTAAACCATGATATACAAAGTTGCAAAATAAAAAGTTTCTGAGAAAAATTCATGTCAAGATAGGAATGTAAACATTCCAACCATCATCTATAAGCTTTAACACACTCCTTGTAAGCTCCAAAGATCCATAAGCAACTCTGTATCCATTTGTACAATGCTCATAATGCATTCATGATTAGATCAAAAACCACATAACTAACATTTGGCTGTCAGCGGCCATTTTAACACTTGTCAGCGTTCAAATAACCTTTGTCAGCGTTAGAAAAATAAAGTGGAAAACCTAATCTTGTACAAACACTAATAAAAGTACACATCCTGTACAAACTATGCAATTATTTCAAAAACACATTTAGGTGAGACTGATCATTCCAATACTTGTTACCAAGTACTGGAACCTCCCAACATCAAAAGGTTTAGTTAAAACATCAGCCACATTTTCTTCTGTGTCTACCCTATCTGGATGTATTAAACCTTTTTCAAAACAATCTCTTATAAAATGATGTCTAATGTTTATGTGTTTTGTTTTAGAGTGATGTACAGGATTCTTAATAATGCATAATGTACTATTATTATCTACAAATATCTTGGTGTGCATAAAATTATACCCATAATCCAACAGTTGGTTTTAAATCCATAGAACTTGTCCACAACAAGCTGCTGCAGCAATATATTCTGCTTTAGTTGTAGAGTTGGGCACCACTGTTTGTTTCTTGCATTGCCAAGATATCAATCTGCTCCCATGAAATTGGCATCCACCAGTTGTAGATTTTCTATCAAACTTATCACCTCCATAGTCACTCTCTGAATATCCAATAAGCTCCAATGAAGAATCTTTAGGATACCATAATCCCAAGGTGGGATAGCACCTAAGGTATCTAAAAATCCTTTTGACAGCATGAAGATGACACTCTTTGGGAGTCACCTGATGGCGTGCACATACACACACAACAAACATGATGTCAGGTCTAGAGGCTGTAAGATACATTAATGAGCCAATCATTGATATATAATGTCTGACATCCACTTCTTTTCCATCTCCATTCTTTCCCCAAGGGTGTTCCCTATCCATGGGTGTTCTAGCCTGTTTTTCATGTGGAGAAAAACCAAACTTCTTCAAGATCTTTGCTACATACTTGTCTTGAGAGATAAAAATACCATCTTTTTTCTGTTGGACTTGTAAACCTAGAAGGAAGATCATCCCTCCCATTTCACTCATCTTTAATTTGTCTGTCATGAGCTTGGAAAATTCTTCACTCATCTTTGGATTTGATGAACCAAAGATAATATCATCCACATAGACCTGAACAAGTAGAAAATCCTTACCAATCTTCTTGGTAAATAAGGTCTAGTCTATGGTGCCCCTCTTAAACCTATTTTCCACTAGATAGGTGGACAATGTAGCATACCATGCTCTTGGGGCTTGATGAAGTCCATACATTGTTTTCTTGACTCTACACACATTGTTTGGATGCTCTGAATCTTCAAAACCAGGAGGTTGCATCACATACACCTCCTTCTTAATTGTGTCATATAAGAAAGCACTCTTCACATCCATCTGATAAACTGTGAAACCCATGCAAGAAGCATAGGCTAGGAAAATCCTTATTGCTTCTATCCTTGCAACAGGTGCAAAAACCTCTTCATAGTCTATTCCTTCTTCTTGTGTATAGCCTTGAGCAACTAAA
Source organism: Glebionis coronaria (assembly GCA_025667525.1). NCBI lineage: Eukaryota > Viridiplantae > Streptophyta > Magnoliopsida > Asterales > Asteraceae > Glebionis > Glebionis coronaria. The sequence continues at coordinate 235,495,012 of CM046881.1, forward strand.
AGTGCCTTGTTTCTGACCATAATTCCTCGTTCATCCTTCTTGTTCCTTAGAACTCAACGTGTCTTAATAGGTCTAACATACATTGAACAATCCACTAGCTCCCACACATCTTGAATAGCAAACTGAGAAGCTCATCATGCATTGCTTCCACCCATCTTGGTTCTTTAAGAGCATCAAAAATCTTCTTGGGTTCCTGTTGGGACAGATAACAAGCAAACAAACATGCCTGAACAAGAGGGGTATCTTGCTTCTTGTGAATATCTTCAATGAAACCACCTTGAGTCTGATGAGACCTCCTTGTTTGAACATGAGTCTGAACATCACCAATTATTTGGGAAGGAGGATGATTTTTGGCCACCTTTGTAAGTATTCCTCCCCCAAATAGTGTGTTGTCTTCTATATCAGATTCCATGTTGCCAATATCATCTTCATTTCCACTCCCATCCTCACTTGAATGAACCTCTTGATTGAGTATGGAAGGTTCACCATGTTCAAAAGTATGTGAAGAGAATAAATGTCCAAACAGGTTGTCAGCGTCTGAGCTATCAGCGTCTGAATTTAACCTGTCAGCTTCTGAATTGACTTTGTAAGCGCTTGAAGATGCATGCATGTTTTTATCAACTGGCTTTTCTTGTGGCCCTTCTTCCTCCTTTTCAGCAGCAGCAGATGCTTGTGCAAACCCATCAGTCCATATAGGAATGGTAACATACTCAAGTATGAGGTCTGACTTGACTGCATGTGATCCTTCTTCCTTAGCAACCTGTTTACCTGTAACAATAGGTTGTGTTATGGTACTTGATCACAACAGCTCAAGTCTCGCACCTCATTGTCCAACAATGGCACCTACACACAACAGTGTACGTCCCGTGCAAGAATGTCAAGAAAACACTCCTACAGCAGACTCGACGGATACGACACAAATGAATGAGTTGGTTGATTTATATGATCCAATGTTTGATGAATATTACTATGGAAACAATCAAGTTGTGTCAAAGCCTTCCGCTGTCAATACTGCTGATGCACCATCACAAAGTCAACAAGACACAACTGCATCTAATTCAGTAACCGTTGCTCAAGAGACAATTCCAGTGGATACTCAACAAACTCAAGAAACTGTCATACAACCAACATCACCAACCGTCAATGTTGAAGGAGAAAACAACAATCAAGCAGTCGATGCACAACCTGACAATGAAGAATTTATCAATCCGTTCGGTACATCGGTACACGAAGTCGGAGAGTCTTCTACTCAACATGTTGATCCGTCCAACATGCATACATTCTACCAACCATATCCATCCACTCACCATTGGACACGTGATCATCCATTGGAGCAAGTCATTGGAAATCCTTCACAACCGGTTCGAACACGCAGACAACTCGAAACCGATGGCGATGTGTGTATGTATGCACTCACCGTGAGTTCAACTGTACCTACAAACATCAAACAAGCCATGACTGATCATGCGTGGATTGAATCAATGCAAGACGAAATTCATCAGTTTGAACGCCTAAATGTTTGGGAACTTGTTGACCGGCCCTATGGAATGTCAATTTTAGATTTCAAATGGATCTGGAAAAACAAACTGGATGAAGAACAAACCATCATCAAAAACAAATCTCGTCTTGAGGTTAAGGGATACCGTCAACAAGAAGGCATAGACTACGATGAATCATTCGCTCCAGTCGCTCGTTTGGAAGCAGTCAGGATATTCCTTGCTTATGCTGCACATAAGGGCTTCACGGTTTTTCAGATGGACGTCAAAACAGCTTTTCTCAATGGCCATTTGAAGGAAGAAGTGTATGTGAATCAGCCGGAAGGATTCATCGATCCTCATCATCCTGACAAAGTTTATCGTCTCAAAAAGGCTGTATATGGACTTAAACAAGCTCCAAGGGCATGGTACGAAGAACTTTCAAATTTCTTGGTGTCCAAAGGATTCTCCAAAGGTTCTATTGATCCTACTCTCTTTACTAATAAATATGGGGATGACATAATGCTGGTGCAAGTTTATGTTGATGATATTATTTTTGGTTCTACGAACCCAAAACTTTCAAAACGTTTTGAAAAATTAATGCACAGCAGATTTGAAATGTCAATGATGGGGGAGCTAAAATTCTTTTTAGGCCTCCAGATTCATCAATCCCCACGTGGTATCTTCATTAACCAAGCTAAGTATGCTCAAGAGATACTTAAAAAGCATGGTATGACCTCATGTGCTCGCGTTGGTACACCATTGTCGACCACATCCCTAGACGCTGACTTGTACTCATATCCCGTAGATCAAACGCGATATCGCAGTATGATCGGGTCACTTATGTACCTAACAGCCAGCAGGCCTGATATTCATCATGCCACATGCTATTGTGCACGATATCAAGCCAGACCTACTCAAAAGCACCTCAAAGAGGTTAAACGGATCTTTCGGTACCTTAAGAATACCATTCACATGGGACTCTGGTATCCGAGGGAAACCGGTTTTCATCTAACGGCTTTTTCAGATTCTGATCACGCAGGTTGTCTTGATAGTCGTAAAAGCACTTCTGGTAGCATACAGTTTCTAGGGGAAGACAAGCTTGTCAGCTGGTCGTCAAAGAAGCAGGATTGCACTTCGCTCTCATCAGTTGAAGCAGAATATGTGGCTCTATCCGCGTGTTGTGCTCAAGTCCTCTGGATGAGAACTCAGCTCACGGATTATGGCTTCCACTTTGATAAAATACCTATGTATTGTGACTCAAAGTCGGCCATAGCCATATCTTGCAATCCGGTTCAACACTCCCGCACCAAGCACATCGATGTCAGATATCACTTCATCAAGGAACAAGTGGAACGCGGCATCGTGGAATTATACTTTGTCAGAACTGAGTACCAGCTGGCAGACTTGTTTACAAAAGCTCTATCGAAAGATAGGTTTGCGTATCTCGTTGGCCGTCTTGTTATGAAGTATATGACTCCAGAAGACTTGGAGGTTTTGGCAAATGAAACTGCTTGATATTCTCTCATAATGACTTCTAGGCACATCACAGCTTAGAACTCGGACCTCAACTAAGGAAAGTTTATCTCGGACGATAACTTATCCTTCTCAACGAGAAATTCATATTTCTCGGTCATGAGCTTCTCATAAAAACATTCAAAGTTTTTAAGTTCATGAAAACGATTTCTAAGTAAATGTCAGCTTAGAACTCGAACTTCAACTTAAGGAAAGTTTATCACGGATGATAACTTATCCTTCACAACGGGAAATTTATTTTTCTCGGTCACGAGCTAGTCACAAAACAATCAAAGTTTTGAGCTCATGAAAAACGGACCCGAAAGGGGAGTGTACGTTTCAGTGCGCTTTCCCTAAGCAATAGAAGAGAAATCTTCTATCCTGATTATTTTAAAACCGTTGAACACAATTTTTCAAGAATTTCTCAAAAGGTTTTTCTAAATCTTTCAAAATTGTGTGTTCAACACTCCCTTCCTCATAAGTGGTTTTTATATCTCAAAATTGTCATATGTTATTTTGATCAATTTTTGAGGGGGAGCGTTTTAAAATCAAGCCTTTTAATGTTGTTGGGTACATCTCTAAAATTGTCATATTTTATGTATCCAACACATTCCGAAAATGATATGAAATTGTCAAATATAATATATTATATCGGAAAAGGCATCTCAACTCCGTACCTCAACATATTTTGTGGTGTCGTTTTTCTAAAATTTTGTCAAATTTTGTCTCAAGACACACATATATTGTTGAGGGGGAGCGACCCGACTGAAAATGTTCCATGATTCATGCGTGCACACATGTTTCTCTCCCGTCGATTCTTCGGAAAATGTCATATTTTAATCAATTAGTATCTCTAATATTATATTTCTATATTAGAGATAGGGGGAGAAAATGTGATTAAAATGTAATATATCGCAACAAGTGATCTTAAAGACTCAAGTGCAACTCTTTCCTTCACATGCCAAACTATTTCGTATATCGATGCATGTGTGTAGGGGGAGCTTTTCGGAAATGTAAAACTTTCAAGTGTTAAAAGTTTTGATATTTGTCAAACACTTTGAATGGTTTTCAATGGTTTTATGGTTACGATCTTTACTTAAAACAACCTACTATCCACGACGGAACGATGGAGTCAAAAGGTGGTTTAGGATAGGAAACTAAGTCCTATGATCCAACCAGAACCGGAGGGATCTACCCAAGGACACTCCATAGCTAGAAATAGTTGTCCTTAGGAAAGATGGAGTGGAATGAAGCTGAATGCGGACCAAGTACTTAAGTTAGCACTGGAACAATCACAACAAGGTGCTAATGATGACGTATTGGTAAGCATTGAAGGAGTTGAATATTCTATGCAACTTAGGCAGAAACCGGGTCAATACATCTATTGAAGACAAGTCATCATGGACCCAGTGATGCAATGCACAACCCTTCCCAGCCATTCGAGTTTCTCTCAAAAGAAACTTGTCTCATTGTCACGGAGATCAACACGTATCTATTGACTTTCTCACTCCGAGTCAGTTAATATTGAAAAGGTGGCAGTCTGCTCCAGCCTCCGATTACCAAAAATGCACTTATTGAGTCTAGAGCCAAAAGAGATCAATTTATCATCTCATTAGGACACAATCGAGTCCTACGCATTATCCTTGTGATATTGCCAGAACATCTGAGTGATACGATTCACAATGAAGATGGAAATCCTGCTTGAGCCAGCATCAAACAAGCTCATGGTAGGTAACTTGTGCGATTCTACACGAATCAAACTTGTGAGAACTGGAAAGCAACTAAGTTTCGATTCTTAATTGATTCAAACTTGATTCCAGGTTTCTTCGCAAAATCCATGTGATCTTGCCAGAACATTCAGAGTGACACTCTTTAGTGTTCACAGTGACGAATGGAAATCCTTCCAGTGTCAACATCAAACAGCACTGCGGTAGGTAACATGCAAGATTCTTATGAATCGAGCTTGTGGCAAACTGGAAAGCAACAATGGTGCGATTCTTACAGAATCAAACTTGTTCCAGGAATTCTGAATAGACGACTCTAATCAAACGGATAACCGTATCCTTATGATTCACTCTTTACGTTCGCAGTCTGCTTTGAGACGGTCGAGTAAAGAGAACTGGCTACTACCACCGGGAAACCCTGTCAAGGAGGTTCTTAATCGAATCTACCTGATCACAGGTACGGTATTTTAATGTTGTTTAACGGTCTTCACCGACCGGAGGTAAAATGCTACCGAGTTAGGATGAAATGTTCAAAGCCATTTTATCCGTGTCTATATATGTTGCTGCATATCAAGAAGGTGGCGTAGCTGTGCAACCGATGTCGATTCAGAAGTCACAAGAGCACAAGATGACGATAATCAAGATACCTAAGAATGTAAGAATGTAATAGGTCATCTTAGTCACAAGGAGGACAGATGAAGATCTCAAGCACTCAAAGTCAAATGACAAAGGCTCAAGATAAAGATCACGAAAGCATGAAGGAACAAAGCTGCTACAAACAAGATCAAGACCAAGATACAAGACTAAAGCAGGAAGATCTCCTCTACAAGAATGTATTCACTCAATCATCTTATGCTTTTTAAGCATTTTAAGATGACCGATACATTGGGGGAGATTGTTAGCCCTATATTTTATATAGCCGAACAAGAATGTAATAGGTCATCTTAGTCGTAAAATGGTCTTGTATTGTAATAGGTTAGTCGGGAAAACCGGGCTTGGACTTTAAGCTAATATTGTATAAGTTAGGGGCGTAAGCCCAAAACAAAGCCAAGCCCGGCCCAAGATGAAGCCCACAAAGGCCTTAGAGCCGTGGGGTATATAACCCTCTTTCACATGTGAAAGAGGGTGTTGGTTCATTTCATTAAACACATAGTTTTAGTGTAAACCTTCCACTTCTCTCTCTACTCTCTCTCTCTACTTTTCTCCTCTTTCTCTCTCTAAGAATCTTGTGTTATGGATTGATTAGGAACAACATTCCACAACATTTGAATCCCTTTTCACAATGTCTGAATTAGTGACCGGCATATAATTCAAGGTCCTAGATAATGGTTCCAAGTCAAACAACCAGTCTGGTCCACTCTCAGGACCACTAGGTTTACTTTCTAAAAACTTAACATACACTTTTTCAAGAATGCATTTTTCTATCTTGTTGTAAACCCTATACCCTCTGCTCTGCATAGAATAACCCACAAAGTAGCCTTCATCACCTTTTATATTAAACTTTCCAAAGGCATCACAAGTATCCAGTATCGCTACATGACATCCAAAGGGTTTAAGAAAACCTATGTTAGGTTTACTATTCCAAAATATCTCATGAGGTATCTTATTATGGATTTTCTTGACCAAGGCTCTATTTTGCACATAGCAGACTGTGTTCACAGCCTCAGCCCAAAAAGCAATGGGAAACTTAGCATCAGCCAACATTGTCCTAGCTGCTTCTATGAGTGTTCTATTCTTTCTTTCAGCCACACCATTCTGCTGTGGAGCTCTAGCTATGCTAAACTCCCTAGCAATCCCTTTATCAACACAGAAGGTATCTAACAGTTTATTTCTAAACTCACCACTATTATCACTTCTAAGTATTTTAACCTCATTACCGTTTTCTTTTCAATTTGGGTAATAAAGTTAATCAAAACTGTGGCAGTATCACTTTTTAAGGCCAAAAAGAAAGTCCAAGTAAATCTAGAAAAATCATCAGTTATAACAAAATAGTAAGATTTACCATTTAAACTTTCTATATTAGTTTGTCCAAATAAGTCCATATGTAGCAAGTGAAGTGGTTTAGAACTGGAATGCACAATTTTAGACTTAAAGGAGACTTTGTGTTGTTTGCCTTAAAGACATGCAACACAAGAGTGATCATTGTGGAAAGTTTTTACAGGCAAACCATTAACTAAATCATGTCTCACAAGTCTATTAATATTCTTAAAATTTATGTGCCCTAACCTTTTCGATGCCATAAATTACTCACATCTACTGAAGCTTTAGCATAAATACATGACAGATTTTTGTTCATTTTAATCCCATTGAGATTAACATTATAAATGTCCTTATGCCTAGGTGTTCTAAATTTAATAAACTTCTCATCGGGCATCTTAAAATCTTTACTCAACACCAAGCATTCTGTATCAGTGAAAAGAACTTTATTTTTGTTATCACAAACTTGTGACACACTAAACAAGTTATAGCCAAGTTCTTTTACTAGAAAAACGTTTTCAAAACGTAAATTGTTGGTGATAAGAGTGCCTTTTCCAGACATTGTTCCATATCCTCCTCGAAAGTACACTTTGTCACCATCTTTAATGGGGGTAAAATTTGACAAATAATCTTCCTTCCCCGTCATGTGCCTAGCACGTCCACTGTCCCAATATCCATGATCATTGACTTGCTTTTGAATGCCCAGCACATAAAGAAAACAAATTAGTTTTCTTCGGGAACCCAAGCCTGAGAAGACTTGGATTCATGTGGTTGTTCAACAAGAATAGACTTAGTCCTTATAACAACCCCTTGTTCATCCCTTTGTGGCCTAAACACCCAGTTTACCCCAATTGGTTTAGTAATGACCTTTGAAAGATAGTGAAATCTGTTCCAGGTCATAGAAATCCCATCAGAATTAGGGTTTTGGTCTTGTTTAGGTCTCCAAGTCAAACTAGATGAAGCTTTTGACCCCTTTCCCTTAGGCTGTAAATACCTATTGTTACTTAGTCTAACACAAGATCTAACACCAGCATGTTGTGGCATTATCATACCCAACCTAGAGCTGTCAGCATTGGAATTGTTCCTGTCAGCGTTGAATTTGTTACTGTCAGCGCTGAAATTGTTCTTGTCAGTGCCTAAATTAGGGTTTGCTACATGAACCCATTGTCTGTTAGACCAAGTGTTGGTCTTTTGAAAGGGACTTTTTCCATGAGTATTTGTCCCTTTAGTAAAGAAGGAAGCTGGTCTAGTGACTTGTGGACTTGGTTGGACAAAAGGTTTGGGTTTGACCATGGTTAACCTATTGTTAGCATTGAATTTAGAGGCACTGACACACTTATAGGCCAAGTGAGAAAAACTCCCACATGTGTAACAAGCTTTTCTAGACATAACCTTAGGTCTAGATTGAAAGAACCCTGTCCCATTAACACTAGCTTGGCTTTATGGTGACCTAGGTTTTCTATACATTTTAGCATATTTAACACTAGGTTTTCTCTTAACAGGTGAGCCAAGGTCAATAGGTTTTCCAGTAGTGGGGTTGGTCACATTAATGGGTGTAGGCATAAATGGACTCTCACTAAGAATTCCACCCTTAACAAAAAGAAAAGGGTTTTCTGCTTTCCATTGCTCAAGGTCAGTCACCTTTTGTTGATATTCCTCAACTGGGGTGAGCACTCTAGGTGGAGGAATAAATTCCTCTTCTTGGAATTCTAGAATACCAGTCTAAGAGAGATCTTTTCTCTGAGCACCATAAAAGTTCCCAGCAGGTGGAGGAAGAAGAACATATTCATTCATCCCAATCCCAGACATATCCTTAGGGTTTCTTTGTTCACTAACACATTTTTCTAGGATTTGACTAGCTTTATCAAACTTTTCAATCTTAAGCCCTACATTAGCTTTATCTTTAATGGCTTCATCTAACTTAAGTTGCACTTCTCCTCTGGATCTCATCAGAGTGTCCCTAAGTTCAACACTAACTTTAAGATCATGAGACAAAACATTAATTTGATCTTTTAGGTCAAATTCCATTTTCTTATATTCCTCTACAGTCTTTTCAGTTTATGTAAGTACCATTTTATAATTTGATAGCCTGCATTCTACATCAAGTACATCTGATTTTAACTTTATATTTTCTTTGTTAAGCATTTCAGTGTTTAATAGACAGCCTTTACTACAGTAAGCATCATCATATACCTCATTATCTGATGAGGACGAGGAGTTGGCCATGAGAGCAAAGTGAAAATACTCTTCTTCTTCCTTCTTAGCAATCAAAGCCTGATTCTCTTCCACATCCTTTGCCATAAAGCTCCATCCCATCCAACACCATCAATGTCTTGCATGGCAACCATAGCCTTTGGCTTAGCATTTTCAACCTTGATGATTTGACTTGAAGTCTTTCCAGCATCAGATCTTCTTAGAGATCTGCATTCCCTCATAAAGTGACCCATCCTATGGCAGTTGTAACACTCCACCTTGGACTTATCAAATCCAGCAGTGTCTTTAGCATTGAAGGTTATTTTCTTTCCAAATCTCCTATTCCATCTGTTGGCCCTTATGCTTGCAAGTGCCATATTCCATTTAATATCCATCTCTTCTAAATTCTCATCACTGATTTGCTCAAGATCCTCATAAGTAATCAAGTAACCATTGGGCAATGCAGCAATGTATGGCATACTGTATCTAAATCAATGCCAGCAGGTTTAAGCTTTGGTGAGTCAACATTGTATGTGTCAGCGTCAAAATGTGAGGCGTTGACAAAGGTTAATCCACCGCTGACACAAGGTGATCCAGTAACAGGATGTACATATGACTCTCTTTCACTTGTTTGAGTTTCACTTTGTAAGATGAAAGCCATGTTTCCAGATGTTGACTTGCTTCCATGATCAAGTAGGATTTCACTTTCCACAATTTTAACTTATTGTAGACGTCATCAAAGGTAGAACTCTTATGGGCATTGGTAGCAATGACTGACCAAGCCTCAATTTTCCACGCACCACCAAGACTTATAAGAAAGGTAGTAATGATATCAACATCATCATGTTCTGTTCCCATGAAGGATAACTTGCTTGTGATGTCTAGAAGCCTGATTCTCACCTCACTTAGCTTCTCATTGGGAAGAGCTTTAAATACAACATATTCATGCAAAAGTTGCTTCTTCCTTTCTTTGGCAGTATCTTCATTACCACCATAAGTGACTTGAAGAGCTGCCCAGAGTTTTTTGGCAGAATCAAAGCTTCCGTACTTGTGTTGATTCTTTGGAACCAAAGAGAGTTTAAGAATGCTCAACGTTTTCATATCATTCCTTCTTGCAGCTATATCTACAGTTGAGATAGCTCTTCCATCTTAAGGTCTTTCTCTTCGCTCTTTAGTAGAGGAACCAACATTGGTTCTTGCAGCAATAGCAGCAGCAATCCTAGCAACTTTATTAAATTGATTTCGAAATTTAATAATTTCCCAGAGAGTATGATCATGAATTTGAAGATATTGTTCAAAATTGAACTTCCATTGTTCAAAGTTGTCAGGGTCGAGCATAGGGATTTTTAGGTTGTGATTTGATGAGGAAGAGGATTTTGTAGCAGACATCTTGTCTGGTTTAGGGTTTCTGGTGTTTCTAGGGCTTACTGTTCTTCTAGATCAAAGTTCCTCAACAAGCTCTGATACCACTTGTTGATCCCAAACTTAGATCGATTAGCTTTGTATTATCGAGATAAATCAAGAGTAATACGTAGAGAAACTTTGTTGTTATGTAACAATCCAAGTGTTATGCGAAATTAACACTCAGAATAAAGAACACGCAAACAAGCAAACCAAACTTTAACTTTAGATTAATAATCGAACTTTCTTACAATGAAAGTTGTGAAAACTGAATAATGTATATTTAAACTACAGACCCTACGACCTCCTTTTATAACATAAGGAGTCGTGTACAAAGGATAACCTATCAACTATTCTATGTAAAGTTAAATATAGAAAATATAATATTGAACATATGTTTACATCAAATATTAAACGTATTGACTAAGTATTCCTATCAGTGGTTGGACTTCTTCTTGTCAGCGCTTGGATATTTCTTGTCAGTGTTTGATCTGTCAGCGCTTCATTTCCTCTTGTCAGCGTCCAATTTCCACTCGTCAGTGTCTGAGTGACTTAACTCATTTTATTCCCAACACATCGCGGATATTTACCATGCTACCAAAGAAGGCAGATCGAGAAGAGAGCAAGGAAACATCAAAACTTCTAAGTCCTGGTATCAATGGTCTGAAATTCGTCAAGTGGTCTAAATAATTATGTGATGCAAAGAAAAACAAAATCTGGAGTAGAACAACAATCATAAGTAAGTAACAAGTGTGAAAACACTTATCCTTTTACCACTTAAATATAATAATAACCAAGCCAAAACGTGTATTTTATGTCATAAATGTCGGAATTATGCGTGGTTTGTGTTTTTATTGTGATTAAGGATGAAAATGTGAAAAGGGAGGAAAACACGGGCTTTCACTGGCTTTTATCAAAGAAAACGAGAAAAGTCGAAGTCAAAAGATCTAGAGTGCAAAAAGAACGGAAGTCCAAGGCCTATTCTGAAGATTTATCGAAGAAAAAGTCTAAAGACGGAAGTTTAATGAAGTCGAAGAACCAAGTCCCAATTAAAGAAGAAAATTATAAGACGAGTTCAATTTATATCGACAAATCCCGAGACGACGTCGAAAAAGACAAAGAAATTAAATCGAGTCGAGACAAGAAGAAAGAGAGAAGAAAGCATCATCACATGTACTCATCCTATAAATACCCTCCTAATGTGTCATTAGGAGGGTGTTAGCTAGTATTAGATTTTAGTTTTATTTTTGTAAGGTAAGTAGGAGTAGATTAATATACTTTCTCTCTCTAGTTTTCCTTAATATTTTTCAAGCTTTCTTTTTAATCTTGTGTCAAATCTTTGATCTTTAATCTTTTACATTCAAGTTTTTCATCATTCTCATTCTTCTCTTCTTGTTTTAAATAATCTTTTGTTGATTTGTTTGTTCTTCAAGTTTTAATCTTTATGTTTATTTCAATTTTAAATGTTTTCATAAGTTTAATCCTTTTCTTGTAGTTTATCTTATAAATCTCGTTTATTCAGTCTTTAGAAAGTTTCTTATTCGAGCTTATTTAGTTCTTTCTATTATTTATTTGGGCAAGTTTCTATTTGTGCTTATTAAAGTTAGCTTATTTCATTGCTTATTATGAATTTCGTCGGAAAAGGGTTTGGTCTTTCCTACTGTATTCCAATCATACCATCTGAAAGGGTTTTGGGATTCAGACTGCTATTCCGACTAGCATTCCGACGGTAGGTTTTTCCGTTCACTTATTCCGATAGCTTTCTTTTTACTACATTACGATAGCTTTGGGTTTCACTACTTTCCGATAGCTTTCTTTTATATACATTCCGATAGAATTCCATTCTGACACTTTCCGACAGGATTCCAACTGTTGCATTCCGATGGGATTCTGTCACTAGTGGATTCCGATGGAGCCCTAGTTTTTATTTCCGGTTTTTATTTTCAAATTCAAATTTTACCTTTCCCTCCATTTTTACTTAGAATTATTTTAAACTTGATTTGTCTTAGTTCTATTTTAAAGTTTGCAAAATTTTACTTTTTAAAGTTTTTAAATTTTTCGTCATTTACTTTTAAGTATAAATTTTTAGTTTTAAATTTCCAAGCTTCCACTTTTACTTAACGACATTTACATTTGCTTTTACATTTTCATTTATGTTTACATTTTCATTTTACCTTAGTTTAAAATAGATATCCTTTTCCCTTTTTATTCCACCAAGAACGACTGAGTCGCACTTTAAACCAGTAATCAATTCGAAAAGACTGGAATAACGAATCTTTCATACTTGGTGAAAACCTTGTATTAAATGGCGCCACTGCCGGCTCTTTTCATGAAGATTAACGGTTTTCTGTGAGAGACGCGTTGGATTTTGGGATCCGTTCACTCTTGAACGTTATTTTTCTTGTCTAATTTTCAAAAAAAATTCAAAAAAAAAAAAAAAAATTAAATTTTCAAAAATCCAAAAATAAAATTAGAAAAATATAAAAAACCAAAAATATTTCTTGTCTATCTTTCTTTTCCTTTTGTAGGTGTGTATGCGTACCCGTGCTCGTAAGAAGAAAGCAATTCAAGCCGAATTCGAAACTCAACCTATTGTCACCATGGACAATCGACCAATGATCGGGTTTTTGCAATCGCACGTAGAGGGCAACACCGATGCTATTGTCATACCTGAGATTGGAGCCAACAACTTTGAGCTCAAATCCGGCTTCATTCAAATGGTCTCTGCTCAACCATTCTTGGGGCGTACACTTGATGATCCTCATGACCATATCAAAAGGTTCCTTCAACTCACTAATACGGTCAAGTTTAATGTGTTGATCCCAAACTTAGATCGATTTAGCTTTGTGTATACGAGATTAGATCAAGTTATACACGTAGAGAAACATTTGTATATGTATAAAGTAATCTAAGTGTTATGCGGAATTAACACTTAAACAATAACACACAAAGATGTAAACAAACTTTCACTTGATTAATGATAACAAACTTGCTTACAATGAAAGTGTTTAACGTATGAAAACTTATTATGAAACATAACCTAAAGGTCTTCTTTTATAGACATAAGAAGCCTTGTACAAGAGTCTACGTATCAACTATTCTAGGTAAAGATAATTATAGAAAATACAATGTTGAACTTATCTTTACTAGAAACAAACTAGATACAATATACGCGTAGACTAAATCTTTCCATCAGCGCTTGTCTTCAACCTATCAACGCTTGACTTCTTCTTGTCAACGCTTGATATGTCAGCGTTTGTTTTCTTCCTATCAACGCTTGTTTTACTCTTGTCAGCGCTCAAGTGGACTGGCTATATTTTATTCCCAACAATCCTCCCCTAAACTTGATATCTACTCTAGTAATCAAGTTTCTGAATAAACATTAAGAACTAGGAGGAATCTTACAAACTTGATCATACTGGTAAAAAATATGTCTGATCAAATCTTTGGCCACGTCACTTGAATAATCAATTTCCAGCTGTGTTGTCTTCATCTTCTCCAAAACTTCTTTGGACATGGAATACTGACCATCTACAAGTAGTTACTCAGCAAACTTTGTAGAGCTCAAATAATATACACCAGCAGCTGAATACAAACGCCATTGAAGACCACTGAGGTCATCTTCAAGATCCTTCCAAACAACAGGATCTTCATCTCTTGGTCCACACATTCTCTTGAATGTTGACCAAAGTTTTATTGCATTGACTGAAGTAGGAGCTTCAGTCTCATACTTGGCCTCTAACAACCTCCAAAGGTCTACCAAGTCTTCTCTATCAAAACTTGCAAAGAGAGATATAAGTGTAGTAAAAGTGTGAACCTCTTTCCTATACCTGCCAATCTTCCAAAACCCACATTCATCTTCTTCATAGCTTATAATAGGGTTTCTGGAATCAAGAGGTAACACTTGTACCATATCTGAAGCTTCCAATGGTGAGAGCTTGATGCTCCTTCTTATAACATCTTCACTAGGATTCAATCTGTCCATATCTATAGGAAACTCAAGAGGGACTCCCTTCTTCAAAGGTCTTGGAACAATCATTGCCTTCTTAAGCTCCATCTCTTCTGCAAGTTCTTCTTTCCTTTCATCAGAAAAAAGTCTTAGAGTGTTTTCTTCCTGCACTCTTGCCCAAATGGGATAAGCCTTGAATTCCAATTCTTCAAAGGATAATCCCAACAATTTCTTATAGGTCCATCCTGTTCCATGACATCGGAGTAGCATGTAGTACAGCTCCCTTCTATCCCTTTTCAGCATTGAGAGAATATTGCTAGTTTTGTGTTTCAGAATTACCATGCAGTCCTTTTGTACTCTTAGAAGAATCTCCAAACCCCATATCTGGTCTGAAATAGTCAAATTTGGATTCTCCATACACCTATCTTCCCAAGCATGGTACATCTGAACAACTTCTGGCATATCAAAATCTACTTGCAATTTCAACTCATTCAACTTCTCTCTTGCCAAATCATCACCATACTCAAGTCTTTCTGGTTGTTCTATAATCATCACACTTGAGTCTGAACTAGCTTCATCACTTCCTTCTTGTTCCTCTGAAGTGACAACAAATGGTGATTCACCAACCTTCTTTCTTTCTTGTTCCACAAGTTGTGCAGCCAACCTTCTACCAAACTCAACCTGTGTTGCATCCTTTGGAACTTTTACATCTACCATAAGACCTTTACCCTTATCTAATGGATCAATGATGGGTAAGGATGATGGTAATACATGTGAAGTTACTTCTTTGATGATGGATGATGACTGGAATACATCAACCTCATCTGCAGGTCTGTCAACGCTCAAATTTCCTTTCTCACGCCCAATTTGCTCATGTCAGCGCTTGGTGTGTCAGCGTTCAAATTTTGCTTGTCAACGCCCAAATTACCTGTCTCATCGCCTCTTGTAATTTTCTCCAACATGGCTGTAAAAGACAAGTCTAAATTTGTAGGAGTTACCAGAGATCTAACAAAACCTGGTTGCTTCTTCAAACTAGTTAGGGCTTCAGCAACACCCAAAGATTCACCATCATGTGAGCCCTTATCACTCACATTAATCTGCTCATCCTCCCCTTTGGAAGATTCCTCCATCCCACGCCTGGTGCTAGCATCTTCCAAAATAACAATCCTCTCCCTCAATTGCTTGAGTTCAAGGCCTTGTGTACTGACAATTTGTACCAAGTCTGCATTTTGCTTTTGCAAGCTAATGCAGACAGCCGTCAATTCCATTAATGTCATTGGTTCTAATCTGCCCTCCTCTAAAATGGGTATTTGACCTCCCAAGTTAGACTCATGGGGCATGGATGAGGTCTTAAAGATGTTAGGACTGTCTTGGCATGCATCTAAGCCAGAACCAATAGTCCCAGCCTCATCCATAGCACCAACCACACTTGTGGTGGTGGTTCTCTCTGCTACATGGCTAGGACCACTAGAGGAGAACACTCCAGTAGTCCTTTGGCGTTTTTGCAACCTATATTGTGGTGGGGTAGAAGATGATATGGATTGGGTGGTTGTGGGTTGGTTAAGGGGTGTTTGGGTCGGTGAAGGTATGGTGTCAACGTCTGGATTAGGTGTATCAACGCCAACATTTAATGTGTCAGCGTCAAAGGGTTCTTGGTCAATTTGCATGTGTTGTGGTGAAGGTAAATGTTCTGGTATTGGGTCAAGTTGTGGTTGAGGGTCTGGTTGAGGTTGTGCTGCTGCAATAACAGCAAGCATAGCTGGGGTGAGGGGTAAGTCACGGTGAGGGGGTGAGTTCATCTTTGTAAAAATTGCTTTCTTTTGCACAGGGATTGATTGTGGTTAATTTACGTCTTTTAGGAAAAAGAGCGTAAATGTGGTAAGTGTTATGTGATGATTTAGGAAAATCAAGCACTAATGACCCAATGAAGTTCGTTTCCCAAAGAGGTATATGTCTGTGAGTAATTCGTAATTGGTTTGAGATTAATATTGGTTAGAAGGGGATGAGAAAAGAGAATGACGAAGGCGTGAAATTAATTACTACTAAGACTTAACGTAAAACCGTAAAATGAGCTAAAATAAAAACAAATTCTAAAAATTACCAAAAATTCACCAAAAATCAAAATAAATAAACTAAGAGTTTACCAATGATCAAAACTTTTTGAAACCTTTTAATTAATTAAATATTCAATTTTTAAATGCTAATTAAAGCCCTAAAATTCAAATTAATTATCAAAAAGCCCAAATAAAGATTTTTCAATTGGTAAACCTCTAAAATGACCTAAAAAGATTAAAAACTATTTTTAGAAATTTTTTTAAACTAATAAAAATTATTTAAAATGATTTAAAAACTATTAAAACTTAAAATAATTATAAAAATTCATCTAAAAGTGATAAAATTAATCTAAGAGTTGCAAAAATCCTATTTTAATGTATTTAAGCTAAGAAAAATGTAAAAAGTTGAAAAATGGTAAATTTGGAAAATAATAATAAAATAATATAAAAAATCCAAAAATTCTAAAAAATTCTAAAAACTTGCAAACTAGTTTATTTTAACCTAATTAAACAGAAAATGAAAGTGAAATGACTAGAATACCCCTATTGGGCCCTCAAATGGGCCAAAACCAAAAACAGTCAACAATAATGGGCTTTTTAGCCCAAAAAGTCAAACTTGGCCCAATTGACTTGGAAAAGCCCAATCTGACTCAAAATTTGATTCTAAACACAAAAATCTAAAGGCCCAAAAGCTGAAAGTGAGCTTATCACAGCTTATTAAGCAAACAACTTATCTTTATTGGGCTTTTTAGCCCATTAAGCAATAAGCTAATGCCATAAGCTCTAATTTGACACACAACCTTCTTTTGGGATGCTTAAGAGATCTGTAAAAAGAAATTTTGAAAAAGCACACTCAATAAGCCAGAAATAAGCAAAGTACAATTTAACTAAAAGACAAAATAGTCGGGTTTAAGATATAGGGCACCTCAGAACTTGATTCAACTTGCAAAATGTCACAAATGAACTCAATAAGCCAAAAAAATCAACAAAATTCCAATAAGCAAAACCAATAAGCCAGAATGAACCAATAAGCACTTATGAAAAAGTCAATTAAGTTGGTTTTCTAGTCAAACCCTAAAGTCAACCCACCAAATGCTCCAGTATGAACAAATAGGTCAAATAATGAGCACCTATTACAAAATCCAAGTTGTTGCTGGTTAAAATAAGCTATTATACCTTATTGATAAGCTGAAACCCAAAATACACTAGCAGTGTCTAGTAGCAGGGGAAAGGAGTTCCCACTGCTTTGACTATTTGACCAAGCTTTTTAGAGAGATTTAGTTGGATTCAATTGGAAACAAGGGCACCCTTGTGATCAGTGAATCACAAGGAGTCAATATCAACAAGAAAATCACAATTTGGTTCACACACTAAGCCCAGATTAAGCAAACAGTCACCAGATATAGCACAAATATGGAAAATAAGCAGTTATGCACAAATAAGCAGATATAGCATGAATAAGCCAGCCAAATTCAACCAGATGCATACACAAGCTATATAAACTATGAATAAGCACAAACAAACTTAAATCAACCACTGAATGAAAGTGAATAAGCAGAAAGCATATGCAGGTTACTCATGAACACTAACATGCAATTGATGAACACTAACCCTTTTGCTAATCTATTTGACCACAATCCCAGTCTCAAGCCTCAAATCCTACTTCCCTGGTTATGTTAATTTAGATTTAACACTTGTTAACCCTAGTCTATGATTAGATCTAGGTGTCCTCTAAATTTCAGTCAAATTAACCAAGTAAATTTGATTTTATAGCTATATGTTAGATTTAGGTGTTTCAAACCACAATACTTGCAGATATATGACCAAGTAAAACAGGTAAGAAGATACCAACAGATAACAACACAAAACCAACACTCAACAAACCACAAATCCTGCTTATGCAGTTAACCCAAACACCCCTTAAAATCTGTTTTGACAAATTTCCAAAGGATAATCCAGTTTTAACCCACAAATCAAGCTAATAACACTTCAATAACATCAAACAATACCAGATGAACAATAATCAACCATAAAAACACAGATTCAAGAACAATCAAGCAATATCACCAAAATTCAGAAAATAGAAGAGAAAATGAAAAAGGAGAATGGTGTAAACCTCCAAGACCTACATCCAGGCCCTGGATTGTTTGAGCTGAGGTACTAGCAGAACAAGTACCAGCTTCCAATGTACCTGCTAAGAAGAACAAACCAAGTGATGAACAATATCAAGCACTTTTCTGATTTTTGAAACACAAGCCTTATCAATTAAAACCTTGTCTCAAAAACCTTCAAACATGAAAGTGGAACTCAGAATTAGGCTATTCTAACACCAACTTTTAATAAACAAGAACAAGATTTCACAAATTTCTGAAAATCAGATTTTATTAAATTAAAAAGGGATTACAAAGATTGATAGCCTAAAACTAGAACAAAGGGACTCTCACAGGTTGAGGTCTCTTTTTATTGGCAAATGCCAAGCTAGCACTATTCACAAACCCTAGAAGTGAAATTCCCAAAATGTCCTTGAGTACTTGAGGCCGTTTGTTGTTGATGAGCTGTCCAAAATGATCCTAGACGTTTATTTTAGATTTGGGGTTAAGCTAAGAGTGTGGGCTGTTGATCTTGCCATGTCAGCTTACTTGGAGAGGAAGTTGAGTTTTGATTGGTTGAAAGGGAATTGGGGGTGGGGTCCATGGTGAGTGGGAGTGAGGGTTTTTGATGTGGGGTGGGTTTCTGCATATGTGAATCACACATGGGACACGGTAATTAAAAATTACCCTTTGTTTAGTAAAAGTAAAATCTGGGTGGATGAACATGAATAGTGGTCCCTTTGATCCGGTTTTGGTGGAGTGGAATATATTTGGCGCGTGTTTGTGTGTTTGAAGTTTGGAAATGGCAGCCTTGGTCCTTGTTCTTTGGCATAGTGTGTATAACAAGATTTTCAGCCCATAAAAACGACTTCCCTTTGTTATAAAAGTTTTCTTTTTCACATTTTTGGCACAAAACTTTGGCAAAAGGTTTCAAAGGGTTGTTTTTGCCATTTTTGGATATTTGAGGGACTGATCTTGGACATTCTTGATCTTCAAAGGTCTTCAATGTATCTTTGGCTTCATGAGGGACCATAAATTGCAAATTAGATTTGATGAGGGACTAATCTTGCCATTTCTTTAAAGTTGAAGGACCTTTTGTGTAATTTTGACAAACTTAAGGGACTAAACTTGTAATTATGAATTCACAAGGGTTTTAAGTGTCATTTCTTCATTGTTTGAGGATTAATCTTGCATATCTTCAAGTCTTCATGGGTAAATGTTGGATAATTCATGAACTAGGGCCCGGTTCTTTGTACGGCTTCGTTTCTCGTGTCCGTTTTTCTTGTTTCTTCTGATCTTTTATCTTTTTCACGATATCCATACCTAAAATACACAAGTAAACAAAAACAAGCATATATATGGTATTTTATGACATTTTTATGCATATAAAGCCCGAAAAGAACGATGAGATCATGTATAAATGTCATCTCATAAAAATCATCATGATCCCTTGTGTAGTAATTTTGGACATCAAAAACCATTTGTAAAAATCTGGGATAAGCTAATGTCATCTTATTCCCTTTGTTTTTACACATGCCATCAAAAATCATTTTAGAATAATTAAACTTTTGCCCAGTTGCAATGCACACAATAGCACTAGCAATGGATCTGTTAATCTCATTGTGTGCAGTTCACTTGGGACTCAAACATTGTAAGATGACATGTATGAGGTACTTCCAGGCTTGGGGAAACTCCTGTTTATGATATTTGTTTAAAGTTCCCTCATCAGGGAAAGGATAACCCAAAGCCCTTAGTCCATGTTCTATTTCATGAATGGGAAGGATGGTTATACCATCTGCATCATCAAGATGCAAAGCCTGGCGAACCAAGGCTTCAGTAACCACCCAAGTACGCCCATGAACAATAGATGATAATGTAGTCACTTTATTAATTGTTGAGGAACTAATAGTGTTCCAAATTTGTTTAATATGTGTGACAGAGATGAGAGAAGCAAGAGAAACAGCATACCTAATGGGGTATGCATTCAAATACGCCACCATCTGGGTGTATTGGGCAAACAGAGTATCATCAGCGTCCAAATATGCTATCATGTTGTGTTGACTCCTGAATCCCAATACCAAATCACTTGGTTTAAATTTTGGTGCCATTGTAGAAGAAAGCTGTTTGAATGATTGATAAAGATGAAGTATAGGAGAAAATTTGTTAGACAAGAATGATGGTGTCAACGTCTGGATTAGGTGTATCAACGCCAACATTTAATGTGTCAGTGTCAAAGGGTTCTTGGTCAATTTGCATGTGTTGTGGTGAAGGTAAAGGTTCTGGTATTGGGTCAAGTTGTGGTTGAGGGTCTGGTTGAGGATGTGCTGCTACAATAACATCAAGCATAGTTGGGGTGAGGGGTAAGTCACGGTGAGGGGGTGAGTTCATCTTTGTAAAAATTGCTTTCTTTTGCACAGGGATTGATTGTGGTTAATTTACTTCTTTTAGGAAAAAGAGCGTAAATGTGGTAAGTATTAAGTGATGATTTAGGAAAATCAAGCACTAATGACCCAATGAAGTTCGTTTCCCAAGGAGGTATATGTGTGTGACTAATTCGTAATTGGTTTGAGATTAATATTGGTTAGAAGGGGATGAGAAAAGAGAATGACGAAGGCGTGAAATTAATTACTACTAAGACTTAACGTAAAACCATAAAATGAGCTAAAATAAAAACAAATTCTAAAAATTACCAAAAATTCACCAAAAATCAAAATAAATAAACTAAGAGTTTACCAATGATCAAAACTTTTTCAAACCTTTTAATTAATTAAATATTCAATTTTTAAATGCTAATTAAAGCCCTAAAATTTAAATTAATTATCAAAAAGCATAAATAAAGATTTTTCAATTGGTAAACCTCTAAAATGACCTAAAAAGATTAAAAACTATTTTTAGAATTTTTTTTAAACTAATAAAAACTATTTAAATTGATTTAAAAACTATTAAAACTTAAAATAATTATAAAAATTCATCTAAAAGTGATAAAATTAATCTAAGAGTTGCAAAAATCCTATTTTAATGTATTTAAGCTATGAAAAATGTAAAAAGTTGAAAAATGGTAAATTTGGAAAATAATAATAAAATAATATTAAAATAATATAAAAATCCAAAAATTCTAAAAAATTCTAAAAACTTGCAATAGTTTATTTTAACCTAATTAAACAGAAAATGGAAGTGAAATGACCAGAATACCCCTATTGGGCCCTCAAATGGGCCAAAACCAAAAACAGTCAACACTAATGGGCTTTTTAGCCCAAAAAGTCAAACTTGGCCCATATGACTTGGAAAAGCCCAATCTGACTCAAAATTTGATTCTAAACACAAAACTCTAAAGGTCCAAAAGCTGAAAGTGAGCTTATCGCAGCTTATTAAGCAAACAGCTTATCCTTATTGGGCTTTTTAGCCCATTAAGCAATAAGCTAATGCCATAAGCTCTAATTTGACACACAACCTTCTTTTAGGATGCTTAAGAGATCAGTAAAAATAAATTTTGAAAAAGCACACTTAATAAGCCAGAAATAAGAAAAGTACAATTTCACTAAAAGACAAAATAGTCGGGTTTGAGATATAGGGCACCTCAGAACTTGATTCAACTTGCAAAATGTCACAAATGAACTCAATAAGCCAAAACAATCAACAAAATTCCAATAAGCAAAACCAATAAGCCAAAATGAACCAATAAGCACTTATTGAAAAGTCAATTAAGTTGGTTTTCTAGTCAAACCCTAAAGTCAACCCACCAAATGCTCCAGTATGAACAAATTGGTCAAATAATGAGCACCTATTACAAAATCCAAGTTGCTGCTGGTTAAAATAAGCTATTATACCTTATTGATAAGTGAAACCCAAAATACACTAGCAGTGGCTAGTAGCAGGGGAAAGGAGTTCCCACTGCTTTGACTATTTGACCAAGCTTTTTAGAAAGATTTTGTTGGATTCAATTGGAAACAAGGGCACCCTTGTGATCAGTGAATCATAAGGAGTCAATATCAACAAGAAAATCACAATTTGGTTCACACAATAAGCCCAGATTAAGCAAACAGTCACCAAATATGGCACAGATATGGAAAATAAGCAGTTAAGCACAAATAAGCAGATATAGCATGAATAAGCCAGCCAAATTGAACCAGATGCATACACAAGCTATATAAACTATGAATAAGCACAAACAAACTTAAATCAACCACTGAATCAAAGTGAATAAGCAGAAATAAGCATATGCAGGTTACTGATGAACACTAATATGCAATTGATGAACACTAACCCTTTTGCTAATCTATTTGACCACAATCCCAATTTCAAGCCTCAAATCCTACTTCCCTGGTTATGTTAACTTAGATTTAACACTTGTTAACCCCAGTCTATGATTAGATCTAGGTGTCCTCTAAATTTCAGCCAAATTAACCAAGTAAATATGATTTTATAGCTATATGTTGGATTTAGGTGTTTCAAACCACAAAACTTGCAGATATATGACCAAGTAAAACAGGTAAGAAGATACCAACATATAACAACACAAAACCAACACTCAACAAACCAAAAATCCTGCTTATGCAGTTAACCCAAACACTCTTTAAAAATCTGTTTTGACAAATTTCCAAAGGATAATCCAGTTTTAACCCACAAATCAAGCTAATAACACTTCAATAACATCAAACAATACCAGATGAACAATAATAAACCATAAAAACACACAATCAAGAACAATCAAGCAATATCACAGAAATTCAGAAATAAAAGAGAAAATGAAAAAGGAGAATGGTGCAAACCTCCAAGACCTACATCCAGGCCCTGGATTGTTTGAGCTGAGGTACTAGCAGAACAAGTACCAGCTTCCAATGTACCTGCTAAGAAGAACAAACCAAGTGATGAACAATATCAAGCACTTTTCTGATTTTTGAAACACAAGCCTTATCAATTAAAACCTTGCCTCAAAAACCTTCAAACATGAAAGTGGAACTCAGAATTATGCTATTCTAACACCAACTTTTAATAAACAAGAACAAGATTTCACAAATTTCTGAAAATCAAATTTTATTAACTTAAAAAGGGATTACAAAGATTGATAGCTTAAAACTGGAACAAAGGGACTCTCACATGTTGAGGTCTCCTTTTATAGGCAAATGCCAAGCTAGCACTATTCACAAACCCTAGAAGTGAAATTCCCAAAATGTCCTTGAGTACTTGAGGTCGTTTGTTGTTGATGAGCTGTCCAAAATGATCCTAGACGTTTATTTTAGCTTTGGGGTTAAGCTAAGAGTGTGGGATGTTGATCTTGCAATGTCAGCTTACTTGGAGAGGAAGTTGAGTTTTTATTGGTTGAAAGGGAATTGGGGGTGGGGTCCATGGTGAGTGGGAGTGAGGGTTTTTGATGTGGGATGGGTTTCTTCATATGTGAATCACACGTGGGACAAGGTAATTGAAAATTACCCTTTGTTTAGTAAAAGTAAAATCTGGGTGGATGAACATGAGTAGTGGTCCCTTTGATCCGATTTTGGTGGAGTGGAATATGTTTGGCGTGTTTGTATGTTTGAAGTTTGGAAATGGCAGCCTTGGTCCTTGTTCTTTGGCAAAGTGTGTATAACAAGATTTTCAGCCCATAAAAACGACTTCCCTTTGTTATGAAAGTTTTCATTTTCACATTTTTGGCACAAAACTTCGGCAAAAGGTTTCAAAGGGTTGTTTTTGCCATTTTTGGATATTTGAGGGACTGATATTGGACATTCTTGATCTTCAATGTATCTTTGGCTTCATGAGGGACCATAATTGGCAAATTAGATTTGATGAGGGACTAATCTTGCCATTCCTTCAAAGTTGAAGGACCTTTTGTGTAATTTTCACAAACTTAAGGGACCAAACTTGTATTTATGAATTCACAAGGGTTTTAAGTGTCATTTCTTCATTGTTTGAGGATTAATCTTGCATATCTTCAAGTCTTCAAGGGTAAATGTTGGATAATTCATGAACTAGGGCCCGGTTCTTTGTATGGCTTTGTTTCTCGTGTCCATTTTTCTTGTTTCTTGTGGTCTTTTGTCTTTTTCACGATATCCATGCCTAAAATACACAAGTAAACAAACACAAGCATATATATGGTATTTTATGACATTTTTATGCATTTAAAGCCCGAAAAAGAACGATGAGATCATGTATAAATGCCATCTCATCACTCCCCCATACTAAGCCATTGCCGTGCCCTCACGCAATGCTAGAATAAAGTATTTAAGCATCACCAAAGTTCAATTTTATAAACCTTTATTGAAAAGTAAAAGACTTGCAACAATACTACGAAGATGTGTAAAGACATAATGTATGATTTTCATCACGAATGTGACTTTTAGGGTTAAAGAATAGAAACAAGCAAATGTCCCTTAGAGTAAACTTCGTCATCCTTGATTGTCATACATTCCATGCTAAGTGCAAAAACGAGATCATTGTTGGTACAAGTCACAATGCTAACACTACTCATACGTCCAAATTGTGTAATACTTTTTCTCCCCGCAATCCTAGTTATTATAAAAGAAAATGGGTTACTAGCATTTTTTAACTATTTTTCATGGGTCACAAGTGATTCATATTGACTTATTTGAGTAGTTATTAGTCCGAAAGCAAAGTAGCACGATTTAATCGATAGTTAGCCGAAGGACAAAATCTTTTAAAACGGCTTCTCGTGTATCTCCTTAAGTTCATATCTTGGCATAACTTGTTTCACGATTTGAGACCTTTCTCGGACCGATATTTGGCATGTACTTCATACTTCAAATCTTGGGAAGACGTTCTTGAAATTATGGTCTTCTCTTCATATATTTGGAATTTCTTCACTTGACGTTTTTGAGAGATTCTTCATATTTGGACCACGACTTCATCATTTTTCTTCAATCTTTATTTTGGACTTTGATATACAACGATCCGCCTCCTTTTCGTACTTGGATATATTTATCCTCATACCTTGTAAGGTCTTTTTGGATAGACTTTCTCCATGATCTTTAGGGGAGTAATTGCTTTTCGTCGTGTGTCTTGATCCTTCATATTGATGTAGGAATAATGATACTTCACATCATCTTGGATCTTTAGCAACAAAATAGGGCTCCTCATGCCTTGTTAGGGCCTTTTTGGATCATCACCAATCTTCGCGTCCCGCTTCAATAAGTTATGCCTTGGCTATGAACTCTATTCAACCCCGAGCAAGTTTTAAACGATCTTGCGCTAGAGGCTAAGTAACCTTTCAAATCGTACGATCTTACTTATTGCAATTATTTTTGTTCCTAATGCATTGATCTTATGGGAAGAAAAAGCCACAATTAAAAACATATGAGTTTTTGAAAGAACATTTTCATGTTCTACGTTTAGCATGATCACTTGTCTAATTCTATCATCTCTCGTTCTTCACTATATAAAGACCTCTAATTAAAGAGACTCGTGAATACTTAGCCATGCAAGTCAAAATTAAGCCAAATTTGGATTAGCTTTCATTAAGACTATATCAAATCAAAGTTTTGGGTTTTCAAGCCACCTATAGGATCTTGCACTTTCTTGGACTTTTTCAAGTTTAGAGAATGCATTTTATAGTTCCCTTTATAAGTGACTTTCTAGGATCAATTATAGGAACTTGCGAAAAGTTCTTGTTCTTAACCCGTATGAGCTAAGACTTTCGCGTTTTAAAGCTCCCTATATAAAAGTCTAGCAAAACTTGAATTGAGCGGGTTAAGGAATGTAAATGGCTCCAAATGCCCATCAAGTCAAAAATTAGCTTATATTCTACCCATCGGAAAATATACATTCGTGTCTTAAAAACACTTATGAAAACTAAGAAGTTTTTTAAAATTTGGCCATTTTGTAGCCTTATTAGCAACAAAAACAAAACCTAACATTGAAAGTTGGAAAAACGTGAGGGCATAGCAAAGCAAGTACCTATTCACCCCCCATACTAAAAGTAAACATTGTCCTCAATGTTTCGAGTCTAAAGGTGGAGCACCCCCATACTAGAGACGAAGAATCGAATGCTTAGGATCTAGCATGGAAAGGGTGATCAACAATATATCTAAAGCCGTTTATTAAGTATGCTAAAAGATAATTGTTAGAAAAATAAAGGATATGTCAATGGATTCGTGAAAAACTTCTTCAAGCAAACGATGGAGGCTCACGTAAACGAACACGAGAGTCTTCAATCGTAGATGATGATGATGATCTAGATAACACAATCACAAACAACCACGAGACAAAGAGTTTGAAGGGTACAAATCCCCTCATTAGTGATTAGTAAGCATAAAAGGATAAGCATGGGATCTCCCCCACGAGGCACCTCATTTTTGATTACCGAGTCATGAGCTCGACTCGATCCCCTCAATGCTAATTATCATTGGGGAAGGTGACTTGGTAGAGGTCAACCATTGAAGGAATTTCCCCACCAAAGTAGTGCTTAAGCCTATGTCCATTCACCTTAAAGTTAGGACCATCATCTTGAGCTAGCTCGATGGTCCCATAAGGAAACACTTGTGTAACGGTGAAAGGAACCGACCAACGGGATTTCAATTTCCCGGAAAATATCTTAAGTCGAGAGTTAAAAAGTAACACTTGATCACCAACGTTAAAAACCCGGTTTTTAATCTTTGCATCATGAAACTTTTTAGTCTTTTCTTTGAAAATCAATGAATTTTCATAAGCATTGTCTCTTAATTCATCTAATTCATTCAATTGTATTTTCCGGTGATCTCCCGCGGTCTTCAAGTCAAAGTTTGCATGCTTAAGGGCCCAATATGCCTTGTGCTCCAATTCAATGGGCAAATGACAATTCTTCTCATAGACTAACTTATAAGGAGTGCAACTGATAGGTGTCTTATAAGTGGTCCTAAAGGCCCATAAAGCGTCATCGAGTTTGTCGGACCATGAAGCACGGTTTTCTCCAATCGACCTTTCTAAAATCCTCTTCAAAGCTCGGTTCGAAACCTCGACTTGCCCACTCGTTTGCGGGTGATAAGCCGTAGAAAGACGATGAGTAACTCCATATTTCTTTAAGACCTTCTCGAATTGGTCATTACAAAAATGGGTTCCACGATCGCTTATAATAGCACGAGGGGTTCCTAACCGAGAGAATAGTTGTTTCAAAAACTTCACTACCACACGAGCATCATTAGTAGGTAAAGCCTTAGCTTACACACACTTAGAAAGGTAGTACACCGCGACGAGGATATACTTGTTACCATGAGACGATGGGAACGGCCCCATAAAGTCTATACCCCATATGACGAAAATCTCACACACTTGAATTATGTTTTGCGGCATTTCATCACGTTGAGACGATTTTCCTTGACGTTGGCACGAATCACACGACTTCACAAGTGCGTGTGCATCACGATAGATAGAAGGCCAAAAGAAGCCGGCATCGAACACTTTCTTAGTCGTGAGATTAGCACCGTGGTGACCACCCGTGGGTCCCTCGTGACAAGCTCTAAGGATATTAGAAGCTTCGGCACCAAAAACACAACGTCGAACGAGTTGATCCGCACAAACCCGAAAGAGATAAGGGTCGTCCCAAAAATAGAACTTGACGTCACGAAAGAATTTTCGCTTTTGTTGTGTCGTCATACCTTTGATTATGAAATTTTTTAGCATGGTAATTTGCAATGTCGGCAAACCATGGGGTGGTGTCTTTAGAATTCACAACACCGAGAGTCTCGAGTGGAAATGTTTCGGTTATTTCCTTGTTCTCGAAAACATCTTGTGAGGATCTTCTAGACGAGAGAGATGATCGGCTGCTAGATTCTCGGCTCCTTTTTTGTCAAGCACGGTGACATCAAATTCTTGGAGAAGGAGCATCCAACGAAGCAATCTCGGCTTAGAATCTTGCTTAGCTAAGAGATACTTGATAGCCGAATGGTCGGTATACACAATGCTCTTAGTTAAGACGAGATAAGGTCGTAATTTCTCAAAAGCATAGACCACGGCAAGGAATTCCTTTTCCGTTGTGGTGTACTTTAATTGAGCCTCGGTCATCGTCTTACTAGCATAATGGATAGGACGGAAATGCTTTTCATAACGTTGCCCTAAAACGGCCCCTATAGCATAATCACTTGCATCGCACATGATTTCAAAGGGTAATTTCCAATTAGGAGCAACAAGAATGGGAGCTTCGGTAAGTTTCCTTTTGAGAGTTTCGAAAGCTCTAACACAATCCTCATTGAAATTAAAAGGAGCATCCTTCTCGAGAAGGTGTGTCATAGGTCGAGAGATTTTCGAAAAGTCCTTGATGAAACGACGATAGAAGCCCGCGTGGCCTAGGAAACTCCTAACTCCCTTAACGGTTTTGGATTGAGGTAACTTGGCGATGACGTCTACCTTAGCTTTATCGACCTCAATCCCCGCTTTCGACACCTTATGTCCTAAGACGATTCCTTGTTTACACATAAAACGACATTTTTCCCAATTAAGCACAAGATTGGTTTCTTCACAACGTTTTAACATTTTTTCGAGATTAGATAAACACGACGTGAACGAATTGCCAAACACCGAAAAGTCATCCATAAACACTTCCATCGACTTCTCGATCATATCGTGAAAAATTGCCATCATACACCGTTGAAACGTACCCGGTGCATTACAAATTCCGAAAGGCATCCCACGATAAGCAAACGTTCCATAAAGACACGTAAACGTAGTCTTCTCTTGATCACGAGGGTCGATAGGGATTTGAAAGTAACCGGAAAAACCATCTAAAAATCAATAGAATTCATTTCCCGGGAGTCGCTCCAACATTTGATCCATGAAGGGCAAAGGAAAGTGGTCTTTACGAGTGGCGTCATTTAACTTTCGGTAGTCAATACACACCCTCCAACCGGTCACAACACGAGTGGGAAATAACTAGTTGTTTTCATTGGGCACAACGGTCATTCTTCCCTTTTTAGGGACACAATGGATTGGGCTCACCCATGGGCTATCGGAGATAGGATAAATCATTCCCGCGTCAAGGAGTTTAAGAACCTCCTTTTTAATGACATCGTGAATTTTGGGATTCACCCTTCTTTGACTTTGAATTGCGGGTTTGTAGTCCTCCTCCATTAAAATCTTGTGAGTACAAAATTTTGGGTCAATACCCTTAATGTCAGAAATTTTCCACGCAATTGCCCCTTTATGAGCTTTAAGAACTTTCAAGAGCTAGGTTTTTTCATCATTAGCAAGAACTCCTGCAATAATAACCGGCAACTTGTCATCACCTTCCAAGAATGTGTATTCAAGGTGAGAAGGAAGATATTTCAATTCAAGGATAGGTGGTTCCTCGATTGAAGATTTTGGTTCAACACTCATAACTTCCATCGGTGGAAGAAATGGTGGAATAGAAGTATCATCACTAATCAACACCTCATCTTCATTGTCGATTTCATTTGACGTGAAATCGCCTCCTTGGAATGGAGTGAGACTTGGTGTAGAATTAGCAATAATAGGATCCAAAATAGTGGGATTGCCACTTGACGAGCTATCGAAAAAACCTAACACTTCTTGTGAAAACTCATCGCAAACCACATCAACTATGTCAATGTGATTGATGGTGGCGATTGCATAAACATGAGAAGGTTTCGAGTTTTGAGTAGCGTTTATAACAAGTTCCTCTTTGTTGAATCTCAAAGTGATAGTTCTTGCATGAACGTCGATAAGCGATCTCGAGGTGTCTAAAAATGAACGACCAAAATTAGAGGAACTTGAGGATCCGCGGGGACGTCAACTACTATAAAATCAACGGGATAGTAGAACTTCCCCACTTTCACGAAAACATCTTCGGCTACTCCACATGCTAAAATCGTAGAATGATCGGCCATCTCGATAGACATGTTCGAAGGAATAAGAGCCGGAAGCGAAAGCGATTTCGAAATGGAAAATGACATCAAATTAATGCTCGCACCAAGATCGGCCAAGGCGAGGCATTCTTTCATATCATGTATGTCACAAGGAATGAGAAACTTTCCGGGGTCACCAACTTTTTCTGGTATGCGGTTAAGATAAACCGAAGAACAATTAGCAAGCTTTGAAAGCTTTTCCTTATCGCTCATCATACTTTTAAAAGTGGAAGCGAAACGAGGCATATACAACAATGCGTCGGCTAAACTCACATCAAAATGCACTTGTTGAAACATTTTTATAAAAAGCTCGATTTGTTGTTTGTTACGTTCTTGCAATTTCTCTTTGTTTCGTCTCGAAGGGTAAGGTAAGGGTGGTGTGGGTTGGACATTAGGCAACGGCCTTGAAATCTCGGGTTCCACAATTGGTATTGGTTCAACCGTAGGTGTGGTTTGAGCGGTACTTCGTGGGATTGTAATGTGCTCCTTTTCGACCACCACCTCAGGCTCTTTCTCGATTTCCTTCTCCGTAGAAGTACTTGGACGAGAGATTGGTTCCTTGAAAGTTTTACCACTTCGTGTAGTAATAACCTTCATTTCTCCCTTCGGGTTTGAAATGGTATCACTAGGAAGACCACCCGAGGAAGAGGGTTTATACATGATTGCTTCAAACATTTTTGCCATTCGGTCCTCAAATTCTGATTGCCTAGCATCCGCTTTTAACAATTCTTGCTTAATCTCATGTTGTCCTTGTTCCATATTTTGTTGATTTTGTTAAAGACGTTGAACGTTTCCTTTCATTTTATTTGCACGAGTTTTAAGTTCATTAGCAAGTTCGTTTTTAAGCTCGTTTTTCAACTCGGATCTTAAGCTAATCATCTCACGTTGCATGTTATCAAATTTAGCATCATTTGCTTTAGCATAATCCAAAAACTCTCCTTGAATATTTTTAGTGTGAGCATTTTGAAAACCTTGTGTAGTGTTTTGAAAATCACGGTTTTGGTTTTGATTAGTGACTTGTCCATTCCCACTTTCATATTTCCCTTTGTTGTAGTTACGTGAATTGCCTTGATAATTACCACCTTGGTTGTTGTTTCGATAGTTATTAGCATTTTGATTTGGTGGAGCTTGATTTGGGCGGGAACCTTGACCGTTTTGGTTGTAAGTTCCCGTTGCTACATAAGCACTCGAAGTGTTACCATCCGCGGTAATGCACTCGGAAAGATCATGAGCTCCACTACAAGACAAACAACTCTTAGCAACCGCTTTAACCGAAGCGGAATTTGAAGCTTCTTGAGCTTTCCAATGAGACATAAGATTAGCAAATCTATCGAAAAACCGATTTTCCTCATTAGCTTCATCATGTAAGGCATTAATGCTACGAGACGATGACGACGATGACGAACCCAAATTGGCAACACTCGGTGTGTTAAGAGGGCTATAAACCTTAGATCTATTATCGATAATCTTTAAAGCTTCATCAGTCGTTTTGCACAAAAAATTACCACCCGCGGCGGCATTCAAGTAATCTCGTTCATGATCATTAAGCCCATTATAAAAAGTATCAATTTGATGCAATTCCGCAAAATCATGGTGTGGACATTCATGTAACATTTCTTTAAAGCGTTCCCATGCCATTGAAAAACTTTAATTATTTCTTTGAACAAATCTTGAAATCTCATTTTTCAAATGTGTTGTTTTAGATGGCGGAAAAAATTTGTTCACAAACTTAGAAACGAGATCACCCCATGTCAAAATCGAATTTGGCGGTTCTTTCTCAAGCCAAATTTTAGCGGGTCCATCTAACGAGTATGGAAACAACATCATCTTAATGGCCTTATGTGGAACATCCTTAAACTTGCTAGTAGCGGTGAGACGATTAAAATTCCTAATGTGATAATGCGGGTTGTCTTTCTCATGACCTCTAAACTTATTAGCTTGCAACATCGACATTAAACCCGTCTTAATCTCGAAATTCTCCGCAAGGATAGCGGGAATCACAATGGCCTCTCCAAAACACTCGGTGGGTGCTTGTAGCAACTCCATCATAGTACGATTAGTCATGACGACTTCTTGTTCTACAATAGGTTCAACAATTGGAGGTTGTTCTTCAATCAACGTCTCTTGATTGGCTTGCTTTTGAAGACGTTTACGAGCTCGTTTTGCTTGATTACGAGTGATCATAAACTTCACGAAGAATGGGAGGTGAGCAAAGAAGATTCTTTTTGGGTGTTTTGTGAATTTTCAATTTTTTTGTGTTTTTGATTGTTTTTAAATTTTTTTGGATTTTGGTGTATCTTCGTAGACAGCAATCTACAAATCTCTCCTCGAATCAAACTCTTGATTAAAGAAGCCTCAAAGGAATGAAAACGATCACGTGGAGTGAATGCCTTCAAATGACTTTAGAACTTTGGTGAAAACCAAATTGTTCAAGAGGGTTTAATCACAAAGAAAACCAAGCAAATATATTATACGTAATAATACTTTGGGCGGCAAAACCCTCGATTAGCCTTCAATCTCAAAATACTCACAAGCAAGCGGGGAAACGAGGCGGCACGAAGCACTTAAGAGCCTTTTTCCTTAGGGTATATTTTATAATACCCGCCTTATACCCACCTTATAGTTTGTATTTTTCAAAATCGAGCTTCACGAAAGTATTTATCTATTTTTGCCTTTTTCTTTTTGTTTGAGATTCGAATACAGTAATTAGGAGATCAAATCCCAATTAAGGTTGTGTTTTCACACTTTTGGAGATATTTTGTATTGATTGTGATACTTAATACAATATAGTAATAATAATTTCACAAGAAAACCCAATAAAACCGATAATACGTATTAGTAGATTTCTACTAATAAAAATACTATTTATGGTTAATATTAAAAACAACAAAACAAATTAATCACGACACACCTCCCCGGCAGCGGCGCCAAAATGATTGTGGTTAATTTACGTCTTTTAAGAAAAAGAGCGTAAATGTGGTAAGTATTAAGTGATGATTTAGGAAAATCAAGCACTAATGACCCAATGAAGTTCGTTTCCCAAGAAGGTATATGTGTGTGAGTAATTCGTAATTGGTTTGAGATTAATATTGGTTAGAAGGGGATGAGAAAAGAGAATGACGAAGGCGTGAATTTAATTACTACTAAGACATAACGTAAAACCGTAAAATGAGCTAAAATAAAAACAAATTCTAAAAATTACTAAAAATTCACCAAAACTCAAAATAAATAAACTAAGAGTTTACCAATGATCAAAACTTTTTCAAACCTTTTAATTAATTAAATATTCAATTTTTAAATGCTAATTAAAGCCCTAAAATTCAAATTAATTATCAAAAAGCCCAAATAAAGATTTTTCAATTGATAAACCTCTATAATGACCTAAAAAGATTAAAAACTATTTTTAGAATTTTTTTTAAACTAATAAAAACTATTTAAAATGATTTAAAAACTATTAAAACTTAAAATAATTATAAAAATTAATCTAAAAGTGATAAAAATAATCTAAGAGTTTCAAAAATCCTATTTTAATGTATTTAAGCTAAGAAAAATGTAAAAAGTTGAAAAATGGTAAATTTGGAAAATAATAATAAAATAATATTAAAATAATATAAAAAATCCAAAAATTCTAAAAAATTCTAAAAACTTGCAAACTAATTTATTTAACCTAATTAAACAGAAAATGAAAGTAAAATGACCAGAATACCCCTATTGGGCCCTCAAATGGACCAAAACCAAAAACAGTCAACACTAATGGGCTTTTTAGCCCAAAAAGTCAAACTTGGCCCAATTGACTTGGAAAAGCCCAATCTGACTCAAAATTTGATTCTAAACACAAAACTCTGAAGGCCCAAAAGCTGAAAGTGAGCTTATCACAACTTATTAAGCAAACAGCTTATCCTTATTGGGCTTTTTAGCCCATTAAGCAATAAGCTAATGCCATAAGCTCTAATTTGACACACAACCTTCTTTTAGGATGCTTAAGAGATCTGTAAAAAGAAATTTTGAAAAAGCACACTCAATAAGCCAGAAATAAGCAAAGTACAATTTCACTAAAAGACAAAATAGTCGGGTTTGAGATATAGGGCACCTCAAAACTTGATTCAACTTGCAAAATGTCACAAATGAACTCAATAAGCCAAAACAATCAACAAAATTCCAATAAGCAAAACCAATAAGCCAGAATGAACCAATAAGCACTTATGAAAAAGTCAATTAAGTTGGTTTTCTAGTCAAACCCTAAAGTCAACCCACCAAATGCTCCAGTATGAACAAATGGGTCAATTAATGAGCACCTATTACAAAATCCAAGTTGTTGCTGGTTAAAATAAGTTATTATACCTTATTGATAAGTTGAAACCCAAAATACACTAGCAGTGGCTAGTAGCAGGGGAAAGGAGTTCCCACTGCTTTGACTATTTGACCAAGCTTTTTAGAGAGATTTAGTTGGATTCAATTGGAAACAAGGGCACCCTTGTGATTAGTGAATCACAAGGAGTCAATATCAACAAGAAAATCACAATTTGGTTCACACAATAAGCTCAGATTAAGCAAACAGTCACCATATATAGCACAAATATGGAAAATAAGCAGTTATGCACAAATAAGCAGATATAGCATGAATAAGCCAGCCAAATTCAACCAGATGCATACACAAGCTATATAAACTATGAATAAGCACAAACAAACTTAAATCAACCACTGAATCAAAGTGAATAAGCAGAAATAAGCATATGCAGGTTACTGATGAACACTAACATGCAATTGATGAACACTAACCCTTTTGCTGATCTATTTGACCACAATCCCAATTTCAAGCCTCAAATCCTACTTCCCTGGTTATGTTAACTTAGATTTAACACTTGTTAACCCTAGTCTATGATTAGATCTAGGTGTCCTCTAAATTTCAGCCAAATTAACCAAGTAAATCTGATTTTATAGCTATATGTTAGATTTAGGTGTTTCAAACCACAAAACTTGCAGATATATGACCAAGTAAAACAGGTAAGAAGATACCAACAGATAACAACACAAAACCAACACTCAACAAACCACAAATCCTGCTTATGCAGTTAACCCAAACACCCCTTAAAAATCTGTTTTGACAAATTTCCAAAGGATAATCCAGTTTTAACCCACAAATCAAGCTAATAACACTTCAATAACATCAAACAATACCAGATGAACAATAATCAACCATATAAACACAGATTCAAGAACAATCAAGCAATATCACCAAAATTCAGAAAATAAAAGAGAAAATGAAAAAGGAGAATGGTGTAAACCTCCAAGACCTACATCCAGGCCCTGGATTGTTTGAGCTGAGGTACTAGCAGAACAAGTACCAACTTCCAATGTACCTGCTAAGAAGAACAAACCAAGTGACGAACAATATCAAGCACTTTTCTGATTTTTGAAACACAAGCCTTATCAATTAAAACCTTGCCTCAAAAACCTTCAAACATGAAAGTGGAACTCAGAATTAGGCTATTCTAACACCAACTTTTAATAAACAAGAACAAGATTTCACAAATTTCTGAAAATCATATTTTCTTAACTTAAAAAGGGATTACAAAGATTAATAGCCTAAAACTGGAACAAAGGGACTCTCACAGGTTGAGGTCTCCTTTTATAGGCAAATGCCAAGCTAGCACTATTCACAAACCCTAGAAGTGAAATCCCAAAATGTCCTTGAGTACTTGAGGCCGTTTGTTGTTGATGAGCTGTCCAAAATGATCCTAGACGTTTATTTTAGATTTGGGGTTAAGCTAAGAGTGTGGGCTGTTGATCTTGCCATGTCAGCTTACTTGGAGAGGAAGTTGAGTTTTGATTGGTTGAAAGGGAATTGGGGGTGGGGTCCATGGTGAGTGGGAGTGAGGGTTTTTGATGTGGGATGGGTTTCTGCATATGTGAATCACACATGGGACACGGTAATTAAAAATTACCCTTTGTTTAGTAAAAGTATAATCTGGGTGGATGAACATGAATAGTGGTCCCTTTGATCCGGTTTTGGTAGAGTGGAATATGTTTGGCGCGTGTTTGTGTGTTTGAAGTTTGGAAATGGCAGCCTTGGTCCTTGTTCTTTGGCATAGTGTGTATAACAAGATTTTCAGCCCATAAAAACGACTTCCCTTTGTTATGAAAGTTTGCCTTTTCACATTTTTGGCACAAAACTTTGGCAAAAGATTTCAAAGGGTTGTTTTTGCCATTTTTGGATATTTGAGGGACTGATCTTGGACATTCTTGATCTTCAAAGGTCTTCAATGTATCTTTGGCTTCATGAGGGACCATAATTGGCAAATTAGATTTGATGAGGGACTAATCTTGCCATTTCTTCAAAGTTGAAGGACCTTTTGTGTAATTTTGACACACTTAAGGGACCAAACTTGTAATTATGAATTCACAAGGGTTTTAAGTGTCATTTCTTCATTGTTTGATGATTAATCTTGCATATCTTCAAGTCTTCAAGGGTAAATGTTGGATAATTCATGAACTAGGGCCCGGTTCTTTGTACGGCTTCGTTTCTCGTGTCCGTTTTTCTTGTTTCTTCTGATCTTTTCTCTTTTTCACGATATCCATACCTAAAATACACAAGTA
Source organism: Glebionis coronaria (assembly GCA_025667525.1). NCBI lineage: Eukaryota > Viridiplantae > Streptophyta > Magnoliopsida > Asterales > Asteraceae > Glebionis > Glebionis coronaria. Next base: position 235,531,812 of record CM046881.1, read on the forward strand.
AACAAACACAAGCATATATATGGTATTTTATGACATTTTTATGCATTTAAAGCCCGAAAAGAACGATGAGATCATGTATAAATGCCATCTCATCAGGGATCTCATAAAAATCATCATGATCCCTTATGCAGTAATTTTGGACATCAAAAACCATTTGTAAAAATCTGGGATAAGCTAATGTCATCTTATTCCCTTTGTTTTTACACATGCCATCAAAAATCATTTTGGAATAATTAAACTTTTGCCCAGTTGCAATGCACACAATAGCACTAGGAATGGATCTGTTAATCTCATTGTGTGCAGTACACTTGGGACTCAAACATTGTAAGATGACATGTATGAGGTACTTCCAGGCTTGGGGAAACTCCTGTTTATGATATTTGTTTAAAGTTCCCTCATCAGGGAAAGGATAACCCAAAGCCCTTAGTCCTTGTTCTATTTCATAAATGGGAAGGATGGTTATACCATCTGCATCATCAAGATGCAAAGCCTGGCGAACCAAGGCTTCAGTAACCACCCAAGTACGCCCATGAACAATAGATGATAATGTAGTCACTTTATTAACTATTGAGGAACTAACAGTGTTCCAAAATTGTTTAATATGTGTGACAGAGATGAGAGGAGCATGAGAAAGAGCATACCTAATGGGGGATGCATTCAAATACGCCACCATCTGAGTGTATTAGGCAAACAGAGTATCATCAGCGTCCAAATATGCTATCATGTTGTGTTGACTCCTGAATCCCAATACCAAATCACTTGGTTTAAATTTTGGTGCCATTGTAGAAGAAAGCTGTTTGAATGATTGATAAAGACGAAGTATATGAGAAAATTTATTAGACAAGAATGATAGGTACCCTGTTTAAAAAAAGGAGCCAAATATATAGGAGAGATATATGCATGTGATTGATCAAAAATGAGGCAACTATTTTCAAAATATCATGATGAAAATATTGAAAAGAAAATAAGTTATCTCATGCATTAATCAAAAGTTATCTGCTCCCAAAATTATGTCCCCAAAATTTGTCAAAAAGTAACAACCGGGTAAATTCCAATGGGTATCAACGGTAAAAAATAACCCATCAACGCCCAACGGCTATATTCTTGTCAACGTTTGCCAAAGCCATGTCAGTGTCTAAATTGGTCACAACAACGCTTGGAAAAATACTTGTCACTGTCTAAAAATAAAAAATATTAAAAATGAAAAAGGACCTTAACAAAGTAATTTATCCTAGTGAAGATAACCTATAAGTGGATAATTATTATAGGGCGGCAAGCACTGTCCAGTTATGCACACTTGCTTATGCAAGATAGACATAACAGTCCTCTAGTGTCCCTTGCTAACCAAAACTCTTAACAACTAAGTTATCTCATAAAATTCCTTGTTACTCCCAGGTAAAACCCATGATAAAATCATTCCCAAGTATCCCAATAGACCACAACCAATTCTAGGCCAAAAATGTCTTGGCAGCATGCATAGTATATCAACTTTACATGCTACAGTGCCTTATGATTTAGTAAAACTAACTCATATTCACCTGTGGACACAATCTAGAATTGTGATAAGAGTATCATAAGGATACCCAAAAGTCCTAAAGGTTCATAACACCTCCCCTTAAACTGTGATACATATGTTGCTCAAAAATATGCATGAACATAAAAAATTTATGTCAAGATAGGAAACAATATTCCAACCATCATCCATAAATAAAAACATGCTCAAATGATTCTCCAAGGATCCATAAGAAACTATGTATCCAATGGTATAATGCTAACACCACCTGCACATTTAGATTAAAAACCACAAAACTAACATTGTTACTGACAACGTCCCGATAACACGTGTCAGCGTTAAGAAACCTTTGTCAGCCTTAGACAAATATATTTCTGACAACGTCACAATAACACTTATCATCGTTAAGGTAACCTTTGTTAGTGTTAGAAAAATATAGTGGAAAATCTAAATCCTCAAAAAGACCAATAACAATGCATTATCCTGTACATACTCTTACAAAAAGACACCAAAACACATATTATGTAAGATTGATCATTCCAATACTTGTTACCAAGTATTGGAACCTTCCAGCATCAAAAGGTTTAGTTAATAAATCAGACACATTTTCTTCTGTGTCAACCCTATCTGGTTGTATTAAACCCTTTTCAAAACAATCCCTTATAAAATGGTGTCTAATTTCTATGTGTTTTGTTTTAGAATGATGAACATGATTCTTAATAATGCATAAAGTGCTGTTATTGTCAACAAATATCTTGGTATGCATGAAATTATACCCATAATCCAACAGCTGGTTCTGAATCCATAAGACTTGTCCACAACAAGCAGCTACAGCAACATACTCTGCTTCAGTTGTAGAATTGGCCACCACTGTTTGTTTCTTTCATTGCCAAGATATCAACCTGCTCCCAAGAAACTGACATCCACTAGTTGTGGATTTTCTATCAAACTTATCACCTCCTTAGTTACTGTCTGAATATGCAATAAGCTCCAATGGTGAATATTTTGGGTACCACAAGCCAAGATCTGGATAACATCTTAGGTACCTAAAAATTCTCTTGACAGCATAAAGGTGACATTCTTTGGGAGTCACTTGATAGCGTACACATGCACACACAGCAAACATGATGTCAGGTCTGGAGGTTGTGAGATACATCAATGAACCAATCATTGATCTATAGTGCCTGACATCCACATCTTTTCCATCTCCAATCTTTCCCCAAGGGTGTTCTCTATCCATAGGAGTAGTAGCCCTATTTTCATGTGGAGAAAAGCCAAACTTCTTCAAGATCTCTGCTACATACTTATCCTGAGAGATGAAGATACCATCTTCTTTCTGCTGAACTTGTAACCCTAGAAAGAAGTTTATCTCCCCCATTGAACTCATCTTGAATTTGTCTGTCATAAGCTTGGAAAAGTCTTCACTCATCTTTGGACTGGTTGAACCAAAGATGATATCATCAACATAAACCTGACCAAGTAAGACATCTTTACCAGCCTTCTTTGTAAATAATGTCTGGTCTATGGTGCCCCTCTTAAATCCACTGTCCACCAAATAAGTGGATAATGTGCCATACCATGCTCTTGGGGCTTGATGAAGTCCATACATAGCCTTCTTGACTCTATACACATTGTCTGGATTCTCTGGATCTTCAAAACCAGGAGGCTGCATCACATACACCTCCTCAACAATTGTTCCATAGAGGAAGGCACTCTTCACATCCATTTGATAGACAGTGAAGCCCATGCAGGAAGCATAGGCTAGAAATATCCTTATAGCTTCAATCCTTGCAACTGGTGCAAAGACCTCCTCATAGTCTATTCCTTCCTCTTGTGTATATCCCTGAGCCACTAAACGTGCCTTGTTTCTGACCACAATACCTCTTTCATCTCTCTTGTTTCTAAGAACCCATCTTGTCCCAATAGGTCTGACATATCTTGGACAATCAACCAGCTCCCAAACATCCTGAATAGCAAATTGGTGAAGCTCATCCTGCATTGCTTCCACCCAACTTGGTTCTTTGAGAGCATCAAATATCTTCTTGGGTTCCTGTTGTGACAGAAAACAAACAAACAAACATGCTTGAACAAGAGGGGTATCAACCTTCTTGTGTATATTGGCAATGAATCCACCAAGAGTCTGATGAGATCTTCTAGTCTGAACAGGAGTTATGACATCCCCAATAATTTGAGAAGGAGGATGATTCTTCATTGTAGAAGTGAGAACTCTTCCCTCAAAAATTCTGTTGTCTTCAATCTCATTATCCATGTTGCCAATATCTTCTTCAGACTCTCTTCCATCAATAGTAGGATGAACCTCTTCATGTAAATTGGAAGGTTCACCTTGTTCAAAATTAGAAGAGAAAAGATGTTCAAAAGTGTTGTCAACGCCTGAACCTTGGTTGTCAGCGTTTGGGTTATCAACGCCTGAAATAGTGTTGTCAACGTTTGAGCCATCAACGCCTGAATTTGTCCTGTCAGCGCCAGATTCGCCTTTTTCAGCGCCTGAAGGACCATGCATGTTGTTAACTGGTGGTACTTGGGGACCACCATTATCCTTTCTAGCAGTAGCAGCAGCAGCAAAAGCATCTGTCCATATGGGGATAGTGACATACTCTTGTATGGGAGATGACTTGTCTGCATGTGATCCAACCTCTTCATTAACTTGTGTACCTGAAACATCAACAACTTGTTCTTCCACAACATTTGAAGTTACCTTCACAATGTGTGGATCAGTAACAGGCATATAATGTAAAGTCCTAGATAGAGGTTCCAAGTCAAACAACCAATTTGGACCACTTTCAGGATCACTAGGTTTACTCTCTAAAAACCTAACATGTACTATCTCAAGTATACGTTTTTCCTTCTTAAGGTAAACCCTATATCCCTTGCTCTGCACTGAATTACCCATGAAATAGCCTTCATCACCTTTTGCACTAAATTTACCTAAGGCATCACTAGTATCAAGTACAACTACATGACAACCAAAAGGTTTAAGAAAACCAATATTAGGTTTCCTTCCCCAAAGTAACTCATAAGGTGTTTTGTTTTGTATCTTGTTGACCAATGCTCTATTCTAAACATAACAAGCTGTATTCACAGCCTCAGCCCAAAAAGCTATGGGAAAGTGAGCATCAACCAACATAGTCCTGGCTGCTTCAATTAGGGTTCTATTCTTTCTCTCAGCAACCCCATTTTGTTGTGGGGTTCTGGCAACACTAAACTGCTTAGTAATCCCTTTCTTGGCACAAAAATCATCTAACAGTTTATTTCTAAACTCACCACCATTATCACTCCTAAGCATTTTAACTTCATTACCAGTCTTTTTCTCAATTTGGGTAATAAATTCAATTTAAGTATCAGCAGTGTCACTTTTCATAGCTAAAAAGAAAGTCCAAGTAAACCTAGAAAAGTCATCTGTGATGACAAAGTAGTATGATTTACCATTCAAACTCTCTATATTAGTTGGACCAAACAGGTCCATATGCAGCAAGTGAAGTGGTCTAGAACTAGAGTGCACCTGTTTAGACTTAAATGAGACCTTGTGCTGCTTGCCTTTAAGACATGCAACACAAGAGTGGTCATTGTGGAAAGCCTTTTCAGGCAAACCATCAACCAAGCCAAGTCTCACAAGCCTGTTTATATTCTTAAAGTTTATGTGCCCTAGTCTCCTGTGACATAGATTACTTTCATCTACTGAAGCTTTAGCATAAAAACATGACATATTATTATTCATCCTAATCCCATTAAGATTCACATTATAAATGTCTTTATGTCGAGGTGTTCTATAGTCAATATATTTCTCATCTGGTATTTTATAATCCTTGCTTAACACCAAGCATTCAGTATTAGTAAACAAAACTTTATTTTTGTTATCACAAACTTGTGATACACTAAAAAGATTGTAATCAAGTTCCTTTACCAGAAACACGTTTTCAAAACGCAAGTTCTTGGTGAGAAGAGTTCCTTTGCCTGTGATAGTTCCATATCCGCCTCCAAAGTAAACCTTATCACCATCCTTAATGGGAGTGAAGTTAGTTAAATAATCTTCCTTCCCTGTCATGTGCCTGGAGCATCCACTGTCCCAATATCCATAATCATTGACCAGTTTTTGAATTCCCTGCACATAAAGAAAACAAATTAGTTTTCTTTGGGAACCCAAGCCTTAGCAGACTTAGATTCATCTGGCTGTTCAACAAGAACAGACTTAGTTCTCATAACAACCCCTTGTTCATCCCTTTTTGGATGAAATACCCAGTTAACCCCAATTGGTTTTGTAATGACCTTTGAAATATAATTAAATCTGGTGCAGGTCATAGAAAGCCCATTAGAATTAGGGTTTTGATCTTTCTTAGGTCTCCATGTCAAGCTATAAGAAGCTTTATACCCCTTACCCTGTGGTTTCAAATATTTAGGTCTGGCAATGTTTCTATCAGTGTTGGATTTTGTCTTGTCAACGCTGAAATTACCCTTGTTAGCGTTAAACCTAGGGTTTGCTACAGAAACCCATTGCCTATTAGACCAAGTATTGGTCTTTTGAAATGGTCTTTTTCCATGAGTGTTAGACCTTTTAGTGAAGAATGGGGCTGGTCTAACAACTTGTGGACTTTGCTCCACAAAAGTTTTGGGTCTGACAATGTTTGACCTTTTGACAGTGTTGCCCTTGGAAGCGTTGACACACTTATATGCTAAATGTGAAAAGCTACCACAAGTGTAACAGGCTTTTCTAGACACAACCCTAGGTCTAGAAGAGAAGAAGCTTGTTCCATCATTACTAACTTGGCTTTTAGGTGGCCTAGTATTCCTATACATTTCTACATACTTAATGCTAGGTTTTCTAACAGTGTTTGAGCCAAGGTCAACATTCTTGCCAGTGATTGGGTTTGTTACCTTAATAGGGGTAGACTCATTTGGACTTTTACATAACAAGCCACCCTTAACAAACAAGGTAGGGTTGGCTTTCTTCCATTCATTCAAGTCAGTCAATTTTTGTCTATACTCTTCAACTGGAGTAATGACTCTTGGTGAAGGAATAAATTCCTCCTCTTGGAGTTCTGGTAAACCAGTCCAAGATAGGTCCTTTCTTTGGACACCATAGAAGTCCCCAGCTGGTGGTGGAACAACAGTATAGTCTTTCATCCCAATCCCAGTCATGTCCTTAGGATCCCTTTGTTTATTAACACATTCTCCTAGGGTTTGTGAGGCCTTATCAAATCTCTGAATTTTAAGGTCAACATTATCCTTATTCTTGATAGCCTCATCTAACTTAGCATGTAGTTCACCATTCACCCTTTCCATGATGTTTCTAATATCATTACTAGCATTTAACTCATGTTTTAAGATATTTATTTTATCTTTTAAGTCAAATTCCATTTTCTTATACTTATAAACTGTCTTCTCAGTTTGAGTGAGAGCAATTTGATAGTTAGACAATTTGCATCTCTCAGTACTTACATCACTTAACAATCTTGTAACCTCTTTGTTAAGTTTTTCAGTATTTAACCTACAACCCTTACTACAAAAAGCATCATCGTATACCTCATTATCTGATGAAGAGGAGGAGTGTGCCATGAGAGCATATTGAACATGCTCTTCTTCTTCTATCTCAGCAACCAAAGCTTTATCCTCTTCCCCATCCTTAGCCAAATAGCTCCAGTCCCATCCAATACCATCAATTTCTTGAACTGCTACCATTGCCTTAGGATCCTGAGCCTTAACAATTTGGCTTGAGGGTTTGCCAGCATCAGATCTTCTTGGAGATCTGCATTCCCTCATGAAGTGCCCCATACGATGACAATTGTAGCACTCAACCTTGGATTTGTCAAATCCAGCAGTGTCCTTTGCATTAAAGGTCATCTTCTTCATAAACCTCCTACTCCACCTGTTTGCTCTTATACTTGCAAGATCCATGTTCCACTTTATATCCATCTCTTCCAAGTGCTCATCACTTATTTGCTCAAGGTCCTCATATGTAATCACTGAACCATTGGGCAAAGAAGAAATGTAAGCACACACAGTATCCAAATCCAAACCAGCAGGCTTAACTCTTGTTGAGTCACTTTTGTATGTGTCAGCGTCAGAATGTGAGGCGTTGACAGGATATGTTCCAGCGTTGACACATGTTGATCCAGTAACTGGGTGCATGTAAGAGTCCTTCTGATCAAATTGGCCTTCACTATGTGAGAAGAAGGCCATGTTGCTATTGGTAGACTTACTTCCATGCTCCAAAAGAGTTTCATTCTCCAACAGCCTCAGTTTGTTATAGATATCATCAAAAGTAGAACTTTTGTGAGTGTTGTTGGCAAGTATAGATCTTGCCTCAATCTTCCACGCATCACCAAGGCTTTTAAGAAAAGTGGCAATAATGTCAACATCACCAACTTGTGTCCCCATGAAGGACAGCTTGCTTGTGATGTCAAGCAGTATGCTTCTCACACTGCTAAGCTTCTCATTAGGTTGAGCCTTGAAAATAGCATACTCATGCATGAGTTGCTTCTTCTTCTCTTCCTTAGTATCATCATTGCCACCATATGCAACTTCAAGAGCTGCCCAAAGGTCTTTTGCAGATTCATAACCTCTGTATTTATGCTGGTTCTCTTGTCCCAAAGAGAGTTTTAGAATGTTTAGGGTTTTCACATCAACCCTTTTCTTTGCTATGTCTTCAGCAGACACAGCTCTACCATCATCAGGTTTTTCTTTCTTATCTGCTTCTGGACATCCAGCAACAGCAGTTCTTGCAGCAATATCATTAGAAATCTTTTCAGCTTTATTGAATGTGTTTCCATATTCAATAATCTCCCAGAGAGTGTAGTCATAGATCCCCAGATATTTCTCAAAGTTGAACTTCCATAGCTCAAAGTTGTTTGCATCAAGCATGGGAATCTTGATGCTAGGGTTTGAGGAGGAGGGGTTAACTTCTGGATTAGACATGATATTTTTAGGGTTTTGTGAAAATTAGGGTTTTGGTGATTTTAGGGTTCTTGTGTTCTTTAAGATCAAAAGTTTCTCAACAAGCTCTAATACCACTTGTTGATCCCAAACTTAGATCGATTTAGCTTTGTGTATACGAGATTAGATCAAGTTATACACATAGAGAAACCTTTGTATATGTATAAAGTAATCTAAGTGTTATGCGGAATTAACACTTAAACAAGAACACACAAAGATGTAAACAAACTTTCACTTGATTAATGATAACAAACTTGCTTACAATGAAAGTGTTTAACGTATGAAAACTTATTATAAAACATAACCTAAAGGTCTTCTTTTATAGACATAAGAAGCCTTGTACAAGAGTCTACGTATCAACTATTCTAGGTAAAGATAATTATAGAAAATACAATGTTGAACTTATCTTTACTAGAAACAAACTAGAAACAATATACGCGTAGACTAAATCTTTCCATCAGCGATTGTCTTCAACCTATCAACGCTTGACTTCTTCTTGTCAACGCTTGATATGTCAGCGTTTGTTTTCTTCCTATCAACGCTTGTTTTACTCTTGTCAGCGCTCAAGTGGACTGGCTATATTTTATTCCCAACATAATGGGGTTTCACAAGAGGTAATTCACTTGCAACTTTTTCCTTTCTCCTAAGAGGTACAAGCCCGGCATTGGCTTGATAAGGAACCACCACAAAGTATTCTTACGTGGTCGGATTTAGAGACCAAATTCATCAATTACTTTTTCCCACCCTCACGTACTACCGCTTTGCGGAATGAAATCATTAACTTTGAACAAAAGTACGGTGAGACATTTAGTGAATCTTGGGACCGTTTTAAGGAACTTTTAAGAAAGTGTCCACAACATGGTTTCACAAAAGTGCATCAAATTAATACTTTTTACAATGGTTTAAGAATGAATGACCAAGATTCACTAAATACTGCCTCGGGGTGGGGGGGTAATATTTTGGTTAAGTCTTCTAATGCCGTATGGGATATTATTGAGAATAAATCTAAAGTGCAAACCAAAAGTGTTCGGGCTAATGTAGCTAGTGCTAGTACTAGTGACACCGAAAGGAGACTTGATAAGCTTACTACGGTTGTTGAAGCACTTGCTTTACAAGCCGTTAACAACGCTAAAAACAACAATGCTATTCATATAACTTGTGAAACTTGTGGTGGGCCACACTCTTATGCTAATTGTGATAAAGCTTATGATCAATCTCACGGGGAAGTGTATGCTTACAACAACACCGAGAGAGTTCATTTCAAACCTAATGTCGATGTTAATCACTTGTCTTACAACTCGAAAAATTATTTGGCTCCACCCGTTTTTCACCAAAGACCACCACAACCTAACCATAACAACCAAGGGACACCAAGAGCTAATTTTCAAGGTAATGCCAATGTGCGGGGCTTAAATGAAAATCAGGAAAATTACCAAATGCAAAATCAAGGCTTTCCAAACCAAGGTTTCAATCCTCAAGGTTTTCCACTTTATAACCAATACCCAAACCAAGGTTTACAACAACAAGTGTTCAATTTACCTCATCCGCCATTGGACTTGGTTTTGCAAAAGTTGAATGAACATGAGAAAATCATGCAAGCAATGCAAGAATCTACTCGACAAATTCAAGAGTCCACGGATAGGAATTTCGTTCAAATGTTACAAACCCTTCGTCCTCAAGGTGCTCTTCCTTCCATAACCGAAACAAACCCTAGAGCGAATGTGAGTGCTATTACTACTCGAACTGGAGCAACTCTAGTAGGACCTTCTACCCCTCCTCCCGTTACTCCATCTACACCTCCTCCACCTTCGTTTATTCCTCCTACTACCACACCTAGTACTAGTTCTCCATTACCGTCTCCACCTCTTACTGAAGAGGTACCCAAGAAAAACCCTCCACCAACCCCACTAACCACCTCTAAACCTTCAACATCTCAACCTTTACCTGCTACAACCACACCACCTAAACCCAACATCCCTTATCCTTCCCGGTTAGACAAGTGCAAATTGCTTACTAAAGAGGATTCTCAAGTCACTTCTTTTATGAAGATGATCTCTCAAATGAATTTCAACATTAGCCTCGTTGAAGCACTTGTCCAAATTCCAAAATTTGTCAAAGCATTCAAGGAACTGCTTAGCAAGAAGGAAAAGATGGATGAGTTTGTCAACACACGCTTAAATGAGAACTGTATGGCAGTCATTCTTAAAGAACTTCCCGAAAAACTTGGAGATCTCGGTCGTTTTGTGTTGCCTTGCATTTTTAACAAAGAGGAAGAATTTACTGCCTTATCAGATCTGGGGACAAGTATTAATTTGATGCCATTAAGTGTGTGGAAAAATCTATCATTACCCGACCTTACACCGACAAAGATGACTCTTGAGCTAGCAAATCGTACTCTCGCTTTCCCCGTTGGTATAGCCGAAGATGTGTTTATTAAAGTTGGTACCTTCACTTTTCCGGTCGATTTTATTGTTGTTGATTATGAAATGGACCCTCGTATTTCGTTAATAATTGGACGATCATTTTTGAGAACCGGAAAAGCTTTAGTCGATGTTGCCGAAGGTGAATTAATCTTAAGGGTCGAGAATGATGCTCAAGTTTTTAAGATGGGGAAGATTACAAGTAAGACAAATGGAAAAGAATCCGCGAAAATGATTAATGTGCTTCAAGAAGAGCTTACTTCTTCTTTGGAAAGTTTTAAGCTTGATGACTTTGTTGTATATAATAATCCTCTTTTCGATTCTTCCCATGATAATACACTTTTCCAAGACGATGTGGATGATTTTGATGATTCTCTCCCCAATGTGGATCCCACACCAATTAAGGTGTCTCCACCAATTTATGATGACTATGATGATGATTCTAGTTCCGATGGGGATGATTATGCTTCTTTTGTTTCAGAGTATCCAGACATGCCCACTTATGATGATTTTGAGGATGTTGATACTCTCTCGAGTGATTCTTCTCATAATGACCTTACTCCTACTTTTGATGAAGATCCTCCGCCAACAATACTTGATCCTACTTTGGATGACTACTCATTTGAGGAAGACTTTGTTACTTTTCTCAACACTTACTTCCCAAATTAGAATGATTCTCCTCCTTTAGACTTTGATGATGCTCTTTATCCTCCTTTGGATATGAAGAAAACCGTTTCAAAAGAGAAGAAGCCGGAAGACATCGATATCCGCAGTACTTATGTCTTGGCACCTCTCTATCCACCTTCTGAGGATGAGATTGTGCAATTTATGAGCGGATCCTCTTCAAGGTCTACTAAGCCTGAGTGTTATTTTTCCCTAAAGGAAAAGGTGTTCGATCCCGGTATTGCAATTTTTAAGCCATCTCCAGTATCCATCTGATGAAATAAAAGGAAAGATTTTTTGAACTTATGGAGATATGCTTGCACCTCATCACACTTGCTACCACCGTGCTCCATCTTTGCCTAAGGGAACCTTGCCTACTCTTCTTTGGCTTTCCTTGTTCGCCTTAAGCTTGTGCTATTTTATGGATGTAAACCATGTATTTGATCCCGGTGGATGTGTTTCAAGCTTCTTTCCATGCTAATCAAGGTCGAGTCAGGCTCACGACTCGGTGAACAAAAACAAGCGCTTCTCGGGAGGCAACCCGCAGTATCTATCCTTTTTTATTTATTTTTATAATAAGTGTAGGGGAGACCCTACTATGTGTTTATTGTTTTCTTTCTTATCATGTGCAGGGATTCGAGCTTTCAAAAATCCATTCTTGATGACTTTTGACAACCCGTGAGTCCGTGTACCCGTCTTCTCGGTTTTATCCTAAACTCTTTTGATTCACTATTTTGTATTCTTCAGTATTAAAATAGGAATCACTTTAGTTGTCTCTTCCTTAGCAAGATTTAAACAAAGTGCACAATGTCCTAAGTGTAGGGGAGTTTACTTCCACATGCTTAAACATTGAGTACAATGTTTATATGAAGTGTAGGGGGGACTTCTATCGAAATAAGTGGTATTTTCCTTGTATTTGTCCTCATTTTAACCGGGAAAATTGATTTTTCGACATTTTTCAAAAATTTTGATCTATTTTGGCCTAGTAGTTTTTCTTTTGTTATAGTTATTTTCTTTCTTTGTTAGAATAAATTTTAATAAAGTGGTTTTAGTTTTTAAACGTTGTGAATTTTTTGACTCAACCCGAGTTTACTTATCTAAGTTTACTCTAGCTAGTATCCTTAACGTGTTTAAGTCAAGTTTTGCTAGGCTTTTATATAGGGAACTTTAAAACGCGAAAGTCTTAACTCTTACGGGTTAAGAACAAGAACTTTTTGCAAGTTCCTATAATTGATCCTAGAAAGTCGTTTATCAAGGGAACTTTAAAATGTGAATTCTAAACTTGAAAAAGTCTAAGAATTTGCAAGATCCTATAGATGACTTGAAAACCCAAAACTTTGATTTAATAGGCTAAGCATCCACGAGTCTCATTCCTTGAGATTTTAAATTGTGGAGAACGAGAGATGATTGAGTCAATTATAAGTTTGGTATTATTTCATGAATTTATGTGAGTTGATTATAAGCTTTTTCTCCCATCGCTTGTTAATAAATTTAATTGCAATAAATAAGTTCGTACGATTTGAAAAGTTACTTAGCTTTTAGCCCAATATCATTTAAAAGTTGATCGGTATTAATTAGAGTTCATAGCCAAGGCATAACCTATAGAAGCGGGATGTGAAGATTGGCGAGTCTGAAAAGGTCCTAACAAGGCATGAGGGCTACATTTTGTTGCTAAAGATCCAAAGTTATGTGAAGAATCATTTATCAAAAATTAATATGAAGGATCGAGACACACGACGAAAAGCAAATACTCCCCTAAAGATCATGGAGAAGTCTATCCAAAAAGGCCCTAACAAGGTATGAGGATAAATAGATCCAAGTCCTAAAAGGAGGCGGATCAATGTATATCAAAATCCCAAATAAAGATTGGAGAAAAATGAAGAAGTCTTGGTCCAAGTATGAAGAATCTCTCAAAAAGTTCAAGTGAAGAAATTCCTATTATGAAGAGAAGACCATTATTTCATGAACGTCTCTCAAGATTTGAAGTATGAAATCAATGCCAAATATCGGTCCGAGAAAGGTCTCAAATCGTGAAGCGAGTTATGCCAAGATATGAACTTTATGAGGTCCCGAGAAGCAGTTTTAAAAGATTTTGTCCTTTTGCTAACTATTGATTAAATCGTCCTACTTTATTTTCAGCCTAAATAACTATTGAAATAAGTCAAGAATGCATCCTCGTGATCATCCAAAATAATAATAAAATAAAAGAGATACACCTAGGAATAAGGGAGTCTAAGTAAATAATTGGGCCACGTGAGTTTGTGTTAGTTTGCTAACTTATAATAACAATGATCTCGTTTTTAAGCTTGGTATGGGGAACGTGAAACTTGAGGGTGATAATCATTCATGACATTCAAAAACCCTAAGGTAAGTTTTTTATCTTTTTACTTGTTTTTCTTCCTTTGAATATTTTATTATTTTCTATCTCTTTAATGTCTTGTGTTTAATAAAGGCCAAGGTGGATTGATTATGATGGAAAATGTAAAACTTGCTTTGTAATTAATGCATTGAATAAGGACATTGCAATGGTCAAGTGTAGGGTATTTAATAAGTGTGAAAACACTTATCCTTTTACCACTTAAATAAAATAATAACCAAGCCAAAACGTGTATTTTATGTCATAAATGTCAGAATTATGTGTAGTTTATTTTTTGTTGTGATTTAGGACCAAAATGTGAAAATGTAGGAAAACACGGGCTTTCGCGGGCTTTTATCGAAGAAAACGAGAAAAGCCGAAGTCAAAAGATCAAGAGTGCAAAAAGAACGGAAGTCCAAGGCCTATTCTGAAGATTTATCGAAGAAAAAGTCTAAAGATGGAAGTTGAATGAAGTCGAAGAACCAAGTCCAATTAAAGAAGAAAATTATAAGTCCAGTTCAATTTATATCGACAAATCCCGAGACGACGTCGAAAAAGACAAAGAAATTAAATCGAGTCGAGACAAGAAGAAAGAGAGAAGAAAGCATAATCACATGTACTCCTCCTATAAATACCCTCCTAATGTGTCATTAGGAGGGTGTTAGCTAGTAGTAGATTTTAGTTTTATTTTTGTAAGGTAAGTAGGAGTAGATTAATATACTTTCTCTCTCTAGTTTTCCTTAATGTTTTTCAAGCTTTCTTTTTAATCTTGTGTCAAATCTTTGATCTTTAATCTTTTACATTCAAGTTTTTCATCATTCTCATTCTTCTCTTCTTGTTTTAAATAATCTTTTGTTGATTTGTTTGTTCTTCAAGTTTTAATCTTTATGTTTATTTCAATTTTAAATATTTTCATAAGTTTAATCTTTTTCTTGTAGTTTATCTTATAAATCTCGTTTATTTAGTCTTTAGAAAGTTTCTTATTCGAGCTCATTTAGTTCTTTCTATTATTTATTTGGGAAAGTTTCTATTTGTGCTTATTAAAGTTAGCTTATTTGATTGCTAATTACGAATTTCGTCGGAAAAGGGGTTTGTCTTTCCTACTGTATTTCGATCACACCATCGGAAAAGGGTTTTGGGATTCCGACTGCTATTCCGACTACCATTCCGACGGTAGGTTTTTCCTTTCACTTATTCCGATAGCTTTCTTTTTACTACATTCCGATAGCTTTGGTTTTCACTACTTTCTGATAGCTTTCTTTTATATACATTCCGATAGAATTCCAATTTGACACTTTCCGACAGGATTCCAACTGTTGCATTTCGATGGGATTCCGACACTAGGGGATTCCGATGGAGCCCTAGTTTTTATTTCCGGTTTTTATTTATTAAATTCAAATTTTACCTTTCCCGCCATTTTTACTTAGAATTATTTTAAACTTGATTTGTCTTAGTTCTATTTTTAAGTTTGCAAAATTTTACTTTTTAAAGTTTTTTAAGTTTTCGTCATTTACTTTTAAGTATAAATTTTTAGTTTTAAATT
The DNA here is from genome assembly GCA_025667525.1 of Glebionis coronaria. Taxonomy (NCBI): domain Eukaryota; kingdom Viridiplantae; phylum Streptophyta; class Magnoliopsida; order Asterales; family Asteraceae; genus Glebionis; species Glebionis coronaria. The sequence goes on from CM046881.1 coordinate 235,547,255, forward strand.
TCCAAGCTTCCACTTTTACTTAACGACATTTACATTTGCTTTTACATTTTCATTTATATTTACATTTTCATTTTACCTTAGTTTAAAATAGATATCCTTTTCCCTTTTTATTCCACCAAGAACGACTGAGTCTCACTTTAAACCAGTAATCAATTCGAAAAGACTGGAATAACGAATCTTTCATACTTGGTGAAAACCTTGTATTAGTAAGAACAACAATGCAGGTGGGTAATTTGCTCGAGTGAGGACAATGGCATGTATGGGAATATATGTGACTTGCACACTAGAATTTTTATTTTTCAATAATACAGGTAAAAAGGTTTATTTTTATCAAGATCTTAAGGTGACAACTAATCAACCTCACATGGCTCCTTCTAGATTATACATAGGTGATCATGCTATGTATAATTCAGTAATAGCAATACAATGCTCAGTTGCGTCAACCAAGAGTTTTTTTATATTTATATATATAAACCATGTTATTTTTAAGATAGAACTTAAAATAAAGTTTTTTTTAACTGTTAGTGAAAGTACAGTAATTTGCTTGTTTTAACAAAATATTAAATTTTTTGTTTTAGGCGATAACATATATTTAGTGAGACCCAAGTAAAATACTCGAAAAACAATAGCAAATTTAATTTATAAGGCGACATTACAATGACTTGTAAAATATCAAGTGGTTTCCATGAGTACAAAAAGTAGTTTATGAAACAAGCGATGAAATGATTACAAGATGACAGGGTTGCAAAAGGTATGGCCAGAAGCGTCGTGAGGTAAATGATATCTATGGAGATGGAGGATATGAAGACAATATATAATAACAAAAGATGGTGCCCAATTAGAAAAAAATGGGAAGATAAAATAAAGTGACACACAAGTCACACACACACACACACACACACACATATATATATATATATGAGTTCTGTAAATGAGTTATGTAAGTTCTGTCACTTAGTAAAACATACATTTTACTTATTTTTTTTATTAAAAACGTTTTCAAAATTCATTAATTTTCGTTTTTTTTTCAAAAATATTTTTTTTCTTTTTTTATCATTCATATTTAAAAAAAATTAAGAACATGTATGTTTTCTCTTAAAAACATGTATGTTTTCTCTTAAAAACATGTATGTTTTTCTCTTAAGAACATATATGTTTTTTTCTATATGAACGTAAATATACATCTTTTAATTGTGTGTATTGCTTTTTTGAATTTGATACAAATATTGAATAACCTAAACCTTTATAAATGAAAAAAAAAACATGTACATACATATTACATTTCATTTTATAACAAGTACAAAAAATCACATATACAACATTTGTATCTCTCTAGAAATGGCAAATTTCTTCATCTGTATATGTGTTCATCTACTTCTAAGTCTTCAAATGATATCATTATCTTTCATCTACTTCTAAATCTTCAAATGACATCATCATCTTTCATCATCTTCATATATCTGAAACAAGCATGCACAAAAACAAATCAAATGACATACATATATACACATTTCTTTCATTAATCTTATATGAGCGATAAAACACATATGTTTCTTATAACATAAATGTTTTTATAACAACAAAACATATTTTTTTATAATAACGATAAAGAAACCATACATAAAACATACATGATTCTTAAACGTAAATTATACATGTTTCTTTCTAAAACATATATGTTCCAAACATGATTCAAATGCATACCCCTCATTACAAATCTCATACACATAAGAAACATGCATGCTTCTTATAATGTTAAAATACTCGTTTCACACTTTCTGAAACATATATGTTTCAAAAATGCATACCATTCTATTACAAAAAAAAATCTCGCACATGTAAAAACATACTTGTTTCTTATTAGCCAAAAACACTCATGTATTGAACTCTTATCATGACCGAAACATATATGTCTACGAAAAACATGTATGTACACTAAAAAAACTAAACACAAATTTGATTCTATGCAATTTAATTTTAAGGATTCTATTTTTTATCTAATATTCAAGCCTTCATATTTGACCAAATCAAGCTAGACAATTTATCCTAAATCCCCATTCTCCACGGATGGATATACAGTAAGCATTCAAAGATAAACAACCAAAAACAAACATGTTCTCGCGCAGAAAACATACATGTTCTCACGAAGAAAACATACATGTTTCTGTGTAGAAACATACATGTTCTCGCACAGAAACATACATGTTTCCGCGCAGAAACATACATGTTTCCGCGCAGAAACATACATGTTTCCGCGCAGAAACATCCCTATTTCCGCGCAGAAACATCTCAGTTTCAAAAATCTCGAACATCGTCTTCAACAAATCTAAAAATATCTTCAAACTTAAAAGATAATATATAAAATTTATAAGACATGATACAAAGATTTAAAAAATTAACAAATACCTGATTGTACAAACAATAATTATTATTTTTGCTATCAATATGAAAAATCTAAAAACATAAAAACAAATCGTATCTAAGTTTCGTTAATTTTATACCAGCGAGAAAACACCGATGCCCATTATATTGATTCTATATTTACTAAACAAACATTCACGTCCTTCTTCAATCAAAATCAAATTTAATATTAAAAACTAATGGCTCATTAGTGTATGTGACACTATCATAATAAACTATCATTAGAATATAAAAAAGCCTTTATCCCTTATGAAGACAAAACAATAATGTTTCAACTTTTTCCAGTTTTGATTTTAAAGACTTTTTTTATCTTTTAGAAGATGAGAATCAAGCACATATATCAATAGAAGCACATGATGCGGAAGATTGAAATGCCACAACTACAACAAGCGGATATAGATTTGTTATAACATACGGAGTAGTCAAATATTAAAACATTATAAACGGACCTATAAAAGTACTTACATGTAAGACTAAACCAAAGAGCAATCAACCAATTATACACGCTATTTTCTTGTTCTCCTTTTTAATTAAGATTAGGGTTAAGAGAGATGTTTAAGGGTGGAAGTTGAAGAGAGAGAGATGTGAGATCTGATAATTAGTTTAATGATTTTTTTTAGTTTCAAAATTTCTTTATAGTGAACTACCGATGATACCCTTCTGAGAATTAACAAAACAGACCACATCTTTTGGTTAATTACATTTTTTGCACTTTTAATCTTATCCATTGATCCATGAATCTAATGGTTCATATTGGGTTCTGTAAGTTCTGTCACTTAAATGAGTTCTGTAAATAAAGTTACACTATATATATATATATATATATATATATATATATATATATATATATATATATATATATATATATATATATATATATATATATATATATATATATATATATATATATATATATATATATATACTAGCGTCGTAACCCGCCCAACGGGCGGGGTCGTTTTGTAAATTTTTTCTATGAGTACGTTTATGCAGTTCGTTATATCTGTCGGCAGTGGACATGTTTTTGTTAAAAGAATAATGAGAGGAAACTAATTTTTGATATTTTTATGTCTCGATCCACTTAACGGGCTGTGTTTTGTCCCACGAAAATTTTTTAGTGTACAAATCTAATTTCTAATAATATAGAGAAGATTAAGTAGACTTAAATATGTGCCCATTGGCCACAAACCATTCATATGTTAGTATATTAATGAGTTGACATATTCGGACATCGAAGTAGTGGCACAACTTTAGAGTAACATAGACTAATATGCGATAACCATTGTTGGTAAATATGTTACATCGTATCATGGTTGTCAAGATTTCGATATTTATCTTAAGATATGACGATTTTACGATATTGCAAAGTAAAAGGATCCAGATCCTACATAAGATATTTGAATGTTTAAGATCTTATACGATCCTGATCTTGACCATAAGACCTTTAGGTCTACTATGATTCGATCTAAGTTTTTTAACCGCAAACTAAAAGTGTACAAATTTATTGATTGTGTTTCGTATAATTTAAAAAATATTATGTTGATCTTTTTAAATATTTAATGATCATAATTTATGACAACACTTCTATAAAATATTCGTATAATTTTGTGTTTACGATATATAATAATTTGTAAATTTGTTTAACATTATAAAAATTATTAAAAAATGAGATTATAGTATGATCATCCAACTTTATGATTTCAATCTTGCAAAAACGAAAATGATCTTCGGTAAAATCTGGATCTTGAAAACCTGGTCATCTTCAGTAGTTGTGACAAGACAAATTTTATTTTTTACTTAGAATTCTTCGATTCCTCAAAGTGAGATAATCATTCTTCAGCAGCAGTTGAAAGAGCATTAGAGTCATTAATAGCACACAAAGCATTTGGCATTTCTTTACTCATCTCCTCAATACGCTGCATGTAGCCGCGCATCCAGTTCAGGCTTACGAGAGTTATCACGTTCTTCTGGAAGTTATCCACTATGCTCCATTCAGCCTCTTGAAAGTACGTTGTAGCTAATTCTACAAAATAATTTCCATAACACGGTTGAGAGAACAGGAATCAAGACGAAAATAGATACTTAATGAATATCATACTTCTCTCCTTGAACCCACAACCAGATACGCTCCTTCTTTAGTTATCAATTCCTCGAGTTTTGTATACATATTTGAGAGAACTATGTAAAATGGTTTAAGTCGAAGCCCCGCAACATTACCATATACATCATATATGTCATCTAATAATGGCGCAAGTTGTGCAATTTTCAAAATTATGATCTGGCTTGAAGGTAATGAGGCTCAAAATATATAGCCAATTAAGCACGTCTCTGCTACTCGGTCCCTTGCTAAAGGATTGTCCTTGAAAGTCCAAACGAAGTTTTTTCAGAGTGGCAGTAGTTGGCTTTTGAGGAAGTTGATGCATCAGTTGGAAAGGTAAGATTTTCTATGCTAAAAGGCATGTCCCTTGATAAGCTAATGTTATATCTCTAACAGAAATAGCCAACTGGGTTTCGATTGCCGATAGTGCTTTTCAAGGCATAAAAACCTCCTTTAATTTTGTAAAAAATGTATAGTGTCGTTAACATATTATTAATTTAAGAAAACATATTCAACAGCTTAGCGCAATACAGATTCTATTGATGACAGATAAATATTTGGTGAGAAGTGGCTGTTTTGACCCATTACCAGACTCGCTGCCCCGTTTTATTGTCATCTCTAATGGTGAGAACAGTGTGAAAAATTACATTGCTTTCACCAGTTGTGCTATTGTAGTAGTACTTGTATCGATCAGGTCTCAAAACGTGCTAACCTTAATTTCCTGCACAAATTCCTTTTCATGCCTAGTCTCATTGATGAGAAACTACTTATGGTCCATATAAAATACTAATAATCCTATAAGAGTCACAATCTGGCAGTACAACCATAAGTAGCGGATCTCCAAAGTATAATACCAGCAACCTGCAAAGACACATGTTTACACCATAATACTAATATTCAAATGTGAAAAGGCTATAGTATTAAAACTTAAAAGTACATTGATTCCTTATTTAACACATGAATGTTGTATTTAAATTTGAATCTTATTTGATGATCTCTTAACATAATTGTTGTAGGTAAAATATTATATATAATACATGACAAAGGTAGCATATACTCACGACTGTTAATAGTAGAGATTTCCCTTGCAATGTCAATATCTGAATTTCTGAACACCACAACTGTGATTTTTTCCCTTTTACAAACTCTGCAGCTGCATATGTTTGCAGTAATTGAATCCATGAGGTTAATGATGTGTCAACAGCAGACCATCCTTCCGTCCTTCTAGCTGCCACTCAGTTGTAGCATGCTACATCCCCACCGAGATTATCTAAGCACCAAGGAAGAGAGTATCAAGACCAATGCTGTAGATATAGATTTGATCAAATATATTGTATATATTTCAACGATTTGAGATAAGAGATTAAGAGCCACTTGAGGAAAAAGATACATATTATTTCATTGATTGAAGTTGCTAATCTTTCCACTGCTTGAAAGGTTGTAGCTCTATGATCAAATGGAAAAATAGATACTACAGATTCACAAACAATATATATATATATATGCTAAAATGTTAGAATAAAGGCTTATACTAACCAACATTAGCATAGTTGAATTTAGATTATGTATTACTGACTGCTTTTCCTTTAGCTTGTGGTGTTATAATATCCACTTCAGGCATTTTCGCATCACCAGTCGCAGTTTTTTTTCCACTTCTATCAGCTTCTTATCCTTGGCCTTTTTCTTTGCCTCGCCTTTAGCAGTTCCTAAGTCCACATAAAGCATTTTCACATCATCCGTTGTAGTCTGCTCCTTGTTCTACATTGGTTTCTTACCCTTGTCCTTTTGCTTTGCCACAGCTTCAGCAGAGTCTGAAACGACATCAGGCATCTTCACATCCTTCGGTGAGGCCTGCTTTTCAACATCCATTGGCTTCTTACCTTCTGCCTTTTCCTTAGCCACAGTTTCAGCACTTTCAGAATCCACATCAGAAGTTTTCATATCATCACTTGAGGTCTGCTTTTCCACTTCCATCGTTCTCTTGCCCTCGGCCTTTTTCGACCATCCAAAAAGATCCCAAGATGTATCAAGTTCTGCAATATGTTGTTGTTGACAATAAAACATAAAATGGCAAATGAAAACAGTGATAGATAATTAAAGCAATTTTCCATTCAAAATTTTACCTTTCGGGTTCAAGAACTGGATATCTATCTCGTCCTTGAAGATGTGAACTTTCTCAATTTGTGGGATTGCTTTAGGAGTATTTGACAGCATAGTCAACGCTATTCCATTTTGGCAGTGACAAAAATAGGCTTCTACCGATCTGACAGTTTATTATACTTTCAAAATAGCTCAAAATGGAAGTAAAGATGGAGTAGCCAACCTGATCATAAAATAATTGAGGAGAAAGAGGATTTTGAATTAGAAAGACACTTCTTTAGGTCAATGTTTACTGCTTTATTCAACACATTATCTGACACTGGATTTAGACACCACCGCTATTAGTAGTTGGTGTTGCTGATTCTGCATCGACGAACTCGCCTAGATCCTTGCAGAAGCGATTAAGCACAAATGGTTAGTCTGCAATATTGATAACCAATGGCGATTCGTTGCAAATGTAGCTTTAGCCATTGATATTGATTCTTTGATCCTCAAAGATATGAGGTACTGAAGAAATATAAAAGAAAATATTAATTAAAAAAATAAATGTTGCTTTCATTAAATTAAACAGTTACTCTATATAAAGAAAAAATTGTCCAGAAGTAAAAAGGGGTGTTTGGGTTATCTACTACTGTTGCATCGATTTCAAAATAAGGGGTGTTTGGGTTATCTACTACTGTTGCATCGATTTCAAAATAAGGCGTGTCTGGGTCAGTGTACTGTAAGTTATTGTTTATATTTGCTGCAACTACATTTTATGGGTGTTTGGGTCTGTTAGCTACAAATATACTCGTCTAAGGGAGGCTCGGATCTGTTAACACAGTGAATGTTCAAACCTATAACATTTCTTTGTAAAACACTTACATTACCTGGGTATTTAGTGATAATATAGTTCGGAACTCAGAATTATAGATCATGATCATCAAGTAGCAATGAGAAAAATCCTTGATACTAAGCCACGTTTTTTCTAGGTACAACAAATCGTACTTCTTAAGGCTTGTTCGCTTATAACTTTAAAGGTCATATGATAAATAAATCAATCAAAGTTCAAAAATAATCTCCAATAATAAAAGTCAAACTGAACGTTTAGTGTCATCGTCCGAGCCATAAACTTAAAAGCCTATATATAAATCTTAAAACTCGTCAATAATTATCAAGTGGATATTACTACACATTCTAATTTGCAGCAAATTAGAACGATCATAAAGCAAAACAGACTTTAGTCATCGCCACAATCTTATTATTGAGTATATCCAAAGCTCGAAAAATAGCCCTAGCGACATTCAAAACTAATCTCTCATTTACAATATTCAAATTCAACTCCTAAACCGAGTCTTTAAATCCCAAAACTGGCCAACAATCGTCTCACACGTATCACTACCAACTGACTCCCTTTAAACTTCTCATATTGTCTTCACCACACCATGATTATATTAGACTTGCTAACTGTTCTTCGTATTAATGTTAGCTCTAATTTGTTGGCATTCCCTATAGGTTCATCCTTGGTCTCAGAGATCTCAAGGAAGATTGCAAAATACATGAAGATGGCCAGGAGTTTAGTCTGCTGGAGGATAAGTGGCTTAACCCACAATCAAACGATTATGTGACTTTACAAAAAGTTCTAAACTTCAAAAGGTTTCATGGTCTATTTCTAATTAGTGGAGCGTCAATAGCAGCTGCTCTTTTCCTATACATGTTTTATTACATCCTTGACAAAGGGCATTTCACCTATGCGTTGACGGCTGGAAGAATGCTAGCCTTTATCATGAAATTGCTTGCAGTTAAAACTTCTAATGCAGTTGTAGGAAGATCATCAAATTAAAATTTACCAATATGTCGGTGTTAGTTATAGATGAACTACTGATATATATCATCTATTTCCAGCCAGGTCTAGGCATACAGAGCCGTATGATGTCCAAGTATACATCAAAACACACTAAAAATAATTTGACTAAATATAAATAAAATCATAAAGCTGAAGCACAAATTCTGGGACGCTGACTAAGAATATATCATGAACCTGTATCATGTCCCAGTTTTAGTAACGACGACAATTAGCATATAAGTAAATTTTTAGTGTGAAGGGTAAACTTAGTTGTCCCTGGAAGTATAATAGTAGCTGATACTAATACAGAGATTTATAGAAAAATGTCCAATGCATAATCATCGCAAACACATACCTATCTAGGATTTTAAAGCATTGTTGTTATTATTGTGCCCTACCCTACCAGAATTCAATTTAAAAAAAGATGGAACGACAGATTTAACACATTGCCTCATCAGGTTCTTTTTTCAACTTGGACTTTATGAATTTCAACAGATGCTTTTTATTCATGCACGCAGAATGGTGAACATTAGTATCAACTTTGCGGACATTATAAAAGTCACAGTGAGGTGAACGTATAAGTATTTATTTAAAGTTCAAACAAAACCAATGTTGCCTACCTGTAGTTCCTGAAGAGAAGAGATTCGAGAAAGCTTCAATTTGTTATTCAAAAGCGAGAAACTGACATTCCTGGATATTTGTATAGGTAAATTCAGAAACAGGATGCATTAAGATATAAGTTCCTTACAACATAAGACATTCTTTATAATTAAAATAGAAAATTTATTAGTTTATTAGTACTCTAGCCCCTTATCAGACCAAAAACATACATGTAATCCCAATCCTATTAATGGCAACCCCTGAACTCTACACACAAAAAATAGGCTGATGCAAATTTAATAAAAAACCGTAATAGCTAAATTATATTCAATGCAAATACCATCAAACTTACTTTACTCTTCAGGGTTGCAGTTGCGGAGCCGCGATCACTCGAACACTGAAAGTAAGACCATTTAGCTTCAAGACCTACAAAAAACGTTATATAAGATATATAAAGTCATCGTATGAAAATGCTTATATGCAACTATTTTAAGTACTTTACAGAAAGTATAGTGTAATCACCATTCGCCAATGACATCAGAAACTTTTTGCTGATTTAGATATATCAGTTAAGTCAAAATTTTGACCTAAAAATACCAAGTAACTACAACAAAAGCATAGATAGTTTTTTTAATCATCTAAATTGACCATATATTCAGACTCAAGAACTCGGTTGACTTCCCGATTACTGAAGGCACTTGTGATGCATAGGTGCATTTACGCTTGAGTCATATATCTGCATGATAATTCGGGAATTTGTTTTCATGAGTAACTGTAGACAAGGAGCGAATACTGTTCTACAAATATACTCATAGCAAACCTGAATTTGAAAATAAAGAAGGTCCATTTCAAAAATATTATATTGGAACTTCAACTGATTTTCCCTCCTTCATATCATAGATGTTTTTCAAACGAGGGTCTGTTACAAAAAGATAATAGAATGTTTGCGTCCTTAGACTGTTGGCCTGAACGCGTAACCTATATTGACTGGTTTTGGTTACCCGAGCATCCTTGGCTTTTGCTAGCTGTTGTAATACCTTTTCATTTCATATGTGCTTGCCTTAAAGGTTTAACCCTGCTGTGAATACTGTTGAAACGGCTCAATGGGCTGAAAGACTGAAATCACTCACAATCCAAAAGAAGTTGTTAAAGGGGCAGAAGCATGGGCCAGCATAGGCCAAAAAGAAGAAGCTGCATAACGCCGTTATCTTTTAACGATTTCAGGTGACTATTACTTCTTCCTTTATAGCCAAACTTCTAATACCTAACGGATTATCCAACATCAAAACATATGTTAGTTCGAAACCTGCATTTATATTTTTTTCTGCATAACACAAGTTTATTTTTGGCCGGATGCTACAATTGGTATATCCTGCAATCCCCAAAATACACAATTTCATATTTCCATTGACAATACGACTCTAAAAAATATGATTTGTATTTCCCAAATTCAAACTAAGACATATTTTTTGACCTATTAGTAGTATTTCTAGTTCTTTCTTTTTAATATTGGAAGATATGTTGGTAAATATATGTATACTTGTGCATAAAAAGAGATAACCTGAGCATTACAAATCCTCAACTCTCTAGTGAAAAACAAAGATCGGGAATGTTGTTGTGATCTCCCTGTCAAATTTCAAGTTAACTTAAAATCCATAGCTCATATGTAGTAATATAAATCCTATAAAGCAACAAAGCTTCCTGAAATGTCTAAACAAAGTACACAAAATATTCAGGTTTGTTAGCCAATCAGATTGGTGTGAATATATAGGATAAGATCAGCATGAATTTTAAGTAGTTCAGGTACCGAATTAACGGTACTCCCGATAACATCATCAATAAGTTCCATTTTGGATTCATCAAGGGTCGTGTTGGGTCTACTAGATGTAGATCTTGCAGCCAGTCAGGAACGGTGAATGACTTCTGTAATCACAAGTCAATCCACAGAGAGACTCTATACATAATATGAATGCAGAATACAAATATAACAAAGAAGAACAGAATAACTATAAAGACTTGATCCTTTCTAAGGATTTCTAATATTGATAATGACTAGAACTACGTTTGGTGAAGGTTTGTCTAACCCTTTTGCCTAAGGTTCCTTTTATACTACAAGGAAACCCTAATACAGCATTAAACAAAACGTGTAAAACTGATATGCATATCCTTTCCTAACATATCTCATGCATATCCTAACAGAATAATAAACAAATAATAAAGTTTGACTTTGACCAGGACCAGGAGCACGACTTGCTCCTACTACTACTAGGACCACGAGGAACTACATACCTCCTAGTCTACCTATTACATTTAACTATTACAATGGTCCTAACAATCCTCCCCTAAACTTGAATTTGACCTGTTGAGTTCAAGTTTCCTGTAAAACGTGCAAGAAAGCCCAAGGATTGAATCAGCAAAACTAAAAGCAGCATCGCAAGATAAGAGTCAGAAGAACTGCCGCAACATGAAACACTAGAAGCTTCTTCAAAGCTTGGAACAAATCAGCATCGTGTTGAATCTTTTCAGCAACATGAGCAGACTTGATGAGCCTTTACCAAGTAGCTGCTGGCTCTTGGGCTAGCCAGTCTTTCTGGTGGAATAAGCATCACCCTGGGAGACTAGAACCCAGCCCAACTCTTAGAACGTGAATCAATGGTGAGTGGGGGTACCCTGATGATTTTAGGCAAACCATCACAGCCGTCAACGGATTTGATATGTCTTTACCAGAAGCCGTACCCCTCTGGACTCGCCAACTCTTAGCAAAGAAGCATCAGTGAGTTGAAAACCCTATAGCTTTAAGCAAGCTATTACAGCTATCAACGGATTTGATAAAATCTTTACCCAGAGCCGTACCCCCTTGGATTAGCCACTTTTCAGTCTAGGACCATGGCAAGTGAAAACCATCCAGTTTTGGGTAACCTGGCAACCATCAACGGATTTGAGAATCGCACCAGGAGCCGTACCCTCAATGTGAATCAACTCTTTCTTGTCGATGAGACATGGTGAGTTGAGAACCATTTGTTGTGAGGACCAAGTCCAACACCAGGTGAAACCAGTAACCAGCACAAGCACAAGCACAATTTAGTAACCAGAACCCATAATGTGAAGCAGCAAATGGTATGATATTCACACGTGTAAAATCCATGATGTGGTTAAAGTATAAGCAGATATTATATAAAAAGTATATATATATATATATATATATATATATATATATATATTTTTTTTTTTTTTTAAACTAAGTTTTTTTTTTTTTTAAACTAAGTTTTTTTTTTTTAAACAATAAAGAATGAAATTCACCAACCACTTTACATATTGGTGAAAAGAATGATAATATGAACAAATGATCAAAAACACAAAACAAAAACACTTACAAACCAACCAAATCAGAGACCAGAAGCAGCCTTCTTATCTGCTGTCAAACGAGCCTGAATTCCTTCCACCAACGCAGTTGCCATAGAGGACTCATTCCCTGATGGAGCATTTGAAATTTGCAAGTGACTAGCCAACATAGCCTCCATCGAAGCAATCGTCAAAGGATAATCCACGTCTGTGAGCATGAAAATTTTATGACCAGATTCCAACTCCAACATATGCACACCACACCCCGCATACAACTTCCATCGCTGAATAACCCATTGCATCTGATCCTTCCATATACCAGAAACAGGAGCATGAGGAGGGGCATCAAGCATCAACTTAAGATCAGCCCATACTCGTAGACCAGGCCAGGAAGACACAGCCATGGGATCAAAAGGCATGCCAGAATCCACAAACCCATATAAAGCCATAAGATCTTTACGATCAGCCCAAGACAACACACCCTGCAGACCCGAAACTAACCGCACAGACCCATCACTAAGAGTAATTCTATGCGAGACCATACCAGGAAGAGTCGTGGAGCGCTCAACCGTCCAACCAGTAATATGTCCATTCCCCAAAGGCAAATCAGAATCACTGTCAGAAGCTGCATCAATCAAATTCTCAGGATCACGCTTCTCATAAGGGACCGTCTTGCCACGTCTAACACGTCGAGCTGATTTCTGGCGAAGCGAACGTCGAGGTGTGGAATGACTTGGAGAGGGTTCAACCTTTACCTTTACCTCAGCAGCAGCAGTGGGAGCAGGAGAAGTAGACTCATTAGTTTGCCCACTCAAGGGATCAATAGGAGCTGCAGTAGAAGAAGGAAGAGGTTGAGGACCAGAAACTGGTGGTGATGGGGATGGCAGATCAGGTGTAGCAGTTGTGGTGGTTGTGGTAGCAAAGGTGGTGGGAGCATGTGTGGTGGTGCTAGCAGGACCTGACGAAGAACCCAAAGGAGCAACCAAAGGAGAAGTGGTGGTACCAACTGAAGTAGCAACAAAAACCGATGGAATAGCAGCAGAACCAGGAGCAGGATCAGATGAAGGACCAGTAGAAACAGCAGGTGAAGAAGTGGTCACCACACGCGGAGTAGGACGGTAGATAAATCGTTCCGGAATGGGTTGACTCTAACGCTTGACCATACGTTCATAGAGTGCCTTGAGCTCATCAAAAGACAAAGCCCGAACCCTGTCCCATTTCCAACCAGCTTGAAAATAAGCAGCCGATTGATACTTCACATATCGCTGCATCTGCTTGCGCTCCTCAGTTCTTGATAAAGTTCTATTCTTACGCTTCTCACGAAGCTGTGCAGCAAGGGCCAACTGATGCTTGCGCATCAACACCATGGCTCTTGGAATACAGTTATGCTCATCCACATCGTCACCCAAAAGATCAGTGAACTGGGCATAATCCCTGGTAAGAATAGTCAAAACCTGCATCCAATCACTCTCATTCCAATGCATTGCATCATGCTGAACTTGATCACGCCTCTGCTGTTGAAGCGCCTCCGCCGCAGCCCTTTCAGCTTCATCAATCTCGGCTTGGATCCGTTGAGCAGCCTCCTCACCTAGCATATCCTCCTCAAGCTGTCTGCGTGTACGCTTGCGAGGTGGTGAGGGAGAATTAGTCATTGGGGCCTTCCCCTTTGAATCATGGGATGGACCAGCATTGGAACCAGCAGCAGGACCAGAAGCACCATCCATAGGAGTGGAAACACCAGCCAGAGAAGGAACACTGGAGGATGTCGGAGGGACCGGCAAATCATCATACAATTTATCATCAAAGGCAGCCTTTGCCAACAATGTCAAACCATCCTCAACACGCTCCGTAACCTCCTCATCAGAATCAGAGTGGATCAAATGCTTCTTTCGTCGTCTTTGCTGAGTCTCCAAAGCTTTGATGCGATCAGCCAGAGGAAGAACAAACTCCCTAGTAAGTTTCTGGTGTTGATTCAAATTAGCTTCCAAGGAAATAATCCGCGCATGATACCTGTGCATAAGATCAAGTAACGACATAAGTGTAGTAGGCTCCTCCGCCTGCCCACCAAGAGAACTTGGGTCAGGGAAGGTGTCATTGGAGCCCGAAGCAACAGATGGGTCAACATTAGGATTACTAGCACCAAAAGGCTTATCAGAAGAGTGTGGAGCAGGACTAGGAGGTGGAGTCTCCACAAATGGAGACTTTTGTGGTAATGAAGAAGGACTAGCCTTGGAAGGGGATGGTCGTTCAACCACCACCTCCTCAACCAGCTCCTCCTCAACCACATGAGAAGCACCACCAGTAGGAGCCTCCTCCTCCATAGGGTCATCATCAAGCACAACAACATCAGGAGGACCCTGAGCCAGCCCCAACATGGCCTCAGAAAGGGGCCTCCACTCCCCGGTAAACCCATGGACCATATTATAATACACTTTTGCAGTAAGCTTAGACGGCACATGTTCAGTCCTATCACGAGGAATGCAAACCAGTATTTGTTGTAAAAACCTAGGATACATAAGAAACTTCTTTCTAGAACCAGCATTAGATAGATTACTAACCATCCCCTCAAACAGATAATGAGAGAAATTAAAAACTCTACCCTGAGCCAAGAAAATGAGACCAGTAGCCAAAGGAGTAGGGAAAGCATCCCAACTCCCAGACTTGGGACTTAAACAATGAATTAGAAAATGCACCAAAATCTTCCATTGGGGGGAAAACCTATTTTTCTGGAAGTTAAACTTCCCCCCATGATTGTACCCTATAGCAGCGATCCTCTCCAATACCTCCGAATTGGGGATGGACTCAACACCACCCTCATCTTGAAGATGAAGGGAAGATCGAATAGAAGCCTCAGTCACCACGTATGAACGTCCATCTATGGTTGTTGGGAATAAATTAAGGCCAGATCACTTGAGCGCTGACAAGAGTAAAACAAGCGTTGACAAGAACAAAACAAGCGCTGACAGCTCAAGCGTTGACAAGATAAAGTCAAGCGTTGACACATTGAAGACAAGCACTGATGGGAAGATATACTCTACGCGTTTATTGTATTCTAGATTATTTCAAGTAAAGATAGGAACAAAAATGTATTTTCTATATTTATCTTTACCTAGAATAGCTGATACGTAGATTATTGTACAAGGCTTCTTATGTCTATAAAAGAAGACCTTTAGATTAATGTTTCATATAAGTTTTTCATTCGTAAACTACTTTCATTGTAAGCAAGTTTGATATCATTAATCAAAGTGAAAGTTTGTTTATATCATTGTGTGTTCTTGTTTAAGTGTTAATTCCGCATAACACTTAGATTATCATAAGCATATACAAAGGTTTCTCAAAGTGTATTACTTGATCTAATCTCGTATACATAAAGCTAAATTGATCTAAGTTTGGGATCAACAAGTGGTATCAGAGCTTGTTGAGGAACTTTTGATCTTAAAGAACACAAGAACCCTAAAAATCACCAAAACCCTAATTTTCTCAAAAACCCTAACAACATCATGTCTGAAGCAATAACCTCCTCCTCCTCAGCTTTACCAAACATCAAGATTCCCATGCTTGATGCAACCAACTTTGACTTGTGGAAGTTCAACTTTGAACAATATCTGGGGATCTATGACTACACACTCTAGGAGATTATTGAATATGGAAACACATTCAATAAAGCCCAAAAGATTGCTAATGCCATTGCTGCAAGAACAGCTGTTGCTGGATGTTCTGAAGAGGATAAGAGAGAAAAACATGGAGATGGTAGAGCTGTGGCTGCTGATGACATAGCAATGAAAAGGGTTGACATGAAAGCCCTAAATATTCTGAAAGTCTCTTTGGGACAAGAGAACCAACATAAATACAGAGGTTATGAATCTGCTAGGGACCTTTGGGCAGCTCTTGAAGTTGCATATGATTATGCTGTCTTTAAACCTCAACCCAATGAGAAACTAAGTAGTGTGAGAAGCAGGTTGCTTGACATTACAAGCAAGTTGTCCTTCATGGGGACACAAGTTGGTGATGTTGATATCAATGCTACCTTTCTTAAAAGTCTTGGTGAGGCATGGAAGATTGAGGCAAGGTCTATTCTTGCCAACAATACTTACAAGAGCTCCTCGTTTGATGACATCTACAACAAACTAAGGCTGTTGGAAGATGAAACTCTTTTAGAGCATGGAAGCAAGTCTACCAACAGTAACATGGCCTTCTTCTCTCATGGTAAAGGTCAATTCAATCAGAAGGACTCTTACATGCATCCAGTTACTGGATCATCATATGTCAGCGCTGTAACAAGTCCTGTCAACGTCTCCTATTCAGACGCTGACACATTCAAGAGTGACTCCTCAAGAGTTAAACCTGCTGGTTTGGATTTGGATACTGTTTGTGCTTACATTGCTTCTTTGCCCAATGGTTTAGTGATTACATATGAGGACCTTGAGCAGATAAGTGATGAGCACTTGGAAGAGATGGACATTAAGTGGAACATGGCTCTTGCTAGTATAAGAGCAAATAGGTGGAACAGAAGGTTTAAAAAGAAGATGATCTTCAATGCTAAAGACACAGCTGGATTTGATAAATCTAAAGTTGAATGCTACAACTGTCATCGTATGGGGCACTTCATGAGGGAATGCAGATCTCCTAGAAGATCTGATGCTTGTAAACGCTCAAGTCAGGTTGTTAAAGCTCAGGATTCCAAAGCCATGGTTGCAGTTCAAGGAATTGATGGTATGGGATGGGATTGGAGCTATGTGGCTAAGAATGTTGAAGAGGATAAAGCTTTGGTTGCTGATATTAAAGAAGAAGAGCATGTTGAATATGCTCTCATGGCACACTCCTCCTCTTCATCTGATAATGAGGTATATGATGACGCTTTTTGTAGCAAAGGTTGTAGGTTAAATACTGAAAGACTTAACAAAGAAGTGTTAAGATTATTAGATGATATGAGTACTGAAAGATGTAAACTGTCTAATTACCAACTAGCTCTCACCGAAACTGAGAAAACCGTTTCTGAATACAAGAAAATGGAATTTGACTTAAAAGATAAAATAAACATCTTAAAACATGAGTTAGATGCTAGTATGGATATTAGAAACAACATGGAAAGGGTTAATGGTGAGTTACAGGCTAAGTTAGATGAGGCCATTAAGAATAAAGATAATGTTGGCCTTAAAATTCAATGATTTGATAGAGCCACCCAAACCCTAGGAGAATGTGTAGGTAAACAAAGGGTTCCTAAGGACATGACTGGGATAGGGATGAATGATTACTCTTTGGTTCCACCACCAGCTGGTGACTTCTATGGTGTCCAACAAAAGGACCTATCTTGGACTGGTTTGCCAGAGCTCCAAGAGGAGGAATTCATTCCTCCACCAAGAGTTGTCACTCCAGTTGAAGAGTATCAACAAAAGTTGACTGACCTGAATGAATGGAAGAAAGATAACCCTACTTTATTTGTTATGGGTGGCTTACTATGTGAAAGTCCCAATGAGTCAACTCCCATTAAGGTTACAAACCCACTCACTGGTAAAGTTGTTGGCCTAGGCTCAAACACTGATAGAAAACCTAGCATTAAATATGCAGAGATGTATAGGAATATTAGGTCACCCAAGAGCCAAGTTAACAATCATGGAACAGGCTTCTTCTCTTCTAGACCTAAGGTTGTGTCTAGGAAAGCCTGTTACACTTGTGGTAGCTTTTCACACTTGGCATACAAGTGTGTCAACGCTCCCAAAGCCAGCGCTGACAGGAATAATTTCAGCGCTGACAGGAACAAAGTCAACGTTGTTAGAAAGTCAAACGTTGTCAGACCCAAACCTTGTGTGCAGCAAAGTCCACAAGTGATTAGACCTGCCCCATTCTTTACTAGAGGGTCTAACACTCATGGACAAAGACCATTTCAAAAGACAAACACCTGGTCTAATAGGCAATGGGTTTCTGTAGCAAACCCTAGATTCAACGCTGACAAAGGTAATTTCAGCGTTGACAAGACTAATTCCAACGCTGTCAGAAACGTGACCAGACCTAAATATTTGCAACCACAGGGTAAGGGGTCTAAAGCTTCTTCAAGCTTAACATGGAGACCCAAGAAAGATCAAAACCCCTAATGATAATGGGATTTCAATGACCTGCAACAGATTTAATTACATTTCAAAGGTCATTACAAAACCTATTGGGGTTAACTGGGTATTTCATCCTAAGAAGGATGAGAATGGGGTTGTTGTGAGAACTAAGTCTGTTCTTATTGAACAACAAGATGAATCCAAGTCTTTTAAGACTAGGGTTCCCAAAGAACACTAATTTGTTTTCTTTATGTGCAGGGCATTCAAAGACAGGTCAATGATTATGGATATTGGGATAGTGGATGCTCAAGGCACATGACAGGGAAGGAAGACTACTTAACCAACTTCACTCCCATTAAGGATGGTGATAAGGTATACTTTGGAGGCGGATATGGTACTATCATAGGCAAAGGAACCCTTCTCACCAAGAATTTGCGTTTTGAGAACGTCTTTCTGGTAAAAGAACTTGATTACAACATTTTTAGTGTATCACAAGTTTGTGATAACAAAAATAAAGTTCTATTTACTGATACTGAGTGTTTGGTGTTAAGCAAGGATTTTAAGATCCCTAATGAGAAATATCTTGAGTATAGAACACCTAGGCATAAGGACATATATAATGTGAATTTGAATGGAATTAAAATGAATAATAATATGTCTTGTTTTTATGCTAAGGCCTCAGTAGATGAGAGTAATTTGTGGCACACGAGACTAGGGCACATAAATTTTAAAAATATAAATAGACTTGTGAGACTTGGTTTAGTTGATGGTTTGCCTGAGAAGGCCTTCCACAATGACCACCCTTGTGTTGCATGTCTTAAAGGCAAGCAGCACAAGGTCTCATTTAAGTCCAAACAGGTGCATACTAGTTCTAGACCTCTTCATATGCTTCACATGGACCTCTTTGGTCCAACAAATATAGAAAGTTTGAATGGTAAGTCATATTGTTTTGTCATCACAGATGACTTTTCTAGGTTTACTTGGACATTCTTTCTAGCTATGAAGAGTGACACAGCTGATATTCTAATTGATTTTATCACTCAGATTGAGAAGAGGTCTGGCAATGAGGTTAAAATGCTTAGGAGTGATAATGGTGGTGAATTTAGGAATAAGAAGCTAGATGATTTCTGTGCCAGGAAAGGAATTACTAGGCAATTTAGTGTTGCTAGAACCCCACAACAAAATGGGGTTGTTGAGAGGAAAAATAGAACCCTAATTGAAGCAGCCAGAACAATGTTGGCTGATGCTCATTTTCCTATAGCCTTTTGGGCTGAGGCTGTTAATACAGCTTGTTATGTTAAAAATAGAGCATTGGTTAACAAAATTCAGAACAAAACACCTTATGAGTTACTTTGGGGAAGAAAACCTAATATTGGTTTTCTCAGACCTTTTGGTTGTCATGTAGTAGTGTTGGATACTAGTGATGCCTTAGGGAAATTTAGTGCAAAAGGTGATGAGGGTTACTTCATAGGGTATTCAGTGCAGAGCAAGGGATATAGGGTTTATCTTAAAGAAGAAAAATGTATACTTGAAAGAGTACATGTTATGTTTTTAGAGAATAAACCTAGTGATCCTGAAAGTGGTCCTAATTGGTTGTTTGACTTGGAACCCTTATCTAGAACTTTAAATTATATGCCTGTCACTAATTCAGACATTGTGAAGGTAACTTCAAATGTTATGGAGGAACAAGTTGTTGATGTTTCAGGTACTCGGGTTCATGAAAAGGTTGGATCACAAGCAGAAAAGACATCTCCTATCCAAGAATATGTTACAATTCCCATTTGGACAGATGCTTTTGTTGCTGCTGCTACTGGAAAAGATAATGGTGGTTTCCAAGTTCCACCAGATACAAACATGCATGGTCCTTCAGGCGCTGACAAAGGCAAATCTAGCGCTGATAAGACCAATTCAGACGTTGATGGATCAGACGTTGACAACAACAGTTCAAGCGTTGTTAGCCCAATCGCTGACAAACAAGATTCAGGCGTTGACAACAATTCTTCCCATCTTTTCTCTTCCATTTTTGAACAAGGAGAACCTTCCAATATATTTGAAGAGGTTCATCCTCATATTGATGAAAGAGAGTCTGATGAAGAAAATATTGGCAACATGGAGAATGAAGTTGAAGATAACAGACTTTTTGAGGGAGGAGTACTTACTTCAGTCATGAAGAATCATCCTCCTTCTCAAATCATTGGTCCTGTTAATACTCCAGTTCAGACTAGAAGATCTCATAAAGGTCTTGGTGGGTTTATTGCCAATATACACAAGAAGGTTGATACCCCTCTTGTGCAAGCATGTTTGTTTGCCTGTTTTCTGTCACAACAGGAACCCAAGAAAATATTTGATGCTCTCAAAGAACCAAGTTGGGTGGAAGCAATGCAGGATGAGCTTCACCAATTTGCAATTCAGGATGTTTGGGAGCTGGTTGATTGTCCCAGATATGTGAGACCTATAGGGACAAGATGGGTTCTAAGGAACAAGAGAGATGAAAGAGGCATTGTGGTCAGAAACAAGGCAAGGTTAGTGGCTCAGGGATATACACAAGAGGAGGGAATAGATTATGAGGAGGTCTTTGCACTAGTTGCAAGGATTGAAGCTATTAGGATTTTTCTAGCCTATGCATCCTGCATGGGCTTCACAGTCTATCAAATGGATGTCAAGAGTGCTTTCCTCTATGGAACTATTTTTGAGGAAGTATATGTAATGCAGCCTCCTGGTTTTGAGGATCCAGAGCATCCAGATAAACTGTATAGAGTCAAAAAGGCTATGTATGGCATTCATCAAGCCCCTAGAGCATGGTATGGTACTTTGTCTACCTATTTGGTGGACAATGGATTCAAGAGGGGCACCATAGATCAGACACTGTTTACAAAGAAGAAAGGCAAGGATGTGTTTCTTGTGCAGGTCTATGTTGATGATATCATTTTTGGGTCTACTGATCCAAAGATGAGTGAGGATTTCTCCAAGCTTATGACAGACAAATTCAAGATGAGTGCTATGGGGGAGATGAACTTCTTTCTTGGTTTACAAGTTCAGCAGAAAGAAGATGGTATCTTCATCTCCGAGGATAAATATGTTGCTGAGATCTTGAAGAAATTTGGCTTTTCTCCACATGAAAAGAGGGCTACTACTCCTATGGATAGAGAACACCCTTGGGGAAAGATTGGAGATGGGAAAGATGTTGATGTCAGGCACTATAGATCCATGATTGGATCCTTGATGTATCTTACTGCCTCCAGACCTGACATCATGTTTGCTGTGTGTGCTTATGCACGTCATCAAGTGACTCCCAAAGAATGTCACCTTTATGCTGTGAAAAGGATCTTTAGGTACCTAAGATGCTATCCTGGTCTTGGTTTGTGGTATCCAAAGGATTCACCATTAGAGCTGATTGCATATTCAGATAGTGATTATGGAGGTGATAAATTTGATAGGAAATCCACAACTGGTGGATGTCAGTTTCTTGGGAGCAGGTTGATATCTTGGCAATGCAAGAAACAAACAGTGGTGGCTAATTCTACAACTGAAGCTGAGTATGTGGCTGCAGCTGCTTGTTGTGGACAAGTTTTGTGGATTCAGAACCAGCTGTTGGACTATGGGTATAATTTCATGCATACCAAGATATTTGTTGACAATAACAGCACTTTATGCATCATTAAGAATCCTGTACATCATTCTAAAACTAAACACATAGAAATTAGACACCATTTTATAAGAGATTGCTTTGAAAAAGGTTTAATACAACCAGATAGGGTTGACATTGAGGAAAATGTGTCAGATTTACTAACTAAACATTTTGATGATGGGAGATTTCAATACTTGGTAACAAGTATTGGAATGGTCAATCTCATATAATATGTGTTTTGGAGTCTTTTTGTAAAAGTATGTACAGGATGATGCACTGTTATTGGTCTTATTTATGATTTAGATTTTCCACTATATTTTTCTAACACTGACAAAGGTTGCTTGAACGCTGATAAGTGTTTTTGCAACGTTGTCAGCAATATAATTGTCTAACGCTGACAAAGCTTCCCTCAACGCTGTCATGTGTTATCGGGGCGTTGTCAGCAACAATGTTAGTTTTGTGGTTTTCAATCTAAATGTGCAGATGGTGTTAGCAGTATACCATTGGATACAGAGTTGCTTATGGATCAATGGAGAAGCATTTGGACAAGTTTTTGTTTATGGATGATGGTTGGAATTTTCAATTCCTATCTTGACATAAATTTTTATGTTCATGCATATTTTTGGCAACTCATGTATCATAGTTTAAGGGGAGGTTTTAGGAACCTTTAGGATGTTTGGGTATCCATATGATACTCTTATCATAATTCTAGATTGTGTCCACAGGTGAGTATGAGTTAGTTTTACTAAATCATGAGGCACTGTAGCATGCAAAGTTGATATACTATGCATGCTGCCAAGACATTTTTGGCCTAGAATTGGTTGTGGTCTGTTGGGAGACTTGGGAATAATTTTGTTATGGGATTTACCTGGGAGTAACAAGGAATTTTGTAAGGTAACTTGGTTGTTAAGAGTTTTGGTTAGCAAGGGACACTAGAGGACTGTAATGTCTATCTTGCTTAAGCAAGTGTGCCTAACTGGACAGTGCTTGCCGCCCTATAATAATTATCAGCTTTTTGGTTATCTTCTCTAGGATAAATTACTTTGTTAAGGTCATTTTTCATTTTTAAACATTTTTATTTTTGGACGCTGACAAGTATATTTCCAAGCGTTGTTGTGACCAATTTGGACGTTGACATGGCTATAGGCAAACGTTGACAAGATTATAACCGTTGGGCATTGATAGGTTATTTTTGACCGTTGACACTCAATGGGACCTACCCAGTTGTTACTTTTTGACATATTTTTAGGCCGTAATTTTGGGAGTTGTTACTTTACATTTAATGCATGAGATAAACTTATAATTTTTCAATATTTTCATGATTACCTTTTGAAAATACTTGCCTATTTTTGGGCCTATCACATGCATTTTCTTCTCCTATAAATTTGGCTCCTATTTTTAAACAGGGTATCTATAATTCTTGTCTAACACAATTTTCTCTTCTCAACTTCATCTTCTTCACTTAAATTTAATAGCTTTCATCAATGGCACCAAAGTTCAGACCATCAGAATTGGAATTGGGGTTCAGAAGTCAACATAACATGATCACGTATCTTGAAGCTGATGATGCTTTGTTTCCCCAATACACACAAATGGTGGCGTATTTGAACGCATCCCCTTTAAGGTATGCTCTTTCTCATGCACCACTCATTCCAGTCACACATATTAAGCAGTTTTGGAACACTATTAGTTCCTCAACAGTTAATAGAGTGACTACATTGACTTCTATTGTTCATGGGAGACCTTGGGTGGTTACTGAGGCTTTGGTACGCCAAGCCTTGCATCTTGATGATGCTGATGGTATAGCCACCCTTCCCATTCATGAAATAGAACAAGGGCTTAGGGCTTTGGGATATCCTTTTCCTGATGAAGGTACCTTAAACAAGTATCATAAGCAGGAATTTCCCCCAGCCTGGAAGTACCTCCTACATGTCCTCCTTCAATGTTTGAGTCCCAAATGCACTGCACATAATGAGATCAATAGATCCATTGCAAGTGCTATTGTGTGCATTGCAACAGGGCAAAAATTTAATTATTCTAAAATGATTTTTGAGGGCATTGGTAAAAACAAGGGGAACAAAATGACTTTATCTTATCCCTGATTTTTACAAATGGTTTTTGATGTTCAAGGATACTGCACCAGGGATCATAATGATTTTTATAAGATCCCTGAGCAAAAGAAAGCTATTTTTATGAAGATGAACTCCCCACCCCATCGTGACCTACCTTTAACCCAACCTATGCTTGTTGTTATTGCAGCAGCACAACCCTAACCAGACCCCCAACCTCAAATTGACCCCCAACCACAACTTGATCTAATACCTGAACCCATACCTTCACCTGAACCTATGCAAATTGACCAAGCTTCCTTCAACGCTGACACATTAAATGTTGGCGTTGATGTGCCTATTTCCAACGCTGACACACAACCTTCACAAACCCAAACACCCCTTAACCAACCCACATCCACTCATTCTTCCACACCATCTTCCAGACCCCCTGAATATAGGTTGATGAAACGCCAAAGGACTACTGGAGTGTTCTCTTTTGGTGGTCCTAGCCATGTAGCAGAGAGAACCACCACCACAAGTGTGGTTGGTGACCTGGATGAGGCTGGGACTATTGGTTCTGGCTTAGATGCTGGCCAAGGCAGTCCCACCATCATTAAGTCCTCATCCTTGCCCAATGAATCTGACTTGGGAGGTCAAATCCTCATTTCAGAAGAGGGCAGACTGGAACCAATGACTCTTATGGAATTGACGGCAGTCTGCATGAGCTTGCAAAAGAAAAATGCAGACTTAGTACAAGTTGTCAGCTCACAAGGCCTTGAACTCAAGCAATTTAGGGAGAGGATTGTTGTTTTGGAGAGTGCTAGTGCAAGGAGGGGTATGGAGGAATCTTCCAAAGGGGAGGAAGATCCAATAAATCTGAGTGATAAGGGCAGTCATGATGGTCAATCAATGGATGTTGCTGAGGCCCTTACAACTTTGAAGAAACAAACAGGTTTTGATACGTCCTTAGTCTCTCCTACCAACTTGAATTTATCGTTTACAGCTATGTTGAGAGAGGTTACAAAAGGCGCCGAGGGAGGATATTTGGGCGTTGACAAGGAGAATTTGGACGCTGACAGAAATATTTTGGGCGCTGATAGGACAAAAGTGGGCATTGACAGACCTGCACATGAAGGTGATGTATCCCAGTCATCATCTATCATCAAGGAGGTTTCTGCACAGGTATCACCATCTACCTTACCAACCATTGCACCATCAGATAAGGGTAAGGTTATAATGGTAGAAGAGATTGTTCCAAAGGATGCAGCTCAAGTTGAGTTTGATAGAGGATTAGCTGCACAAATCATGGAACAGGATAAAAAGGAGGTGAAAGAGTCACCATTTGTTGTGACTTCAGAAGAAGGAAGTGATGGAGCTAGCTCAGACTCAAGTGTGATGATTATAAAACCAGAAAGGCTTGAGTATGGGGATGAGTTGGCTAAGGAGAAGTTGAGAGAGTTGAAATTGCAGGTTGACTTTGACATGCCAGAGGTGGTTCAAATGTACAATGCTTGGGAAGAAAGATGTATGGAGAATCCAGACTTGACCATTTCAGATCAAATATGGGGTTTGGAGATTCTTCTTAGAGTTCAGAAGGATTGCCAGGTAATTTTGAAACACAAGGCAAGCAATATTCTCTCAGAATTGAAAAGGGATAGAAGGGAGCTATACTTCATGTTGCTCAGATGTCATGGAGTTGGATGGACTTATCAGAAGTTGAGGGCATTGACATTTGATGAATTGGAATGCAAGGCTTATCCCATTTGGGTGAGAGTACAGGAAGCAAACACTCTCAGACTTCTTTTAGATGAAAGAAAGGAAGAACTTGTAGAAGAAATGGAGCTCAAGAAAGCCATGTTTGTTCCCAGGCCAGTGAAGAAGGGAATTTCTCTTGAGTTTCCCAAAGATATGGATCCACTATATCCAAGTGAAGCTGTTATCAGAAAGAGCCTCAAGCTCTCACCTTTAGAAGCTTCAGATATGGTGCAAGTGTTACCATTAGATTCCAGGAACCCAATTGTGAGCTATGAAGAAGATGAATGTGGGTTTTGGAAGATTGGCAGATATGGCAAAGAGGTACACACTTTTGCCACTCTCATATCTTTGTTTGCAAGTTGTGATAGAGAAGACTTGGTGGACCTTTGGAGGTTGCTGGAGACCAAGTATGAGGCTGAAGCACCAACTTCAGCTAATGGAATTAAACTTTGGTCTACATTCAAAAGAATGTGTGGACCAAAAGATGAGGATCCTGCAATTTGGAAGGATCTTGAAGGTGACCTCAGTGGTCTTCAATGGAGGTTATATTCAGCTGCTGGTGTTTACCATTTGAGTTCTACAAAGTTTGCTGAGTATCTACTTGTGGATGGTCAGTATTTCATATCCAAGGCTATTTTGGAGAAGATGAAGGACACTCAGCTGGAAATAGATTATTCAAGTGACGTGGCAAAAGATTTGATCAGATTTATTCATTACCAATATGAGAAGGTTTGTAAGATTCCTCCTAGTCCTTAATGCTTATTCAGAAACTTGATCATAAGAGTGGATATCAAGTTTAGGGGAGGATTGTTGGGAATAAATTAAGGCCAGATCACTTGAGCGCTGACAAGAGTAAAACAAGCGTTGACAAGAACAAAACAAGCGCTGACAGCTCAAGCGTTGACAAGATAAAGTCAAGCGTTGACACATTGAAGACAAGCACTGATGGGAAGATATACTCTACGCGTTTATTGTATTCTAGATTATTTATAGTAAAGATAGGAACAACAATGTATTTTCTATATTTATCTTTACCTAGAATAGCTGATACGTAGATTATTGTACAAGGCTTCTTATGTCTATAAAAGAAGACCTTTAGATTAATGTTTCATATAAGTTTTTCATTCGTAAACTACTTTCATTGTAAGGAAGTTTGATATCATTAATCAAAGTGAAAGTTTGTTTATATCATTGTGTGTTCTTGTTTAAGTGTTAATTCCGCATAACACTTAGATTATCATAAGCATATACAAAGGTTTCTCAAAGTGTATTACTTGATCTAATCTCGTATACATAAAGCTAAATTGATCTAAGTTTGGGATCAACAATAGTAGCATTGAGTTCACGTGGACGACCAACCACAACCACAAGACGAGCAGATGCCCAAAACTGACGAATGACACTATCATAAATAGTGGGACATACTATAAAAGCATACCTTAGGTTGAAGCCTCAATGAAATCCAGAATGTTAGTAAAATCATCATGATGAGGACCATCACCTAGAAAGGCGACCTTGTTGTGAGCAGGTTGGTATACTAGGGCAGCCATGGATCTTGATTAATTGAATGGAGGAGGATTTTGGTTAGGGTTGAGAGAGTAGGATCGGTTTTGTGTGTGTGATGAATGGAATGATTGAGTCAAGGGGGTTAATTTGACCATAAATAAGGAAAGTAGTAACTGTTCATTGACCCCTATTAATGGGGGGTTACCCTTTCAAATTACACATTATTACTTAGTAACCACTTGCCCCTTTTAACATAATTCCCAAATTCTAATTTACCATAGTTAATTAAAAATGTAAATACCAGAATTGGAAGCGTTGACTAAAAGTCAAAGCACACAATGGTCAGACCAGAAGCAAAATGTGGTCAACAAAGGACAATAAGAGTGAACAGTGTCCCAGACCAGTACCAGAGGCCAATCACCACTTGACAAAGAAGGATTTTGAACCACCAGAAGCCAACCAATTATGACTAGAAGCTGACCAATGAGGACCAGAAGCCAGTCATGAAAGACTATAACCACCAGAAGTGAACAAAATCCTCCACCAAGAGTAACACACACCACCAGAACCAATGTAATATGTGGTTAAAATCTACCAATACGTTAGTCTGTCAAAAGAATATGTACACAAAGCCTCCCCTTAGGCTTAGCCTCCCCTCAATCCTGGACCTCAAGGATTGACCATCCCAATGTGAACCACCAAGTGGTTAAACCGAGGACGATCAAAGGCTTTTGTCAACAAATCAGCAACATTATCATCCGTATGAACTTTAAGAACCTGTATCAACTTCTTCTCATTGGCATCCCGTATAAAATGGTGCCTAATTTCAATATGCTTTGTTCGCTGATGAAAAACAGGATTCTTCACAATGCAGATAGTGCTTTGATTTTCAATAAAAATTTTGGTGTTCATAAAATTGAAACCATAATCCAACATCTGATTTTGGATCCACAAAACTTGTCCACAACAACTAGCAGCAGCAACGTATTCAGCTTCTGTTGAAGAAGTAGCTACTATTGTCTGTTTCTTGCATTGCCATGAAATAAGTCGACGACCCAAAAATTGACAACCACCAGTAGTAGACTTTCTGTCATTATTAGCACCTGCATAGTCACTATCACTATATGCTTCTAGAACAAAAGGTGATTCTCTAGGATACCATAAGCCCAGTTTAGGTTGAGCCTTGATATACTTGAAAATCTTCTTCACTGCATTTAAGTTCGAAACCGTGGAGTCACCTGGTGTCTAGAACAAGCACTTACTGCAAACATGATATCCGGACGTGATGCAGTCAAATACATGAGGGAGCCAATCATAGACCTGTAGATGTGAACATTGACCGAGGGTCTGGCTCAATCTTAAGTTTGACTTTAGCAACTTTATAAGGAGTTGATGCTGGTCTAAGAGGATCCATGTCAAACTTCTAAAGGATCTCATGAACATATTTATCTTGACTGATGGAAATCCCATCCGATTGTTGCTTGACCCAAAGACCAAGGAAGAAAGAAAGCTCTCCCATCGCACTCATCTGAAATTCGCCTTTCATCAAGTGTTCAAACTCATCACACCAGTCCTTCCTAGTAGAACCAAAGATAATGTCGTCCACATAAACCTGAACAAGGATAATGTCCTTGGTATTCCTCCTAAGAAATAGTGTTTTGTCAATAGTAACCCTTTTATAGCCATTCTTTAACAAGAAAGTTGAAAGACGCTCATACCAAGCTCTAGGAGCCTGATGTAATCCATAAAGATCCTTGACCACCTTGTAAACTTTCTTGGGATGAAGTGGATCTACAAAGCCCTTAGGTTGAGTGACATACACCTCCTCATCAATTTTGCCATAGAGAAATGTACTCTTGACATCCATCTGAAACACCGTAAAGCCCACATACGAAGCAAAAGCCAAAAACAGACGAATGGCCTCAATCCTTGCAACCGGAGCAAAAACTTCAGTGTAATCAATGCCCTCAATTTGAGTGTGGCCCTGTGCGACAAGCCTAGCTTTATTCCTTACGACAATTCCCCGTGCATCCTTCTTGTTCTTGAGAATCCATTTGGTATTGATTACAGTCTTTCCATCTGGTAAGTCAACCAGAACCCAAACATTCTGAAACAAGAATTGTTGCATTTCCTCCTGCATAGCCTCCACCCAACTTTGATCCTCAAGAGCATGAGAAACTGACCTAGGTTCCACCTGTGAAAGAAAACAAGCAAACAAACAGTGTTGAAAGTCAGTATGATTATTACGCTTTTGATCTTCAATATAGCTCACAAGAGCATGATGATCAGACGAGGCCTTCTTCTGCATTCTGCGTGTCTTGACAGTAGAACCAGGATCTCCAATGATTTGAGTGGTAGGATGATCTTTGTGTGATTGCAAGACTGGATTGGAAGAGACCTCCACTTCTGGTGCCAAGTTATTGAGATCACCAACAAAGTCAGCATCATATGAAGCAGTGTTGAAAATCCCATCTACTGGTTGTTTATGAATATCATCCAGCTTGGTAGAAGACTTCTTTTTATGGTTCCCTAAATCAGAAGGACTGGAGAAACGAGTATTTGAAGTAGACTCACTAGCTGGAGTACCAATAGGTGATAAACTGACACTAGGAGGAGAAGCTGGGGTACCAGAAGCAGCATTGTCAGTCGGCGTATTCAAGGGTAACTCAAAACCAACCTGAGCAGCTGTTGTAGTAGCTTCTTGTTGTTGTTTGAGTAAAGTGTCAAGTGCTACTTGGGAATCCGGTATATCCAATGGAGTTGCATCACTAGAAGGAGTAGGAGAGACGGTGGTGGAGTAGGATGGAACCACAAAAATATCATCCTCGTCATCTGAATCAGAAAGACTAGAAGGAACACCTGTACTTGAAGTTGCAAACACTTGTGGACCTGCATCATGGTTAGTTTTGAAACTAAAATATCCTAACGAATCACTAAGATAATCAAGATCAAAATACCATTCCGGACCCTTGCCTTGGATGTTTTACTTCTCTTCAAAATACCTGAGATTTATAGTTTCAATGATCCGCTTGGATTGGAGATTGTAGACACGATAAGCCCGAGAGTGAGCTGAATATCCCACAATGTATCCTTCATCTGCCTTGCCATCAAACTTCCCCAAATAGTCACTAGTATTCAGAATGGTGACTGGATACCCAAATGGCTTCAAATGAGCAATATTTGGAACTTTGCCCGTTAGAAGCTCATAAGGAGTCTTCTTGTGAGGATTGGTAATAGAAACCCTATTCAAAACATAACTTGCAGTATTAACGGCTTCTGTCCAGAACATGGTAGAAAGTTTAGAATCGGCAAGCATTGTTCTTGCTGCTTCTATTAGTGTCCCGTTCTTTCTCTCTGCCACGCCATTCTGTTGAGGAGTTCTTGCTGCACTATAATCTCTTTTGATGCCCTTAGCATTACAAAGTGCTATGAGGTCTTTATTTTTGAACTCGGTTCCATTATCACAACGAATACCTTTAACTTTCTTGGACAACTGGTTCTCTATAAGGATAAGAAAATCTCTAAGAATGGAGTAGGTCTCACTCTTGGCAGCCATGAAGAACACCCACGTAAACCTGCTATATCCATCAGTTACCACCAGACAGAATTGTTTGTGGTCAATGCTCCTAATGGAAGTAGGACCAAATAAATCCATGTGTAGTAGCTGCAATAGTTCAGTAATAAGGCTAAGAGCAGTAATGGCCTTGAAGGATGCTTTGTGCTGTTTTCCTTTGCTGCAAGCAATACAATTTATATCATTTCTAAATGACTTGGGAGGTAAACCAGAGACCAGATTCAGATTTGCAAGTTTGTGAATGGTCTTGAAGTTCACATGCCCCATCCTTCTGTGCCATTGAGTGGCTTCATCTTCTGAGGCTTTAGCAACCAGACATGCTAGTTGACCAGTAGGATGGACTTCATTCAGCTTGATGCTATATAGATTGTGTCTTCTAGGGATTTTGAGCAGAACCTGTGAGTCATCCGGAAGCTAAAAGTCTTTGGAGAGCACAAGTGCATCAGTATCCGTGAAGAGAACAAACTGCTTCTTGTCACAAATCTGAGAGACAGATATCAAGTTGAAGTGTTGAAGTGCTTCCACATAGTAGACCTGCTCAAAATTTAGATTAGGCGTCTTAATCGTTCCTTTGCCAGTGATCCTGCCTTCTCCTCCACCAAAATAGACCTTGCCGCCTTGAAATGGTACAAAGTTAGAGAGAAGACTTGTATTTCCTGTCATGCTCCTGGAGCAACCACTATCAACAATGCCTAGACTAGGATCTTGGTATGGAGTAACCTACAACAACAAGATAATAAAAATGCAAAAGTTAGTGTCTTAAGGGGACCCAAACCTTTTCAGGTTTGAGCCTGCCTTGTGGATCTTTAGTAGAGTGCCAAGAAGAGTGATGAGATCCACCGTTGTTCCTTGGTTGCCTATGCATCATATGGGTATTATTATTTGACCAAGAACAACCTGCAGAGGTCTTAACAGCAGTTCCCAAACTTCCCAAACCAAAATACATGTGGTCCAAATTATGTGGATAAATTGGATTAAAATTTTGAAAATAATTATTGGTGGTTTGTAATCCAATGTTTCTCCAATGATCAGAAGCTAAAGGAGAGGACCTTCTAGAAGTATATGGGGCAGCACCTGGTGGACCAGGAGCAGGAAATGCATGATTAACAGAAGCATGTGTGTCATAAAAATCACAATCTTTAATTAAATGAAATGCACTTCCACAAACAAAACATGTTTTAATAGACCTTTTATTAGAATGATATCGTTTCATATTGCCAACATTATTACACATAATTCTAGGAGAAACATTCTTCCTAGGACTCAATAAACTAGGACCAGACACACTTAACTTAACAGCAACTCTTTCTTCACACATCCTAGCACTAGTAGCAGCATGATCATTCAACTTGGAACTTGTAGGTCTTGACTCTTCACTTGAACCACTAGATGCAAAGTCACTGGCTTTGTCAATGAAAGTACACGAGACAAAGTCATTAGAATTAGTAGAACTTTTTGGGGACTCATGCATCTGTGATCCATCCAAGTCATTATGCCATGAAGTGGGCATAAAAGTTCCAGTAAGAGGAGGAGGGACAGCATGCATTTCTGCTGCTGGTTTAAACCTATTGTAACTAGGTTTTCCCTCTTCCTCTTTGTCGGCATCAAAGACACTCGAAAAAGATAAATCAAACAAATCTTCTGAATCAATATATTTTTCAAATCCTAATCCTCTTTTAGTTCTACCAGACATGCTACTATCAATTAATTTTGAAAGATTTTTAGGTGCCTTTTTCCATTTTTCAAATCTCAACATTGTAGCATCTAATTTTTCTTGCATCTCCTGTTTTTCTTTGATACTGGCATCTCTTACTTTTTCTGTATATCTAAGCATATTAGTTGTGTTTTCTAAATCGATGCTTAGAATCCGGATTTTATCCTCATACTCACGTTGAGTATCTTGTAGCCACCTCTTTTGTTGTTCTAATGTGTTTAATGAAGCCTTATAGGCTTGAACCTCTAAAAAGTACTTATCATTTTGATCATTTACTTCATTAAATTGGGACAACAACTCTGAGTATTTATCATGACAACCAAGAGGACAATGTTGTACCTGAGGTGAGATGCCCATAAGAGCAAACTCGTCTGCTTCTTCTACATCAGAGAGATTCCCAGCAATCATTGCAAACACGTCAGTCGAGGACTCAGCTGATTCTAGAGTGGAAGCCTGATGATCATTCCAGTTGACCATAGAGTCAATAGATACCAATGCCTTCTTGTCATCTTTTATCTCCTGAACCTTAAAGGCTGAGTACCTGCTCTTCTCCTGGTCATTCTTGCTAGGGCACTCCCTTGCAAAGTGACCTTGTTGCTGGCAGTTATAGCATCGAACCTTGCTTCTGTCGAATCTTGCTGGCTCCCGAGGGTTGTAATTGAATTTTCGACCTGCTTTCTTCTCAAACTTGTGAACCCTAAGAGTGAGCATGGCCATCTGCCATTTAAGATCCATTTCATCCAGGTCAAGTTTATCGACCTGTTTGAAGTCATCAAAAGCAAGTTGTTGTTGAGCATCAACATCAGCCACAAAAGAATTAAGAACGGCTTCTACCATACTACCAGACTTGGCAGTAGGATCAGGAGCAGTAGTATGCTGAAAAGTATGTTGAGAGGACACAGTATTGCTTGGGCTACTAGCATATGACATGGGACTGGATGGCATAGAACTCACAAAGGCGGAATTAGCAGGAGTGGGAAAATAGTCACTTGAATATCCTCTCACATGAGGTTCAAAAGTTCTGAGCTTATGAAATAGATCATCAAAGTTGAGATAGTCAAGCCCACCTTTGGCTTTGAGAGAGATCACCACCGGATTCCATGAGTATGGTAAGGCTTTAAGAAACCTTGCATTAATATCACCATCATCAGGCTTTGAACGAAGTTGATTCAATTGGCTCAATATCTTCTGAAACCTGTCATACCCTTGATGTAAACCTTCAATTATTGAGATTTTGAATTATGTGAATTCATCTCTTAGTATGGATCTTCGCATTTTCTTTAACTCCTCATTCCCACCAAACCTTGCTTTTATACCATTCCAGATCTCTCTGGCATCATCCAAATGGTAGAAGTCACCCATGTGATCATCAGGAAGAGATTGAAGCAAAATTGTTTTTGCTTTGACCTCCTTCTGAATAGCTATGATTTCTTCATGAGATTTAGGGTCAAGAAGAGTAATATTACCATTCTTGTCTCTTCCAGTTAGCTTCCTGCTGTTTCCATTCAGAATAATCTTCCAAAGGTCTTGATCAGTATTGGTGATCCACCATTCCATCTTCATTGCCCAACTATCATATTCATCCTTTTTTAGAAGTGGGAATTTACCATTCGTGTTGGAAACCGTAGCAACGATCTGCTGAGGTTGCACAATTTTAGGAGTGTTGTCTTCTCCTGTTTGAGTAGAAGTTGAGGCAGACATGATAAAACAAAAATGTCAGAAATAAGAAAACTTGATTCTTCTTGTATAGAGACCCTCCCAGTATCCGATACCACTTGTTGGGTCTACTAGATGTAGATCTTGCAGCCAGTTAGGAACGGTGAATGACTTCTG
The DNA here is from genome assembly GCA_025667525.1 of Glebionis coronaria. Lineage (NCBI taxonomy): Eukaryota > Viridiplantae > Streptophyta > Magnoliopsida > Asterales > Asteraceae > Glebionis > Glebionis coronaria. The sequence goes on from CM046881.1 coordinate 235,581,749, forward strand.
TAATCACAAGTCAATCCACAGAGAGACTCTATACACAATATGAATGTAGAATACAAATATAACAAAGAAGAACAGAATAACTATAAAGACTTGATCCTTTCTAAGGATTTTTAATATTGATAATGGCTAGAACTACGTTTGGTTAAGGTGTGTCTAACCCTTCTGCCTAAGGTTCCTTTTATACTACAAGGAAACCCTAATACAGCATTAAACAAAACGTGTAAAACTGATATGCATATCCTTTCCTAACATATCTCATGCATATCCTAACAGAATAATAAACAAATAATGAAGTTTGACTTTGACCAGGACCAGGAGCACGACTTGCTCCTACTACTACTAGGACCAGGAGGAACTACATACCTCCTAGTCTACCTATTACATTTAACTATTACAATGGTCCTAACAGGTCTCCACCATAATTTGCTTCACCTACTATTCTCCTTAAAATTTCTCATTGCACAATTGATTTACACATATAAAACATATTTATCAGCAAATAACGAATAGGCGTTGACTTGTTGTATTCACATTGGTGACAAATGGTTCCCTTACAATTTCGTCCATTACTCACCAAAACCAGGTCATTTTATCTTGCAGCTAAAATGCTAAATGCTTATTACTTGTAAAAGGAAGAATTTCAGCCGTAAAGAACAAGTAAAATGGGAAGTAGAAAAGTAACAGGAAGAAATTCAATGGCATTACGGACCCTTAAACCTGAACGAGTTAGGTGACCAAGATCATGTCCAACTACAAAGGACTTTAATTCAAACTGAATGTCCACATGTACTTTCTCATTCCAAATCTTTTTAAAAAAATATTTATAGAAACCTTAAAACTCCAAAGTTGTTTTAACATTCACCTTTACTAATCATTGTCGAAATTGTACAGTAGTTGTATGTTTATAATCCAAGTATTCAAGTCCTTTAGTCCAAATTTAGGCTTCATCTTTCTGTTTAGCCATCTTTGATGGTGTCCAAAAACTTTAAACCTGTTCCAAGAATACAATATCAAACAGTAGTTAATTGTTTCTACATTAAATAATACAATTGGTCAGTGCGTATCAATCAAATGTTCTAAATTTTGTTGATATGTTACAAGAGATCATTAACTGCAATGAAAAATACTTATGTAAGAATGAATAATCAGGTTGTGCAGTGTTTGGGAGTGTATTTACGGTGACTAATCGCTATTTCAAAAATAGATGAAGACTTTAAGTTGTTGGGAATAAATCTATGCTTATTGGTTTCCCCTGCTAGTTGATTATTCGTACCCCTGCTAGAGTAAGTTCCCCCTGCTAAATAACAAAGGCAGGGGGATTGGTTCCCCTGCTGAAGTCAAAGGCCCTGCTACCAAAGATAAATATGTAATAGATTTTTACGTGTTTCAGTTATTATTCCTTAATACTTTCCAAGTTTGTTAGTAGTGATCTTGTACGTGAGTCCTTGTGGCTATAAAAGGACTCACTAGGTTAGCATGCAATGTGTGTCTTTCTCATTTGTCTTTCGTTATTATATTTTAAGGTTTTCTAAACCCTAATACCATTCTAGGGTATTCGTATATCTTTGATATATTAAAGTTCAAACGTTTCAATTATATTTGTTCTTGTGCTAAACATTATATTCCGCATCTTGTTTAGTTACTTTGCTTTGCAAAGTTTCTCTAGTGTTAGATTGAATTATTTCTCTCTATCACAACCCTTAAACAAGCTATTAAGGTTTAAGATCTGACTTTGGGATCAACAAGTGGTATCAGAGCTTGTTGAGAAACTTTGTCTAAATCAAGAACAAAATCCTCATAGCAAACATGTCTTCAGACTCATCCTCAAACATCAACAACCACAATAACCTCAAGTTACCCATGTTGGATCCTGAAAACTTTGAATTATGGGAATTCAGAATCCAACAATACCTGAAAATGGAACACTATGTTCTTTGGGAGATCATAGAGTTTGGTGATCAACTCACCAAAACAATGGCAGTTGAAGATGGCAAGGAAGAAGAAAAAGGTGAAAGTTCCAAAGGTAAGGACAAGAAGAAATCTGCTGCTCTGTGTGATAAGGAAATACTAGCTAGAAGGCATGATGTCAGGGCTCACAGCTCATTGGTGTTGGCTCTACCTGATAGACATCAACTCAGATTCAGGAAATACAAAACAGCTAAGGATCTATGGGAAGCCATAGGCACAACCTTTGGAGGAAATGAAGCCACAAAGAAGAAGAAGAAGAATCAAATGCTAGATGCTTTTGCTTCTTTCAAAGCAATTGATGATGAATCAATTGGAGCTATTTACAATAGGCTTCAAGATATGGTGGCCCAGTTGGAATTCTTTGATATTGAGGTATCAAAAGAGCAGGTGAATACCAGGTTTCTTAACAGCCTCCAGAAAGAATGGTTTGTCTATAAGGCAATTTGGCAAAATAAGGATGACTTGGACGACAAGAACATTGATGACATATACAATAACTTAAAAGTGTTTGAACCTGTTGTCAATGAGATGAAGTCAAAAGGAACGATTCCCACCAACTCAAGTGGATCCACTGATTCCCCTGCTAACATGGCATTCATATCACAAAGTAGTAGAATCTCCAAGAACAGTGGAATTGAAGTAGCCCCTGCTACTTATTCCCCTGCTACCAGGTCTGGACCTTCCCATGATGAAGAAAGACCAACTACATTCAGCCTTGATACTGCTTGTGCTTTTATAACATCTCAAGGACCAGAAGGATCTACTGTGTTACATGAAGATCTAAGTCAAATCAATAAGCAAGGGCTAGAAGAGATGGATATCAAGTGGAATATGGCTCTGCTCAGCATGAGAGCCAATAGGTTCTACAAGAAGTATGGGAAGAAGATCTCAATTAATCCTTCTGATGTGGCTGGGTTTGATAAAACAAAAGTTAAATGCTACAACTGTGGCAAGAAGGGTCATTTTGCCAGGGAATGCAGAGGACCTAAGACTCGAAATAGCTATAGAAAGGAAACAAGAGATGATGATTCTGGTGCTAAAGCCATGGTATCCATGCAGGGGGTAGATGGAGCAAGTGGATGGGACTGGAGTGCTATGACAGAGAATGTGGAAAGAAATCAAGCTTTGATTGCTGAGGAAAAAGAAGAAGACTTTGCACTTATGGCCATGTCAAGTTCCAGCTCCGACAATGAGGTATATGATGACTCATATTGTACTAAAGCTTGTAGGAAAAATACTGAATCTTTGAATGATCAAATCAGAAAGGTAAAAGCTGACTATATCAATTGTGATAATGATCTTGATAATTATAAACGTGCTTTAGAACAGTTAGAGTCCACCATAAGAGAGTTTAAGCAAAGAGAAAGTGATTATAGGGATCACATTTTGATTCTAGAAAGAGATGCTAAGGAGAATAACCAATCCATAAAGGAATTGACTGCTGAACTTGAAATTTTTAAAACTGACAAAAAGATAGATGAGGAAACTGTTGAAAAATTTGGAAAAGCTTCAAAAGATTTAACCAAAGCAGTTGAAAGTGGTCAATCTCCTAGGGACAAAACAGGGTTTGGGATTAAAAATATGCATGCTACCATACCACCACCCCCTGCCAACATCCATGCACCTTTTCCTAGAAAAGACCTGTCCTGGACTGGTCTTCCTTGTTTTCAAAAACAGGATGACATTGAGTTTGACTTGAGTGCTTATATACCTAATAATCTTGATACTAAAGAGTCTCTAGTAAAAACTAGTGTTATTAGGGATTTTGAAAAGGAACAGGTTGCCTTAAAACAATGGAAAATTGATAAACCTGTTCTATTTTCAAAAGATGGAATTTTTGGTAGTGATTCTAGTTCTAAGAGTAGCTCTCCCAAATCTAAGACCAGATCACAGTCCCCTAAGTCCACCATTAAGTATGCTGGTATGTACAGGCCTGTAAGAGGAAATCAAAGAAATTGGAATAACCAAAAGTCTCATCAATTAGGAGAAGACTTTGTGATTAACACCAAGCCCTGCTTCACATGTGGAAGTTTTGAGCACACTTATCAAGAGTGTAAGGCACCAATGGATATGGTGGCTGCAAATCCTTTAAAGGATATGCAACCTAAAACCATTCTTCTAAATGCAGGGGCAAAATCCTTTTCCCCTGCCAAGTATGTTGCCCCTGCCTTGAGAAACAGGGTGACGGATAAATATGTTGTTCCTGCACTTAGGAAGGAGAATGATGTTCACACAAAACCCAGCACTACTGTGACCACCCCAACATCTTATAATGCATATAGATTTGGCTCTAGACCTTACCAACACATGAATAGAGGCCAAAACAAAAGATGGGTTCCCTCTGCTAAGCATAGGGATTCCCCTGCTAAAACTGGGGTATCCCCTGTTAACAAAGTTTTGCCTTCTAGGAGCATGGGAAGATGGGGAAAAGCTGTGAAAGCCTCAGCTCATTGGGTTTGGGTACCCAAAAGGGGTACTCAATCTAATAGTGTATCTCTAGTTTTTGATAAGCTATCCTATATTGATACACGAGGTAGATCCAAGTCTGTAATGGCTTGGGTCCCCAAGAAAAACTGATTTGTTTTTCTTTTTGTAGGTGACAAAGAAGACAAGGGATGATAGAGCATATTGGGATAGTGGATGCTCAAGAAGTATGACTGGACAAAAATCTTACTTGTCTAACTTTGTGCCCCTGCATGACAATGATGGTGTTTCTTTTGGAGATGGGCATGGAACTATAACAGGAAAAGGAACTATTGTCACCAATGGGATGACCTTTGACAATGTCTACTTGGTGAAAGAACTCAAGTACAATCTCTTCAGTGTGTCACAAATGACTGATAACAAGAATTTTGTCTTGTTTACTGACACTGAATGCTTGGTGTTAGGAAAGGAGTTTGTCTTACCACCAGACACTCCTATTGTACTCAGAACACCAAGACAGAAGAATATGTACACAATTGATCTCAAGGACATATCTCTCCAGGACAATGAAACATGTTTCATTGCCAAAGCCTCAGTAGATGAATGTAAGAAATGGCATAGAAGACTTGGTCATCTTAATTTCAAGCACATGAACAAACTAGTAAAATATAATCTGGTTCATGGTCTTCCTTCTAAGTCTTTTGTAAATGAACATACTTGTGTTGCCTGTCTGAAAGGGAAGCAACACAGAGCATCTTGCAAATCAAAAACAAGTATGTCCACCACCAAGCCATTGGAACTACTGCATATGGATCTCTTTGGTCCTACTTCTGTGGCAAGCATAATGAAGAAATGGTACTGCCTAGTGATTACTGATGATTTTTCAAGGTTCTAATGGACATTCTTTCTATTTGAGAAGAGTGACACAGCTGATGTACTCATTGGGTTCATCAATCAAATTGAACTATCAAAAAGCATGAAGGTAGTCACCATGAGATCAGACAATGGTGGTGAGTTCAGAAATAAGAAACTGGACTCTTTCTGCACAAACAAAGGCATCAAGAGGCAATTCAGCATTGCAAGAACACCTCAACAGAATGGAGTGGCAAAAAGAAGGAATATGACACTCATTAAAGCTGCAAGAACTATGCTATCTGATTCCAAACTTCCAGTTGTTTTTTGGGCTGAAGCTGTATCCACTGCTTGTTATGTACAAAACAGGGCCTTGGTGGTTAAGGCACACAACAAGACCCCTTATCAGTTGTTCAATGGAAGACCTCCTTTAATTGACTTTTTCAGACCTTTTAGATGTCATGTGATCATCTTGAACACTATTGAAAATCTTGGTAAGTTTAGTGAAAAGGGTGATGATGGATACTTTGTGGGTTATTCATTAAACAGCAAGGGATACAGGGTCTTCAACAAGAAGACAAGCAAAATCACAGAAAATCTTCATGTGAACTTTCTTGAAGACAAACCTGAAGATGTTCAAACAGGTCCTGACTGGTTCTTTGATATAGAAGTACTTTCAAAGTCTATGAATTATGTACCTGTTGCTTTGCAGAACACTAACATTTCAGGTACTCAAGAACCAACTGGTGCAGAGAAGTCACCCCTGAGGTACATGAATGTACCCTCATTATTTCCTATTGAAGCTGATGATCAAGAAGATACTTCTTCTCTAGGAAAAGAACAGCCAATCTCATCCCCTGCTATGTCACCTCCTGAAAGCAGCGGAATGGCTGAAGGCAGTGGAATCCAGGATTCCCCTGCTAGACCAATTGATTCCTCCTTCACAAAGGATCCGGTTGCTAATGATGCAGAAATCGAATCCCCACTCATTTCATCATCTACACCCATAGCTGATGGTCCTATTATATCCAGCAGTGGAAGCAGAATAATCAAGAGTGGAGTTCCAAGTTACTCAGAGCTTCATTCTGCTCACCAGCACCCATCTCTGGGTCATGCTGTATCATTTGGAAGTTCCTTTGAGGACTTCTTTCCAAATCAAAATAGCCCCATCAACTCTGATCTGGAAGAAGATGAAACAGAAGTAATCATGCAACCTACCTATAGAGTCAATAAGGATCACCCCATCTCTCAAATCATTGGTAATCCTGAAGCCCCTAGACATACAAGGTATACAGCAAAGGAGCACAGCTTCATTGCTAACATCACCATGAAGTTCAATCATGACAACATGCAATGTTGTTTGTTTACTGCATTTTTGTCACAAGAAGATCCAAAGAAGATTTTTCAGGCTTTAAATGACCCAAGCTGGGTTGAAGCCATGCAAGAGGAGCTCTTACAGTTTGACATACAAGAGGTTTGGATTCTGGTAGATTGTCTTAAATGGGCAAGGCCTATTGGGACAAAGTGGGTACTCAGGAACAAAAAGGATGAAAGGGGAATAGTTGTCAGGAACAAAGCAAGACAAGTGGCACAAGGGTATACTCAGGAAGAAGGAATTGATTATGAAGAGGTGTTTGCTCTAGTAGCCAGGATTGAAGCCATTAGATTATTCCTTGCTTATGCCTCATTCATGGACTTCACTGTTTTCCAGATGGATGTGAAAAGTGCTTTCCTATATGGAACCATTGATGAAGAAGTCTATGTTATGCAACCTCCAGGGTTTGAAGACCCAGAACATCCAGACAAAGTATACAAGGTGAAAAAGGCTATGTATGGACTTCACCAAGCTCCCAGAGCCTGGTATGGTACTCTCTCTAAATATCTCTAAGACAATGGATTCAGTAGGGGAAGACTGATCAGACCCTGTTTACCAAGAAAACAAAGGGTGACCTTTTGCTTTTACAAGTCTATGTTGATGACATCATTTTTGGATCCACCAACTCTATGCTTAGCAAAGAGTTTGCCAAACTGATGCAGGATAAATTCCAAATGAGTGCCATGGGAGAACTAAACTTCTTTTTGGGGTTGCAAGTTCAGCAGCGGAAAGATGGGATATTTATCTCACAGGACAAATATGTGGCTGAGATTGTGAAGAAGTTTGGCATGTCTGATGGAAAGAAGGTCTCTACTCCAATGGACAAGGATCATCCATGGGGTAAAGATGGTCCTGGAAAGCCTATAGATGTTAGGAACTACAGGTCTATGATTGGGTCTCTTATGTATCTCACTGCTTCAAGACCTGACATCATGTTTGCAGTCTGCTTATGTGCAAGATACCAGGTTTCACCAACAGAGTGTCACTTATTTGCTGTGAAAATAATTTTTAGGTATCTAAAGTGTCATCCCACCTTAGGACTTTGGTATCCAAAGGAGTCACCATTTGAGCTGATAGCCTATTCAGATAGTGATTATGCTGGTGACAACAATGATAGGAAATCTACAACAGGGGGATGCCAATTTTTGGGAAGCAGACTTATATCTTGGCAATGTAAGAAGCAGACCATCATGGCAACAGCCACAACTGAAGCTGAGTATGTAGCAGCTGCTGCATGCTGTGGTCAAGTACTTTGGGTGCAAAATCAACTGCTTGATTATGGGTATAACTTTCTTAAAACCAAGATATACATTGACAACAACAGCACCATTTGCATTATTAAGAACCCTGTTTTTCATAGCAAGACTAAACACATTGAAATTAGACATCACTTTATCAGAGATTGTTTTGAAAAAGGACTAATTGTCCCTGAGAAAATTGATACAGAACTTAATGTTTCTGATCTTTTAACAAAAGCTTTTGAAGTAGGGAGGTTTCAGTATCTGGTTGCAGGTATTGGAATGGTTACCCCTTAAAAACTGATGTCTATTTTGTCATGTATGATCAGGGTTGCTTTACTGCTGTTGTTGTATAACTGTTAGTCCATTTTTCCACCACTTTTTATTCCACTGCTTTTTAAAACAGATTCCCCTGCTGGTGGTTCATTCCCCTGCTAAGAGAATTTTTCTCTTTAAGCTAGGTTTGTTCTTTTTACAAAGTGGTTATATGTGGTTTTAGACTAACAATGCAGAGTTTCATATGGTGCATACTATTCTCATGGGTGAATCAGGTATATGCTCTATGTCTCAGGGGAGGTTAGGTCACACCTTTAGGACTTAGGGTATCCTTAGGATACTCATATATGATCTTAGATCATATCCACTGGTGAGTGAGGGTTCAGGGTAATGAGGACTTGCTGCAAAGCTTGTAAGAACTCTGAAACCTTGAGGCACTGTAATGAGTTCTTACATTTCTCTATTTGAAAGATATCAGGTGCTGAGAAAGGGATAGAGAAAGGAAGTGCTGATAAGGGAAGTGACAAGGGGAGTGCAACCAAAGATATTGCTCAAACATTGCTCACCATGGGCAATCCAGAAGAAGCCTCTGCTTCAAAAGTTTCCCCTGCCATTGCTGATCCCACTGCTGTAAGTCAATCCCCTGCTAAGAATATTACTCAAACTTTTGTTAGAAAGAACAGAAAGCAACCAGCTCAGAAGGGGATTACAATCAAAGAACCTGCATCTAGAGTAAAACCAGCACCAGTAGTGGATCCAAAAGACAAAGGAAAAGGAATCATGGTTGAACAACCCAAGAAAAAATACAAGCATCTAACTCCTGAACAGCAAAGGGCTCAAGAGGCACATGATGCACAAGTAGCTCTCAGGCTACAACAAGAGGAGATGGATATGCAGGACAAAAGAATGCAAAAGATGAGGCCCAAAGATATGCTCAAGCAGGTTGAGATCATGCATAGAGAATTAGATGACAGGGTACCTCATGTGGGAGAGTTTCTTGATCAATGGGAGAAGGAGTTAATAAATGCTCCTTTGGAAGACAGGTATGAGTTGACTTGCCTTGTTTACAAATATCAAACTGAGTATCTGGAAAGAAGGGCAAATCAAATTCAGAGAGAGAAGTATTTGACTTTAGAGAAAGGGCAACTTGAACACTACAAAGTTTTGCTTAAGAGACATAGGAAGTGGGAGGATGGTGACTTCAGAGATATGAGTTTTGAAGCTATAAAAAGAGCAGTCAGACCAGTCCTAAGATTGTATGATGTGGAGGATTGGATGACTATCAACACTCCTGAGGAAGCTGAGTATCTTAGGAGACAAAGTGAAATGCTACATAAAGCCAGGGAATCTAAGAAAAGAAAATATGGAGAAACAACTTTGGAAACTACACAAGCAGGTGCATCAGCCCAAGCAGGTGCATCATCACAAGCAGGGGTATTACATCAAGCAGGTGGAAGTTTCCCAGAAATTGAGAAGTCTGTACTTAATGTACAAAGAGCAGCCAAAAGGCTCAAGAGAATGGAGAAAGTGGGCACATTTACTAAAGAGTCTCAAAGGCCTTCAAATGATGAAATTGATAAACAGCTAATTCTGCAGGAAAATGATGATATCTCACCCAGTGAACTTGGAAAGAAGTTTGCTATCATAGAATATTCTGTTTATGAACACAAAGGGAGGACTTGGTGGAAGCTTACAAGGGTTGACAATACAGCACAGACATTTCTAAGTCTAGATGTCATGTTTCAAATTTTGGATAGTGAAGACTTAGAAGATCTATGGAAAATATTGAAGAAAACGTTTGCTGCAAAACCTCCTACCATGGATGGTGTGGAGAAGGATTGGGTAATCTGGGAGTGCATGCATAGGATGTATGAGCATGAGTTATTTGATCCTATATTTGATGCAGTGAATAAAGGAGATTTGTTGTATTGGAAGCTGTTTACAAATTCTGGGGTCTATGAGGTAGTGATGGAAGGCGTGAGTGTGTACTTGCTCAATCATAGGTATTTTCCCTTCTCTCAGGAGACCTTGAAGAAACTAGCACAGGCTAACTTAATTGTAGATGCTAAAAAACCTGTTGCTTATGATCTGGTAAGAATGGTTCATAGTCAGATTTGGCCAGAAAGTTTCTAAGCATCCTCCTCAACTAGTATTTATTCAGAAACTTGTCTTTAGGGGAAAGCACAAGTTTAGGGGAGGATTGTTGGGAATAAATCTATGCTTATTGGTATCCCCTGCTAGTTGATTATTCGTACCCCTGCTAGAGTAAGTTCCCCCTGCTAAATAACAAAGGCAGGGGGATTGGTTCCCCTGCTGAAGTCAAAGGCCCTGCTACCAAAGATAAACATGGAATAGATTTTTACGCGTTTCAGTTATTATTCCTTAATACTTTCCAAGTTTGTTAGTAGTGATCTTGTACGTGAGTCCTTGTGGCTATAAAAGGACTCACTAGGTTAGCATGCAATGTGTGTCTTTCTCATTTGTCTTTCGTTATTATACTTTAAGGTTTTGTAAACCCTAATATCATTCTAGGGTATTCGTATATCTTTGATATATTAAAGTTCAAACGTTTCAATTATATTTGTTCTTGTGCTAAACATTATATTCCGCATCTTGTTTAGTTACTTTGCTTTGCAAAGTTTCTCTAGTGTTAGATTGAATTCTTTCTCTATATCACAACCCTTAAACAAGCTATTAAGGTTTAAGATCTGACTTTGGGATCAACATAAGTGTTTTCACAAAACTTCTTATCTGCTATTTCTAGAGCAAATAGGATAAACAGTTCATTAAGTTTAGAAAAAACTCGTTAGATTATTAAAAGTTTGTCTTATTATTTCTAGAAATTGAAGCACAACTTACTACTTGGTTTTTAAAATGTTGATAACATATAGCTTGGATCTTTTTTTAACTTTTTCTGAGTAATTATTCTATGTAGGTGTATAATGGGTGAGCCAGCAATTAAAGAATACTTAGAGTGGTACTTGGAAGCTGAGATATATGGCAACCAGATAACTGAGAGGCTCATGCGGGCTTTAGTTTCTCAGCCTTTCCTTTAGCCAGGAAGGCTTGTCGTTGTTAAATCACAATTTGTGAGTTCTTCCTCACTTCATGTTTGTTATAATTTCTGTCTTTTTTCCCTAGGCATGAGTAGAGGTGGCCATTGAACTCGTTTTTGTGAAATTGGGTCAAACTGGGTTACACTTTACTGTAGTCAAGACTATAACATAGTTGATAAAATTAAAGTGCAAGATATATACATATATAAAAAGGAAAATTTATTACCTTATGGGATGGTCTCTTAGATGAACCATGAGCAAAAACCATAATATAGTTTGGAACTGATATAAGGACTGTTTGGGATTGCTCATCAGATCTATTACATTGGCATGTTTTGACAAATTGGCAACCTTTGTTTTGTCCCACGAAAATTTTTTAGTGTACAAATCTAATTTCTAATAATATAGAGAAGATTAAGTAGACTTAAATATGTGCCCATTGGCCACAAACCATTCATATGTTAGTATATTAATGAGTTGACATATTCGGACATCGAAGTAGTGGCACAACTTTAGAATAACAAAGACTAATATGCGATAACCATTGTTGGTAAATATGTTACATCGTATCATGGTTGTCAAGATTTCGATATTTATCTTAAGATATTACGATTTTACGATATTGCAAAGTAAAAGGATCCAGATCCTACATATGATATTTGAATGTTTAAGATCTTATACGATCCTGATCTTGACCATAAGACCTTTAGGTCTACTATGATTCGATCTAAGTTTTTTAACCGCAAACTAAAAGTGTACAAATTTATTGATTGTGTTTCGTATAATTTAAAAAATATTATGTTGATCTTTTTAAATATTTGATGATCATAATTTATGACAACACTTCTATAAAATATTCGTATAATTTTGTGTTTACGATATATAATAATTTGTAAATTTGTTTAACATTATAAAAATTATTAAAAAATGAGATTATAGTATGATCATCCAACTTTATGATTTCAATCTTGCAAAAACGAAAATGATCTTTGGTAAAATCTGGATCTTGAAAACCTGGTCATCTTCAGTAGTTGTGACAAGACCAATTTTATTTTTTACTTAGAATTCTTTGATTCCTCAAAGTGAGATAATCATTCTTCAGCAGCAGTAGAAAGAGCATTAGAGTCATTAATAGCACGCAAAGCATTTGGCCTTTCTTTACTCATCTCCTCAATACGCTGCATGTACCCGCGCATCCAGTTCAGGCTTACGGGAGTTATCACGTTCTTCTGGAAGTTATCCACTATGCCTCCATTCAGCCTCTTGAAAGTACGTTGTAGCTAATTCTACAAAATAATTTCCATAACACGGTTGAGAGAACAGGAATCAAGACGAAAATAGATACTTAATGAATATCATACTTCTCTCCTTGAACCCACAACCAGATACGCTCCTTCTTTAGTTATCAATTCCTCGAGTTTAGTATACATATTTGAGAGAACTATGTAAAATGGTTTAAGTCGAAGCCCCGCAACATTACCATATACATCATATATGTCATCTAATAATGGCGCAAGTTGTGCAATTTTCAAAGTTATGATCTGGCTTGAAGGTAATGAGGCTCAAAATATATAGCCAATTAAGCACGTCTCTGCTACTCGGTCCCTTGCTAAAGGATTGTCGTTGAAAGTCCAAACGAAGTTTTTTCAGAGTGGCAGTAGTTGGCTTTTGAGGAAGTTGATGCATCAGTTGGAAAGGTAAGATTTTCTAAGCTAAAAGGTATGTCCCTTGATAAGCTAATTGTTATATCTCTAACAGAAATAGCCAACTGGGTTTCGATTGCCGATAGTGCTTTTCAAGGCATAAAAACCTCCTTTAATTTTGTAAAAAATGTATAGTGTCGTTAACATATTATTAATTTAAGAAAACATATTCAACAGCTTAGCGCAATACGGATTCTATTGATGACAGATAAATAGTTGGTGAGAAGTGGCTGTTTTGACCCATTACCAGACTCGCTGCCCCGTTTTATTGTCATCTCTAATGGTGAGAACAGTGTGAAAAATTACATTGCTTTCACCAGTTCTGCTATTGTAGTAGTACTTGTATCGATCAGGTCTCAAAACGTGCTAACCTTAATTTCCTGCACAAATTCCTTTTCATGCCTAGTCTCATTGATGAGAAACTACTTATGGCCCATATAAAATACTAATAATCCTATAAGAGTCACAATCTGGCAGTACAACCATAAGTAGCGGATCTCCAAAGTATACTACCAGCAACCTGCAAAGACACATGTTTACACCATAATACTAATATTCAAATGTGAAAAGGCTATAGTATTAAAAGTTAAAAGTACATTGATTCCTTATTTAACACATGAATGTTGTATTTAAATTTGAATCTTATTTGATGATCTCTTAACATAATTGTTGTAGGTAAAATATTATATATAATACATGACAAAGGTAGCATATACTCACGACTGTTAATAGTAGAGATTTCCCTTGCAATGTCAATATCTGAATTTCTGAACACCACAACTGTGATTTTTTTCCCTTTTACAAACTCTACAGCTGCATATGTTTGCAGTAATTGAAGCCATGAGGTTAATGATGTGTCAACAGCAGACCATCCTTCCGTCCTTCTAGCTGCCACTCAGTTGTAGCATGCTACATCCCCACCGAGATTATCTAAGCACCAAGCAAGAGAGTATCAAGACCAATGCTGCAGATATAGATTTGATCAAATATATTGTATATATTTCAATGATTTGAGATAAGAGATTAAGAGCCACTTGAGGAAAAAGATACATATTATTTCATTGATTGAAGTTGCTAATCTTTCCACTGCCTGAAAGGTTGTAGCTCTATGATCAAATGGAAAAATAGATACTACAGATTCACAAACAATATATATATATGTGCTAAAATGTTAGAATAAAGGCTTATACTAACCAACATTAGCATAGTTGAATTTAGATTATGTATTACTGACTGCTTTTCCTTTAGCTTGTGGTGTTATAATATCCACTTCAGGCATTTTCGCATCACCAGTCGCAGTTTGTTTTTCCACTTCTATCAGCTTCTAATCCTTGGCCTTTTTCTTTGCCTCGGCTTTAGCAGTTCCTGAGTCCACATAAAGCATTTTCACATCATCCGTTGTAGTCTGCTCCTTGTTCTACATTGGTTTCTTACCCTTGTCCTTTTGCTTTGCCACAGCTTCAGCAGAGTCTGAAACGACATCAGGCATCTTTACATCCTTCGGTGAGGACTGCTTTTCAACATCCATTGGCTTCTTACCTTCCGCCTTTTCCTTAGCCACAGTTTCAGCACTTTCAGAATCCACATCCGAAATTTTCATATCATCACTTAAGGTCTGCTTTTCCACTTCCATCGTTCTCTTGCCCTCGGCCTTTTTCGACCATCCAAAAAGATCCCAAGATGTATCAAGTTCTGCAATATGTTGTTGTTGACAAAAAAACATAAAATGGCAAATGAAAACAGTGATAGATAATTAAAGCAATTTTCCATTCAAAAGTTTACCTTTCGGGTTCAAGAACTGGATATCTATCTCGTCCTTGAAGATGTGAACTTTCTCAATTTGTGGGATTGCTTTAGGAGTATTTGACAGCATAGTCAACGCTATTCCATTTTGGCAGTGACAAAAATAGGCTTGTACCGATCTGACAGTTTATTATACTTTCAAAATAGCTCAAAATGGAAGTAAAGATGGAGTAGCCAACCTGATCATAAAATAATTGAGGAGAAAGAGGATTTTGAATTAGAAAGACACTTCTTTAGGTCAATGTTTACTGCTTTATTCAACACATTATCTGAGACTGGATTTAGACACCACCGCTATTAGTAGTTGGTGTTGCTGATTCTGCATCGACGAACTCGCCTAGATCCTTGCAGAAGCGATTAAGCACAAATGGTTAGTCTACAATATTGATAACCAATGGCGATTCGTTGCAAATGTAGCTTTAGCCATTGATATTGATTCTTTGATCCTCAAAGATATCAGGCACTGAAGAAATATAAAAGAAAATATTAATTAAAAAAATAAATGTTGCTTTCATTAAATTAAACAGTTACTCTATATAAAGAAAAAATTATCTAGAAGTAAAAAGGGGTGTTTGGGTTATCTACTACTGTTGCATCGATTTCAAAATAAGGCGTGTTTGGGTCAGTGTACTGTAAGTTATTGTTTATATTTGCTGCAACTACATTTTATGGGTGTTTGGGTCTGTTAGCTGCAAATATACTCGTCTAAGGTAGGCTCGGATCTGTTAACACAGTGAATGTTCAAACCTATAACATTTCTTTGTAAAACACTTACATTACCTGGGTATTTAGTGATAATATAGTTCGGAACTCAGAATTATAGATCATGATCAACAAGTAGCAATGAGAAAAATCCTTGATACTAAGCCACGTTTTTTCTAGGTACAACAAATCGTACTTCTTAAGGCTTGTTCGCTTATAACTTTAAAGGTCATATGATAAATAAATCAATCAAAGTTCAAAAATAATCTCCAATAATAAAAGTCAAACTGAACGTTTAGTGTCATCGTCCGAGCCATAAACTTAAAAGCGTATATATAAATCTTAAAACTCGTCAATAATTATCAAGTGGATATTACTACACATTCCAATTTACAGCAAATTAGAACGATCATAAAGCAAAACAGACTTTAGTCATCGCCACAATCTTATTATTGAGTATATCCAAAGCTCGAAAAATAGCCCTAGCGACATTCAAAACTAATCTCTCATTTACAATATTCAAATTCAACTCCTAAACCGAGTCTTTAAATCCCAAAACTGGCCAACAATCGTCTCACACGTATCACTACCAACTGACTCCCTTTAAACTTCTCATATTGTCTTCACCACACCATGATTATATTAGACTTGCTAACTGTTCTTCGTATTAATGTTAGCTCTAATTTGTCGGCATTCCCTATAGGTTCATCCTTGGTCTCAGAGATCTCAAGGAAGATTGCAAAATACATGAAGATGGCCAGGAGTTTAGTCTGCTGGAGGATAAGTGGCATAACCCACAATCAAACGATTATGTGACTTTACAAAAAGTTCTAAACTTCAAAAGGTTTCATGGTCTATTTCTAAATAGTGGAGCATCAATAGCAGTTGCTCTTTTCCTATACATGTTTTATTACATCCTTGACAAAGGGCATTTCACCTATGCATTGACGGCTGGAAGAATGCTAGCCTTTATCTTGAAATTGCTTGCAGTTAAAACTTCTAATGTAGTTGTAGGAAGATCATCAAATTCAAATTTACCAATATGTCGGTGTTAGTTATAGATGAACTACTGATATATATCATCTATTTCCAGCCAGGTCTAGGCATACAGAGCCGTATGATGTCCAAGTATACATCAAAACACACTAAACATAATTTCACTAAATATAAATAAAATCATAAAGCTGAAGCACAAATTCTGGGACGCTGACGAAGAATATATCATGAACCTGTATCATGTCCCAGTTTTAGTAACGACGACAATTAGCATATAAGTAAATTTTCAGTGTGAAGGGTAAACTTAGTTGTCCCTGGAAGTATAATAGTAGCTGATACTACTACAGAGATTTATAGAAAAATGTCCAATGCATAATCATCGCAAACACATACCTATCTAGTATTTTAAAGCATTGTTGTTATTATTGTGCCCTACCCTACCAGAATTCAATTTAAAAAAGATGGAACGACAGATTTAACACATTGCCTCATCAGGTTCTTTTTTCAACTTGGACTTTATGAATCTCAACAGATGCTTTTTATTCATGCACGCAGAATGGTGAACATTAGTATCAACTTTGCGGACATTATAAAAGTCACAGTAAGGTGAACGTATAAGTATTTATTTAAAGTTCAAACAAAACTAATGTTGCCTACCTGTAGTTCCTGAAGAGAAGAGATTCGAGAAAGCTTCAATTTGTCATTCAAAAGCGAGAAACTGACATTCCTGGATATTTGTATAGGTAAATTCAGAAACAGGATGCATTAAGATATAAGTTCCTTACAACATAAGACATTCTTTATAATTAAAATAGAAAATTTATTAGTTTATTAGTAATCTAGCCCCTTATCATACCAAAAACATTCATGTATTCCCAATCCTATTAATGGCAACCCCTGAACTCTACACACAAAAAATAGGCTGATGCAAATTTAATAAAAAACTGTAATAGCTAAATTATATTCAATGCAAATACCATCAAACTTACTTTGCTCTTCAGGGTTGCAGTTGCGGAGCCGCGATCACCCGAACACTGAAAGTAAGACCATTTAGCTTCAAGACCTACAAAAAACGTTATATAAGATATATAAAGTCATCGTATGAAAATGCTTATATGCAACTGTTTTAAGTACTTTACAGAAAGTATAGTGTAATCACCATTCACCAATGACATCAGAAACTTTTTGCTGATTTAGATATATCAGTTAAGTCAAAATTTTGACCTAAACATACCAAGTAACTGCAACAAAAGCATAGATAGTTTTTTTAATCATCTAAATTGACCATATGTTCAGACTCAAGAACTCGGTTGACTTCCCGATTACTGAAGGCACTTGTGATGCATAGGTGCATTTACGCTTGAGTCATATATCTGCATGATAATTCGGGAATTTGTTTTCATGAGTAACTGTAGACAAGGAGCGAATACTGTTCTACAAATATACTCATAGCAAACCTGAATTTGAAAATAAAGAAGGTCCATTTCGAAAATCTTATATTGGAACTTCAACTGATTTTCCCTCCTTCATATCATAGATGTTTTTCAAGCGAGGGTCTGTTACAAAAAGATAATAGAATGTTTGCGTCCTTAGACTGTTGGCCTGAACGCGTAACCTATATTGACTGGTTTTGGTTACCCGAGCATCCTTGGCTTTTGCTAGCTGTTTTAATACCTTTTCATTTCATATGTGCTTGCCTTAAAGGTTTGACCCTGCTGTGAATACTGTTGAAACGGCTCAATGGGCAGAAAGACTGAAATCACTCACAATCCAAAAGAAGTTGTTAAAGGGGCAGAAGCATGGGCCAGCATAGGCCAAAAAGAAGAAGCTGCATAACGTCGTTGTCTTTTAACGATTTCAGGTGACTATTACTTCTTCCTTTACAGCCAAACTTCTAATACCTAACGGATTATCCAACATCAAAACATATGTTAGTTCGAAACCTGCATTTATATTTTTTTTTCTGCATAACACAAGTTTATTTTTGGCCGGATGCTACAATTGGTATATCCTGCAATCCCCAAAATACACAATTTCATATTTCCATTGACAATACGACTCTAAAAAATATGATTTGTATTTCCCAAATTGAAACTAAGACATATTTTTTGACCTATTAGTAGTATTTCTAGTTCTTTCTTTTTAATATTGGAAGATATGTTGGTAAATATATGTATACTTGTGCATAAAAAGAGATAACCTGAGCATTACAAATCCTCAACTCTCGAGTGAAAAACAAAGCTCGGGAATGTTGTTGTGATCTCCCTGTCAAATTTCAAGTTAACTTAAAATCCATAGCTCATATGTAGTAATATAAATCCTATAAAGCAACAAAGCTTCCTGAAATGTCTAAACAAAGTACACAAAATATTCAGGTTTGTTAGCCAATCAGATTGGTGTGAATATATAGGATAAGATCAGCATGACTTTTAAGTAGTTCAGGTACCGCATTAACGGTACTCTCGATAACATCATCAATAAGTTTCATTTTGGATTCATCAAGGGTCGTGTTGGGTCTACTAGATGTAGATCTTGCAGCCAGTCAGGAACGGTGAATGACTTCTGTAATCACAAGTCAATCCACAGAAAGACTCTATACACAATATGAATGCAGAATACAAATATAACAAAGAAGAATAGAATAACTATAAAGACTTGATCCTTTCTAAGGATTTCTAATATTGATAATGACTAGAACTACGTTTGGTGAAGGTGTGTC
The DNA here is from genome assembly GCA_025667525.1 of Glebionis coronaria. NCBI lineage: Eukaryota > Viridiplantae > Streptophyta > Magnoliopsida > Asterales > Asteraceae > Glebionis > Glebionis coronaria. Next base: position 235,600,861 of record CM046881.1, read on the forward strand.
TAACCCTTCTGCCTAAGGTTCCTTTTATACTACAAGGAAACCCTAATACAGCATTAAACAAAACGTGTAAAACTGATATGCATATCCTTTCCTAACATATCTCATGCATATCCTAACAGAATAATAAACAAATAATAAAGTTTGACTTTGACCAGGACCAGGAGCAGACTTGCTCCTACTACTACTAGGACCAGGAGGAACTACATACCTCCTAGTCTACCTATTACATGTAACTATTACAATAGTCCTAACAATCCTCCCCTAAACTTGAATTTGACCTGTTGAGTTCAAGTTTCCTGTAAAACGTGCAAAAAAGCCCAAGGATTGAATCAGCAAAACTAAAAGCAGCATCAGCAAGATAAGAGTCAGAAGAACTGCCGCAACATGAAACACTAGAAGCTTCTTCAAAGCTTGGAATAAATCAGCATCGTGTTGAATCTTTTCAGCAACATGAGCAGATTTGATGAGCCTTTACCAAGTAGTTGCTCGCTCTTGGGCTAGCCAGTCTTTCTGGTGGAATAAGCATCACCCTGGGAGACTAGAACCCAGCCCAACTCTTAGAACGTGAATCAATGGTGAGTGGGGGTACCCTGATGATTTTAGGCAAACCATCACAGCCGTCAACGGATTTGATATGTCTTTACCAGAAGCCGTACCCCTCTGGACTCGCCAACTCTTAGCAATGAAGCATCGGTGAGTTGAAAACCCTATAGCTTTAAGCAAGCTATTACAGCTATCAACGGATTTGATAAAATCTTTACCAAGAGCCGTACCCCCTTGGATTAGCCACTTTTCAGTCTAGGACCATGGCAAGTGAAAACCATCCAGTTTTGGGTAACCTGGCAACCATCAACGGATTTGAGAATCGCACCAGGAGCCGTACCCTCAAGGTGAATCAACTCTTTCTTGTCGATGAGACATGGTGAGTTGAGAACCATTTGTTGTGAGGACCAAGTCCAACACCAGGTGAAACCAGTAACCAGCACAAGCACAATTTAGTAACCAGAACCCATAATGTGAAGCAGCAAATGGTATGATATTCACAAGTGTAAAATCCATGATGTGGTTAAAGTATAAGCAGATATTATATAAAAAGTATATATATATATATATATATATATATATATATATATATATATATATATATATATATATATATATATATATATATATATATATATATATATATATATATATATATTTTTTTTTTAAACTAAGTTTTTTTTTTTAAACTAAGTTTTTTTTTTAAACAATAAAGAATGAAATTCACCAATCACTTTACATATTGGTGAAAAGAATGATAATATGAACAAATGATCAAAAACACAAAAACAAAACACTTACAAACCAACCAAATCAGAGACCAGAAGCAGCCTTCTTATCTGCTGTCAAACGAGCCTGAATTCCTTCCACCAACGCAGTTGCCATAGAGGACTCATTCCCTGATGGAGCATTTGAAATTTGCAAGTGAGTAGCCAACATAGCCTCCATCGAAGCAATCGTCAAAGGATAATCCACGTCTGTGAGCATGAAAACCATATGACCAGATTCCAACTCCAACATATGCACACCACACCCCGCATACAACTTCCATCGCTGAATAACCCATTGCATCTGATCCTTCCATATACCAGAAACAAGAGCATGAGGAGGTGCATCAAGCATCAACTTAAGATCAGCCCATACTCGCAGACCAGGCCAGGAAGACACAGCCATGGGATGAAAAGGCATGCCAGAATCCACAAACCCATATAAAGCCATAAGATCTTTACGATTAGCCCAAGACAACACACCCTGCAGACCCGAAGCTAACCGCACAGACCCATCACTAAGAGTAATTCTATGCGAGACCATACCAGGAAGAGTCGTGGAGCGCTCAACCGTCCAACCAGTAATATGTCCATTCCCCAAAGGCAAATCAGAATCACTGTCAGAAGCTGCATCAATCAAATTCTCAGGATCACGCTTCTCATAAGGGACCGTCTTGCCACGTCTAACACGTCGAGCTGATTTCTGGCGAAGCGAACGTCGAGGTGTGGAATCACTTGGAGAGGGTTCAACCTTTACCTTTACCTCAGCAGCAGCAGTGGGAGCAGGAGAAGTAGACTCATTAGTTTGCCCACTCAAGGGATCAATAGGAGCTGCAGTAGAAGAAGGAATAGGTTGAGGACCAGAAACTGGTGGTGATGGGGATGGCAGATCAGGTGTAGAAGTTGTGGTGGTTGTGGTAGCAAAGGTGGTGGGAGCATGTGTGGTGGTGGTAGCAGGACCTGACGAAGAACCCAAAGGAGCAACCAAAGGAGAAGTGGTGGTACCAACTGAAGTAGCAACAAAAACCGATGGAATAGCAGCAGAACCAGGAGCAGGATCAGATGAAGGACCAGTAAAAACAGCAGGTGAAGAAGTGGTCACCACACGCGGAGTAGGACGGTAGATAAATCGTTCCGGAATGGGTTGACTCTGATGCTTGACCATACGTTCATAGAGTCCCTTGAGCTCATCAAAAGACAAAGCCCGAACCCTGTCCTATTTCCAACCAGCTTGAAAATAAGCAGCCGATTGATACTTCACATATCGCTGCATCTGCTTGCGCTCCTCAGTTCTTGATAAAGGTCTATTCTTACGCTTCTCATGAAGCTGTGCAGCAAGGGCCAACTGATGCTTGCGCATCAACACCATGGTTCTTGGAATACAGTTATGCTCATCCACATCGTCACCCAAAAGATCAGTGAACTGGGCATAATCCCTGGTAAGAATAGTCAAAACCTGCATCCAATCACTCTCATTCCAATGCATTGCATCATGCTGAACTTGTTCACGCCTCTGCTGTTGAAGCGCCTCCGCCGCAGCCCTTTCAGCTTCATCAATCTCGGCTTGGATCTGTTGAGCAGCCTCCTCACCTAGCCTATCCTCCTAAAGCTGTCTGCGTGTACGCTTGCGAGGTGGTGAGGGAGCATCAGTCATTGGTGCCTTCCCCTTTGAATCATGGGATGGACCATCATTGGAACCAGCAGCAGGAGCAGAAGCACCATCCATAGGAGTGGAAACACCAGCCGGAGAAGGAACACTGGAGGATGTCGGAGGGACCGGCAAATCATCATACAATTTATCAGCAAAGGCAGCCTTTGCCAACAATGTCAAACCATCCTCAACACGCTCCGTAGCTTTGATGCGATCAGCCAGAGGAAGAACAAACTCCTTAGTAAGTTTCCGGTGTTGATTCAAATCAGCTTCCAAGGAAATAATCCGCGCATGATACCTGCGCATAAGATCAAGTAACGACATAAGTGTAGTAGGCTCCTCCGCCTGCCCACCAAGAGAACTTGGGTCAGGGAAGGCGTCATTGGAGCCCGAAGCAACAGATGGGTCAACATTAGGAGTACTAGCACCAAAAGGCTTATCAGAAGAGTGTGGAGTAGGACTAGGAGGTGGAGTCTCCACAAATGGAGACTTTTGTGGTACTGAAGAAGGACCAGTCTTGGAAGGGGATGGTCGTTCAACCACCACCTCCTCAACCAGCTCCTCCTCAACCACATGAGAAGCACCACCAGTAGGAGCCTCCTCACCCATAGGGTCATCATCAAGCACAACAACATCAGGAGGACCCTGAGCCAGCCCCAACATGGCCTCAGAAAGGGGCCTCCACTCCCCGGTAAACCCATGGACCATATTATAATACACTTTTGTAGTAAGCTTAGACGGCACATGTTCAGTCCTATCACAAGGAATGCAAACCAGTATTGTTGTAAAAACCTAGGATACATAAGAAACTTCTTTCTAGAACCAGCATTAGATAGATTACTAACCATCCCCTCAAACAGATAATGAGAGAAATTAAAAACTCTACCCTGAGCCAAGAAAATGAGACCAGTAGCCAAAGGAGTAGGGAAAGCATCCCAACTCCCAGACTTGGGACTTAAAAAATGAATTAGAAAATGCACCAAAAGCTTCCATTGGGGGGAAAACCTATTTTTCCTGAAGTTAAACTTCCCCCATGATTGTACCCTATAGCAGCCATCCCCTCCAATACCTCCGAATTGGGGATGGACTCAACACCACCCTCATCTTGAAGATGAAGGGAAGATCGAATAGAAGCCTCAGTCACCACGTATGAACGTCCATCTGTGGTAGCATGGAGTTCACGTGGACGACCAACCACAACCACAAGACGAGCAGATGCCCAAAACTGACGAATGACACTATCATAAATAGTGGGACATAAAGTAAAAGCATACCTTAGGTTTGAAGCCTCAATGAAATCCAGAATGTTAGTAAAATCATCACGATGAGGACCATCGCCTAGAAAGGCGACCTTGTTGTGAGCAGGTTGGTATACTAGGGCAGCCATGGATCTTGATTAATTGAATGGAGGAGGATTTTGGTTAGGGTTGAGAGAGTAGGATCGGTTTTGTATGTGTGATGAATGGAATGATTGAGTCAAGGGGGTTAATTTGACCATAAATAAAGAAAGTAGTAACTGTTCATTGACCCCTATTAATGGGGGGTTGCCCTTTCAAATTACACATTATTACTTAGTAACCACTTGCCCCTTTTAACATAATTCCCAAATTCCAATTTACCAAAGTTAATTAAAAATGTAAATACCAGAATTGGAAGCGTTGACTAAAAGTCAAAGCACACAATGGTCAGACCAGAAGCAAAATGTGGTCAACAAAGGACAATAAGAGTGAACAGTGTCCCAGACCAGTACCAGAAGCCAATCACCACTTGACAAAGAAGGATTTTGAACAACCAGAAGCCAACCAATTATGACTAGAAGCTGACCAATGAGGACCAGAAGCCAGTCATGAAAGACTATAACCACCAGAAGTGAACAAAATCCTCCACCAGAGTAACACACACCACCAGAACCAATGTAATATGTGGTTAAAATCTACCAATACGTTAGTCTGTCCAAAGAATATGTACACAAAGCCTCCCCTTAGGCTTAGCCTCCCCTCAATCCTGGACCTCAAGGATTGACCATCCCAATGTGAACCACCAAGTGATTAAACCGAGGACCATCAAAGGCTTTTGTCAACAAATCAGCAACATTATCATCCGTATGAACTTTAAGAACCTGTATCAACTTCTTCTCATTGGCATCCCGTATAAAATGGTGCCTAATTTCAATATGCTTTGTTCGTTGATGAAAAACAGCATTCTTCACAATGCAGATAGTGCTTTGATTGTCAATAAAAATTTTGGTGTTCATAAAATTGAAACCATAATCCAACATCTGATTTTGGATCCACAAAACCTGTCTACAACAACTAGCAGCAGCAACGTATTTAGCTTCTGTTGAAGAAGTAGCTACTATTGTCTGTTTCTTGCATTGCCATGAAATAAGTCGACGACCCAAAAATTGACAACCACCAGTAGTAGACTTTCTGTCATTATTAGCACCTGCATAGTCACTATCACTATATGCTTCTAGAATAAAAGGTGATTCTCGAGGATACCATAAGCCCAGTTTAGGTTGAGCCTTGATATACTTGAAAATCTTCTTCACTGCATTTAAGTTCGAAACCGTTGGAGTCACCTGGTGTCTAGAACAAGCACTTACTGCAAACATGATATCCGGACGTGATGCAGTCAAATACATGAGGAAGCCAATCATAGACCTGTACATGTGAACATTGACCGAGGGGTCTGGCTCATTCTTAAGTTTGACTTTAGCAACTTCATAAGGAGTTGCTGCTGGTCTAAGAGGATCCATGTCAAACTTCTGAAGGATCTCATGAACATATTTATCTTGACTGATGAAAATCCCATCCGATTGTTGCTTGACCTGAAGACCAAGGAAGAAAGAAAGCTCTCCCATCGCACTCATCTGAAATTCGCCTTTCATCAAGTGTTCAAACTCATCACACCAGTCCTTCCTAGTAGAACCAAAGATAATGTCGTCCACATAAACCTGAACAAGGATAATGTCCTTGGTATTCCTCCTAAGAAATAGTGTTTTGTCAATAGTACCCCTTCTATAGCCATTCTTTAACAAGAAAGTTGAAAGACGCTCATACCAAGCTCTAGGAGCCTGATGTAATCCATAAAGAGCCTTGACCACCTTGTAAACTTTCTTGGGATGAAGTGGATCTACAAAGCCCTTAGGTTGAGTGACATACACCTCCTCATCAATTTTGCCATAGAGAAATGCACTCTTGACATCCATCTGAAACACCGTAAAGCCCACATGCGAAGCAAAAGCCAAAAACAGACGAATGGCCTCAATCCTTGCAACCGGAGCAAAAACTTCAGTGTAGTCAATGCCCTCAATTTGAGTGTGGCCCTGTGCGACAAGCCTAGCTTTATTCCTTACGACAATTCCCCGTGCATCCTTCTTGTTCTTGAGAATCCATTTGGTATTGATTGCAGTCTTTCCATCTGGTAAGTCAACCAGAACCCAAACATTCTGAAACAAGAATTGTTGCATTTCCTCCTACATAGCCTCCACCTAACTATGATCCTCAAGAGCATGAGAAACTGACCTAGGTTCCACCTGTGAAAGAAAACAAGCAAACAAACAGTGTTGAAAGTCAGTATGATTATTACGCTTTTGATCTTCAATATAGCTCACAAGAGCATGATGATCAGACGAGGCCTTCTTCTGCATTCTGCGTGTCTTGACAGTAGAACCAGGATCTCCAATGATTTGAGTGGTAGGATGATCTTTGTGTGATTGGAAGACTGGATTGGAAGAGACCTCCACTTCTGGTGCCAAGTTATTGAGATCACCAACAAAGTCAGCATCATATGAAGCAGTGTTGAAAATCCCATCTACTGGTTGTTTATGAATATCATCCAGCTTGGTAGAAGACTTCTTTTTATGGTTCCCCAAATCAGAAGGACTGGAGAAACGAGTATTTGAAGCAGACTCACTACCTGGAGTACCAATAGGTGATAAACTGACACTAGGAGCAGAAGCTGGGGTACCAGAAGCAGCATTGTCAGTCGGCGTATTCAAGGGGAACTCAAAACCACCCTGAGCAGCTGCTGTAGTAGCTTCTTGTTGTTGTTTGAGTAAAGTGTCAAGAGCTACTTGGGAATCCGGTACATCCAATGGAGTTGCATCACTAGAAGGAGTAGGAGAGACGGTGGTGGAGTAGGATGGAACCACAAAAATATCATCCTCGTCATCTGAATCAGAAAGACTAGAAGGAACACCTGTACTTGAAGTTTCAAACACTTGTGGACCTGCATCATGGTTAGTTTTGAAACGAAAATATCCTAACGAATCACTAAGATAATCAAGATCAAAATACCATTCCGGACCCTTGCCTTGGATGTTTGACTTCTCTTCAAAATACCTGAGATTTATAGTTTCAATGATCCGCTTGTCTTGGAGATTGTAGACACGATAAGCCCGAGAGTGAGCTGAATATCCCACAATGTATCCTTCATCTGCCTTGCCATCAAACTTCCCCAAATAGTCACTAGTATTCAGAATGGTGACTGGACACCCAAAAGGCTTCAAATGAGCAATATTTGGAACTTTGCCCGTTAGAAGCTCATAAGGAGTCTTCTTGTGAGGATTGGTAATAGAAACCCTATTCAAAACATAACTTGCAGTATTAACGACTTCTGTCCAGAACATGGTAGAAAGCTTAGAATCGGCAAGCATTGTTCTTGCTGCTTCTATTAGTGTCCTGTTCTTTCTCTCTGCCACGCCATTCTGTTGGGGAGTTCTTGCTGCACTATAATCTCTTTTTATGCCCTTAGCATTACAAAGTGCTATGAGGTCTTTATTTTTGAACTCGGTTCCATTATCACAACGAATACCTTTAACTTTCTTGGACAACTGGTTCTCTATAAGGATAAGAAAATCTCTAAGAATGGAGTAGGTCTCACTCTTGGCAGCCATGAAGAACACCCACGTAAACCTGCTATATCCATCAGTTACCACCAGACAGAATTGTTTGTGGTCAATGCTCCTAATGTAAGTAGGACCAAATAACTCTATGTGTAGTAGCTACAATGGTTCAGTAATAAGACTAAGAGCAGTAATGGCCTTGAAGGATGCTTTGTGCCGTTTGCCTTTGCTGCAAGAAATACAATTTATATCATTTCTAAATGACTTGGGAGGTAAACCAGAGACCAGATTCAGATTTGCAAGTTTGTGAATGGTCTTGAAGTTCACATGCCCCATCCTTCTGTGCCATTGAGTGGCTTCATCTTCTGAGGCTTTAGCAACCAGACATGCTAGTTGACCAGTAGGGTGGACTTCATTCAGCTTGATGCTATATAGATTGTGTCTTCTAGGGATTCTGAGCAGAACCTGTGAGTCATTCGGAAGCTAAAAGTCTTTGGAGAGCACAAGTGCATCAGTATCCGTGAAGAGAACAAACTGCTTCTTGTCACAAATCTGAGAGACAGATATCAAGTTGAAGTGTTGAAGTGCTTCCACATAGTAGACCTGCTCAAAATTTAGATTAGGCGTCTTAATCGTTCCTTTGCCAGTGATCCTGCCTTCTCCTCCACCAAAATAGACCTTGCCGCCTTGAAATGGTACAAAGTTAGAGAGAAGACTTTTATTTCCTGTCATGCTCCTGGAGCAACCACTATCAACAATGCCTAGACTAGGATCTTGGTATGGAGTAACCTACAACAACAAGATAATAAAAATGCAAAAGTTAGTGTCTTAAGGGGACCCAAACCTTTTCAGGTTTGAGCCTGCCTTGTGGATCTTTAGTAGAGTGCCAAGAAGATTGATGAGATCCATCGTTGTTCCTTGGTTTCCTATGCATCATATGGGTATTATTATTTGACCAAGAACAACCTGCTGAGGTCTTAACAGCAGTTCCCAAACTTCCTAAACCAAAATACGTGTGGTCCAAATTATGTGGATAAATTGGATTAAAATTTTGAAAATAATTACTGGTGGTTTGTAATCCAATGTTTCTCCAATGATCAGAAGCTAAAGGAGAGGACCTTCTAGAAGTATATGGGGCAGCTCCTGGTGGACCAGGAGCATGAAATGCATGATTAACAGAAGCATGTGTGTCATAAAAATCACAATCTTTAATTAAATGAAATGCACTTCCACAAACAAAACATGTTTTAATAGACCTTTTATTAGAATGATATTGTTTCATACTGCCAACATTATTACACACAATTCTAGGAGAAACATTCTTCCTAGGACTCAATAAACTAGGACCAGACACACTTGACTTAACAGCAACTCTTTCTTCACACATCCTAGCACCAGTAGCAGCATGATCATTCAACTTTGAACTTGTAGGTCTTGACTCTTCACTTGAACCACTAGATGTAGAGTCACTGGCTTTGTCACTGAAAGTACACGAGACAAAGTCATTAGAATTAGTAGAACTTTTTGGGGACTCATGCATCTGTGATCCATCCAAGTCATTATGCCATGAAGTGGGCATAAAAGTTCCAGTAAGAGGAGGAGGGACAACATGCATTTCTGCTGCTGGTTTAAACCTATTGTAACTAGGTTTTCCCTCTTCCTCTTTGTCGGCATCAAAGACACTCGAAAAAGATAAATCAAACACATCTTCTGAATCAATATATTTTTCAAATCCTAATCCTCTTTTAGTTCTACCAGACATGCTACTATCAATTAATTTTGAAAGATTTTTAGGTGCCTTTTGCCATTTTTCAAATCTCAACATTGTAGCATCTAATTTTTCTTGCATCTCCTGTTTTTCTTTGATACTGGCATCTCTTACTTTTTCTGTATATCTAAGCATATTAGTTGTGTTTTCTAAATCGATGCTTAGAATCCGGATTTTATCCTCATACTCACGTTGAGTATCTTGTAGCCACCTCTTTTGTTGTTCCAATGTGTTTAATGAAGCCTTATAGGCTTGAACCTCTAAAAAGTACTTATCATTTTGATCATTTACTTCATTAAATTGGGACAACAACTCTGAGTATTTATCATGACAACCAAGAGGACAATGTTGTACCTGAGGTGAGATGCCCATAAGAGCAAACTCGTCTGCTTCTTCTACATCAGAGAGATTCCCAGCAATCATTGCAAACACGTCAGTCGAGGACTCAGCTGATTCCAGAGTGGAAGCCTGATGATCATTCCAGTTGACCATAGAGTCAATAGATACCAATGCCTTCTTGTCATCTTTTATCTCCTGAACCTTAAAGGCTGAGTACCTGCTCTTCTCCTGGTCATTCTTGCTAGGGCACTCCCTTGCAAAGTGACCTTGTTGCTGGCAGTTATAGCATCGAACCTTGCTTCTGTCGAATCTTGCTGGCTCCCGAGGGTTGTAACTGAATTTTCGACCTGCTTTCTTCTCAAACTTGTGAACCCTAAGAGTGAGCATGGCCATCTGCCATTTAAGATCCATTTCATCCAGGTCAAGTTTATCGACCTGTTTGAAGTCATCAAAAGCAAGTTGTTGTTGAGCATCAACATCAGCCACAAAAGAATGAAGAACGGCTTCTACCATACTACCAGACTTGGCAGTAGGATCAGGAGCAGTAGTATGCTGAAAAGTATGTTGAGAGGACACAGTATTGCTTGGGCTACTAGCATATGACATGGGACTGGATGCCATAGAACTCACAAAGGCAGAATTAGCAGGAGTGGGAAAAGAGTCAATTGAATATCCTCTCACATGAGGTTCAAAAGTTCTGAGCTTATGAAATAGATCATCAAAGTTGAGATAGTCAAGCCCACCTTTGGCTTTGAGAGAGATCACCACCTGATTCCATGAGTATGGTAAGGCTTTAAGAAACCTTGCATTAATATCACCATCATCAGGCTTTGAACGAAGTTGATTCAATTGGCTCAATATCTTCTGAAACCTGTCATACCCTTGATGTAAACCTTAAGTTTCTGAGATTTTGAATTCTGTGAATTCATCTCTCAGCATGGATCTTCGCATTTTCTTTGACTCCTCATTCCCACCAAACCTTGCTTTTATACCATTCCAGATCTCTCTGGCATCATCCAAATGGTAGAAGTCACCCATGTGATCATCAGGAAGTGATTGAAGCAAAATTGTTTTTGCTTTGACCTCCTTCTGAATAGCTATGATTTCTTCATGAGATTTAGGGTCAAGAAGAGTAATATTACCATTCTTGTCTCTTCCAGTTAGCTTCCTGCTGTTTCCATTCAGAATAATCTTCCAAAGGACTTGATCAGTATTGGTGATCCACCAATCCATCTTCATTGCCCAACTATCATATTCATCCTTTTTCAGAAGTGGGAATTTACCATTCGTGTTGGAAACCGTAGCAACGATCTGCTGAGGTTGCACAATTTTAGGAGTGCTGTCTTCTCCTGTTTGAGTAGAAGTTGAGGCAGACATGATAAAACAAAAATGTCAGAAATAAGAAAACTTGATTCTTCTTGTATAGAGACCCTCCCAGTCTCCGATACCACTTGTTGGGTCTACTAGATGTAGATCTTGCAGCCAGTCAGGAACGGTGAATGACTTCTGTAATCACAAGTCAATCCACAGAGAGACTCTATACACAATATGAATGTAGAATACAAATATAACAAAGAAGAACAGAATAACTATAAAGACTTGATCCTTTCTAAGGATTTCTAATATTGATAATGACTAGAACTACGTTTGGTGAAGGTGTGTCCAACCCTTCTGCCTAAGGTTCCTTTTATACTACAAGGAAACCCTAATACAACATTAAACAAAACGTGTAAAACTGATATGCATATCCTTTCCTAACATATCTCGTGCATATCCTAACAGAATAATAAACAAATAATAAAGTTTGACTTTGACCAGGACCAGGAGCACGACTTGCTCCTACTACTACTAGGACCAGGAGGAACTACATACCTCCTAGTCTACCTATTACATTTAACTATTACAATGGTCCTAACAGGTCGCCACCATAATTTGCTTCACCTACTATTCTCCTTAAAATTTCTCATTGCACAACTGATTTACACATATAAAACATATTTATCAGCAAATAACGAATAGGCGTTGACTTGTTGTATTCACATTGGTGACAAATGGTTCCCTTACAATTTTGTCCATTACTCCCCCAAAACCAGGTCATTTTATCTTGCAGCTAAAATGCTAAATGCTTATTACTTGTAAAAGGAAGAATTTCAGCCGTAAAGAACAAGTAAAATGGGAAGTAGAAAAGTAACAGGAAGAAATTCAATGGCATTACGGCCTTAAACCTGAACGGGTTAGGTGACAAAGATCATGTCCAACTACAAAGGACTTTAATTCAAACTGAATGTCCACATGTACTTTCTCATTCCAAATCTTTTTAAAAAAATATTTATAGAAACCTTGAAACTCCAAAGTTGTTTTAACATTCACCTTTACTAATCATTGTCGAAATTGTATAGTAGTTTGTAAGTTTAGAATCCAAGTATTCAAGTCCTTTAGTCCAAATTTAGGCTTCATCTTTCTGTTTAGCCATCTTTGATGGTGTCCAAAAACTTTAAACCTGTTCCAAGAATACAATATCAAACAGTAGTTAATTGTTTCTACCTTAAATAATACAACTGGTTAGTGCGTATCAATCAAATGTTCTAAATTTTGTTGATATGTTACAATAGATCATTAACTGCAATGAAAAATACTTATGTAAGAATGAATAATCAGGTTGTGTAGTGTTTGGGAGTGTATTTACGGTGACTAATCGCTATTTCAAAAATAGATGAAGACTTTAAGTGTTTTCACAAAACTTCTTATCTGCTATTTCTAGAGCAAATAGGATAAACAGTTCATTAAGTTTAGAAAAAAACTCGTTAGATTATTAAAAGTTTGTCTTATTATTTCTAGAAATTGAAGCACAACTTACTACTTGGTTTTTAAAATGTTGATAACATATAGCTTGGCTCTTTTTTTAACTTTTTCTGAGTAGTTATTCTATGTAGGTGTATAATGGGTGAGCCAGCAATTACAGAATACTTAGAGTGGTACTTGGAAGCTGAGATATATGGCAACCAGATAACTGAGAGGCTCATGCGGGCTTTAGTTTCTCAGCCTTTCCTTTAGCCAGGAAGGCTTGTCGTTGTTAAATCACAATTTGTGAGTTCTTCCTCACTTCATGTTTGTTATAATTTCTGTCTTTTTTCCCTAGGCATGAGTAGAGGTGGCCATTGAACTCGTTTTTGTGAAATTGGGTCAAACTGGGTTACACTTTACTGTAGTCAAGACTATAACATAGTTGATAAAATTAAAGTGCAAGATATATACATATATAAAGAGGAAAATTTATTACCTTATGGGATGGTCTCTTAGATGAAACATGAGCAAAAACCATAATATAGTTTGGAATTGATATAGGGACTGTTTGAGATTGCTCATCAGATCTGTTACATTGGCATGTTTTGACAAATTGGCAACCTGATACACCAATAATTCAATTAGATTCATTTACCTTATGAGACTTGAAAAAAACCAGTCAACATTGAAACACCTGAGGATTTTTGGGGAAAAGGGTCGGGAAAGGCGGCAGCATAGGAACCACGGGACCCCTACTATTTTCTGTTTCAGATACGTTTGTTGGTGATTCTAATTCAAGTTGATCCATTCGAAGGATTACTGAACGTTTAGGTGAGCTTATTTTGGATGAGGGTTTGCATGTTGGGCACAAACTGCAATATCAGGTCATCAATCAGCTCTGTTATGACAGCAATATCTTTATGCACGAGTTTCTAACGGATCCGTAGTGGTGAAAGTCCTCATCAAAGAGATGATGCTTTTATTGCATGTCTGTATGTCATCCTAACCCTTTCGGGTAACTACTGAATAGCCAAAAGAAAATCAGAAAAAAGACGCATAAAAATAAATAAATAAATATTAAAAGCATATAATCATTATGGAATATACACGAATGTCTCTATAAACTATCGTAGCCTAAAGCGCATAGACAATGAGATTGATTACTTCACTTATATTCATAATTTGCAGCATCGGATTTACCATATCTACGGTTAAAGCCACCACCGGCCCTGCCACCGTAGCCACCAATGAGAGTCCTTCCAACATTTTCCTGTAAAAGTGTATAGTTATGTTAACACATGTAAATTAACACAGACTATGGGGTAAATGGGTGACTTTTTTTTATTTTATTTTATTTTTTTATTTTTAGAACGGCAAATGTTAGTGGTTAGTGAGTCGAGTCGTGCAATGACATCCAAGCGGAAGAATGTCTTCTTCGAACTCGCGCCTAGTTAAGTTAGACTCCTTATCCGCTTCGCCTGAAAGGACCTTGGCAGGTCTTGAACTCAAGACCTCCAGGAATCCTCCCCCAAAGAAAGCACTTAGTGCAACCTTGGTGGCCAACTGAACTAAGTCAGATGGTTGGGGTAAATGGGTGACTTACTGCTCCTCTTTTATTGCTTCAATTACAAACTGAGTTTAAAACTTGTGCGTCAAACAAAAGAAGTTCCAGAACTAAAGGGGTGTTTGTTTATGGTTACTTTTGGGCTTATAAGCTGTGATTCATCTTATATTTCATAAGCTCATACTTTCCGACTTATTTGTTACTTGTGAATAAATTATATATACAAAATAAGGCCATTAGCTGAAAAAATATATTTCCTCCATTGATATCTGTTAATTAAAAGATATGCCTGTTCAGCATGGCCTGTTTTGGAACAATGTAGTTCACTTTGGTAGACCAAATGACACATGTAATATTGAACTTGATTTCTTAAAAGTGGGTCGGTTCAATAAACTAAAATAATTACGTTATACAAATCAAAAAATCAAATTATCATAAAGGCTTCATACCTTAGGTGCACACATTTATCTTCTGAGTCTTAGTAAAAACAGACTTCTGAAATTCTTCCTTTGCACTATTAGTTGGCCAGTCATATGAGTAGTATTTGACAGCTACACGACATTCTTCTGAATCTACATGCCCCAACCTTTAGAACAACTTCCGTTAATATACTTTTTATTTTCTGGTTAATTGCAGCAGTTCTAGCTAATTCGACTTGATCCTGCATAGATTGGATATGATTTTCAGTTTACTCGAGGATAAATAGAAGAAAAACTAAATAGGGGCATCCTTCTGACAGCCTTTCTAAAAAACTAAAAAATAATAATTTAAAATATTTTTTTTAACATGAATATGCAAAATAGAACCTCATCTTCTCTCTCTTCTTCTGTTGACCTGAAAACTCAAATTAGTTAAAACTGATATTTGAGTAAACTGAAAATCTTGATATCAATTAACTGAATATGAGTTGAAAATCTTTGGGATTGAAGCCTGAAAACTCTTCTAGTCTATAACCTTGATATCAATTAAGTTAATATGACCTGAAAATTAATTGAACTTAAAATAAATAAATTATTAAGCTGAAAATAAAAAATTAAGAAATTAAATTAAGAAATCAAACTTGGTTCCATCTTTTATCTAGGCAGAGGATATACAGTCGGTTCCTTCGGGAGTTTTTGTGCTGACTGTTTCTTTTAAACAGAGAATGGTAAGGGTTGATTTTAGAGAGATTTGGGCTGCGATGAACTTCAATGAACGGTGTGTGTTGAGTGTGAGTGTGTCTTTATGTCATAAATGGTTTATAATAAAAAACAGATCAATCTAATTAGGGTTAAACTTTATTTGTGTCATCAACAAATTATGGTTTATAAACATAAACCCTAATCATATTAATTCGACGGTTGATAATTAATTAGGGTTTATAAACATAAACCTTAATCACATTAATTTGTCTATTCATAATCAATTAAACTTACACAAACTAAAAAACGATGATGGATCAGTTGTTTAATTGAAGGTTTAAAAGAGTTATGTTTCAAACGGTTTAATAGGGGTTGGATCGAGAAAAATGGACATGAAGTTGATGGTGTGTCTGTTTTCCCCCTAGTGTGTGTTATTTTCTGTCGGTTGATTGATAAGAAAATAAGAAAAAAATGCCCTAAACCTATTATATATACATGCGGTATGAAAACGCAGTTTTAGGTAAATTGCGGCCCGCTTTTTTGAAACTGCGTTTTCGTGTAGTAATTTTGGAAGGTTTTTGAGATTTTTTAGCTAACAAACAAATATTATTGGCTTAGGGGTGCCATGTCACATATGACTGGGATTAGGGGTGTGGTATCAAATCATAATTATACCTATAATATATATATATATATATATATATATATATATATATATATATATATATATATATATATATATATATATATATATATATATATATATATATATATATATATATATATATATATATATATATATATATATATATATATATATATATATATATATATATATATATATATAAGAATAACGGAATTCAAATGTGTACATGCTAAGTTGTTTGACAAACATATGCTTTTAAGAAAGTATATTATTCGTTAAAGTTTTACAACCTTAAGCGAACTCAAAAATGCTTAACGACTTGTTAAATGTCATTGAATCTGGCTTATTATTTCTTCCCTAGACTCATATGTATGTTAACTTACTCTTACATTTGCCTCAAAAGTCCTAAGAAAATTATACTCTTTATAAACATTAGCATATAAAAACACTCCTGTAGAAGCTTAACAAAATTTGGCTAGTAGAAAACGCCCTTAACTATTTTATAAAAATCTAAAATTTTTTACAGTAGGTCATACACATCATGGACAAGTTCCAGTTTTATTTCATCCAAAATACCAAGTTTTAACCCGCCTGCACAACACATCTTCGTAACTGAAACACTGGACAGAAAACGCAGTTTTACTCCTGTGTGTTAGACCAGTTATTGAGTAATTTTAGACCCCGTTGTCCTCGCGTCAAAGTGAAACGACATTCTGCACAACTTACATGTTTTTCAGGAAATCTGAAACGGAATCGGCAGTGCTCAAATAAGCCATTTAAAATCATATCAGCAACAAAATAAATTCATCATAGCTGAATTTTTAAAAGAAAAACGCATAAATGAATTTTGATAGAAATCTCCACTTTTAGACTCCGACTCGCGGTGTATGACTCAAAATATCATTTTGGAAAACTTACATGTTACACCGTGTAGAAATGTAAATCTTGCTTATGGTTTAGAGAGAGAAAGAGATAGAGAGATGGTGGATTTCACACAAAGCTAGAGAGAGAAAACCAATGTTTACTATGTGTAAATTATGAAACCACACACCCTCTCCATCAAAGGAGAGGGTTTATATACCCAAGCCTTGAAATGGACTTGGGCTTACACGTTTGGGCCGACCTACACATGTTGTAGGCTAGGCTTGGACTTGTTTGATAAATAAAGAAGATTAACTAAACTACGAGCTATTACATGGACTATCGTTGGAGTGACCGATCCTTCTTAATACGTAAAATGTATTTCCAACAATCTCCCCCTAAGGGAGGTCACTCCAAACAAGGGTGTTACCCGAGTTACAATAATGAAATAAACCTAGCATACTATGCTTGTCTTGAGCTCGTAGTCTTCGTCTTTCTTTTTCTTTTTCTTTTCTGGTGAACATGTTGATGTGATCTTTGATATCAATCTTTGAGCATTAATCTCTTGCCTTGATCTCGTGCATCCATCACTTGTGATCTTCGCCTCTTCGAGACACCATGTCCCACATACTTATACCTTCGTAATTCTTGAAAGCTTTAGAGTTCGATACAGCGGAAGACTTAACTTTTAGGCTTTCTTGAATTAGATGAGGTATTAAGTGCATAAGGTATAAGCATGCGGGGACGACTTCTTGGATTCCGCAACGCCACCGTCTTCAAATGCCGCAACATAAGTAGACACGAACGAAATGGCTTTGAACATTTCATTCTAAAACTGTAGCATTTTACCTCCGGTCGGTGAAGACCGTTGGACGATATTAGATATCGTACCCGTGACGGATAGTTTCAATTAAGTAACTTCCTGACAGGATTTAGCGGGTAAACCCGTTCTCTTTATTCGACCGTCCAAAGCTGACTGCGAACATAAAGAGTGAATCATTTGGATAATAATATCCGCATGATTTGAGGCCGTCAATTCATGTTCCTGGAACAAGTGAAATTCAATTAAGAACCACACCATCGTTGCTTTCTCGTAGTCACGAGCTTGATTCGTATAGAATCTTGCAAGTTACCTACCAAGTGCTGTTTGAGGTTGACACTAGAAGGATTTCCACTCATCACTGTGAACACTAAGGTATCACTCTGAGTGTTCTGGCAAGATCACTAAGATATTGCGTAGAGGCCTGGAACGTGTTTAAATTCAGTTAAGAATTAAACAGCTGTTGCTTTCCAGTTATCACAAGTTTGATTCATAAAGAATCGCACAAGTCACCTACCATGAGCTTTTTGATATTCGCTCAAGAAGGATTTCCATCTTCATTGTAAATACTTTCGTATTACTCGGATGTTCAGGCAAGATCATGAAGATTTTGCGTAGGACTCTTAAAATCTTTCTTACTTTTCACAGTGTGTGAAGAAGCAAGGAAATATGAAAGTGTGTCCAAATGAGATATTTGATGATCTCAAATGGCTCTAGACTCGATCGTGCACTTTGGATTTTAGTGATCGGAGGCTGGAGAGGAGTGCCACCTTTTCAATATCAATTTATTCGGAGTGAATAAATCAGTAGATTATGCGTTGTCTCCGTGTGATTAAAACAAATACGTTTTGAGAGATATCTGAGTTAGCTGGGATGGGTTGTGCATTGCATCACTGGGTCCATGATGTCTGTCTTCAATATCGAGAATCATTAAAATGATCTCAATAGCATATGTGTTGACCCGGTTTCTGCCTAAAGTTGTAAGGAGGGCTTCTTTCTTTACACCCTTTATCTTTACAATTCTTTTTCATTCTTCAACCCCTTCAATGCTTACCAATACGTCATAACTAGCACCTTGTTGGGTTTGTTCCAGTGCTAACTTAGGTACTTGGTCGGCATTCAGCTACGTTCACAATCTTTCTCCAACTTTCCTAAGGACTACTATTTCTAGCTATGGAATGTCCTTGGGAAGATTCCTCCGGTTCTGGAAGAATCATAGGACTTAACCTATCCTACCATCCTTATGTCACCACAATCTTCATCGTCGTGAAATAAATGGGTTTCGGGTAAGTATATGTCACCATGAAAATCCATTTTGATATGCAAATCCGTTTTGCTCCCCCTTAACATATGCCACGATATTCGAAAACATTTCGCATATGTCGGGATGAGCCAGCACATTAAGTCAAACCATTTGTGATAATATCCCATATTAAATCACATTTTCTCCCCCATATTAAAAATATTAACCCAATCGATGTTTTTAATATCAATTGATTTAATGAAGTTTTAACAAAGGTTTTGGGAAGAAAAATGCAAGTCCATTTTATCTTCATGATATCAAACGCATGAGATATGATACCGATTTGTAACATGATCACATATTCACCATATTAGGAAAAATTGACAAGGTTGGACCTGATTGATGAGAACATCATATGATAAGATCAAATGGTTCTTGTCAGCATATGTTGGTCGCCTCGTCACATCTGAAGTCATCTCTTGACACCACATGTACGATTGATATTGTTGTCTTGACACCAACTTGTGAACTAGGCATGTTCGGCATCGAAGATTTTGAATGCTTGACAAGTGCTCCCCCTCAATTTTTGACCCGTGTTCTACTGAAAGAGCTGTAGTCGTCGGTTGAGTAGTCGCATCGTCGAGGATGTAGATACCAATTGTAGATTTGCTATGGTTGTAGAGATGATAACTTCATAAAAACAAGACTTCTCTTGTTTTAACAAATAAATGCACTGAAACGTACATAGATTTGTGTTAGACTAAGTTATAAAGTAAACTTGATCCCTTACAAGGTTTTAAAGTAAACCTTGCCCGAGAAAATTAATTCCCGTTGTGAGCCAAAGCTTTCATAAGAAATACTTGACTTTAATATGAAAACCAGGTTGCAGTCAGAAATAACTACAAGCCATTTAGGCATGTTTTATGAAATATTTACAACTTTTGTACGAACTCTATTATGGCGCCGTGTCGATATTAATCAACATTTCTAATGCCGTAAATATTATCGTACCAAAAGACATGCCTTTGAAAAATTAAGTAAAAATATTTTTGGATTTTTATGAATTTTTCAATTTTTATGGTTTTTATATGGTTTTATATTTTTGTATTTTGATTTTCTAGATAAAGATATAAACAATATATCCAAATGATCACCAAGGATACGGAGAATAGTTTTACCACCACTATTCTTTCGCTTCATCTGCCAGTTCCTTTAGAGTCTCAAGCGAGAAAGTTCTCATTCCTAGCTTGTCGGCCAAAAATTCAATTCGAGCGCGATCTAAAGCCTTCGTGAAAATATCCACCAATTGATACTCAGATCGGACAAAGTAAAGCTCTATTACTCCATTTTCCACTTGCTCCTTGATGAAATGGTAGCGAATGTCAATATGCTTCGACCGGGAGAATTGAACATTGTTGCAGCATAAGGCAATTGCACTTTTGTTGTCGCAGTACATCGGAATCTTGTTGAAACCTAGACCATAGTCGGTTAATTGCGATCTCATCCAAAGAATTTGAGCACAGCAACCGGACTTAGCTATGTATTCTGCTTCCGTACTTGAAATTGCAGCGCTTTTCTGCCTTTTCGATGCCCAACTGATTAATCGATCTCCTAGTAGTTGCAAAGTTCCACTCGTGCTACGCCTTGTATCTTGACAACCCGCGTGATCCGCATCTGCATATGCAATTAGTGCAATAGAAGAGTCCTTCGAATACGTCCCCGATTAATGGTTCCTTTAAGATATCGAAAGATCCTTTTAACAGTAGCTAAGTGTAACTCAGTACGCCTAGTTTGATACCTGGCACACATACATATAGCAAACTGAAGATCAGGTCGACAGGCTGTGATATACAGAAGAGTACCGATCATTCCACGATAAAGTGTCGGATCAACGGCAACTCCATGTGGATTTGCATCAAGCTTAGTTAGTTCCACCATTGGAGTATCCACGGGGTCGCAAGATTCCATCTTATACTTCTTAAGCGATTCAAGGGCATACTTGGATTGATTGATAAAGATGCCTCTGGGACTCTGGGATATCTGAATACCTAAGAAGAATGATACCTTGCCCATCATTGACATCTTAAACTTGGAAGACATGAGTGTCCCAAACTCACCTGATAATGTTTGGGTCGAGGCTACAAATATAATATCATCAACATATATTTGTACCATAGTCATATCTTTACCGCGTTTCTGAATGAACAGCGTGGGATCCACCTTGCCTTTAGCGAAGCCTTGTGAAATGAGGAATTGTGACAATAGATCATACCATGCGCGAGGAGCTTGCTTCAACCCATAGAGAGCCTTATTAAGCTTGTACACATGATTAGGATATTTAGGATTCACAAAACCATCCGGTTGTTGAACATAGACCTCTTCCTTGATTTCACCTTTAAGAAATGCCGTCTTCACATCCATCTGATAGACGATCATATTCATATGGGCTGCATAAGCGAAGAATAGTCTAATAGCTTCCGAACGGGCAACAGGTGCAAAGGATTCCATAAAGTCGATGCCCAATAGTTGCTTGTATCCACGAGCTACTAGTCTAGCTTTGTTCTTCAATATTCCACCTAACTCATCGAGTTTCACCTTGTAAACCCATTTCAAAGTGGGTAACTGCACTTGATCCGGGCATGGGACAAGTTCCCATACTTCAAGACGTATAAACTCATTAAGTTCTTCTTGCATAGCTTCTATCCAACAAGATTGAGTAAAGGCTTCTTGCCATGTTTTAGGTTCAACTTCAGTGAGAAAAGCATCAAAGTGACAAAACATTGCATTTTCTTGTAGCTGACTTCGTGTGGATGCCGGACGATTAGGGTCACAAATAATAGAATCTATAGGATGATCCTTTGTCCACTTGCTGTCATGTACACGAATCCGTGGATTGGAGTAAACCGAACTTGGAGCTTCCTCTGAGGTGGACGACCCGGCTTGATGAGAGTCGGGAATAGGTACACCAAAGAAGGGAAGTTCACGCATTTGAGCGAATTCCAAATCGTGATCATCATCATCCTCTTCATCACAAATGGTTTGACTTAATGTGCTGGCTCATCCCGACATATGCGAAATGTTTTCGAATATCGTGGCATATGTTAAGGGGGAGCAAAACGGATTTTCATATCAAAATGGATTTTCATGGTGCGGAGCTAATTGTTTGTTGGTGGAAATCCTCTATTTGCAACAAGTTTTGACAAATAGGCTGTGAGATGGTTTAGAACATCAGCTGGCGTATCATTTGGAGTAAAGACCGGTGCTTGGATTGGTGGAAGTTCATTAGAGTAGAAAGCTTGTGCTGGTTGTGCTTCTATTGGAAAATATCCTTGCTAAGGAGTATAGCCCAATGGAGAAGTGTTGGCTTGTGATGGTGATGTTTGATATGGTGGTTGCTGTTGAAAAGATTGTTGATGAACACTTTGTTGATATTCTTGTTGTGGCATCATTGGTGGTTGATAAGATGGTTGTTGTGGTTGCTGATAGATGTGTGGTGGTGGCTGCTGCAAGTATGATGGTTGTTGATAAGTATAATCCATGTTTTGTTGAGAAGCATACATTGCAAGTGGATCATGAACTTGAGGTGTAGACAACCGGGCCTCGATC
This sequence comes from Glebionis coronaria, assembly GCA_025667525.1. NCBI lineage: Eukaryota > Viridiplantae > Streptophyta > Magnoliopsida > Asterales > Asteraceae > Glebionis > Glebionis coronaria. The sequence goes on from CM046881.1 coordinate 235,623,423, forward strand.
ACATGGCATTCGTGTTGTTGAAGAAAAGCTTGAAGTTGATCCACATTGGTGTTATGCAAGTCCTTAGACAATTTAACATCCGTCACGTATTTTTTCCATTCTGGAGGAAGAGTGTTGAAATACTTGGTGTTCAATTGAAAGGTAGGAATTGCCATGCCATAGATATTGAGCTCATTCAACAATAGGGTAAATCTCAGATAGTAGTCATTGAGAGTCTCCCCTGGCACATAGGCAAACTTATCAAAAGTATCATAAAGCTTACACTCTCGTTCTTGTTTGGTTAACGAGGTGCCTTGCATTAGAACACGAATTCTATCCCATAACTCTTTGGCAACTTTATGTTTGCTGACGAGTTTGTAGACATCTGGAGGAAGGGCTTGGAGAATGATGTTTGTAGCATACTTATCACATTTATCTTGAATCTTCCTATCTCCAGTCAACTCACCCGTTGTGCGAGGACGAGTAGTCGTACCTTCCGTCACTGTACCATAATCTAATGGTCCATTGAGCACCGATGCCCAATTTAGATGTCCATTCTCCTTGTTCAACATATAAAGTTCCATTCGGGAAGCCCATTCCTCATACATAGTCTTCACCAACATTGGTGGACGATTATCCGTACCCGAGAGGATGGACTTATCCGTAAGAGATGTGTACTCCATTTCAATAAGTGAAGATTTACAAAGTTGATCGGTCAATGAAAGAAAGTAAATGTGTTTGTTGTAGTGTGTTAAAACCGAGAAATAATGTTAAAATCCCCTAAATTATGTCCTCGATAAACCAAAAAATCCAAGTAAAAATTTTCAAAAACACGTTTTTGAAAAAATATTGGATCGTACTCAGATCGCAGTGGTGATCGTACTCCCTATGATCGTACTCAGATCGTAGTTGTGATCGCACTCCCTATGATCGCACTCAGATCGGACTCCCAGATCGTACCCAACGATCATACCCTGATCGCACTCCCTTATCGCAACAAGTGATCATAATCTACAATCGTGGTGATGGATCGTACTCTGAGCTAAGTGAGCTACCGCACTGAGCAATCTTACCTTGATCGTAGTGTGGATCGTACTGAAGGATCGTACTAAGCACTTGGATTGATGGATCGTACTCTGCTATCGTACTGATAGATCGTAACGAAGATCGTACTAACCAATCTTACATTGATCGTAGTTAGATCGTAACAACAGATCATGACTATGGATACCAAGTAGAAACCCCCAGGGTTTATGCAAACACAAAGTCAGATCGAACTGAATACCCACTTACCTTATTTCTCGGACAGTACAATAACACAATCAAATCAAGATTCAAAGCCAAAATATGAATCAAACAACCAAAAATTTTGTGTTTTTAACCCAAATAAGAATACCAAATCAATATAACAAGTAACAAGATGAAGTATATCAAGATTAACCCATAAAAACACAAAAAAAAAATTTGGTTCGTGTGAAAATGGATCAAAAATGGCGAGAATCAAGAACACAAACACAAGAACTAAACAATCATCCCATGGCTCTTGATACCATTTGTAGAAATGTAAATCTTGCTTATGGTTTAGAGAGAGAAAGAGATAGAGAGATGGTGGATTTCACACAAAGCTAGAGAGAGAAAACCAATGTTTACTATGTGTAAATTATGAAACCACACACCCTCTCCATCAAAGGAGAGGGTTTATATACCCAAGCCTTGAAATGGGCTTGGGCTTACACGTTTGGGCCGGCCTACACATGTTGTAGGCTAGGCTTGGACTTGTTTGATAAATAAAGAAGATTAACTAAACTACGAGCTATTACATGGACTATCGATGGAGTGACCGATCCTTCTTAATACGTAAAACGTATTTCCAACACACCGGAAGGCTGCAACGGACCAAAAGGTGCCCGAACTGCTGAAATTCAGTCTGCGCAAATTTTAATTTTAATTTAAATGTCTAGGATTTTTAATTTAAAATTTTACCATCTTCGGTCGGCTGTAAAAACTTTATTTTTCTGAATTACAGGCCAAGCTTTATATCAAAACGAACGCCTCGCCAAATACTAACATAATTTCATGTATAAAGTTTATAAAAATATTTTTACGACACCCTTAAATGAGATTCAGATTTTCTGCATTTAATATTTTTTTGACACACCTCAAAATTCAACCAAACTTCATCAAGTCATCAATTATTCCGTAAATCCAACATCACATCATCCGAGACACTATACAAATACATTTTAGAATAATCAAAACTTATATACACACATGTCTCATGGATTCCATGACAATGAAAATAAATTATATTAATGGACATAGAAAAATAAATAAATGGAATGCTTCAAAATTTTCAACGATAAAACTAGAAAACGGTGTAAAACGTCCTTGAAATTGAATTCAATATGAAAGATAGGAAAATTTTATAGACGGTGTGTAATAAGTGTGAAAACACTTATCCTTTTACCACTTAATTATAATAATAACCAAGCCAAAACGTGTATTTTATGTCGTAAATATCGGAATTATGTGTGGTTTGTGTTTTTGTTGTGATTTAGGACCAAAATATGAAAAGGGAAGAAAACACGGGCTTTCACGGGCTTTTATCAAAGAAAAAGACAAAAGACGAAGTCAAAAGATCAAGAGTGCAAAAAGAACGGAAGTCCAAGGCCTATTCTGATGATTTATCGAAGAAAAACCTAAAGACGGAAGTTTAATAAAGCCAAAAAACTCAAGTCTAAATAAATGAAGATATTATAAGACAAGTTCAATTTATCCCGAGACAACGTTGAGAAAGTCGAAGAATTTAGAAGACGAAAAGACGAGAAAGAAAGAAAGAAGAAAGCAACACATGTTTAACCTCCCTAATCACTATAAATACCCTCCTAATCTCACATTAGGAGGTGTTGGCTAATTTGACAAACTAGTCTTCCATTTAATTACTTGCACTTTTCTTAATGTCATTTACTTAATTTCACCTTTAATTTCTTGTCTTGCACCTTAAATTTGTAAGCTTTTAATTCTTGTCTTTACTTTAATTGTTGAATCTTAATTTTAATCAAGTTTTTAATTTATCTCTCATTCTACCTTTCTTGTTCTTGATTTAATCTTCGTGCTTATTATCTTATTGTCAGGCTTATTTGATTAATTGTCATGTTTTTATGTTTATGATTGTGTTAGCTTATTGTGTTTTTCTTAAATTTAGTTAAGTGCCTATTAGTTAATTTTTATAAAAAGTTGTTTTTAAATATTTTTATTATTTAGTGTTTTTAAAAGTTTTTAAATTTTGGCTTATTAGCTTTTTCTTAAATTTGATTTGGTAAAAGTTTTAGTTAAGTGCTTATTTGTTTTTTTGCTTAATTTTAGTCTTTAGCTTATTTGCATTTAACTGCTATTCGGATTTCTATAAAACCCTCATTTTCCGGATAAGTGTTCGTTCTCCACATTCCGGATAAGCAGATCTAGGGAGTTCCAGATAAGGTGAAGTTTTGGTATTCCGGATAAGTGTCCGGAATTTATTCCGGATAAGTGTCCGAAATTTATTCCGGATAGTGACTACTTGAGGGAATTCCGGATAAGCGTCTTTGAGGATCCCGGATAAGCATCTGACTATTATTCCGGATAGTTGGGTTTATTCCGGATAGGGCTTCGGTTTGGTATTCCGGATAACAAGCTTGTGGATATTCAGGATAAGCCGCAGGACAACACATATTTCGGATAAAGGATTTGAGTGTGATTCTGGATAAGCTATCATTTGCTTACTCCGGATAAGCAGCAGAACAAGTTATTCCGGATATCGTTCAGAATATTATTTCGGATAAGGGTCCCAACTCGGATTCCGGATAGTGGACAGATTGTATTCCGGATAAGGAATTATGTGGAATTCCGGATAAGCTGTCTATCAGTTATTCCGGATAGTGAGGCTAGAACAAGATTCCGGATAAGCAACAGTTGGTGATTCCGGATAAGAGTGACAGTTTTATTCCGGATAAGCAGCAGGTTTGTTATTCAGGATAAGAGTAAGATTGGATTCTGGATAGAGACAGTATTTTGGATCCCGACTCAGGGGTTTATCCTCTGTCTATTTCTAAACATTTATTTTCCCACCATTTTTCTTAAGTGTTATTTTAATTGTCTTTCTTTATTTTAAATTTCAAGTTTGCATTTTTATTACATTGTCAAATTAATTTTTCGTCACGCTTTAATTTTAAGTCGTTTAATTAATTTACTTTTTAAAGCTTTAATATTGCACCCTTTACTTTTTAATTAGTTTTAGTTTTAATTATTGTCATTTACTTTAACGTCTTGCACATTTACTTTACTACAACGACCATTATATTTGTTTTCCACCAAAAGACGACTGAGTCGCACTTAAACCAGTAATCAATTTGAAAAAGATCGGACGATAACTTTAACCCTAGCAAAATCAGACTTTCAAATGGCGCTGATGCCGGCTCTTTTCGTGAAGATTAACGGTTTATTGTGAGAGTTCCGTAGAAATTTGGGATCCGTTCACTCGTGAACGTTATTTTCCTTGCTAAAAAATCCATAAAAATTAAAAAATTTCAAAAATCCAAAAAGATTTTTATTTTTATTTTTACACGTACATATATATTCTCTATTTCTTTGGTATCTTTTTCTTTTGCTTTTGTAGGTGTATGCGTACTAGATCTTCAACTTATTCAGAGCCCGAGACTCGTGAAGATTTAGATATGGCTGGTGTGAACAACAACAATAACCCACCGCACCTCAACAATAATAATAACAAGAATGTTCCCCCACCTGATCTTAGAACGATGGAGGAGCTTTGTCAACCAACGATGAATGGACGAGGAGGACCGATTGCGCCGATGCAAATCACGGCTCCGGAGTTTTCGTTGAAGCATCACATGATCCAACAAGTTCAAAACACTTGTCCATTTCGTGGATTGCCAGATGATGATGCCAACAAACACCTCGACAAGTTCATTACCGCTACTCAAAGCATGAAGTTGCCCGGTGATGGATTTCCTTCGCCTTCACCTATTTCCACACACCTTATCCCACCATGCCGAAAAATGGTTTGATCGTCTTCCGAAGAATTCAGTTCATACTTGGGACGAGATGACTCAAAGATTTTTGTAGTGCTACTTTCCACCATCCATGGTCACGAGCATTCGAAATCAAATTAGTGGATTTACACAAGAACCTGATGAATCACTTTTTGATGCTTGGGAACGATATAATGTTTTGATCGATCGATGTCCAAACCACAACATGCTCCCCGTTACTTTGATTGATACTTTCTACAACGGTTTAACTTTTCGTGATCGTGATACGATTAATGCAGCCGCCGGTGGCACATTTATGAAAAGAAGACCCGAGGAGTGTAGAGATCTTATAGAGAACATGACTACTCATCACAAAAATTGGGATTCATCTGCATCTTCAAGATCAAACCTGAGAGTCAATGTGTCTTCTACTTCTTCAAACCCTGATATCACCGAATTGACCCGCGCAATGGTTGAAATGAGCAAGAATATGCAACTTTTGGCTACAAATCAACAACAACAAGTTAAAGCTGTAGCAACTTCTTGTGAGATCTGCGGTGGTCCTCAGTCATACACTGATTGTCCTTCTACTCATGACAATCCAGAAAACGTGTGTGCGGCTTATGGTAACTATTCAACGGAAAATTACCAAGCTCGACCTCAAGGTGATCGTAACTTGCTAAGTTACCGTTCTAACAACTTTCTTTCACCCGGTTTTTCTCCTCAAAACAACAACCCCAACAACTACAATCGAAGCAACCCAAACCCACCTCGAGCTTCTAATCCTTATCACCCACCCGCTCAACAAGCACCACCCATTAATCATGATGTTGAAGCTTTCATGAGGACCCAAGGAGAGCAAATCAAGAATCTGCAAAGCCAAATTATCAACTTGAAAGGAGATATCACTAAGCAAGGTAATGATATTAGATCCGAGCTTCGACATGATATACAAACCACTTTTAGCACTCAAACAAATGATTTGAAGAATATGCTGGCTAATTTCTTACCAACTACTCAACCCTCTACTTCGGTCTCTCTACCTTCAAATACCGTCACCAACCCGAGATCGAATGTGAGTGCTATTACTACACGCAGTGGAGCAACCTTAGTAGGACCATCTACCCCTCCCCCAGTTACTCCATCTACACCTCCTCCACCACCATTTATCCCTCCTACTCCCATGCCTAGTATTAGTTCTCCATTACCGTCTCCACCTCTTACTGAAGTACCCAAGAAGAACCCTTCACCAACCCCACCTTCCACCTTTAAACCTTCAACATCTCAACCTTTACCTGCTACACCTACACCAACTAAACCCAACATTCCTTATCCCTCTCGCTTAGACAAGGACAAACTGCAAACCAAGGATGACATTCAAGTGTCTAATTATTTGAAGAAGATTTCGAGACTGGCCATCACCTTTAGCCTTGTTGAAGCTCTAGCCCAAATGCCTAAATTTGTTAAGATGTTTAAGGAATTGCTTAATAAGAAGGAGAAGATGGCCGAGTTTGTTAATACTCGATTGAATGAGAATTGTTCTGCAATCCATCTTAAAGAACTTCCCGAGAAACTTGGAGATCCCGGTCGTCTTGTGCTACCTTGTACTTTTAACCAAACCGAAGAATTTACTGCCTTAGCCGATCTCGGGGAAAGTATAAATTTGATGCCTTTAAGTGTTTGGAAAAAGTTATCATTACCCGATCTTACACCAACAAAGATGATTCTTGAGCTTGCAAATCGCACTCTCGCTTACCCCGTTGGTATTGCCGAAGATGTGTTCATTAAAGTTGGCACCTTCACTTTTCCGGTCGACTTTGTTGTTGTTGATTATGAAATGGACCCTCGTATTCCTTTAATACTTGGTCGGCCATTCTTGAGAACCGGAAAAGCCTTAGTTGATGTTGCCGAAGGTGAGTTAATCTTAAGAGTCGGGAATAAGGCACAAGTTTTTAAAATGGGGAAGATCACAACCAAATCAAATGGAAGAGAATCAACGAATATGATTAATGTGCTTGATGATTTGGTCATCTACAACAATCCTCTTTTCGATTCTTGCTATGATAATCCACTGTTCCAAGATGATGTGGATGATTCTCTCTCCAAATCTGATCCTCCACCAATTTATGATTCTCCACCGATCTGTGATGCGTATGATGAGGATTCTAGTTCCGAAGCGGATGATTATGATAATTTTGTTTCCGAGTATCAAGACATGCCAACTTATGATGATTTTGAGGATGTCGATACTCTTTCGAATGATTCTTCTCATGATGACCTTACTCCTACTTTTGATGAAGATCCTCCACCAACAATGCTTGATCCTACTTTGGACGACTACTCATTTGAGGAAGACTTTGCTACTTTTCTCAATACTTACTTCCCCAATGAGAGTGATGCTCCTCCTTTGGACTTTGATGATTATGGTCTTTATCCTCCTTTGGATATAAAGAAACCTGTTTCAAAGGAGAAGAAGCCGGTCGACACCAACATCCGCAGTACCTATGTCTTGACGCCTCTCTATCCACCTTCTGAGGATGAGATCGTGCGATTTATGAGCGGATCTTCTTCAAGGTCTACTGAGCCTGAGTGTTATTTTCCCCTAAAGGATAATGTGTTCGATCCCGGTATTGCATCTTTTAATCCATCTCAGTATCCATCTGATGAAATAAAAGGAAAGATTTTTGGAAACCATGGAGATATGCTTGCACCTCAGCACCCTTGCTACCACCGTGCTCCATCTTTGCTTAAGGGAACCTTGCCTACTCTTCTTTGGCTTGCCTTGTTCGCCTTAAGCTTGTGCTACTTGATGGACGAAAACCATACATTTGATCCCGGTGGATGTGTTTCAAGTTTCTTCCTATGCTAATCAAGGTCGAGTCTGGCTCATGACTCGGTTATAAAAAACAAGCGCTTCTCGGGAGGCAACCCGCAGTATCTATCCTTTTTCTTCTATTTTTATAATAAGTGTAGGGGGAGACCCTAGTATGTGTTTGTTGTTTTCTTTCTTATCATATGCAGCGATTCGAGCTTTCAAAGATCCATTCTTGATGACTTTTGACGACCCGTGATTCCGTGTACCCGTCTTCCCGGTTTTATCCTAAACTCTTTTGATTCACTATTATATTCTTCAATATTAAAATAGGAATCACTTTAGTTGTCCCTTCCTTAGCAAGATTTAAACAAAGTGCACAATGTCCTACGTGTAGGGGAGGTTACTTCCACATGCTTAAACATTGAGGACAATGTTTATATTAAGTGTAGAGGGACTTCTATCGAAGTTAAGTGGCTTTTCCTTGTATTTGTCCTCATTTTAACCAGAAAATCAATTTTTCGACATTTTTCAAAATTTTTGATCTATTTTAGCCTAGTTTTAATTACCTTTTTATAGTTATTTTCTTTCTTTATTAGAATAAATTTTAAATAAAGTGGTTTTAATTTTTAAACGTTGTGAATCTTTTGACTCAACCCGAGTTTACTTATCCAAGTTTACTCTAGCTAGTATCCTTAACGTGTTTAAGTCAAGTTTTGCTAGGCTTTTATATAGGAAACTTTAAAACGCAAAAGTCTTAACTCTTACGTGTTAAGAACAAGAACTTTTCGCAAGTTCCTATAATTGATCCTAGAAAGTCGTTTATCAAGGGAACTTTAAAATGCGAATTCTAAACTTAAAAAAGTCTAAGAATTTGCAAGAACCTATAGATGACTTGAAAACCCAAAACTTTGATTTAATAGGCTAAGCATCCACGAGTCTCATTCCTTCAGATTTTAAATTGTGGAGAACGAGAGATGATAGAGTCAATTATAAGTTTGGTATTCTTTCGTGAATTTATGTAAGTTAATTATGAGCTTTTTCTCCCATCGCTTGTTAATAAATTTAATTGCAATAAGTAAGGTTGTACTATTTAAAAAGTTACTTTGCTTCTAGCACAAGATCGTTTAAAAGTTTCTCGGTATTAATTAGAGTTCATAGCCAAGGCATAACTTATTGAAGCGGGATGCGAATATTGGCGAGTTCGAAAAGGCCCGAACAAGGCATGATGGCTACATTTTGTTGCTAAAGATCTCAAGTGATGTGAAGAATCATTTATCAAAATCAATATGAAGGATCGAGACACACGACGAAAAGCAAATACTCCCCTAAAGATCATGGAGAAGTCTATCCAAAAAGGCCCTAACAAAGTATGAGGATAAATAGATCCAAGTCCTAAAAGGAGGTGGATCGTTGTATATCAAAATCCCAAATAAAGATTGGTGAAAAATGAAGAAGTCGTGGTCCAAGTATGAAGAATCTCTCAAAAAGTTCAAGTGAAGAAATTCCTATTATGAAGAGAAGACCATTATTTCATGAACGTCTCTCAAGATTTGAGGTATGAAGTCGCTGCCAAATATCGGTCCGAGAAAGGTCTCAAATCGTGAAACGAGTTATGCCAAGATATGAACTTTATGAGGTCCCGAGAAGCAGTTTTAAAAGATTTTCTCCTTTAGCTAACTATTGATTTAATCGTCCTGCTTTATTTTCGGCCTAAATAAACTATCGAAATAAGTCAACAATGCATCCTCGTGATCATTCAAGACAACAATAAAATATAAGAGATACACCTAGGAATAAGGGAGTCTAAATAAATAAATTGGCCCACATGAGTTTGTGATAGTTTGCTAACTTATAATAACAATGATCTCGTTTTTAAGCTTGGTATGAGGAACGTGAAACTTGAGGATGATAATCATTCATGACATTCCAAAACCATAAGGTATGTTTTTGATCTTTTTACTTTTTTTCTTCCTTTAAATATTTTGTCTCTTTAATAAAGGCCAATGTGGATTGATTGTGATGGAAAATGTAAATCTTGCTTTGTAATTAATGCATTGCATGAGGACATGGAAATGGTCAAGTGTAGGGGATTTAATAAGTGTGAAAACACTTATCCTTTTACCACTTAATTATAATAATAACCAAGCCAAAACGTGTATTTTATGTCATCAATGTCGGAATTATGCGTGGTTTGTGTTTTTGTTGTGATTTAGGACCAAAATATGAAAAGGGAAGAAAACACGGGCTTTCACGGGCTTTTATCAAAGAAAAAGACAAAAGACGAAGTCAAAAGATCAAGAGTGCAAAAAGAACGGAAGTCCAAGGCCTATTCTGAAGATTTATCGAAGAAAAATTTAAAGACGGAAGTTTAATAAAGCCAAAGAACTCAAGTCTAAATAAATGAAGATATTATAAGACAATTTCAATTTATCCCGAGACAACGTCGAGAAAGTAGAAGAATTTAGAAGACGAAAAGACGAGAAAGAAAGAAAGAAGGAAGCTACACATGTTTAACCTCCCTAATCACTATAAATACCCTCCTAATCTCACATTAGGAGGTGTTGGATAATTTGACAAACTATTCTTCCATTTAATTACTTGCACTTTTCTTAATGTCATTTACTTAATTGCACCTTTAATTTCTTGTCTTGCACCTTAAATTTGTAAGCTTTTAATTCTTGTCTTTAATTTAATTGTTGAATCTTAATTTTAATCAAGTTTTTAATTAATCTCTCATTCTACCTTTCTTGTTCTTGATTTAATCTTTGTGCTTATTATCTTATTGTCATGCTTATTTGATTAATTGTCATGTTTTTATGTTTATGATTGTGTTAGCTTATTGATTTTATAGCTTATTGTGTTTTTCTTAAGTTTAGTTAAGTGCTTATTAGTTAATGTTGGAAATACGTTTTTACGTATTTAGAAAGGATCGGTCACTCCAACGATATTGGGCTCGTGATCCAATATAGCCCATATAGCCCACATGTAGGGTGGGCTATATAAACCCCCCTCCTAGCATGTTAGGAGGGGTTGTTGGTTCACTTTCATTTTTCAAATAATCACATTTCATCTTTCTTCTTAACTCTCTCCTTTCTCTCTCTTCTTTCTCTCTCTAAGTTCTTCCACTTCTCCTTCCATATCAATAGGTAAATCAACAATGTCTAATCCTTAGATAAAACACGATCCTACAATTGGTATCAAGAGCATGGTTGATTCTTCGGATTAGCACGTTTTATCTTTTGATTTGGTGGTAAATTTTTCTCCTTTTTACAAGTTTCTTTCTTTCGTCTATTTTTCTTTTTCTTTCTTTAAGCTTATCTTTATATAATATTTGCTAAAAGTATTATAAAAAATTTTCTACTAAATTTTTCTACTAAAAGTTCTTATATTTTTCTCCAATTTCAAAATCTCTATAAAAAGTTTTTCTGTTTTTTATCAATTCATCTATTGTTATCAATTTTCGATAAAAGGTTTTTCTCTTTTGTCTTTCCTTTTATCCAGTTTTTCATCTTTTCTGTTTTGTCTTTTTTCTCAAAATTTAAGTATAAAAAAAAGGGTTTTGTATTCAGATGGTTATTCCGATGCATGCATAAGTTTTTGTCTTATTCCGATAGAAGGTTGCCAGTATTCCGATACTTTGATATATCGATCGCAATAACCGAAAGGTTCTACTTTGCGATCACCTTATTCCGACACCCTTATTCTGACGGTTATTCCGATCGCCTTTTTGCGATCGTGATTGCGACGGGTTTAAGGTAAAGTAAGACGAAACTCTGCCCAAATTTTTTCGTCACATTGCGATGGAAAGTTTTTGATATTGCGATGAATATGTTGAATATTCCGATGGATAAAATAAATATTGCGATGGGTTGTATGCTTGGTATTGCGATGGGATGTAGGTGGTATATTGCGATGGATTAAATTGTTTTTACTAACTGGTTAACTTGACTCACCCATCGACTCGACCACAACACTCGACACATCCACAGATTTAGACTCGACTATTCAAACATCAAGACTCTCGACCAAACTCGACACCTCTCGAACCAAACTGACACCCTCGAAACCCACACCCTCATCAGACTCGACAACAAAAATAGCCTCGACTGAACAACGTCTCTCACCCAACACTCCCTCGACTCGATTCGACACACCATCAACAGACCCTTACACATCTTCACAGCACTCTCTCGAAAACACACACAAACTGACGAGACCCACAACACCCTCATCAGTCCCCCAACAACACTCGACTCCTAACAACCCACTCTCGACTCTCGACCATCACCATTGACTCCCTCACCCACACTCTCGACCAGACTCAAAACCAAAGACCAAACCCACACACCACTCTCACCTCTCGTCCAACACACACTCTCGTATCACCCAACCACCCTCGACATAACTCACACTCGAACAACAAACCAAACACAGACCAACAAAAACCCCACGACTCTAAAATCTTTTAACACGACTCGACTCAACACCCATTTTTTTTCTCCAAACAAATCCATCAAATCTAGTCTCTCACTTCGTCTGAATTAAACTCACCGTCACCTATCCCACATACACAGACTCGACACAACAAACTCACTCACACACAACCACTTGACTCATCAGATCTCAGTTTCAACAAACCCTCATCGATCCAAAACACCAAAAATAAAACAAAACAATAAAAACCTACCCGAGGCCCTCTTTAATTAGGATCTTGAAGATACATCTTCGTGATGATTAGATGGGGTCAAGAGTTGTAAAGTTTGGTGTTTAGATATTAGGATTGAGAAGATTATTGGTTGGGGGCTGCGTTTCATGAAGAGGAAAAGGGGCGGATGTAACGAGAGAGTGAGATTCTGAGATGGGGATATTTGACGGAGTTTACCAAGTTGGAAGAGTGGCTGTGTAAGTTTGAGTGAGAGATTAGGTTTAATTTAGGAGTAAGTTTAGGGTAAGGAAGGCTTATATATGTGGACTCCTTTGCAATACGTGTTCTCACTTACACGTTTATAGGTGGGACGCGTGTGCAATTTCAAGATTGGCAACTGTTTGATATTTTTTTTTAAATATCACCACTTTTTCAGTTATATATTTTATATTCGAGATTTTTAAATTTAATTTAATTTAGATTCGAGATTTTTAATTTTTTTTTATATAAACAATAATACCAAGTGGTAATATTTTAACATACAATTGTTTATCAACTAAGTGGGCTTTTATTTTGGATACACACAATTGTTGGATTAATTGATTGATTCGGGTATTTTTGAAAGTATCAAAGTGGAAATATCTTTGACGGGTTAAAAATTTTTGTGGCCGGATTTGAAGACGAAAGTGACGAGTTAAAGTGACGGGAATTATTTTTAGTGGCTACAAATTTTTGACCGGGTTTATTTTATCAACTTTTGAGCCGGCAACAATTTTTGAGCCGAGTAAAAAGGTATATCATCACTCGAGGATTTTTAAGAGGTTTGGTGTTGTCATATCGAGAATTCTCATTTCTAAGTTTCTTCACGAATTGTTAAATTCCGAAAACAACCACTTCTACAATTATTTGTCATCGAATTTTCAATGGAGTCTTTGAATTCGAAATTTCAAGAGGGAGACTTGCATCACATGCAAGACACAGCTAGAGAAAGTGGTATAATTTCATGTCGACTACTTCAGTCACATCTTAGGACTATTGCATGGGTTCAAGGAGGAAGCGAATTTGTGACACTCTTTGGTCAACATCATTATACATTCATCGATTCACTATGTCTCAACTTGAACCACCTAGATGAGCAACTTCACAAAGAAGACTTTAATCACTCTGCATCAACAACTGCATATCAGGCTCTTGTGACACAACTCACGCCTTTCCTCCAATTCAATATCATCAAGTCTGACAATTCAGGGATATGCCGGTCATTTTTTCAATACACACAGAACGATGTTAAAGATTTCCGTGATAAATTGTTGAAATTTATGACATCGGTTTCGTCTTCGATTTATAAAAGATCCAGACTTCAGCAAGTGCATGATAATGGAGTGCAAGAATCTATGATGCAGATGCAAGAGGAGAATGGTCATACGGTTGACAACTTGGAGCCTAACGATGGCAAGAGCACGGAATCAGGAGGACAACCTGATACCAGTGGCACGTCAGGCAATGTTCACGAGATCTCTTTTGATGACACCTTACCCGTTAATGACGAAGAGCCTGCGGACATGGTACAATGTAATGTTGATTAAATACCGCATATTGAGCATTCTGAACCTAACTATGACAAATATGGGATGGAAAAGAGTGATAGAAATACCACTTCTGATTCATCCGATGTGAGTCATAATGGGGGAGAAAGTGTTCAAAATGCTAAACATCATGATAATTGTCTTATAACTGCTTCATTAACTGCTTCTGATTCCAAGATTAGAGAGCTCGAAACGATTGTAGCTCAACAATTAAAAGATCTTGAGGATGCCAAACTTGATTTTTCTAAGAAAACGGACAAATTTGAAACATACTTTGAAAAACTTGAAAAGTCAAACGTTGTTCTTGAACGAAAATTGGATCAAAAAGTTTTAGATTCTAAAGCTGAAAAGGATAATCTTTTGAAACAAATTTAGTTATTAGAGTCTAAATTGGCATCCCAAGATAGATTGCTCAAAGAAAATGAAACGTTAAAGGCTCAAGTTCAGGAAAAGGTCTTTGCTATAGCTGCTTTGAAAAATGAATTAAGGAAAAATAGAGGACCTAGTGTGGACACTAAGCTTGAAAAACCATACATCTTGGGGAAACCGCCTACAAATCAGTTCGTCAGACAACCGACTGTCAGACAACCTACTGCATTTAGATCCGAGCGACCACAATCCTCGAGACCGCGGTTTGCCTCCCAAGTTGATTTGGTTCACTTTCCTAGACCAGTCACTCCACCATCTAGGCCCAATGTGACTAAAACAGCTTTTGCAAGACCTAATCACATGATTGCCTCTAATTTCCCTAGACATAGTCCAAAGAATACGTCTCGAACTAGTTCAAATGACGTTCGCCATACATTTGGTCTAAGGGAAGCTAAGCAAAAGACACAAGTAAGAGATAGGAATTTCAAACCTAGTCAGATGCCTTCTAGTTTACCCAACACTGCTAACCGTAGCATGTCACATCCTAGGAGCATCAATCAATCATCTAGGAATTCTAGATCTTACTCGGACATTAAATATGCTACTTGTAAAACATGTAGAAAATGTGTCTTTACGGCAAATCATGATTCTTGTATCAAGAAATTGCTTAAAGAGGTGAACTCCCGTGCTAGACTTAAATCCCAGTGGGTGGCTAAAATCAAACATGTTGGTAAAATGTGGCGCCCCACTGGTAGAACTTTCATCCTTGTAGAAAACGAGTGCCCTTTAACTAGGATAGTCTCCGATTCTATTAAGACTACTAGGGAGGAAATTGAAAAGGAGGATGCATCACCTAAGCATGAACTCAAGGTTTTCTATAAAAGGAAACGTTTACCAGCTAAGACAAGTGAATCATCTCCTCAGAACACCTCTAGCACAAGTAAAGAAAACTGCGAACCCCCACTTGCTTCTAAGATAGATATCGCTAACCCATATCAAAGCATGCATATTCCAAATGAGAATGCAGGTACCAAAGAGGATGTTCCAACAGAACGAAGCAGTCTAATCATTGTATACCATTCAATTAAGGACACTCTCAGAGTTTGGTTGCTGAAGAAGCTGATATCTAAGAAACAAGTGTCTTAGGGGATTTGCAGTTAAGCTCGTGTAAAGGACTTACAGTCACATCACAGACTGTAACTCGTTCATCAAAGAAAGGAAAGTTTATCGCCGATGATAAACTTATCCTAACAACGAGAAATTAACTTTTCTCGGGCATGAGCTTATATTAAAACATTCCAAGTTTTTAAGCTCATGCACATTGGCTCACATTCAAATCACAGTATGTGACCGGAACTTCAGAGAAAGGGAAGTTTATCTCGTCAACGATAACTTACCCTCAAAACGATAAATTAAATTTTCTCGGACACGAGCTTACATTTAAACTATTCAAAGGTTTTAAGCTCGTGTAAATGGCTCCTCGTTAAATGACAGACGATGACCCGGACTTCAGAGACAGGGAAGTTTATCTACGCAACGATAACTTACCCTCTTAACGAGAAATTAACTTTTCTCGGACACGAGCTTTCATTAGAACTATTCGACGGTTTTAAGCTCGTGTATAAGGCTCTTCATTAAATATCAGATGATGACCCAATATTTAAATAAAGGAAAGTTTACCGCCGATGATAAACTTATCCTCAAAAACGAGAAATTAATTTTTCTCGGACACGAGCTTACTTTAAAACTATTCAACGGTTTTAAGATCGTGTAAAATGGTGTATAATTATATTTCAGATTATGCCCCGGACTTCAATTAAAGGAAAGCTTATCTTTAAAGATAGCTTATCCTCGTAATGGGAAATTAATTTTTCTCGGTCATGAGCTTGTAGTAAAACATTCCAGGTTTTAAGCTCATCAAGGAAAGTGTATCTTTTAAATAAGAGAACTTTTCCTCCTAACGAGAAATTCACCTTTCTCGGTCATGAGCTTTACGTTAAAATATTCAAAAGTTCTTAAAGCTCATGAAAACGACTTCTAAGTAAATGTCAACTTAGGACTCGTTCTTCAGTTAAAAGGAAACTTTATCGCCGATGATAAACTTATCCTTAACAACGGGAAGTTTACAACTTCTCGGATTTGAGCTCGTTTTGTAAGATATTCAACATCTTAAGCTCAAGTAATTGGTTTTCAAAACATTGAACACAATTTTTCGAGAATTTCTCAAAAAGGTTTTTTCTAAATCTTTCAAAATTATGTGTTCAAAAAATGTTTTGATAAAAAGAGCATGTCTTCTGGAATCGATAATATTTACGATACTAGAAATGTCATTCAATAATGACACGGAGTTGTAAATAAAGTTTGAGCAGAAATTCAAATGTTTTAAAACATGCTCAAAATGGTTTGCTATTATTTCAGATAGTAACCCGATTTTCTTATTCAAGTCAAGCATTTCACCGGAAAGCTTTGACTCAACAACGGGAATTAATTTTCTCGGGCATGGTTTACTTTATAACCATGTAAGGGATTGTGTTTACGTAATAACACAATCTAACACGAATATGTGTACGATTCAGTGCATTTATTTGTTAAAACAAGAGAAGTCTTGTTTTTATGAAGTTATCATCTCCACCAACCGTAGCAATTTACAGTTGATATCTACATACTCGACGATGCGACTACTCAAACAGCGACTACAGCTCTTTCAATAGAACACGGGTCAACAATTGAGGGGGAGCAATTGTCCAGCATTCAGAATCCTCGATGCCGAGAATGCCAAGTTCACATATTGGTGTCAAGACAAAGATATGATTCATACACATGGAGTCAAGAGATAACTTCAGACGTGACGAGGTGACCAACATTCATGAACAAGAACCATGTGAATCTTTCATATGATGTTCTTCATTATTCAGGTCCAACCTCGTAAAATTGCTAATCTTGTGAATACATTATCATATATGATCTTTGCACGTGATAAATACCTTACACTTGTGTTTAAAAGGTATTTAATTTACGTTTCAAGTACACCCTCATTAATTTGAGGGGGATCTTGTGTAATTCATGAAGATAATTGGATCTGCATTTTTCTTCCCAAATTTTCTTAAAATGCTATTAAATCAATTGATATTAAAAACATCGATTGGGTTAATATTTTTAATATGGGGGAGAAAATGTGATTTATTATGGGATATGATCAATCATAAATGGTTTGACTTAACGTGATAGCTCATCCCGACATGTGCAAAATGTTTTCGGATATCGTGGCATATGTTAAGGGGGAGCAAAATGGATTTGCGCTTCAAAATGGACTTCATGGTGACACACACTTACCCAAAACATCTCTATTCACGACGGTGAAGATTGTGGTGACATAAGGATGGTAGGATAGGTTAAAGTCCAATGATTTCTCTAGAACCGGAGGAATCTTCCCAAGGACATTCCATAGCTAGAAATAGTAGTCCTTAGGAAAGATGGAGACAGATTGTGAACGTAGATGAATGCCGACCAAGTACTTAAATTAGCACTGGAACAATCACAACAAGGTGCTAGTGATGACGTATTGGTAAGCATTGAAGGGGTTGAAGAATGAAAAAGAATTGTAAAGATAAAGGGTGTAAAGAAAGAAGCCCTCCTTACAACTTAGGCAGAAACCGGGTCAATACATATGCTATTGAGATCATTTTAATGATTCTTGATATTGAAGACAGACATCATGGACCCAGTTATGCAAGGCACAACCCATCCCAGCTAACTCAGATATCTCTTAAAAGATATTTGTTTCAATCACACGGAGACAACGCATTATCTATTGATTTATTCACTCCGAATAAATTGGTATTGAAATGGTGGCACTCCTCTCCAGCCTCCGATCACTAAAATCCAAAATGCATGATCGAGTCTAGAGCCATTTGAGATCATCAAATATCTCATTAGGACACACTTTCATATTTCCTTGCTTCTTCACACACTGTGAAAAAGTAAGAAAGATCTTAAGTGTCCTACGCAAAATCTTCATGATGTTGCCTGAACATCCGAGTAATACGAAAGTATTTACAATGAAGATGGAAATCCTTATTGAGCGAATATCAAAAAGCTCATGGTAGGTGACTTGTGCGGTTCTTTATGAATCAAACTTTTGATAACTGGAAAGCAACAGCTGTTTAATTCTTAACTAAATTAAACACGTTCCAGGCCTCTACGCAATATCTCAGTGATCTTGCCAGAACACTCAGAGTGATACCTTTGTGTTCACGGTGATGAGTGGAAATCCTTCTAGTGTTAACCTCAAACAGCACTTGGTAGGTAACTTGCAAGATTCTATACGAATCAAGCTCGTGACAACTGGAAAGCAACGATGGTGCGGTTCTTAATTGAATTTCACTTGTTCCAGGAACATGAATTGACGGCTTCAAATCATGAGGATATTATTATCCAAATGATTCACTCTTTATGTTCGCAGTCAGCTTTGGACGGTCGAATAAAGAGAACGGGTTTACCCGCGAAATCCTGTCAGGAAGTTACTTAATTGAAACTATCCGTCACGGGTACGATATCTAATATCGTCCAATGGTCTTCACCGACCGGAGGTAAAATGCTACCGATTTAGAATGAAATGTTCAAAGCCATTTCTTTCGTGTCTACTTATGTTGCGGCATTTGAAGACGGTGGCGTTGCGGAATCCAAGAAGAAGTCGTCCCCACATGCTTATACTGCATACACTCAGTACTTCAACGAATTCAAGGAAGTCTGAAGGTCAAGTCTTCCGCTGTATCAAACTCTGAAGCTTTCAAGAATTATAAAGGTATAAGTATGTGGAACATGAAGTCACGAAGAGGCGAATATCACAAGTGATGAATGCACAAGGTCAAGGCAAGAGAACATGCTCAAGACTAAAGTCAAAGATCTCATCAGCATATTCACAAGAACAAGATCGAAGACTCAAGCATTGTATGCTAGGGTTAAGATTTTGTAAAATGGTGTGTCCTCCCTTTGGGGGAGATTGTTGGAAATACATTTTTCCAAGGAAAGTCTCGGTCACATCATTATTAGCATAGATCACGAGCTATAGACTATTTAGGACATTGTAACTTGGAGTGACCTCCCTTTGGGGGAGATAGTTAGAAATACGTTTTTACGTATTTAGAAAGGATCGGTCACTCCAACGATATTGGGCTCGTGATCCAATATAGCCCATATAGCCCACATGTAGGGTGGGCTATATAAACCCCCCTCCTAGCATGTTAGGAGGGGTTGTTGGTTCACTTCCATTTTTCAAATAATCACATTTCATCTTTCTTCTTAACTATCTCCTTTCTCTCTCTTCTTTCTCTCTCTAAGTTCTTCCACTTCTCCTTCCATATCAATAGGTAAATCAACAATGTCTAATCCTTAGATAAAACACGATCCTACAGTTAATTTGTATAAAAAGTTGTTTTTAAATATTTTTATTATTTAGTGTTTTTAAAAGTTTTTAAATTTTGGCTTATTAGCTTTTTCTTAAATTTGATTTGGTAAAAGTTTTAGTTAAGTGCTTATTTGTTTTTTTTTTTGCTTAATTTTAGTCTTTAGCTTATTTGCATTTAACTGCTATTCGGATTTCTATAAAAACCCTCATTTTCTGAATAAGTGTTCGTTCTCCACATTCCGGATAAGCAGATCCAGGGAGTTCCGGATAAGGTGAAGTTTTGGTATTCCGGATAAGTGTCCGGAATTTATTCCGGATAGTGACTACTTGAGGGAATTCCGGATAAGCGTCTTTGAGGATCCCGGATAAGCATCTGACTATTATTCCGGATAGTTGGATTTATTTCGGATAGGGCTTCGGTTTGGTATTCCGGATAACAAGCTTGTGGATATTCAGGATAAGCCGCAGGACAAAACATATTCCGGATAAAGGATTTGAGTGTGATTCCAGATAAGCTATCATTTGCTTACTCCGGATAAGCAGCAGAACAAGTTATTCCAGATATCGTTCAGAATATTATTCCGGATAAGGGTCCCAACTCGGATTGTATTCCGGATAAGGAATTTTGTGGTATTCCGGATAAGCTGTCTATCAGTTATTCCAGATAGTGAAGCTAGAACAAGATTCCGGATAAGCAACAGTTGGTGATTCCGGATAAGAGTGACAATTTTATTCCGGATAAGCAGCAGGTTTGTTATTCGGGATAAGAGTAAGATTGGATTCCGGATAGTGATAGTATTTTGGATCCCGACTCAGGTTTTGTTTATCCTCTGTCTATTTTTAAGCATTTATTTTCACGCCATTTTTCTTAAGTGTTATTTTAATTGTCTTTCTTTATTTTAAATTTCAAGTTTGCATTTTTATTACATTGTCAAATTAATTTTTCGTCACGCTTTAATTTTAAGTCATTTAATTAATTTACTTTTAAAAGCTTTAATATTGCACCCTTTACTTTTTAATTAGTTTTAGTTTTAATTACTGTCATTTACTTTAACGTCTTGCACATTTACTTTACTAAAACGACCATTATATTTATTTTCCACCAAAAGACGACTGAGTCGCACTTAAACCAGTAATCAATTCGAAAAGATCGGACGATAACTTTAACCCTAGCAAATCAGACTTTCAGTGTGATTCTTTAAAATCATAACAAAACATCGAGTGAAGTGGCAAGGTTCTTATAAAAAATGATAAAAATTTATACAAGTAAATTCGCAATCCTAACACCCGTTACATACTAGACGAGGAGTTACAAGAAGATGATGGAGCCTTCGGGGTATAACATTTATTTAATTTAAGGACAGAAAATAGAACGAGCAATGGAATAACTAAACAACTTTAATCATTGTTCACCTGTCGTGCAAAACTAGGACATAAAAGGGTCAAGAAAAGGATGTGAAAACTCACAATATAACTCGATATGATTTCAAGAATTCTTCCAAAACATTGCTCGTGAATAAGCATAAGCGATCAAAAAGGCAATTCGAATATCCATATGGATCTCAAAGGAGTTAAATAAGAGAAGTAACACGCATAGGTACGGTGTGAATATAAATAGAAAAGGTCACTACATAAATAAAACTTATACGACATACGAATGAACACTACACATTAACGTAATATGATAATTTTTAAGAATGATTTATTTAGACATGTAAATAAACGCAAAAGAGAACATTAATATAAAGTTACTGAGCTATTCATATTTCAATATGAATCATAGTATTTAATCAATAAATACTTAACAATAATGCACCCGCAATATATGAGTGTTAGAAATGTAATTGCAAGAACGGCTTGGCCAGCATCTCGAGAGGCTTTGCACGCTAAGAAAATTTTAGAAAAAATCAAGTTATAGTTTAGGTTTTGAAAATGACCTAGTTCTCTATAACTTATGGCTCTTGATATCAATCTTTAACACCCCCAAATATAATGCGCAGCGGAACCAACCATTTGGGTGTTAATTCATAGCACAATAGTCACAAGTATATAAAGAACGACTCAAAAAGAGGTTTTAAAATCAACATGCATTCCATTTCAAATTCAGAGTTTTAAAAGCGTAGTCCCATAGAATCGTTAACAAAAGATACATAAGTTTAACTATTACATCTAGAAGTTGATTTTTCAAAGGAATTGAATTGTAACAATAATTAACAAATGTATAGCGCAACACCTCTTTTATTTTGCCTCCAAGCTTCCGATCTTCAATTACCTGAGATAAACATTCTAAAAAGATCAACATAAAGTCGAGTAAATCCATAGGTTTATGTATAAAAATAATTTGAACACAAGTATAATATCCATCATTATCATATGCGTGACCAAACAAGATAATAACCAACCATTTGCATTGAGCTCGTGACACCGATCCCATACGCCATAGACAATATATTATTTCAATCATATAACCAACAAATGCCCCCAAACATGAGTACCATGTCATGTAATCTAAAACATTCTCGCTACAATATATCCGTACTGGGAGCGCTCACAACGGAGACAATATGACCCAAACAGGATCGGGCTGATAAACCCATAGTGCACTATTAATTGTAGAAGCGGCTACCCACCATAGGTAGTTAATGGTTCACGATTGGGGTCTTTTGACGTGTAGCTACTCAAGCAAGAAATCATATACATTCGGTTCTAAGCATAAAATAAAACCTACTTGTGTTCGATTTTGAAAACTAGCATGTATCTTCCTCGCATGGTTTAAGAAAGGTATTTAAAAAGCGAGGCTATGAACTCACCGTGAAAAATCGAAAATGATCGTGGAACCAACGACATAGAAGGCTCCAATAATCAGTCGGGACCTATATAACAAGTCGCGACTTAGAATAATAAACTAAATCATAAATAATAAGTAATTATACAATAACTTGTTTATAAACGTAAAACATGTGCAACACTGAGACGGGTCAAAACAAAAGTATTTTCACTTCCTAGACCATAAGTGACCTTATCTTATATTAAATAAATCATCTACTAAGTTTCTTCTCTTAATTCCAAGTTCAACTAAGATTATCCACACTTTTACAAATTTTAGCCGATAAGTAAAAATTGAAATTCTGAAATTGACTTGCCTTGTCGGACTCATATCTCCTAATCTATAAATTGTATGATGTTCTATCTTGTATCCATGAAAATTGCTTGAAGTCTAGTTTTCAAAAATGTTAGCTTTACCTACTGTAGGTTTCATAAATCATGTGAAAAGACCAGTTTACTCCTGCAAACTTTGTCCAGATTTTTAACTGCATTTTTCTTCTTCACAAAGATGATCATAAATCATAATCTATAATAGCTATTAAGTTGAGACCAATTGGAAAACCATGAATATGACGCGCCCTACTATACCAAACCTTAACATCACCAATTTTATTCCAAAAACCTGGAGCTTTTGATTCGTTTATACCAACTGTCCAGAATAGACCCTAGTCCGTAAAACGGTTATAAATCACAATCCGTGATAGCTTTTTAGGTGAGTCCGGTTGAAGTTTATAGCTTATGACATATAGGTGTGGTTTGAGTTTTAAAACTATGGTCTCATAGTGCAACAACCAGCAGCAACTGCATAATCAAAACAGATGGTTCTGAATTGGTACCTTGCCATAAAACAAGTGTATCTCCCTCATCCGAAGAAGTTGGTTGGCCATTCAGCTCTCACACGAGGGCCTAAGACTTTTATAACTGAATATATACTTATATCAGTAACCCCAAGCCAGAATTTTGGAGACCAAGCCACGTTTATCTGCTGTCCCAAAATAGTCCGTAAAATCTAATCCTAAATCAATCAAAAACACTTTTGAATCCAAAACTTCTCCAACAAAAAGCCACAACACATCAATATAATCAATCTTATATCTATTTCACTCTATTTTCACCATTTTATCAAGATCAATTTTACTCAAGACTAGCATGTTCATAAATTCCAAGATCAATTATATGCATCACTAAAAAAATTAAAACAACAAAAAGGAAGAATACAAGACTTACAATGCAATAAAAAGAAGAATGAAATTGATCAAACACAAACTCTATATGGGTTGTGTGGCTGCCATGAACAAGAGACACGAAAGAATCAAAGCTTAGCTTTTTTATGCTTTAATCTTGCTTAAAATCAACCCTCTAACTAGATCAAACACACTAAAATCTTCAAGTATTAAAAGATTAAGGTTTTCTTAAACCTAATGCATGGTGAAATTAGTGATGGGTTTTTATTAATGATTATTGGAGAAGTGATTTAGGATATAAAGGAAGGGTTTTGGTGAGAATTTGATGATGATGATTATGATTTTTATGTTCTAGTCGAAGAACGGAAGAAGAAAAAGAGCGAGTGGTTGGTTTTGTTAAAAAAAAGTGCTATGTGTTTTATTAAGGTAAAGAGATTAGTATTTATGGTACTAATCACTTGGTAAAAAAAATAAAAGGATAGGGGGTGTGGGTTGGCTGATCCCGAAACAAAGGGAAAGGAGTGGGATTCGACCCAACTTTGCTAACTAATATTTACCCATAAGTCTCGGGCCCTAAGACTTATTCTAGCTCGATATTTTTTCTAAGAGGCAAATTGACTCGGTTGCACATATAAATTTTAAAAAAAATGAAAAGTATTAAATAACAATAAATTTGGCACTCGAGGTTCAAATACGAAGTCAGTGGTTTCTCAATCGATAAAAACGGATAAACTTTTAACACATAGCACTTTTTATTCAAATTGTCGATTTTAATAAAATCAATTAATAAATATAAAATTTATTTCTCAAGACTTAAATAAATATGAGAACTTAAATAAATATGAGGTTCGAAATAGTAGTGACCTTTTTATACGGGAGTTTACACAGCACATTTATGATCATTGAAAAAGGCTTTTGAAGGCAGTCCTCTTACAAGAGCGTGTCTCACAAGTCTATTCATGTTTTTGAAGTTAATGTGCCCTAACCTTCTGTGCCATAACTTACTTTCATCCACTGACGCCTTATCATAAAGACATGAAAAGTTGTTATTCATTTTAATACCATTTAGATTCACATTATAGACATCCTTAAGTCTAGGTGTTCTAAACTCTATGAACTTGTCAGCTGAAATCTCAAAGTCTTTACTTAACACTAAGCACTCAGTATTAGTAAAAAGAACCTTATTCTTGTTGTCACATACTTGTGACACACTAAACAAATTATAATCAAGTTCTTTTACCAAGAAGACTTCCTCAAACCTCAAGCTATTGGTGATGAGTGTGCCTTTGCCAGAAACGTTGCCATAACTGCCACCAAACTACACCTTATCACCATCTTTAATAGGAGTGAGATTAGTAAGGTAATCTTCCTTTCCAGTCATGTGCTTTGAGCATCCACCATCCCAATATCCAAAATCATTGACCTTCTTGTGAATACCCTACACATGAAGAAAACAAATTAGTTTTCTTTGGGAACCCAAGACTTTACAGACTTGGATTCATCTGGTTGTTCAACAAGAACTGATGTATTCCTTGTAACAACCCCCTATTCATCCCGTTGTGCCCTAAACACCCAATTTACCCCAATGGGTTTAGTGATGACCTTTTCGAGAAATTTAAATCTGTTACATGTCATAGAAATTCCATTTGAATTAGGGTTTTGATCTTGTTTAAGTCTCCCTGTTAAACTGGATGAAGCTTTAGACCCTTTTCCCGTAGGTTTAAAATACCTATTGCTTGGTTTAACATAAGGTCTGAAAGAAGCTAGTTGTGGCATTTTCATACCAAACTTAGATTTGTCAGCGGCTGATTTGGTCTTGTCAGCGGCTGAATTGTACCTGTCAGCGGGTAAACTAGGGTTTGCTACAGGAACCTATTGTCTGTTAGACCAAGTATTTATCTTTTGAAAGGGTCTTTGTCCATGGGTATTGGTTCCTCTAGAAAAGAAAGGAGCTGGTCTAGTGGCCTGACCACTTGTTTGGACAAAAGGTCTAGGTTTGACCATGGTTGACCTATTGTCAGCGGGTGAATTGTATCCGCTGGCACAGTTATAGGCCAAATTTGAGAAGCTCCTACATGTGTAACAAGCCTTTTTAGACACAAATTTAGGTTTGGACTGATAAAACCCTGTCCCATTAACACTTACTTGGCTTTGAGGTGACCTAGGTTTTCTATACATTTCAGTATACTTGACACTAGGTTTACTTTTTGGTGTTGAGCCAAGATCAATAGTTTTACCAGTGGTGGGGTTGGTCACAACAATGGGTTTAGTTTCAACTGGTTCATCATTAAGCAGTCCACCCTTAACAAATAGAAAAGGGTTGGCTGCTTTCCATTGTTCTAGGTTAGTCACCTTTTTCCTATATTCCTTAACTGGACTAAGCACACGTGGTGGAGGAATGAATTCTTCCTCTTGTAGTTCAGGTATGCCAGTCCAAGAGAGATCCTTTTTAAGGACACCATAAAAGTTTCCAGCAGGTGGTGGGATAGAAGCATACTATTTCATTCCAATCCCAGACATGTCCCCATGTTGTCTTTGCTCATTTACACATTTTTCTAGGGTTTGGATAGCTTTTTCAAATTTTCAATTTTTAACCCTACATTTTCTTTAGACCTGATGGCTTCATCTAACTTAAGTTGTAAGTCTACTCTAGATTTCATTAAAGAATCCCTAGCTTCATTACCAACTTTCAGATCTCTAGTTAAGACATTAATTTGATCTCTTAGGTTAAATTCCTTTTTCTTATACTCCTCAGCCATCCCATCAGATTGAGCAAGTCCCCTTTTATAGTTTGCTAGTCTGATTTCTACATCAAAAACATCTGATTTATATTTTAAAACTTCTTTGTTAAGCTTTTGAGTGTTTAACCTACAACCCTTACTGCAAAAGGCATCATCATATACCTCATTATCTGATGAAGAGGAATAATTGGCCATGAGGGCATATTGCACATGCTCTTCTTCCTTGTTAGCTATCAAAGCTTGATTCTGTTCCACTTCATCAGCCATGAAATTCCAGTCCCATCCAAGTCCCTCAATCCCATGCATGGCTACCATAGCCTTTGATCCAGCATCTTTAACCTTGATGATTTGGCTTGGGTTCTTTCCAACATCAGTTCTACGTGGAGATCTACATTCCCTCGTGAAGTGTCCCATCCTATGACAGTTATAGCATTCAACCTTGGATTTATCAAATCCAACAGTTTCTTTTCCATTGAAAGTCATTCTCCTTCCAAACCTTTTGTTCCATCTGTTGGGAATAAATTATAAGCCAGTTTACTTGAGCGCTGACAAGAGTAAAACAAGCGTTGACAAGAGCAAAACAAACGCTGACAGCCTAAGCGTTGACAAGATAAAGTCAAGCGTTGATACATTGAAGACAAGCACTGATGGGAAGATATACTCTACGCGTTTATTGTATTTTAGATTACTTCTAGTAAAGATAGGAACAACAATGTATTTTCTATATTTATCTTTACCTAGAATAGCTGATACGTAGATTATGGTACAAGGCTTCTTAAGTCTATAAAAGAAGACCTTTAGGTTAATGTTTCATATAAGTTTTCTGTGATACCCTAGAACCGAGGTCACTTACATTACCCTAAATTACGCTTATTTTTGAAATTTTTAATAAATTTTAATTGCTATATATTTTATCATTTTGGTTGAAACCGATATTCGAGGTCATAATTTTGACGATTGACGATTTAGGAAGAACGATGACGACTACGATCCCGATGGATGCCCAAATTTCTATGTTTATTGTCGTTTTATTGATATTATAATTTTTCGAGAATTTTACTTTCGGTTCGTGTTAAGTCGAGTCGGGTGAGTTTTATTGCTTTCCGGGTACATTTAAAGTGTCCTAAAAGTATTTTGGAGTGTTCGGGATGATCCCCGACTCCCGTAAAATTTTCCAAAATGACTAGTGAGTCATTCCCGTAAACTTGTGAGGTCGTTTTTACTTAAGGACAAAAGAAAGCTAAAATTGCACCCAAGGTCCCTCCCAATTTTACAAAAGGAAGAAACAAACACACACTAAACATATTTCACTTCAAAAAAAATTTCATCCCCTCCCTTTTCTCTCTTTAGGCCGGCGGC
Organism: Glebionis coronaria; assembly: GCA_025667525.1. NCBI lineage: Eukaryota > Viridiplantae > Streptophyta > Magnoliopsida > Asterales > Asteraceae > Glebionis > Glebionis coronaria. Next base: position 235,651,364 of record CM046881.1, read on the forward strand.
CAAAACCACCCAAACCACCACCACCGTTTTTTTTCTAGCTTGTTTTGATTAAAAGTAAGCTTAGACCACCTTTAATTACTTCATTCCCATCCTTTTCATGTACTTTAATCATACATGCATCCACAAAATTTTTTCCAAGAATCAATGGATTTTTCAAAGTGGGTTTTGATGTTAATTGGATGTATGCATGTTTAATTCATGTATATAGGATGTATAATCACTCAACAAATCAACCAAAATCAATTCGGTTGAGGGGTTTTGATCACCCAAACCCCACGACACAAAGGGGGTGTTTGGGGGATCATGTGATTGTTATTTTGTTCATGGATTTTGTATTTATTCTTGTTTTTAGATGTTTTTAAATGGGTAAAACCCATTGCATGTTTGATTTTGTGTTTGGGTTTTGAGATGGATTTGATAATTAGGGTGTTTAGGACTGATTAGTAGGATTGGGTATGATTAGGAGTGTTTAGGTTGAGGTCTAGTGTCGATAAATGGGTTTGGAAACGAGTGTTGGATTGATTTTGGGATAGGTAATTTTAGGCAGAAAGTTTGAAGTGTTTTCTTAACAATTATTTTGTAAACAGGTCTTGTGACTAGGATATAGTTGTAGACCGTCTTATTAGCTTCGATTTGGTATAAGATAGAGCTTACGACTCCTAACGAGTCAAAAGTTATGATGTTTTGAAAATCGTGTACCGGGAGATGAAAACCTTCATTATCCGAAATTATGCTTTGTTTTAGGTCAAATCCCGGGGACTATGGGTATAGTTTGGTAAATGGTCAAAGGTTGATTTTTGGTCTCAAACCTGCATATTTGAGTCTATTATTAGACTTAGGTGTCAAATGGGTCAATGGTATATTTTAAATGGGTCAAATGAGTCCGACTTGGTCAAAGTGCAAATTCAGTCCGAAAAACGTAGTTTTGGTAAAGTGTTGAGTAACGGGTCGTAAAAGCGGAAACTTTTAATGGGATTAAAAATGTGTTTTCTACAGGTCTTAAGGTATTAATTGAGAATTTTCCCAATTTTTATAAAAATGGTTAAGTCTAGTAAAACAGTCCGTACTTTTGGTAAGTACCGGCGAAAAATGTGTAAAAGGGAATAACGTTAATAACATGGACGAATGGTATAAAATGAGTAACACTTATTTGTTTGGTTTTGGTGTGAGTTGCAATTATCACAATTGACTAATATGTATGTATTATATACAGTACTTAAGGTTTATAAATGAGATTACTCATTACGCGTTATTGGTTTGATAGGTGTTGATTTTCCCGGGCATCCTCATCCTCGTCAGTGATCGTCACTCGAATCGTCGACTACTTTATATATAAGGTGTGAATTTATAGCCTCGCTTATTATTGTTTTAAATTGTTTTACCCGCGAGGGAAATGTATGCTAGTTTTCCAAAATGAACATATGTCATGAATGATTGTTGGACCCGAATGTTGCCTTAGAAATTGTGTTGAGTACCTAGTTGCAAAAGGCCCTAATTTCATGAACTATTAACTATTGTTTAATCCTAGCGTGGATTGAAAATAGCCGCTTATACAAAGTGATAGTACTATGGGGTTGACGACCCTATCCGAGACGAGGACTAGTACGTTGGGTACCCCCTGCGGACGGATAATTTGTGATAAGAGATAAGGTATATTTGCAACTGATGCCTTTAGTAGGGGCACTGGTTTCATCTGAATCACGACGGTAATTATTACGCGGGTGATTGAGTTAACGGATTAGTGTCATGAGCTTAAACACAATTGTCATAACCTTGAAGATAGATTGTTTGATCGACAAGTCTATGAATGATCGTGAATGATTTTTATTACACATATGTTCAAAATGAATTGTAAAACCTATGAATTCCACTCAACATTATTTGTTGACCAAATTTAGCATGTGTTTCAGGTAACCGATGAAGTGTAGCATGGAGCATGCATTGGATGGAAGTTGTGTGTGTGGCTTGGCGTCTACTTGTTTCTCCTCCCATTCTTACTTGAATATTTTAAATTTTATGTCATGTTGTTGTGAAAACTGTATCTTTTGGGGTTGAGATTCATGGGGACCGAAACGCAAACTCTGTTGTATCATTTGGGTTTGGAAAACCGTAGACATGTACATTTTTAACAATTTTTAATTTAAGATCAAACTTTTACGTCTCTTTGGAGTCGTTTGATATATCTTGTGTGCGATGATAGCTACCTAGCACCCAAATGTTGTAGTTCCGCTGCACATAGAATTTGGTGGGGTGTTAGAGATTGGTAATCAGAGCCATGAGTTATAGAGAACTAGGTCTTTTTGAAAATTCCTAAACTATAACTTTTGGTGTCGTAAGAAATTGTCCAAGCACACAACTATCCTGCATGGCTCCGGTAAGGTTTATTTTTGTATTCATGGTATTGATGTATACTTTTGAGTTGAAGTATATATGTGGGTATTTATTACGTAGATATTGAACTACTATATGTAAACGTTGAAATTATACGTGGAGTACCCGATACCGTAATTCTTGTATTACTTATGCATGAGCATCATATTATCGCATTTTGGGCATGTGTACCACCTTTGCATTGCATTTTCATGCATGTATTTATAAATATTGAATAGTAATCTTATGTACTGATAAGTGTGAAAACACTCATCAATAATGATCCATAAACCACTCAAAACACAGTCAAATACCTTACATTAAACTGTTAATTATCAGAATTACGCGTGTATTTGGTGTTTGTGTATTTTCAGGTAATATAGGTACATTTGAGACAAACACGAGCTTTCAAGGACTTATTTGATCAAAAGACGAAGAAAAAGACGAAAAGATGATCCAAGGACCTTATTTGCTAAACTTCCAAAGATCAAGGGCTTAAAGTGCAATTTTTACAAAGATAAAGGATAAAAGAAATTTGTTTAGAAGTGTTTAACCTACATTTGAAAAGATATTAAAAGAAAAGGACCAAATAGAAAATGGTGAAAAGTTTATAACTTTAATTTTGGTCCATTGACCAAAACCGGTCAAAACTCACAACTTAAACACGCGTCTTCTTCTTCCCCATTCAAGAGAGAGAAACGGTTTATATCTTTTTCATCTCCATAACCTGCAAACGAAAAACATGAATGATCCAAGGGTTTTCAGCCAAATATTAAAGAAGAGAAGATGTTCATCTCATTCTCCTCTACAAGAGGATACAACTTAATTAGATCAAGTCGCGAAGATAAAGAAACGCCCAATTTGAAGATGAAGAACGAAGAGTGTAAACCTCGTATTTACACGTGTCCATATTTGATTGGTGGAGCCACGTCACACCTTCCCACTCGACGGCTATAAAAGGAGATGAAGACTTCATTAGAAATCGGTTAGCTAGGTGTAGTTTTTCACACAGATAGATTAGAGTTAGGAGTAGATTAGATAAGATTTCTTTGCATGTTTTTAATCATTTTCAGTTTTCTGTTAATCAGTTACAAAGTTTGTTTGATTCAGTTGTAACCGAATGCTTCTATCACCATTAATGAATTCAAGCTTTCTTTTCTTATTCTATATTTTCTATTTCTGATTACGATTAGCAACGATTCTTACTCCATTAATGGATTCTTAAGTTTTCTTCTAAGCTTTCTAATCTTCTTTTCTTTTCTGTGATGTTCCGATTAAAAAGCAAACTTTCTTCATTAAAACTGTTCAATTTGTTAGTATAGAGAAATTGATTTGAGTTTTGTTAAGAGTTCTGTTAGTATTGAGAGTTAGTAAAAGTAGTAGATTGTTATAATGTTTACTGTTCACGGAGTAATTAGGCTGTAGAACAGTGATTTCTGAGTTTGTGTTAAAAAGTTTTGATATACAAGTCTTTGAGTTACTGTTCACTAGATTGTGAAGTCCATTAGAAGTTCTTTCCATAAGCTTCTGTAGGGATCAGTTAAATGGATAGCTGTATATCACTTTAGTTAGATTTTGATGCTCTACTGTTTCAGTTTGAATTCATTAGATTGCTGAATTAGTTTGGAGTTGTAATTGTTGTGATAATCAGATTTGTAGTTGATAATAAAGAGCGATAGTCGAAATCAGTTAGATGAATCAAGCTGTGCAACAATAGATCGATATCGGTCATATTTTAGAGTTTATGCAGGTTAGGAATCGAAAGATCTTGTCAAGTTTTTCTTTGCTTTATTTCAGATTTTGCAGGTTAACGGATTTGCAGGTTTTGGATTCAGTTTGGTGGTGTTTTGTTTTAAACCGGCTCAGCGCCGCGTTTCTCGTCTCAACGGTCTGGCTTCGGATGATTGGTTAAGCGAATTTTAGTTTTCTGCATTTAGTAGTATAGAACTGCGAGTATCTCAGTTGTAGTGTAGATGTGCCTGCGATTTGTGTAATATGACTTGTTTTTAGATAAATCTTACCTGATCTTGCTCAGTTCTTATATTCGAGTTGTAGTCGTTTATAATCTCTTGCGTTTAGTCTGTTGCCTACTGTGGGTCTTCTAACTAGTTAAACTCTTAATCAATTCGTTGAGATTTAGTGCTAGCAGTATATTGTTTAAATATGTTCAGTTCACATTAGCAATATAGCTAAGGATTTAAATAGTGAAATCGTGATCTGATAACTATGATATGATATAAAGTGGAATTAATAAAAAAATGATATAGATAAACTTCATTATAATATACTTTGACCATATGCAGCTTACTGATAAGTTTGTAGTTTTTTTTATTAAAGAAATTGGAAAGAAACAAATAAGATTCGATCTAGGAACCTGTTCCCCATTAGTTTAGTTAAAAGATGGAAGTTTGAAGTCTGTTTTGTTTTAATCAATAAGCTAGTTGTCTGATTAAATTTTGTTTTGTTATTTGTTGGACTATCTTAGTGTTGGGCTTATTAGTCTCATATTAGTTTAGATAATTGCCATTTTTTTACTTTAAGCCTAATTAGTGTAAATGTAGATACCATTAATATTGGGTCCATTTAGGAATTCAATTTGTTATACTCGGATTTTATTGGTCACTTTTATAAAATTTACATTTTAGGTTTTATAGAAATTGTATTAGTTTTACATAATTGTTAATTTGTTAGTTTTGTTAAAATTGCATTTTGTTGATTACTTGTATTTTGAGTTTTAAATGTTTTACGTGCAATTTGTTTTAGCGTAGTACGTATTATGTAGAGATTATTATTTTTACATTTTTTTTATATGCTTTTTCGTGCCAAGTAGAAATAGATTACCAAAATAATCTTTTGTTAACCAAGAACAATCAAGTCTTTGCTTAAAAACGTTATATCAATTCGAATCGAGCTGAGAAGACAACTACACTAAAAAACGAAATATTATGTACCCTCCAAAATTCTCTGTTATTGCAGGAATGGTCGAGGTACAGCCTAACGGAAATGGAGACGAATACGTCGTAGGACACGAAGGGGGAAATGTTGGAACAGCTGCCGAAGGACAAGCCGAGACGAACCATGTGCAAGCCCAGGACCTCGACCAAAGGAGAATGATGTTGAGTTTTTGTATACCCTTTAGGAAAAGGATAACAAAAGTGGCAAGTATTAAGTGTCGGTTTAGGAAAACCAAGCACTAATGACCAACTAAGTTCGTTCTCAAGGAGGCTAGTGTGTTATGTGTGTAATGATATGGATTAATTTGTGATTATATTTGAGAAAGAAAATTAGAAAAGGGATTAGAAGAGAATGACGGTTATGAAGACGGATTAAACTAAGTCTAAAAAGGCGTACACGTAAAGTCGTAAAACCACCAAAATTAAAATTTAAACCTAAAAATTTCTAAAAATTACCAAAAATCCCTAATAATATTCTAAGAGTTTACAAAAAATCAAAACTTGCAAAAACCTTTTAATTAATTAGATAATGACTTTTTAATGCTAATTAAAGCCCTAAAAATCAAAATTAATTATTAAAAAGCCCTAAACAAGATTTTCAAGTTTGTAAACCTCAAAAATACTCCAATTAAGCTAAAAACTATTTTTCAAAATTTTAAAACCAATTAAAACTATTTTTAAACAATTAAAAACTCCTAAAATCAATTAAATCTTAAATTAATTATAGAAAATGATTAAAAGACCTAAAAAATATTTGGAAAGTTGCAAAAATCCTAATTAAGTGTTTAGAACCTAGGAAAAATATAAAAACCTAGAAAATCAGACTTTTAATTTTTAATAATAAAATAATATTAAAATAATATTAAAAATCCAAAAATTATAAAAAATTCTAAAAACTTTCAAACTAGCTTAATTTAACCTAAATAACTCAGAAATGAAAGTGAAATTACCTAAATACCCCTATTGGGCCTAGAAAATGGGCCAAACCCAAAACAGTCCCTTATTGGGCTTAATTAAGGCCCATTAAGAAAAAGTGTTCAAAATAAGCCCAAAAAGCATAGGTTGACTCAAAATTTGATTTTAAACAAATTTTTCCAAAGGCCCAAAAGCTGAAAATGTGAAATAAGCCAACTTATAATAAGCAGCTTATTCTTAATGTGCTTTTGAGCCCATTAAGCCATAAGTTGTTGCCATAAGCTAAAATTTAACACACAAGCTTCTTTTGACCTAACAAAGACTTCTGCAAAAAGAATTTTCAAATAAGCCCACTTAATAAGCCATAAACAGTTCACAAACTTATTCACAAAATGACAAAATAGTTGTTTTTATGATCTAGACCACCTCAGAAGCTGATTCAAGTTGCAAAATGTTTCTTATGACAAAACTAAGCTTAATAACCAAAAACCTACTCAATAAGCACACTCAATAAGCTGGAAAATCAAATAAGCACTTATGTTAAAAGTCAAATAAGTTGGTTTTTTAGTAAAAAGTCAAAGTCAAAGTCCAATAAGCTCTAGTTTACTTAAATGGGTCAAATAATGAAGATCTATTACAAAAAATAAGTTGTTGCAAGTCAGAATAAGCTAGAATAGCTTATTGATAAGCTGATGACAATATTGCACTAGCAGGGGCTAGTTTTGGATGTTGAGCAGTGGAAACTTTTTCCACTGCTTGACTATTTTGACTTTTTGTCTTTAGTGACTTTTTCTTGGATTCAGATTTCACAAAGGCACCCAAATGTTCTTTGGATCAAAAGGAGTCAATAACAATCAAAATAACACAATTACTAACACCCAATTGATACAGTTTAATCAATCATTCATCAGACATGATACAGACATGAACAATAAGCAGTTAAGCACTTATGAGCAGTTTTAGCACAAATCAGCCAGCCAAATTCAACCAAATGCACACACAAGCTATTATAAACTCCAATAACCAAGTCTAAACAGGTTTCATGCACTGGTTCAAAGAATTAAGCAAGATTCAAGCAATGAAAGTTACTGATGAACACTAACACATGCATTTTTTACTTTTGCTGATGTATTTGACACACAAGCCAGATTCAACACTCCAAATCTTTCAAACAGGTTATATTAATGATGATTTAACAGCTTTTATCCCTAAACATGCATAAACTCTAGGTTTTCCCAAAATTTTAGGTCAAAAATCAGTCAACTCAACAAGATATAGCAATTTGTTTGATTCAAGGTTTCAAACTCAGAAACTTGCAGCAAAACACTCTCAAACAAAGGTATAGCATATACAAAGCATAAACAACACAAACTAACAACACAATAGCAAGATGCAAGCACAAACCAGTAGTCCCAAACACCCCTTTAACTTTTCCAAATCAAAATTTTCAAACACAAAGTGAGATTTCAGGCCAACCAAGCATCAATTAACACTCAAACAAGTATAATAAACAGATTCAAGCAAGAACAAGCCACAAAATTTACAAGAACACAAGTTTCATACAAATATCACCAAAAATCACAATTTAAGCAGATTTTGAGATTAAGTATGCAAACCTCATGGATGTACATCCACACCCACGAATTTTGAGCTTATGTGCTAGCAAGAACAAGCACAAGCTTCCACAATAAGCCTGCTAAGATTGAACAAGGGTTAAGCACAATATCATAAAAATCAGAAACTTTGAAAAACTTGATTGATGCAAACTTGTTACCCCACACTTGATTATCCCCAAGTTATAAGCCTCACCACACCTTAACCAACTCAGTTAGGATGCTATGATCAGCCCTATAGCCCAAGAATTCCAAGATTGGAACAAGACTTAGCAAAATATCAAGAAAATGAGGAAATATGCAAACTTTTGCACACTCCTCTTTTGAAAACAGGTTTTGAACTTCAAGAACTATCAAGCATATAACAAATGAAAGCAGTAAATAAGATTGGCCAATGACTTTTCTTCAAGATTTCAAACTCAATTTCATTAACTTTGAAAATGGGATTTATAGAAACTTGAACAAGGAAAAATCAAAAAGCAAACTAAAATGTGAAGGCCTAAGTGGCTTTATATAGCCTTACAAGTGACTGAGGAACAACTAAAAACTAAAAACCCTAATGGTTGAAGTCCCAAAAATGCCCTCTTGAATTTGAACTCATATGCTTCATGTGACTGATTCTTGGACGTATGTGAAGTAGATAGCTGTTGGAATTTGATCTAAGGGCTCAAACAAAGCTTAAAATGTAAGCTTGTATCTGGATGGTTGATTCTCTAGCTGGTTTTGGCAGTATCCCCTTTGGTGTGTAGCAGGGGAATCATGTGTGGCCCTTGGTGGTGATGTGGCAAGTGATTTAAGAGTTGGGTTATGATTAGAAGACTACTAATCATAATTCTGGAGGTGATGGAAGCTTAATTGTTGCTTAATCAATTTTACCCAATTTGTGTTCTTGAGTAAATAGTGGCACGTTTGATCTGATTTGGGTTTTAAAAATGGTGTTAAGCGCCAAAGGATTAAACTAATCCAAGATTAGTTATAACAGGTTTTTAGTGGAAGGTGACATGGAGAAATGGTGGATCTTCATTGGTGGAGAGAGTGAGTGGGGCACGTGTCACCCCACCACTGGTCTAGGTTACTTCTTTGTCTGCCAGCTTAACACCCTCATCTTTTATGAACTTGTCAAATGTATTCCAAACTTCTATCAACGCCATAATCAGCTTTGTCAACTTTTGCCCTTTTACATTTTTGGCCCAAAAACTTTTACAAAGTGAAATCAGGGGTAATTCTTGCCATTTTTGAATTCTTCAAGGGCTGGTTTGGTATTTTCTTCAATGATAATGGTCTAGACTTGTCTAATTGACATTTTGGGGGACTGAAATTTGCAAGTCTTGATGATTGAGGGACCATTTTTGCCAAATGTTGAAAGTTGAGGGTCCTTTGTGTAATTTTGGAATTTTTAAAGGACCAAACTTGTCATTTCTTGTACTTTGAAGGACTTTATGATGTGTTTGACTTTGTGGATGATATTGGTTGACAATTTAGCTTTGTTGAGGGGCTAAACTTGCCAAATCTTCAAAGTTAAGGGTCCTTTTTGTAATTTTGACAAACTTTAGGGACCTAACTTGTAATTATGAGGATACAAGGGTATAAAGTGTCAATTCTTCATAATTGGAGGACCCTTCTTCATAATTCTTCAAATCTTCAAGGGTTGATCTTGGGAAAGTCTTCATTAGGGCTTGGTTCATTGTGCGGCTTCGTTTCCCGTGTTCGTTTTTGCATGATTCTTGTGATCTTTTGTCATTATCTCAATATCCGTACCTAAAATACACAAGAAACAAACACAAGCATATATTTGGGTATTTTGATGATATTTAATGCATTTTAAGCCCTATTTGGACGATGAGACTATGTATAAAAGCAGTCTCATCACTCCCCCATACTAAACCATTGTCGTGCCCTCACGCAATGCTAGAATAAAGTATCAAAGCATCTCCAAAATTTATTTTATTCTCTTTATTAAATGATAAACTAGCTACACTACTACTATTACTACTACTTGCGTTATAGACATAATGTATGATTTTCATCGCAAAATGGGACGTTTAGGTTCATAGAATAAGAGCACGTGAATGCTTCGTTAGAAATAATTTCATCGTCCTTGATTTTCACCCCAATTCCATGCTAAGCGTGCAACGAGATCATTGTCATCATAAGTTAGTAATGCTAACACTACTCATATGCCCTAATCATGTACTTATTCTCCCATTATTCCTAAGTTGTATCTCTTATATTTTATTTTGTCTTGAATGTTTCACGAGGATACATTGTTTGACTTATGCGATAATATAGATTTAGGTCTAAAAATAGAGTCCTAACGGTGTAACTAAGACCATCAAATCAATAACCCCTCCTAATAGACAACGATGTTAAAAAATTAAGTTGACAAGAAGAATCGATAAACACGGTTTTATAACGGTTTTGAACATGAGACTTATTACCAAGACTTTTATACGCCCCCTAACGGAAGGGCCTTATTATCTTTGGTTTACCTCCATCTTTTATTCAACTTCGCCATGAAGCTTTTATTATGACTTCGGTCTTTCCTTGCCTTTTATTATCCGCCTCATCGGTGGTTTTATTAGCCAAAGACGTATATCCTCACGCTATAGCGAATTTTGGATCTTTAAAGCTTCGAAGATTAAGGCTTGATTCACTTTCAATTTTGCATAGATTTTAGGCCTTGTGGGGCTTCAAATTGTTTGCTAGATTTTGGTGAGCACTTGAAATCTTATTATTAGGTGAAGCTTTCGATTATTAGGGTGCCAATACTTCAAAACCGTGACGCTGGCGATACCTTAATGTCTTCCCAATTTAATTACACGGAAGCTACTAGAAAAGACTAGAAACCCAACAATCCTAACTAAACCGCTAAGTCAATATTTATTAAGAAAAAAATATTTACATGCGAAGGGAGAATAAGCAAACAACGAGAACACATGAGTTTTTGAAAGAATACGAGTACTCTACGTTTAGCATAGTAACTTATAATTAACTCTATCATTTCTCGTCCTCATTTAAGAGACTTAGCCTAATGTGTAGTTAAGGATTCAAAGCTAAGTGCTCAACACGCACGGTCGAGTCAAAAATTACTCTTATTCTCGCCATCGGAAAATCTACATTCGTGTCTTCAAACACTTATAAAACATGAGAAAAATTTAAAATTTGGCCATTTTTAGCCTTATTTTGCAACAAAACGATAAACAAAAAGATAAACTTTGGAAAGCGTGAAGGTTTGGCAAGGCAAGTATCTATTCACCCCCCCCCATACTAAAGTTAAACATTGTCCTCAATGTTTCGAGTCTAGGGGTGCAAACACCCCCATACTAGAGACGTAGTCGAATGCCTAATCTAGCATGGAAAGGGTGTAACCAATAAATTAATAGCCGTTTATGAAGTGTGCTAAAAACCTAAGGTTAGAACATCAGAGGATATATCATGGATATTGAGAAATGTCTCCAAAGCAAACGATCGAGTGCTCCCATAAAACGAACACGAGAGGCTCCAATCGTGAAGATCATGATCTAAAAACCACATATCACAAACAACCACGGAACAAAGGTTGGAAGGGCACAAATCCCCACACGTAAGCTACATTAGAAAGCAATAATATATACATAGGATAAGCATGGGACTCCCCCACGAGGCACCTCGTTTTTGATTACCGAGTCATGAGCTCGACTCGATCCCTTTAATACTAATTATCATTGGGGAAAGTGACTTGGTCGAGGTAGTTCAAGGATGGAACTTCCCCGCCAAAGTAGTGCTTCAACCTATGTCCATTCACCTTGAAGTTAGGACCATCATCTTGAGCTAGCTCGATGGTCCCATACGGAAACACTTGAGTCACGGTGAATGGACCGGACCAACGGGATTTCAATTTACCGGAAAAGATTTTCAATCTTGAATTAAAAAGCAAAACTTGATCCCCAATGTTAAAAACCCGGTTTTTAATTTTAGAATCATGTAACTTTTTAGTTTTCTCTTTATAAATCAATGAATTTTCATAAGCAATATCCCTCAATTCATCCAATTCATTTAATTGCATTTTCCGGTGTTTTCCCGCGGTCTCCATGTCATCATTACAATGCTTTAGGGCCCAATAAGCCTTGTGTTCTAATTCGATAGGCAAATGACAATTCTTTCCATACACCAGCTTATAGGGAGTGCACCCAATGGGCGTCTTATGAGCGGTCCTAAAGGCCCATAAAGCATCGTCCAACTTATCCGACCAAGTTTGTCGGTTTTCTCCTACGGATCTCTCCAAGATCCTCTTCAAAGCTCGGTTTGAAACCTCGACTTGCCCACTCGTTTGTGGGTGATAAGCCGTAGAAAGCTGATGTGTAACCCCATATTTCCTTAGAACCCTTTCAAATTGGTCGTTACAAAAATGGGTTCCACGATCGCTTATGATAGCACGAGGGGTTCCAAACCGAGAAAACAATTGCTTCAAAAACTTGACTACCACACGAGCATCATTGGTGGGCAAGGCCTTTGCCTCCACCCACTTAGATAGGTAGTCAACCGCAACAAGGATGTACTTATTACCACGAGATGATGGGAACGGCCCCATAAAGTCTATACCCCAAACGTCAAAGATCTCACACACTTGGATGATATTTTGTGGCATTTCATCTTTTTGTGAGGCTTTTCCTTGTCGTTGGCATGCATCACACGACTTCACAAGATCTTGTGCATCTCGGTAAATAGTATGCCAAAAGAAGCCGGCATCAAACACCTTTTTAGCCGTGAGATTAGCACCGTGGTGACCACCCGTGGGTCCCTCATGGCAAGCTCTAAGGATGTTAGAAGCTTCGGTGCCAAAAACACAACGTCGGATGATTTGATCCGCACAAGTTCGAAACAAGTAAGGGTCGTTCCAAAAGTAGAACTTGACGTCACGAAAGAATTTTCGTTTTTCTTGAGTCGTCATACCTTAATGATGAAGTCACCCGCATGGTAATTTGCAAAATCCGCAAACCATGGGGTGGAAGAATCAAGCTTAGATTTCACTACACCAAGTGTTTCGAGCGGAAATGTTTCGGTGATTTCCTTGGGCTCGTAAACACTTTGGTGAGGATCTTCCAAACGAGAGAGATGATCGGCCGCTAGATTCTCGGCTCCTTTTTTGTCAACGATTTTGTGATCAAATTCTTGAAGGAGGAGAATCCAACGAAGTAATCTAGGCTTAGCATCTTGCTTTGCCATGAGATACTTAATAGCCGAATGGTCCGTATACACTATGTATTTCGTCAAGACGAGATAAGGTCGGAATTTCTCAAATGCATACACCACGGCAAGGAACTACTTTTCTGTTGTAGTGTACTTAAGTTGAGCCTCGGTCATCGTCTTGCTAGCATAGTGAATAGGCAAGAAGTGCTTATCATGACGTTGCCCCAAAACGGCCCCAATAGCGTAATCACTAGCATCACACATAAGCTCAAAGGGGAGGTTCCAATTGGGAGCAACAGGAATGGGAGCTTCGGTAAGTTTCCTCTTAAGGATTTCAAATGCTCGTACACAATCTTCGTCGAAGACAAAACGTGCCTCTTTTTCAAGAAGATGTGTAATAGGTCGAGAAATCTTTGAAAAGTCCTTGATGAATCGACGATAAAAGCCCGCGTGGCCTAGGAAACTCCTAACTCCCTTAACGGTTTTGGGATGAGGTAATTTGGCGATGACGTCTACCTTAGCTTGATCTACCTCAATCCCCGCTTTCGAGACCTTGTGCCCTAAGACGATTCCACTCTTAACCATAAAATGACATTTTTCCCAATTGAGCACAAGGTTGGTTTCCTCACAACGTTTCAACATTCTCTCAAGGTTCGAGAAACACGAAGTGAAAGAATCACCAAATACGGAAAAGTCATCCATTAAGACTTCCATCGTCTTCTCGATCATATCATGAAAAATAGCCATCATGCATCGTTGGAAAGTTCCCGGTGCATTGCAAAGTCCAAATGGCATTCTACGATAGGCAAACGTTCCATATGGACACGTAAACGTAGTTTTTTCTTGATCACGAGGATCGATGGGAATTTGGAAGTAACCGGAAAAACCATCTAAAAAGCAATAAAAATCGTTTCCCGCAAGACGCTCCAACATTTGGTCCATGAAGGGCAAGGGAAAATGGTCTTTTCGAGTGGCTTCATTCAACTTTCGATAGTCAATGCACACTCTCCATCCGGTCACGAGTCTAGTGGGAATCAACTCGTTGGCATCGTTTGGCACAACGGTCATCCCTCCCTTTTTAGGGACACAATGAATAGGACTCACCCAAGTGCTATCGGAAATAGGGTAAATCATTCCCGCGTCAAGGAGTTTAAGGACCTCCTTTTTGATGATGTCGTGAATTTTGGGGTTCACCCTCCGTTGACTTTGGATTGTGGGCTTGAAATCCTCCTCCATTAAGATTTTGTGGGTACAAAACTTGGGATCGATTCCCTTAATGTCGGATAACTTCCACGCAATCGCACCTTTGTGGTCCTTTAGAACATCGACAAGTGCGGTTTTTTCATCATTCGAAGATCCTTCGCAATAATAACCGGCAACTTGTCGTCCTCCTCCAAATAGACATATTCGAGGTGAGGAGGTAAATCTTTCAACTCAAGGATAGGTGGCTCCTCAAGTGAAGATTTGGGTTCGATACTCATAACCTCCTCGGGTGGAGGAAATGGGAAATCGTTAAGAAAATCCTTGATAATCGAGAAGTCCTCATCGTTGTCGAGGTCTTCGTCACAAGTACGTGGAACATTGCATTCTTCCAACGTAAAACCACCACCTTCAAAAGGAGTGAAAGTTGGTGTCGAATTATCAAGAATTGGATCCAACATAGTGGGATTGCCACTAGTATCTTCATCACCAAAACTTAGAACTTCTTGTGAAAATTCCTCGCAAACCACGTCAATCATATCAACGAGGTTTATGGTTGCAACAGAATAAACATGAGAAATTTGAGAGTTTTGAGTTGCGTTTATAACAAGTTCCTCGTCGTTGAAACGTAAGGTGATCTTTCTAGCATGCACATCAATCAAAGCCATAGACGTATCTAAAAACGAACGACCTAAAATGAGAGGAACTTGAGGATCCGTGGGGATATCAACAACGATAAAGTCTACGGGATAGTAGAACTTCCCCACTTTCACAAAAACGTCTTCCGCCAAACCACATGCGGGAATTGTGGAATGGTCGGCCAACTCGATAGACATTAGTGAAGGAGTAAGATTAGGAAGATTGAGCGACTTGAAGATTGAAAGTGGCATCAAGTTAATGCTAGCACCAAGATCGGCCAAGGCAAAGCATTCTTCCATGTCTTGGATTGCACAAGGGATCAAAAATTTACCGGGATCACCGACTTTTTGAGGTATGCGATTAAGATAAACCGACGAACAACTAGACAATTGGTGCAATTTCTCCTTGTTGTTCAACATACTCTTAAAGTTAGCGGCAAATCGAGGCTCATGACCAAAGCATCGGCGAAACTCACATTAAGGTGCAAATCACGAAACATCTTCATAAAAAGCTCAAATTGGTAATTGTCGCGCTCTTGACGTTTCTCCTTCCTAAGTCTCGATGGATAGGGCAAAGGTGGTGTGGGTTGAGGCATAGTAGGCATAGCCTTTGGAATCTCGGGTTCCAATGATGGTAATGGGTAAACCGTAGGTGTGGCATGAGCGGTACTTCGTGGGATTGGGACATGCTCCTTTTGGACCACTGTTGATCCCAAACTTAGATCGATTAGCTTTGTGTATACGAGATTAGATCAAGTACTACACGTAGAGAAACCTTTGCTTATGAATAAAGTAACAAAGTGTTATGCGGAATTAACACTTGATCTAAAACACAATGATGTTAAACAAACTTTCACTTGTATTAGAATAATCGTGTTGATTACAATGAAAGGTTTAACTTGCGAATACTATGAAAACTGATATATGACTTTAACCTAAAAGACCTTCTTTTATAGAACAAGAAGTCTTGTACAATAAGCTATGAATCAACTATTCTAGGTAAAGATAATAATAGAAAATACAATGTCGTGCTTATCTTCACCATACATAAATAAAGAAACAAATAAACAAAAGATATTCTATCAGTGTCATCTTCAAGGCTGTCAGCGTTGACTTCTATCAGCGTCCAAAATCAATCTATCAGCGTTGACTTTCTTCTTATCAGCGTTTGGTGATCTGACCCATATTTTATTCCCAACAATCCTCCCCTAAACTTGATATCCATACCAATGATCAAGTTTCTGAATAAAAACTAAAGGCTTAGGAGGAATCTTTCAATAACTTCTTATGTTGGTGATAAACATATCTGATCAAGTCCTTGGCCACATCACTCGTATAATCAATCTCCAAGGGTGTCTCTAGCATCTTCTCCAATACTTCTTTGGACAAGAAATAGTCAGCATCCACAAGCAAATATTCTGAAAACTTTGTAGAGCTCATATGAAATACACCACAAGTAGAATATAGCCTCCAATGAAGATTACTGAGATCATCTTCAAGATCCTTCCAAATGGCAGGATCTGCTTCTTTTGGACCACACAAAGTCATAAATGTGTTCCAAAGTCTTATTCCATTAGCTGAAGTAGGTGCTTCAGCTGTATACTTGGCCTCTATTAACCTCCATAGATGCACCAAGTCTTCCCTGTCTATGCTTGCAAATATAGAAATAACTGAAGTGAAAGTATGTACCTCCTTTCCAAATCGTCCAACCTTCCAAAATCCACACTCATCTTCATCAAAACTGATAATTGGATTTCTGTCATCTAGAGGTACCACATTTACCAAATCTGAAGCTTCCAAGGGAGAAAGCTTGAGATGTTTCCTTATAACACCTTCAGTTGGAAAATATACATCCATGTCTTTAGGAAATTGAAAAGGATCTCCTTTCTTCACTGGTCTTTGAGCAATCCTTATTTCCTTTTGAATTTTCATCTCCTCTGCAAGCTCTTGTTTTCTTTCTTCTGAAAGAAACTGGTAGACATTCTGTTCTTGCACCTTCCTCCAAATAGGATGTGCCCTATACTCTAACTCCTCAAAAGACAAGGCCAGCAACTTCTTTGATGTCCAATTAGGCTGATGACATCTAAGCAACTTATAGTACAACTGCCTTCTATCTCTTTTGAGCCAGGTCTTGACCTCTTGTGCATTAAATCTCATAATCACCTTTATGTCTTCTTGTACCCTAAGAAGAACTTCCAACCCCCAAATTTGATCTGATAAACTCATACCTGGGTTGTCCATCACCTGGTCTTCCCAAGCATGGTACATTCTGGTGATTTCTGGTAGGTCCCAATCAACCTGATTCTTCAACTCACTCAACCTTTCCTTTGCTAGCTCATCTCCATATTCAAGCCTTTCTGGATCTTCAATAATTTGAATGCTTGAATCTGAGCTATCTCCTTCTTTATCATCACCACTTTCCTCCTCACTCTCAGAAACAACAAATGGTGATCTTCTACTTCTCCTCAAATCTCTTTCCACAAGTTGTGCAGCCAACTGTTCATCAAATGCTATTTGTGCTGCATCTTTCTTTGGAACATCTTCTTCAATCAAAATACCTTTACCTTTGTCTTTTGGATCAATAATTGGTAAAGGAGAAGAAGAAACCTGTGTGGACACATCTTTGATAATTGTTGATGGCTGGAATACATCAAAACTACCTGCAACTTTGTCAGCGTCCAAGTTGCTCCTATCAGTGCCACGATTACCTTTATCAGCGTTGGATGTGTCAGCGTCCAAACCTGTATCAGCGCCCAATGTTTCTTTGAAAGATCCTTCCAAGTTCTTTGGTGTCATCTTGGATATATCAACAACTGGATGCTTCTTCAAGTTGGTGAGAGCTTCAGCAATCTGCAAAGATTCACTAAATTGTGAACTCTTTTCTGAACTCTTTTCACTAGCTGTGTGAATCAACTCATCCTCCTCATCCTCTTTTTCCTCCCCTTTGGAAGATTCCTCCATTAGACTCCTGCTACTTGGATTCTCCAAAACAGTTACTCTCTCCCTCAAAGCTTGGAGTTCTCTTCCCTGGCTGTTGACAGTTTGTACAAGACTGACATTTTGCTTTTGCAAGCTAATGACAGCCGCCGTCAATTCAATTATGGTCATAGGTTCCAATCTGCCCTCAGCTAGAATGGGAATTTGACCTCCCAAAATAGAATCATGGGGCATGGATGAGGTCTTAATGATGTTGGGACTGTCTTGACCAGCATCTAAGCCTGTGTCAATAGCCCCAGCCTCACCCATTTCACCAGCCACACTTGTGGAGGTGGTTCTCTCTGCTACAAGGCTAGGATCACTAGAGGAGAACACTCCAGTAACCCTTTGGCGTTTAGTCAACCTAGATTGTAATGGGGTATAAGATGAAGTAGATTGTGTGGGTGTGGGTTGATTAAGGGGTGTTTGGGATTGTTCAGGAAGTGTATCAGTGTTGGGATTGGCTGTGTCAGCGCCCATATTTTGAGTGTCAGCGCTGGGTTGGTCAATGGCCATGTGTTCTGGTGAAGGTGATGGTTCATGAATAGGCTCAAGTTGGGGTTCAGGGCCTGGTTGTGGTTGAACAGCCTGAATTACTTCAAGCATGGGTTGGGTAAGAGGTATGGGATCGTTTGTGGAGCTCATTTTAGCAAAAATGGTTTTCTGTTGTTTAGGGATCTCATAAAAAGTGTCATGATCCCTAGAACAATATCCTTGTAAATCAAAGACCATTTGCAAAAATCTAGGGTAAGCCAAAGTCATTTTACTTCCCTTGTTTTTACACATCCCTTCAAAAATCATTTTTGAAAAATTATACTTAAGCCCACGTGTTATACAAACCAAAGCACTTGCAATTGACCTGTTTATTTCATTAAAAGAAGTACATTTTGGACTTAAGCATTGTAAAAGGACATGTATCAAATATTTCCAGTCAGAGGGAAATTCCTGCTTATGATATTTATTTAAAGTGACATCAGCAGGAATAGGATAACCTAATTCCCTAAGACCCTGTTCTATTGTTGCTATGGCAAGAGTAGTCACACCATCAGCGTCATCAAGACGCAAAGCTTGGCGAACCAAAGCTTCAGTGACCACCCATGTTCGTCCATGAACAGTAGAGGTTAATGTAGTCACTCCATTAGTTGTTGTGGAACTAACATTGTTCCAAAACTGTCTAATGTGTGCGACAGGGACTAATGGTGTATGAGAAAGTGCATACCTCAATGAAGATGCATTTAAAAATGCCACCATCTGTGAATACTGAGGAAATAAAGCATCATCAGCAGTCAAGTAAGCGATCATATTGTGTTGGCTCTTGAACTCCAATGTTAAATTCTTTGAGTTGAATTTTGGTGCCATGATTTAAAGCTGTTTAGGTTATATGAGATGGGAAAAATCTAGGAGGAAAAGTGTTAGACAAGAAAATATGAATACCCAGAATAAAAAGATTAGCCAAATTTATAGGAGAGATGCATGATTTTGATTGGTCAAAAATGAGGCGGTTATATTCAAAGAGCAATCATGAAAATCTTGAATCAAATATAACTTATCTCATGCATTAATTAAAAGTAACTTCTCCCCAAAATTACGGCCAAAGATTAGTCAAAAAATAACAACTGGGTAGGGCCCACTAGGTGTCAACGGTCAAAAATAGCCCATCAGCGCCCAACGGCTATATTTTCTTGTCAGCGTTTGCCTAAAGCCTTGTCAGCGTCACAATTGGACGTAACAGCGTTTGGAGAAAAACTTGTCAGCGTCTAAAAAGTAAAAATAAAAATATTTAAAAAGAAAAAGACCTTAACAAAGTAATTTATCCTAAGGGAAATATCATACAAGTTGATAATAATTACTGGGCGGCAAGCACTGTCCATTTATACACACTTGCATAAGCAAGATAGACACAAATGTCCTCTAGAGTCCCTTGCTAACCAAAATACTTACCAACAAAGTTATTTCATAAAATTCTTTGTAACTCCCAGGTAAACCCATATCCAAAGTATTCCCAAGTCTCCCATCAGACCATAACCAATTCTAAGTCAGAAATGTCTTGGCAGCATGCAAAGTTGATATACTATGCATGCTACAGTGCCTCATGGTTTAGTAAAACTAACCCATACTCACCTGTGGACACAATCTAGAATTGTGATGAGAGTATTCTAAGAATACCCAAGAGTCCTAAAGGTTCCTTAAACCTCCCCTCAAACTATGATACATGAGTTCTCAACAATATATATGAACATTAAAAATTTATGTCAAGATAGGAATATAAATATTCCAACCATCATCCATAAATAAAAACATGTCCAAATAACTCTTCAAAGATCCATAAGCAACTCTGTATCCAATGGCATAAAGCTACCATTACCTGCACATTTAGATGAAAACCACAAAACTAACATATGTTGCTAACAGCGTCCCGACAACACTTATCAGCGTTGAAGGAACTCTTGTCAGCGTTAGACCATAATATCTCCAATAACGGCAAAATAACACTTGACAGCGTTACATTTACCTTTGTCAGTGTTAGAAAAATAATGTGGAAAATCTAAATCATCACAAAGACCAATAACAATGCATTATCCTGTACATACTTTTACAAAAATGTTCCAAAACACATATTAAGTGAGATTAACCATTCCAATATTTGTTACCAAATATTGAAATCTTCCAGCATCAAAAGGTTTAGTTAATAAATCTGCTACATTATCATCAGTATCTACCCTATCTGGTTGTATTAAACCTTTCTCAAAGCAATCTCTTATAAAATGATGTCGAATTTCTATGTGTTTGGTTTTAGAATGATGTACAGGATTTTTAATAATGCATAAAGTACTGTTATTGTCTACAAAAATCTTGGTATGCATAAAATTATACCCATAATCCAACAGTTGGTTCTGAATCCATAAGACTTGTCCACAACAAGCAGCTGCAGCAACATATTCTGCTTCAGTTGTAGAGTTGGCCACCACTGTTTGTTTCTTGCATTGCCAAGATATTAATCTGCTCCCAAGAAACTGGCATCCACCAGTTGTGGATTTCCTATCAAACTTGTCACCACCATAATCACTGTCTGAATATGCAATAAGGTCCAAGGGAGAATCTTTTGGGTACCATAATCCAAGATCTGGATAACATCTTAGGTACCTAAAAATCCTCTTCACAGCAAAAAGGTGACATTCTTTGGGAGTCACTTGATGGCGTGCACATGCACACACAGCAAACATGATGTCAGGTCTTGAGGCTGTAAGATACATCAATGAACCAATCATTGATCTATAGTGCCTAACATCCACATCCTTTCCAGCTCCAAGTTTTCCCCAGGGGTGTTGTCTGTCCATAGGAGTAGAAGCCTCCTTCTCATGTGGAGAAAAACCATACTTCTTCAAGATTTCAGCTACATACTTGTCCTGGGAGATGAAGATACCATCTTCTTTCTGCTGAACTTGTAAACCTAGAAAGAAGTTCATCTCACCCATTGCACTCATCTTGAATTTATCTGTCATGAGCTTGGAAAATTCCTCACTCATTTTTGGATCAGTAGATCCAAAAATGATGTCATCAACATAGACCTGCACAAGTAACACATGTTTTCCTTTCTTCTTTGTAAACAGTGTCTGGTCTATGGTGCCCCTCTTGAAACCATTTTCCACCAAGTAGGTGGACAATGTACCATACCATGCTCTTGGGGCTTGATGAAGGCCATACATTGCCTTCTTTACTCTATAAACCTTGTCTGGATTCTCAGGATCTTCAAAACCAGGAGGCTGCATTACATAAACCTCCTCAACAATTGTGCCATAGAGGAAAGCACTCTTCACATCCATTTGATAAACAGTAAAGTTCATGCAAGAAGCATAAGCTAAGAAAATTCTGATAGCTTCAATTCTTGCAACTGGAGCAAAGACTTCTTCATAATCAATTCCTTCCTCTTGTGTATAACCCTGAGCTACCAAACGTGCCTTGTTTCTGACCACAATGCCTCTTTCATCTTTCTTGTTCCTTAGAACCCATCTTGTCCCAATTGGTCTCACATATCTAGGACAATCAACCAGCTCCCAAACATCCTGTATAGCAAATTGGTGAAGCTCATCCTGCATTGCTTCCACCCAACTTGGTTCCTTAAGAGCATCAAAAATTTTCTTGGGTTCTTCCTGTGACAGAAAACAGGCAAACAAACATGCTTGTACAAGAGGGGTATCAACCTTCTTGTGGATATTGGCAATAAATCCACCAAGACCTTGATGGGATCTTCTTGTCTGTACTGGAGCCATAACATCACCTATGATTTGAGATGTGGGGTGATCTTTAGCTGTGGAAGTGAGAACTCCTCCTTCAATAACTCTGGTGTCCTCAATTTCACGCTCCATGTTGCCAATATCTTCTTCAGATTCTTCTTGATCAACAGAGATCTCTTCATGGACATTAGAAGGTCCACCCTGTTCAAAATGAGAAGAGAAAAGCTGTGTAAAGGTATCTCCAAAGTCTGAACCTTGCTTGTCAGCGTTAGGGCTAACAGCGTTTGAACTGTTGTTGTCAGCGTTGGAGCCATCAGCGTCTGAATTGGTCGTGTCAGCGCTTGATTTCCCTTTGTCAGCGCCTGAAGAATCATGCATGTTTGTAGTTGGTGGTATCTGAACACCACCATTATCTTTCCTCGCAGCAGTAGCAGCAGCATAATACTCATCTGTCCATATAGGAAGTGTAACAAATTCTTGTGTGGGAGATGATATAGCTGCTGGTGGTCCATCCTCCTTAGCAACCTGTATACCTGAAACATTACCAATTCTCTTTTCCAAAACACTTGAAGTTACCTTCACAATGTCTGGATCAGTAACAGGCATATAATTTAAAGCTCTAGACAAAGGTTCTAAGTCAAACAACCAATTTGGACCACTCTCAGGATCACTAGGTTTACTTTCTAAAAACCTAACATGTACCTTTTCAAGTATACGTTTTTCCTTTTTAATGTAAACCCTATATCCTTTACTCTGCACTGAATAACCCATGAAGTAGCCTTCATCACCTTTTGAATCAAATTTACCTAGGGCCTCACTAGTTTCTAACACAACTACATGACAACCAAAAGGCTTCAGAAAACCAATATTTGGCTTCCTTCCCCAAAGTAATTCATAAGGTGTCTTATTATGTATCTTGTTGACCAATGCCCTATTTTGAACATAGCAAGCTGTGTTAACAGCTTCAGCCCAAAAAGCTATAGGAAAGTGGGCATCAGCCAACATGGTTCTGGCTGCTTCAATAAGGGTCCTATTCTTCCTCTCAGCAACTCCATTTTGCTGAGGAGTTCTAGCTATGCTGAACTGCCTAGTAATCCCTTTCTTGGCACAAAAATCATCTAATAACTGATTTCTAAACTCACCCCCATTGTCACTTCTAATAATTTTGACCTCATTACCATTCTTCTTTTCAATTTGGGTAATGAAATTAATCAGACTTAGGGCAGTTTCACTTTTCTTAGCTAAAAAGAAAGTCCATGTGAACCTGGAGTAATCATCAGTAATGACAAAACAAAATGATTTACCCTTCAAACTCTCTATATTAGTAGGCCCAAAGAGGTCCATATGCAATAAGTGAAGGGGTTTAGAACTAGAGTGCACCTGTTTAGACCTGAATGAGACCTTGTGCTGCTTGCCCTTAAGGCATGCAACACAAGAGTGGTCATTGTGGAAAGCCTTTTCAGGCAAACCATCAACTAAACCAAGCCTCACAAGTCTATTAATATTCTTAAAGTTTATGTGCCCTAGTCTCCTGTGCCAAAGATTACTTTCATCTACTGAGGCCTTAGCATACAGACATGACATTTTATTATTTACCTTAATTCCATTAAGATTCACATTATATATGTCTTTATGCCTTGGTGTTCTAAAGTCTATGTATTTCTCATCAGGGAGCTTATAATCTTTGCTTAACACCAAGCACTCAGTATCTGTGAAAAGAACCTTATTTTTGTTATCACACACTTGTGATACACTAAACAAATTATAATCCAGGTCTTTCACCAAGAAGACATTATCAAACCTTAGATTGTTGGTGACAAGGGTTCCTTTTCCTGTGATTGTGCCGTAGCCACCCCCAAAGTATACCTTATCACCATCTTGAATAGGAGAGAAATTGGTCAGATAGTCTTCCTTTCCTGTCATGTGCCTTGAGCATCCACTATCCCAGTATCCATAGTCATTGATCTTCTTCTGAATGCCCTGCACATAAAGAAAACACATTAGTTTTCTTTGGGAACCCAAGCCTTAGAAGACTTGGATTCATTTGGTTGTTCAACAAGAACAGACTTGGTTCTCATAACAACCCCATTTTCATCCCTGTTTGAATGAAATTCCCAGTTAACCCCAATTGGTGTTGACAATGCCTTAGAAATATAATGAAACCTGTTGCATGTCATAGAAATACCAGTATTATTAGGGTTCTGGTCTTGTTTTGGTCTCCATGTTAAGCTAGTAGAGGCTTTAGACCTATTTCCCTGTGGCTGCAAATACCTAGGTTTGTCAGCGCTGAAATTTCTCTTGTCAGCGCCCCGATTGCTCCTATCAGCGTTGTACCTAGGGTTTGCTACAGGAACCCATTGCCTATTTGACCAAGTATTTGACTTTTGAAAAGGTCTTAGGCCTTGTGTGTTAGACCCTCTAGAAAAGAATGGGGCTGGTCTAACAACTTGTGAACTGTTGTTCACAAAGGTATTGGGTCTGACAGTGTTTGACCTATGTTGACTTTTGTCAGCGCTGAAATCTCTCCTGTCAGCGTTGACATTGGAAGCATTGACACATTTGTAGGCCAAATGTGAGAAGCTACCACATGTATAACAAGCTTTTCTAGACATAGTCTTAGGTCTAGAGGCAAAGAAGCCTGTTCCATGATTACTTACTTGGCTTTTTGGTGACCTAGAATTTCTATACATCTCTGCATATTTAACACTAGGTTTTCTAACATTTTGTGGGCCAAGGTCAACAGGTTTGCCAGTGGTAGGGTGTGTGATCTTAATAGGTTTAGGATCATAGGACTCCACAATTGGTATCATGTTTGGTGTGGGCTCATTTGGACTTTCACACAACAATCCTCCCTTAACAAACAAGGTGTGGTTAGCTTTCTTCCACTCTTCTAGGTCAGTCAGCTTTTGCTGATATTCCTCAACTGGGGAAGTCACTCTAGGTGGAGGAATAAATTCCTCCTCTTGGAATTCTGGCAAGCCAGTCCAAGATAAGTCCTTTGATTGGACACCATAGAAATCCCCAGCTGGTGGTGGAACAACAGTATAATTATTCATCCCAATCCCACTCATATCCTTAGAGTCTCTTTGTTTACTAACACACTCTCCTAGGGATTGTGTGGCCTTATCAAATCTCTGGATTTTAAGACTCACATTATCTTTGTTTTTGTTAGCCTCCTCTAACTGAGCTATCAAATCAAGATTAACCCTATTTACAATATCTTGAACATCCTTACTCTGATGTAACTCATGTTTTAAGATATTTATTTGATCCTTTAAATCAAACTCCATTTTCTTATACTCAGTTACTGTCTTTTCTGTTTGGGTAAGAGCAATTTGATAGTTAGATAATTTGCACCTTAGAGTACTTGCTTCATCTAATAACTTAACTATCTCTTGTTTTGACTTTTCAGTATTTAAACGACAACCCTTAGAACAGAAAGCATCATCATATACCTCATTATCTGATGAAGAGGAGGAGTGTGCCATGAGAGCATATTCAGCATGCTCTTCTTTAACTTCAGCAACCAAAGCTCTGTCCTCTTCCTCATTCTTAGCCATCCAGCTCCAATCCCATTCCCCAACGCCATCAATTTGTTGAACAGCAACCATGGCCTTGGGATCTGGGTTCTTAATCATTTGACTAGAAGGCTTCCCAGCATCAGATCTCCTTGGAGATCTACATTCCCTCATAAAGTGCCCCATCCTATGACAGTTGTAGCACTCCACCTTGGACTTGTCAAATCCAGCAACATCCTTAGCATTAAAGGTCATCTTCTTCTTGAACCTTTTATTGAACCTGTTTGCTCTTAAACTTACAAGAGCCATAGTCCACTTTATATCCATCTCTTCCAATTGTTCATCACTTATCTACTCAAGATCTTCATAAGTGATCCTTGAATCACTAGGCAAAGAAGCAATGAAGGCACACACAGTATCAAGATCAAAACCAGCAGGTTTAATTCTATCAGCGCCATGATTGTATGTGTCAGCGCTTGAGTACAAAGCGTTGACAGGGTATGATCCAGCGCTGACAGATTGGCATCCAGCGCTGACACCTTGAGATCCAGTTGCTGAATGTCCATAGAAGTTCATGGAATCAAATTGGCCTTCACTTTGTGAAAAGAAGGCCATGTTGCTGCTGGAAGATTTGTTATCACTCTCCAATTGCCATTCATTCTCCAACAGCCTTAACTTGTTGAAGATGTCATCAAACCTGGAAGTCTTGTGGGTGTTATTGACAAGAATAGATCTTGTCTCAATCTTCCATACATCACCAAGGCTTTTGAGAAACGTAGCATTCAATTCAGGATCATCAATCTGTTTTCCCATGAAGGCAAGTTGACTTGTGATGTCAAGAAGTCTACTTCTCACACTGCTGAGATTCTCATTAGGTTGAGCTTTAAAGACAGCATACTCATGCAAGAGTTGCTTCTTCTTTTCTTCTTTTGTGTCAGCATTGCCACCATGTGCTACTTCAAGAGCTTCCCAAAGCTCTTTTGCAGAATCAAAACGTTTGTACTTATGCTGATTCTCATGACCTAGGGCATGTTTCAAGATGTTCAAAATTTTCATGTCCACCCTCTTCTTGGCTATGTCTTCAACAGCTACCGCTCTCCCATCATCAGGCTTTTCCACTTTATCAGCTTCTGGACAATTAGGAATAGCTGACCTTGCCTCAATAGCAGCAGTAATCTTTGCTGCTTTATCGAATGTGTTCCCATATTCGATAATTTCCCAAAGAGTGTAGTCATGAATAGCTATGTATTGCTCAAAATTGGACTTCCAAAGTTCAAAGTTCCTGGCATCAAACATGGGAATTTTGATACTAGGATTTGAGAAGTTGTTTTGTAGCAAAGCAGGAGGTTGATTTGTGCCAGACATGGTGTTTTTAGGGTTTTGAGATTTTAGGGTTTTTAGGGTTTGGTGTTTTAGGGTTCTGCGTTACTTAAAGATCAAAAGTTTCTCAACCAGGCTCTGATACCACTTGTTGATCCCAAACTTAGATCGATTAGCTTTGTGTATACGAGATTAGATCAAGTACTACACGTAGAGAAACCTTTGCTTATGAATAAAGTAACAAAGTGTTATGCGGAATTAACACTTGATCTAAAACACAATGATGTTAAACAAACTTTCACTTGTATTAGAATAATCGTGTTGATTACAATGAAAGGTTTAACTTGCGAATACTATGAAAACTGATATATGACTTTAACCTAAAAGACCTTCTTTTATAGAACAAGAAGTCTTGTACAATAAGCTATGAATCAACTATTCTAGGTAAAGATAATAATAGAAAATACAATGTCGTGCTTATCTTCACCATACATAAATAAAGAAACAAATAAACAAAAGATATTCTATCAGTGTCATCTTCAAGGCTGTCAGCGTTGACTTCTATCAGCGTCCAAAATCAATCTATCAGCGTTGACTTTCTTCTTATCAGCGTTTGGTGATCTGACCCATATTTTATTCCCAACAACCACCACCTCGGGTTCTTCCTCAATTGCTTCCTCCATAGGAGCAATTGGTTGAGGAGTCGGCTCCTTAAGTGTCTTACCACTACGTGTGGTAATCACTTTCATCTCACCCTTAGGGTTGGATATGGTGTTGCTAGGAAGACCACTTGACGACGGTTTACACATTATTGCCTCAAACATAGACGATATTTTATCTTCAAAATTAGATTGCCTCAATACGGCTTCGGTTTGCCTTTTCTCGGCCTTAATCATCTCTTGTTTAATCTCATGTTGCCCTTGTTCCATCTTTTGTTGGTTTTGTTGCAACCTAGTGACATTTCCTTCCATCTTGTTGGTGTGGATTTTAAGTTCATTAGCTAACTCATTTTTCAACTCTTTCTTCAAGTCGTTTTTAAACTCGGATCTTAGGCTAATGATTTCTCTTTGAATGTTGTCAAACCTAGCATCATTCCCACTAGCATATTCAACAAACTCACTTGGAAGATCTTTCAATATTTGCAAACTTTTGTTGTTATTTTGAAAATCATTTTTGTTTGAAACTTGATTATTAGCCCCTTGATTCCCATAGTTTCCCTTGTTGTAATTGTTCTTAAAACCAACTTGATTGTTGCGATAGTTGTTGTTAGCATTTTGATTTGAACCAAAACCCGGTGGAGTCATTTGATTAGAGCGGGAAACTTGACCGTTTTGGTTGTAATTTCCCGTGGCCGCGAAGGCACTCGAAGTATTACCACCGTTGGTAATGCACTCGGAGAAATCATGACCTCCACCACAATACATGCAAGAAACCTCAACCGCTTTAGCCGTAGCGGGAGCACTTGGTTCACCAACTTTAAACTCAATCAAAAGTCCTTTCAACTTATCAAAAATCTTGTTTTCCATGTCGCCTCAATTTGGCAAGCATCGATGGTAGTAGACAAAGAAGGTGAAGCCGAAGATGAAGCCTTACGAACACTAGACGTGCTACGAGGACTATACACCTTAGATCTATTTTCAATTATCACCAAAGCTTCCTCAACCTTTTTACACAAAAAATTACCACCCGCGGCGGCATTCAAATAATCCCTTTCATGATCATTAAGTCCATTGTAAAACGTGTCAATTTGATGCAAATCGGAAAAACCGTGATGAGGACAGTCATGTAACATTTCCTTAAACCTATTCCAAGCCGTTGAAAAACTTTCATTAAATTCTTGTGAAAACTTTGAAATCTCGTTTTTCAAGTGCGTAGTCTTAGAGGGCGGAAAAAATTGGTTCACAAACTTAGACACGAGATCCTTCCACGTCAATATAAAATTGGGTGGCTCTTTCTCTAACCAAATTTTTGCGGGCCCCGCTAAGGAATACGGAAAAAGCATCATCTTAATCGAGTCGTTAGAGACATCCTTAAACTTGCAAGTAGCGTAAGACGATTAAATTGGCGGATATGGTTGTGAGGATTGTCCTTCTCATCACCACAGAATTTGTTGTTTTGGATCATTGACAACAAACCCGTCTTAACCTCAAAATTCTCCGCAAGGATAGCGGGAATCACAATAGCCTCTCCATAACCCTCGGTGGGTGCTTGAAGTAACTCCATCATAGTTCGATTCGCCATGGTTGGTGCTTCTCTTACAATGGGTTCGTCAATAGGAGACTCCTCACTAGAATTGTTGGGAGTGGGAGTTTTGTTCTTTCGTTTACGTGCACGTCTTGCTTGATTTCGAGTTAGCATAAACGTCACGTACAACGAGGAGACGAGCAAAGAAGATTCTTTTTGGTGTTTTGTATTTTTCAATTTTTTTTTGTGGTTTTGGATTGTATTAACCTTTTTTGAATTTGGTGAAATGTATTAAGTAGACACAAATCTACAAATCTCCTCCTTAATCAAATCTCTTGATTAAAGAAGCCTCAAGGAATGAAAACGATCACGTGGAGTGAACGCCTTCGATGACTTTAGAACGATGGTGGAACACCAAATCGTTCAAGAGGGTTTAATCAATGGAAACCAAGAAAATATATATGATACTTAGTAATACTTTGGGCGGCAAAACCCTCGATTAGCTCTCACAATCAAATACTCACAAGCAAGCGGGGAAACGAGGCGGTGCGAAGCACTTAAGAGCCTTTTTCCATAGGATATATTTTATAATATCCGCCTTATACCCACCTTATAGTTTGTATTTTCAAGATTAAGCTTCACGAAAGTATTTATCTATTTTTGCCTTTTTCTTTGGTTTGAGATTCGAATACAATGATTGGGTAATGACCTCCTAAGTCAAGGTTGTGATTTCTCACGTATTTGGAGTACTTGTGAATTTATTGTTCTACGTATACAATATAGAAATAATATTCACACAAAAACCGAAAATCGATAATACGTATTAGTAGAGTGCTACTAATACAAATACTAATTATGGTTAGTATAAAAACAACAATGCCAAATCAAAACACAACACGCCTCCCCGGCAGCGGCGCCAAAATGATGTTGAGTTTTTGTATACCCTTTAGGAAAAGGATAACAAAAGTGGCAAGTATTAAGTGTCGGTTTAGGAAAACCAAGCACTAATGACCAACTAAGTTCGTTCTCAAGGAGGCTAGTGTGTTATGTGTGTAATGATATGGATTAATTTGTGATTATATTTGAGAAAGAAAATTAAAAAAGGGATTAGAAGAGAATGACGGTTATGAAGACGGATTAAACTAAGTCTAAAAAGGCGTACACGTAAAGTCGTAAAAACCACCAAAATTAAAATTTAAACCTAAAAATTTCTAAAAATTACCAAAAATCCCTAATAATATTCTAAGAGTTTACAAAAAATCAAAACTTGCAAAAACCTTTTAATTAATTAGATAATAACTTTTTAATGCTAATTAAAGCCCTAAAAATTAAAATTAATTATTAAAAAGCCCTAAACAAGATTTTCAAGTTTGTAAACCTCAAAAATAATCTAATTAAGCTAAAAACTATTTTTTCAAAATTTTAAAACCAATTAAAACTATTTTTAAACAATTAAAAACTCCTAAAATCAATTAAATCTTAAATTAATTATAGAAAATGATTAAAAGACCTAAAAAATATTTGGAAAGTTGCAAAAATCCTAATTAAGTGTTTAGAACCTAGGAAAAATATAAAAACCTAGAAAATCAGACTTTTAATTTTTAATAATAAAATAATATTAAAATAATATTAAAAATCCAAAAATTCTAAAAAAATTCTAAAAACTTGCAAACTAGCTTAATTTAACCTAAATAACTCAGAAATGAAAGTAAAATTAACTAAATACCCCTGTTGGGCCTAGAAAATGGGCCAAACCCAAAACAGTCCCTTATTGGGCTTAATTAAGGCCCATTAAGAAAAAGTGTTCAAAATAAGCCCAAAAAGCACAGGTTGACTCAAAATTTGATTTTAAACAACTTTTTCCAAAGGCCCAAAAGCTGAAAATGTGAAATAAGCCAACTTATAATAAGCAGCTTATTCTTAATGGGCTTTTGAGCCCATTAAGCCATAATTTGTTGCCATAAGCTAAAATTTAACACACAAGCTTCTTTTGACCTAACAAAGACTTCTGCAAAAAGAATTTTCAAATAAGCCCACTTAATAAGCCAGAAACAGTTCACAAACTTATTCACAAAACGACAAAATAGTCGTTTTTATGATCTAGACCACCTCAGAAGCTGATTCAAGTTGCAAAATGTTTCTTATGACAAAACTAAGCTTAATAACCAAAAACCCACTCAATAAGCACACTCAATAAGCTGGAAAATCAAATAAGCACTTATGTTAAAAGTCATATAAGTTGGTTTTCTAGTAAAAAGTCAAAGTCAAAGTCCAATAAGCTCCAGTTTACTTAAACAGGTCAAATAATGAAGATCTATTACAAAAAATAAGTTGTTGCAAGTCAGAATAAGCTAGAATAGCTTATTGATAAGCTGATGACAAAATTGCACTAGCAGGGGCTAGTTTTGGATGTTGAGCAGTGGAAACTTTTTCCACTGCTTGACTATTTTGACTTTTTGTCTTTAGTGACTTTTTCTTGGATTCAGATTTCACAAAGGCACCCAAATGATCTTTGGATCAAAATGAGTCAATATCAATCAAAATAACACAATTACTAACACCCAATTGATACAGTTTAATCAATCATTCATCAGACATGATACAGACATGAACAATAAGCAGTTAAGCACTTATGAGCAGTTTTAGCACAAATCAGCCAGCCAAATTCAACCAAATGCACACACAAGCTATTATAAACTCCAATAACCAAGTCTAAACAGGTTTCATGCACTGGTTCAAAGAATTAAGCAAGATTCAAGCAATGAAAGTTACTGATGAACACTAACACATGCAGTTTTTACTTTTGCTGATGTATTTGACACACAAGCCAGATTCAACACTCCAAATCTTTCAAACAGGTTATATTAATGATGATTTAACAGCTTTTATCCCTAAACATGCATAAACTCTAGGTTTTCCCAAAATTTTAGGTCAAAAATCAGTCAACTCAACAAGATATAGCAATTTGTTTGATTCAATGTTTCAAACTCAGAAACTTGCAGCAAAACACTCTCAAACAAAGGTATATCAGATACAAAGCATAAACAACACAAACTAACAACACAATAGCAAGATGCAAGCACAAACCAGTAGACCCAAACACCCCTTTAACTTTTCCAAATCAAAATTTTCAAAGACAAAGTGAGATTTCAGGCCAACCAAGCATCAATTAACACTCAAACAAGTATAATAAACAGATTCAAGCAAGAACAAGCCACAAAATTCACAAGAACACAAGTTTCATACAAATATCACCAAAAATCACAATTTAAGCAGATTTTGAGATTAAGTATGCAAACCTCATGGATGTACATCCACACCCACAAATTTTGAGCTTATGTGCTAGCAAGAACAAGCACAAGCTTCCACAATAAGCCTGCTAAGATTGAACAAGGGTTAAGCACAATATCATTAAAATCAGAAACTTTGAAAAACTTGATTGATGCAAACTTGTTACCCCACACTTGATTATCCCCAAGTTATAAGCCTCACCACACCTTAACCAACTCAGTTAGGATGCTATGATCAGCCCTATAGCCCAAGAATTCCAAGATTGGAACAAGACTTAGCAAAATATCAAGAAAATGAGGAAATATGCAAACTTTTGCACACTCCTCTTTTGAAAACAGGTTTTGAACTTTAAGAACTATCAAGCATATAACAAATGAAAGCAGTAAATAAGATTGGCCAATGACTTTTCTTCAAGATTTAAAACTCAATTTCATTAACTTTGAAAATGGGATTTATAGAAACTTGAACAAGGAAAAATCAAAAAGCAAACTGAAATGTGAAGGCCTAAGTGGCTTCATATAGCCTTACAAGTGACTGAGGAACAGCTAAAAACTAAAAACCCTAATGGTTGAAGTCCCAAAAATGACCTCTTGAATTTGAACTCATATGCTTCATGTGACTGATTCTTGGACGTATGTGAAGTAGATAGTTGTTGGAATTTGATCTAAGGGCTCAAACAAAGCTTAAAATGTAAGCTTGTATCTGGATGGTTGATTCTCTGGCTGGTTTTGGCAGTATCCCCTTTGGTGTGTAGCAGGGGAATCATGTGTGGCCCTTGGTGGTGATGTGGCAAGTGATTTAAGAGTTGGGTTATGATTAGAAGACTACTAATCATAATTCTGGAGGTGATGGAAGCTTAATTGTTGCTTAATCAATTTTACCCAATTTGTGTTCTTGAGTAAATAGTGGCACGTTTGATCTGATTTGGGTTTTAAAAATGGTGTTAAGCGCCAAAGGATTAAACTAATCCAAGATTAGTTATAACAGGTTTTTAGTGGAAGGTGACATGGAGAAATGGTGGATCTTCATTGGTGGAGAGAGTGAGTGGGGCACGTGTCACCCCACCACTGGTCTAGGTTACTTCTTTGTCTGCCAGCTTAACACCCTCATCTTTTATGAACTTTTCAAATGTATTCCAAACTTCAATCAACGCCATAATCAGCTTTGTCAACTTTTGCCCTTTTACATTTTTGGCCCAAAAACTTTTACAAAGTGAAATCAGGGGTAATTCTTGCCATTTTTTAATTCTTCAAGGGCTGGCTTGGTATTTTCTTCAATGATAATGGTCTAGACTTGTCTAATTGACATTTTGGGGGACTGAAATTGCCAAGTCTTGATGATTGAGGGACTATTTTTGCCAAATGTTGAAAGTTGAGGGTCCTTTGTGTAATTTTGGAATTTTTAAAGGACCAAACTTGTCATTTCTTGTACTTTGAAGGACTTCATGATGTGTTTGACTTTGTGGATGATATTGGTTGACAATTTAGCTTTGTTGAGGGGCTAAACTTGCCAAATCTTCAAAGTTAAGGGTCCTTTTTGTAATTTTGACAAACTTTAGGGACCTAACTTGTAATTATGAGGATACAAGGGTATAAAGTGTCAATTCTTCATATATGGAGGACCCTTCTTCATAATTCTTCAAATCTTCAAGGGTTGATCTTGGGAAAGTCTTCATTAGGGCTTGGTTCATTGTGCGGCTTCGTTTCCCGTGTTCGTTTTTGCATGATTCTTGTGATCTTTTGTCATTATCTCAATATCCGTACCTAAAATACACAAGAAACAAACACAAGCATATATTTGGGTATTTTGATGATATTTAATGCATTTTAAGCCCTATTTGGACGATGAGACTATGTATAAAAGTAGTCTCATCAGAGAACTACTTTCCCTAGGCCTATTCGTACTTCTCATCTGGTTGGTATGCCAGGTATCCCTAGAAGATCTGAAGCTGCAGCGAGCGCAAATTTTCTTCATCAGGGCATCGCAAGAGTTATCTGCCCTGGACCAAGAGCTTATCGTGACGTACCGCGTGTTGTGAGAAGATTGGATGAATCGATGTGCGAGCGGTACATAGTGGAAACGAGGGTAATCAACAGATTCGACGAGAATGACAGGGCACACCAAAGGTTGTTGGCGAGAACTTCAAGGATTGAGTTTGATGGAATGGCAAACAAGAGTGATATCAACAGTCTGAGATCGATGATAGCGAACCTGAGTGCTAGTCTTGAGCAAGTTAGGGAGGATCAAGCGAGGTTGACTAGGATGCAAAGTTGGGAGCATCGAGTGAGAGCATCTTTGCCCCCAGATTGGAGATTTGTGGATGACTTGGAAATGGAGGCTAATGATTTTATGGTCCAGCCACCTACCAAAGGTGTTTGTATCACTGTAGGAAATCAGGTAGCAGTTGAGTGTGGATCAACTTCTGGGACGAAGAAAGCGACTGAATGTAGGCCGAATGACAATTGAAAGAGGAAGATGGACGAAGAGGACGAGAAAGACAGCGATGAAGAGCCCGAGGAGGATGAAGATGAACCGCCATCCAAGAGGTCGTGTGGATCACCACATGACTAGTTGCTTGTATTGTACTTTATCTTTGATCGTTGTAATCAAACTATTTTAGACTTTTGTATGATGGTATTGTGAAGAAAAACATGATGACTTATGTTTTATGGTGAATGGTTGTAGTGGCAATACTTGTCACAATTTTGGTTGATTTATCAATACAATCCATGTTTACCTTTCATGATCTGTGATATGTCTTTAATTTGCTCTTTTGTGATGTGAATGGATGAATATTAGTAACCTTGTAGTGATGTGTCGTTGTATTTATATTATGTCTTGAAAGAGAAATCCATCTTAATCTTGATGTGTATACTTAGATTGTTTTTCTATTTTCCCTGTCTTTGCAGAGAGGTGTACTTGAGAACTCACCATGCCTCCAAAGCTAACAGCAACCCGTGTGAACACAATGATTCAGGAAGAAATTGCAAATGCACTCGAAGCAGATCGAGCAAATCGAAACCCAGATCAAGGAGGAAATGTGGGGAGACAGCAAGCCCCGAGGGAGTGTACTTACTCTGGTTTTATGAAATGCGGTGCCACGCAGTTTCGTGGAACTGGCGGAGCCCTAGAACTCAGGAGGTGGTTAGAGAAGGTCGAGAGTACTTTCGAGATTAGCGGTTGTTCAGAGGCGAATAAGGTCAAGTTTGCAGCTGCCACTTTTCTTGATGATGCATTGAGTTGGTGGAACACTCAAGTAGCCACTGTTGGGTTAGCAGTAGCAAATGCGAGAACTTTGACTGCTACTAAGGCTCTTTTGACCCAAAATTTCTGTCCCGAAGAGGAACTGGGTCAATTGGAAGATGAGTTAAGGCACTTGACTTTGAGAAACAATGATATCACTGCGTATACCAGGAGGTTTAATGAATTGAGCCTTTTGTGTCCCGATGCCTTTGCCGATGATAGCAAGAAGATGAAGCAGTACATCAAAGGTCTGTCAAGTAATATCAAGGGTGAGACGACTTCATCTAAGCCTGGGTCATTCGATGAAGCAGTCCAAATGGCTCACGCGCTTATGGTGTTAAACTGCAAGACAAGAAGAACTTCATTGCTGAAGGAAACAAGAGGAAGTGGGAGGCAGCTCAGAGTAATCAATCCCAAGGTCAAAACCGAGGTGGAAACCGTAACAATCAAGGTCAGAACCGCAATCAGTAGTTCAACCAGAGAAGAAATGATGGGATGAGGGCTGTCACAAACCCTAGAGGAGTGAAGGTGAATCCCCACTGTGGTCGATGTAATTTGTACCATGTAGGGAGTTGCCCACCTGCGTGTGGTAAGAGCGGAAAAGCGGGTCACAGGATGTCAGATTGCCGAGCGAAAGGGGTTGCTACTGGGGCAAATGCTACGAGAGTGATGGTTTGCTTCGGATGTGGAGAAAGAGGACATAAGCAAGGAAATTTCCCGAAGGCTGGAAACAGGCAAGGAGGTAACAATGCTGCTGCTGTGTATCAAGTAGGGACGGTTGATAAACCACAAGGCCCTAATGTGGTTACCGGTACGTTTTTGCTAGACGCTTGTTATGCTAGTATATTGTTTGATTCTGGTTCCGACAAGAGTTTCGTAGATGTTAAATTTAATCGTCATATCAGTAGAGAATCGGTATTGTTAACGACTAGTTATAACGTGGAATTAGCTGATGGGAAGATCGTTAGTACAAATTCTATACTGAAAGGGTGTACCTTGAAGTTAGGAAATTACGCTTTTGAAATCGACTTAATGCCCATAGAGCTAGGATCGTTCGATGTGATCGTTGGAATGGATTGGCTGATGGCGCATAGTGCCGTGATCATCTGTGGAGAGAGATTAGTTCAGATCCCGTTGAGGAATAGAGTCTTGACTGTTAAGGGAGATGAATGCACTTCTCGTTTGAAAGTGATCTCTTGTTTGAAAATGATGAAGTATGTAGAAGATGGCTGCAATGTGTTTTTGGCACAAGTTTCTAGTTATGGTGACTTAGAGGCAAAGTTAGAAGAGGTACCTGTAATTCGCGAATATCCGGAAGTTTTTCCTGATGAGTTGCCGGGTTTACCACCCACCCGTGAGGTCGAATTTCGAATCGATTTGATGCCGGGAGCTGCACCAGTTGCTCGTGCACCCTATCGATTAGCACCATCAGAGTTAAAGGAGTTATCGGATCAACTGAAGGAGTTGATGAATAAGGGATTTATTCGACCGAGCTCGTCACCATGGGGAGAGCCAGTGTTGTTTGTAAAGAAGAAAGATGGGTCATTTCGGATGTGTATTGACTATAGAGAGCTCAACAAGCTGACGGTTAAGAATCGGTACCCATTGCCGAGGATTGACGATTTGTTTGAACCTTGTAATTGATCTGTTCCTGTGTATACTCAAAGATCGACTTAAGGTCAGGGTATCATCAACTACGTGTGAGAGAGGAGGATATCCCTATAACTGCCTTTCGTACGCGGTATGGACACTTCGAATTTCGAGTGATGCCTTTTGGGTTAACAAACGCGCCTGCAGTATTCATGGACCTTATGAATCGAGTATGCAAGCCGTACCTAGATAAGTTTGTCATTGTTTTTATTGATGATATTCTTATTTACTCTAAGAGTAAGGAAGAGCACGAGAAGCACCTGAGAAAGATATTGGATCTGCTGAAGAAAGAGAAGCTGTATGCGAAGTTCTCGAAGTGTGAGTTTTGGTTAGAATCTGTGCAATTCCTTGATCACGTAATTGATAGCAAAGGAGTTCGTGTGGATCCTGCCAAGGTCGAAGCGATCAGGGAATGGTCGGCACCGACAACGCCGACTGAAGTTCGACAATTCCTTGGTTTGACTGGGTATTATCAGAGATTCATTGAAGGATTTTCGTTGATTGCGAAGCCATTGACAAAGCTTACCAAGAAGAATAGGGTGTATGAATGGGGAGATGATGAAGAATTCGCTTTCAAAACACTCAAGGACAAGTTATGTTCTGCACCGATATTGTCATTACCTGAAGGAACCGAAGACTTTGTAGTGTATTGTGGAGACATTATTTGTATGGGACGAAGTGTGTTGTATTCACTGACCACAAGAGTTTGCAGCACATTTTAGACCAAAAAGAGTTGAACATGAGACAGAGGCGATGGGTAGAATTACTGAGCGACTATGACTGTGAGATTCGCGACCATCCTGGTAAGGCGAATGTCGTAGCAGATGCACTTAGTAGGAAGGATCGAGAGAAACCTTTGAGAGTCAGAGCTTTAGTGATGACTGAGAGTGTTGATTTAACCGAAACAATACTGAAGGCTCAAGAGAAGGGATTAATGAAAGAGAATGTTGATGCTGAGAACTTTGGAAGAATGTTGAAACCTCTTTTTGTGGTTAGGTCAGACGGGCTGAGATATTTCGAGAATCGGATTTGGTTACCGTTGTGTCCATCCGAGGAAGGAAAGCCTGGAGTACGAGATTTGGTTATGAACGAATCTCATAAGTCGAAGTACTCGATACATCCTGGATCGGATAAAATGTATCATGACCTGAAGAAAGTCTATTGGTGGCCGAATATGAAGGTGGATATTGCTCGTTACGTCAGTAAGTGTTTGACTTGTGCGAAGGTTAAAGCCGAACATAAGAAGCCGTCTGGGCTGTTGGTGCAACCAGAGATCCCAGAATGGAAATGGGAGAGAATCGCTATGGATTTCGTGACGGGTTTACCAGAACTCCTAGTGGATGTGATATGATTTGGGTAATAGTGGATAGATTGACGAAATCTGCTCACTTCTTACCTATGAAGAAGACGGACAGTATGGAGAAGCTGGCCAGTGTGTACGTGAAGGAGATTGTTTGCAGACATGGAGTACCTTTATCGATCATTTCGGATCGTGATAGTAGGTTTACTTCGGAATTTTGGAAATCACTTCAACGTGCAATGGGCACTGAATTGAGTTTGAGCACGGCTTATCATCCGGAGACTGATGGCCAGAGCGAGCTAACTATTCAGACGATGGAGGACATGCTCCGAGCATGCGTGATTGATTTTGGAGGAAGTTGGGAACGCCACTTGCCTTTAGTGGAGTTTTCGTATAATAATAGTTACCATGCGAGCATCAAGGCTGCACCATTCGAAGCGTTGTATGGAAGGAAGTGTAGATCACCTGTGTGTTGGAGTGAAGTAGGAGAAAGTCAATTGACTGGACCCGAAATGGTTTTGGAGACGACAGAGAAGATTGTGCAAATCAAGAACCGATTACTTGCTGCGAGAAGCCGACAGAAGAGTTATGCCGATAACAGAAGAAAACCGTTGGAATTTGAAGTCGGAGATATGGTTATGCTTAAGGTTTCGCCGTGGAAGGGTGTGATTCGTTTTGGGAAGAAAGGAAAGTTGAGTCCGAGGTATATTGGACCATTTAAGATCGTTAAACGAACTGGAACGGTAGCGTATAAGTTAGAGTTGCCGAACGAGCTTAGTGCTACTCACGACACGTTTCACGTATCAAATTTGAAGAAGAGTCTGGCGGATAAGGAATTGGTGATTCCTTTGGACGAGATTCAACTGGACGACAAAATGCATTTCGTGGAAGAACCCGTGGAAATTATGGACCGAGAGGTCAAGAGGCTGAAGCATAGTAGAATTCCCATTGTGAAGGTTCGATGGAATTCTAGGCGTGGACCGGA
This sequence comes from Glebionis coronaria, assembly GCA_025667525.1. Classification (NCBI taxonomy): domain Eukaryota; kingdom Viridiplantae; phylum Streptophyta; class Magnoliopsida; order Asterales; family Asteraceae; genus Glebionis; species Glebionis coronaria. The sequence goes on from CM046881.1 coordinate 235,690,925, forward strand.
ATACACTTGGGAACGTGAGGACTTTTTCAAGGAAAGGTATCCTCATCTGTTCCAGTGGCACGAAATGTGAGTATAAGAAGAGGCGAGCGCCGGGACGTCGCTCTCTTTAAGGAGGGGTGGATGTGATACCCTAGAACCGAGGTCACTTACATTACCCTAAATTACGCTTATTTTTGAAATTTTTAATAAATTTTAATTGCTATATATTTTATCATTTTGGTTGAAACCGATATTCGAGGTCATAATTTTGACGATTGACGATTTAGGAAGAACGATGACGACTACGATCCCGATGGATGGCCAAATTTCTATGTTTATTGTCGTTTTATCGATATTATAATTTTTCGAGAATTTTACTTTTGGTTCGTGTTAAGTCGAGCCGGGTGAGTTTTATTGCTTTCCGGGTACATTTAAAGTGTCCTAAAAGTATTTTGGAGTGTTCGGGATGATCCCCGACTCCCGTAAAATTTTCCAAAATGACTAGTGATTCATTCCCGTAAACTTGTGAGGTCGTTTTTACTTAAGGACAAAAGAAAGCTAAAATTGCACCCAAGGTCCCTCCCAATTTTACAAAAGGAAGAAACAAACACACACTAAACATATTTCACTTCAAAAAAATTTCATCCCCTCCCTTTTCTCTCTTTAGGCCGGCGGCCAAAACCACCCAAACCACCACCACCATTTTTTTTCTAGCTTGTTTTGATTAAAAGTAAGCTTAGACCACCTTTAATTACTTCATTCCCATCCTTTTCATGTACTTTAATCATACATGCATCCACAAAAAGTTTTCCAAGAATCAATGGATTTTTCAAAGTGGGTTTTGATGTTAATTGGATGTATGCATGTTTAATTCATGTATATAGGATGTATAATCACTCAAAGAATCAACCAAAATCAATTTGGTTGAGGGGTTTTGATCACCCAAACCCCACGGCACAAAGGGGGTGTTTGGAGGATCATGGTGATTGTTATTTTGTTCATGGATTTTGTATTTATTCTTGTTTTTAGATGTTTTTGAATGGGTAAAACCCATTGCGTGTTTGATTTTGTGTTTGGGTTTTGAGATGGATTTGATAATTAGGGTGTGTAGGACTGATTAGTAGGATTGGGTATGATTAGGAGTGTTTAGGTTGAGGTCTAGTGTCGATAAATGGGTTTGGAAACGAGTGTTGGATTCATTTTGGGATAGGTAATTTTAGGCAGAAAGTTTGAAGTGTTTTCTTAAAAATTATTTTGTAAACAGGTCTTGTGACTAGGATATAGTTGTAGACCGTCTTCTTAGCTTCGATTTGGTATAAGATAGAGCTTACGACTCCTAACGAGTCAAAAGTTATGATGTTTTGAAAATCGTGTACCGGGAGATGAAAACCTTCATAATCCGAAATTATGCTTGGTTTTAGGTCAAATCCCGGGGACTATAGGTATAGTTTGGTAAATGGTCAAAGGTTGATTTTTGGTCTCAAACCTGCATATTTGAGTCTATTATTAGACTTAGGTGTCAAATGGGTCAATGGTATATTTTAAATGGGTCAAATGAGTCCGACTTGGTCAAAGTGTAAATTCAGTCCAAAAAACGTAGTTTTGGTAAAGTGTTGAGTAGCGGGTCGTAAAAGCGGAAACTTTTAATGGGATTAAAAATGTGTTTTCTACAGGTCTTAAGGTATTTTTGAGAATTTTTCCAATTTTTATAAAAAGGGTTAAGTCTAGTAAAACAGTCCGTACTTTTGCTAAGTACCGGCGAAAAATGTGTAAAAGGGAATAACGTTAATAACATGGACGAATGGTATAAAACGAGTAACACTTATTTGTTTGGTTTTGGTGTGAGTTGTAATTATCACAATTGACTAATATGTATGTATTATATACAGTACTTAAGGTTTATAAATGAGATTACTCATTACGCGTTATTGGTTTGATAGGTGTTGATTTTCCCGGGCATCCTCATCCTCGTCAGTGATCGTCACTCGAATCGTCGACTACTTTATATATAAGGTGTGAATTTATAGCCTCTCTTATTATTGTTTTAAATTGTTTTACCCGTGAGGGAAATGCATGCTAGTTTTCCAAAATGAACATATGTCATGAATGATTGTTGGACCTGAATGTTGCCTTAGAAATTGTGTTGAGTACCTAGTTGCAAAAGGCGCTAATTTCATGAACTATTAACTATTGTTTAATCCTAGCGTGGATTGAAAATAGCCGCTTATACAAAGTGATAGTACTATGGGGTTGACGACCCTATCCGAGACGAGGGCTAGTACGTTGGGTACCCCCTGCGGACGGATAATTTGTGATAAGAGATAAGGTATATTTGCAACTGATGCCTTTAGTAGGGGCACTGGTTTCATCTGAATCACGCCGGTAATTATTACGCGGGTGATTGAGTTAACGGATTAGTGTCATGAGCTTAAACACAATTGTCATAACCTTGAAGATAGATTGTTTGATCGACAAGTCTATGAATGATCGTGAATGATTTTTATTACACATATGTTCAAAATGAATTGTAAAACCTATGAATTCCACTCAACATTATTTGTTGACCAGATTTAGCATGTGTTTCAGGTAACCGATGAAGTGTAGCATGGAGCATGCATTGGATGGAAGTTGTGTGTGTGGCTTGGCGTCTACTTTTTTTTCCTCCCATTCTTACTTGAATATTTTAAACTTTATGTCATGTTGTTGTGAAAACTGTATCTTTTGGGGTTGAGATTCATGGGGACCGAAACGCAAACTCTGTTGTATCATTTGGGTTTGGAAAACCGTAGACATGTACATTTTTAACAATTTTTAATTTAAGATCAAACTTTTACGTCTCTTTGGAGTCGTTTGATATATCTTGTGTGCGATGATAACTGCCTAGCACCCAAATGTTGTAGTTCCGCTGCGCATAGCATTTGGTGGGGTGTTAGATTTTCTTTCGTAAACTACTTTCATTGTAAGCAAGTTTGATATCATTAATCAAAGTGAAAGTTTGTTTATATCTTGTGTGTTCTTGTTTAAGTGTTAATTCCGCATAACACTTAGATTGTCATAAACATATACAAAGGTTTCTCTAAGTGTATTACTTGATCTAATCTCGTATACATAAAGCTAAATCAATCTAAGTTTGGGATCAACAAGTGGTATCAGAGCTTGTTGAGGAACTTTTGATCTTAAAGAACACAAGAACCCTAAAAATCACCAAAACCCTAATTTTCTCAAAAACCCTAACAACATCATGTCAACTTCAGAAATAACCTCTTCCTCACCTTTACCAAACATCAAGATTCTCATGCTTGATGCAACCAACTTTGAATTATGGAAATTCAACTTTGAGCAATATCTAGGGATCTATGACTACACACTCTGGGAGATCATTGAATATGGAAACACATTCGATAAAGCCCAAAATATTGCTGATGCTATTTCTCAAAGATCAGCTGTTGCTGGATGTTCTGAAGAAGATAAGAAAGAAAAACCTGAAGATGGTAGAGCTGTGTCTGCTGAAGACATAGAAAAGAAAAGGCTTGACATGAAAACCCTAAATATTCTGAAAGTCTCTTTGGGACAAGAGAACCAGCATAAATACAGAGGTTATGATTCTGCTAAAGACCTTTGGGCAGCTCTTGAAGTTGCATATGGTGGCAATGCAGATACCAGGGAAGAAAAGAAGAAACAACTCATGCATGAGTATGCTGTTTTCAAAGCTCAACCCAATGAGAAGCTGAGTAGTGTGAGAAGCAGATTGCTTGACATTACAAGCAAATTGTCCTTCATGGGGACACAACTTGGTGATGGTGACATTAATGCTACCTTTCTTAAAAGTCTTGGTGAGGCATGGAAGATTGAGGCAAGATCTATTCTTGTCAATAATACTTACAAAAGTTCCACGTTTGATGACATCTACAACAAACTAAGGCTGTTGGAAGATGAAACTCTTTTAGAGCATGGAAGCAAGTCTACCAACAGTAACATGGCCTTCTTCTCTCATAGTGAAGGTCAATTCAATCAGAAGGACTCTTACATGCATCCAGTTACTGGATCATCATGTGTCAGCGCTGGAACAAGTCCTGTCAACGTCTCCTTTTCAGACGCTGACACATTCAAAAGTGACTCACCAAGAGTTAAACCTGCTGGTTTGGATTTGGATACTGTATGTGCTTATATTGCTTCTTTGCCCAATGGTTCAGTGATTACATATGAGGACCTTGAGCAGATAAGTGATGAGTATTTGGAAGAGATGGACATTAAGTGGAACATGGCTCTTGCTAGTATAAGAGCAAACAGGTGGAACAGAAGGTTTAAGAAGAAAATGACCTTCAATGCAAAAGACACAGCTGGATTTGATAAATCCTAAGTTGAATGCTACAACTGTCATCGTATGGGGCACTTCATGAGGGAATGCAGATGTCCTAGAAGATCTGATGCTGGTAAACCCTCAAGTCAAATCGTTAAAGCTCAGGATCCTAAAGCCATGGTTGCAGTTCAAGGAATTGATGGTATGGGATGGGATTGGAGCTATCTGGCTAAGGATGTGGAAGAGGATAAAGCTTTGGCTGCTGAAATTGAAGAAGAAGAGCATGTTGAATATGCTCTCATGGCACACTCCTCCTCTTCATCTGATAATGAGGTATACAATGATGCTTTTTGTAGTAAAGGTTGTAGGTTAAACACAGAGAAACTTAACAAAGAGGTGTTAAGATTATTAAGTGATGTGAGTACTGAAAAGTGCAAACTGTCTAATTACCAACTAGCTCTCACTCAAACTGAGAAAACAGTTTCTGAATACAAGAAAATGGAATTTGACTTAAAAGATAAAATAAATATTTTAAAACATGAGTTAAATGCTAGTATGGATATTAGAAACATCATGGAAAGGGTTAATGGTGAGTTACAGGCTAAATTAGATGAGGCCATTAAGAATAAAGACAATGTTGGCCTTAAAATTCAAAGATTTATTAGAGCCACTCAAACCCTAGGAGACTATGTGGGTAAACAAAGGGATCCTAAGGACATGACTAGGATTGGGATGAAAGACTACTCTGTGGTTCCACCACCAGCTGGTGACTTCTATGGTGTCTAACAAAAGGACCTATCTTGGACTGGTTTGCCAGAACTCCAAGAGGAGGAATTCATTCCTCCACCAAGAGTTGTCACCCCAGTTGAAGAGTATCAACAAAAGTTGACTGACCTGAATGAATGGAAGAAAGCTAACCCTACATTATTTGTTAAGGGTGGCTTGCTATGTGAAAGTCCTAATGAGTCAACTCCCATTAAGGTTACTAACCCAATCACTGGTAAAGCTGTTGACCTTGGCTCAAACACTATTAGAAAACCTAGCATTAAGTATGTAGAGATGTATAGGAATACTAGGTCACCTAAAAGCCAAGTTAGCAATGATGGAACAGGCTTCTTCTCTTCTAGACCTAGGGTTGTGTCTAGAAAAGCTTGTTACACTTGTGGTAGCTTTTCACACTTGGCATATAAGTGTGTCAACGCTCCCAAAGTCAGCGCTGACAGGAACAAATTCAGCGCTGACAGGAACAAAGTCAACGTTGTTAGGAACAAAGTCAATGTTGTTAGGAAGTCAGACGTTGTCAGACCCAAACCTTGTGTGAAGAAAAGTCCACAAGTTGTTAGACCTGCCCCATTCTTCACTAGAGGGTTTAACACTCATGGACAAAGACCATTTCAAAAGACAAACACCTGGTCAAATAGGCAATGGGTTTCTGTAGCAAACCCTAGGTTCAACGTTGACAAGGGAAACTTCAGCGTTGACAAGACCAATTCCAACGCTGACAGAAACGTGACCAGACCTAAATATCTGCAACCACATGGTAAGGGGTCTAAAGCTTCTTCAAGCTTAACATGGAGACCCAAGAAAGATCAAAACCCTAATGATAATGGGATTTCAATGACATGCAACAGATTCAATTACATTTCAAAGGTCATTACAAAACCTATTGGGGTTAACTGGGTATTTCATCCTAAGAAGGATGAAAATGGGGTTGTTATGAGAACTAAGTATGTTCTTATTGAACAACCAGATGAATCCAAGTCTTCTAAGGCTTGGGTTCCCAAAGAAAACTAATTTGTTTTCTTTATGTGCAGGGCATTCAAAGACAGGTCAATGATTATGGATATTGGGATAGTGGATGCTCAAGGCACATGACAGGGAAGGAAGACTATCTAACAAACTTCACTCCCATAAAGGATGGTGATAAGGTCTACTTTGGAGGCGGATATGGTACTATCACAGGCAAAGGAACCCTTCTCACCAAGAATTTGCAGTTTGAGAACGTATTCCTGGTAAAAGAACTTGATTACAATCTGTTTAGTGTATCACAAGTTTGTGATAACAAAAATAAAGTTCTGTTTACTGATACTGAATGTTTGGTGTTAAGCAAGGATTATAAGCTTCCTGATGAGAAATATATTGAATATAGAACACCTAGGCATAAAGACATATATAATGTGAATCTGAATGGGATTAGAATGAATAACAATATGTCTTGTTTTTATGCTAAAGCTTCAGTAGATGAGAGTAATTTGTGGCACAGGAGACTAGGGCACATAAATTTTAAGAATATAAATAGGCTTGTGAGACTGGGCTTGGTTGATGGTTTGCCTGAGAAGGCCTTCCACAATGACCACTCTTGTGTTGCATGTCTTAAAGGCAAGCAACACAAGGTCTCATTCAAGTCCAAATAGGTGCACTCTAGTACTAGACCTCTTCATTTGCTTCATATGGACCTCTTTGGTCCAACAAATATAGAAAGTTTGAATGGTAAGTCATATTGCTTTGTTATCACATATGACTTTTCTAGGTTTACTTGGACATTCTTTCTAGATATGAAGAGTGACACAGCTGATATTCTAATTGATTTTATCACTTAGATTGAGAAGAAATCTAGCAATGAAGTTAAAATGCTTAGGAGTGATAATGGTGGTGAATTTAGGAATAAGAAGCTAGATGATTTCTGTGCCAGGAAAGGAATTACTAGGCAATTTAGTATTGCAAGAACCCCATAGCAAAATGGGGTTGCAGAGAGGAAAAATAGAACCCTAATTGAAGCAGCCAGAACTATGTTGGTTGATGCTCATTTTCCTATAGCCTTTTGGGCTGAGGCTGTTAATACAGCTTGTAATGTTCAAAATAGAGCATTGGTTAACAAAATTCAGAACAAAACACCTTATGAGTTACTTAGGGGTAGAAAACCTAATATTGGTTTTCTCAGACCTTTTGGTTGTCATGTAGTAGTTTTAGATACTAGTGATGCCTTAGGGAAATTTAGTGCAAAAGGTGATGAAGGCTACTTCATGGGGTATTCAGTGCAGAGCAAGGGATATAGGGTTTATCTTAAAGAGGAAAAACGTATACTTGAAAGAGTACATATTAGGTTTTTAGAGAATAAACCTAGTGATCTTGAAAGTGGTGCTAATTGGTTGTTTGACTTGGAACCTTTATCTAGAACTTTAAATTATATGCCTGTCACTAATCCAGACATTGTGAAGGTAACTTCAAATGTTGTGGAAGAACAAGTTGTTGATGTTTCAGGTACACAGGTTCATGAGAAGGTTGTATCACAAGCAGAGAAGTCATCTCCTATCCAAGAATATGTTACAACTCCCATTTGGACAGATGCTTTTGCTGCTGCTGCTGCTGCTGGTAAAGATAATGGTGGTCTCCAAGTACCACCAAATACAAACATGCATGGTCCTTCAGGCGCTGACAAAGGCAAATCTGGCGCTGACAAGACCAATTCAGACGTTGATGGTTCAAACGTTGACAACAACAGTTCAAGCGTTGTTAGCCCTAACGCTAACAAACAAAGTTCAGGCGTTGACAACACTTCTGCACATCTTTTCTCTTCCATTTTTGAACAAGGTGAACCTTCCAATATATATGAAGAGGTTCATCCTCATGTTGATGAAAGAGAGTCTGATGAAGAAGATATTGGCAACATGGAGAATGAGGTTGAGGACACCAGACTTTTTGAAGGAGGAGTTCTCACTTCCACTATGAAGAATCACCCCACTTCTCAAATCATTGGTGATATTATGACCCCAGTTCAGACTAGAAGATCTCATCAAGGTCTTGGTGGGTTTATTGCCAATATTCACAAGAAGGTTGATACCCCTCTTGTGCAAGCATGTTTGTTTGCCTGTTTTCTATCACAACAGGAACCCAAGAAAATATTTGATGCACTCAAAGAACCAAGCTGGGTGGAAGCAATGCAGGATGAGCTTCACCAATTTGCAATTCAGGATGTTTGGGAGCTGGTTGATTGTCCCAGATATGTCAGACCTATAGGGACAAGATGGGTTCTAAGAAACAAGAGAGATGAAAGAGGAATTGTGGTCAGAAACAAGGCAAGATTAGTGGCTCAGGGATATACACAAGAGGAGGGGATAGACTATGAGGAAGTCTTTGCACCAGTTGCAAGGATTGAAGCTATAAGGATCTTTTTAGCCTATGCATCCTGCATGGGCTTCACTGTCTATCAAATAGATGTCAAGAGTGCCTTCCTCTATGGAACTATTGTTGAGGAGGTATATGTGATTCAACCTCCTGGTTTTGAGGATCCAGAGAATCCAGACAAAGTGTATAGAGTCAAGAAGGCTATGTATGGACTTCATCAAGCCCCAAGAGCATGGTATGGTACTTTGTCTACTTACTTAGTGGACAATGGATTCAAAAGGGGCACCATAGATCAGACACTATTTACAAAGAAGAAAGGTAAGGATGTGTTGCTTGTTCAGGTCTATGTTGATGACATCATTTTTGGGTCTACTGATCCAAAGATGAGTGAGGATTTCTCCAAGCTTATGACAGACAAATTCAAGATGAGTGCTATGGGGGAGATGAACTTATTTCTTGGTTTACAAGTTCAGCAGAAAGAAGATGGTATCTTCATCTCCCAGGATAAATATCTGGCTTAGATGTTGAAGAAGTTTGGCTTTTCTCCTCATGAAAAGAGGGCTACTACTCCTATGGATAGAGAACACCCTTGGGGAAAGATTGGAGATGGGAAAGATGTTGATGTTAGGCACTATAGGTCCATGATTGGATCATTGATGTACCTTATAGCCTCCAGACCTGATATCATGTTTGCTGTGTGTGCTTGTGCACGCCATCAAGTGACTCCCAAAGAATGTCACCTTTATGCTGTGAAGAGGATCTTTAGGTACCTAAGATGCTATCCTAGTCTTGGTTTGTGGTACCCAAAGGATTCACCATTGGAGCTGATTGCATATTCAGACAGTGACTATGGAGGTGATAAGTTTGATAGAAAATCCACAACTGGTGGATGTCAGTTTCTTGGGAGCAGGTTGATATCTTGGCAATGCAAGAAACAAACAGTGGTGGCTAATTCTACAACTGAAGCTGAGTATGTTGTTGCAGCTGCTTGTTGTGGACAAGTTTTGTGGATTCAGAACCAGCTGTTGGACTATGGGTATAATTTCATGCATACCGAGATATTTGTTGATAATAACAGCACTTTATGCATCATTAAGAATCATGTACATCATTCTAAAACTAAACACATAGAAATTAGACATCATTTCATAAGAGATTGTTTTGAGAAGGGTTTAATACAACCAGATATGGTTGACACTGAGGAGAATGTGTCAGATTTACTAACTAAACCTTTTGATGCTGGGAGGTTTCAATACTTGGTAACAAGTATTGGAATGGTCAATCTCATATAATATGTGTTTTAGAGTCTTTTTGTAAAAGTATGTACATGATGATGCATTGTTATTGGTCTCACTAATAATTTAGATTTTCCACTATATTTTTCTAACACTGACAAAGGTTGCTTGAACGCTGATAAGTGTTTTTGTGACGTTGTCAGCAATATAATTGTCTAACGCTGACAAAGCTTCCCTCAACGCTGATATGTGTTATCGGGGCGTTGTCAGCAACAATGTTAGTTTTGTGGTTTTCAATCTAAATGTGCAGGTGGTGTTAGCAGTATACCATTGGATACAGAGTTGCTTATGGATCATTGGCGAAGCATTGGACAAGTTTTTATTTATGGATGATGGTTGGAATTTTTAATTCCTATCTTGACATAAATTTTTATGTTCATGCATATTTTTAGCAACTTATGTATCATAGTTTAAGGGGAGGTTTTAGGAACCTTTAGGATGTTTGGGTATCCATATGATACTCTTATCACAATTCTAGATTGTGTCCACAGGTGAGTATGAGTTAGTTTTACTAAATCATGAGGCACTGTAGCATGCAAAGTTGATATGCTATGCATGCTGCCAAGACATTTTTGGCCTAGAATTGGTTGTGGTCTGTTGGGAGACTTGGGAATAATTTTGTTATGGGATTTACATGGGAGTAACAAGGAATTTTATAAGGTAACTTAGTTGTTAAGAGTTTTAGTTAGCAAGGGACACTAGAGGACTGTTATGTCTATCTTGTATAAGCAAGTGTGCATAACTGGACAGTGTTTGCCGCCCTATAATAATTATCCTCTTTTTGGTTATCTTCTCTAGGATAAATTACTTTGTTAAGGTCATTTTTCATTTTTAAACATTTTTTTTTGACGCTGAAAAGTATTTTTCCAAGCGTTGTTATGACCAATTTAGACGCTGACATGGCTATAGGCAAACGTTGACAAGATTATAGTCGTTGGGCGTTGATAGGTTATTTTTGACCGTTGACACTCAATGGGTCCTACCCAGTTGTTACTTTTTGACATATTTTTAGGCCGTAATTTTGGGAGCAGATAAACTTCATTTAATGCATGAGATAAAATTATTCTTTTTCAATATTTTCATGATTGTATTTTGAAAATACTTGCCTATTTTTGGGCCAATCACATGCATTTTCTTCTCCTATATATTTGGCTCCTATTTTTAAACAGGGTACCTATAATTCTTGTCTAACACAAATTTTCTCTTATCAACTTCATCTTCATTAATCATTTTCACAGCTTTTCAACAATGGCACCAAAGTTTAAACCATCAGAATTGGAATTGGGGTTCAGAAGCCAACACAACATGATCGCGTATCTTGAAGCTGATGATGCTCTGTTTCCCCAATACACACAAATGGTGGCGTATTTGAACGCATACCCTTTTAGGTATGCTCTTTCTCATGCACCACTCATTCCTGTCATACATATTAAACAGTTTTGGAACAATGTTAGTTCCTCAACAGTTAATAGAGTGACTACATTAACTTCTATTGTTCATGGGAGACCTTGGGTAGTTACTGAGGCTTTGGTACGCCAAGCCTTGCTTCTTGATGATGCTGATGGTATAACCATCCTTCCCATTAGTGAAATAGAACAAGGACTAAGGGCTTTGGGTTATCCTTTTCCTGATGAAGGAAATTTAAACAAATATCATAAACAGGAGTTTCCCCCAGCCTGGAAGTACCTCATACATGTCCTCCTCCAATGTTTGAGTCCCAAATGCACTACACACAATGAGATCAATTGATCTATTGCAAGTGCTATTGTGTGTATTGCAACTGGGCAAAAATTTAATTATTCTAAAATGATTTTTGAGGGCATGTGTAAAAATAAGGGGAACAAAATGACTTTAGCTTATCCCCGATTTTTACAAATGGTTTTTGATGTTCAAGGTTACTGCACAAGGGATCATAATGATTTTTATGAGATCCCTGTGCAAAAGAAAGCAATTTTTATGAAGATGAACTCACCCCCACATCGTGACCTACCCTTAACCCAAGCTATGCTTGCTGTCATTGCAGCAGCTCAACCCCCACCAGACCTCCAACCCCAAATTGACCCACTACCTGAACCATTACCTTCACCTGAACATATGCAAATTAACCAAGAACCCTTCAACGCTGACACGTTACATGTTGGCGTTGATGTGCCTATTTCCAACGTTGACACACAACCTTCACTCACCCAAACACCCCTTAACCAACCCACATCCACCCAATCCACATCATCTTCTACACCCCCTGAATATAGGTTGATTAAACGCCAAAGGACTATTGGAGTGTTCTCCTCTGGTGGTCCTAGCCATGTAGCAGAGAGAACCACCACCACAAGTGTGGCTGGTGCTATGGATGAGGTTGGGACTATTGGTTCTGGCTTAGATGCTGGCCAAGGCAGTCCCACCATCAGTAAGTCCTCATCCATGCCCAATGAATCTAACTTGGGAGGTCAAATACCCAATTAGAAGAGGGCAGATTGGAACCAATGACCCTAATTGAATTGACAGTAGTCTGCATGAGCTTGCAAAAGCAAAATGCAGACTTGGTACAAGTTGTCAGCACACAAGGCCTTGAACTCAAGCAATTGAGGGAGAGGATTGTTATTTTGGAGATTGCTAGTGCAAGGAGAGGGATTGAGGAATATTCCAAAGGGGAGGAAGATCCAATAAATGTGAGTGATAAGGGCAGCCATGATGGTCAATCTTTGGATGTTGCTGAGGCCCTAACAAGTTTGAAGAAGCAGACAGGTTTTGATACGTCTCTAGTCTCTCCTACAAACTTGAATTTATCATTTACAGCTATGTTGGAGGAAATTGCAAAAGGCGCTGAGGTAGGAAATTTGAGCGTTAACAAGGAGAATTTGGACGCTGACAGAAATATTTTGGGCGCTGATAGAGCAAAAGTGAGCGTTGACAGACCTGCACATGAGGGTGATGTATCCCAGTCATCATCCATCATCAAGGAGGTTTCTTCACAGGTATCACCATCTACCTTACCAATAATTGATCCATTAGATAATGGTAAGGGTATTATGGTAGAAGAGGTTGTTCCAAAGAATGCAGCTCAAATTGAGTTTGATAGAAGGTTGGCTGCACAAATCATGGAACAAGATAGAAAGGAGGTGAAAGAGTCACCATTTGTTGTCACTTCAGAAGAGAAAGAAGGAAATGATGAAGCTAGCTCAGACTCAAGTGTTATGATCATAGAACAGCCAGAAAGACTTGAGTATGAAGATGAGTTGGCCAAGGAGAAATTGAGAGAGTTGAAATTGCAGGTTGACTTTGATATGCCAGAGGTGGTTCAGATGTACCATGCTTGGGAAGAAAGATGTATGGAGAATACACACTTGATCATTTCAGATCAGATATGGGGTTTGGAGATTCTCCTCAGAGTACAAAAGGATTGCCAGGTTATTTTGAAACACAAGGCAAGCAATATTCTCTCAGAGTTGAAAAGGGATAGAAGGGAGTTATATTGCATGTTGCTCAAATGTCATAGAGTAGGATGGACTTATCAGAAATTGAGGGCATTGACATTTGATGAGTTGGAATGCAAAGCTTATCCCATCTGGGTTAGAGTGTAGGAAGCAAACACTCTCAGACTTCTTTCTGATGAAAGAAAGGAAGAACTTGCAGAGGAAATGGAGCTCAAGAAGGCAATGTTTGTTCCCAGACCAGTGAAAAAGGGAGTTCCTCTTGAGTTTCCCAAAGATATGGATCCATTATATCCAAGTGAAGCTGTCATAAGAAAGAGCCTCAAGCTCTCACCATTAGAAGTTTCAGATATGGTACAAGTGTTACCACTAGATTCCAGAAATCCAATTGTGAGCTATGAAGAAGATGAATGTGGATTTTGGAAGATTGGCAGGTATGGCAAAGAGGTTCACACTTTTACCACTCTTATATCTTTGTTTGCAAGTTTTGACAGAGAAGACTTGGTAGACCTATGGAGGTTATTAGAGGCCAAGTATGAGTCTGAAGCACCAACTTCAGCTAATGGAATAAAACTGTGGTCCACATTCAAGAGAATGTGTGGACCAAAAGATGAGGATCCTGCTATTTGGAAGGATCTTGAAGATGACCTCAGTGGTCTTGAATGGAGATTGTATTCAGCTGCTGGTGTATATTATTTGAGTTCTACAAAGTTTGCTGAGTATCTACTTGTGGATGGTCAGTATTTCATGTCCAAGGATATCTTGGAGAAGATGAAGAACACTCAGCTGGAGATTGATTATTCAAGTGATGTGGCAAAAGACTTGATCAGATTTATTTATTACCAGTATGAGAAGGTTTGTAAGATTCCTCCTAGTCCTTAATGTTTATTCAGAAACTTGATCATAAGAGTGGATATCAAGTTTAGGGGAGGATTGTTGGGAATAAATTATAAGCCAGTTTACTTGAGCGCTGACAAGAGTAAAACAAGCATTGACAAGAGCAAAACAAACGCTGACAGCCTAAGCGTTGACAAGATAAAGTCAAGCGTTGATACATTGAAGACAAGCACTGATGGGAAGATATACTCTACGCGTTTATTGTATTTTAGATTACTTCTAGTAAAGATAGGAACAACAATGTATTTTCTATATTTATCTTTACCTAGAATAGCTGATACGTAGATTATTGTACAAGGCTTCTTAAGTCTATAAAAGAAGACCTTTAGGTTAATGTTTCATATAAGTTTTCTTTCGTAAACTACTTTCATTGTAAGCAAGTTTGATATCATTAATCAAAGTGAAAGTTTGTTTATATCTTGTGTGTTCTTGTTTAAGTGTTAATTCCGCATAACACTTAGATTGTCATAAACATATACAAAGGTTTCTCTAAGTGTATTACTTGATCTAATCTCGTATACATAAAGCTAAATCGATCTAAGTTTGGGATCAACACCATCTATTGGACCTTATGCTAGCAAGGGACATACTCCACTTAATGTCCATCTCTTCAAGATCAGCATCACTTATTTGCTCAAGATCCTCATATGTAACTAGAGGACCATTAGGAAAGGCAGCAATGTATGCACACACAGTATCCAAGTCAATACCTGCTGGTTTGAGACTTGTGGAACCAAAATTGTAGGTGTCAGCGGCTGAAGTTGAGCCACTGACATATGTTGATCCAATGACTGGATGAACATTAAAGTCGCTGACATGTGAAACATTGTCAGCGGTTTGTGAGTCATTGTGAGAGATGAATGCTAACTTCCAGATGTTGAATTGCTTCCTTGTTTGAGAATGGCTTCAGGTTCCATGGTCCTTAATTGATTATAGATGTCATCAAAGGAGGCATTCCTGTAAGCCTTGGTGGCAATGATAGATTTTGAATGAATCTCCCATGCATCACCAAGACCTCCAAGAAAGGTAGCTGTGATATCTTGCTCCTCAAGTTATGTTCCCATAAAATCCAGCTTGCTAGTGATGTCTTGAAGACGGCTTCTTACTTCACTTAGCTTATCATTAGGACGAGCTTTGAAAACAATATACTCAATCATTAACTGCTTCTTCCTTTGTTTAAGTGTTCCTCATTACCACCATAGATGGTTTCAAGAGCTTCCTAAAGCTCCTTAGCAGACTCATACTTCCTGAATTTATGTTGCTCCTTGGGACCAAGAGCAAGTTTGAGTGTGCTTAAAGCTTTAATATAATTCCTTCTATCTGCCACTTTAGCAGCAGAAATAGCTCTTCCATCTTCAGGCTTTGGTTTGAGATCATCTCCAGTTTATTGAGCTACTCTTCGTGTTTCTATAGTAGCTTGAATCTTTGCTTCCTTATTGAATTGATTGCCATACTAAATAACTTCCCAAAGAACATAGTTATCAACTTGCAGATATTGCTCAAAGTTGAATTTCCAAAGTTTAAAGTTATCAGGATCAAGTATGGGAATTTTGAGATTGTGATTTGATGATTGTGATACGGCTGAGGTAGACATGATGCTTAGATGATATTAGGGTTTTCAGCGATTTAGGGTTTTAGGGTTCTTTTGATCAAAGTTCCTCAACAAGCTCTGATACCACTTGTTGATCCCAAACTTAGATCGATTAGCTTTATGTTAACGAGATTAAATCAAGCTTAACACGTAGAGAAACTTTGTGTTAACAACACTAAGTGTTATGCGGAATTAACACTTAGAACAAAGAATAATGTTAAACACAATATAAACCAAACTTTCACTTCGATTGATAAAACTTGCGTACAATAAAAGTGTAAAAACATATATCAAACTAATACAAGGTTTTACCAAGTATGAAAAAGTTTATCGTCTCGTCTTGATTCGAATTGAAAAAGGATTTAATGTGTGACTCAGTCGTTCTTGGTGGAAAGGAAATAACATGATTATCTAATTTAAACTAAAGATGAAATGAAAATGTAAATGCTGTTGAGTAAAGAGAAAATAAAACAAGAATAAAGCTTGCAAATATTAAACTAAAAATTAAAGACTTTGAAAATTAAATGACAAAAACTTAAAACTTTAATTAAAAATAAAACTGAAAATAAAATATAATAGTTAAATAAAACAAAGCTAAAAACTAATTTTTTCAGAAAAATCAAAACTTTCGGGTAAACAAACAATTTACGGAATAATGAAAAAATCTTCGGAATATCTAAAAATTTCAAAAAAATGAAAATATTCGGAATAACTACTAATTTTCAGAATACACAAAATCTTCGGAAAAACCCAAGATTTTCGGACAAACAAATAAATTCGGATAAAGTAGGTTTTCTGGGAATAATGGCACTATTTGGGAATAATTAAGTATTTCGGAAAAATAGGCAAAGTTCGGATAAACTGACTATTTCGGAAAAGGTAAGGATTTTCGGAATAAACATTAATCTTCGGAAAACAGACTATATTCGGAAAAAAGGAATTCTTTGGAATAAACTGGTTCTTCGGGATATCACAACTATTTCGGAAAAAAGCAATAATTTCGGAAAAATGAGAAAACTTCGGATAAAAGCAACTATTTCGAAATAGCAAGAATTTCGGATAAAAAGAAAAATTTCGGAATAATCATTAAATTCAGATAAATGCTAATTCGGATAAAGGGGTATATTTCGGAATCTATAAACCCTTTTGCGAAGATCTTCTAAAACAGAATAACAGTAACTGGCGAATCTAAAAAAAAGCAAATAAGCTACGATTAAGCTAAAAACAAATAAGCAATCTACCAAAACTTAATCTAAAACACTTTTAACAAAAACTAATTAAACCACAAATTAAAAACTTGAAAACACTAATTAATATAAAGATTAAAAATCAACTTTTTATAAAAATAAGCTATTAAAATACTTAATCCAAAATAAACAAAATCAAACAATAAGCACCAAATACAATAAGCTATAAGAATCAAAAACATCAATCAATAAGCATAATCAATCAAAAACATCAATCAAACAACAAGCATAAAGATTAAACTACATGATTAATTAAATGAAAACAAGATTAATAATAAGAAAGGTAGAATGAGAATGATTAATGAAAAGCTTGATTAAGATTAAGAATAAGATTCAATACAAGATTAATGAAAAAACTTAAAACATGAAAGCAAAGCTAGAGAGAGAAAGTAATATTAAGCTACTCCTAAAAATAAAACTAAAAAATACTAATTAACTACTACCTCCTAATGAAATATTAGGAGGTATTTATAAGAGGAGATAGAAGGAGTTGTTTTCTTCTTTCTTTCTTCTCGTCTCGACTCGATTTAAATTCTTTGTCTTTCTCGACGTTGTCTTGGGATTTGTCGATACGAATTGAACTCGTCTTCTAATTTTCTTCTTTTATTAGATTTGGTTCTTCGACTTCGTTAAACTTCCCTCTTTGAACTTTTTCTTCGATAAATCTTCAGAATAGGTCTTGGACTTCCGTTCTTTTTGCACTCTTGATCTTTTGACTTTGTATTTTGTCTTTTTCTTCGATAAAAGCCCGTGATTTTTTCCTTTTTCATCTTTTGGTCCTAAAACATAATAAAAACACAAACCACGCATAATTCCGACTTTTACGACATTAAATATACGTTTTGGCTTGGTTAATATTATAATTAAGTGGTAAAAGGATGGGTGTTTTCACACCTATCAAATCCCCTACACTTGACCATTGCAATGCCCTCATGCAATGCATTAGTTACAAAGCAAGATTTACATTTTCCATCATAATTAACCCACCTTGGCCTTTATTAAACATAAGACATTAAGGAAACTTAAAGAGTTAGAAAATAAAAAAATACTTGAAGGAAGAAAACAAGTAAAGAGATCGAAGACTTACATTAGGGCTTTGGATGTCATGAATGTTTATCACCCTCAAGTTTCACGTTCCCCATACCAAGCTTAAAAACGAGATATTATAAGTTAGCAAACTAAGACAAACTCATGTGGCCTAATTATTCACTTAGACCCCCTTATTCCTAGGTGTATCTCTTATATTTTATTGTTGTCTTGAATGATCACGAGGATGCAATGTTGACTTATTTTGATAGTTTATTTAGGCCGAAAATAAAGTAGGATGATTTAATCAATAGTTAGCTAAAGGACAAAAAACTTTTAAAACTCCTTCTCGGGACCTCATAAAGTTCATATCTTGGCATAAATCGCTTCAGATTTGAGACCTTTCTCGGATCGATATTTGGCATTGACTTCATACTTCATATCTTGAGAGACGTTCATGAAATAATGGTCTTCTCTTCATGATAGGAATTTCCTCACTTGAAGTTTTTGAGAGATTCTTCATACTTGGACCACGACTTCTTCATTTTTCTCCAACCTTTATTTGGGATTTTGATATATAACGATCCGCATCTTTTTAGGACTTAGATCTATTTATCCTCATACCTTGCTAGGGTCTTTTCGGATAGACTTCTCCATGATCTTTAGGGGAGTATTTTCTTTTCGGCGTGTGTCTTGATCCTTCAAAGTGATTTTTGATAAATGATTCTTCACATCACTTGGGATCTTTAGCAACAAAATGTAGCCCTCATGCCTTGTTAGGGCCTTTTCGGACTCACCAATCTTCGCATCTCGCATCAATAAGTTATGCCTTGGCTATGAACTCTAATTAATACCGAGCAACTTTTAAACGATCTTGTGCTAGAAGCTAAGTAACTTTTCAAATCGTACGACCTTACTTATTGCAATTAAATTTATTAACAAGCGATGGGAGAAGAAGCTCATAATTAACTCACCTAAATTCATGAAAGAATACCAAACTTATAATTGACTCTATCATCTGTCGTTCTCCATAATTTAAAATCTCAAGGAATGAGACAAGTGGATGCTTAACCTATTAAATCAAAGTTTTGGGTTTTCAAGTCATCTATAGGATCTTGAAACTTCTTAGCCTTTTTCAAGTTTAGAATTCGCATTTTAACTTTCCCTTGATAAACGACTTTCTAGGATCAATTTAGGAACTTGCGAAAAGTTCTTGTTCTTAACCCGTAAGAGTTAAGACTTTCGCGTTTGAAAGTTCCCTATATAAAAGCCTAGCAAAAATTAATTTAAACACGTACTTGGATAAGTAAACTCGGGTTGAGTCAAAAGATTCACGACGGGCCTAATTTATCAAAGACATCTAAACTTATTAAAACCATTTTATTAAAATTTATTTTAATGAAAGAAAATAACGATAACAAAGGAAAATACTAATAGGCCAAAATAGATTATAAAATTTGAAAAATGTCGAAAAATCAATTTTCTGGTTAAAATGAGGACATATACAAGGAAATGCCCACTTAACATCGATAGAAGTCCCCTCTACACTTAAGATAAACATTGTTCTCAATGTTTAAGCATGTGAGAGTAAACTCCTCGACACTTAGGATATTGTGTACGTTGTTTAAATCTTGCTAAGGAAGAGACAACTAAAGTGATTCCTATTTAATATTGAAAAATATAAAATAGTGAATCAAAAGAGTTTAGGATAGAACCAGGAAGACGGGACACAGAATCACGGGTCGTCAAAAGTCATCAAGAATGTATCTTTGAAAGCTCGAATCCCCACACATGATAAGAAAGAAAATAACAAGAACATACTAGGATCTCCCCCTACACTTATTATAAAATGGATAAAAAGGATAAATACTCGGGTTGCCTCCCGAGAAGCGCTTGTTTTTTTACCGAGTCGTGAGCCTGACTCGACCTTTATTACAATGGTAAGAAGCTTGAAGAACATCCACCGGGGTCAAATACATGGTTCTCGTGCAACAAATAGCACAAACTTAAGGTGAACAAGACAAGCCAAAGAAGAGTAGGCAAGGTTCCCTTAAGCAGTTGTTGAGCACGGTAGTAGAAAGTATGATGAAGTGCAAGCATATCTCCATAAGTTCCAAAAATCTTTCCTTTTATTTCATCAGATGGATACTGAGATGGCTTAAAAATTGTGATACCCGGATCGAACACCTTTTCCTTTAGGGGAAATAAGACTCAGGCTCAGTATAATTTGAAGAAGATCTGCTCATAAATCGCACAGTCTCATCCGACGAAGGTGGATAGAGAGGTGTCAAAACATAAGTACTACGGATGTTGGTGTCATCCGGTTTCTTCTCCTTTAAAACGGGTTTCTTAATATCCGATGGAGGATAAAGACCAAAATCAAAGTCAAAAGGAGGAGAATCATTCTCATTGGGGAAGTATATATTGAGAAAAGTAGAAAAATCTTCCTCAAATGAGTAATTGTCCAAAGTATCAAGAGTGTTTGGTGGAGGATCTTCATCAAAAGTAGGAGTAAGGTCATCATTTGAAGAATCACCCAAAAGAGTATCAACATCATCAAAATCATCATAAGTTGGCATGTCTTTATACTCTGAAACAAAATCTTCATAATCATCCACATCGGAATTAGAATCATCATTATAGTCATCATAGATCGGTGGAGAATCATAAATTGGTGGGGGATCTAAATTGGAGAGAGAATCATTAAAATCATCCACATCGTCTTGGAAAAGTGGATTATCATAGCAAGACTCGAAAAGAGGATTGTCATATACAACAAAATCATCATGCTTAATATTTTCCAAAGTATGAAAAAAAACATTTAATACAAGGTTTTACCAAGTATGAAAAAGTTTATCGTCTCGTCTCGATTCGAATTGATCACGGGTTTAATGTATGACTCAGTCGTTCTTGGTGGAAAGGAAATAAAATGATTATCTAATTTAAACTAAAGATAAAATGAAAATGTAAATGTCGTTGATTAAAGGGAAAATAAAACAAGAATAAAGCTTGCAAATATTAAACTAAAAATTAAAGACTTTGAAAATTAAATGACAAAAGCTTAAAACTTTAATAAAAGTAAAACTAAAAATAAAATAAAATTAAATTAAACTAAAAACTAACTTTTTTGGAAAATTGAAATTTTCGGAAAAACAACCTAAATTCGGATAAACTTGTTTTTCCGAAAAATTAACTTTTTCGGAATAATAAGAAAATTTCGGAAAAAGGAACTAATTCAGAGAAAACAACATTTTCGAAAAAAACTATATCTTCGGATTAATGAATTAAATTCGGAACAACAGGGATCTTCGGATAAATGCAAGAATTTCGGAAAAACCTATGATTTTCGGATAAAGTTCTTTATTCGGAAAAAAGTATTATTTTTGGAAAATGAATAATTTCGGAAAAAGACTGATATTACGGATAACTAAATAAATTCGGAAAAAACCAATAATTTTCGGATAAAGGGAAAAATTTCGGATAAATGGAAAATTTCGTAGAAACCTATTTCGAAAAAAAGGGGGAATTTTCTGAATTCCTAAACCCTTTTGCGAAGATCTTCTAAAACAGAATAACAGTAACTGACGAATCTAAAAACAAGCAAATAAGATAGGATTAAGCTAAAAACAAATAAGCAATCTACCAAAACTTAATCTAAAACACTTTTAAGAAAAACTAATTAAACCACAAATTAAAAACTTGAAAAACACTAATTAATCTAAAGATTAAAAATCAACTTTTTATAAAAATAAGCTATTAAAATACTTAATCCAAAATAAGCAAAATCAAACAATAAGCATCAAATACAATAAGATATAAGAATCAAAAACATCAATCAATAAGCATAATCAATCAAACAACAAGCATAAAGATTAAACTACATGATTATTTAAATGAAAACAAGATTAATAATAAGAAAGGTAGAATGAGAATGATTAATGAAAAGCTTGATTAAGATTAAGATTAAGATTCAATACAAGATTAATGAAAAACTTAAAACATGAAAGAAAAGCTAGAGAGAGAAAGTAATATTAAGCTACTCCTAAAAATAAAACTAAAAACTACTAATTAACTACTACCTCCTAATGACATATTAGGAGGTATTTATAGGAGGAGATGGAAGGAGTTGCTTTCTTCTTTCTTTCTTCTCTTCTCGAATCGATTTAAATTCTTTGTCTTTCTCGACGTTGTCTTGGGATTTGTCGATACGAATTGAACTCGTCTTCTAATTTTCTTCTTTTATTAGATTTGGTTCTTCGACTTCGTTAAACTTCCGTCTTTGGACTTTTTCTTCGATAGATCTTCAGAATAGGTCTTCGACTTCCGTTCTTTTTGCACTCTTGATCTTTTGACTTCGTCTTTTGTCTTTTTCTTCGATAAAAGTCCGTGAAAGCCCGTGTTTTCATCCTTTTTCATCTTTTGGTCCTAAAACACAATAAAAACACAAACCACGCATAATTCCGACTTTTACGACATTAAATATACGTTTTAGCTTGGTTAATATTATAGTTAAGTAGTAAAAGGATGGTTGTTTGCACACCTATCAAATACCCTACACTTGACCATTGCAATGCCCTCATGCAATGCATTAGTTACAAAGCAAGATTTACATTTTCCATCATAATTAACCTACCTTGGCCTTTATTAAACATAAGACATTAAGGAAACTTAAAGAGATAGAAAATAACAAAATACTTTAAGGAAGAAAACAAGTAAAGAGATCGAAGACTTACATTTGGGCTTTGGATGTCATGAATGTTTATCACCCTCAAGTTTCACGTTCCCCATACCAAGCTTAAAACGAGATCATTGTTATTATAAGTTAGCAAGCTAACACAAACTCATGTGGCCCAATTATAAACTTAGACTCCTTATTCCTAGGTGTATCTCTTATATTTTATTGTTGTCTTGAATGATCACGAGGATGCATTGTTAACTTATTTTGATAATTTATTAAGGCTGAAAATAAAGTGGGACGATTTAATCAATAGTTAGCTAAAGGACAAAATCTTTTAAAACTGCTTCTCGGGACCTCATAAAGTTCATATCTTGGCATAACTCGCTTCACGATTTGATACCTTTCTCGAATCAACATTTTAGCATTGACTTCATACTTCGAATCTTGAGAGACGTTCTTGAAATAATGGTCTTCTCTTCATAATAGGAATTTCTTCACTTGAAGTTTTGAGAGATTCTTCATACTTGGACCATGACTTCTTCATTTTTCTCCAATCTTTATTTGGGATTTTGATATACAACGATCCGCCTCCTTTTAGGACTTGGATCTATTTATCCTTCTACCTTGCTAGGGTCTTTTCGGATAGACTTCTCCATGATCTTTAAGGGAGTATTTGCTTTTCGTCGTGTGTCTTGATCCTTCATATTGATTCTTGATAAATGATTCTTCACATCACTTTGGATCTTTAGCAACAAAATGTAGCCCTCATCCCTTGTTAGGGCCTTTTCGGACTCGCCAATCTTTGCATCCCGCTTCAATAAGTTATGCCTTGGCTATGAACTCTAATTAATACCGAGCAAATTTTAAACGATCTTATGCTAGAAGCTAAGTAACTTTTCAAATCGTACAACCTTACTTATTGTAATTAAATTTATTAACAAGCAATGGGAGAAAAATCACATAATTAACTCACATAAATTCATGAAAGAATACCAAACTTATAATTGACTATATCATCTCTCGTTCTCCATAATTTAAAATCTCAAGGAATGAGACTCGTGGATGCTTAGCCTATTAAATCAAAGTTTTGGGTTTTCAAGTCATCTATAGAATCTTGCAACTTCTTAGACTTTTTTAAGTTTTAGAATTCGAATTTTAAAGTTCCCTTGATAAACAACTTTCTAGAATCAACTATAGGAACTTGCGAAAAGTTCTTGTTCTTAACCCGTAAGAGTTAAGACTTTCGCGTTTTAAAGTTCCCTATATAAAAGCCTAGCAAAACTTGATTTAAACACGTTAAGGATATTAGCTAGAGTAGACTTGGATAAGTAAACTCGGTTGAGTCAAAAGATTCATGACGGTCCTAATTTATCAAAGACATCTAAACTTATTAAAACCATTTTATTAAATTTTATTCTAATGAAAGAAAATAACGATAACAAAGGAAAATACTAATAGGCCAAAATAGATTAAAAATTTTGAAAAATGTCGAAAAATCAATTTTCCGGTTAAAATGAGGACATATACAAGGAAAAGCCTACTTAACATCGATAGAAGTCCCCCCTACACTTAAGATAAACATTGTCCTCAATGTTTAAGCACGTGGGAGTAAACTCCTCGACACTTAGGACATTGTGCACGTTGTTTAAATCTTGCTAAGGAAGAGACAACTAAAGTGATTCCTATTTATATAAACTAGTGAATCAAAAGAGTTTAGGATAGAACCGGGAAGACGGGACACAGAATCACGGGTCGTCAAAAGTCATTAAAAATGTATCTTTGAAAGCTCGAATCCCTGCACATGATAAGAAAGAAAACAACAAACACATACTAGGGTCTCCCCCTACACTTATTATAAAACGGATAAAAATGATAGATACTCAGGTTGCCTCCCGAGAAGCGCTTGTTTTTGTTCACCGAGTCGTGAGCCTGACTCGACCTTGATTACAATGGTAAGAAGCTTGAAGAACGTCCACGGGGGTAAAATACATGGTTCTCGTCCAACAAATAGCACAAACTTAAGGTGAACAAGACAAGCCAAAGAAGAGTAGGCAAGTTTCCCTTAAGCAGTTGTTGAGCACGGTAGTAGAAAGTATGATGAAGTGCAAGCATATCTCCATAAGTTCCAAAAATATTTCCTTTTATTTCATCAGATGGATACTGAGATGGCTTAAAAATTATGATACCCGGATAGAACACCTTTTCCTTTAGGGGAATATAAGACTCAGGCTCAGTAGAATTTGAAGAAGATCCGCTCATAAATTACACAATCTCATCCGACGAAGGTGGATAGAGAGGTGTAAAAACATAAGTACTGCGGATGTTTGTGTCATCCGGTTTCTTCTCCTTTGAAACGGGTTTCTTAATATTCGAAGGAGGATATAGACCAAAATCAAAGTCCAAAGGAGGAGAATCATTCTCATTGGGGAAGTCTGTATTAAGAAAAGTAGCAAAATCTTCCTCAAATGAGTAATTGTCCAAAGTATCAAGAGTGTTTGGTGGAGGATCCTCATCAAAAGTAGGAGTAAGGTCATCATTTGAAGAATCACTCGAAAGAGTATCAACATCATCAAAATCATCATAAGTTGGCTTGTCTTTATACTCTAAAACAAAATCTTCATAATCATCCACATCGGAGTTAGAATCATCATTATAGTCATCATAGATCGGTGGAGAATCATAAATTGGGCGGGGATCCAAATTGGAGAGAGAATCATTAAAATCATCCACATCGTCTTGGAAAAGTGGATTATCATAGCAAGACTCGAAAAGAGGATTGTCATATACAACAAAATCATCAAGCTTAATATTTTCCAAAGTAGTAGTAAGCTCTTCTTAAAGCACATCAATCATTTTCACTGACTCTTTTCCATTTGATTTATTTGTAATCTTCCCCATCTTAAAGACTTGTGCATCATTCCCGACCCTTAAGATTAATTCACCTTCGGCAACATCGACTAAAGCTTCTCCGGTTCTCAAGAATGGTCGTCCAAGTATTAACGGAATACGAGGGTCTATTTCATAATCAACAACAACAAAATCGACCGGAAAAGTGAAGGTACCAACTTTGACGAAAACATCTTCGACAATACCAACGGGGTAAGCGAGAGTTCGATTTGCTAGCTCAAGAGTCATCTTTGTTGGTGTAAGGTCGGGTAATGATAACGTTTTCCAAACACTTAATGGCATCAAATTAATACTTGCCCCGAGATCGGCTAAGGCCGTAAATTCTTCAACGTTGTTAAAAATGCAAGGCAACACATAACGACCGAGATCTCCAAGTTTTTCCGGAAGTTCTTTAAGAAGGACTGTAGAACAGTTTTCATTTAAGTGTGTGTTGACAAACTCAGCCATCTTTTCCTTCTTATGAAGCAATTCCTTGAATGCTTTGACAAATTTCAGCATTTGGACAAGTGCTTCAACGAGGCTAATGTTAAAGTTCATTTGTGTAATCATCTTCAAAAAGGAAGTAATTTGAGCATCCTCTTTAGTGAGCAATTTGCACTTGTCTAACCGAGAAGGATAAAGGATGTTGGGTTTAGGTGGTGTAGGTGTAGAAGGTGAAGGTTGAGATGTTGAAGGTTGAGAAGTAGAAGGTTTAGAGGTGGTAGGTGGGGTTGGTGAAGGGTTGTTCTTAGGTACTTCTTCTGTGAGAGGTGGAGACGGTAATGGAGAACTAGTACTAGGCGTGGAAGTAGGAGGGACAAAATGGAGGTGGAAGAGTTGTAGATGGAGTAACTTGGGGAGGGATAGATGGTCCTACTAGAGTTGCTCCACTGCGTGTAGTAATAGCACTCACATTAGCTCTAGGGTTTGTTTCGTTTGTAGAAGGAAGAGCACCTTGGGGACGAAGGGTTTGAAACATTTCAACGAATTTCCTATCCGTGGACTCTTGCATTTCCTTCATGGTTTTCTCATGATCGGTTAATTTTTGTAGAATTAAGTCTATGTGCGGATGAGGTAAATTGAACCCTTGTTGTTGAAAACATTGGTTTGGGTATTGGTTATATGGTGGAAAACCTTGAGGATTGAAACCTTGGTTTTGAAAACCTTGGTTTTGCATTGGATAATTACCTTGGTTTCCATTGTAGCCCCTCACATTAGCATTTTGTTGAACATTTACTCTTAGTGGCCCTTGGTTGTTATGGATGGGTGGGTGAGGTCTTTGTTGAAAACCGGGTGGAGCCATGTAATTTGTCAGGTTGTAAGACAAGTGATTAACATCGACATTAGGCTTGAAATGAACTCTCTCGGTGTTGTTTTAAGCATACACTTCCCCGTGAGATTGATCATAAGCTTTATCACAATTAGCATAAGAGTGTGGCCCACCACAAGTTTCACAAGTAATATTGAGGGCAAGGGCATGTTGATTTGGAGGGTGATCTATTAAAACAAGTTGCTTTACAGCTGAAGTAAGTTCCTTAAGATGATTGGTTAACTCACTCTCACTGGCACTAGCCATAGTGGCCCTAACACTCTTGGTTTGGACTTTGGCCTTGTTTTCAATGATAGCCCAAGCCTCATTCATAGTCTTGACAAGAATATTACCCCCCGAAGCACTATTTAGTGAATCTTGGTCACTCAAAGTTAATCCATTATAAAAATTATTAATTTGATGTACCTTTGTAAAACCGTGTTGTGGACACTTTCTTAAAAGTTCCTTAAAACGATCCCAAGATTCACTAAACGTCTCACCGTACTTTTGTTCAAAGTTGATAATGTCATTCCGCAAAGCGGTAGTACGTGAGGGTGGGAAAAAGTAATTGATAAACTTGGTCTCAAGGTCCGTCCATGTGACAATTCTTTAGGGTGGATCCTAATCAAGCCAAGTCTGGGCTTGTCCCTCGAGGGAAAAGGGAAAGAGGAGCAAACGAATTGCCTCTTGTGAAACCCCACTGTATTTAACAGTACTGGATAAGTGTACGAACCTTTTAATGTGATCGTGTGGATCATCGTGAGTGCGACCTAAGAAAGGTGTTGCGGAAACCATTTGAATGAAACCGGACTTGAGCTTGAAGTTGTTGGCGTCAATAGCCGGCACCACAATCGCATCATCGTTGCCTTCGACGTGTGATTGTAAGAGCTCGATCATTGGACGGTTCTCCGTTGTGTTGACAACGGGAGGCTCTACAACAGGAGGATCAATAATAGAGGCTTGAATGGACTTCCTTTTGCGTGAATGAGTACGCATACACCTACAAAAGAAAAGAAATGCAAAGAAATAGAAGAAATAAAGTTAACGTGAAAAGAAAATATTTTTGGTGCAAAATCTTTGAAAAAGAAATGCTTTTTATGATTTTTTAAATGTTTTTGGATTTTTGAAATTTTTTATTTTTATGGATTTTTGAAAAATTTTGAAAATTTGACAAGAAAAGTAACGTTCAAAAGTGAACGGCTCCCTAAATCCAACGCGTCTCTCACAAACAACCGTTAATCTTCACGAAAAGAGCCGGCAACGGCGCCATTTAATACAAGGTTTTACCAAGTATGAAAAAGTTTATCGTCTCGTCTCCATTCGAATTGAAAAAGGATTTAATGTGTGACTCAGTCGTTCTTGGTGGAAAGGAAATAAAATGATTATCTAATTTAAAGTAAAGATGAAATGAAAATGTAAATGTCATTGAGTAAAGGGAAAATAAAACAAGAATAAAGCTTGCAAATGTTAAACTAAAAATTAAAGACTTTGAAAACTAAATGACAAAAACTTAAAACTTTAATTAAAAATAAAACTGAAAATAAAATATAACAGTATAATAAAACAAATCTAAAAACTAATTTTTTCAGAAAAATCAAAAATTTCGGATAAACAGACAATTTTTGGAATAATGAAAAATCTTCGGAATATCTAAAAAATTTCGGAAAAATGAAAATATTCGGAATAACTACTAATTTTCAGAATACAAAAAATCTTCGGAATAACCCAAGATTTTCGGACAAACAAATAAATTCGGATAAAGTAGGTTTTCTCGGAATAATGGCACTATTTCGGAATAATTAAGTATTTTTGAAAAATAGGCAAAGTTCGGATAAACTGACTATTTCGGAAAAAGTAAGGATTTTCGGAATAAACATTAATCTTCGGAAAACAGACTATTTTCGGAAAAAGGGAATTCTTCGGAATAAATTGGTTCTTCGGAATATCACAACTATTTCGGAAAAAAGCAATAATTTCGGAAAAATGAGAAAACTTCGGATAAAAACAACTATTTCGGAATAGCAAGAATTTCGGATAATACGAAATTTTTTGGAATAATCATTAAATTCAGATAAATGCTAATTAGGATAAAGGGGTATATTTCGGAATCTATAAACCCTTTTGCGAAGATCTTCTAAAATAGAATAACAGTAACTGACGAATCTAAAAATAAGCAAATAAGCTACGATTAAGCTAAAAACAAATAAGCAACCTACCAAAACTTAATCTATAACACTTTTAAGAAAAACTAATTAAACCATAAATTAAAAACTTGAAAAACACTAATTAATCTAAAGATTAAAAATCAACTTTTTATAAAAATAAGCTATTAAAATACTTAATCCAAAATAAGCAAAATCAAACAATAAGCACCAAATACAATAAGCTATAAGAATAAAAAACATCAATCAATAAGCATAATCAATCAAAAACATCAATCAAACAACAAGCATAAAGATTAAACTACATGATTAATTAAATGCAAACAAGATTAATAATAAGAAAGGTAGAATGAGAATGATTAATGAAAAGCTTGATTAAGATTAAGATTAAGATTTAATACAAGATTAATTAAAAAACTTAAAACATGAAAGAAAAGTTAGAGAGAGAAAGTAATATTAAGCTACTATTAAAAATAAAACTAAAAACTACTAATTAACTACTACCTCCTAATGACATATTAGGAGGTATTTATAGGAGGAGATGGAAGGAGTTGTTTTCTTCATTCTTTCTACTCGTCTTGACTCGATTTAAATTCTTTGTCTTTCTCGACGTTGTCTTGGCATTTGTCGATACGAATTGATTCGTCTTCTAATTTTCTTCTTTTATTAGATTTGGTTCTTCGACTTCGTTAAACTTTCGTCTTTGGACTTTTTCTTCGATAAATCTTCGGAATAGATCTTGGACTTCTGTTCTGTTTGCACTCTTGATCTTTTGACTTCGTCTTTTGTCTTTTTATTCGATAAAAGCCTGTGAAAGCCCGTGATTTCTTCCTTTTTCATCTTTTGGTCCTAAAACACAATAAAAACACAAACCACGCATAATTCCGACTTTTACGACATTAAATATACGTTTTGGCTTGGTTAATATTATAATTAATTGGCAAAAGGATGGGTGTTTTCACACCTATCACAAACCCTAACCTAAAAGCCTCCTTTTATAGGCATAAGGAGCCTTGTATAATAAGAAAATGTGTCAACTATTCTAGGAAGATATATCGTGATAAACATAGAAAATACAATAGACATGCATATCTTCCTAACATATAAAAACGTGTTGACTTCATAAATCTTCACAGCGGCATAATTTCTCTTGTCTGGGCCTAAGCTGTCGGGGGCTTGATAACACTTTGTCAGCGGCTACACATCTCTTGTCTGCGGCAGTAGACTTAGTCAATTTTATTCTCAACATTAATGGAGTTGTGTGGGGGAAGCCCCATTTGAGTCCCTTAGTTTATCGTTTATCGTTTAATGGATGATCTCGGTCTTCCACCGATGTAATAAATGGAAACATTTTTATATTGATTGGTGAGAGCTTACATCGGGTAGCTCATATTGTTGTCCCACCCTTCTACTTCTTATCTCTTTTCTTTGATCCCATTGGGATTTTGTGCGAAGTGACGTGATCTCGTGTGTCATCCGACAATGAGTACGTTATCTTCGACCCCAGCATTTGTTCCATGAAAGGACGTGGTTGATGTAGTGTTTTTCGTACACGTTTTAGGAAAAAACGCGTATGAGTGGCAAGTATTAAGTCTTACGCTTTAGGAAAAACGTAAAACCGAATAAATGCGGGTTCGTTCTCGAAGGAGGTATGTGGATTAATGTGCCAATATGTAAAATCAAGTTTTGATTAGTGACGTTTTTGTTTGAGAAGAGAAAAAGTAAAGACGAGCTACGACTACGATTAAACTACGACGTGATGACGTAAAACGATGACGTAATTACGTAAAACGCGACAAAATTAAAAATTAAACCTAAAAATTAATTAAAAGTTTAAACTAAGTCTAAAATAATATAAATAAGAATAAAAATCAAACAAATATATTTAAAACCTTTTATTAATTAAATATTAACTTTTTAATGCTAATTAAAGCCCTAAAATTAAATATAATTAAGAAAAAGCCCAAAATATTATTTTATTGAACAAATAACTCACTTATATTATTTAAAGACTAAAAAGTATTTTCCTAAATTTTAAAAACTATTTTTCTATTTTTAAAACACTAAAAACTATTTTTAAACTGAAATAATCATAAAAAATAATAAAATAATGCCAAAAATAATTTGACAATTTTAAAAATCCTAATTTATACTAATAAACAGTAGAAAATTGAAAAAGTTTGAAGTAATAAAATTTTGCACTAAAGACAAAACTGATTATAATAAAACCCTAATTAAACTAAATTTAATTATAAAAACTAATAAAAAGGTGAACAGTAAAATGTTTTTAAACTAAAAATCTTAAACTATTTTTCTAAGTCTATGAAAATTTTAAAACTACAAAATATTAATTTTTCACACTAAAAGACAAAAATAGAAAGTTAAAAAGTAATTTAAAATGCTATTTAATGTAAAAAATATTAAATGAACAGTGACTGAAAAATTAATTAAACAGAAAAATCATAATTAAAATAAGAAAAATAATGAAATTGGTTTCAAGTCCTAAATCCTATTTTAGCTCACAAAAGACAAAAAAGTAAATTTCTGATAGTGACATGTGAGATGGTTTTGTCTGGTAGCCAAGCAGTACCAAGTTTAACACTAGCAGGGGGAAATTAGTTCCCACTGCTAGTTATAAAAACAGGTCTGGGCAATAAGAAGCTTGTAACTTTTGATTGGCTTGGTTTTATGAACAATGATTGGCACCCCCACAACCAGTTGGGTTGTGGGGAGTCACAAAAAATATAAGAAGCACAACTCCAACACAAAAATTACACACAAAAAGGGAAAAATCAGTCACTTCTTGATAGGTGTGTAAACACCCATCCTTTTACCACTTAATTCTGGCTAAAACAAGACCAAAACACGTGTTTAATATCATTTGTTTGGAATTATGCGTGGTTTTTGTGCAGGTTTAACTGAAGAAAAAGACTCAAGATAAAGTCTATTGTCCAAGAGATGCAAAAGATTTAAAGTCACTGGGCCTATTCGAAGATTTATCGAAGAAAAGGACCAAAGATGGAAGATTTACATAAGTCGAAGAAACTCAAGTCTATTAAACGAAGAAATTAAAAGACGAGTTGAATTTAATCGACGACAAGTCCCGAATCAGAATCGAAACCGTCAACTTTTCTGAAAAAACGAGAAGACAAGAAGAACGGGAGAAAGCCCACTCACCAACCAAAAGACAAGGCTATATAAATCCCATCCCCTCACACTTTCCTTCCAGTTAGTTTTTAGTTTTTCTCTCCTCCACCTTTTTCTCTTTTCTGTTTCGTAGGATCACCATCACCACTAGGGTGTTTGGTGATTTTAATCTTTGTTCTTCAAATCCTGTAATTTTAATCCTTGTTTTGTTATTGTTGAATACATTAAATCATCAATACAAGTTCTTGTTTAATCTTTCCATTTCATCTTGTTCATCTCCATTTATTTGGGTTAAAGTTTAAATTCTTGTTTGATTGACTTGATCTTGAAAAAGTTGTTGAATTTGTGTTTTTACTGTTGGGATTTGTTACTTATGGTTATTAGATGATTTGTGGTTAATTTGGTAAAACCTTTTTGAGTATTTAGTTTGATTTTTGATTAAATTTGTCTTCCTTGTTCTTCGGGGTTCTGCTACTGTATGTGTGTTTCCAGACTTCCGGATGAACTCAAAAGTTCCGGATGAACACAAAACTTCCGGATGAACATCAAAGTTCCGAATGAACATGTTTTTGAAAAGTTCCGATTGAGTTTTCCTTTTAAAGTTCCGAGTCAGTTGAAAACTTCCGAACGAACTAAAAGTTCCGGATGAACCTAATCTTCCGAATGAACTGAAGTTCCGGATGAGTAAAAAGTTCCGAATGAATGTTTGTTGATTAAGTTCCGAATGAGTTTTTCTTAAAAAGTTCCGAATAAACTTCCGGACCAAAAGTTCCGGACGAACTTCCGGATCAACAAGTTCCGAACGAAGTTCCGGGTGAACTTCCGAACCAAACTTCCGAAGAAATTTCCGAGTGAAGGATTTCTAAAAGTTCCGAATGAAGACTTCCGGGTGAAAAGTTCCGGATCAAAAGTTCCGAATCAAGGTTTAAACTTCCGAATCAGTTTCTTCTGGGTAGTTTTACTATTTCATTACTGTTTCTGTTTCCTTATTGTTTCTTTATTGTTTCCTTATTCCATATTTATATTTTAACTGTGACTTTAATTTTAAATTTAATTTCAATTTTAATCTCAATTTAAGTTTTATTAATTTAAGTACTTTTAAATTTAAGTTTACATTTTCGTACATTCAAGCATTTAGTAGATTAAGGAATCCAAACCTTTTTCTTAGTAACCAAGAACAATCATTCCACTTAAGGCCGAGATCAATTCGAGAGGATATCGTGAGACATAAATTGAACCCAATACAAAAGCATTGTATCACTGCTATTGGGGGACTAGGTCTGATGAATAGTTATCTGGTGCAATTGACACTAGGACGAATTTTAGCAGGCCACAACTCACAAAAATTCACACCAAACCACTTGTAATCAGATAACAATCCTAAATGACCCTATATTCTAACAGCTAAACAAGATTAGAAGACATAATCCATCAAAATGAAACAGAAACATAAGCTTTCTGATTTTTGCTAGTTTTTACCACTTTTTAAACATGCAATTGCTTTAAAACCTATCAAATCTAAAACCTATGACTGGATATGACCCTAGCTAACATGTAAAGTGTGTATAGGTGAATTTAAGGCCAAAATCTGCCAACTACTTGGCTTAAACCCTATTCCCAAATGATAGGTGTGTAAACACCCATCCTTTTTACCACTTAATTACAATAATAACCGAGCCAAAACGTGTATTTTATGTCATTTATGTCGGAATTATGCGTGGTTTGTGTTTTTGTTGTGATTTAGGACGAAAAGGTGAAAAGTGGAGAAAACACGGGCATTCACGGGCTTTTATCGAAGAAAAGGACGAAAGACGAAGTCAAGAAATCAAGAGTGCAAAAAGAACGGAAGTCCAAGACCAATTCTGAAGATTTATCGAAGAAAAAGTCAAAAGACGGAAGTTTACTAAAAGCCGAAGAACTCAAGTCTAATTTATTACAAGACGAGTTTGAAGAAATCCCGAGACAAAGTCATTAAAGTCAAAATATTAAGAAGATTAAGGACTTAAATGTGCAATTAAGAAATGAAGAAAGAAGGGAGGAAGCTTCCTAAGCACCTCCCTAATCTCCCCTATAAATAGTTCATTATGTTTTCATTTCATTATTGTTGGGTAGCTTGACAAACTATCTATTCCACCATTTTAAATTAATTGCTTCTTAATTTCATGCCATTTTCCTTAATTGTCATGCACCTTTAAATTCCTTTAAATTCAAGTAAGTTTACTTTTAATTGTTGCTAATCTTTACTTTCATTGTTAATCTCTCATCTTCCTTTCTTGCTTAATCTTTCTTTATGATTCATGTTTATGTTCTTCTATTTTTATGGTTTTCAATCAAGTGGGTTTTGATTGATTTGATCAAATTTGTTAGTTTTATTGATTTGGTTTGATTGATTATTGTTAGTTGATGTTTATTGGTTGTTTTGGTTTAATCTTTTGGTTGATCTTGATTTATTTTGCTTAAATTCGTGTTCTAGTTCTTTCCCCTGTTCTTCGTTCATGCTACTGTTAACATTGCCCAGTAAATGTTCCGAATCAGTGTGTTCAAAAAGTTCTGAATCCGTGTGTTTAAATAGTTCCGAACCAGTGTGTTTTAAAAAGTTCCGAATCAGTTTTAGTGAAAAAGTTCCGAATTAAAGGTTTTTAAAAGTTCCGAATGAAAGGTTTTTAAAAGTTCCGAATCAGTTTTTTAAAAG
Source organism: Glebionis coronaria (assembly GCA_025667525.1). NCBI lineage: Eukaryota > Viridiplantae > Streptophyta > Magnoliopsida > Asterales > Asteraceae > Glebionis > Glebionis coronaria. The sequence continues at coordinate 235,725,690 of CM046881.1, forward strand.
TTCCGAATCAGTTTTTTTAAAAAGTTCCGAATCAGTGTTTTTCTCATTTTATTCCGGATCAGTCCTTTATTCCGGATCAGTAAATGTTCCGAACCAAAATGTTCCGAATGAGTTCAAAATGTTCCGAACCAAAATGTTCCGGATGAATGAACCAAAATGTTCCGAACCAAAATGTTCTGGATGAATGTTCTGAATGAGCTTAATGTTCCGGATGAAGGATTTATTCCGGATGAGCACTTTTCCTTAGTTTTGTAATTTCAGTTTTGGTTTATTTTTAAGTTTATGTTTTTGAATTTTAAATTTTATTTTTCCCGCCTTTTTACTTAATTGCACTTTTAGTTTACTTACCTTTAATTTTAGTTTGCCTTATTTACTTTTAAGTTTGCCTTTTTATTTCTCGTCACGTTTTTAATTTCTCGTCATTAATTTCCTGTCAAGTTTTTATTTTTCAGTATTTCTTTTTACCGTCTTTACTTTATTTGTATTTGTTTCAAGTCTTTATTTTTAATCAGTTTTAGACAACCAAACCTTTCTTATTTTTCTACCAAAAACGACTGAGTCGCACTTTGAACCGGAAATCAATTCGAGAAGATACCGAGAAACGAACTTTCAACTAGTAAAATTTAGTTATGAAAATGGCGCCGCTGCCGGCTCTTTTCGTGAGGATTAACTGTTTTTTGTGAGAGACGCGTTGGCTTTTGGGATTCGTTCACTCGTGAACGTTATTTTTCGTGTCAAAAATTTTCAAAAATCCAAAAACATTTGAAAAATCATAAAAAGCATTTCTTTTTCAAAGTTTTGCACCAAAAATATTCTTCTTGCTTATCTATTTTTCTTTATGGATTCTTATGTCCATTGTGTCGGGTGTGGGAGACGATTATACGGGAACGACTCATGTCAATGGTGTACATGTGAGCGGTGCGGAAACGATATCAACAACACACAATTCGGATTTTGTCCATTGTGCAACTCGACTAATTCGTCCTTTTTGAATCCACCTCCTGTTCCCCCGTGCATCTATTGTGGAAGCGATTCTCATTGGCATGTTTCGTGCCCGGTTCGATACCCGCCTCATGGCGAGCAAGAACTGGGTTACAATTATGACAATGGTAATAGCTATCTACAAGAAGCACCGGATTTTTCTCCATACCCTTGTTGCCAAAATTGTGGGGGCCCTCACGATACTTCTTATTGTCAGCCAATGAATTCATATGAGCAAAATTCGTGTCCTCATTTTTCTTCACCAATGGATTATTATGAACCAAACCCGTGTTCTAATTTTTCTCAACCGATGAACTACTATGAGCCACACCCATGCTATAATTCAGGTTTTCAACATTTTGAGCCCCCACAACACTTCATCGATCATCAACCCTTTTGTGCACTTCCTCCTAAGCAAACTGCCACACTTTTTGACAACTTTCAAAAAGTTCAAGAAGCTTGCAACAAGATCATCGAACAATGTCAAGAGAATCAACGACAGGAGCAAATACCGAATATCGAGACTTATACTCCTCCTCCGGTGTATCCATACTATTATGATGATGATGACGATGAGCCTACTATTTCTTGGAATGATCTTGTTGCTCAATGTCCTAGTTCAATTGTCATCCCTTCTCTCACTATCACAAACGAGTCTAAGGATTATGATACATTGAGTGAGCTTAGTGAGTTTGGTCTCGATAAATTATTTGATGATGAGGTTTGTGACATGCCTACTACTATGGAATCTGAGGACGACGTTGCTCTTACAGAAGAGGTCGATCCTAATGATGACGATTTTTCTCCACGCTATGAGAATTTCACTTTTGAAATTTCTCAATCTCCACCGGGAGATGCGGGCGATGACGATTTATTCTCTCCGGCTTACGAGAAGTTCACCGATGAACTTGCTCTTGAAGATGAGGTAGAAGACGTGATTCTCCGCGACAGATTACGTAAAGTGCATCTTCTTATTGCTAAAATCGAAGAGTTGACTTCTCCTCCTCTCTCCGAGTCTTTGCCTCCATCTATTCCTCCCGCTGAAGATAATGACCCATTGCTGGAAGAAATCGACATTCACTCCATACCTCCAGGTATTGATGACGATGACACGGAGGGGGATATTATCCTTGATAATTTGCTGCAGGAAGGTATTGACCCAATTCCCCCTCCCGAGCACCTTTCATCCTCCCCTTTAGCCACTATTACGGAGGATGAGTGCTTTGACCCGGGAGGTGACATTGATTATGCTATCATTGATAACATTACGGCTTTGCCGAGTTCTCAGCATCCATTGTCTTTGGGGGATGACAATGTGATTACTTTACCCACCCCACCTCCCGTGGATCTTGATTTCACATACTTTTCGTATGTTGAAAGAACCTTTCTCCCATTCAAGACTTATCCCCCCTCCTCTCCTTTGTTGATGTCAACCGGGAACGAGGACAAGGTCTTTGATCCCGGTATTGCATTTGAGGCTTCCCCATGGACCATTTAATTTGGGGATGAGTCAGGCTCGTGACTCGGTTAATATAAACAAGCGCTTTTTGGGAGGCAACCCAATTATCTATCTATTTTTCCCTGTTTTCACCATAAGTGTAGGTGGGAGCCCCGTTGGTGTTTCTTGTTTTCTTTCTTATCATGTGCAGGGATTAGAGCTTCAAAGATACACTCTGGATGACTTTTGACGAACCGTGATTCCGTGTTCCCTTCTTCCCGGTTCTATCCAAAACTCTTTTCGATTCACTATTTTATATTTTTCAATATTAAAATAGGAATCTCTTTAGTTGTCTCTTTCTTAGCAAGATTTAAACAAAGTGCACAATGTCCTAAGTGTAGGGGAGTTTACTCACACATGCTTAAACATTGAGGACAATGTTTATATTAAGTGTAGGGGGGACTTCTATCGAAGTTAAGTGGTCTTTTCCTTGTATTTGTCTTCATTTAACCGGAAAATTCAATTTTTTGACATTTTTCAAAATTTTTAATCTATTTTGGCCTAGTTGTATAGTTGCATTTTCCTTTGTTATGTTTATTTTCTCTCCTTTCTAGAATAAAATTTAAATAAAGTGGTTTTAAATTTTTCAAAGTCGTGAATATTTTGACTCAACCCGAGTTTACTTATCTAAGTTTACTCTAGCTAGTATCCTTAACGTGTTTAAGTCAAGTTTTGCTAGGCTTTTATATAAGGAGCTTTAAAACGCGAAAGTCTTAACTCTCACGGGTTAAGAACAAGAACTTTTCGCAAGTTTATATAATTGATCCTAGAGAGTCATTTATCAAGGGAACTTTAAAACGCAAATTCTAAACTTGAAAGAGTCTAAGAAGATGCAAGATCCTATAGGCGACTCGAAAACCCAAAACTTTGATTTAATTGGCTAAGCATCCACGAGTCTCATTCCTTGAGATTTTAAATTGTGGAGAATGAGAGATGATAGAGTCAATTATAAGTTTGGTATTCTTTCATGAATTTATGTGAGTTAATTATAAGCCTATTCTCCCATCGCTTGCTAATAAATTTATCTGCAATAAATAAGGTTGTACGATTTGAAAAGTTACTTAGCTTCTAGCCCAAGATCGTTTAAAAGTTGCTCGGTATTAATTAGAGTTCATAGCCAAGGCATAACTTATTGAAGCGGGATGCGAAGATTGGCGAGTCCAAAAAGGTCCTAACAAGGCATGAGGGCTACATTTTGTTGCTAAAAATCCAAAGTGATGTGAAGAATCATTTATCAAAGATCAATATGAAGGATCGAGACACACTACGAAAAGCAAAAACTCCCCAAAAGTCATGGAGAAGTCTATCCGAAAAGACCCTAGCAAGGTATGAGGATAAATAGATCCAAGTCCTAAAAGGAGGCGGATCGTTGTATATCAAAGTCCAAAATAAAGATTGGAGAAAAATGAAAGAAGTCATGGTCCAAAGATGAAGAATCTCTCAAAACGTCAAGTGAAAAAATTCCTATTATGAAGAGAAGACCATAATTTCAAGAACGTCTCCCAAAGATTTAAAGTATGAAGTCGCTGCCAAATATCGGTCCGAGAAAGGTCTCAAATCGCGAAGCGAGTTATGCCAAGATATGAACTTTATGAGGTCCCGAGAAGCAGTTTTAAAAGCTTTTGTCCTTTAGCTAACTATTGATTAAATCGTTCACTTTATTTTCAGCCTAAATAACTATCGAAATAAGTCAACAATGCATCCTCGTGATCATTCAAGACAATAATAAAATATAAGAGATACACCTAGGAATAAGGGAGTCTAAGTAAATAATTGGCCCACATGAGTTCGTGTTAGTTTGCTAACTTATAATAACAATGATCTCGTTTTTAAGCTTGGTTTGGAGAAAGTGAAAACTTGAGGATGATGATCATTCATGACATTTTCAAAACCCTAAGGTATGCTTTTGATTTCTTAACTTGTTTTGTTATTTTCTATCTCTTTAATAAAGGCCAATGTGGATTGATTGTGATGAAAAATGTAAACATGCTTTGTAACTAATGCATTGCATGAGGACATTGCAATGGTCAAGTGTAGGGGATTTGATGTGTGTGTAAACACCCATCCTTTTTACCACTTAATTACAATAATAACCGATCCAAAACGTGTATTTTATGTCATTTATGTCGGAATTATGCGTGGTTTGTGTTTTTGTTGTGATTTAGGAAGAAAAGTGGACAAAACACGGGCATTCACGGGCTTTTATTGAAGAAAAAGACGAAAGACGAAGTCAAGAAATCAAGAGTGCAAAAAGAACGGAAGTCCAAGACCAATTCTGAAGATTTATCGAAGAAAAAGTCAAAAGATGGAAGTTTACTAAAAGCCGAAGAACTCAAGTCTAATTTATTACAAGACGAGTTTGAAGAAATCCCGAGACAAAGTCACTAAAGTCAAAATAAGAAGATTAAGGACTTAAATGTGCAATTAAGGAAAGAAGAAAGAAGGGAGCAAGCTTCCTAAGCACCTCCCTAATCTCCCCTATAAATAGTTCATTATGTTTTCATTTCATTGTTGTTGGGTAGCTTGACAAACTACCTATTCCACCATTTTAAATTAATTGCTTCTTAATTTCATGTCATTTTCCTTAATTGTCATGCACCTTTAAATTCCTTTAAATTAAAGAAAGTTCACTTTTAATTGTTGCTAATCTTTACTTTCATTGTTAATCTCTCATCTTCCTTTCTTGCTTAATCTTTCTTTATGATTCATGTTTATGTTCTTCTATTTTTATGGTTTTCAATCAAGTGGGTTTTGATTGATTTGATCAAATTTGTTAGTTTTATTGATTTGGTTTGATTGATTATTGTTAGTTGATGTTTATTGGTTGTTTTGGTTTAATCTTTTGGTTGATCTTGATTGATTTTCTTTCCCGTGTTCTTCGTTCATGCTACTGTTAACATTGCCCAGTAAATGTTCCGAATCAGTGTGTTTAAATAGTTCCAAATCAGTGTGTTTAAAAAGTTCTGAACCAGTGTGTTTTAAAAAGTTCCGAATCAGTTTTAGTGAAAATGTTCCGAATGAAAGGTTTTTAAAAGTTCCGAATGAAAGGTTTTTAAAAGTTCCGAATCAGTTTTTTAAAAGTTCCGAATCAGTGTTTTTCTCATTTTATTCCGGATCAGTCCTTTATTTCGGATCAGTAAATGTTCCGAACCAAAATGTTCCGAATGAGTTCAAAATGTTCCGAACCAAAATGTTCCGGATGAATGAACCAAAATGTTCCGAACCAAAATGTTCCGGAAGAATGTTTTGAATGAGCTTAATGTTCCGGATGAAGGATTTATTCCGGATGAGCACTTTTCCTTAGTTTTGTAATTTCATTTTTGGTTTATTTTTAAGTTTATGTTTTTGAATTTTAAATTTTATTTTTCTCGCCTTTTTACTTAATTGCACTTTTAGTTTACTTACCTTTAATTTTATTTTGCCTTATTTACTTTTAAGTTTGCCTTTTTATTTCTCGTCACGTTTTTAATTTCTCGTCATTAATTTCCTGTCAAGTTTTTATTTTTCAGTATTTCTTTTTACCGTCTTTACTTTATTTGTATTTGTTTCAAGTCTTTATTTTTAATCAGTTTTAGACAACCAAACCTTTCTTATTTTTCTACCAAAAACGACTGAGTCGCACTTTGAACCGAAAATCAATTCGAGAAGATACCGAGAAACGAACTTTCAACTAGTAAAATTTAGTTATTACAAAACACCCCTTTAGACTAGCTGATGACAATTTTAACAAAGTAAATCAACTCAAATCAATGCTAAATTGAATCTAACCAACTAAAACCTACCTTACATCAATAAATAAGCATAAACCACACTTTAATCAAATCTCAAAACAAATCATCAACAAAATCACATTCAACTAAAACAAAAAGGGTAATAGGGTTCAATCCTTACTTTAAGCTGATGCCTTCCATCAAACCTCTTGTGAGCTGATGCAAGAATGTAGAGAAACCCTGTTGTGGTTCAACAACTGAACCAGGGTACTTATGTCTTCAAAATGAATAAATGAAGTGAAATATGCAATGGATATGGGGTCTTGGTGAACCTGCACAACCATAAACAACCAAGAGAAGCACTTCAAGTCTAAAAGATGAGCCAAAAGCTTTGTCAAGAGCTTTTGGACAGCTTTTAAACAGTAAGTAATCAGTAAAGAAGAAAAAAAAATGATTTTTCTGAAAAATCTTTGAAACTTCAAATCCTTTTGAAACCTACTATTTCTGAAACAGGAAGTTATACAAGCTCTATTAGCTTATTTGGTTGTCAACCAAATAATCCAATAAGCTCCTATAACCCTTAATAAGAAAAGCAGCTTTGGGGTTTAAGTGTCCTCTCACCCAAAAACTTCTTTTCTTGACGAAATTTTAACAAACACTTGCAAGAAAACAATAGAAATTAAACTACAAAAACAATTAAGGAACTCAGAGTTTGAAAAAGATTAAAGGTTCATTTTCATTAATAATTTAAAACTTTTTACAAAAACTGGAACAATTGAAGGAGTCACATGCGACTTCCTTTTATACAACTAATAGAACCCTCTAGAATGCTAAAATAAAATAATACGAAAAATACTAAAGTCCTAAACCCTAGTTTGAAAATTTCCAGGTTTGCCCTTTGAATCTTGGTCAAAAACGTTGGCATGTGACTTGACAGCTGTGTAGATGATCTCAAACGTTGAAATACTCCTTTGTGACCAAGGAATTGATATAGGCCCTTGATTTTCTGCTCAGATTCCCTCTTTGCTAAAAATGGTGAAGCAGAAGAGGGTGCGTGGGACCCTTATGGTCACGGGGTGAGAGAATTGTGAGGTGGGTTTTGGTTAGGCCAAGGTTAATCACCATTCTGGACATAATCAGCCCATAACCCTTTGATTAGAGGGAATTAGGTTTCTAGGGTTTATGGGATGGGGGTTTTTAGCAGGTAAGAGTTTGATTTTTTGGGGTTAATTAAGTTTAAAAAAGAGTGTTTACCACCAAAAATAAACTGATTAAAAATCAGTTAAATTCAAATGGATAGTGGGGAATGACGTGGAGAAAAGGTGATACGTGATTGGTGGAGGTTTTAAAGTGGGTGACGTGGAGTGATGGTATTGGTGGGGGAATGTTTGGCTGTCTCCCCATTTTGGCCCCTCAATTCTCTAGTTCTTGCCTCATAAGTTTAAACAGCCAAAAAGTTCTAATCCCTTTATAATAAGTTTGATGATATTACAAAGTCAGTCCTTCCCTTTTATAAAGAAAGAACCAAGGACTATTTATGTAATGAGGACATTCTTCAAGGGCTTGTTTTTTCAATTCTTCAAACATGGAGGACTAAACTTATACATATGAATTCTTCAAGGGCCTTTCTTGCCAAATCTTCAAAGATGAGGGACCAATGTTGCCAATCTTCAAAACTTCAAGGGCATTTTTGCAAAATTCCATACTTGGGGTGAAGTAAAGACTGGCTACCTATAATATAAAGATCCCTCACTGCACACATTAGATATAATGAAAACCTTTAGTTGACTCAATAGGCTGCTCTCTCTGAGTGACTAAGGAAGTCGGAATGATCCCAAAAGAAAGAAGATAAAAGATCTCTCAAGACCGATTCTCTCTATCTCTTTAGCCCCACTGCCAAATGAATGTGTTCTTCCTATAGCCATTTCCAGGCGTTTCCCGTGTTCGTTTTTGCTTCATTCTTGTGATCATTTGTTGATTTCACGATATCCGTACCTAAAATACACAGTGAACAAACGCAAGCGTATACTTGGGTATTTTAACGATATTTTAAGCGTTTTAAGCCCGATTTGGACGATGAGACTATGTATAAATACAGTCTCATCACTCCCCCATACTAAATCATTGCCGTGTCCCCACGCAATGCTAGAATTAAGTATCATAGCACTTCCAAAACTCATTTTATGATGACTTTTATTGAAGAGGTAAATTTAAATAAACTACTACACGTGTTTTAGACATAATGTACTGTTTTCATCACAATAAAGTGACTTTTGGGATCATAGAACAAGAACACGTGAATGCTTCGTTAGAAATAATTTCGTCATCCTCGATTTTCACCCAATTCCATGCTAAGCGTTTAACGAGATCATTGTTATTATAAGTTAGCAACACGATCACATCTCATGAGTGTTAATTACGAACTTAAACTCCCTTATTCCTACTTGGTATCTCTTATATTTTATTTTGTCTTAATGATCACGCGGATACATCATTGACTTATGCTTGAATAGAGATTAAGTCTAAAAATAGAGTTTTAACGGTGTAACCAAAATCATTAAATTAATAATTCATCCTAATAGACAACGATGTCAAAAAATTAAGTCAACAAGAAGGATCGATAAACACGGTTTTATAACGGTTTTGAACATGAGACTTATTACCATGACTTTTATTATCCGCCATCATCGGTGGTTTTATTATCATGGTTTACCTCCATCTTTTATTCAACTTCGCCATGAAGCTTTTATTATGACTTCGGTCTTGCCTTGCCTTTTCTTATCCGCCTCATCGGTGGTTTTATTAGCCAAAGACGTATATCCTCACGCTAAAGCGAATTTTGGATCTTTAAAGCTTCAAAGATTAAGGCTTGATTCACTTTCAATTTGGGCATAGATTTTTGGGCCTTGTGAGCTTCAAATTATTGCTTAATTTAGGTGAGCACTTGAAATCTTATTATTGGGTGAAGCTTTCGATTATTCGGGTGTCAATACTTCAAAACCGTGACGCTGGCGATACCTTAATGTTTTCCAAATTTAATTACATGGAAGCTACTAAAACAAATTAGAAACCAACAATAGTGACTAAACCGCTAAATCAATATTTATTAACAATTTATTATACAAAAGCGTGGGGAGAATAAGCTAACAATTACTACATATGAGATTGTGATGATTACGAGACCTATAAATAACTCTATCATTTCTCGTCCTCATTTAAGAGACTTAGCCTAAAAAGTTAAGGAATCGAAGCTAAGTGCTCTACACGCACGGTCGAGTAAAAAATTACTCTTATTCTCACCATCGGAAAACCTACATTCGTGTCTTAAACACTTATGAAAAATACGAAAATTTTTAAAATTTGGCCATTTTTAGCCTTATTTTGCATAAAACGATAACAAAAAGATGAATATTGGATTGCGTGGTTACGTAAGTAAGGTGAAGTATCTACTCACCCCCCCCCCCCCCCCTCCCATACTAAAACTAAACATTGTCCTCAATGTTTCGAGTCTAGGGGTGAAAACACCCCCATACTAGAGACAAAGTCGAATGCTTAATCTCGAGCATGGAAAGGGTAAAACGAATAACCTAAAATCCGTTTATGAATTATGCTAATAACATAAACGTTAGAACATAAAAGGATATCATAGGATATCGGAATCTCCAAAGGTAACGACCGAAGCTCGAGTGATCCGTAAAACGAACACGAGAGGCTTCAATGATGACGATGAACCTAATGAATCACAATCACAAACAACCACGGAACAAAGGTTGGAAGAGCACAAGTCCCCTCGTTACATTAAACTAAGAAAGCGATAATATTTACAAGGATAAGCATGAGAATCCCCCACGAGGCACCTTGTTTTTGATAACCGAGTCAAAAGCTCGACTCGAATCCCCATAAATGTGATCATTTAGGGATAATCTTGGTATGGTCATTTTTAGTGGGGCATACATGATAAACAATGCCCAAAAGTACATGGAGTACTTTAAAAACCCGATACATAAATACCGGGGTCAAAGATAGCGTCCTCGTTTTCGGATGAAAGATGAAACAACGCTACTTCAACCGAAGCCGAGACCTCAAAGAGGTAGAAGAAAATAGAAAAGAAGTAGAAAGGTGGGGCAATGGGTAAGTCACTAAAATGAGCTACTCGAGGTAGACTCACACCAAGCAAATAGATAAGATTTCCATTTATTGCATCGGTGGAAGACCGAGATTTCCCTTTACAAGCAATTCCAGGATCGTAAATCTCGTCCTCGGTGGAGAAATGGGAGGGAACAAAAGGGGCTTCCCCCACACTAGATCCACACCAACCTTCGTCAAAAGGAGTAGACGAGGTGGTAGCACTCATAAAACGATGCGATGGCGGAGTTAAACATGTAGAAAAATCTTTTAAAACATTTTTAAAATCTTTTCCTTTTTCATCGTTTAAAAACTCTTTATGAAAACCCGATTTGATAATGTCAAAAATATTTGGCGTGTCAAATTCAAAATTAGTCGCGCTAAAAATCCTCACATTTAAGTCTTTGATGGGAGGGGTGGCGGATTATAAAAGTTCTCAAAACGTTTGTCAATAAAGAACACCGCCCCCACGGGGTCAACATTCTCGTCATCCTCATGAACGTCGATCTCATCGATTTCTTCATCAAAGATAGGCTTGTCAAACAAAGGTTTGTCATTCCCTTCCTTGACTATCTTAGAAACTCTCTCGAAAAGATCACGATCAAGCACGAAACCATCATTCATTTGTGGGGATTATTGATAAGTTAAATCCTCACGAATGTGGTAAACGTAATTCTCATTTGAGGAGCGTTGATTAGGTAACTCCTCGAGAATTGGATTTTGGGTGGTCACATGAGTTGGTTCGTCATCGAAAATAAGACGTTCCAACTCATTAAGTTCATCCTCGATTTTGGAAAGATCGACCTCACTCGTAGGTGGAAGTGAAGGCATAAGAGCTAGCTCTCGTTCAATGATTTCCTCAATCTCGGGATCAAACTCATAATCATAGTACTTCACATGTTTCTTTTTAGGAGAATCAAAAATTGCATGTGGATTTCAAAGTACGTGATCAAGCTCGGCAAAATCGCCATCGTCATCGTCAAAGAAAGAGTCGATGTGAGCACTCACAACCATGGTCTTACAAGTCGAATGACTATGCTTAGGTGACTTTTCTAAGACGATAGGATCGATGTCAATAAACCCTTTAGCCTCAACGGGTGTTGGGCTAGGCAAAAGGAGGCACTTCAATGGAGTTAGAAGTTGAAGCCTCAAAGACGTGGTCCTTCGAAGGTGGTGAAGACGAGCCCATTTTGGTCATTGTCGTGATGGCACTAACGTCGCCCTTCGGAATTGGTGTTTCACTTGTTTCGCTAAATACATCCCAAAGTGAGTTTTCATCCATAAATTTACACATACCCTTTTGAATTAGGTATACGTACTCTTTATCATTAAAATCATCATCTTTAAAACCGTTTTTCTTAATTCTTTCAAAACATGCATTAAGCCTCATTCTTTCCGCTAAAGTGAACATTTTGAAATCATTAGGATTTGAATCAATAGGTTTTGAAACCTCGGTTTTTTCATTATCATTAAACACTTGGGATTTTCTAGCGAAAAAGTCCATTTTGTCATCCCCATATCTCATAGTAAGTCTCCCCTCGTGAACGTCGATTACGGTTCGAGCCGTCGATAAGAATGGTCGGCCTAAAATAATGGGACATTTAGGGTCACACTCGTAATCGGATATAACAAAATCCGCGGGAAAAACAAACTTTCTAACTTTGACATAGACATCCTCGGCTATTCCAATTGGTATAAGTGGAGTACAATTTGCATGCTCGATTGTCATGTTCGTGGGGGTAAGTGAAGGCACTCTAATCAATTTTCAAAGAGAATGAGGCATGAGATTGATGCTAGCACCTAAATCGGCAAGGGCTAAACATCCCTTAATACAAGGCTTTTGGCCCGTATAAAAATTATCGTTCTAGTGTGTCTAATCGAATTGATCTAGGTTCTCTATGTGACTTAGTTTTATTTTGGTGGAACAAAAAGGTTGTCGTTGTAGTATATTAAAAGTGCAAAACAATTAAAGTAAAAGTGCGTTAAAGTAAAATGGCGTTAATTTAAAATCTAAATCTAATTAAAAGAAAGGTGTGCAAATATTTAAAAACGTGACGGAAAGTAAATTAATTAAATGACTTAAAATAAAGCGTGACGAGAATTAAAAATAGACAAAGTATAAAAACATAAGCTAAAAATTAAACAAGGCAAAGCATGAAAAATACACCCTATCGGAATATATTCCGATCAACCTCGTCGGAATATGCACAGCCGTCCAATCGGAATGATAGCTTACCCCCAAATCGGAATGTGTTCTGAATATGTCAGATCGGAACACCAGATCGGAATATGTCACTTCTTCAAATCGGAATACCCAAACAAATCCCAATCGGAATAAGTACTTACCTGATCGGAATATGGCGTAGATGCTGGTCGGAATGCTGATCGGAACCTTTGATCGGAATACTGTCACTTACCCTGATCGGAATACCAAACACGCACCTCGATCAGAATGTGGAAAGGAGCACCAATCGGAATAACTGTCACTTACTGATCGGAATACCCTAACCTCCCCTGATCGGAATACCAACTTATCCACCAATCGGAATGCACAAACCCTTTTCCGATCTTACCAATCGGAATACGAAGAAATGGACGAAAAATAAGCTAAGTAAATAAGCTACTAATCACATAAGCACAAGACGAACTTCCTAGGGCAAGTCGTATAAAAATAAGCTACTAAACAGAAATTTGAAGACTTTTAAACACAAAAAGGATAAGCTTTAAGAAAAACAACTTTTTATACGAAAATAATTTTTATAAAGACTTTCTAAACTTGAAAAGAAACAAAATAAGCTATGAAAATAAATGATTTAAAACAATCAAAAGCATAAAAATGAAATCTTTAAACAAGTAAACAAGGCAAAAAGCATATAAATCAAAGATTAAAGAAAGGTAGAATGAGATCAACAAGGTAAAGTAAAGGTGCAAGAATTAAAAGAAACACTTACTTGAAATTAAATGGTAAATAAGGTGCAAGACATATAAGTAAAGGTGCAAGTAATTAAAGGTGCATAAAAGTAAAGGTGTAAGAACTAATTGTCACGATTAGTCAACAAAACTTAATGAAATGAAAATGAGAGGTATATATAGGAAATTAGGAGGGTGGTTAGAGGAAGCTTCCTCCCCTCCTTCCTTTCTTCTTAATTGCGCCCTTAAGTCCTTCCTTCTTAATCTTTTTGTTAATCTTGGACTTTGATGACTTTTGGCTCGGGATTTCTTTGGACTCGTCTTTTAATTCTTCGATAAATAAGACTTGAGTTCCTCGGCTTTAAGTAAACTTCCGTCTTTTGACTTTTTCTTCGATAAATCTTCAGAATTGGTCTTGGACTTCCGTTCTTTTTGCACTCTTGACTTCTTGACTTCGTCTTTCATCTTTTTCTTCAATAAAAGTCCGTAAATGCCCGTGACTTCCCGTGTTTTCTCCACTTTTCACCTTTTCGTCCTAAATCACAACAAAAACACAAACCACGCATAATTCCGACATAAAATACACATTTTGGTCCGGTTATTATTGTAATTAAGTGGTAGAAAAGATGTGTGTTTACACACATATCAAATCCCCTACACTTGACCATTGCAATGTCCTCATGCAATGCATTAGTTACAAAGCACGTTTACATTTTTCATCATAATCAATCAACGTTGGCCTTTATTAAAGAGATAGAAACTATAAACATTCAAAGTAAAGAAATCAAAAGCATACCTTGGCTTTTGGAAATGCCATGAATAATCATCATCCTCAACTTCTCACTTTCTCCAAACCAAGCTAAAAAACGAGATCATTGTTATTATAAGTTAGTAAACTAACACGAAGTCATGTGGGCCAATTCTTCACTTAGGCTCCCTTATTCCTATGGGTATCTCTTATATTTTATTATTTGTCTTGAATGATCACGAGGATGCATTGTTTGACTTATTTCGATAGTTATTTAGTCTGAAAATAAAGTGAACGATTTAATCAATAGTTAGCTAAAGGACAAAATCTTTTAAAACTGCTTCTCGGGACCTCATAAAGTTCATATCTTGGCATAACTCGCTTCGCGATTTGAGACCTTTCTCGGACCGATATTTGGCAGCGACTTCATACTTCAAACCTAGAGAGACGTTCATGAAATTATGGTCTTCTCTTCATATAGGAATTTCTTCACTTGAAGTTTTGAGAGATTCATACTTGGACCACGACTTCTTCATTTTTCTCCAATCTTTATTTTGGACTTTGATATACAACGATCCGCCTCCTTTTATGACTTGGATCTATTTATCCTCATACCTTGTTAGGGTCTTTTCGGATACACTTCTCCATGACTTTTGGGGAGTTTTTGCTTTTCGTCGTGTGTCTCGATCCTTCATATTGATTTTCGATAAATGATTCTTCACATCACTTTGGATCTTTAGCAACAAAATATAGCCCTCATGCCTTGTTAGGGCCTTTTCGGACTCGCCAATCTTCTCATCCCGCTTCAATAAGTTATTCCTTGGCTATGAACTCTAATCCATACCGAGCAACTTTTAAACGATCTTGGGCTAGAAGCTAAGTAACTTTTCAAATCGTTCAACCTTATTTATTAGCAGATAAATTATTTAGCAAGCGATGGGAGAATAGGCTCATAATTAACTCACATAAATTCACGAAAGAATACCGGACTTATAATTGGCTCTATCATCTCTCGTTCTCCACAGTTTAAAATCTCAAGTAATGAGACTCGTGGATGCTTAGCCTATTAAATCAAATTTTTGGGTTTTCGAGTCGCCTATAGGATCTTGCACATTCTTAGACTTTTTTAAGTTTAGAAATTGCATTTTAAAGTTCCCTTGATAAACGACTCTCTAGGATCAATTATAGGAACTTGCGAAAAGTTCTTGTTCTTAACCCGTGAGAGTTAAGACTTTCGCGTTTTATAGCTCCCTATATAAAAGCCTAGCAAAACTTGACTTAAACACGTTAAGGATACTAGCTAGAGTAACTTAGATAAGTAAACTCGGGTCGAGTCAAAATATTCACGACTTTTGAAAATTAAAACCACTTTATTAAAATTTATTTTAATAAGGAAAGAAAATAACTATACAAGGAAAAGATTTTGAAAAATGTCGAAAAATTGATTTTCCGGTTAAAATGAGGACAAATACAAGGAAAAGAGCCACTTAACTTCAATAGAAGTCCCCCCTACACTTAATATAAGCATTGTCCTCAATGTTTAAGCATGTGGTAGTAAACTCCGCTACACTTAGGACATTGTGCACGTTGTTTAAATCTCACTAAGGGAAAGACAACTAAAGAGATTCCTATTTTAATATTGAGAAAATATAAAATAGTGAATTGAAAAGAGTTTAGGATAGAACCGGAAAAATTTAGAACACGGAATCACGGGTCGTCAAGAATCATCAAGAGTGGATCATTGAAGCTCGAATCCCTGATTAGTAGAAGAGAGGAGAGAGCAAACACCATCGGGTCTCCCCTACACTTATGATAAAGAAAGCGAAAAGATAGATGCATGGGTTGCCTCCCAAGAAGCGCTTGATTTTTGTTAACCGAGTCATTAGCCTGACTCGACCTTGATCATCAACGGAAGAAGCATGAAACATATCCACCATGATCAAAGACATAGTTTTCGCCCATCAAATAGCACAGGATTAAGGCGAACAAGGCAAGCCAAAGAAGAGTAGGCAAGGTTCCCTTAAACAGCGATGGAGCACGGTGGAAGCAAGGGTGAAGTGGTGCAAGCAAATTTCCATAAGTTCCCAAGATATTTCCTTTTATTTCATCAGGTGGATACTGAGATGGCTGCAGAATGTCAATACCGGGATCGAACACCTTTTCCTTTAAGGGAAAATAGCACTCAGGCTCAGCATAATGGGAAGAAGATCCGCGAAGAAGCACAACCTCGTCCTCAGAAGGGGGACAAAGAGGTGTTAACTCATACGTGCTGCGGATATTGGTGTCGACCGGTTTCTTCTCCTTAGAAAGAATGTGCTTCAAATCCAAAGTAGGATCAAGACGATAATCTTCAAAATCTAAAGGAGGAGCATCACTCTCATGAGGGAAGTAAGTATTAAGAAATGCAGAGAAGTCTTCCTCAAATGAGTAATCATCCAAAGTAGGATCGAGTGATGGCGGAGGATCTTCATCGTGAAAAGAATCGCTCGAAAGAGTATCGGCCTCATCGAAATCATCATACGTGGGCAGATTGGGATACTCAGAAGTAAGGTCATCATAATCATCTGAATCTGAGCTAGAATCATCATCATCATAAGCATCAAAGACCGGTGGAGAATCATAAATGGGAGAAGGGTCCAAATTGGGGCGAGAATCATCCACATCATCTTGAAAAAGTGGATTATCGATGCAAGAGTCGAATAGAGGATTGTCGTAGACAACGGAGTCATCATGCACATTAATCATATTCACTGATTCTCGGCCTCCAAAGGATTTTCCTGTAAGCTTTCCCATTTTAAAAATTTGTGCATCATCCCCGACTCTTAAGATTAACTCACCTTCGGCCACATCCACTAAAGCTCGTCCGGTTCTCAAGAATGGCCGACCAAGTATTAAAGGAATATGAGGGTCCAATTCATAATCAACGACGACAAAATCGACCAGGAAAGTAAATGTGCCAACTTTTATGAACACGTCTTCGGCTATACCAACGGGGTAAGCGAGAGTGCGGTTTGCCAGTTCAAGAGTCATCTTTGTTGGAGTGAGGTCGAGCAATGAAAGTGTTTTCCAAACACTTAATGGCATCAAATTAATACTAGCCCCGAGATCAGCAAGGGCAGTAAATTCTTCAGTTTTGTTGAACACACAAGGCAACACAAAACGACCGGGATCTCCAAGCTTTTCCAGAAGTTCTTTAAGAATAACTGCAGAGCAGTTTTCATTTAAGCGTGTGTTGGCGAGTTCAATCAGCTTCTCCTTCTTGTTAAGCAATTCCTTAAATGCTTTAACAAATTTGGGCATGTGGGCAAGTGCTTCAAGAAAACTAATGTTGAAGTTCATTTGAGAAATCATCTTCACATAGCGTGTCACTTCGGAGTCCTCCTTAGTTAGCATTTTGGTCTTGCCTAAACGAGAGGGATAAGGGATATTGGGTTTGGGTGGTGAAGGTGCAGGTGTAGGTGGTAAAAGTTGAGATGTTGAAGGGTCCGTCCTAGGAACATCGTCATGGTGAGGCGGAGACGGTAATGGTGCACTAATACTAGGTGTAGGAGTAGTAGGGATAAATGGTGGTGGAGGAGGTGTAGATGATGGGGGTGGGATTGGTGGTCCTACGATGGTGACTCCACTACAGGTAGTAATAGCACTCACATTTGCTCGCGGATTGGTGACGGTGTTTGAAGGTAGAGAACTCGAAGTAGAAGGTTGAGCGGCGGGCAAGAAACTAGCAAGCATATTCTTCAAATCATTGGTTTGATTGCTGAAGGAGGATTGAATATTATCTCGAAGCTCGGATCTAATCTCATGTCCTTGCTTGGTAATATCTCCTTTCAGATTGATAATTTGGCTCTGCAGGTTCTTGATTTGCTCACTGTGGGTTCTCATGATGGTGTCAACATCGGGGTTAATGGGTGGGAGTTGTTGAGTGGGTAGGTGATAAGGGTTAGAAGCTCTTGGTGGGATTTGGTTGCTTCTATTGTAGTTGTTGGCGGGGTTTTGGTTTTGAGAAGAAAAACCGGGTGAAAGGTAGTTGTTTGATCGGTAACTCAGCAGATTTCTATCCCCTTGAGGTCGAGCTTGGTAATTTTCCGGTGAATAATTACCATAAGCAGCATACACATTTTCCGGATTTCCTTGTGTCGATGGACAATCGGTGTATGGGTGTGGACCGCCGCATGTTTCACAAGGAGTAGCAACAGCTTTAACTTGTTGTTGTTGTTGGTTTGAAGCCAAGAGTTGCATACTTCTGCTCATTTCAGTCAGCACATGGGTGAGTTCGGTCATATCAGGGTTTGCTGAAGTGGAGGAAACATTGACTCTCGGATTGTTCCTTGAAGTAGCAAAGGAATCCCAGTTTTTGTGGTGAGTAGTCATGTTTTCAATAAGCTCTCTACACTCCTCGGGTCTCCTTTTCATGAATGTGCCACCGGCGGCTGCATTGATCGTATCACGATCTCTAAAAGTCAATTCGTTGTAGAAAGTATCGATCAAGGTCACGGGTAGCATGTTGTGGTTTGGACATCTATCGATTAAGACATTATATCTCTCCCAAGCATCAAAAAGAGATTCATCAGGATCTTGCATGAAACCGCTGATTTGATTGCGAAGGCTCGTGACCATGGATGGTGGAAAGTAGCGCGACAAAAAGCGTTGAGTCATGTCATCCCAAGTGTGAATAGAATTCTTCGGAAGACGATCAAACCATTTCTCGGCATGATGTAATAAAGTATGTGGAAAGAGTTGTAGGCGAAGTTCATCCATTGTGGCACCAGCCAACTTCATGCTTTGGGTGATTGTAATGAACTTGTCGAGGTGTTTGTTGGCATCATCATCAGGAAATCCACGGAATGGGTTAGTTTGCACTTGCTGAATCATGTGGTGCTTCAACGAAAACTCAGGAGCGTTGATTTGAATCGGTGCAATCGGTCCTCCTCGTCTAAACATTGTAGGTTGACAAAGCTCCTCCATCGTCCGAAGATCGGGCTGTGGAAGAACATTGTTGTTATTATTGAGGTGCGGTGGATTATTGTTGTTTACACCTGACATAGCTAAATCTTCTTGAGTCTCGGGCTCTTGATAATAAGAAGATCTAGTACGCATACACCTGAAAATGCAAAAGAAAACAAAACCAAACACAAAGACAATATATATACACGATAAAGATAAAATCTTTTTGGATTTTTGAAAATTTTAATTTTTATGGATTTTTATCAATTTTTTTAGGCAAGAAAAATAACGCTCACAAGTGAACGGATCCCAAAAAGCAACGCGTCTCTCACAGAAAACCGTTAATCTTTACGAAAAGAGCCGGCAGCGGCGCCATTTAATACAAGGCTTTTGGCCCGTATAAAAATTATCGTTCTAGTGTGTCTAATCGAATTGATCTAGGTTCTCTATGTGACTGAGTTTTATTTTGGTGGAACAAAAAGGTTGTCATTGTAGTATATTAAAAGTGCAAAACAATTAAAGTAAAAGTGCGTTAAAGTAAAATGGCGTTAATTTAAAATCTAAATCTAATTAAAAGAAAGGTGTGCAAATATTTAAAAACGTAACGGAATGTAAATTAATTAAATGACTTAAAATAAAGCGTGACGAGAATTAAAAATGGACAAAGTATAAAAACATAAGCTAAAAATTAAACAAGGCAAAGCATGAAAAATACTCCCTATCGGAATATATTCCGATCAACCTCGTCGGAATATGCACAGCCGTCCAATCGGAATGATATCTTACCCCCAAATCGGAATGTGTTCGGAACACCAGATCGGAATATGTCACTTCTTCAAATCGGAATACCCAAACAAATCCCAATCGGAATAAGTACTTACCTGATCGGAATATGGCGTAGATGCTGGTCGGAATGCTGATCGGAACCTTTGATCGGAATACTGTCACTTACCCTGATCGGAATACCAAACACGCACCTCAATCGGAATGTGGAAAGGAGCACCAATCGGAATAACTGTCACTTACTGATCGGAATACCCTAACTTCCCTGATCGGAATACCAACTTATCCACCAATCGGAATGCACAAACCCTTTTCCGATCTTACCAATCGGAATACGAAGAAAGGGATGAAAAATAAGCTAAGTAAATAAGCTACTAATCACATAAGCACAAGACGAACTTCCTAGGGCAAGACGTATAAAAATAAGCTACTAAACAGAAATTTGAAGACTTTTAAACACAAAAAGGATAAGCTTTAAGAAAAACAACTTTTTATACGAAAATAATTTTTATAAAGACTTTATAAACTTGAAAAGAAACAAAATAAGCTATGAAAATAAATGATTTAAAACAATCAAAAGCATAAAAATGAAATCTTTAAACAAGTAAACAAGGCAAAAAGCATATAAATCAAAGATTAAAGAAAGGTAGAATGAGATCAACAAGGTAAAGTAAAGGTGCAAGAATTAAAAGAAACACTTACTTGAAATTAAATGGTAAATAAGGTGCAAGACATATAAGTAAAGGTGCAAGTAATTAAAGGTGCATAAAAGTAAAGGTGGAAGAACTAATTGTCACGATTAGTCAACAAAACTTAATGAAATGAAAATGAGAGGTATATATAGGAAATTAGGAGGGTGGTTAGAAGAAGCTTCCTCCCCTCCTTCCTTTCTTCTTAATTGCGCCCTTAAGTCCTTCCTTCTTAATCTTTTTGTTAATCTTGGACTTTGATGACTTTTGGCTCGGGATTTCTTTGGACTCGTCTTTTAATTCTTCGATAAATAAGACTTGAGTTCCTCGGCTTTAAGTAAACTTCCGTCTTTTGACTTTTTCTTCGATAAATCTTCAGAATTGGTCTTGGACTTCCGTTCTTTTTGCACTCTTGACTTCTTGACTTCGTCTTTCATCTTTTTCTTCAATAAAAGTCCGTAAATGCCCGTGACTTCCCGTGTTTTCTCCACTTTTCACCTTTTCGTCCTAAATCACAACAAAAACACAAACCACGCATAATTCCGACATAAAATACACATTTTGGTCCGGTTATTATTGTAATTAAGTGGTAGAAAAGATGTGTGTTTACACACATATCATCCCTCAATCTCGGAAAAATCACAAGGTAGTAGAAATTGGCCCGGATCCTTTTCCTTTCTCGGCATACGCCTTTTAGGTTTTTTAAGAAGGATTGAAGCACAAGTTTCTTCAAGGGTTACTTTCGTAAGGTCTATAAAACTCTCTTTTTGAACCGTGGATGGAATTTGAGGTATACGAGGGTGTGCACTCTTTTCCTTGGTCGCCACGTTCACCCCATCGACTTTAGAACAATAAGACGTCTTAGAAGTCGAGGGTTGAGAAGAAGGAACAACTCGAAATCCTTCAAGGTTAGGGGTAATCACACGACCTTTCTCACGAGACGAGGCGACTTTACATTGTTCCTTCGGATTTGCAACAGTGTCACTAGGTAACGAACTCGATGAAGCACCCGAGGCTTTGTTCATAATAGCCAAAAACATCTTTTTAATTTCGATTTGTCCTTGCTCAATCTTCGTGTTTTGCAATTTCAAAGTATTTGTAAAGTCGTTTTTCAAAGTACCAATTTCTCCCTCTAATCGTCTCATATTAGCCTCATTCGTTTTCATGTAATTTTGAAAATCGTTTGACGAACTATTTTGATTTGAATTAAAGTTCCCTTGGTTTTGATTACTTCTTTGAAAATTTCCTTGATTACCACTTGAATTTTTTTTTCCTTGATTGTTGTTGTTTGAAAAATTCGAGTTTTGATTATTGTCTCGATTTTGCCAATTCAAATTTCGACCTTGATTATAACCTTGATTTTGATTCGAAAAAGTTCCTTGTTGATTATTTCCTTGAAAATTGTTACAATTTTGAAAATTGTTGCCTTGGTTATAATTTCCTTGTTGTGATGGACCTGCGTTATTTTGATTTTGAAAATTGTTGTTTCCATTAAACGCACTCACATTCGACGTTTGGCCATCCGTAGCCACACACTCGTAATAATTATGAGGTCCACCACAAAACGTACACGAAACCTCAACCGCTTTCACCGTAGCGGGAGCGTCTTTCTTTTGCATTTCAACGAGAAAAGACGTAAACACATTCGTCAACTTGTCGACTTTCGCATCAACTCTATCAATGTCGCGATTAGAATTACTAACATTGGCGACATTGGCAACACTCGGTGCGTTGCGGAGTTGGTAAACCTTGGATCGGTTTTCGATAATTATCAATGCATCTTTCGGAGTTTTACAGAAAAAGTTGCCACCGGCGGCGGAATTCAACGAATCTTGTTCTTGAAAATTAAGACCGTTGTAAAACGTATCGATTTGGTGCAACTCGGAAAAATCATGGTGAGGACATTGCCTATGCAATTCCTTAAAACGATCCCACGCGTCTCTAAAAGATTCATTCGGTTTTTGCTCAAATTTCGTAATTTTATTTTTGAAAAACGTTGTCTTAGACGGTGGGAAAAAATAATTAACGAACTTGGAGACGAGATCCTTCCACGTAGTTATGGAATTAGGTGGCTCTTTCTCGTACCAATCCTTGGCGGCACCATCGAGCGAGTACGGAAAAAGCACAAGCTTGACGACATCGGTGTCGACGTTCTTAAACTTGCTCGTGGCTAAAAGACGATCAAAATTCCGAATATGGTCGTGAGGATTATCGGCTTCACGACCTCGAAACTTCGTAGCTTGAATCAACGAAAGCATTCCGCTCTTAATCTCAAAATTCTCCGCTTCGATAGCGGGAATTACGATCGCGTCTCCATAACCCTCGGTGGGTGCTTGGAGCAATTCCATCATCGAACGATTGTCGGCCATCTCCTCTAAGGTTTCTTCAACAACGATATTAGGAACGTCGGTTTCTAATTCTCGTCTATGTCGTCGATCCTTCGATTACGATTGCGTCGATTCGAAGCGTCGCTAGAATTAGAGTAATCCTTCGATCGAGTGCGCATGCACTAAACGTAGAATAGGGGTAGCAAAGAAGATTCTTTTTGCGGTTTTTCGATTTTTCAATTTTTTTGGTTTTTGATTGTTTTTAATTTTTTGGATTTTTGAATGTATTACGTAGACTCAAATCTACAAATCTCCCCTCGAATCGATCTTCTCGATTAAAGGAGCCTCAAGGAATGAAAACGATCACGTGGAGTGAACGCCTTCGATGACTTTAGAACGTTGGTGGAACACCAAAACGTTCAAGAGGGTTTAATCTTGAAAACACAAGCAAATATAATATACGTAGATAATACTTGGGCGGCAAACCCTCGATTAGCCCTCTTTCTCAAAACACGCGCAAGCAAGCGGGGGAAACGAGGCGGCGCTAAGCACTTAAGAGCCTTTTTCCCTTAGGTCGTGAAATACAACTGCCTTATACCCACCTTATAGTTTGTGTTAATTGAAATTAAGCCTCACGAAAGTATTTATCTATTTTGCCTTTAAACTATTGCTTTAGATTCGAATACAATGATCGAGTGATGAAATCCCGAATCAAGGTTGCGTTTTCACGCTTTTGGAGTACTTGTATATTTATTGTTCTACGTAAGTACAATATAGTAATATATTCACAAGAAAAACGAAAACGATAATGGGATATCTACAATATAGTAAAGATTGTTGTGTGTTTAATTTAAGAAAAATAAACACGATTTATTTAGATATTATAATATAATAAGGAAAAATAACAAAAATGAGTATGTACGATATTTACGCTTTCCAAAAATTGAAAAGCAAAAACGCACTACTCACACAAACACGATACTAATAATGGAAACTCAAAAACACCTCCCCGACAGCGGCACCAAAAATTTGATGTAGTGTTTTTCGTACACGTTTTAGGAAAAAACGCGTATGAGTGGCAAGTATTAAGTCTTACGCTTTAGGAAAAACGTAAAACCAAATAAATGCGGGTTCGTTCTCGAAGGAGGTGTGTGGATTAATGTGCCAATATGTAAAATCAAGTTTGGATTAGTGACGTTTTTGGTTGAGAAGAGAAAAAATAAAGACGAGCTACGACTACGATTAAACTACGACGTAATGACGTAGAACGATGACGTAATTACGTAAAACGCGACAAAATTAAAAATTAAACCTAAAAATTAATTAAAAGTTTAAACTAAGTTTAAAATAACATAAATAAGAATAAAAATCCAACAAATATATTTTAAAACCTTTTATTAATTAAATATTAACTTTTTAATGCTAATTAAAGCCCTAAAATTAAATATAATTAAGAAAAAGCCCAAAATATTATTTTATTGAACAAATAACTTACTTATATTATTTAAAGACTAAAAAGTATTTTTCCTAAATTTTAAAAACTATTTTTCTATTTTTAAAACACTAAAAACTATTTTTAAACTAAAATAATCATAAAAAATAATAAAATAATGCCAAAAATAATTTGACAATTTCAAAAATCCTAATTTATACTAATAACCAGTAGAAAATTGAAAAAGTTTGAAAAAAATAAAATTTTGCACTAAAAGACAAAACTGATTATAATAAAACCCTAATTAAACTAAATTTAATTCTAAAAATTAATAAAAAGGTGAACAGTAAAATGTTTTTAAACTAAAAATCTTAAACTATTTTTCTAAGTCTATGAAAATTTTTAAAACTGAAAAATATTAATTTTTCACACTAAATGACAAAAACAGAAAGTTAAAAAGTAATTTAAAATGCTATTTAATGTAAATAATATTAAATGAACAGTGACAGAAAAATTAATTAAACAAAAAAAACAGAATTAAAATAAGAAAAATAATGAAATTGGTTTCAAGTCCTAAATCCTATTTTAGCTCACAAAAGACAAAAAAGTAAGTTTATGATAGTGACATGTGAGATAGTTTTGTCTGGTAGCCAAGCAGTACCAAGTTTAACACTAGCAGGGGGAAGTTAGTTCCCACTGCTAGTTATAAAAACAGGTATGGGCAATAAGAAGCTTGTAACTTTTGATTGGCTTGGTTTTATGAACAATGATTGGCACCCCCACAACCAGTTGGGTTGTGGGGAGTCACAAAAAATATAAAAAGCACAACTCCAACACAAAAATTACACACAAAAAGGCAAAAATCAGTCACTGCTATTGGAGGACTAGGTCTGATGAATAGTTATCTGGTGCAATTGACACTAGGACGAATTTTAGCAGGCCACAACTCACAAAAATTCACACCAAACCACTTGTAATTAGATAACAATCCTAAATGACCCTATATTCTAACAACTAAACTAGATTAGAAGACATAATCCATCAAAATGAAACAGAAACATAAGCTTTCTGATTTAAGCTAGTTTTTACCACTTTTTAAACATGCAATTGCTTTAAAACCCTATCAAATCTAAAACCTATGACTGGATATGACCCTAGCTAACATGTAAAGTGTGTATAGGTGAATTTAAGGCCAAAATCTGGCAACTACTTGGCTTAAACCCTATTCCCAAACACCCCTTTAGACTAGCTGATGACAATTTTAACAAAGTAAATCAACTCAAATCAATGCTAAATTGAATCTAACCAACTAAAACCTACCTTACTGATTGTAATGTTTTACCACACCTTTAGGAAAAGGAGGGTAAATAGTGAAAAGTATCAAACAAATGACTTTAGGAAAAATCAAGTGTTAATGACCCTTAATGAAAGTTCGTTTCCCAAGGAGGTATATGTGTGTGAGAAATTTGTTAAATGTTTGTGATTAATGATTGGTTTAGAAGGGGATGAGAAAAGAAGATGACGAAAACGTAAGAATAAAAATAAACACTACTAGAAAGTTAAGACGTAGAACCTTAAAAACCACAAAAATAAAAATAAATTCTAAAAATTACCAAAAATTCACCAAAAATCAAAAATAATAAACTAAGAGTTTACCAATGATCAAAACTTTCTCAAACCTTTTAAATAATTAAATATTCAATTTTTAAATGCTAATTAAAGCCCTAAAAATCAAATAAATTATCAAAAAGCTCAAATAAAGATTTTTCAATTGGTAAACCTCTAAAATGACCTAAAAAGATTAAAAACTATTTTTAGAAATTTTTAAACTAATAAAAACTATTTAAAATGATTTAAAAACTATTAAAACTTAAAATAATTATAAAAATTAATCTAAAAGAGATAAAATTATTCTAAAAGTTGCTAAATTCCTATTTTAATGTATTAAACCTAAGAAAAATGTAAAAAGTTGGAAAATGTGAAATTTTAAAAATAATAGTAAAATAATAATAAAATAATATTAAAAATTCAAAAATTATAAAAAATTCTAAAAACATGCAAACTAGTTTATTTTAACCTAAATAATCGGAAAATCAAAGTGAAATTACCAAAATACCCCTATTGGGCCCTCAAATGGGCCAAAACCAAAAACAGTCAACCAAATTGGGCTTTTGGGCCCAAAAAGTCAAACTTGGCCCAATTAACGTGGAAAAGCGCTATCTGACTCAAAATTTAATTCTAAGAACAAAACTCTAAAGGCTCAAAAGCTGAAAATGAGCTTATCATAGCTTATTGAACACTCAGCTTATTCTTATTGGGCTTTTTAGCCCATTAAGCCATAAGCTAATGCCATAAGCTCTAATTTGACACACAACCTTCTTTTGGAAAGCTTATGAGATCTGTAAAAAGAATTTTTGAAAAAGCTCACTCAATAAGCCAGAAATAAGCAAAGAAAAATTTCACTAAAAGACAAAATAGTCGTTTTAGAGATTTAGGGCACCTCAGGATTTGATTCAACTTGCAAAAGCTTTCAAATGGACTCAATAAGCAAAATCAATCAACACAAATCCAATAAGCACAACCAATAAGCCAGAATAAGCACAAATGAACTTATGTAAAAGTCAAATGGGTTGGTTTTCTAGTCAAACCTTAAAGTCAACCACCCAAATGCTCCAGTATGAACAAATGGGTCAAAATATGAGCACCTATTACAAAAACAAAGTTGTTGCAGGTTGGAATAAGCTATTATAGCTTAATGATAAGCTGACACCAGTTTTACACTATCAGTGGCAACTGGCAGGGGAAAGGAGTTCCCACTGCTTTGACTATTTGACCAAGCTTATTTGAGAGATCTGGTTTGATTCAATTGGAAACAAAGGCACCCTTGTGATCAGTGAATCACAAGGAGTCAATAGCAACAATAAAATCACAAATTGGTTCACACAATAAGCCACAATAAGCCAAACAGTCACCAGATATGCACCAGATATGGAAATAAGCAGTTAAGCACTTAATAAGCAGATTTAGCCACAATAAGCTAACCAAACTTAACAGGATGCATACACAAGCTATATAAACTAAGAACAAACACAAAGCAACAAGAATCAAACACTGAATCAAAGTAAATAACAAGATCAAAGCATGAAAAGTTACTGATGAACAAAGAACATATGCAGAAACAAGTTTGCTGATATACTTGACACTTGATCCAATTTCAAGCCTCAAATCCTTCTTCCCTGATGTGATTAACTATGATTTAGCACTTGTTAGCACTAGCCTAAGCTTAGATCTAGGTGTCCTCAAAATCCTAGCCAATTTTACCAAGTTTTAAAGATTTTATAACCAAATTATGAATCTATGTGATCAAACCCACAAAACCTGCAAACAGATGAACATATGCACCTAACAAACAGATACAAACACTTGCAACCACAACACAAGCACTTAGAAAACCACAATCCCAATTCAAGTAGTAGACCCAAACACTCCTTAATCTACCACTTAACAAAGAAACTTGTGATTTTAACTAATAACCTACTGATTTTAATGATCAAAAACACTTACTAGATAGCAACTAACACAATCAAACACAAAAATCACCAGCACAAACACCAATACTCAAAATCAAGCACCAAATCAAAAACAGTCATAAACATGTAATTTTGAGAGGAATCTTAATCAAGGGATTATACCTGCCTTCCACAACATCCTAGGAAGGCCAGCAATGCTCCTTGGACCTTGTTCAACAACTAGAACAAGACCAAGGTACTTCAATGAAGATGATGCAAACTGCCTTGGTTGATGGTTCAAAGTAGAACCTCAAGGACTTTATATCTTCAACACAAGCAGCAAACAACTCAACCAAGGGCTCTAATCCCTTCACAAGCTTGGTGTCAACAAGCTTGTAAGAGCTTATAGCAAATGGTCAAGGGTTAGTACACAAAATAAGCCAAAACAGAACCTAGGATTTCAAGGTATTCAAACCTTAAAAACCTTATGAAACAAGACGTGCCTTAACCACAAGATTAAGGTAGGCCTTAACAATCAAATGGAACTCAGAATTAGGCTACTCAAACACCAAACTTTTAATTAAATCAAAAAGAGATTTCACAATTTCAGAAATTCAAATTTTATTTAAACTTAAAAAGGAATTACAAAGATAATAGCCTAAAACTGGAACAAAGGGACTCTCACATGTTGAGGTCTCCTTTTATAGGCAAATGCCTGGCTAACACTATTCACAAACCCTAGAAGTGAAATTCCCTAAATGCCCTAAGTCCTTCTAGACGTTTTCTTGGTGTGAGGTGTCCAAATGCATCCAAACCGTTTATAGTAGCTTTGATATGAAGCAAATGATGTGGGTTGTTGATCTTGACACGTGGCAAGCTTTGGTGAGGAAGTTGTCACATGATGGTGAAACGGTTTTGGTGGTGGGACCTCTTGGTGAGTGGGAGTGAGTGTTTTAAGGTTGGGATGAGATTATAGGCGTGTGAATCAAGTGTGGGAAAGGGTAATTTCATTTTACCCTTTGTTTTAATGAAGATAGTTACTGGGTTCTTGGGGTGAACAGTAGTAACTTTTGATCTGATTTTGGGGGATTGGTTTTGTTTGGCGCGTGTTTGTGTGTTTGGAAGTTTCAATGCACTCCTTTAGTCCTTATATTTCCTTTCTTTTTGCATTTGTGTTCAAAAGTTTATCAGCGCCCCATTTATACTTGTAACAACTTTCACAACTTGACATTTTTTGCACAAAACTTTCCAAAAGGTGTATAAAGGGTTATTTTTGGAACTTTTGCATATTTGAAGGACTGATCTTGGACATTTTTGATCTTCAAAGGTCTTCAATGTATCTTTGGCTTGATGAGGGACCATATTTGACAATTTGAAATTGTTGAGGGACTAATCTTGCCATTTCTTCAAAGTTGAAGGACCATTTGTGTAATGTTGACAAACTTAAGGGACCAAACTTGTAATTATTAATATACAAGGGTTTTAAGTGTCATTTCTTCAATAAATGAGGATCAATCTTGTTTGTCTTCAAGTCTTTAAGGGTATTTGTTGAGAATTCCATGATTAGGGCCCGGTTCTTTGTACGGCTTTGTTTCTCGTGTCCGTTTTTCCTTGTAACTTGTGTTCTTTTGTCTTTTTCACGATATCCATACCTAAAATACACAAGTAAACAAACACAAGCATATATATGGTATATTATGACATTTTTATGCATTTAAAGCCCGAAAAGAACGATGAGATCATGTATAAATGCCATCTCATCACTCCCCCATACTAAGCCATTGTCGTGCCCTCACGCAATGCTAGAATAAAGTATCTAAGCATCACCAAAGTTCAATTGTATTAACCTTTATTGAAGAGTAAAAGACTTGCAACATACTACGAAGATGTGTAAAGACATAATATATGATTTTCATCACAAAAAGTGACTTTTAGGGTCAAAGAATAGAAACAAGTAAATGTCCCTTAGAGTAAACTTTGTCATCCTTGATTGTCATACATTCCATGCTAAGTGCAAAAACGAGATCATTGTTGGTACAAGTCACAATGCTAACACTACTCATATGTCCAAATTGTGTAATACTTTTTCTCCCCGCAATCCTAGTTATTATAAAAAAGAAATGGGTTATTAGCATTTTTTATCTATTTGTCATGGATGACAAGTGATTCATATTGACTTATTTGAGTAGTTATTAGTCCGAAAGCAAAGTAGCACGATTTGATTAATAGTTAGCCGAAGGACAAAATCTTTTAAAACGGCTTCTCGTGTATCTCCTTAAGTTCATATCTTAGCATAACTCGTTTCACGATTTGAGACCTTTCTCGGACCGATATTTGGCATGTACTTCATACTTCAAATCTTGGGAAGACGTTCTTGAAATTATGGTCTTCTCTTCATATATTTGGAATTTCTTCACTTGACGTTTTTGAGAGATTCTTCATATTGGACCACGACTTCATCATTTTTCTTCAATCTTTACTTTGGATTTTGATATACAACGATCCGCCTCCTTTTCGGACTTGGATATATTTATCCTCATACCTTGTTAGGGTCTTTTTGGATAGACTTTCTCCATGATCTTTAGGGGAGTAATTGCTTTTCGTCGTGTGTCTCGATCCTTCATATTGATTTACGAATAATGATACTTCACATCATCTTGGATCTTTAGCAAAAATAGAGCTCCTCATGCCTTGTTAGGGCCTTTTTGGATGATCGCCAATCTTCGCGTCCCGCTTCAGTAAGTTATGCCTTGGCTATGAACTCTATTCAACCCCGAGCAACTTTTAAACGATCTTGCGCTAGAGGCTAAGTAACCTTTCAAATCGTACAACCGTACTTATTGCAATTATGATTTATTCCTAATGCATTGATCTTATGGGAAGAAAAAGCCACAATTAAAAACATATGAGTTTTTGAAAGAACACTTTCATGTTCTACGTTTAGCATGATCACTTGTCTAACTCTATCATCTCTCGTTCTTCACTATATAAAGACCTCTAATTAAAGAGACTCGTGAAAACTTAGCCATGCAAGTCAAAATTAAGCCAAATTTGGATTAGCTTTCATTAAGACTATATCAAATCGAAGTTTTGGGTTTTCAAGCCACCTATAGGATCTTGCACTTTCTTGGACTTTTTCAAGTTTAGAGAATGCGTTTTAAAGTTCCCTTGATAAGTGACTTTCTAGAATCAATTATAGGAACTTGCGAAAAGTTCTTGTTCTTAACCCGAATGAATTAAGATTTTCGCGTTTTAAAGCTCCCTATATAAAAGTCTAGCAAAACTTGAATTGAGCGGGTTAAGGAATGTAAATGGCTCCAAATGCCCATCAAGTCAAAAATTAACTCTTATTCTACCCAACGAAAAATATACATTCGTGTCTTAAAAACACTTATGAAAACTAAGAAAAATTTTAAAATTTGGCCATTTTTAGCCTTATTAGCAAAACAAAACATTGAAAATTGGAAAGCGTGAGGGCGTAGCAAAGCAAGTATCTATTCACCCCCCATACTAAAAGTAAACATTGTCCTCAATGTTTCGAGTCTAAAGGTGGAGCACCCCCATACTAGAGACGAAGAATCGAATGCTTAGGATCTAGCATGGAAAGGGTGATCAACAATATATCTAAAGCCGTTTATTAAGTATGCCAAAAGATAATTGTTAGAACAATAAAGGATATGTTATGGAATCGTGAAAAACTTCTTCAAACGAACGATGGAGTCTTACGTAAACGAACACGAGAGTCTTCAATCGTAGATGATGATGATCTAGATAACACAATCACAAACAACCACGAGACAACGAGTTGAAAGGGTACAAGTACCCTTATTACTGAATAGTGAGCATAAAGGATAAGCATGGGATCTCCCCCACGAGGCACCTCGTTTTTTATTACCGAGTCATGAGCTCGACTCGATCCCCTCAATGCTAATTATCATTGGGGAAGGTGACTTGGTCGAGGGCAACCATTGAAGGAATTTCCCCACCAAAGTAGTGCTTAAGCCTATGTCCATTCACCTTGAAATTAGGACCATCATCTTGAGCTAGCTCAATGGTCCCATATCGAAACACTTGTGTAATGGTGAACGGACCCGACCAACGAGATTTCAATTTCCCGGAAAATATCTTAAGACGAGAGTTAAAAAGCAACACATGATCACCAACGTTAAAAACCCGGTTTTTAATCTTTGAATCATGAAACTTTTTAGTCTTTTCTTTAAAAATTAATGAATTTTCATAAGCATTATCTCTTAATTCATCCAATTTATTCAATTGTATTTTCCGGTGATCTCCCGCGGTCTTCAAGTCAAAGTTTGCATGCTTAAGGGCCCAATATGCCTTGTGCTCCAACTCAATGGGCAAATGACAATTCTTCCCATAGACTAACTTATAAGGAGTGCAATCGATAGGTGTCTTATAAGCGGTCCTAAAGGCCCATAAAGCATCATCAAGTTTGTCAGACCATGAAGCACGGTTTTCTCCAATTGACCTCTCTAAAATCCTCTTTAAAGCTCGGTTCGAAACCTCGACTTGCCCACTCGTTTGCGGGTGATAAGCCGTAGAAAGACGATGAGTAACTCCATATTTCTTTAGAACCTTTTCGAATTGGTCATTACAAAAATGGGTTCCATGATCGCTTATAATAGCACGAGGGGTTCCGAACCGAGAGAATAGTTGCTTCAAAAACTTCACTACCACACGAGCATCATTAGTAGGCAAAGCCTTAGCTTCCACCCACTTAGAAAGGTAGTCCACCGCGACGAGGATATATTCGTTGCCATGAGACGATGGGAACGGCCCCATAAAGTCTATTCCCCATATGTCGAAAATCTCACACACTTGAATTATGTTTTGCGGCATTTCATCACGTTGAGACGATTTTCCTTGACGTTGGCACGAATTACACGACTTCACAAGTGCGTGTGCATCACGATAGATAGAAGGCCAAAAGAAACCGGCATCGAACACTTTCTTGGCCGTGAGATTAGCACCGTGGTGACCACCCGTGGGTCCCTCGTGACAAGCTCTAAGGATATTAGAAGCTTCGGTACCAAACACACAACGTCGAACGAGTTGATTTGCACAAACTCGAAAGAGATAAGGGTCATCCCAAAAATAGAACTTGACGTCACGAAAGAATTTTCGTTTTTGTTGTGTCGTCATACCCTTGATTATGAAATTGCCCGCATGGTAATTTGCAATGTCGGCAAACCATGGGGTGCTGTCTTTAGAATTCACTACACCGAGAGTCTCAAGAGGAAATGTTTCGGTGATTTCCTTGTTCTCGAAAACATCTTTGTGAGGATCTTCTAGACGAGAGAGATGATCGGCCGCTAGATTCTCGGCTCCTTTTTTGTCAAGCACGGTGACATCAAATTCTTGGAGGAGCAGCATCCAACGAAGTAATCTCGGCTTAGCATCTTGCTTAGCTAAGAGATACTTGATAGCCGAATGGTCGGTATACACGATGCTTTTAGTTAAGACGAGATAAGGTCGGAATTTCTCAAAAGCATAGACCACGGCAAGGAATTCCTTTTCCGTTGTGGTGTACTTTAATTGAGCCTCGGTCATCGTCTTACTAACATAGTGGATAGGACGAAAATGTTTGTCATAACGTTGCCCTAAGACGGCCCCTATAGCATAATCACTTGCATCGCACATGATTTCAAAGGGTAATTCCCAATTAGGAGCAACAAGAATGGGAGCTTCGGTAAGTTTCCTTTTGAGAGTTTCAAAAGCCTTAACACAATCCTCATTGAAGTTAGAAGGAGCATCCTTCTCGAGAAGGTGTGTCATAGGTCGAGAGATTTTCGAAAAGTCCTTGATGAAACGACGATAAAAGCCCGCGTGGCCTAGGAAACTCCTAACTCCCTTAACGATTTTGGGATGAGGTAACTTGGCGATGACGTCTACCTTAGCTTTATCGACCTCAATCCCCGCCTTCGACACCTTATGTCCTAAGACGATCCCTTGTTTACACATGAAATGACATTTTTCCCAATTAAGCACAAGATTGGTTTCTTCACAACGTTTTAACATTTGCTCGAGATTAGATAAACATGACGTGAACGAATTGCCAAACACCGAAAAGTCATCAATAAACACTTCCATCGACTTCTCGATCATATCGTGAAAAATCGCCATCATACACCGTTGAAACGTACCGGGTGCATTACAAAGTCCGAAAGGCATCCTACGATAAGCGAACGTTCCATAAGGACACGTAAACGTAGTCTTCTCTTGATCACGAGGGTCGATAGGGATTTGAAAGTAACCAGAAAAACCATCTAAAAAGCAATAGAATTCATTTCCCGCAAGTCGCTCCAACATTTGATCCATGAAGGGCAAAGGAAAGTGGTCTTTACGAGTGGCGTCATTTAACTTTCGATAGTCAATACACACCCTCCAACCGGTCACAACACGAGTGGGAATTAACTCGTTGTTTTCATTGGGCACAACGGTCATTCCTCCCTTTTTAGGGACACAATGGATTGGGCTCACCCATGGGCTATCGGATATAGGATAAATCATTCCCGCGTCAAGGAGCTTAAGGACCTCCTTTTTGATGACATCGTGAATTTTGGGATTCACCCTTCTTTGACTTTGAATTGCGGGTTTGTAGTCCTCCTCCATTAAAATCTTGTGAGTACAAAATTTTGGGTCAATACCCTTAATGTCGGATATTTTCCACGCAATTGCCCCTTTATGAGCCTTAAGAACTTTCAAGAGCTCGGTTTTTTCATTATTAGCAAGACCTTTTGCAATAATAACTGGCAACTTTTCATCACCTTCCAAGAATGCGTATTCAAGGTGAGAAGGAATATCTTTCAATTCAAGG
Source organism: Glebionis coronaria (assembly GCA_025667525.1). Classification (NCBI taxonomy): domain Eukaryota; kingdom Viridiplantae; phylum Streptophyta; class Magnoliopsida; order Asterales; family Asteraceae; genus Glebionis; species Glebionis coronaria. The sequence goes on from CM046881.1 coordinate 235,760,184, forward strand.
ATAGGTGGTTCCTCGATTGAAGATTTTGGTTCAACACTCATAACTTCCATCGGCGAAAGAAATGGTGGAATAGAAGTATCATCACTAATCAACACCTCATCTTCATTGTCGATTTCATTTGAAGTGAGATCGCCTCCTTGGAATGGAGTGAGATTTGGTGTGGAATTAGCAAGAATCGGATCCAAAATAGTGGGATTGCCACTTGACGAGCTATCGGAAAAACCTAACACTTCTTGTGAAAACTCATCGCAAACCACATCAACGATGTCAATGTGATTGATGGTAGCGATTGCATAAACATGAGAAGGTTTCGAGTTTTGAGTAGCGTTTATAACAAGTTCCTCTTCGTTGAATCTCAAAGTGATAGTTCTTGCATGAACATCGATAAGCGATCTCGAAGTATCTAAAAATGAACGACCTAAAATTAGAGGAACTTGAGGATCCGCGGGGATGTCAACTACTATAAAATCAACGGGATAGTAGAACTTCCCCACTTTCACGAAAACATCTTCGGCAACTCCACATGCCATAATCGTAGAATGATCGGCCATCTCGATGGACATGTTCGAAGGAATGAGAGCCGGAAGCGAAAGCGATTTCCAAATGGAAAATGGCATCAAATTAATGCTTGCACCAAGATCGGCCAAGGCGAGGCATTCTTTCATATCTTGTATGTCACAAGGAATGAGAAACTTTCTGGGATCACCAACTTTTTCCGGTATGCGGTTAAGATAAACCGAAGAACAATTAGCAAGCTTTGAAAGCTTTTTCTATCGCTCATCATACTTTTAAAAGTGGAAGCGAAACGAGGCATATATAACAACGCGTCGGCTAAACTCACATCAAAATGCACTTGTTGAAACATTTTTATAAAAAAGCTCGATTTGTTGTTTGTTACGTTCTGGCAATTTTTCTTTGTTTCGTCTCGAAGGGTAGGGTAAAGGTGGTGTGGGTTGGTCATTAGGCAACGGCCTTGGAAACTGGGGTTCCACAATTGGTATTGGTTCAACCGTAGGTGTGGTATGAGCGGTACTTCGTGGGATTGTAATGTGCTCCTTTTCGACCATCACCTCGGGTTCTTTCTCGATTTCCTTCTCCGTAGAAGTACTTGGACGAGAGATTGGTTCCTTGAAAGTTTTACCACTTCGTGTAGTAATAAACTTCATTTCTCCCTTCGGGTTTGCAATGGTATCACTAGGAAGACCACCTGAGGAAGAGGGTTTACACATAATTTCTTCAAACATCTTAGCCATTCGGTCCTCAAATTTTGATTGCCTAGCATCCGCTTTTAATAACTCTTGCTTAATCTCATGTTGTCCTAATTCCATCTTTTGTTGGTTTTGTTGAAGACGTTGGACATTTCCTTCCATTTTATTTGCATGAGTTTTAAGTTCATTAGCAAGCTCATTTTTTAGCTCGTTTTTCAACTCGGATCTTAAGCTAATCATCTCACGTTGCATGTTATCAAATTTAGCATCATTTGCTTTAGCATAATCCAAAAATTCTTCTTGCAAATTTTTAGTGTGAGCATTTTGAAAACCTTGTGTAGTGTTTTGAAAATCACGGTTTTGATTTTGATTAGAAATTTGTCCATTCCCATTTTGATAATTCCCTTTGTTGTAATTGCGTGAATTGCCTTGGTAATTACCTTGGTTGTTGTTTCGATAATTGTTAACATTTTGGTTTGGTGGAGCTTGATTTTGGCGGGAACCTTCACCGTTTTGGTTGTAAGTTCCTGTTGCTACATAAGCACTCGAAGTGTTACCATCCGCGGTAATGCACTCGGAAAGATCATGAGCTCTCCCACAAGATAAACAACTCTTAGCAACCGCTTTAACCGAAGCGGAATTGGAAGCTTCTTGAGCCTTCCAATGGGACATAAGATTAGCAAATCTATCAAAAAACCGATTTTCCTCATTAGCTTCATCATGTAAGGCATTAATGCTACGAGATGATTGTGACGAAGATGACGAACCCATATTGGCAACACTCGGTGTGTTACGAGTGTTATAAACCTTAGATCTATTCTCAATGATTTGTAAAGCCTCATTTGTCGTCTTGCACAAAAAATTACCACCCGCGGCGGCATTCAAATAATCTCGTTCATGATCATTAAGCCCATTATAAAAAGTATCCACTTGATGTAATTCCGTAAAATCATGGTGTGGACATTCATGTAACATTTCTTTAAAGCGTTCCCATGCCATTGAAAAACTTTCATTATTTCTTTGCACAAATCGTGAAATCTCATTTTTCAAGTGTGTTGTTTTAGATGGTGGAAAAAACTTGTTCACAAATTTAGAAACGATATCGGCCCATGTCAAAATCGAATTTCGCGGTTCTTTCTCGAGCCAAATTTTTGCGGGTCCATCCAACGAGTATGGAAACAACATCATCTTAATGGCGTCATGTGGAACATCCTTAAACTTGCTAGTGGCGGTGAGACGGTTGAAATTCCTAATGTGGTAGTGCGGGTTGTCTTTCTCGTGACCTCTAAACTTATTTGCTTGCAACATCGACATTAAACCCGTCTTAATCTCGAAATTCTCCGCAAGGATAGCGGGAATCACAATAGCCTCTCCAAAATCCTCGGTGGGTGCTTGTAGCAACTCCATCATAGTACGATTAGCCATGACGACTTCTTGTTCTACAATAGGTTCAACAATTGGAGGTTCTTCTACAATCAACGTCTCTTGATTGGCTTGCTTTTGAAGTCGTTTACGAGCTCGTTTTGCTTGATTACGTGTGATCATAAACTTCACGAAGAATGGGAGGTGAGCAAAGAAGATTCTTTTTGGGTGTTTTGTGAATTTTCAATTTTTTTTGTGTTTTTGATGATATTTAATTTTTTTGGATTTTGGTGTATCTTCGTAGACAACAATCTACAAAATCTCTCTTCGAATCAAACTCTTGATTAAAGAAGCCTCAAAGGAATGAAAATGATCACGTGGAGTGAACGCCTTCGAATGACTTTAGAACTTTGGTGAAAACCAAATTGTTCAAGAGGTTTTAATCACAAAGAAACCAAGCAAATATATTATACGTAATAATACTTTGGGCGGCAAAACCCTCGATTAGCCTTCAATCTCAAAATACTCACAAGCAAGCGGGGAAACGAGGAGGCGCGAAGCACTTAAGAGCCTTTTTCCTTAGGGTATATTTTATAATACCCGCCTTATACCCACCTTATAGTTTGTATTCTTCAAAATCGAGCTTCACGAAAGTATTTATCTATTTTTGCCTTTTTCTTTTTGTTTGAGATTCGAATACAATAATTGAGTGATTAAATCCCAATTAAGGTTGTGTTTTCACACGTTTGGAGATATTGTGAATTTATTGTGATACTTAATACAATATAGTAATAATATTTGTACAAGATAAACCACGAAAACCGATAATACGTATTAGTAGAGTTCTACTAATACAAATACTATTTGGTTAATATTAAAAACAACAATGCAAATTAATCACGACACACCTCCCCGGCAGCGGCGCCAAAAATGATTGTAGTGTTTTACCACACCTTAAGGAAAAGGAGGGTAAATAGTGAAAAGTATCAAACAAATGACTTTAGGAAAAATCAAGTGTTAATGACCCTTAATGAAAGTTCGTTTCCCAAGGAGGTATATGTGTGTGAGAAATTTGTTAAATGTTTGTGATTAATGATTGGTTTAGAAGGGGATGAGAAAAGAAGATGACGAAGACGTAAAAATAAAAATAAACACTACTAGAAAGTTAAGACGTAGAACCTTAAAAACCACAAAAATAAAAATAAATTCTAAAAATTACCAAAAATTCACCAAAAATCAAAAATAATAAACTTAGAGTTTACCAATGATCAAAACTTTCTCAAACCTTTTAAATAATTAAATATTCAATTTTTAAATGCTAATTAAAGCCCTAAAAATCAAATAAATTATCAAAAAGCTCAAATAAAGATTTTTCAATTGGTAAACCTCTAAAATGACCTAAAAAGATTAAAAACTATTTTTAGAAATTTTTAAACTAATAAAAACTATTTAAAATGATTTAAAAACTATTAAAGCTTAAAATAATTATAAAAATTAATCTAAAAGAGATAAAATTATTCTAAAAGTTGCTAAATTCCTATTTTAATGTATTAAACCTAAGAAAAATGTAAAAAGTTGGAAAATGTGAAATTTTAAAAATAATAGTAAAATAATAATAAAATAATATTAAAAATTCAAAAATTATAAAAAATTCTAAAAACTTGCAAACTAGTTTATTTTAACCTAAATAATCAGAAAATCAAAGTGAAATTACCAAAAAACCCCTATTGGGCCCTCAAATGGGCCAAAACCAAAAACAGTCAACCAAATTGGGCTTTTGGGCCCAAAAAGTCAAACTTGGCCCAATTGACGTGGAAAAGCGCTATCTGACTCAAAATTTAATTCCAAGAACAAAACTCTAAGGCCAAAAGCTGAAAATGAGCTTATCACAGCTTATTGAACACTCAGCTTATTCTTATTGGGCTTTTCAGCCCATTAAGCCATAAGCTAATGCCATAAGCTCTAATTTGACACACAACCTTCTTTTGGGAAGCTTATGAGATCTGTAAAAAGAATTTTTGAAAAATCTCACTCAATAAGCCAGAAATAAGCAAAGAAAAATTTTACTAAAAGACAAAATAGTCGTTTTAGAGATTTAGGGCACCTCAGGATTTGATTCAACTTGCAAAAGCTTTCAAATGGACTGAATAAGCAAAATCAATCAACACAAATCCAATAAGCACAACCAATAAGCCAGAATAAGCACAAATGAACTTATGTAAAAGTCAAATGGGTTGGTTTTCTAGTCAAACCTTAAAGTCAACCACCCAAATGCTCCAGTATGAACAAATGGGTCAAAATAGGAGCACCTATTACAAAAACAAAGTTGTTGCAGGTTGGAATAAGCTATTATAGCTTAATGATAAGCTGACACCAGTTTTACACTATCAGTGGCAACTAGCAGGGGAAAGGAGTTCCCACTGCTTTGACTATTTGACCAAGCTTATTTGAGAGATCTTGTTTGATTCAATTGGAAACAAAGGCACCCTTGTGATCAGTGAATCACAAGGAGTCAATAGCAACAATAAAATCACAAATTGGTTCACACAATAAGCCACAATAAGCCAAACAGTCACCAGATATGCACCAGATATGGAAATAAGCAGTTAAGCACTTAATAAGCAAATTTAGCCACAATAAGCCAACCAAACTTAACAGGATGCATACACAAGCTATATAAACTAAGAACAAACACAAAGCAACAAGAATCAAACACTGAATCAATGTAAATAACAAGATCAAAGCATGAAAAGTTACTGATGAACAAAGAACATATGCAGAAACAAGTTTGTTGATATACTTGACACTTGATCCAATTTCAAGCCTCAAATCCTTCTTCCCTGATGTGATTAACTATGATTTAGCACTTGTTAGCCCTAGACTAAGCTTAGATCTAGGTGTCCTCAAAATCCTAGCCAATTTTACCAAGTTTTAAAGATTTTATAGCCAAATTATGAATCTATATGATCAAACCCACAAAACCTGCAAACAGATGAACATATGCACCTAACAAACAGATACAAACACTTGCAACCACAACACAAGCACTTAGTAAACCATAATCCCAATTCAAGTAGTAGACCCAAACACTCATTAATCTACCACTTAACAAAGAAACTTGTGATTTTAACTAATAACCTACTGATTTTAATGATCAAAAACACTTACTAGATAGCAACTAACACAATCAAACACAAAAATCACCAGCACAAACACCAATACTCAAAATCAAGCACCAAATCAAAAACAGTCATAAACATGTAATTTTGAGAGGAATCTTAATCAAGGGATTATACCTGCCTTCCACAACATCCTAGGAAGGCCAGCAATGCTCCTTGGACCTTGTTCAACAACTAGAACAAGACCAAGGTACTTCAATGAAGATGATGCAAACTGCCTTGGTTGATGGTTCAAAGTAGAACCTCAAGGACTTTATATCTTCAACACAAGCAGCAAACAACTCAACCAAGGGCTCTAATCCCTTCACAAGCTTGGTGTCAACAAGCTTGTAAGAGCTTATAGCAAATGGTCAAGCGTTAGTACACAAAATAAGCCAAAACAGAACCTAGGATTTCAAGGTATTCAAACCTTAAAAACCTTATGAAACAAGACGTGCCTTAACCACAAGATTAAGGTAGGCCTTAACAATCAAATGGAACTCAGAATTAGGCTACTCAAACACCAAACTTTTAATTAAATCAAAAAGAGATTTCACAATTTCAGAAATTCAAATTTTATTTAAACTTAAAAAGGAATTACAAAGATAATAGCCTAAAACTGGAACAAAGGGACTCTCACATGTTGAGGTCTCCTTTTATAGGCAAATGCCTGGCTAACACTATTCACAAACCCTAGAAGTGAAATTCCCTAAATGCCCTAAGTCCTTCTAGACGTTTTCTTTGTGTGAGCTGTCCAAATGCATCCAAACCGTTTATAGTAGCTTTGATATGAAGCAAATGATGTGGGCTGTTGATCTTGACACGTGGCAAGCTTTGGTGAGGAAGTTGTCACATGATGGTGAAACGGTTTTGGTGGTGGGACCTCTTGGTGAGTGGGAGTGAGTGTTTTAAGGTTGGGATGAGATTATAGGCGTGTGAATCAAGTGTGGGAAAGGGTAATTTCATTTTACCCTTTGTTTTAATGAAGATAGTTACTGGGTTCTTGGGGTGAACAGTAGTAACTTTTGATCCGATTTTGGGGGGTTGGTTTTGTTTGGCGCGTGTTTGTGTGTTTGAAAGTTTCAATGCACTCCTTTAGTCCTTATATTTCCTTTCTTTTTGAATTTGTGTTCAAAAGTTTATCAGCGCCCATTTATACTTGTAACAACTTTCACAACTTGACATTTTTTGCACAAAACTTTCCAAAAGGTGTATAAAGGGTTATTTTTGGAACTTTTGCATATTTGAAGGACTGATCTTGGACATTTTTTATCTTCAAAGGTCTTCAATGTATCTTTTGCTTGATGAGGGACCATATTTGACAATTTGAAATTGTTGAGGGACTAATCTTGCCATTTCTTCAAAGTTAAAGGACCATTTGTGTAATGTTGACAAACTTAAGGGACCAAACTTGTAATTATTAATATACAAGGGTTTTAAGTGTCATTTCTTCAATAAATGAGGATCAATCTTGTTTGTCTTCAAGTCTTCAAGGGTATTTGTTGAGAATTCCATGATTAGGGCCCGGTTCTTTGTACGGCTTTGTTTCTCGTGTCCGTTTTTCCTTGTAACTTGTGTTCTTTTGTCTTTTTCACGATATCCATACCTAAAATACACAAGTAAACAAACACAAGCATATATATGGTATATTATGACATTTTTATGCATTTAAAGCCCGAAAAGAACGATGAGATCATGTATAAATGCCATCTCATCACTTACATCAATAAATAAGCATAAACCACACTTTAATCAAATCTCAAAACAAATCATCCATAAAATCACATTCAACTCAAACAAAAAGGGTAATAGGGTTCAAGCCTTACTTTAAGCTGATGCCTTCCATCAAACCTCTTGTGAGCTGATTCAAGAATGTAGAGAAACCCTGTTGTGGTTCAACAACAGAACCAGGGTACTTATATCTTCAAAATGAATAAATGAAGTGAAATATGCAATGGATATGGGGTCTTGGTGAACCTGCACAACCATAAACAACCAAGAGAAGCACTTCAAGTCTAAAAGATGAGCCAAAAGCTTTGTCAAGAGTTCTTGGACAGCTTTTAAACAGTAAGTAATCAGTAAAGAAGAAAAAAAAATGATTTTTCTGAAAAATCTTTGAAACTTCAAATCCTTTTGAAACCTACTATTTCTGAAACAGGAAGTTATACATGCTCTATTAGCTTATTTAGTTGTCAACCAAATAATCCAATAAGCTCCTATAACCCTTAATAAGAAAAGCAGCTTTGGGGTTTAAGTGTCCTCTCACCCAAAAACTTCTTTTCTTGACGAAATTTTAACAAACACTTGCAAGAAAACAATAGAAATTAAACTACAAAAACAATTAAGGAACTCAGAGTTTGAAAAAGATTAAAGGTTCATTTTCATTAATAATTTAAAACTTTTTACAAAAACTGGAACAATTAAAGGAGTCACATGCGACTTCCTTTTATACAACTAATAGAACCCTCTAGAATAAATAAAATAATACGAAAAATACTAAAGACCTAAACCCTAGTTTTAAAATTTCCAGGTTTGCCCTTTGAATCTTGGTCAAAAACGTTGGCATGTGACTTGACAGCTGTGTAGATGATCTCAAACGTTAAAATACTCCTTTGTGACCAAGGAATTGATATAGGCCCTTGATTTTCTGCTCAGATTCCCTCTTTGCTAAAAATGGTGAAGCAGGGGAGGGTGCGTAGGACCCTTGTGGTCATGGGGTGAGAGAATTGTGAGGTGGGTTTTGGTTAGGCCAAGGTTAATCAACATTCTGGACATAATCAGCCCATAACCCTTTGATTAGAGGGAATTAGGTTTCTAGGGTTTATGGGATGGGGGTGTTTAGCAGGTAAGAATTTGATTTTTTTGGGTTAATTAAGTTTTAAAAAGAGTGTTTACCACCAAAATATAATCTGATTAAAAATCAGTTAAATTCAAATGGATAGTGGGGAATGACGTGGAGAAAAGGTGATACGTGATTGGTGGAGGTTTTAAAGTGGGTGACGTGGAGTGATGGTATTGGTGGGGGAATGTTTGGCTATCTCCCTATTTTGGCCCCTCAATTCTTTAGTTCTTGCCTCTTAAGTTTAAACAGCCAAATAGTTCTAATCCCTTTATAATAAGTTTGATGATATTACAAAATCAGTCCTTCCCTTTTATAAAGAAAGAACCAAGGACTATTTATGTAATGAGGACATTCTTCAAGGGCTTGTTTTGTCATTTCTTCAAACATGGAGGATTAAACTTGTACACATGAAATCTTCAAGGGCCTTTCTTGCCAAATCTTCAAAGATGAGGGACCAATGTTGCCAATCTTTAAAACTTCAAGAGCATTTTTGCAAAATTCCATACTTGGGCCCGGTTTCTTATGCGGCTTCGTTTCCCGTGTTCGTTTTTGCTTCATTCTTGTGATCATTCGTTGATTTCACGATATCCGTACCTAAAATACACAATGAACAAACACAAGCGTATATTTAGGTATTTTGACGATATTTTAAGCGTTTTAAGCCCGATTTTGACTCAATCCGAGTTTACTCTAGCTAGTATCCTTAACGTGTTTAACTCAAGTTTTGCTAGGCTTTTATATTGGGAGCTATAAAACGCGAAAGTCTTAATTCTCACGGGTTAAGAACAAGAACTTTTCGCAAGTTCCTATAATTGATCCTAGAGAGTCGTTTATCAAGGGAACTTTAAAATGCGATTTCTAAACTTGAAAAAGTCTAAGAATTTGCAAGATCCTATAGGCGACTCGAAAACCCAAAACTTTGATTTAATAGGCTAAGTATCCACGAGTCTCATTACTTGAGATTTTAAACTGTGGAGAACGAGAGATGATAGAGCCAATTACAGGTTCGGTATTCTTTCGTGAATTTATGTGAGTTAATTATAAGCCTATTCTCCCATCGCTTGCTAATAAATTTATCTGCTAATAAATAAGGTTGTACGATTTGAAAAGTTACTTAGCTTCTAGCCCCAGATCGTTTAAAAGTTGCTCGGTATGGATTAGAGTTCATAGCCAAGGCATAACTTATTGAAGCGGGATGCAAAGATTGGCGAGTCCGAAAAGGCCCTAACAAGGCATGAGGGCTATATTTTGTTGCTAAAGATCCAAAAGTGATGTGAAGAATCATTTATCGAAAATCAATATGAAGGATCGAGACACACGACGTAAAGCAAAACTCCCCAAAAGTCATGGAGAAGTGTATCCGAAAAGACCCTAACAAGGTATGAGGATAAGTAGATCCAAGTCATGAAAGGAGGCGGATCGTTGTATATCAAAGTCCAAAATAAAGATTGGAGAAAAATGAAGAAGTCGTGGTCCAAGTATGAATCTCTCAAAACTTCAAGTGAAGAAATTCCTATATGAAGAGAAGACCATTATTTCATGAACGTCTCTCAAGATTTGAAGTATGAAGTCACTGCCAAATATCGGTCCGAGAAAGGTCTCAAATCGCGAAGCGAGTTATGCCAAGATATAAACTTTTTGATATCCCGAGAAGCAGTTTTAAAAGATTTGGTCCTTTAGCTAACTATTGATTAAATCGTGCACTTTATTTTCAGACTAAATAATTATCGAAATAAGTCAAACAATGCATCTTCGTGATCATTCAAGACAAATAATAAAATATAAGAGATACCCATAGGAATAAGGGAGTCTAAGTGAATAATTGGCCCACATGAGTTCGTGTTAGTTTACTACAATGATCTCGTTTTTAAGCTTGGTTTGGAGAAAGTGAAAACTTGAGGATGATGATTATTCATAACATTTTCAAAACCCAAGGTATGCTTTTGATTTCTTTATTTTGAATGTTTTTAATTTTCTATCTCTTTAATAAAGGCCAACGTGGATTGATTATGATGAAAAGTGTAATCTTGCTTTGTAACTAATGCATTGCATGAGGACATTGCAATGGTCAAGTGTAGGGGATTTGATAGGTGTGTAAACACCCATCTTTTCTACCACTTAATTACAATAATAACCGGACCAAAACGTGTATTTTATGTCTTTTATGTCGGAATTATGCGTGGTTTGTGTTTTTGTTGTGATTTAGGAGGAAAAGGTGAAAAGTGGAGAAAACACGGACATTCACGGGCATTTACGGACTTTTATTGAAGAAAAGGATGAAAGACGAAGTCAAGAAGTAAAGAGTGCAAAAAGAACGGAAGTCCACGACCAATTCTGAAGATGTATCGAAGAAAAAGTCAAAAGACGGAAGTTTATCAAAAGCCGAAGAATTCAAGTCTATTTTATTAAAGAATTTAAAGACGAGTTCAAAAGAAATCCTGAAGCCAAAAGTCCCTTAAGTCCAAGTTTAAAGAAGATTAGAAGAAAATGACTAATGACGCTATTAATGAAGATTAATAAAAGGAGGGACTTAAGCTTGTAATTAAGAAGAAATGAAAGAGGGGAGGAAGCTTCTTAATCCTCCCCTATATATAGATTAGGCTTAATCACTTTTTATTGTGGTTGGATAGCTTGACAAACTATCTCTTCCATTTTTAATTACTTGCACCTTTAATTACTTGTCCATTTAATTACTTGTCCATTTAATTACCTTGTTTTGCACCTTAATTACCATTTAATTCAAGTAAGTTTCCCTTTTAATTTTTGTTAATCTTTATCTTTATCTTTTGGATTTTGCTAATGACCACCCATAGGGTGTTTTTTTAACTTTCCATAATTATAAATATTTCCAAAAATGAACTTAATTAATATAAATACATACCTTATTTAAACTTACGTACCTTAATTATATTTTCTAAACTCGTGTATTTAAAGAAATGATTAGTTAATATTTGGAAATATTTATAATTTTGGAAAGTTAAAAAACCACCCTATGGGTGGTCATTAGCAAAACCCTTATCTTTTTAATCTCATTCTACCTTTCTTTAATCTTTGTGTTGATTTGTTTATGTTCATGTTCTTTATTTTTATTGATTTATTTAAGTGGGTTTTGATTATTTTGATTAAGTTTTGTGAGTTTGATTGCTTTGGATTGATTGTTTATGTTTAATAGTTGTTTTATTATTAGTTTGATTTAATCTTGTTGTTGATTTGGTTAAGTTTTGTTTAGATCCGTGCTTATATCTCATCCCTTGTTCTTCGGACATATTGTTTCTGTTCTTTCCCAGTAACGGCTCCAATTATTCCGAATCAAGGATTTGAAGGGCTGTTTATTCGGAATATTGAATTATTTCGCGTAAGGGTTTTGTAGAAATTGCTTATTCGGAATATTAAATTATTCCGCATAGGGGTTTTGTAGAAATTGCTATTCGGAATTTCCAGTATTCCGAATAGGGGAGGGTTTCAGCATAAGGAATTTATTCCGAATAGGGGGAATTTTCCGAATAGGGGTTCTTTCCGAATAGGGTTAAACTTTCCGAATAGGGGGAATTTTCCGCATAAGGCCTTTATTCCGAATAGCCACACTATTCCGCATAGAGTATTCATTCCGAATAGGGACAGATATTCCGGATAGAGACTTTATTCCGCATAAGTGTATTATTCCGAGTAGGGGGATTTATTCCGAATAGACTTGAGGATTCCGAATAGGCCATTATTCCGAGTAGGGGTAATATTCAGGATAGGTGACATATTCCGAATAGCCTTTTATTCCGAATAAGAGTTTATTCCGGATAGGGTTATTTTCAGTTTCTTTATTTTAAGTTTCTGCCTTTTTAATTCTAGCTCTATTTTTCCCGCCTTTTTCATTAGTCGCACTTTAAGTTTATTTACCTTAGATTTATTTTAGTCTTGCCTTAGTTTAACTTTTAGTTTTAGTTGCGTTTTAAGTTTGCCTTAGTTAGATTTAAGTTTGCGTTATTTACATTATTGCCCTTTAATTTTAGTCACGCTTTTAATACTTGCACCATTTACCTTATTAGATTTAGATTTACTTAAAGTCATTTACTTTAATTGTTCTGCACCTTTAATTTTAAACACTACAACGACACATCTTTGTTTCCACCAAAAGACAACTGAGACACATTAAACACAAGTTTTTCAATTCGAAGAGATTGGTACAACGAACTTAATTTTTATACGGGCCAAAAGCCTTGTATCAAATGGCGTCGTTGCCGGCTCTTTTCGTTAAGATCAACAGTTTTCTGTGAGAGACACGTTGCTTTTTGGGATCCGTTCACTTGTGAACGTTATTTTTCTTGCATAAAAATTTCAAAAAATCATAAAAATTAGAAAATTGATAAAAAACCATAAAAATTAAAAATTTCAAAAATCCAAAAAGATTTTATCTTTATTGTGTATATATATTGTTTTTGTGTTTGGTTTTGTTTTCTTTTGCATTTCCAGGTGTATGCGTACTAGATCTTCTAATTATCAAGAGCCCGAGCCTCAAGAAGATTTAGATATGGCAGGTGTTAACAACAACAACATTCCACCGAACCTCAATAATAATAATAACAACAATGCTCTTCCACCGCCCGATCTTCGGACCATGGAGGAACTTTGTCAACCAACCATGTTTGGACGAGGAGGACCGATTGCGCCGATGCAAATCAACGCTCCTGAGTTTTCGTTGAAGCACCACATGATTCAGCAAGTGCAAACAATCCCATTTAGAGGATTGCCTGATGATGATGCCAACAAACACCTCGACAAGGTCATTACAATCACCCAGAGCATGAAGTTGGCTGGTGCCACTATGGATGAGCTTCGCCTACAAATCTTTCCACACACTCTATTACATCATGCCGAGAAATGGTTTGATCGTCTCCCGAAGAATTCTATTCACACTTGGGATGACATGACTCAACGCTTTTTGTCGCGCTACTTTCCACCATCCATGGTCACAAGCCTTCGCAATCAGATCAGCGGTTTCATGCAAGATCCCGATGAATCTCTTTTTGATGCATGGGAGAGATATAATGTCTTGATCGACCGTTGTCCAAACCACAACATGCTTCCGGTCACCTTGATCGATACTTTCTACAACGGATTGACTTTTCGAGATCGTGATACGATCAATGCGGCCGCCGGTGGCACATTCATGAAAAGGAGACCCGAGGAGTGTAGAGAGTTAATTGAGAACATGACTACTCACCACAAGAACTGGGATTCCTCTGCTTCTTCTAGGAACAACCCGAGAGTCAATGTTTCCTCAACCTCAGCAAACCCTGAGATGACCGAACTCACCCGCATGATGGCCGAAATGAGCAAAAGTATTACGCTTCTCGCTTCAAACCAACAACAACAACAAATTAAAGCGGTTTCTAATCCTTGTGAAACATGTGGCGGTCCTCACTCATACACCGATTGTCCTTCGACACAAGGAAATCCGGAAAATGTGTATGCAGCTTATGGTAATTATTCACCGGAAAATTACCAAGCTAGACAACAAGGGGATAGAAATATGCTGAGTTACCGTTCCAACAATTACCTTTCACCAGGTTTTTCTCCTCAAAACCAAAACCCCGCCAACAACTACAATAGAAGCAACCAAATCCCACCTCGTGCATCTAACCCTTATCAACCAACCACCCAACAACACCCACCCATTACTCCCGATGTTGACACCATCATGAGAACTCAAGGTGAGCAAATCAAGAATCTACAGAGCCAAATAATCAATTTGAAAGGAGATATTTTGAAGCAAGGAAATGACATCAGAACTGAGGTTCGTGATAATCTTCAATCCTCCTTCATCACTCAAACTACTGAATTAAAGAATCTGTTGGCTAGTTTCTTGCCCAAAGCTCAACCTTCTTCTTCTTCGGGTTCTCTACCTTCAAACACCGTCACCAATCCGCGAGCTAATGTGAGTGCTATAACTACGCGTAGTGGAATTACCATTGTCAATCCACCTGACCCACCACCATCATCTACACCTCCTCCACCACCATGTATCCCTACTCCTCCTACACCTAGTAGTAGTGCACCATTACCGTCTCCGCCTCGTCATGACGATGTATCTCGGAAGGACCCTTCAACATCACAACCTTCACCAACTACACCTTCACCTAACCCTTATCAATCCAGAATCCCATACCCTTCTCGCATAGGCAAGACCAATGATCTAACCAAGAATGACTGCCAAGTATCGAAATATGTGGATATGCTATCTAAAATGACCATCAACATTAGCCTTGTTGAAGCACTTTGCCACATGCCGAAATTTGTCAAAGCATTCAAGGAATTGCTTAGCAAGAAGGAGAAGCTGATTGAACTCGCCAACACACGATTAAATGAAAACTGCTCTGCAGTCCTTCTTAGAGAACTTCCGGAAAAGCTTGGAGATCCCGGTCGTTTTGTGTTGCCTTGCGTGTTCAACAAAATTGAAGAATTTACTGCCCTTGCTGATCTCGGGGCTAGTATTAATCTTATGCCACTGAGTGTTTGGAAAACACTATCATTGCCCGATCTCATTCCTACAAAGATGACTCTCGAACTTGCAAACCGCACTCTCGCTTACCCCGTTGGTATAGCCGAAGACGTGTTTATCAAAGTTGGCACATTTACTTTCCCGGTCGATTTTGTCGTAGTTGATTATGAAATGGACCCTCGTATTCCTTTAATACTTGGTCGGCCATTCTTGAGAACCGGACGTGCTTTAATAGATGTGGCCGAAGGTGAGTTAATCTTACGAGTCGGGGATGATTCAAAAGTTTTTAAAATGGGGAAGCTTACAGGAAAATCCTTTGGAGGCCGAGAATCAGTGAATATGATAAATGTGCTCGATGACGTTACCGTCTTCGATAATCCTTTATTCGACTCTTCCACTGATAATCCACTCTTTGAAGATGATGTGGATGATTCTCTCCCTACTTTGGACGCTTCTCCCATTTATGATTCTCAACCGGTCTTCGATGCTTATGATGATGATGATTCTAGCTCAGACTCGGATGATTTTGATTGTACTTCTGAGTATCCCGAGCTGCCCACTTTCGATGATTTTGATGAGGCTGATACTCTATCGAGTGATTCCTCACATGATGAAGATCCTCCGCCATCACTCGATCCTACTTTGGACGATTATTCATTTGAGGAAGATTTCTCTGAATTTCTGAACACATACTTCCCTCATGAGAGTGATGCTCCTCCTTTGGACTTTGAAGATTATCGTCTTGATCCTACTTTGGATTTGAAGAGCATTTTGTCCAAGGAGACGAAACCGGTCGACACCAAAATCCGTTGCACTTATGATTTGACACCTCTTTGTCCCCCTTCTGAGGACGAGGTTGTGCTTCTTTGCGGATCTTCTTCACACTCGGCTGAGCTTGAGTGCTATTTTCCCTTAAAAGAAACGGTGTTCGACCCCGGTATTGAAGTCTTTAAGCCATCTCAATATCCACCTGATGAAATAAAAGGAAAAATCTTTGGACCCATTGAAGACATGCTTGCACCACTTCATCCTTGCTTCTACTGTACTCCATCACTGCTTAAGGGAACCTTGCCAATTCTCTTTTGGCTTGCCTTGTTTGCCTTAAGTTCTTGTTATTTGATGGATGAAAACTATGTCTTTGATCCGGGTGGATATGTCTCATGCTTCTTCCGTTGATGATCAAGGTCGAGTCAGGCTCACGACTCGGTTAACAAAAAACCAAGCGCTTCTTGGGAGGCAACCCATGCATCTATCTTTTCGCTTTCTTTACCATAAGTGTAGGGGGGACCCTTTGGATTGCTATTTCCTCTCCTCACTTCTTAATCAGGGATTCGAGCTTCAATGATCCACTCTTGATGATTCTTGACAACCCGTGATTCCGTGTTCTACTTCTTCCCGGTTCTATCCTAAACTCTTTTTGATTCACTATTTTATATTTTCTCAATATTAAAATAGGAATCTCTTTAGTTGTCTTTTCCTTAGCGAGATTTAAACAACGTGCACAATGTCCTAAGTGTAGGGGAGTTTACTCCCATATGCTTAAACATTGAGGACAATGTTTATCTTAAGTGTAGGGGGGACTTCTATCGAAGTTAAGTGGTCTTTTCCTTGTATTTGTCCTCATTTTAACCGGAAAATCAATTTTTCGACATTTTTCAAAATTTTTGATCTATTTTGGCCTATTAGTTTTTCCTTTGAATAGTTATTTTCTTTCTTTGCTAGAATAAATCTTTGAATAAGTGGTTTTAATTTTCAAACGTTGTGAATCTTTTGACTCAATCCGAGTTTACTCTAGCTAGTATCCTTAACGTGTTTAACTCAAGTTTTGCTAGGCTTTTATATTGGGAGCTATAAAACGCGAAAGTCTTAATTCTCACGGGTTAAGAACAAGAACTTTTCGCAAGTTCCTATAATTGATCCTAGAGAGTCGTTTATCAAGGGAACTTTAAAATGCGATTTCTAAACTTGAAAAAGTCTAAGAATTTGCAAGATCCTATAGGCGACTCGAAAACCCAAAACTTTGATTTAATAGGCTAAGTATCCACGAGTCTCATTACTTGAGATTTTAAACTGTGGAGAACGAGAGATGATAGAGCCAATAATAAGTTCGGTATTCTTTCGTGAATTTATGTGAGTTAATTATAAGCCTATTCTCCCATCGCTTGCTAATAAATTTATCTGCTAATAAATAAGGTTGTACGATTTGAAAAGTTACTTAGCTTCTAGCCCCAGATCGTTTAAAAGTTGCTCGGTATGGATTAGAGTTCATAGCCAAGGCATAACTTATTGAAGCGGGATGCGAAGATTGGCGAGTCCGAAAAGGCCCTAACAAGGCATGAGGGCTATATTTTGTTGCTAAAGATCAAAAAGTGATGTGAAGAATCATTTATCGAAAATCAATATGAAGGATCGAGACACACGACGTAAAGCAAAACTCCCTAAAAGTCATGGAGAAGTGTATCCGAAAAGACCCTAACAAGGTATGAGGATAAATAGATCCAAGTCATGAAAGGAGGCGGATCGTTGTATATCAAAGTCCAAAATAAAGATTGGAGAAAAATGAAGAAGTCGTGGTCCAAGTATGAATCTCTCAAAACTTCAAGTGAAGAAATTCCTATATGAAGAGAAGACCATTATTTCATGAACGTCTCTCAAGATTTGAAGTATGAAGTCGCTGCCAAATATCGGTCCGAGAAAGGTCTCAAATCGCGAAGCGAGTTATGCCAAGATATGAACTTTTTGATATCCCGAGAAGCAGTTTTAAAAGATTTGGTCCTTTAGCTAACTATTGATTAAATCGTGCACTTTATTTTCAGACTAAATAATTATCGAAATAAGTCAAACAATGCATCTTCGTGATCATTCAAGACAAATAATAAAATATAAGAGATACCCATAGGAATAAGGGAGTCTAAGTGAATAATTGGCCCACATGAGTTCGTGTTAGTTTACTAACTTATAATAACAATGATCTCGTTTTTAAGCTTGGTTTGGAGAAAGTGAAAACTTGAGGATGATGATTATTCATAACATTTTCAAAACCCAAGGTATGCTTTTGATTTCTTTATTTTGAATGTTTTTAATTTTCTATCTCTTTAATAAAGGCCAACGTGGATTGATTATGATGAAAAGTGTAATCTTGCTTTGTAACTAATGCATTGCATGAGGACATTGTAATGGTCAAGTGTAGGGGATTTGATAGGTGTGTAAACACCCATCTTTTCTACCACTTAATTACAATAATAACCGGACCAAAACGTGTATTTTATGTCTTTTATGTCGGAATTATGCGTGGTTTGTGTTTTTGTTGTGATTTAGGATGAAAAGGTGAAAAGTGGTGAAAACACGGACATTCACGGGCATTTACGGACTTTAATTGAAGAAAAGGATGAAAGACGAAGTCAAGAAGTAAAGAGTGCAAAAAGAACGGAAGTCCACGACCAATTCTGAAGATGTATCGAAGAAAAAGTCAAAAGACGGAAGTTTATCAAAAGCCGAAGAATTCAAGTCTATTTTATTAAAGAATTTAAAGATGAGTTCAAAAGAAATCCCGAAGCCAAAAGTCCCTTAAGTCCAAGTTTAAAGAAGATTAGAAGAAAAGGACTAATGACGCAATTAATGAAGATTAATAAAAGGAGGGACTTAAGCTTGTAATTAAGAAGAAATGAAAGAGGGGGGAAGCTTCCTAATCCTCCCCTATATATAGATTAGGCTTAGTCACTTTTTATTGTGGTTGGATAGCTTGACAAACTATCTCTTCCATTTTTAATTACTTGCACCTTTAATTACTTGTCCCTTTAATTACCTTGTTTTGCACCTTAATTACCATTTAATTCAAGTAACTTTCCCTTTTAATTTTTGTTAATCTTTATCTTTATCTTTTTAATCTCATTCTACCTTTCTTTAATCTTTGTGTTGATTTGTTTATGTTCATGTTCTTTATTTTTGTTGATTTATTTAAGTGGGTTTTGATTATTTTGATTAAGTTTTGTGAGTTTGATTGCTTTGGATTGATTGTTTATGTTTAATAGTTGTTTTATTATTAGTTTGATTTAATCTTGTTGTTGATTTGGTTAAGTTTTGTTTAGATCCGTGCTTATATCTCATCCCTTGTTCTTCGGACATATTGTTTCTGTTCTTTCCCAGTAACGGCTCCAATTATTCCGAATCAAGGATTTGAAGGGCTGTTTATTCGGAATATTGAATTATTCCGCGTAAGGGTTTTGTAGAAATTGCTTATTCGGAATATTAAATTATTCCGCATAGGGGTTTTGTAGAAATTGCTATTCGGAATTTCCAGTATTCCGAATAGGGGAGGGTTTCAGCATAAGGAATTTATTCCGAATAGGGGGAATTTTCCGAATAGGGGTTCTTTCCGAATAGGGTTAAACTTTCCGAATAGGGGGGATTTTCCGCATAAGGCCTTTATTCCGAATAGCCACACTATTCCGCATAGAGTATTCATTCCGAATAGGGACAGATATTCCGGATAGAGACTTTATTCCGCATAAGTGTATTATTCCGAGTAGGGGGCTTTATTCCGAATAGACTTGAGGATTCCGAATAGGCCATTATTCCGAGTAGGGGTAATATTCAGGATAGGTGACATATTCCGAATAGCCTTTTATTCCGAATAAGAGTTTATTCCGGATAGGGTTATTTTCAGTTTCTTTATTTTAAGTTTCTGCCTTTTTAATTCTAGCTCTATTTTTCCCGCCTTTTTCATTAGTCGCACTTTAAGTTTATTTACCTTAGATTTATTTTAGTCTTGCCTTAGTTTAAGTTTTAGTTTTAGTTGCGTTTTAAGTTTGCCTTAGTTAGATTTAAGTTTGCGTTATTTACATTATTGCCCTTTAATTTTAGTCACGCTTTTAATACTTGCACCATTTACCTTATTAGATTTAGATTTACTTAAAGTCATTTACTTTAATTGTTCTGCACCTTTAATTTTAAACACTACAACGACACATCTTTGTTTCCACCAAAAGACAACTGAGACACATTAAACACAAGTTTTTCAATTCGAAGAGATTGGTACAACGAACTTAATTTTTATACGGGCCAAAAGCCTTGTATCAAATGGCGCCGCTGCCGGCTCTTTTCGTTAAGATCAACAGTTTTCTGTGAGAGACACGTTGCTTTTTGTGATCCGTTCACTTGTGAACGTTATTTTTCTTGCATAAAAATTTCAAAAAATCATAAAAATTAGAAAATTGATAAAAAACCATAAAAATTAAAAAATTCAAAAATCCAAAAAGATTTTATCTTTATTGTGTATATATATTGTTTTTGTGTTTGGTTTTGTTTTCTTTTGCATTTTCAGGTGTATGCGTACTAGATCTTCTAATTATCAAGAGCCCGAGCCTCAAGAAGATTTAGATATGGCAGGTGTTAACAACAACAACATTCCACCGAACCTCAATAATAATAATAACAACAATGCTCTTCCACCGCCCGATCTTCGGACCATGGAGGAACTTTGTCAACCAACCATGTTTGGACGAGGAGGACCGATTGCGCCGATGCAAATCAACGCTCCTGAGTTTTCGTTGAAGCACCACATAATTCAGCAAGTGCAAACAAACCCATTTAGAGGATTGCCTGATGATGATGCCAACAAACACCTCGACAAGTTCATTACAATCACCCAGAGCATGAAGTTGGCTGGTGCCACTATGGATGAGCTTCGCCTACAACTCTTTCCACACACTCTATTACATCATGCCGAGAAATGGTTTGATCGTCTCCCGAAGAATTCTATTCACACTTGGGATGACATGACTCAACGCTTTTTGTCGCGCTACTTTCCACCATCCATGGTCACAAGCCTTCGCAATCAGATCAGCGGTTTCATGCAAGATCCCGATGAATCTCTTTTTGATGCATGGGAGAGATATAATGTCTTGATCGACCGTTGTCCAAACCACAACATGCTTCCGGTCACCTTGATCGATACTTTCTACAACGGATTGACTTTTCGAGATCGTGATACGATCAATGCGGCCGCCGGTGGCACATTCATGAAAAGGAGACCCGAGGAGTGTAGAGAGTTAATTGAGAACATGACTACTCACCACAAGAACTGGGATTCCTCTGCTTCTTCTAGGAACAACCCGAGAGTCAATGTTTCCTCAACCTCAGCAAACCCTGAGATGACCGAACTCACCCGCATGATGGCCGAAATGAGCAAAAGTATTACGCTTCTCGCTTCAAACCAACAACAACAACAAATTAAAGCGGTTTCTAATCCTTGTGAAACATGTGGCGGTCCTCACTCATACACCGATTGTCCTTCGACACAAGGAAATCCGGAAAATGTGTATGCAGCTTATGGTAATTATTCACCGGAAAATTACCAAGCTAGACAACAAGGGGATAGAAATATGCTGAGTTACCGTTCCAACAATTACCTTTCACCAGGTTTTTCTCCTCAAAACCAAAACCCCGCCAACAACTACAATAGAAGAAACCAAATCCCACCTCGTGCATCTAACCCTTATCAACCAACCACCCAACAACACCCACCCATTACTCCCGATGTTGACACCATCATGAGAACTCAAGGTGAGCAAATCAAGAATCTACAGAGCCAAATAATCAATTTGAAAGGAGATATTTTGAAGCAAGGAAATGACATCAGAACTGAGGTTCGTGATAATCTTCAATCCTCCTTCATCACTCAAACTACTGAATTAAAGAATCTGTTGGCTAGTTTCTTGCCCGAAGCTCAACCTTCTTCTTCTTCGGGTTCTCTACCTTCAAACACCGTCACCAATCCGCGAGCTAATGTGAGTGCTATAACTACGCGTAGTGGAATTACCATTGTCAATCCACCTGACCCACCACCATCATCTACACCTCCTCCACCACCATGTATCCCTACTCCTCCTACACCTAGTAGTAGTGCACCATTACCGTCTCCGCCTCGTCATGACGATGTATCTCGGAAGGACCCTTCAACATCACAACCTTCACCAACTACACCTTCACCTAACCCTTATCAATCCAGAATCCCATACCCTTCTCGCATAGGCAAGACCAATGATCTAACCAAGAATGACTGCCAAGTATCGAAATATGTGGATATGCTATCTAAAATGACCATCAACATTAGCCTTGTTGAAGCACTTTGCCACATGCCGAAATTTGTCAAAGCATTCAAGGAATTGCTTAGCAAGAAGGAGAAGCTGATTGAACTCGCCAACACACGATTAAATGAAAACTGCTCTGCAGTCCTTCTTAGAGAACTTCCGGAAAAGCTTGGAGATCCCGGTCGTTTTGTGTTGCCTTGCGTGTTCAACAAAATTGAAGAATTTACTACCCTTGCTGATCTCGGGGCTAGTATTAATCTTATGCCACTGAGTGTTTGGAAAACACTATCATTGCCCGATCTCATTCCTACAAAGATGACTCTCGAACTTGCAAACCGCACTCTCGCTTACCCCGTTGGTATAGCCGAAGACGTGTTTATCAAAGTTGGCACATTTACTTTCCCGGTCGAATTTGTCGTAGTTGATTATGAAATGGACCCTCGTATTCCTTTAATACTTGGTCGGCCATTCTTGAGAACCGGACGTGCTTTAATAGATGTGGCCGAAGGTGAGTTAATCTTACGAGTCGGGGATGATTCAAAAGTTTTTAAAATGGGGAAGCTTACAGGAAAATCCTTTGGAGGCGAGAATCAGTGAATATGATAAATGTGCTCGATGACTTTACCGTATTCGATAATCCTTTATTCGACTCTTCCACTGATAATCCACTCTTTGAAGATGATGTGGATGATTCTCTCCCTACTTTGGACGCTTCTCCCATTTATGATTCTCAACCGGTCTTCGATGCTTATGATGATGATGATTCTAGCTCAGACTCGGATGATTTTGATTGTACTTCTGAGTATCCCGAGCTGCCCACTTTCGATGATTTTGATGAGGCTGATACTCTATCGAGCGATTCCTCACATGATGAAGATCCTCCGCCATCACTCGATCCTACTTTGGACGATTATTCATTTGAGGAAGATTTCTCTGAATTTCTGAACACATACTTCCCTCATGAGAGTGATGCTCCTCCTTTGGACTTTGAAGATTATCGTCTTGATCCTACTTTGGATTTGAAGAGCATTTTGTCCAAGGAAAAGAAACCGGTCGACACCAAAATCCGTTGCACTTATGATTTGACACCTCTTTGTCCCCCTTCTGAGGACGAGGTTGTGCTTCTTTGCGGATCTTCTTCACACTCGGCTGAGCTTGAGTGCTATTTTCCCTTAAAAGAAACGGTGTTCGACCCCGGTATTGAAGTCTTTAAGCCATCTCAATATCCACCTGATGAAATAAAAGGAAAAATCTTTGGACCCATTGAAGACATGCTTGCACCACTTCATCCTTGCTTCTACTGTACTCCATCACTGCTTAAGGGAACCTTGCCAATTCTCTTTTGGCTTGCCTTATTTGCCTTAAGTTCTTGTTATTTGATGGATGAAAACTATGTCTTTGATCAGGGTGGATATGTCTCATGCTTCTTCCGTTGATGATCAAGGCCGAGTCAGGCTCACGACTCGGTTAACAAAAAACCAAGCGCTTCTTGGGAGGCAACCCATGCATCTATCTTTTCGCTTTCTTTACCATAAGTGTAGGGGGGACCCTTTGGATTGCTATTTCCTATCCTCACTTCTTAATCAGGGATTCGAGCTTCAATGATCCACTCTTGATGATTCTTGACAACCCGTGATTCCGTGTTCTACTTCTTCCCGGTTCTATCCTAAACTCTTTTTGATTCACTATTTTATATTTTCTCAATATTAAAATAGGAATCTCTTTAGTTGTCTTTTCCTTAGCGAGATTTAAACAACGTGCACAATGTCCTAAGTGTAGGGGGAGTTTACTCCCATATGCTTAAACATTGAGGACAATGTTTATCTTAAGTGTAGGGGGACTTCTATCGAAGTTAAGTGGTCTTTTCCTTGTATTTGTCCTTATTTTAACCGGAAAATCAATTTTTCGACATTTTTCAAAATTTTTGATCTATTTTGGCCTATTAGTATTTCCTTTGTATAGTTATTTTCTTTCTTTGCTAGAATAAATCTTTGAATAAGTGGTTTTAATGTTCAAACGTTGTGAATCTTTTGACTCAATCCGAGTTTACTCTAGCTAGTATCCTTGACGTGTTTAACTCAAGTTTTGCTAGGCTTTTATATTGGGAGCTATAAAACGCGAAAGTCTTAATTCTCACGGGTTAAGAACAAGAACTTTTCGCAAGTTCCTATAATTGATCCTAGAGAGTCGTTTATCAAGGGAACTTTAAAATGCGATTTCTAAACTTGAAAAAGTCTAAGAATTTGCAAGATCCTATAGGCGACTCGAAAACCCAAAACTTTGATTTAATAGGCTAAGTATCCACGAGTCTCATTACTTGAGATTTTAAACTGTGGAGAACGAGAGATGATAGAGCCAATAATAAGTTCGGTATTCTTTCGTGAATTTATGTGAGTTAATTATAAGCCTATTCTCCCATCGCTTGCTAATAAATTTATCTGCTAATAAATAAGGTTGTACAATTTGAAAAGTTACTTAGCTTCTAGCCCCAGATCGTTTAAAAGTTGCTCGGTATGGATTAGAGTTCATAGCCAAGGCATAGCTTATTGAAGCGGGATGCGAAGATTGGCGAGTCCGAAAAGGCCCTAACAAGGCATGAGGGCTATATTTTGTTGCTAAAGATCCAAAAGTGATGTGAAGAATCATTTATCGAAAATCAATATGAAGGATCGAGACACACGACGTAAAGCAAAACTCCCTAAAAGTCATGGAGAAGTGTATCCGAAAAGACCCTAACAAGGTATGAGGATAAATAGATCCAAGTCATGAAAGGAGGCGGATCGTTGTATATCAAAGTCCAAAATAAAGATTGGAGAAAAATGAAGAAGTCGTGGTCCAAGTATGAATCTCTCAAAACTTCAAGTGAAGAAATTCCTATATGAAGAGAAGACCATTATTTCATGAACGTCTCTCAAGATTTGAAGTATGAAGTCGCTGCCAAATATCGGTCCGAGAAAGGTCTCAAATCGCGAAGCGAGTTATGCCAAGATATGAACTTTTTGATATCCCGAGAAGCAGTTTTAAAAGATTTGGTCCTTTAGCTAACTATTGATTAAATCATGCACTTTATTTTCAGACTAAATAATTATCGATAAGTCAAACAATGCATCTTCGTGATCATTCAAGACAAATAATAAAATATAAGAGATACCCATAGGAATAAGGGAGTCTAAGTGAATAATTGGCCCACATGAGTTCGTGTTAGTTTACTAACTTATAATAACAATGATCTCGTTTTTAAGCTTGGTTTGGAGAAAGTGAAAACTTGAGGATGATGATTATTCATAACATTTTCAAAACCCAAGGTATGCTTTTGATTTCTTTATTTTGAATGTTTTTAATTTTCTATCTCTTTAATAAAGGCCAACGTGGATTGATTATGATGAAAAGTGTAATCTTGCTTTGTAACTAATGCATTGCATGAGGACATTGCAATGGTCAAGTGTAGGGGATTTGATAGGTGTGTAAACACCCATCTTTTCTACCACTTAATTACAATAATAACCGGACCAAAACGTGTATTTTATGTCTTTTATGTCGGAATTATGCGTGGTTTGTGTTTTTGTTGTGATTTAGGATGAAAAGGTGAAAAGTGGAGAAAACACGGACATTCACGGGCATTTACGGACTTTAATTGAAGAAAAGGATGAAAGACGAAGTCAAGAAGTAAAGAGTGCAAAAAGAACGGAAGTCCACGACCAATTCTGAAGATGTATCGAAGAAAAAGTCAAAAGACGGAAGTTTATCAAAAGCCGAAGAATTCAAGTCTATTTTATTAAAGAATTTAAAGACGAGTTCAAAAGAAATCCCGAAGCCAAAAGTCCCTTAAGTCCAAGTTTAAAGAAGATTAGAAGAAAAGGACTAATGACGCAATTAATGAAGATTAATAAAAGGAGGGACTTAAGATTGTAATTAAGAAGAAATGAAAGAGGGGAGGAAGCTTCCTAATCCTCCCCTATATATAGATTAGGCTTAGTCACTTTTTATTGTGGTTGGATAGCTTGACAAACTATCTCTTCCATTTTTAATTACTTGCACCTTTAATTACTTGTCCCTTTAATTACCTTGTTTTGCACCTTAATTACCATTTAATTCAAGTAAGTTTCCCTTTTAATTTTTGTTAATCTTTATCTTTATCTTTTTAATCTCATTCTACCTTTCTTTAATCTTTGTGTTGATTTGTTTATGTTCATGTTCTTTATTTTTGTTGATTTATTTAAGTGGGTTTTGATTATTTTGATTAAGTTTTGTGAGTTTGATTGCTTTGGATTGATTGTTTATGTTTAATAGTTGTTTTATTATTAGTTTGATTTAATCTTGTTGTTGATTTGGTTAAGTTTTGTTTAGATCCGTGCTTATATCTCATCCCTTGTTCTTCGGACATATTGTTTCTGTTCTTTCCCAGTAACGGCTCCAATTATTCCGAATCAAGGATTTGAAGGGCTGTTTATTCGGAATATTGAATTATTCCGCGTAAGGGTTTTGTAGAAATTGCTTATTCGGAATATTAAATTATTCCGCATAGGGGTTTTGTAGAAATTGCTATTCGGAATTTCCAGTATTCCGAATAGGGGAGGGTTTCAGCATAAGGAATTTATTCCGAATAGGGGGAATTTTCCGAATAGGGGTTCTTTCCGAATAGGGTTAAACTTTCCGAATAGGGGGGATTTTCCGCATAAGGCCTTTATTCCGAATAGCCACACTATTCCGCATAGAGTATTCATTCCGAATAGGGACAGATATTCCGGATAGAGACTTTATTCCGCATAAGTGTATTATTCCGAGTAGGGGGCTTTATTCCGAATAGACTTGAGGATTCCGAATAGGCCATTATTCCGAGTAGGGGTAATATTCAGGATAGGTGACATATTCCGAATAGCCTTTTATTCCGAATAAGAGTTTATTCCGGATAGGGTTATTTTCAGTTTCTTTATTTTAAGTTTCTGCCTTTTTAATTCTAGCTCTATTTTTCCCGCCTTTTTCATTAGTCGCACTTTAAGTTTATTTGCCTTAGATTTATTTTAGTCTTGCCTTAGTTTAAGTTTTAGTTTTAGTTGCGTTTTAAGTTTGCCTTAGTTAGATTTAAGTTTGCGTTATTTACATTATTGCCCTTTAATTTTAGTCACGCTTTTAATACTTGCACCATTTACCTTATTAGATTTAGATTTACATAAAGTCATTTACTTTAATTGTTCTGCACCTTTAATTTTAAACACTACAACGACACATCTTTGTTTCCACCAAAAGACAACTGAGACACATTAAACACAAGTTTTTCAATTCGAAGAGATTGGTACAACGAACTTAATTTTTATACTGGCCAAAAGCCTTGTATCAACTATGTATAAATACAGTCTCATCAGTGGTCCTTAATACCGATTGTTATTTTGACCTTACCAAGTTATTCCTAAATGATCACATTTATGGGGATTTCAGTCAAGCTCATGTCTCGGTTATAAAAAACAAGGTGCCTCATGGGGGATTCTCATGCTTATCCTTGTACATATTATCGCTTTCTTATTTAGTTAATGTGAGTAGACTTGTGCTCTTCCTACCTTGTTTTTGTGTTTGTTTGTGATGTGATTATCTAGGATTCATCATTCTCGAAGCCTCTTGTGTTCGTTTTATTCACGCATCACTCGATCTTCAATCGTTAGCATTGAAGAATCTGATCCGATGATATACTTTTGTTCACTAACGTTTATCTTTTAGCATAATTCATAAACGTCATAAGATCATTTGTTATACCCTTTCCATGCTAGGATTATTGCACTCGACTCTTCATCTCTAAAGAGATACTTGCTTTTCTAAGTCTTCATGTACTCCATTTTCATCGTTTTGTTATAAATAAGTGCAAAAAATGGTCAAATTTTATATTTTTTTCATAAATGTTTTGACACGAATGTATGTTTTTTTGTTAGTGAGAATAAGAGTAATTTTTACTTGACCGGGCGCGTTGAGCCCTTAGCTTCGTAACTATATTAGGTTAAGTCTCATTAAATTGAGGAAGAGAAATGATAGAGTCAATTATAAGTTACTAAAACGTAGAGTATTGGTATTCTTTTAAAAACTCGTGTGTTTTAGTTGCGTGCTTATTCTCCCATCGCTTGTATATAAATAATTTGTTAATAAATATTGTTTTAGCGGTTTGATCATTATTATTTATTTTTAACTTATTCTAGTAGTTTCCATGTAATTAACTTCGGAGGTTCGTCAGCGTTACGGATTTGAAGTATTGGCACCTCGAATAATCAAATGCTTTCGAAAATTATTTTAAGTTCATCTCACCTAAAATTAGCAAAAATTTGAAGCTCACAAGGCTAAAATTCAATGCAAAATCAAAATGAATGTCTTAAAACCTTAAAGTTTTAAAGATCCAAAATTTCCTTTCAAGGATGAGGATATATGTCTTTGGCTATAATAAACACTCCATGGCGCAGTTAAGTAAAAGGTTACTAATTGATAGTTTTAATTATACCTTATAAAATATAAGAGATACCAATTAGGAATAAGGGAGTCTAAGTCCATGATTAAGGAATATGAGTAGTGTTAGCATTACTAACTTATAAACAACAATGATCTTATTTCACGCTTAGCATGAAATTAAGTGAAAATAGAGGACGACAAAATTATTTCAATGAAGCATTCACGTGTTCTTATAAAATAATCCTAAAAGTCACTTTCAAGTGATTAAAGCAATACATTATGTCCTAAACACATCAAGTAAAGTCTATTTTTCAATAAAAGTTGAATAAATTGAATTTTAAAGGTGTTACAATACTTAAATCTAGCATTACGTGAGGAAATGGAAATGGTTCAGTATGGAGGAATTAATGAGACTCTAATTATACATCATTTCGTATTCTAAAATGGTCTTAAAATACGTAAAATATCGTCAAAAATATGTCATATACCCTTGTTTTCTTTGTTTGTGTATGTGCAGGCACATTATCGAGAAATAACGTAAAAGAACCAAAAACAAGACAAAAAAACATGAGGAACGAAGTCGTACAAGAAAAGTGAAGCCGGATGTCAAATTACCAAGATACCCTTGAATAATTGAAGAATTACAATAATGGCCCCTTAACTTTCACAAGTTTACACTTTATACCCTATAATAACCAAAATTTCATAGAGGTCCCTAAAGGTTAAAGATTTTACAATTATGGCCCTTGAAGAAAGCTAATATTGCAAAACAAGTACTTTTCCTTGTTTCATACAACTACAAGGACTAGAAATGACAATTTCTAAGCTCGTATAAGAAAGGGATTCGGCTGGAATTGTTTTTGCAAAATATAGGGACCAATCATGCCATTCCAAAATTTTAAATTAAACTTTTTCAATTAAACATGGGAAACATTATAACCTTTTCATAATAATCTTAGGGTTTTGTTTGGTAGCTCAATCTAAACATCCCTACATGCCCATAAATGCCACATCGTCACCATGGTCCCCAAGACAACTCATGTTCATCATCGGTTTCACCCTTTTCCTAATGTGAAGACCAAATTAACGAACAAGAAGTTTTAGCGTGCTCCCAACAACAAATTCAAGGGTCTAGATCATTTTTACACAGCTAACATCACATGGAAAGCTCAAGAAGGCTCTAGAATTGGCATCTCATCTGAATATCCACAAGAATCATTGAAGGGCAATTTGGGACTTTTAATTCAGCTAGGGTTTTTGTATTATGATTGCC
Organism: Glebionis coronaria; assembly: GCA_025667525.1. Lineage (NCBI taxonomy): Eukaryota > Viridiplantae > Streptophyta > Magnoliopsida > Asterales > Asteraceae > Glebionis > Glebionis coronaria. Next base: position 235,790,037 of record CM046881.1, read on the forward strand.
ACATGTGTATATAAGTAGCGTAGTTAGTAGAATTTACTCTTGTTCCAAATTTTGCCTTTCTTATTTTGTAATTCTGATACAACTTAATGAAAAGTAATTTTTGAGTTCCATTTTAAATTTCAGTGTTTTTAACCCTTGCACTTTTACTTTTCTTGAAATTTATTTTCAGCATCTTTTAATTTTAAAGCACTTTACGTTTTCGGTTTATTTCAAAATTAAACCTTAATTGATTTTCTGTTGAAAGACCCAAATTTGTTTGAACAATTATTATTTACTTGACAAATAAATTTTAAGTCTAAAGCAAATTCTTTATTTAACTGTTGGATACTTTGGTTTCAAATTTTTTAAATTTTTTGTAGAACCTTTATTTTTCAAAAGTTTACTATGGCAATAAGTCCAATAAGCTAAGCTTATTATACTTATTGTTTTGTTATTTTTATCCTTGTTATTTCCGTGTTCTTTGTTACTTGTTTCAAGTTCAATGATTCAATATCACATTCATTTTCCTTTAATTGTGGATTGTTGTAGTCCATAAGTCATATGCTTATCTCATAAGCTCAAAAAGCTCAGATAGGATCTAGGGTTCTTGAATCAGCTTATTAGGTTGGTTTGGATGTGAATCAACCTCCTATAAGCTTAGAACTACCCCTTTTACCTATTCTGTCAAATTTGTATGCTTATTGGATTTTTCTTATGTGCTTTCTGCTTATTTGCTTATATTACTAGTTTTTCTTGCTTATTTTCACTTCCTTGTTGCTTATTTATATGATGTTACTTTATGCTTGCTGGTTTGTAGCTTAAATTGCATTTTCCTTTGATAAAATTTGTATCCTACTCACAAAGGGATGTTTGGGACTAGGGTAAAATCTAGGCTCATTGAATCTTTCAAGGTTAGTCTCTTGCTATTATTTGTAGTTGGGTAAAGTAGATTTAAATCAACTTTTACCTTGGGCCTTATAGTGTAAAAATCTTGATTTGCTTGTTCTCTCTTTTTTCTGTCATCTAGATATTCACTAGGTGCAATTCTTTGGTTTTTGATGTTATACCTGCTATTCCTAGTATAACTATCATTTGCATGTTAGTTTGAAGTAATATAGGTTTTCCTTTAGGCTTGATACTAGCACTTGTAATATGTCAAAGTCTTGTGTGTTCTTGTACAAGTTTTGTGGTCAAACAAACCAGAAGCTTTATAAGGATCATAGTTTGTTATTAGGCGTTGAATTTGAGTATTACAAATAGTTTAGGTGTTAATTTACTTCTGTTTAAGGTTTTTATGGAGTTTAAATCTTATTTGTAACTTATTTAGTAAGCCAAAAGTGAACAAAAAGACTAAAACAAGGTAGTTTAGGAAGTACAATGTAGCATTAGAACATATTTTGATTTTTACTCATTTGTGATCCGAGTGATTTTGTGTGTGGTATTTGTGAGCTTATTTGATTTTTAGATTGTGTTGACACCCCTTTTAAGTTAACTGGCTAAATTTATGGGCTTATTGCATCCAAAAAGCCAAAGTTCTTGTTTATGGCTTATTACTAGATCATTTTGAAAATTCTTTTTGCAAATTATTTTTATATTAAAAAAAGTGAGCTTTGTCGGTTTTCAGCTTATAAGGTTGTGTAATAAGCTTTTGGGCTTATTTCATATAGCTTATTGCTTATTTTGATTAGCTTAGTTGTCTTTTTGTAAATTTCCTCCTTATTTTAGCTTATTAAGCCCAAAAGAAGGGTCTGTGCCAATAATCAACTTATCAGCTTAAGGCCCAATAAGCTTATTTAAAGGATTTTGGTGCTTATTCATCTTTTGGGCCTTTGAAAAAAGTTGTTTAAAATTAAATTTAGTCAAGTGGTGTCTTTTGTTTTATGCTTTTCAAAAAAAACTTAATGGGCTTCACTTTATGCCCATTTCAAGGCCCATTAAGCATCTTCAGTTATTTTAATTTTTCATTTGAATTTTGTTAGGTTAAAATAAAATGTTTTTGAGTTTTTTATTATTTTAATTTTATGTTTGTCGATTTGCGTGAAAACGTAATTCTTCTTAGTTTTTAGCCTCTAGTGTATAATCGTCTTTTATTATTTAATCTTCTTTTTCCAGGAACGTGACTAATCCAAAGAACGTATCATTGACCATACCTTTCACTTCGTACACAACGATCCCTCAGTTTTTTTACGTTTTCCGTGAATCTATATATACTACACACTATATCTACACCTATCCGTAACTCTTAAGAAAAATTGTACTAAAGAATGTGTAGAAACCTACGAGGAACTTAAAAAGTTCTGTGATGATATCAAAATAAACTATGATAGATCTATTTTTGATTTATCTAATTGTAAAAGAGTTTTGAAAAATATTAGAATAACAAATAGTGTGCTATAAAGAACAAGAAATGGTTTTAAGATTCTATCATTCTTTTAAAAAGAGAAATTGCAGCATATGTTTTGGAAATGCTATGTTTAGGCTTAGATATCTCTCTGCTCTTTAATCTCACATCAAGGTTATAACCCTAATACTCTGAGTTAAGAGTATTTGTATTATTAATATTGAAGTGTTTGAGTTACATTCTCCGTTTGTCTCATATTACATTACATACATAATCTTCATAATATCAAAGAGTAGATTTCGCATACTCTTTGATAGCATTCAAAGTTTCTACTAAGGTTGTATAGGATTTATTCTGTATAGTTTAAGTCTATAAGCTAGGCTAACAAGATCACAAGGGATCAACACAGATTATAAGTGAAGACTTATTCGAATTATTGGGCAGGGTAAATAAAATGGAAATACTTAAAAAAATAAGTCGTTATGCTGCTTGTTTGGTTTCGGGTCAAAATAGATATTTATGGCGTTAAGTGTTGAAATCAGATAAATTACTTATATAACTTTTATACAGGACACGAATTTATAAAAATTAATTACAACTTGAATGGGTGATATGTAGGTTATTATAAATCGCATATGCATTTTATATGGTCTTTATTCGTACAAATGACTTTTGCTTTGTTTCTGCGCTTGTTGATTATGTGAAGTGATTGATTTTACTTGATTTGAGTTTGTAGCCACATTTAAACTTGTTTTACTTTCTTTAAACACTTTTGGGTGATATAATGTTTTTTCATCTTTACGGACACAAAACTATCTTTTTTTATTTATGATAAGCTTAGAACTGTTAACCGACTATGCCCAATATTATGAATCATTAGTTAACTACGGATTTCAAGTAAAGTAAGCACTTATGTTATGGATAATCTATTGGATTTTGACAACTCTCGTCCGGGTGAACAAATACATCGCCTATTAGTCGGATGTATACCTTTTGTTAGTTTCAGAGGTGGTCTCAGGTTAAGACACCTAGCGGGCCAATACTTACATATTATGCGTACATTATTTGTACATACTTGTCATTATATTTTATTTCATGAGCTTAACGCTATCATAAATACTTTTTTCTTTTGGTGTGTCATTACATGCATCGTAATTGTCGTACGCCTAAACTCTTGCGGCCTACTTTTACTTATGCCTTAAACTAAACTTATGAATTCACCGACCTTGTGTTTGACACTTTTAAGCTTTTAATTCAAGTGTGTAATTACTTGACTATGTGAAGTGCATTTGGATTCTGCATTCATCATGATTCATCTATAGATATTTTTGGGCTTTTGAAATTTATTATTTCATATCCGTACTAAAATTCATTTTATTTCAAATGCTATGTTTTAAACTTAAGGTTTTTATGTAAACATTCTTAATTTTGATTAAATCAACGACGTATTTTCTAAACGTCTCGTATAGTCATTCTTATTCTCCATATACTTTGCTTTATATATGTAACAACCTCTTAAATCCCAATGTTTCTATTGTGCCAGTTTTAAGGGTGTTACAGATCATAGGGCCAAAGAGACCCGACCAGCCTCGAGTTACTGAAGAATGTACTCTTGCTTGACAAGAGAAATGCTTCGAGGTTTAGGGATATGGGTTCGCTCCTCGAGCTTGGTATGGGGAGTGGGAGGGGGAGTGGGAGTGGTGGGGGTTAGGATGTGAAGACGACGAGGATGATGATGAGACGAGTCTTATTATCTCTATATATGGGTACGTTGATGATTTGTATTTTGTGTCCGGAACTATGTTATGCTCACTCCTATATTGTTATTGAACATTTCAGAAATGTTTAAACTTTTGTTGGCTTGTATCATGCAAATTTTTCAAGTTTGGTGGCTAGATAGCCCATTATGTATATATCTGGCTTTGTAGAGCATTTTTGAGGTTGTTTACATGTTTGTTTTTTAAAGATTTTTTTGAGGAAAAAATAAAGGCCCGCTATGCTTGTTGCTATGAAAACAACCCGACATTTCCCAATGACGAGTCCACGAGGAAAATGTTGTTGTGTCAACTTGGGTGGACACAATCTCCGAGGACAAGTCCACGGTAAAAGTGGCGCTGGGTCAAATAGTCAATGATATTCTCCATGAACAAGACGTCGAGGATTGTTATTGAGTATTAAATCTTTTGACACTTTCACTGTCAACTTCTCTTAGGGGATTATGTGGGTAAAGTTAATTAATTAATCGTTTAATTAATACGAACATCCCGTGGACACGTCCTCGAGGAATGTTGTGGTCAGACTCAATCAACATTTAACTTGACAGAGATGTGACCACACGTATCTGAGGGAAATTTGGAATCCGTTCTCAGAGATTCGATCTCGGCGAAGCTTGCTCCGTCTAACATTCTTCGGGGACTTGTCCCCAGAAATTGTTTTCCACTTTGACTCGTCCTCAAGGAAAGTCTCAAGATTTGAACGAGGATTACGGATATACTTCATTCGTGTAAGGATCATTGTACACACAAGGCCAATCACCCAAAAAGGATGAAGATGTTTACTTCTATTGAAAATCCAAGAGTGAGATCGAAAATTTATTGCGCCATCTAATGTATTTTTGTCTTAAAGAGTTGAAACAAACTCTACGCAAACTCTATGCCTAAAGAAGATAATACTTTTTGTTTCATGTAATATAAGAAACTATCGAGTGTTTTTCCTCCTTCGTACAAGATTGGATTTTAAAGGTGCCAAACACAATACTAATGTTGAAAAGTAATTGAAGGAAATGTATGGCACAAATACTTGCATATATAGCCAATAACTAATTTAAAGCTGTATCAGCTTATACATTTGTCGAATCTATTTTGTGAGTAGACTTATCATTCCTTATATTATAATGGACGGTACAAAGATAATCGTTATATATAAAAATAAAAAAATTAATTTGGAGGATAATATATTTCAGAGGCTAAGATCCAAGTACGTGTGTGATGTAGAAGCAAGAAATCTTGGAAGACCAACCTTGTGGCCAAAGGTTTTAACGTCCTGTTGAATCTGACTTCGATACTCTCCAAATGTGAACTTTCTATAAACTGATTTCTCTTCCTCGAAGCAGCCGATGAACGACTCGTACGAAGGGCACAAGAAGTAGGCTATCGAGTGTCTCTCTGCTTTCTGATTTACGATTACTTTGTGTTCCACACTCTTGTAAACATCATTGCTCCATGCCTGCAAGTTTGGTATATATATCTTTATGAGTTCATGACATATGCTACATTGAATTCGTGATGTTATAACGAGTTCGGCTCCAATCCCCATTATTGAATTCGGAACAACTACTACACTTTTTGATGGAATATAAAATCACATATTCCTATTCTCTCTCTCCAAGATTATTATTATACCTGCCATTAGTTGACTTATGTTGCATGTCAATGGCTCAACGAATCTACACACCCTTAAAAGCTTTATGTCAAATCATATCTGATGCGTATTATGTGTATTCCATGTAAAGAAAAACTATAGCTAGTGGTTTAAAATGATATGGATATGTTCTAAAGGATATACCAAGATCTTACTTTTACAAAGAGGGAATTGTAAAAAACGTGTTCAAATGTTGTTTTGTCATTTCCATGTTACCAAACACAGATAATGTGTTTCACATTTGTAAAGTTATCAGACACAAAGTAGAGATTTCAGTTTTTCTGAAAACACTTGGAAACAAAAGCATTTTTAAACACTTTTTTCCTGTTTTTTAGTTCGCTTCTTAATCCTTTCTATTTTGCAAATTGATAAAAAAAATGTAGCATCGACCAAAATAAGATGCTTAAAGTTGTATCTCCAAACAATGCGTTTAGATTTTATTCCCTATCCCTAGATAACTTTCGTATCGTTCGAATGAAAGCCACGACAGATATTTTATAAATTTGAGGGGTAGGGAACAAACACATTTGGAACCATACCATCGACACATCTTTACAAAAATTATTGTGCCCATTATTGTGAAAAAAAGTTTAATTTATATTCTTGTACGTAAGACCAAAAAAGGTGGATTCATCACATGCAAAAGTTATAAAGAAAGTGTACCTGAAAAAGGTCACCGATGTTGACAACAAGGGCATTGGTGTTCGGTTTAACGGCCACCCATTTCGAATCTTTCATCAGTTGAAGCCCACCAACATGTTCATCTTGGTGCAAGATGGTGAGGAAATCGCTATCTGTGTGGGGCACCAGTCCGAAAACCTCTGGAGATATGGGGCATGGCGGGTACCGGTTTAGCCTCATAAAACATGTGCTCGCGTCACACTTGTCTTCCCATGCCCCTTGCGGTACGCCCATATTCGTCACTAGAACTTTTGATATCGACTTTGCTAGTTCTTGCATTGCACTCGCGTACTCCTGCATCACTTCCCTGTTTTTAAAATAAAGCATTAGTTACGATTGCATGTAATTAATTTTACTGTGAATCTTAATGAAATTCAAAATATAACACTTGCAATTTGAATAAATGCGGGCAAAAATCATGCTTGTAGCCTTGTACGATTATAAAATCTTTGTATATAAGAAAATGATAAACCTTCCTACTATCTTCTTACTCATAAGATTACGACAAGTGTCAAAATCAGTGAATGAAATCAAAAGAGATACATAATAGATTAAACTTGTGTATATTTATATGGAATAGGAGGATATATTAGGAATGTATAGCATTGCTCTTGTATATATGCTAGCTTCTTGCTTTTATTATTTTTGTTTAACCAAATATACATGCACCTCTTGCTAGTCTATCTTTTTAGTGAAATTGTCAATTAAAAAACTTGTGTGACAAACATCACATGTAACCTGCCATTCGGATTGGATTCTTAAAATAGCACATAATGTGAACATTACAAGAGGGAGGGAGATAAAGATATTCTTTTGTCAATTATGGGAGACATATTGCCTAGTGGTTACTCAGTATAATTAGGAACATTAGGATTGTTATGTGAAAGAATAACATATCATCTTATTCCATTATTTTTAGCCGTTTATAAATATATAATATAATTTACGTTATAATGTCCTAACATTGATTCTTTCCAAAAAAATTATTCTAAAAGCACTTGGCCTGTTCATCATTTTATCATAACAATGATAAGATATTATTTAGAGACAAAGTAGAAGTCGTCCTTAACTTAATTAAACTTGAAAAAGAATAATTAAAACCGACAAGGAATTGTTTTATACCATTTTAGGGCAATAAAGTACTACACGGTTATCTAATTACGGAAAAGTTCTGAAATCATATGCTTCAAATTCTTCTTTACAGGTAGAAAAACTGAAAGGGGTACTTGCGTATAAATTTATCTTTAGTTTTTAAACAAACGCATGTGTATTTTATTAAATTATGTTTAACTTTAAGCTAACAATGTGTTTCACGTACCATTGTTTATGTTTAACTTTTACAGATGACGACTTTAAGATAAACCATATGTATCATGCATGTGTGTAATTAACGAAGACTCTAAGAAACCACTATATAAAAAGTATTCAAATTCATTTTGTCACTCGAAATGTGAACTTAATTAGGTGATACTGATAAAAGAATATATTAGTTCTGGACGGAAGATTGTATAAGCGTTAAACTAGTTGGTAAGAAGTTAGACAAAATAAATGGTGCTTAGCTTGGATGATGATGATGAGATAAGAAGAGATTGGTACCTTAAGGAATTGAATTCGTTATAGCAAGAGTCGTCAGAAATTTTTGTAAGAGGAACATGAAAAGCTTCACACCATGATAACTGTTTTGGACATGTAGCGGTCCGATTTCCCCATCTATAAGAGTTATCAAGAAGCCCAGGAGCCGTTTTTCGTTCAAATGTTGCCTTGAATAGCTCCACTTGCTCCTTCCTCATCTTGCTAAGAAGCTCAAGGTCTATTCCATGGTTAACAATCTGAAAGAAACCCCATTCAGATGAAGCTTTACATATCTCGGAAGCACAAGAAACCCTATCCTCCTCGTTCTCGCCCCACAAACCGCTAAGGTCCACAACCGGAAGCTCACATTCTTCCATCCCTGCAGGTTCATGGTTCGCAGCAAGTCGTTTTACGTCAACTTTGTCACGAGATTCGTGAAGAAGCTGAGTGTAGTCACGGAGTAGAGGTGGGTTTTGGTTGGTCTCAATCATTTTCACCCAATCTCTATTGCACGAGTGAATTTTATTTGGATGTGTAATAAACAAAGTGGAATGATACAAATATTCAACCACAATGAAGGGCCTTTATAGTGATGATTTAAGAGTACTCCAACAAGAAAGCAACAAAAAAGTGCTGAAAATGGTCTCTAGTAGTTTATAAAGATTGAAATAATGTTTACATAATTGTGACAAATGTCAAACTTCTGCAACCTTGGAATTATATTGGGCCAAAAATAAGACCAAGTCTACATAGATTTGCAAAAGATCAAATAATTTGACACCGAATAATGCTAAAGAATATGATTTATGGTGTGAATGAGAAGAAAAAGATCGATGGATACAAACTACGACTACCTATTACCAAGGACGACGAAAAAGGAGTCGTCACATGGTGAGATCTCGGTACTATGAGTTAAAAATTGGCTAAAAGTGAGATACGTAAGAACATGCCAAATGACAAAATGTCTAGTCGTCTTTGACTAGAATCGAGATTTAGAATGGGTTCAATAATTTATACAATGTGGGCACTAGTTAAATCATAACTTACTAGAACAAAATTGACCGTTTTCACCAAGGATTTGGTAGTTTTGTTTGGTTCTCATGTTATTCATACTCTCTCCGTTTCAAGATTATAATCCTATTTTAATTTTTCGATTTTTTTTTCCAATTCTAACCATAAATATTTTTATTTACTTTATATAATATTTAATAAAAATTATAAAAATAAAAATACATTTGAAAACTAATTAATTCATATATTTTTCATTATTTATTATATAACACAAACAAAACTATTTAGCGTCAAAGTTGGAAGAAAAATACCGAAAAAATTAAAGTGAGACTATAATTTTGAGACGCATGGAGTATATTTTTTGAAAATAACTCAATTAGGTTAGAAAATGGTCCACGCAAGTTAGAAGATATATTTTTTTAACGACGGATATTATTGAAAAAAAATTAACAACGAGCTAGCAATTACAAAAGTAATTTTAACCAATCAATCCAGCTAATAAATTATTTTCCTCTGAACTTATACCAAGAAAAAAATAATGAATAGTATAAAAAATATCACCTCATAACATGAGAATTAAAAGCGATATTATTCCTAAAATGCCAAATGATCCAATATGTTAGAAGCGAAGATGACATATGCTCTGTCCTCGTCGTCTTTTGTAGCCTGATGCGCCAAAAACCAAGAATCCAAATCGTTGCAAGAAGATAAAAGCGAGAACTTTAAATCACACCAACAACGAACTAACCTCCAAATATTAGAAGCTGAGGTGCAAGAAAGAAAACATGAAAATACGACTCGACGAATCCATTGCAAACTGGGCACGTATAGAGTCGATATCCAAACCCCGAGAGGAGAGGTTAAGACGATGAGGAGGCTTGTCAAGAAACAACCGCCACATAAAGATGTTAACTTTTCTACGGAGAACGTTATACCACCTTGTGCATCGGAGAGAGGAAGGGAGCATGCAATCATTTAAATATATTCGGGCAACACTAAATGAGAAGGTGTTATCCGCGGAGAGTAAAGATATGAGAATCTCTTTTAACATCAATATCCAGAAATCTCATATCAATCCTAAGATTATCAAAATCAGCATGCGTTCTTCCAGAAAGTAAAGGCCTACTCTAATCCCACGACCAAGAGCCATTTGCAATCCGATCGATAATTAAGTGATTTTGATTTCTCTCTTGATGAAACAAATGATTATACCTGGTACAAAGAGGCGAATCCCCCAACCAAGTATCTTTCCAAAATTGGATCAAATAACCATCCTCACTATAACACCCCACTTTGATAAGTGAACCGTTACATGATAATTATGGCGTGTCATCAAAGCATGCAAGGTAATATATCCTAAAACATAAAAGACCATAAAGGAAAGTCAGAATCAAACATCGACCCCCAAACATAAACTCAAAAATGCATAAAGTAAATGTAGTGCAAAAGGAAGAGAAGTATAAGGTAGCTCACATCCTAAGCACGTCCTCTCCATGCACGAGTCCGTCCTTGGTTACCTGCCGTTTGGGACATGGAAAGCAAAATACGGCTGAGCAATACGCTCAATGAACGAAGATCATGACAATGATAAGACTAAATCAAACATAACTGAAGATCTGAAATGCAGCGGAAAATGTGTAAGTCTTGGAAAACCTGGAAGTTGTTTAAAAACATATTTATACTAAAAAGTCTTATATTCGAGTTATACTGAAAAGTCTTATGTTTATTTCATAAAAACTGTATTTTAAATCCCCAACAGTCCATAGGTCATGATGGTTTCAACGTGCATGAATACATAGAGGGTAACCTCGTCATGCAATTAGAGGGGTTGCCTCTAATTATAATATTTTGGGTGGAGGGATCAGCTCCATGTAACGGATGTAAGGCACACACCACAGCTACCGTGTAATCTGCTAACTTGTACTAGGATGCACCCATTCGCTCCACATGATAATAATATAAAGGCCAAATAACTGAAAACGGACGCCGCGAGCAATCACTCTCACCGCGGAAAAGTCATAACACCGGTGCCTCTAGTGTTATGGTTATGGTACCTCAATAACTAGGTGGAACTAGCATGCATGTATATAGCTCAGGAAATCTAAGATATTAATCATATTAATTACTAATAAGTTTAATGTAACTACTGGGGAAATCATATGGCTGCATACGGGGAATCCTAATATAGGAAGAGAGTATCCTTATTGAAGGACGGAATATCCGTACCTTATGTCCAGTAATGAAAGATGAAAACAAAAGCGGAAGATCTACTCCGACTTCACAAGTGCTACATAATAAAAGGGACATAAATGAGTTATCTGCTTAACCCATACTTACTGATTATTAGTGTACTTGACGTATTCTAAACTTGTTTTACATGTTCTTGACTTGTTTTACTGTTTCTTGATTTAATCATGTGTTTCTTAGTATTTCACGTGTTCTTCATTTGTGTATTTCATGTTTTATGTGTTATAGTACTTGTTGTATCATAATGAGTAACTTTCTAAAAATAGCAGGTTTCTATATATAGTAACTTTTCAAAAATAGCAGGTTTCCATATATAGTAACTTTCCATAAATAGCAAGTTTCCATAAATAGTAAGTTTCCAAAAATAGAAAGTTTCTAAAATTAGTAAGTTTCCATAAATAGCATGTTTCCATATTTAGTATGTTTCTATAAGCATGTTACCATAAATAGTAATAAGCTTATTAAATAAGTAAATGATATAAGCTATAGTTTTAATAAGCATATATTACAAGTCAAGATTATTATATAGTAAAGTTTATTAATATTAAATACTTAGTCTTAACATATGATTATTAATTAATAATAATAATACATGATATTATAAGTAATTATTAATTAATAATATTACACGATTTATTAATTAAAATTTACCTTAAATGATTATTGTATAATTAATTAAAGCATGTTATTAATTTAATTAAACCTTGGTTAAAATGAATATAAATTAATTAAGCTAAGTTTCTTAATTAATTAAATTTAACAAGAATAATTAAATTAATAATTATTTTAACCTAAAAATTACTTAATTAAAATGGCCATATATTTTATGTCATGATAATTATGTTTAATAATTATAACCTAAGTCATGTTATTAATTAATTAAATTAAATCATGATTAATTAATAAAATAAATTAATATTTTAACATAAAGTAAATTTTGCAAAAGTTTAGCCAAACACAACCCTTTGGTGTGTTTGGTTCTACCCGAGCCCAACAAGGACCCACCGAGACCTTGGAGGTCTCGGTTTGCCTCGAAAACCACAACAACACCACAGCCGAATGGCTGTGGCTTGCTGCCCCGACCACCAGCAGCCACCGGCTGCTATGCTGGTGCCACTGCCGAGCACAAAACACCCCCCGGCTTGCGCCAGGGTTCCCCCTGTCGTGACCAAAATACCCACCGAGAGTCTAGAGATTATCGGTTGCCACTAGTAAGCCAAACGCACCCACTGTGGGCTGTTTGGGCTTGCGTCTGACCAAGGAAAACCACCTCCGGCCCTTTATGGGGTGCGACTGGTGAGGATAAAACACCACCGAGAGTCGCATGACTCTTGTTTTGCGTGTAAACCACAAGAAACCAAAATAAAACCCGATCCTCATGTTTAATATTTTTTGTAACATGTTTTTAATGATTGTTTTTAAAGATCCATGAACATAGAAAAATAATTAATAAGATTATAGGTCAAGAGATACCGTATGCGTGAATAGTTTAAGGTTGGATCACGAACACAATACCCGGAAATTAATCAAGATCAAAAGCCAAAAATCCTCCCTTTGTGTTCTTGATGTTTCGCGCCCAAGAGAGAGAGAGAGACAAAAGAGTTTTAGGGTTTTTGATTTTATTCTGTAAAGTGATAAATGAATTCCATGGAGGTTATTTTGTTTACTACGCGGGATTAGTTAATGGGTCGGGCCAAAAGCCCTCCCTTGTCCTCTCTTTAGCTGGCCAACATGAACACCCCTTTACATAATTTCGTTTTATTTTTCGTGCTTAATTATTAATCACGTGTGTTCGTGTTTTATTCTTGTTACGTTTTTAAGTATTATACGTAAATACTTATTGTGAGTTAATAATAATATTAACATACGTAATACTTGTTGAAATTAATTAATATACGTAATACTTTAAATGTTCGTGATACGTGTCGTATATTAATTAATCGTAAAGTTTTAATTTAAACGTAATTTCATGCATTTAATGTTATAAGGTATTTTAAAGCGTCTTTTACAACCCTTCGCCTCTAAAAGAATAATTCGTCCTCGAATTAGAGATACGATAAGCTGAAAAGGACATACCCGAATCATAGCTGAAAATGAGGGTAAGAAGTCCGGATAGACTCCTCCGTTTCCAAGTGAATTCCCGCTCAGGAGGGTTCCTCCAAAAGATCTTGACGAAGGGAAAATTTATGTTCTTCGTGACTATGTCTTGACGATATGGAAGGTTTCTGGTTTATCAACGTAATATAGATCCTCATGAATCTGATCGAGTGGATAAGGAATAACGTGCAAGGGTAAATGAAACGTTACGATGCGAGATAACCTGAAATTATGACATTTGTAACCTTTGAGCAATGATGCGAGACATATTGAAACGTAGTACGTGAACAATTGTGAACGTGATACGTGAACAATCGTGAACGTGATACGTAGAGATATGGTGGATGAAATACGTGGAACATAAGGTGAATGTGCTACGTTCAATATATCGAGAACATGATATGAAAACGTAGAGTGAACATGATATGTGAAACATAGCATGGGCGTGCGATCACTGGGGAGGTAACGCTAAACGATACGAGATGAGACATGAACTATGACGTGAAACGTCGGTCTGAGGATGGAAAGTTTTGCTAACTTGAGTCTGGTCTCCCAAGCTTTCTGTAATTCTTTCCAGAACGAAGTGTGAAATGTAAATCGTAGGATAGACTACGATCATGCCCGTAATCAATGTCATGAACGTGCGTGCGGAAAGCAAATCGTAAAATTAAATAAGAACTTGATCGCGTACAAGGTTGTAATTGCGAACGTGAGACATAAAGGTGAGCGTCGACGTAAACGTGAATGTGATCGAAATGGTGAAGGTGCACGTAAATTTCTAATTGATATGATTGTTAGTGGAATACCGTGAAATCGTACTATCTCATGCTGAACTACCGGTAGATCTGCTAACTGTGTAATCCTTTCGGATGAAAGAAAACGTGTAGGCTAGGTTAAATGGTCGAACGACGACCCAGATAGCACTATGCTTCTTCTGAGCCTATGGTAGTCCAATAACACAATCCATGGAGATCTTGTCCACTTCCATTCGGAATTTCTAAAGGTTGAAGAAATTACTAGCGTGTTGGCGTTCTATCTTAACTTGTTGGTATGTCAGGCATTTAGATATGAACATAACAACAGCTTGTTTCACACCTTCCACCAAAATTGGTGTGGGATCATGGTACATTTTGAAGAAACTGGATACATAGAAGTTTTGGAAGACAACGGGTCTCTATCGATTAGACCTCTCTTAGCGTAGGATCCTCTGGAAGACATAATTTAGTGTAGGATTCTCTGCTTTACGCGTAAGCTTAGTCGTGATAAGACTAACCGTGAGAAACAATGTGATTCAGCGTGTCACTTTAATCAACCAAAATTCGTACTGGAAAAATTTCAGTGTGAAATTTCTTATGTTTTAGAATTTATAATATAGAGCGAAGATGGTCTTCGTGCTCTTCTCTAGACATAGAGAAGGTCAGAATGTTAGAAATGAACAAAATGACAAACTTGTCCATAATTCATGAAATTCAATTCATCAAGTCTAACTTACAGTTGGGCATTCGTGAGACCAAAAGGCATAACTACGAATTTATAATGACCATACGTGTGCGAAGAGCAATCACTGAAATGTTCTGCTCTTTCCCTCGGAACTGTTGGTATTCTGATCGTATTCGATCTTGGAAAGTGTTTAGAGTCTGGTAGTTGATCGGATAGATTATTAATACTATGGAGGGGATAACAATTATGAGTGGTGATCTTGTCCAATTGACGGTAATCGATGCATAATCTCATGCTACCGTCCTTCTTCTTTGATAAACGGAACCGACACACCCCAAGGTGTTACCCTCGGCGAATAAAACCTCGTTCCAGAAACTCTTGCAGTTGTTCTTCCAACTCCTTGAGCTCGATGTCAAACTTCACTTCACGAATGGGTGGAACTGGTAGTTCTTTTGGAAATGCATCGAGGAATTCTGAAAAAATAGGCTGGTCATGGGTTTAAGAATCTTCATAATAGCATCATAAATGATATCTAGAAAATCATCGTAGCCGTGGGATAATAAGCACGTACTGTTAAAACAGAAATAATTTGTACAGATTTTACCGGTAGAAAATACCCTGATGAATGTATTCAGGAGCCTGAACATCGTTGAATATAATCTGATATGAATGACGATCAATTGTAGCACGACGTGCTGCTAATCAATCCATAATCACAATCATATCATACTCGCATTTGTCCACGGAAAGTGCGTTAGCAGAAATGATCTTGTCGCCAAACTGGAATGAAATCCCTTATATACATGGGTGATACAACAGCGTCTTTTATGGACGTAGAATATATGTAATTATGATCGAAAAATGAAGGTGCCATGTCAATACATGAAGTAAATGTGGCAGATCTCACTGAGTGTGCTTCGCCCGTCTCACACAAAACGAACACCGCGTGTCCAAACATGAACAATACGTCATCGATGGTATTGAGATTTTAGTGGCCTAATTAGTACGTGACCCAACAGGATGGGTATACCCTTTGGAGGGTACCCTGAATTACTAAGGCCTAGTTTAGAAGTTATGCGTGAGTCGTGTGTCTTGACTCATGTTTTAAGAAAATATACGTATGACATGTGTCTTGACTGGTGTCTTGACTAGTGTCTTGACTGGTGTCTTGACATGTGTCTTCAGAAAATACACGTGAGACATGTGTCTTGACGGATGTCTTGACATGTGTCTCTAGATGTGAAAATGACTAGAGTTGAAAGTCTTAGGTTATTATGCCAGGATTGGCGGATCGGTTGGACTGCTGACCCGTTGTATTTCTGATCACGCCTGATACGGGAGTTTCTGTCGTTTTCTAAGTATATATCGTCACCGTAGTTGTCACTACCTCATTGTCTGTCAGTTCCAAGACGGTCACTATCATGACGGTGATTCATATAACTATTCAACTAAGTTGCCGGCTAATAACTAGATTTTTCTTAGTTAAAAAGTCTGTTGTTCTCGGTGTCTAATCGAATTGATCACGGTTAAATGTGCTACTCAGTCGTCTTTGGTGAATAAAATAAATGGTTGTCGTTGTCTAAAACTAATTAAAGATAAAAATAAAAGCTTTAACATAAATGACAAAATTAAAACAACTTAAATGCAAGACTTAAATGGAATAAAGATAAAAGCATGAAAAGATTAAACTAAAAAATAAGACTTTAAAAGAAATTAAGTAAATGACGAAAATATTAAAACTTTAAAAGTAAATTACGACAGATTAAACTTGACAAAAAGTAAATTTCAAAACTTAATAAAAATTTAAACTTGAAATAAATCTAAGGCAAGACAATTTAAAATAAAGCTAAGTAAAAATGGCGGGAAAATAAATTCGAAAATTAATTTGGAGAAAAAAGTAATAATTCCGTAATACATGAAAATTGAAATAATTCCGCAATGCCAAAATGGTAATAATTTCGCAATAAAGAAAATCAAACAATTCCGCAATGCACAAAAAGATTCAATTTCGTAATACACAAAAATGATTCAATTTCGCAATACACAAAATGATTCAATTTCGCAATACACAAAAAAGATTCAATTTCGCAATACAAAAAAATGATTCAATTTCGCAATACACAAAAATGATTCAATGTCGCAATACACAAAAATGATTCAATTTCGCAATACACAAAAATGATTCAATTTCGCAATACACAAAAATGATTCAATTTCGCAATACACAAAAATGATTCAATTTCGCAATACACAAAAATTGCTAAATTGAATCAGATTTTCCTAAAAAAGGGGAACTCGTAAAAGGACGAATTTAAGCACTATTTTTGCAACTTTTGAATGACAATAAGCTAACAAAAACACCAATAAGCTAACCACGACTTATAGATGAATGATAGAACTTGTTAAACTTTAACACACGAATCAAGAAACACAAAAAGTAAAGATCTTTTTGTAAAAAGATGACGAAATAGATGAATAAAGAACACGAGATCAACACGAATAAAGATAATGAAAAAGATTAAGATCAAACAAAGATGAAAGGTAGAATGAGATGATTAAAAAAGCTTGAAATAAAAGATTAAGGTTCGACACAAATTAAAAACTTACATGAATTAACTTGAAAGAAAGACAAGTATGTAAATGACAATATGAAAAGTGCATAAAATAAAGTGGAGAACTAATTGGTGAAATTAGCTAACACCTCCAAAATGAGAAGGAGGGTTATTATTTATAGGGAGAGGAGATGGTGGTAGGTTGCTTCATTCTTTCTTTCTTTTGTCTTTTTGTCTTTCGTCTTTGACAATAAACTCGTCATTCTCGACTCTGTCTCGGGATTTGTCGATAAATAAAATGAACTCGTCTTCTAATTTCTTCATTAATTTGATTTGGTTCTTCGACTTCGTTAAACTTCCGTCTTTTGTCTTTTTCTTCGATAAATCTTCAGAATAGGCCTTTGACTTCCGTTCTTTTTGCACTCTTGATCCTTTGAATTCGTCTTTTGTCTTTTTCTTTGATAAAAGCCCGTGAAAGCCCGTGTTTTCTTCCCTTTTCACATTTTGGTCCTAAATCACAACAAAAACACAAACCACGCATAATTCCGACTTTTACGACAATAAATACACGTTTAGGATTGGTTATTATTATAATTAAGTGGTAAAAGGTTGGGTGTTTTCACACCTATCAAATCCCCTACACTTGACCATTGTAATGCCCTCATGCAATGCATTAGTTACAAAGCAAGATTTACATTTTCCATCATAATTAACCCACCTTGGCCTTTATTAAACATAAGACATTAAGGAAACTTAAAGAGATAGAAAATTACAAAATATTTGAAGGAAGAAGACAAGTAAAGAAATCGAAGAATTACATTAGGGCTTTGGTTGTCATTAATGTTTATCACCCTCAAGTTTCACGTTCCCCATACCAAGCTTAAAAACGAGATCATTGTTATTATAAGTTAGCAAACTAACACAAACTCATGTGGCTCAATTATTCACTTAGACCCCCTTATTCCTAGGTGTATCTCTTATATTTTATTGTTGTCTTGAATGATCACGAGGATGCATTGTTGACTTATTTCGATAGTTTATTTAGGCCGAAAATAAAGTAGGACGATTTAATCAATAGTTAGCTAAAAAACAAATATATTAAAACTGCTTCTCGGGACCTCATAAAGTTCATATCTTGGCATAACTCGCTTCACGATTTGAGACCTTTCTCGGACCGATATTTGGCATTGACTTCATACTTCAAATCTTGAGAGACGTTCTTGAAATAATGGTCTTCTATTCATAATAGGAATTTCTTCACTTGATGTTTTTGAGAGATTCTTCAAACCTTGACCACGACTTCTTCATTTTTCTCCAATCTTTATTTTGGGATTTTGATATAGAACGATCCGCCTCCTTTTTGACTTAGATCTATTTATCCTCATACCTTGTTAGGGTATTTTTGGATAGACTTCTCCATGATCTTTAGGGGAGTATTTGCTTTTCGTCGTGTGTCTCGATCCTTCATATTGATTTTTGATAAATGATTCTTCACATCACTTTGGATCTTTAGCAACAAAATATAGCCCTCATGCCTTGTTAGGGCCTTTTCAGACTCGCCAATCTTCGCATCCCGCTTCAATAAGTTATGCCTTGGCTATGAACTCTAATTAATACCGAGCAACTTTTAAACGATCTTGTGCTAGAAGCTAAGTAACTTTTCAAATCGTACGACCTTACTTATTGCAATTATATTATTAACAAGCAGTGGGAGAAAAACTTATAATTAACTCACATAAATTCGTGAAAGAATACCAAACTTATAATTGACTCTATCATCTCTCGTTCTCCACACTTTAAAATCTCAAGGTATGTGACTCGTGGATGCTTAGCCTATTAAATCAAAGTTTTGGGTTTTCAAGTCATCTATAGGATCTTGCAACTTCTTAGACTTTTTCAAGTTTAGAATTCGCATTTTAAAGTTCCCTTGATAGACGACTTTCTACGATCAATTATAGGAACTTGCGAAAAGTTCTTGTTCTTAACCCGTAAGAGTTACGACTTTCGCGTTTTAAAGTTCCCTATATAAAAGCCTAGCAAAACATGATTTGAAGACGTTAAGGATACTAGCTAGAGTAAACTTAGATAAGTAAACTCGGGTTGAGTCAAAAGATTCATAACAGGCCTAATATATCAAAGACATCTAAACTTATCAAAACCATTTTATTAAAATTTGTTCTAGCAATGAAAGAAAATAAAAATAACAAAGGGAAATACAATTAGGCCAAAATAGATCAAAAATTTAGAAAAATTTCGAAAAATCAATTTTTCGGTTAAAATGAGGACAAATTCATGGAAAAGCCCACTTAACTTCGATAGAAGTCCCCCTACACTTAATAAAAAAATTGTACTCAATGTTTAAGCATGTGGGAGTAAACTCCCTAATGTATGAATTTTGCAATTCATTTTATATTTATTTTTCGTTCCTCGACTCACTCGAATTGATATCCAATTTAAACGTGGATTAATTGTTCTTGGTAAAAATACTTTGTTTGGTATTTTAAAACTAAAAACTATTAAATCTAATTAAAAATAAAATATTTAATTAAAAATACTTTTCTACTATTAAAATCTTAATTAAAATTAATTTAAACAAATCTATTTAAAATTTATAATCTAATTTAAACTATTTAAAATTAAAACTATTTGAACTAATTTAAAAACTATTAATTTTATTCTAAAAAAATAACTTTACTTTTAAACTAAACAAACTCTACTTTTAAAAACTATTTTTATAAAAATCTAATTTAATTAAAATCTAATTTATCTTGAAACTAATTTTAAATAATAATTAAAAATATCTAAATATAATTTTTAATTTGTTTATTATTTTTTTTTCTAAAACTTTATAAAAGTAAACTTATAAAAAACTTTTAATTAAAATTAATTAAACAAAAACTTATAATTAAACTTAATCAAATAAAACTGACAGCTAATTGATTACCTATATTAGTTAAATAAACTATACTAAACACAATTAAGTGGCTAGATCATTTGGTTATCTCGTTGGGCTATTGAACGGTAGGTCATGGGATCGAGTCCCTGCGTGGACGATTTTTTTGATTATATTTTTTTTGGAACTGATAGAAATCAGTAATGAACATTCAGATTAAATGAATCTGAAGGCTTTTGTTTCAGCAATACAAACAAAGTATAACAGCAAAGATGTCCAAAAGCAAAAATAAACTTAACAAATCAGCACTTAGTAACCAAATAAAATCAAGCAGACAAAATCAAATATAGCAAGAACCAAATAAAATCAACTACTGAAAACTAAGCAGGCATAAACGAAAACCAAAACTTAACAATATACTAGCAGATTAATGTACCAAGAGACTAAAGCAGAAACTGAACAGTTTAAATGACATAAACAAAAACTCAGCAATATCAGGTAAACAAAAACATATAGCAGACTACAATTCAATAACAATAATTATTAAAATCTTACCCAAAACTCCTATAAACCGAATATCACTAGCACAATATTACCCAAAATTCCTATAGAAAGATCTATTATCAAATTAAAAACGACATACAACCTCAATCATCTAACTAAATAACATAATCATTGAACAAAATTAAACTAAAAACATTTAAATTAAAAATAGATGTGAACCTTTTGACGAAACCTATGAGCAGTAGAGCCGCGCTGAGCCGTCTAGTTTAACCGAGACGAGACCACCTTTTCACCCAAACGTCACCATCATTCGATCCACAATCAATCTCCCAAACGAACCAGAAATCTATTCGAACTAGTTTTTCTTTTATAAACTTCCAGTAAGGAAGTTTTATATCCACTTTTTATTTTCTTTATTTAACTCAAATTATTAATTAATTTGATGAAATAAATTTATCGTTATTATAACTAAACAGGTAAAAGATTAATTTGCAATAATAATAAACTTTAACAGAAAAGAAATGAGACAAGATTTAACTGAATAAAATTTTTATTGATAAACGAAATTCATTACAAATACTGAAAAAGAAAAATACAATTAATCTAAAAACTATTTAGAATAATAACTAGAAAATAAAAAAATGGCACACCCAAAATTACAGAATGAGAGGGTTTTTATAGGCAAACCCTAAAACTTCTTCATGAAGATTTGTGGAGCACATCTTTAATCTTGGCCGCTCTTTCTTCTTCTCTCATTCTCTTTCTTGATCTACGGATGGAAATCCTCCTGGGGTCACACGGATCGCCACCTTGGCATTTTGTGTTTGTTGTGCTAGTTTGATGCCTAGGTGGATTAGTTTGATTGGTGGAGTGAGGGATGGTGAGGTGGATGAGCCAATCAAAGGAGAGAAGGGTGCCACGTTACTGAGGACCACCATCTTCTTTGATCCTAAAAACATGGGGATTTATTTCCTATACGTGTGAATCACACGTATCCACAAAAGCCCCAATTTATTTGGTGTATTTTTTTATTAGGGTTTTTGGAATAGTGTTTTTTACAGGTTTTTAGGGTTGGGGAGGGTAAATGGTGAGATGAGAGGGAAGTTACATAGGGGATATCGAAAAGTGGGTGAGTGAATGTTTAATAAAAGTGTGTGTGAATGAGGGTTTAATAAACATGAATGGGTAAACGGTTATACACTTTGACTGACTTAAAAAACTCGTCCCATGTTTATATTTGTAAACTAAGAATGGGCTTGTAGCCCAAAGTGAATAATCCCATTCGCCTTTTAAAACTAGTGATGGGCCTTTGAGCCCAAAAATGTCTAATTACTTTCATCCGTCCATAACTAAATAAAGTTTGGGCTTTTAGGGCTTGATTCACCAAAGTTTATAACTCAAATCCCTTATTGGGCTTTTAAGCCCAATAACCAAAAGTGGGGCCCACAAGGATCAAATGTCTTCATTAAGATTAAATCCACCAAAAACGAGCTCGATTTCGGCTTCCTTGATCTTTCCTTTAAACCCGTGTCGATTTTGCCGGTTTTCGTGATCTTCGGTACACTTTTGGTTCTTTGACTTTGTCTTTGTCTCTTTCTTTGAATTTTCTTCAACAATTAACCGTGAAATCCCGTGTTTTGTTTCCTTTTGATCTCTTGTACCTATTTCACACAAAAACACATAACCACGCGTAATTCCGACTTTTACGATATTAAACACATGATTAGGTCTTGTTTTTCCTTGATTTTAGTGGCAAAAGGATAAGTGTTTACACACTTATTAAATCCTCTACACTTGACCATTGCAATGACCTCATGCAATGCATAATTTTAAAGCATAAAGTTACATTTTTCTCAAAATTAACCTATCTTGGCCTTTATTAAATTATACTATTGCTACTACGATGAAAAGATAAAAACTTTACTCAAGGAAACAAAAGTTATAATAATTTATTAACTTGGAAATTATTTGATGGAAGAAACTCGTAAAGAAATCTAAGGCTTAAATTAGGGCTTTGGTGTCATGAATATTAATCACCCTCAAGTTTCACGTTCCCCATACCAAGCTTAAAAACAAGATCATTTTTTACCATAAGTTCTTAAGTTAAAACCAATTATATAAGACAATTGTGTAATACTCTTTCTCCAATTCCTAAGTTGTATCTCTAGCTTTTAAGGATTGTCATTCACCCGTAGGCTCATTTGACTTATTTAATAATTATTCGTCCAAAAATGAAGGCAAAACGGTGCAAACCCGACACTCAGAACCTAACCTCGTCCTCAAAATCGTTGTCACTAAAGTAAGCCCACATCAAGGATAATTTAACACGATTTGGGGAATAAATTCCCGGATCCAAAATTTGGCCAATAGTACTACTTATTATTTATTCCTCCACAGTCATATAGACTTTATGTGGAGTTTAGCAAGTTCACATCATATACCCTTAGGCTCTTTAAGATGTAAAAATGCTCCTCATCTATTGTCCACACCCTAAGGCTCCTTGAACGATAAACAAGGGAATTGATTTTTTGATCAATTTTTATTCAACACTTACCATGCCAAACACCCTAAGGCTCTAATGACAAGGTTCGTGCTACATGCCCTACACCCTAAGGATCCTTGAGGTCATGTTCTAATCTTATTCTTTCTTTATTTATAATATATATAGTAGGCCAAATTCCGCGGTCCCATGGTCTGAATACCTCCTACTTAGTGGTTATGAGCTACCTTAGTCGGAAGTCCACAACGCTGGCACCCTCAATGTGATCATGCTTTAATTACAAGGAGATAAAATATTTGGATAAGAGCTAAGATATCGAATCTACACCGCAAAAATCCTCATTTATTAAGCAATTAAATATACAAGCGGGAAGAAAGAGCCACAAAAACTCATATAAGCAAGAATTAACCCTTAAACTTATTATCAACTCTATCATCTCTCGTTCTTCACAATTCAAAATCTCAAGGAATGAGACTCGTGGATGCTTAGCCTAATAAACCAATTAAGGTCCATATGGTTAAGGATACTAGCTAGAGTAAACTTGGATAAGTAAACTCGGGTTGTGTCAAAATATCCACGACAGGCCTAATATATCAAAGACATCTAAACTTGTTAAAACCATTTTATTCATTTATCTATTTTTTTGACTTTATTCTTGAAATGAAATTTATTCATACGATGCGATGACAAAAGGAAAGAAAATAAAAGAAAAAAATGGAAATACTACTAGGCCAAAATAGATCAAAAATTTGAAAAATGTTGAAAATTTTTAATTTTCCGGTTAAATGAGGTCAAATTCATGGAAAAGCCCACTAAAATTCGATAGAAGTCCCCTTACACTTAATATAAACATTGTCCTCAATGTTTAAGCATGTGGGAGAATAAACTCCCCTACACTTAGGACATTGAGTACGTTGTTTAAATCGAGCTAATGAAGAGACAACAAAAGTGATTACATTTATTCATTTTATTTATATACATGTATGAATCATAATAGTTTTGATAGAATGGGTACACGGGTACACGGGATCACGGGTTGCGTCAAAAACACCAAAAGTGGATCATGAAAGCACACATCCCTGCACAACATCACAAAACAAACAACCTACTTGGCTCCTCCTACACTTATTGGTGGAAATGGGTGAAGGTGAAAAAGGGTGGAAAGGATGGAAAAGGTAAAAATCTAACCTAGTTATATGATGCTTGATTTATTTATCACGAGTCTCTAGCTCGACTCGAATTCCCGAATTAATTCAAGGGAAACGTGGAGAGGGATGGAATCATCTCTTGAGAGATGTCCTCTCCAAAGTACAACTTAACCCGTTGGCCATTCACCTTAAAGTTGGGCCCATTTGGTTGGGATAACTCAATAGTGCCATAAGGGATGATTTGGGCCACGGTGAATGGACCGGACCAACGGCTCTTAAGTTTACCCGAAAAGATTTTCAACCGAGAGTTAAAGAGTAAAACTGGATCACCAACGTGGAAATCTCGGTTCTTAATCTTGGAATCATGAATGAGCTTAGTCTTCTCCTTGTAGATTAATGAATTTTCATAAGCCTCATTCCTAAGTTCCTTTAGTTCATTGAGTTGGATTTTCCTAAGATCATCGGCTTTGTTTATGTCAAAATTAGCCCATTTCAAGGCCCAATAAGCCTTATGCTCCAACTCAATGGGGAGGTGGCACGCCTTTCCGTACACAAGGAGATAAGGAGTACAACCTATAGGTGTCTTATAAGCGGTACGGAAAGCCCATAAAGCATCATCTAATTTATCGGCCCATGAGGCACGATGCTCTCCCACGGTACACTCTAAGATTCGCTTAAGTCCACGGTTGGAAACCTCGGCTTGACCATTAGTTTGTGGATGATACGTGGTGGAAAGTCGGTGATTGACACCATACTTAGCCATGACTCGTGCGAACTGATCATTGCAAAAATGAGTCCCGCGATCACTAATAATAGCACGAGGCACACCGAATCGAGCAAACAATTGTTTCAAGAAGTTCACAACCACCCTCGCATCGTTAGTAGGTAAAGACTTTGCTTCAAACCATTTTGATACGTAGTCAACGGCTACGAGGATGTACTTGTTCCCTTTGGATGATGGAAATGGTCCCATAAAGTCGATGCCCCATACGTCAAAGATTTCACACTCTTGGATGAAATTTTGAGGCATCTCATCTTTATGTGTGATCTTGCCTTGTCTTTGGAAAGCATCACAATGCTTAATCATTTCATGAGCGTCATGATAAATGGTGGGCCGATAGAATCCGGAGTCGAAAACTTTCTTAGTGGTGTAGTTAGGACCAAAATGACCACCGGTGGGTCCTTTGTGGCAAGCTTCAAGGATTTGTAAATCCGCCAGCCCATCAACACACCTACGAATGATTAATTCCTCACATTGCTTGAAAAGATAATGGTCGTCCCAATAGTACGTTTTTACGTCTTTAAAGAATTTTTTCTTTTGTTGAGACGTTAACCCTTCGATAAGAACACCACCCGCCAAATAGTTTGCAATCTCCGTAAACCATGGGGTATCATCAAGATTGGAATTAATAGACACTAAGGTCTTAAGGGGAAAAGATTCATTAATCTCTTGATTTGGAAATTCCCCTTGATAAGGATCCTCAAGTCTACTAAGATGATCCGCGGCTAGGTTTTCCGCTCCCTTTTTATCACGAATTTCGATTTTAAATTCTTGTAGGAGCAAAACCCAACGAAGGAGTCTCGGTTTAGCATCTTGCTTGGTCAACAAGTATTTCAAGGCAGAATAGTCGGCGTAAACGATGGTGGTGGAAAGCACAAGATAGGGGCGGAATTTCTCAAAAGCATACACTACGGTTAAAAGCTCTTTTTCGGTAGCGGTATAATGCAATTGAGTCCCCGTCATTAACTTACTAGCATAATGAATGGGTTGGAAATGTTTGTTAACTCGTTGACCTAAAACCTCTCCTACCGCGAAATCACTAGCATCGCCCATGAGCTCGAAAGGTAACTCCCAATTTGGAGAGACTAAGACCGGTGCCTTAGTTAATTTACCTTTAAGAAGTTCGAAAGAGTCGAGACAATCTTGAGAAAAGATGAAAGGAGCATCTTTCTCTAAGAAATGAGTCATAGGACGAGCTATTTTAGAGAAATCTTGGATGAAACGTCGATAAAATCTCGCATGGCCTAAAAAACTTCTCACTCCTTTGACGGTGGTAGGTGGAGGAATCTTAGCAATGACGTCAACTTTAGCATGGTCGAATTCGATACCGGCTTTTCAAATTTTATGACTGAGGACGATGCCTTCTTTTACCATGAAATGGGATTTTTCCCAATTAAGAACGAGACGAGTGTCTTCACACCGTTTAAGCATACGTTCTAAATTGGCAAGGCGAGAAGAGAAAGAATCACCATAGACCGAGAAATCGTCCATAAAGACTTCCATAGTTTCTTCAACCATGTCATGAAATATTGCCATCATACACCTTTGGAAAGTCCCGGGAGCATTGCATAAGCCGAAAGGCATTCGTTTGTAAGAAAATGTTCCATAAGGACAAGTGAATGTGGTTTTCTCTTGGTCTTTTGGATCGATAGGGATTTGAAAATATCCGGAAAAACCATCTAAGAAGCAATAGTAATCATTACCCGCTAAACGCTCGAGCATTTGATCCATGAAAGGAAGAGGAAAATGATCCTTACGGGTGGCATCATTGAGCTTACGATAGTCTATGCAAACTCGCCAACCCGTTACGAGTCGAGTAGGAATTAACTCGTTGTTTTCATTGGGAACAACGGTTATTCCGCCTTTCTTAGGCACACAATGGACGGGACTAACCCATGGCGAATCCGAAATAGGGTAAATCATTCCGGCATCTAGAAGTTTGATAACTTCTTTCTTAATGACTTCATGAATTTTTGGATTGACCCTTCTTTGGTTTTAGATTGCGAGTTTAAAGTCATCTTCCATGAGAATTTTATGATTGCAAAAGTTAGGATCAATTCCGCGGATGTCGGAGATTTTCCAAGCAATTGCTTTCTTATGATTTTTGAGCACTTCGATAAGTCGAGATTTTTCATCTTCTTTTAAGTCCTTGGCAATAATGACGGGTAACTTATCATTCTCTTCTAAGAAAACGTATTCTAAATGAGATGTTAAATCCTTAAGCTCTAAATCCGGTGGATTGTCGATGGAAGGCTTAGTCAAATTTGGATCATCGTTTGTGACTTCCTTAGGAGTCGGTGGAGAAATATGGTCCTCATTGAGAAGTCTCTCAATGGTACGAATGTCTTCTTCCCAATCGGTGGGAGAATCGTCATATTTTAAATCCACATCCCCTAAACTTGCTTCAAATTCTTGTAAAAGAAAGTCACTTTCTCCAAATGGAGTCAATGATGGAGCAATAGAAGCTACGGTCTCAACATGAGGTAAATGAGAAATCCCGCTCTTACAAGCCTCGTGAAAATGTTCTTCACATGCTTCGTCGAGCACATCGATGTAATTCACGGATTTGGGCTCATCGAGAAGTTTGGAAAGTTTACCCATGTTAAAGACGATTTTGTCATCCCCTATCCTCATGATAAGCTCACCCGCGGCTACATCAATCAATGTATGCCCGGTTCTCAAGAAGGGTTGTCCCACAATTAAGGGAACACGGGGATCCATCTCATAGTCGACTACAACGAAATCAGCGGGAAAAGTGAATTTGTTGACTCCTACGAAAACATCCTCGGCTATCCTCACCGGATAAGCAACCGTATGGTTAGCTAATTCCAAGGTCATATGAGTGGGGACTAGCTCGGGTAAATATAATTGTTTCCACACGGATAATGGCATTAGATTGATACTCGCTCCGAGATCCGCCAAGGCCATAAAATTCTCAACACCCGGAAAATTACAAGGAATAAGGAATCGACCGGGATCTCCTAACTTAACCGGTAATTTTCTCAAAAGAACCACGGAACAATACTCATTCAATTGGGTATTGACAATATCGAGCAACTTTTCCTTATCACTTAAAAGGTCCTTAAACATCTTAGCATACTTAGGCATGTGAGCAAGAGCCTCGGCAAAGGTGATATTAAAATTCAATTGTTTGAACATTTTTAGGAAGTTTGAAACTTGAATATCATCCTTATTCTTCAATTTCTCTTTCCTCAACCTTGAGGGATAAGGTATATTGGGTTGAGATGAAGGCTTTATAGTGGATTGCTCACTCACATCCTTTGGTGGAAGAGGGGTAGAAATGGAAGGTGAAGGAACCGGTTTGGGAACCGAAGGTGTGGTATAAGTTTTAGGTAAAGGTGGAACATAAGGTATAGACGAAGGCATAACGGGTGGTATGTCACAAGTAGAAGGTAAAGGAGGGTGGGTAGAAGAAGAAGGAATCTCGAGTCCTTGGTTAGGTGGGGAATAAGAGGGTTCTATGGTGGTCTTACCGCTCCTAGTAGTGATGGCGTTAACGTTAGCCCTAGGATTGGTCACGGTGTTAGAAGGGAGGGCACCTTGGGGACGAAGGGTTTGAATCATTTGCAAAAATTTCTTATCGGTCGATTCTTGCATTTCTCTCATAATTCGCTCATGTTCGGTTAATTTTTGTAGAACCAAGTCTATTTGAGGATTATGCATGTTCATTTGATTATACCCTTGATTAGGAAAACCTTGATTAGGAAAATCTTGGTTTTGATATTGATTATAATTTTGAAAACCTTGATTAAATCCTTGATTTTGATTATTAAACCCTTGGTTTTGCCCTTGAAAATTTCCTTGATTTTGATTAAAACCCCGTGTATTTGAATTCCCTTGAAAATTACCCCGTTGAGGACCTTGGTTCCTATTTTGGGCGGGTGGGGGTGGTCTTTGTGGAGCTACCAAACCCGGGGGAGCCAAATAGTTATTAGACTTATAAGACAAATGTTTAACATCAACATTTGGTTTGAAATGAACCCGCTCATTTTCATTGTTGTTATAAGCATAAACTTCGTGTTGTTGATTGTAAACCTTGTCACAATTATAATATGAATGTGGTCCACCACAAGTCTCACACGTTTCACAAGTCTCTTTTAAGGCATTGACTTGCACATTGATAGCTTTGGTATTGTTAGCGGTTTGTAGAGCAGTTTTTCAACAAGCGAAGTAAGCTTATCAATTCTCTTGTCGCTCTCACTAGTACTAGCACTTGCCATAGTAGCCCTAACACTCTTGGTTTGTACTTTTGCCTTGTTTTCAATTATTGCCCAAGCCTCGTTCATGGACTTCACAAGAATATTACCCCCGGCACTATTAAGTGAGTCTTGATCATTAAGAGTTAAACCATTGTAAAACATATTGATTTGATGCACTTTTGTAAAACCATGTTGTGGACATTTTTGTAAAAGCTCCTTAAAACGATCCCAAGACTCACTAAACGTTTCCCCATATTGTTGTTCAAAGGTAATGATGTCATTCCTTAAAGAGGTGGTCTGTGATGGTGGAAAAAAGTAGTTAATGAACTTGGTCTCTAAATCAATCCATATGGTGATACTCTGGGGTGGTTCCTTATCAAGCCAAATCTAGGCTTGTCCCTCGAGGGAAAAGGGAAAGAGTTGTAAACGAATGGCCTATTGTGGCACCCCATTGTATTTGACGGTGTTTGCTAATTGTATGAAACGTTTTATATGAGCGTGTGGGTCATCATTAATACGGCCTAAAAATGGTGTAGCGGAAACCATTTGAATAAAACCCGTTTTTAGTTCAAAATTATTCGCTCCAATATCCGGCACCACAATCGCGTCATCATTTCCTTCAACGTGAGATTGTAGAATCTCAATCTTGGTCGATTATCCGTTGCCATCGTGTTGTTCAAAGCTCGATTCTCGGGATCGGCTTGATTGACGGTCTTTTTGTTCTTCTTCTTCTTATTGGAAGAATTAGAAGTATTTGGTACACCACTCGGTATGTGTGCACGCGCGCGAGTGCGCATACAACTAAGATACAGGAATGAGGTAGGAAACCTCGGTCGACTTTGAGAGGAAAGGGATTATCCCTCTCGATGATCAATATTAAAAAGCTACAAAAAATATATACGTAATACTACTTGAGTTGGCAAACCAATAATCGGTCGTCCCTCTCAATATACGCACAAGCAAGCGGGGAAACGAGGTGGCACAAAGCACTTAAAAACCTTTTTCCTTAGACGGCCTTTTATAGCGCGTCGCCTTATACCCACCTTATAGTTTGTATAAATCGAATTCAAACTTTTTATTAGTATTTACCTATTTTGCCTTGATTTTTTTGTTTTTGGATTCGAATACAATAGCTAGGTGATGAAATCCCAAGTAAGGTCTTATCTGAAAGTAGGTAAATTGATTGTTCTACGTAATACAATATAGTAAAAGAAAAATCTTTTTGTATTTTTTAGAAAAATATATATTCACAATAAAAAGCGAAAGAAATCGAAATAAGAAAAATAACAATAATACGTAATATTTTTGGTGTAATACTTTAGGAAAAGTATTACTTTTGGATTTTTTAATTTTTTTTGTGCAAATCTTAGGAAAGAGTTTGCTTTTGATGATTTTTTATTTTTTATTTTTTTGTATTTTTAAGTTTTGGATTTTTTCTTATGTTTTTGATTTTTTTGCAAGAAAAGTAACGTTCAAAATTGAAAGAATCCCAAAATCCAAAGCTTCTCACGAAAAATCGTCAATCGTAACGAGCGAAGCAGCAGCGGCGCCAATTTAATGTATGAATTTTGCAATTCTTTTTATATCTATTTTTCGTTCCTCGACTCACTCGAATTGATATCCAATTTAAACGTGGATTAATTATTCTTGGTAAAAATACTTTGTTTGGTATTTTAAAACTAAAACCTATTAAATCTAATTAAAAAGAAAATATTTAAATAAAAATACTTTTCTACTATTAAAAATCTTAATTAAAATTAATTTAAACAAATCTATTTAAAAATTATAATCTAATTTAAACTATTTAAAATTAAAACTATTTGAACTAATTTAAAAACTATTAATTTTATTCTAAAAAAATTAACTTTACTTTTAACTAAACAAACTCTACTTTTAAAAACTATTTTTATAAAAAATCTAATTTAATTAAAATCTAATTTATCTTGAAACTAATTTTAAATAACAATTAAAAATATCTAAATATAATTTTTATTTTGTTTATTATTTTTTTTATTTTTCTGAAACTTTATAAAAGTAAACTTATAAATTTTTTTTAACTAAAATTAATTAAACAAAAACTTATAATTAAACTAATTTAATAAAACTGACAGCTAATTGGTTACCTATATAAGTTAAATAAACTATACTAAAACACAATTAAGTGGCTAGATCAATTGGTTATCTCGTTGGGCTATTGAACGGTAGGTCATGGGATCGAGTCCGTGCGTGGACGATTTTTTTGATTATATTTTTTTTGGAACTGATAGAAATCAGTAATGAAGATTCAGATTAAATGAATCTGAAGGCTTTTGTTTCAGCAATACAAACAAAGTATAACAGCAAAGATGTCGAAAAGAAAAAATAAACTTAACAAATCAGCACTTAGTAACCAAATAAAATCAAGGCAGACAAAATCATTTATAGCAAGAACCAAATAAAATCAACTACTGAAAACTAAGCAGGCATAAACTAAAACCAAAACTTAACAATATACTAGCAGATTAATGTACCAATAGACTAAAGCAGAAACTGAACAATTTAAATGACATAAAAAAACTCAGCAATATCAGGTAAACATAAACATATAGCAGACTACAATTCAATAACAATAATTATTAAAATCTTACCCAAAACTCCTATAAACCGAATATCACTAGCACAATATTACCCAAAATTCCTATAGAAAGATCTATTATCAAATTAAAAATGACATACAACCTCAATCATCTAACTAAATAACATAATCATTGAACAAAGTTAAACTAAAAACATTTAAATTAAAAATAGATGTGAACCTTTTGACGAAACCTTTGAGCAGTAGAGCGGCGCTGAGCCGTCTAGTTTAACCGAGACGAGACCACCTTTTCACCCAATCGTCACCATCATTCGATCCACAATCAATCTCCCAAACGAACCAGAAATCTATTCGAACTAGTTTTTCTTTTATAAACTTCCAGTAGCGAAGTTTTATATCCACTTTATATTTTCTTTATTTAACACAAATTATTAATTAATTTGATTAAATAAATTTTATCATTATTATAAATAAACAGGTAAAAGATTAATTTGCAATAATAATAAACTTTAACAGAAAAGAAATGAGACAAGATTTAACTGAATAAATTTTTTATTAATAAACGAAATTGATTACACATACTAAAAAAGAAAAATACAATTAATCTAAAAACTATTTAGAATAATAACTAGAAAATAAAAAAAATGGCACACCCAAAATTATAGAATGAGAGGGTTCTTATAGGCAAACCCTAAAACTTCTTCATGAAGATTTGTGGAGCACATCTTTAATCTTGGCCGCTCTTTCTTCTTCTCTCATTCTCTTTCTTGATCTACGGATGGAAATCCTCCTGGGGTCACACGGATCGCCACCTTGGCATTTTTGTGTTTGTTGTGCTAGTTTGATGCCTAGGTGGATTAGTTTGATTGGTGGAGTGAGGGATGGTGAGGTGGATGAGCCAATCAAAGGAGAGAAGGGTGCCACATTACTGAGGACTAATAAGTGTGAAAACACTTATCCTTTTACCACTTATTTCCAATAATAACAAGACCAAAACGTGTATTTTATGTCGTAAAAGTCGGAATTATGCATGGTTTGTGTTTTTATTGTGTTTTTGGACCAAAATATGAAAAAGGAAGAAAACACGGGCTTTCACGGGCTTTTATCGAAGAAAACGGGAAAAGACGAAGTCAAAAGATCAAGAGTGCAAAAAGAACGGAAGTCCAAGGCCTATTCTGAAGATTTATCGAAGAAAAAGTCTAAAGACGGAAGTTTAATGAAGTCGAAGAACTTAAGTCTAATAGAAGAAGAAAAATAAAAGACAAGTTCAAATCCGATGACGACGTCGAAAAAAGGCAAATAATTAAATCGAGTCGAGAAGACGTGAAGAAAGAAAGAAAGAAGAAGCAACACATGCACTCCTTCCATTTTCCTATAAATACCCTCCTAATACACATTAGGAGAGTAGTTAGTCTTTAGTTTTTAGTTTTCATTTTTCACTTTTCTTTCTAGTTTTAGAGAGAGAAAGTTCTCAACATTCTCTCACTAAGTTTCATCTTTTCTTTTAATATTTCAAGATTAAATCTTGATTTCATTAATCAAATTCTAGTTAAGCTTTTAATCTTTCATCTCATTCTACCTTTCTTGATTTTAGTTAACTTTTGGTGCAAAATACATTTGATCCGTGTTGTTCTTAATGTTTTTGTGCTTAAAAAGTTAATCTTTTTGTTCCTACATAAGCTTTCATCCGAATAAGCTTTGAGATCTTTGTGCTTATTGGCTTATTTTTATGTTTAGCTTATTTACTTTTAAAAGTCTTCTTAAAAAGTTCATCTTTTTGTTGTTTGATTAAAAGGTTTGCTTATTTTATGTTTGGATAAGTTGTTGATTGTGCTTATTTAGTCCCGCTCATTATTGATTCTTTCTAGGTTTGGTGTGAGCTTATTCATTATAGCTTATTACTAGCTTAATCTCGAATCCCATATATATCGGAAAGGGTCTAAACCCCTTTCCGATCAGCTTATTCCGACCAGCCACCCATTTCTTCATTCCGATCATTAGATCGGATAAGGGTTTTAACCCATTCCGATCTGCACCTCTACATTCCGATCACTTTGGATCGGAATAGGGTTTCGTATTCTGATTGATTCTTTGTGTGGTATTCCGATTTGGCATTTTAGAATATTCCGATCTGGGAGTTAATATTAACTTTCCGATTGGGGGTTTTGTTCAAGATTCCGATAGCCTCAGTTTTTTCTATATTCCGACGGGTAAATTAGTGATACTCCGACTGAGGTAATTTTGTGACATTCCGATTGGGGAAACTTTAACACATTCCGATTTGATTTGTTTCCAACTATTCCGATTAGTCTCATTTGCTACATTCCGATTGCTCCAGTTACGTTATTCCGATCAGTATATCCCAATCACCTTATTCCGACGGGATTCCGACCAGGGGTTCCGACGGACTTAATTTCTTGTTTTTGGCAAAGTTTACAAGTGTTAGAGTTATTAAGTGTTTTAGTGATTTTCTTAATCTTGTCTTTAAATTTTCATGCATTTATTTTTAACTCGTCATTTTAGTTTAATCTTTATAGCTTTCACTTTACTCAACGACATTTAAATTACTTGCTATTAGTTTAAAATAGATAACCAACCAAACCATTCTCTTGTTCACCAAAAGACAATTGAGTCGCACTTTAGGCCGGTAGTCAATTCGAAAAGTTCGGAACAACGAAATTATTTTATACGAGGGGTAAAAACCGAGTATTAAATGGCGCCGCTGCCGGCTCTTTTCGTTAAGATTAACGGTTTCTAGTGAGAGACGCATTGAATTTTGGGATCCGTTCTTTGAACGTTAATTTCCTTGCTTCAAAAATTTTCAAAAAAAAACCCTAAAAATTATAAAACTCTTCAAAAATACAAAAACATTAAAAAATCATAAAAAGCAATTCTTTTCCAAAAGGTTTTGCACCAAAAAGATTATATAGATATTCTCTCTGTGTATATTTTTCTTCTGCAGGTGTATGCGTACTAGATCTTCGAACTATTCTGAGCCCGAGACTCGTGTAGATCTAGATATGGCTGGTGTTAATAAGAACAATAATAACCCACCTCTACCCAATTTGAATAACAACAACAACAACAACAACAATGTCCCCCTACCTGATTTACGAACAATGGAGGAATTATGTCAACCCACCATGAACGGACGCGGAGGCCCGATTGCGCCGATGCACGTCACGGCTCAGGAGTTTTCGTTGAAGCATCACATGATCCAACAAGTGCAAACTAACCCATTTCGCGGAATTCCGGATGATGATGCCAACAAACACCTCGACAAATTCATTACCATCACCCAAAGCATGAAGTCCCCCGGTGTTCCTATGGATGACCTTCGCCTTCAACTATTTCCCCACTCACTTTCTCACCATGCCGAAAAATGTTTTGACCGTCTCCCAAAGAATTCTATTCATACTTGGAATGACATGACTCAACGTTTTTTGTCACGCTATTTCCCACCATCCATGGTCACGAGCCTTCGTAACCAAATTAGTGGATTCATGCAAGACAATGATGAATCACTTTTTGATGCTTGGGAACGATACAATGATTTGATCGACCGCTGTCCAAATCGCAACATGCTCCCCGTCACTCTCATTGATACCTTCTACAATGGTCTCACTTTTCGTGATCGTGACACGATCAATGCCGCCGCTGGTGGTACTTTTATGAAAAGGCGACCGGAGGAGTGTAGAGAGTTGATTGAAAACATGACTACTCACCACAAGAATTGGGATTCATCCGCATCCTCAAGATCCAACCCGAGAGTCAATGTTTCTTCTACTACTTCTAATCCTGAGATGACTGAAATTTCTCGACAACTCGCTGAGATGAACAAGAATTTCATGACCATGGCCACAAACCACTTTCAATAAGCTAAAGCCGTTGCTATTTCTTGTGACACATGTGGTGGTCCTCATTCCTACAATGATTGTCCTTCCACTCAAGGCAATTTTTCTGAAAACGTTAACGCAGCATACGGTACTTATCCCACGGGAGGCTATCAAGCTCGTCCTCAAGGAGACCGTAGCTTGCTAAGTTATCGTTCAAACAACTATCTTGCTCCACCCGGTTTCCCTCCTACAAACCAAAACCAACAACAAAGCTATAACCGAAACAAACAATCCCAACCTCGTGCTAACAATCAATATCAATCCTAGAGAAACCCATACCCAACTCAAGGAAATTCTCAAGCTTACCAAGCTCCACCTCTCAATCAACCGATGGCATTGAATTAAGACGTCGAGACGTTCATGAAGACTAATCGAGAGATGGTGACGAATCTTCAGAGTCAATTTGTCAACTTGAAGAATGACATGGCGAAACAAGGGAGCGATATTCGAGCCGAGCTAAGGAATGACATGGGAAAACAAAGCAATGAAATTCGCGCAGACATCAGAGACTCTTTCAGCACTCAAGCGCTTAACATACGTGATATGATCGGTTCGCTGATCCAAGGTAATCAACCCTATTCTTCGGGTACTCTTCCGAGTAACACCGTTGCGAACCCAAGAGGGGAGATGAAAGCAATCACTACTCGTAGTGGAAAAGGTTATACGGAACCCGAGCTTCCTACACCTCCACCCGTGATTGTGAACAAGGAAAAAGAGCAACTTTCCTCACCTCCTTCACCTTCTATCCCCATTTCCCCACCACCCGTGGTTGTGAGTGATCCTACCCCCCTAAAGCCTTCTTCTTCATCCAATATACCTTATCCTTCAAGGTTGAGGAAAGAGAAGCAAAAGAGCAAGGATGATATTCAAGTTTCAAACTTTCTCAAAATGTTTAAACAATTGAATTTTAACATCTCCTTTGCTGAGGCTCTCGCTCACATGCCCAAATACGCGAAAATGTTTAAAGATCTTCTTAGTGACAAGGAGAAGCTTCTTGACATTGCTCAGACCCAACTTAATGAGAATTGCTCCGCCGTTCTCTTAAGGAAATTGCCCACCAAACTTGGTGATCCGGGTCGCTTCTTGATTCCTTGCAACTTCCCGGGAGTAGAGAATTGCATGGCCCTAGCCGATCTAGGTGCCAATATAAACTTAATGCCTTTAAGTGTTTGGAAGCAATTATCTCTCCCCGAGCTAGTCCCCACCAAAATGACTTTGGAATTAGCTAACCGTACGGTTGCTTATCCAGTGGGGATAGCCGAAGATGTCTTTGTTGGCGTCGACAAATTCACCTTCCCGGCGGATTTTGTCATCGTTGATTACGAGATGGACCCCCGTGTTCCATTAATCGTTGGACGTCCATTCCTGAGGACCGGTCGCACTCTCATTGATGTAGCCGCGGGCGAACTAATCATGAGAGTTGGTGACGATAAAATTGTCTTCAACATGGGTAAGATTTCTAAGCAACCTTATTCATATGAGAATGTTAATGCTATTGATGTTCTCGATGAGGCTTGTGAAGAACATTTTCATGATGCTTGCAAAAGTACTCCCTCTTCTCTACCCAATGTTGAGACCGTTGCCTCAATTGCTCCGTCATTGACTCCTTTTGGAGAAAGTGACTTGGATGATTTCGAAGCTAGCTTGGGTCCTCTCGATATTAAGTATGATAATTCTTCCACTGATTGGGATGAAGACATTC
Organism: Glebionis coronaria; assembly: GCA_025667525.1. Taxonomy (NCBI): domain Eukaryota; kingdom Viridiplantae; phylum Streptophyta; class Magnoliopsida; order Asterales; family Asteraceae; genus Glebionis; species Glebionis coronaria. The sequence continues at coordinate 235,827,596 of CM046881.1, forward strand.
GTACTATTGAGAGACCTCTCAATGAAGACCCGTTTTCTCCTCCTTCTCCTAAAGAGATGACTAATGATGATCCATCGTTAGTTACACCATCTATTGAGGATCCTCCTACTCTTGAGCTTAAAGACCTACCTCCTCATCTTGAGTACGTTTTCCTTGAAGACAACGAGAAGTTACCGGTCATCATCGCAAAGGACCTGAAAGAAGAAGAAAAAGCCCGACTTATCGCCGTGTTGAAGAAGCATAAAAGAGATATCGCTTGCAAAATCTCCGACATTCGCGGAATCGATCCTCACTTTTGCACACATAAAATTCTCATGGAGGACCACTTTAAGCCCACAATTCAAAGCCAACGAAGGGTGAATCCTAAAATCCATGAAGTCATCAAAAAAGAGGTTATCAAACTTCTTGAGCGGGTATGATTTACCCTATTTCGGATTCACCATGGGTTAGTCCAGTCCATTGTGTGCCTAAGAAAGGCGGAATCACCGTTGTGCCCAATCAAAACAACGAGTTGATTCCCACCCGTCTCGTTACTGGATGGAGAGTTTGTATAGACTACCGCAAACTCAATGATGCCACGAGAAAGGATCATTTCCCTCTTCCTTTTATGGACCAAATGCTTGAATGTTTAGCGGGTAATGAATATTACTGCTTTCTTGATGGTTTCTCGAGTTATTTCCAAATACCCATCGATCCCCAAGATCAAGAGAAGACAACATTCACTTGTCCCTATGGCACATTTTCCTACAAAAGGATGCCTTTTGGCTTATGCAATGCCCCCGGGACTTTCCAAAGGTGCATGTTGGCTATCTTCCATGACATGGTTGAGCAAACCATGGAAGCCTTCATGGATGATTTCTCGGTCTTTGGGGATTCCTTCTCTTCTTGCCTTGCCAATTTGGAACGTATGCTTAAGCGGTGCGAAGACACTCGCCTTGTTCTGAATTGGGAAAAATGCCATTTTATGGTAAAAGAAGGCATTGTGCTAGGACACAAAATCTCTAAAGCCGGTCTTGAAGTCGACCGTGCTAAAGTTGATGTCATAGCCAAATTACCTCCACCTTCAACCGTGAAGGGTGTGAGCTTATATCGTCGATTCATTCAGGATTTCTCTAAAATCGCTCGCCCGATGACCCACCTCTTGGAAAAAAGATACTCCTTTTATGTTTTCTAAAGAGTGTATCGAAGCCTTCAATCTTCTTAAGGATAAGCTAACTAAGGCACCGGTCTTGGTTACCCCTAATTGGGAGCTACCCTTTGAATTGATGTGCGATGCTAGAGACTTTGCTATTGGTGCGGTTTTGGGCCAAAGAGTGAATAAACACTTCCAACCAATCCACTATGCTAGCAAAACAATGACGGGGGCTCAATTGCATTATACGACAACCGAAAAAGAGCTTTTAGCTGTTGTCTATGCTTTTGAAAAATTTCGCCCCTATCTTGTTTTATCCACCACCATCGTATACACGGACCATTCCGCGTTGAAGTACTTAATGACTAAGCACGACTCTAAGCCAAGACTTCTTCGCTGGGTTTTACTCCTTCAAGAATTCAACATTGAAATTCGTGACAAGAAGGGTGCCGAAAACCTAGCCGCGGATCATCTGAGTAGACTTGAGGATCCATATCAAGGGGATCATCCGAACAAAGAGATCAATGACTCTTTCCCCCTTGAGACCTTAATGTCTATAAATCTCAATCTTGATGACACCCCGTGGTTTGCCGACATTGCAAACTACTTAGCAGGTGGTGTTCTCATCAAAAGGTTAACATCCCAACAAAAGAAGAAGTTCTCGAATGATGTTAAGACTTACTTTTGGGATGACCCTTTTCTATTCAAACAATGTGCTGATCTGATCATTCGTCGATGTGTTGATGGACCGGCAGCTTTTGACATTCTCCAGGCTTGCCACAAAGGACCCACCGGTGGTCACTTTGGTCCCAACTACACCGCTAAGAAAGTGTTTGACTCTGGATTCTATTGGCCCACCATTTATCGTGACGCTCACAAAATGGTTAAGCATTGTGATGCTTGCCAACGCCAAGGCAAGATCACACATAAAGATGAGATGCCTCAAAACTTCATACAAGAATGCGAAATCTTTGACGTATGGGGCATCGACTTTATGGGGCCATTTCCATCCTCCAAAGGGAAAAAGTACATCCTCGTAGCTGTTGACTACGTTTCTAAATGGGTTGAAGCCAAGGCTCTCCCTACGAACGATGCGAGGGTGGTTGTGAACTTTTTAAAGCAGCTGTTTGCTCGATTCGGTGTTCCTCGTGCTATAATCAGTGACCGCGGGACTCATTTTTGCAATGATCAATTTGCAAGAGTCATGGCTAAGTATGGTGTCAATCACCGTCTTTCCACCGCCTATCATCCACAAACCAATGGGCAAGTCGAGATTTCCAACCGTGGATTGAAGCGAATTTTGGAGCGTACTGTGGGAGAGCATCGCGCCGCGTGGGCCGATAAGTTAGATGATGCCCTGTGGGCTTTCCGTACTGCTTATAAGACCCCGATCGGTTGTACACCTTATCGTCTTGTGTACGGGAAAGCATGCCACCTACCCATCGAGCTGGAACATAAGGCGCACTGGGCCTTGAAGTGGGCTAACTTCGACATCAACAAAGCCGGTGATCATCGCAAGACTCAACTCAACGAGCTCAACGAACTGAGGAATGAATCTTACGAGAACTCACTGATCTACAAGGAGAAGACCAAGATCATTCATGACGCAAGGATTAAGAACCGAGAGTTCCACGTTGGTGATCAAGTTCTACTCTTTAACTCTCGATTGAAGATCTTCTCTGGCAAGTTGAAGAGCCGCTGGTCTGGTCCATTCACCGTCACCAAAGTCTTTCCATATGGGACCATTGAGCTTTCTCAGCCAAATGGGCCCAATTTCAAGGTGAATGGCCAGCGTTTGAAGCTATACTTTGGTGAGGACATCTCCCAAGAGATGATTCCATCCCTCACCATGTTCCCCATGAACTAAATTGGGTCGAGTCAGGCTCGTGACTCGGTGAACAAAAACAAGCGCTTCTCGGGAGGCAACCTGTGATCTATCCTTTCCTGTTTTCATAATAAGTGTAGGGGGATCCCCGTATGTGTTTGTTGTCTTGTTTCTTATCTTGTGCAGGGATTCAAGCTTCAAAGAGCATCTTGATGACTTTTGACGAACCGTGATACCGTGTTCCCATCTTCCCGGTTCTATCCTAAACTCTTGTGATTCAATATTTTATATGTTCACCTTGAATTCACTTTAGTTGTCCTTTCCTTAGCAAGATTTAAACAAAGTGCACAATGTCATAAGTGTAGGGGAGTTTACTCCCACATGCTTAAACATTGAGGACAATGTTTCTAACAAGTGTAGGGGGGACTTCTATCGAAGTAAGTGGTCTTTTCCATGAATTTTCCCTCATTATAACCGGAAAATTTGATTTTTCGACATTTTTCAAAATTTTTAATCTCTTTTGGCCTAGTTGTATAGTTGTATTTTCCGTCATTATGGTTATTTTCTTTCCTTGCTTAAATAAAGTGGTTTTAAATTTTTCTTAGTCATGAACATTTTGACTCAACCCGAGTTTACTTATCTAAGTTTGCTCTAGCTAGTATCCTTAACGTGTTTAAGTCAAGTTTTGCTAGGCTTTTATATAGGGAGCTATAAAACTCGAAAGTCTTAACTCTCACAGGTTAAGAACAAGAACTTTTCGCAAGTTCCTATAATTGACCCTAGAGAGTTTTTTATCAAGGGAACTTTAAAATGCGATTTCTAAAACTCGAAAAAGTCTAAGAATTTGCAAGATCCTATAGATGACTCGAGAATCCAAAACTTTGATTTAATAGGCTAAGCTTCCACGAGTCTCATTCCTTGAGATTTTAAACTGTGGAGGACGAGAGATGATAGAGTCAATTATAAGTTTGGTATTCTTTCGTGAATTTATGTGAGTTAATTATAAGCCTATTCTCCCTTCGCTTGTTAATAAATTTATCTGCAATAAATAAGGTTGTACGATTTAAAAGGTTACTTAGCTTCTAGCCCAAGATCGTTTAAAAGTTTCTCGGTACGGATTAGAGTTCATAGCCAAGGCATAACTTATTGAAGCGGGATGCGAAGATTGGCGAGTCCGAAAAGGCCTTAACAAGGCATGAGGGGTACATTTTGTTGCTAAAGATCCAAAAGTGATGTGAAGAATCATTAATCGAAAATCAATATGAAGGATCAAGACACACGACAAAAAGAAAATACTCCCCAAAAAGATCATGGAGAAGTCTATCCAAAAAGGCCCTAACAAGGTATGAGGATAAATAGATCTAAGTCCTAAAAGGAGGCGGATCGTTGTATATCAAAGTCCAAAATAAAGATTGGAGAAAAATGAAGAAGTCGTGGTCCAAAGATGAAGAATCTCTCAAAACTTCAAGTGAAGAAATTCCTATTATGAAGAGAAGACCATAATTTCAAGAACGTCTCTCAAAGATTTGAAGTATGAAGTCGCTGCCAAATATCGGTCCGAGAAAGGTCTCAAATCGTGAAGCGAGTTATGCCAAGATATGAACTTTATGAGGTCCCGAGAAGCAGTTTTAAAAGATTTTGTCCTTTAGCTAACTATTGATTAAATCGTTCACTTTATTTTCGGCCTAAATAACTATCGAAATAAGTCAAACAATGCATCCTCGTGATCATTTAAGACAATAATAAAATATAAGAGATACACCTAGGAATAAGGGAGTCTAAGTGAATAATTGGCCCACATGAGTTCGTGTGTTTACTAACTTATAATAACAATGATCTCGTTTTTAAGCTTGGTATGGGGAACGTGAAACTTGAGGATGATAAACGTTCATGGCTAACAAAATCCAATGTAAGTGTTTGATTTCTTTACTTGTTTTTATCACTTTATGATTAGCATTTAATAAAGGCCAAGGTGGGTTATTTATGATGGAAAATGTAAACCGTGCTTTAAAATCAATGCATTGCATGAGGGCATTGCAATGGTCAAGTGTAGGGGATTTAATAAGTGTGAAAACACTTATCCTTTTACCACTTATTTCCAATAATAACAAGACCAAAACGTGTATTTTATGTCGTAAAAGTCGGAATTATGCGTGGTTTGTGTTTTTATTGTGTTTTAGGACCAAAATATGAAAAAGGAAGAAAACACGGGCTTTCACGGGCTTTTATCGAAGAAAACGGGAAAAGACGAAGTCAAAAGATCAAGAGTGCAAAAAGAACGGAAGTCCAAGGCCTATTCTGAAGATTTATCGAAGAAAAAGTCTAAAGACGGAAGTTTAATGAAGTCGAAGATCTTAAGTCTAATAGAAGAAGAAAATTAAAAGACAAGTTCAAATCCGAAGACGACGTCGAAAAAAGGCAAATAATTAAATCGAGTCGAGAAGACGTGAAGAAAGAAAGAAAGAAGAAGCAACACATGCACTCCTTCCATTTTCCTATAAATACCCTCCTAATACACATTAGGAGAGTAGTTAGTCTTTAGTTTTTAGTTTTTATTTTTCACTTTTCTTTCTAGTTTTAGAGAGAGAAAGTTCTCAACTTTCTCTCACTAAGTTTCATCTTTTATTTTAATCTTTCAAGATTAAATCTTTATATATTGTTGATTTCATTAATCAAATTCTAGTTAAGCTTTTAATCTTTCATCTCATTATACCTTTCTTGATTTTAGTTAACTTTTGGTGCAAAATACATTTGATCCGTGTTGTTCTTAATATTTTTGTGCTTAAAAAGTTAATCTTTTTGTTCCTACATAAGCTTTCATCCGAATAAGCTTTGAGATCTTTGTGCTTATTGGCTTATTTTTATGTTTAGCTTATTTACTTTTAAAAGTTTTCTTAAAAAGTTCATATTTTTGTTGTTTGATTAAAAGGTTTGCTTATTTTATGTTTGTATAAGTTGTTGATTGTGCTTCTTTAGTCCCGCTCATTATTGATTCGTTCTAGGTTTGGTGTGAGCTTATTCATTATAGCTTATTACTAGCTTAATCTCGAATCCCATATATATCGGAAAGGGTCTAAACCCCTTTCCGATCAGCTTATTCCGACCAGCCACCCATTTCTTCATTCCGATCATTAGATCGGATAAGGGTTTTAACGCATTCCGATCTGTACCTCTACATTCCGATCACTTTGGATCGGAATAGGGTTTCATATTCCGATTTGATTCTTTGTGTGGTATTCCGATTTGGCATTTTAGAATATTCCGATCTGGGAGTTAATATTAACTTTCCGATTGGGGGTTTTGTTCAAGATTCCGATTGCCTCAGTTTTTTCTTATTTCGACGGGTAAATTAGTGATATTCCGATTCAGGTAATTTTGTGACATTCCGATTGGGGAAACTTTAACACATTCCGATTTGATTTGTTTCCAACTATTCCGATTAGTCTCATTTGCTACATTCCGATTGCTCCAGTTACGTTATTCCGATCAGTATATCCCGATCACCTTATTCCGACGGGATTCCGACCAGGGGTTCCGACGGACTTAATTTCTTGTTTTTGGCAAAGTTTTCAAGTGTTAGAGTTATTAAGTGTTTTAGTGATTTTCTTAATCTTGTCTTTAAATTTTCATGCATTTATTTTTAACTCGTCATTTTAGTTTAATCTTTATAGCTTTCACTTTACTCAACGACATTTAAATTACTTGCTATTAGTTTAAAATAGATAACCAACCAAACCATTCTCTTGTTCACCAAAAGACAATTGAGTCGCACTTTAGGCCGGTAGTCAATTCGAAAAGTTCGGAACAACGAAATTATTTTATACGAGGGGTAAAACCGAGTATTAAGGACCACCATCTTCTTTGTTCCTAAACACATGAGGATTTATTTCCCATACGTGTGAATCACACGTATCCACAAAATCCCCAATTTATTTGGTGTATTTTTTTTATTAGGGTTTTTGGAATAGTGTTTTTTACAGGTTTTTAGGGTTGGGGAGGGTAAATGGTGAGATGAGAGGGAAGTTACATAGGGGATATCAAAAAGTGGGTGAGTGAATGTTTAATAAAAGTGTGTGTGAGTGAGGGTTTAATAAACATGAATGGGTAAACGGTTATACACTTTGACTGACTTAAAAAACTCGTCCCATGTTTATATTTGTAAACTAAGAATGGGTTTGTAGCCCAAAGTGAATAATCCCATTCGCCTTTTAAAACTAGTGATGGGCCTTTGAGCCCAAAAATGTCTAATTACTTTCATCCGTCCATAACTAAATAAAGTTTGGGCTTTTAGGGCTTGATTCACCAAAGTTTATAACTCAAATCCCTTATTGGGCTTTTAAGCCCAATAACCAAAAGTGGGGCCAACAAGGCTCAAATTTCTTCATTAAGATTAAATCTACTAAAAACGAGCTAGATTTCGGTTTCCTTGATCTTTCCTTTAAACCCGTGTCGATTTTGCTGGTTTTCGTGATCTTCGGTACACTTTTGGTTCTTTGACTTTGTCTTTGTCTCTTTCTTTGACTTTTCTTCAATAATTGACCGTGAAATCCCGTGTTTTCTTTCCTTTTGATCTTTTGTACCTATTTCACACAAAAACACAAAACCACGCGTAATTCCGACTTTTATGATATTAAACACATGATTAGGTCTTGTTTTTTCTTGATTTTAGTGGCAAAAGGATAAGTGTTTACACACTTATTACTCCCCTACACTTAGGACATTGTGCACGTTGTTTAAATATTGCTAAGGAAGAGACAACTATAGTGATTCCTATTTTAATATTGAAGAATATAAAATAGTGAATCAAAAGAGCTTAGGATAGAACCGGGAAGACGGGTACACGGAATCACGGGTCGTCAAAAGTCATCAAAAGTGAATCTTTGACAGCTCCAATCCCTGCACATCATAAGAAACAAGACAACAAACACAAACGGGGCTCCCCCTACACTTAGGATGAAAAACATAGAAAAAGGATAGATTAGCGGGTTGCCTCCCGAGAAGCGCTTGTTTTTGTTAACCGAGTCACGAGCCAGACTCGACCCCAAATTAAATGGTCCATGTGGAAGCCTCGAATGTAATACCGGGATCAAAGATCTTGTCCTCGGTCCCGGAGGAACATAATAAATGAGAGGCAGGTGGATAAGTCTTGAAGGGTAGAAAAGTCCTTTTAACATACGAAAAGTATGTGAAATCATGATCCACGGGAGGTGGGGTGGGTAAAGGAAGCACATTGTCATCCCTCAAAGACAATGGATGCTCACCAAGCGGCAAATCCGTAAAGTTACCATTAATAGAATAGTCAATGACACCTCCCGGGTCAAAGCACTCATCCTCGGTAATGGTTTCTAAAGGTTGGGATGAAAGGTGCTCGGGAGGGGGGCTTGGGACAATATCTTCATGCAGCAAATTATCAAAAAGAATATCCCCCTCCGTGTCGTCATCATCTATACCCGGAGGTATTGAGAGAATGTTGATTTCTTCCATAAATGTGTCATTATTCTCAACGGATTAATAGACGGGGGTAAAGACTCGGTAACAGGAGTAGAATTCAACGCTTCAATTTTAGCAATAAGAAGATGAACTTTGAATAATTTGTCGCGAAGAATAACGTCTTCCACCTCATCTAAAAGACCAAGTTCAGGGGTGAACTTCACGTAAGTCGGAGAGAATAAATCAAAATGGGGTCGTCATCTCCCAGAGGAAATGGGGAAAGATGAGAAATTTCAAAAGTGAAATTCTCATAGCATGGAGAAAAATCATCATCATTAAGAGCGACCTCGTCCGTAAGCTCAGCAAAAGTCGGTACATCACAAACCTCCTCAAATAAGTTGTCGAGACCAAATTCACTAATCTCACTCGATGAATAATAATCCTTAGACGCATTTGGGATATCAAGAGAAGGAATTACAATTGCACTAGGATGTTGAGCAACAAGATCATTCCAAGAAATAGTATTCTCATCATCATCATCATCATAATAGTATGGACGCACAAGAGGAGGAGTATAATCACTAAGATTAGATATTTGATCTTGTTGAATTCTCTCTTGACGTTTTTCGAGATATTTAGTAAAACATTCATTAATGTTAAGAACTTGATTCAAAAGAGTGGCTAGGTGCTCAACAGGAATTACAAGAGAGGGTTGATGATCGAGGGAGTATTGTGGGGGCTCAAAATTTTGAAAACCGGATTTATAGCACGGATGTGGCTCATAATAATTCATTGGCTGAGAAGAATTAGAACACGAATTTGGCTCATAATAATTCATCGGTTGAGAAGAATGAGAACACGGATTTGGCTCATAATAATTCATCGGTTGACAAGAAAAGGTATCGTGAGGGCCCCCACAATTGTTGCAACACGGGTATTGAGAAAAATCCAGTGCATTTTGTGGATATGGATCGTCATATATGGGAGAGGGTGAGATAGTCATGAGAGGTGAAGTGTGAATTGGTAGAATTGCAAAATGGTCAAAATCCAAATTGTGTATTGTCGATATCAATTCCGCACCGCTCACATGTACACCATTGACATGTTTGAAAACCATACAATGGTCTCCCACACCCAACGCAATAGACATACGAATCCATGAAGAATTAAAAATAAGAGGGGCTGAGAAAAAGAATTAAACACAATAGAGGATTAAGAGGAATATTTTTGGTGCAAAACTTTTGAAAAAGAAATGCTTTTTATGATTTTGTAAATGTTTTTGGATTTTTGGAATTTTTTATTTTTATGGATTTTTGAATTTTTATGAAAAATGCAAGAAAAATAACGTTCACGAGTGAACGGATCCCAATTTCCAACGCGTCTCTCACAAAAACCGTTAATCTTCACGAAAAGAGCCGGCAGCTACGCCATTTTAATAACTAGATTTTTCTTAGTTAAAAAGTTCGTTGTTCTCGGTGTCTAATCGAATTGATCACAGTTAAATGTGCGACTCAATCATCTTTGGTGAATAAAATAAATGATTGTCGTTGTCTAAAACTAATTAAAGATAAAAATAAAAGCTTTAACATAAATGACAAAATTAAAACAACTTAAATAGAAGATAAAAGCTTGAAAAGATTAAACTAAAAAGTAAGACTTTAAAAGAAATTAAGTAAATGACGAAAATATAAAAACTTTAAAAGTAAATTACGAAAGATTAAAGCTTGACAAAAAGTAAATTTGAAAACTTAATAAAAATTTAAACTTGAAATAAATCTAAGGCAAGACAATTTAAAATAAAGCTAAGTTAAAATGGCGGGAAAATAAATTCGAAAATAAATTTGGAGAAAAAAGTAATAATTCCGCAATACATAAAAATTGAAATAATTACGCAATGCCAAAATGGTAATAATTTCGCAATAAAGAAAATTAAACAATTCCGCAATGCACAAAAAGATTCAATTTCGCAATACATAAAAATGATTCAATTTCGCAATACACAAAAATGATTCAATTCCGCAATACACAAAAAAGATTTAATTTCGCAATACACAAAAATGATTCAATTTCGCAATACACAAAAATGATTCAATTTCGCAATACACAAAAATGATTCAATTTCGCAATACACAAAAATGATTCAATTTCGTAATACACAAAAAAGATTCAATTTCGCAATACACAAAATGATTCTATTTCGCAATACACAAAAATGATTCAATTTCGCAATACACAAAAATTGCTAAATTGAATCAGATTTTCCTAGAAAAGGGGAACTCGTAAAAGGACGAATTTAAGCACTATTTTTGCAACTTTTGAAGGACAATAAGCGAACAAAAACACGAAGAAGCTAACCACGACTTATAGATGAATGATAAAACTTGTTAAACTTTAACACACGAATCAAGAAACACAAAAAGTAAAGATCTTTTGTAAAAAGATGACGAAATGGATGAATAAAGAACACGAAATCAACACGAATAAAGATAATGAAAAAGATTAAGATCAAACAAAGATGAAAGGTAGAATGAGATGATTAAAAAGCTTGAAATAAAAGATTAAGATTCAGCACAAATTAAAAACTTACATGAATTAACTTGAAAGAAAGACAAGTATGTAAATGACAATATGAAAAGTGCATAAAATAAAGTGGAGAACTAATTGGTGAATTTAGCTAACACCTCCAAAATGAGAAGGAGGGTTAGTATTTATAGGGAGAGGAGATGGTGGTAGGTTGCTTCCTTCTTTCTTTCTTTTGTCTTTTCGTCTTTCTTCTTTGACAATAAACTCGTCATTCTCGACTTTGTCTCGGGATTTGTCGATAAATAAAATGAACTCGTCTTCTAATTTCTTCATTAATTATATTTGGTTCTTTGACTTCGTTAAAATTCCGTCTTTGGTCTTTTTCTTTGATAAATCTTCAGAATAGGCCTTTGACTTCCGTTCTTTTTGCACTCTTGATCTTTTGACTTCGTCTTTTGTCTTTTTCTTCGATAAGAGCCCGTGAAAGCCTGTGTTTTCTTCCCTTTTCACATATTGGTCCTAAATTACAACAAAAACACAAACCACGCATAATTCTGACTTTTACGACAATAAATACACGTTTAGGCTTGGTTATTATTATAATTAACTAGTAAAAGGATGGGTGTTTTCACACCTATCACCGGCTGGTACCGGTTCCCACTCATATGCCTGAAAAGACAACTGAATGACGTGTGAAATTTAACTAAAAAGGTAAGGACATGGATTGTGATGCAAAATCGTCTGGTGGTGAAGCATCTTACTCGTCCGATCGTTCCGATCTAACGCCTTTGTCTCCGTTTTGTAGGATCTCCAGGTTGTGAGCAGCATCAGCATCTTGTAGGGTCTCCAAATTATGAGCAGCATCAGCATTTTGTAGAATATCAGCAAGTGGAATACGCATGATATGATTGAGAATCGACTAGCGAATACTCGTGGAGTATTGTAAGTGAAATACACATGGATTACGGTACGTATAATACACATGGGATACGGTACATGGAGCACACGTGGAATACAGTACATGGAGTACACGTGGAATGCACATAAGATGATTGGTATGGGTGTCAACCATCTGACATGATATTTAAAAGGAAATAAGTGACTAAACGATTAAAAAACCGAACTGAAGCGAGCAACATGGTATCATAGCAATTCCAGCGTAGACATCATTCTGGCTGCATGGAGAAAACACCAAAATTATGGTTAAGCGAAATTCAACGATGATCAGCATGAAAGTATGATTAATGAAAACCAACCATGGCTAACATGAAAGCATGATTTAAATGAAATCCATCAATGTCTGGCATGAAAGCATAAACGACATGATGAAAACATAATCAACATAGGGAGGCATGAAAATATAATTAGCCTGAAAACGAAATCAACGTGGGAGTATGAAAACATGGTCGTCATAAAGAACATAAAAGCATAATCAACAAAGATTTATTATTGACTGGTGTGGAAGGCTATGGTTCAATCCACAAAATTTGAAGAAAAGACATGTGACTAAGTATGGATGATTACGGTTCAATCCATACTTGTCAAATTTCAAAAGAAAACATCATGGATAGAAATAAACAACATGGGACAAAATATGGATGGCTGTTGTCCAATCCATATTAGTCAAAACTTCAATGAAAACATCGTGAATAAGGATCAACCATACTCATAAATATAATTATCGTCACATGGAATGTAACAAACATCGTTTTAGGAAAATCCTGGTGACTACCCACTAGTCACAGGTCAAGTTTTAGAGCCTACAAGTCGAAACTAGGCTCTGATACCATAATTGTAACACCCCACTTCGATAAGTGCACTGTTACATGATAATTATGGCGTGTCATCAAAGCATGCAAGGTAATATGTCCTAAAACATAAATGACCATAAAGGAAAGCCGGAATCAAACATCGGCCCTCAAACATAAACTCAAAAATGCATAAAGTAAATGAAGTGAAAAAGGAAGAGAAGTATAAGGTAGCTCCCATCCTAAGCACATCCTATCCATGCACGAGTCCGTCCTTAGGTACCTGCCTTTTGGGACATGGAAAGATAATATACGGCTGAGAAATACGCTTAGTGAATGTATATAATGACAATGATAAGACTAAATGAAACATAACTAAAGATCTAAAATGCAGCGGAAAATGTGTAAGTCCTGGAAAACCTGGAAGTTGTTTAAAAACATATTTATACTGAAATGTCATATATTCGAGTTATACTAAAAAGTCTTACGTTTACTTCATAAAAACTGTATTTTAAGTACCCAAGAGTCCATATAGGTCATGATGGGTTCAACGTGCATGAATAAATAGAGTGGTGACCTCGTTATGCAATTAGAGAGGTTACCTTTAATTATAATAGTCTGGGTGGAGGGATCCGCTCCATATAACGGATGTAAGGCACACACCACAGTTACCGTGTAATCTGCTAACTTGTATTAGGATGCACTCATTCGCCCCACATGATATTAGTATAAAGGCCAAATAACTGAAAAGGGATGCCGCGAGAAATCACTCTCACCGCGGAAGAGTCATAACACCGGTGCCTCCAGTGTTATGGTTATGGTACCTCCATAACTAGGTGGAATTGTCATGCATGTATATAGCTCAGGCAATCTAAAATATTAATCATATTAATTACTAATAAGTTTAATGTAACTACTGGGGAAAACAGATGGCTGCATACTAGGAATCCTAATATAGGAAGAGAGTGTCCTACTGAAGGACGGAATATGCGTACCTTCATTAGTGTATTTCATGTTTTATGTGTTATAGTACTTGTTGTATCATAATGAGTAACTTTCTAAAAATAGCAGGTTTCTATATATAGTAACTTTCCAAAAATAGCGGGTTTCTATATATAGTAACTTTCCTAAAATAGCAAGTTTCCATAAATAGTAAGTTTCCAAAAATAGGAAGTTTCCAAAGTTAGTAAGTTTCCGTAAATAGCATGTTTCCATATTTAGTATGTTTCTATAAATAACATGTTACCATAAATAGTAATAAGCTTATTAAATAAGTAAATGATATAAGCTATAGTTTTAATAAGCATATATTACAAGTCATGATTATTATATAGTAAAGTTTATTAATATTAAATACTTAGTCTTAACATATGATTATTAATTAATAATAATAATACATAATATTATAAGTAATTAGTAATTAATAATATTACATGATTTATTAATTAAACTTTACCTTAAATGATTATTGAATAATTAAATTAAAACATGTTATTAATTTAATTAAATCTTGGTTAAAATGAATATAAATTAATTAAGCTAAGTTTCTTAATTAATTAAATGTAACATGAATAATTATATTAATAATTATTTTAACCTAAAGTTTACTTAATTAAAATGGCCATGTATTTTATGTCATGATAATTATGTTTAATAATTATAACCAAAGTCATGTTATTAATTAATTAAATTAAACCATGATTAATTAATATTTTAACATAAAGTAAATTTAGCAAAAGTTTAGCCAAACACACTCCTTTGGTGTGTTCGGTTCTACCCGAGCCCAACAAGGACCCACCGAGACCTTGGATGTCTCGGTTTGCCTCGAAAACTACAACAACACCACAATCGAATGGCTGTGGCTTGCTGCCCCGACCACCACCAACCACCGGCTGCTATGCCGGTGCCACTGTCGAGCACAAAACACCCCCGGCTTGCGCTGAGGTTCCCCCTGTCGTGACCAAAATACCAACCATGAGTCTAGAGACTCTCGATTGCAACTGTTAAGCCAAACGCACCCACTGTGGGGCTATTTGGGCTTGCGGCTGACCAAGGACAACCATCCCTGACCCCTTATGGGGTGTGGCTAGTTAGGATAAAACACCACCGAGAGTCGCATGACTCTCGGTTTGCGTGTAAACCACAACAAACCAAAATAAAACCCGATCCCCATGTTTAATCTTTTTAATAACATGTTTTTAATGATTGTTTCTAGAATTCAATGAACATTGAAAACTAATTAAAAACTTTAAAGGTAAAGAGATACCGTATGCGTGAATAGTTTAAGGTTGGATCACGAACACAATACCCATAAATTAATCAATATCAAAAGCCAAAAATCCTCCCCTTGTGTTCTTGATGTGCCGCGACCAAGAGAGAGAGACAAAAGGGTCTTAGGGTTTTTGATTTTATTCTATAAAGTGATAAATGAATTCCCTGGAGGTTATTTTGTTTACTAATTGGGATTAGTTAATGGGTCGGGCCAAAAGCCCTCCATTGTCCTCTCTTTAGCCGTCCAACATAAACACCCCTTTACATAAATTCGTTTTGTTTTTCGTGCTTAATTATTAATCACGTGTGTTCGTGTTTTAATGTCGTGTTTTATTCTTGTTACGTTTTTAAGTATTATACGTAAATACTTATCGTGAGTTAATAATAATATTAACATACGTAATACTTGTTGAAATTAATTAATATATGTAATAATTACTTTAAGTGTTCGTGATACGTGTCGTATATTAATTAATCATAAAGTTTTAATTTATACGTAATTTCATGCATTTAATGTTCTAAGATATTTTAAAGCGGGTTTTACACTCACCCTAAATCGAAACGGATTCAATCCGCTTGAATGCAGGTGATAAATCGAACCAACAATACGAGCCCATATACCGTTTGATTGCCAACCTTTAATATTGAATCCTGCTTCGTCACCATAACCGACTTTAAAACTTTAACCCATAAATCATAAGTGCAATTTAACATGCGCCATTAATAACTAGATTTTACTCAGTTAAAAAGTTAAGTTCGTTGTGTCTAATCGAATTGATTACTGGTTTAAGTGTGACTCAGTCGTCTTTTGGTGGAAAACAAATAGATTTGTCGTTGTAGTAAAGTAAATTGCAAAACTTTAAAGCAAGTGACGAGTAATTAAAGCTAAAACTAATTAAAAAGTAATTGTGCAAAATTTAAAACTTTAAAAGTAAATGACGAGAAATTAGGACTTTAAAGGTAAATTAATTAAATGACGTAAAATTAAAGCTTGACGAAAAGTGAATTTGACAATTTAATAAAAATGACAACTTGAAATTGAAAACTAAAACAAGACGAGTTAAAATAATGCTAAGTAAAAAGGCGGGAAAAATAAATACTTGAAAATAAAACAGGGAGTAAATAAAACCTGAGTCGGAATCCAAAATACTGTCACTATCCGGAATCCAAACTTACTAACTATCCGGAATAACAAAACTTACCTCTTATCCGAAATACACGTTGTAGCCACTATCCGGAATACCAAAGTAAAGCATATCCGGAATCCACAAATCGATGGCTTATCCGAAATTCGACTTGATCTGCTTATCCAGAATTCGACTTGATCTGCTTTTCTGGAATCTGGTTCTGCCTAATATCCGGAATCCACAACTTCACTATATCCAGAATCTATATTCCTTCACTATCCGGAATTTGCAATCTGACCACTATCCGAAATGTTTAAATCTTGTGGCTATCCGGAATGTGTAGATTCGGGAACTTATCCGGAAAAAGAGGTTATTACATCTTATCCAGAATGTGAGAACTTCGAAGCTTTATCCGGAATTCACCTTATAATGCTTATCCGGAATATTCTGTCTAGCAGCTATCCGGAATGTTGAGATGGTGGCTATTTGGAATAATGCATGGATGCTATACGGAATACTAGGGTTATGAAAACCCGGATAACAAGAAAATGCAAATAAGCTAAAAACTAAAATTAAGCTAAAAACAAATAAGCACTTAACCAAAACTTTTACCAAATCAAATTTAAGAAAAAGCAAATAAGCCAAAATTTAAAAACTTTTAAAAACACTAAATAATAAAAATATTTAAAAACAACTTTTTATAAAATAACTTTTAAAAACACTTAATTAAAATTAAGAAAAGCACACAATAAGCTATAAAATCAATAAGCTAACACAATCAAAAACATAAAAACATAAAAACATAACAAATAATCAAATAAGCATAACAATAAGCACATAAACATAAAGATTAAATCAAAACAAGAAAGGTAGAATGAGAGATTAATAATAAAAACTTGATTAAAATTAAAGATTCAACAATTAAAAGTAAAAGCAAGAATTAAAGAGCTTACAAATTAAAGGTGCAAGACAAGGTAATTAAATGACAGTTAAGTAAATGACATGAAATTAAAATTGGAAGAACTATTTTGTCAAGATAGTCAACACCTCCTAATGTATCATTAGGAGGGTATTTATAGGTGATTAGGGAGGTTAGCATGTGTTGCTCCTTTCTTTCTTCTCTCGTCTTCTCGTCTTCTAAATTCTTCGACTTTTTCGACTTTGTCTCGGGATTAATTGAACTCGTCTTATAATTTCTTCATTTATTAGACTTGAGTTCTTCGATTCATTAAACTTCCGTCTTTAGACTTTTTCTTTGATAAATCTTCAGAATAGGCCTTGGACTTCCGTTCTTTTTGCACTCTTGATCTTTCGACTTCGTCTTTTGTCTTTTTCTTCGATAAAAGCCCGTGAAAGCCCGTGTTTTCTTCCCTTTTCACATTTTGATCCTAAATCACAACAAAAAGACAAACCACGCATAATTTCGACATTTATGACATAAAATACACGTTTTGGCTTGGTATTATTATAATTAAGTGGTAAAAGGATAAGTGTTTTCACACTTATTAAATCCCCTACACTTGACCATTGCAATGTCCTCATGCAATGCATTAATTACAAAATAAGTTTTACATTTTTCATCATAATCAATCCACCTTGGCCTTTATTAAACACAAGACATAGAAAATTATAAAATATTCAAAGGAAGAAAACAAGTAAAGAGATAAAAGATACATTAGGGTTTTGGAAATGTCATGAATGTTCATCACCCTCAAGTTTCACGTTCCCCATACCAAACTATTACAAACTCATGTGGGCCAATTATTTACTTAGACTCCCTTATTCCTAGGTGTATCTCTTATATTTTATTGTTGTCTTAAATTATCACGAGGATGCATTGTTGACTTATTTCGATAGTTATTTAGGCTGAAAATAAAGTAGGACGATTTAATCAATAGTTAGCTAAAGGACAAAATCTTTTAAAACTACTTCTTGGGGCCTCATAAAGTTTATATCTTGGCATAACTCGCTTCACGATTTGAGCCCTTTCTCGGACCGATATTTGGCAGCGACTTCATACTTAGAATCTTGAGAGACGTTCTTGAAATTATGGTCTTCTCTTTAATAGGAATTTCTTCACTTGAAGTTTTGAGAGATTCTTTATACTTGGACCACGACTTCTTCATTTTTCTCCAATCTTTAATTGGGATTTTGATATACAATGATCAGCCTCCTTTTAGGACTTGGATCTATTTATCCTCATACCTTGTTAGGGCCTTTTTGGATAGACTTCTCCATTATCTTTACGGGAGTATTTGCTTTTTGTCGTGTGTCTCGATCCTTCATATTGATTTTTGATAAATGATTCTTCACATCACTTGGGATCTTTAGCAACAAACTGTAGCCCTCATGCCTTGTTAGGACCTTTTCGGACTCGCCAATCTTCGCATCCCGCTTCAATAATGCCTTGGCTATGAACTCTAATTAATACCGAGAAACTTTTAAACGATCTTGTGCTAGAATCTAAGTAACTTTTCAAATCGTACAACCTTATTTATTGGAAATAAATTTATTAGCAAGCGATGGGAGAAAAAGCTTATAATCAACTCACATAAATTCATGAAAGAATACCAAACTTATAATTGACTCTATCATCTCTCGTTCTCCATAATTTAAAATCTCAAGGAATGAGACTCGTGGATGCTTAGCCTATTAAATCAAAGTTTTGGGTTTTCAAGTCATCTATAGGATCTTGCATCTTCTTAGACTTTTTTCAAGTTTAGAATTTGCGTTTTAAAGTTCCCTTAATAAACGAATTTCTAGGATCAATTATAGGAAATTGCAAAAAGTTCTTGTTCTTAACCCGTGAGAGTTAAGACTTTCGCGTTTTAAAGTTCCCTATATAAAAGCCTAGCAAAAATTGACTTAAACACGTTAAGGATAATAGCTAGAGTAAACTTAGATAAGTAAACTCGGGTTGAGTCAAAAGATTCACAACGGTTAAAAATTAAAACCACTTTATTAAAATTTGTTCTAGCAACGAAATAAAATAACTATAACAAAGGAAAAACTACAATGCCAAAATAGATCAAAAATTTTGAAAAATGTTGAAAAATTAATTTTCCGGTTAAAACGAGGACAAATACAAGGAAAAGCCTAATTAACTTCGATAGAAGTCCCCCCTACACTTAATATAAACATTGTCCTCAATGTTGAAGCATGTGGGAGTAAACTCCCCTACACTTAGGACATTGTGCACGTTGTTTAAATCTTGCTAAGGTAGAGACAACTAAAGTGATTCCTATTTCAATCAGAAATGATAAAATAATGAGTCAAAAGAGTATAGGATAGAACCGGGAAGACGGGTACACGGAATCATGGGTTGTCAAAAGTCATCAATAAAGGATCTTTGATAGCTCTAATCCCTGAACATGATAAGACAGAAAGCAACAAACACATACTAGGTCTCGCCCTACACTTATAATAAAAACAAAAGAAAAAGGATAGATACTGCGGGTTGCTTCCCGAGAAGCGCTTGTTTTTGTTAACCGAGTCGTGAGCCTGACTCGACCTTGATTAGCATGGGAAGAAACTTGAAACACATCCACCGAGATCAAATACATGGTTTTCAACCATCAAGTAGCACAAGCTTAAGGCGAACAAGGCAAGCCAAAGAAGAGTAGGCAAGGTTCCCTTAAGAAAAGATTGAGCACGGTGGTAGAGAGTGTGATGAAGTGCAAGCATATCTCCATAAGTTCCAAAAATCTTTCCTTTTATTTCATCAGATGGATACTGAGATGGCTTAAAAATTGCAATACCGGGATCGAACACCTTTTCCTTTAGGGGAAAATAACACTCAGGCTAAATAGACCTTGAAGAAGATCCGCTCATAAATCTGACAATCTCATCCTTAGAAGGTGGATAAAGAGGTGTCAAAACATAGGTACTGCGGATGTTGGTGTCGTCCGGTTTCTTCTCCTTTGAAACGGGTTTCTTAATATCCGAAGGAGGATAAAGACCAAAATCAAAGTCCAAAGGAGGAGAATCATTCTCATTTGGGAAGTAAATGTTGAGAAAATTAGCAAAGTCTAACTCAAATGAGTAGTCATCCAAAGTAGGATCAAGCATTTTTGTTGGTGGAGGATCTTCATCAAAAGTAGGAGTAAAGTCATCATGAGAAGAATTACTCGAGAGAGTATCAACATCATCAAAATCATCATAAGTTGGCATGTCTGGATACTCTGAAACAAAATTATCATAATCATCCCCATCGGAACTAGAATCATCATCATAGTCATCATAGATCGGTGGAGACTCATATATTGGTGGAGGATCTAAATTGGAGAGAGAATCATACACACCATCTTAGAAAAGTGGATTATCATAGCAAGAATCGAAAAGAGGATTGTTGTAGACTACAAAATCATCAAGCACATTAATCATATTCGCTGATTCTCTTCCATTGGGTTTGGTTGTGACCTTCCCCATTTTAAAAACTTGTGCATCATTCCTGACCCTTAAGATTAGCTCACCTTCGGCAACATCGACTAATTCTTTTCCGGTTCTCAAGAATGGCCGACCAAGTATTAATGGAATACGAGGGTCCATTTCATAATCAAAAACAACAAAGTCTACCGGAAAAGTGAAGGTACCAACTTTAACAAACACATCTTCGGCAATACCAACAGGGTAAGCGTGAGTGCGATTTGCTAGCTCAAGAGTCATCTTTGTTGGAATAAGGTCGGGTAATGATAATCTTTCCAAACACTTAAAGGCATCAAATTTATACTTGCCCCGAGATCGGCTAAGGCAGTAAATTCTTCGGGTTGGTTAAAATTACATGGTAGCATAAAACGACCGGGATCTCCAAGTTTTTCTGGAAGTTCTTTAAGAAGGATTGCAGAACAATTCTCATTCAATCGAGTATTAACAAACTCGACCATCTTTCCTTCTTATTAAGCAATTCCTTAAAATCTTAACGAATGTTGGCATTTGGACACGAGCTTCAACAAGGCTAATGGTGATGGTCACTCCTGAAATCTTCTTCAAAAAGTTTGACACTTGAATGTCATCCTTGGTGAGCAATTTGCACTTGTCTTGGCGAGAAGGATAAGGGATGTTGGGTTTAGGTGGTGTAGGTGTAGAAGGTGAAGGTTGAGATGTTGAAGGTTTAAAGGAGGAAGGTGCGATTGGTGAAGGGTTCTTCTTGGGTACTTCAGTAAGAGGTGGAGACGGTAATGGAGAACTAATACTAGGCGTGGAAGTAGGAGGGATAAATGGTGGTGGAGGAGGAGGTGTAGATGGAGTAACTAGGGGAGGGGTAGAAGGTCCTACAAGAGTTGCTCCACTGCGTGTAGTAATAGCACTCACATTCGCTCTTGGGTTGGTGACTGTATTTGAAGGAAGAGAGCCCGAAGTAGAGGGTTAAGTACTTGGAAAGAAAATAACCATCACATTCTTCAAATCATTCGTTTGATTGCTAAAAGAGCTTTGCATATCATGTCGAAGCTCGGTTCTAATAACATTCCCTTGCTTAGTGATATCTCCTTTTAAGTTGATGATTTGGCATTGCAGATTCTTAACTAGCTCTCCTTGGGTCTTTATAAAAGTTTCGACATCATGATTAATGGGTGGTGCTTGTTGAGCGGGTGGGTGATAAGGATTA
This sequence comes from Glebionis coronaria, assembly GCA_025667525.1. Taxonomy (NCBI): domain Eukaryota; kingdom Viridiplantae; phylum Streptophyta; class Magnoliopsida; order Asterales; family Asteraceae; genus Glebionis; species Glebionis coronaria. The sequence continues at coordinate 235,849,257 of CM046881.1, forward strand.
GAAGCTCGAGGTGGGTTTGGGTTGCTTCTATTGTAGTTGTTGGTGTTGTGGTTTTGAGGAGAAAAACCGGGTGAAAGAAAGTTGTTAGAACGGTAACTTAGCAAGTTACGATCACCTTGAGGTCGGGCTTGATAGTTTTTCTTTGAATAGTTACCATGAGCCGCATACACGTTTTCCGGATTGTCATGAGTAGAAGGACAATCAGTGTATGAATGAGGACCCCCGCAAATCTCATAAGAAGTTGCTACAGCTTTAACATTTTGTTGTTGATTTGTAGCCAAGAGTTGCATATTTTTGCTTATTTCGACCATTGCGCAGGTCAATTCGGTGATATCAGGGTTTGAAGAAGTAGAAGAAACATTGACTCTCGGGTTATTCCTTGAAGATGCGGATGAATCCCAATTTTTGTAATGAGTAGTCATGTTCTCGATAAGCTCTCTACACTCCTCGGGTCTTCTTTTCATAAATGTGCCACTGGCGGCTGCATTAATCGTATCACGATCACGAAAAGTTAAACCGTTGTAGAAAGTATCAATTAAGGTGACGGGGAGCATGTCGTGGTTTGGACATCGATCAATCAAAACATTATATCGTTCCCAAGCATCAAAAAGTGATTCATCAGGTTCTTGTGTAAATCCACTAATTTGATTCCGAAGGCTCGTGACCATGGATGGTGGAAAGTAGCGCGGTAAAAAGCGTTGAGTCATCTCATCCTAAGTATGAATTGCATTCTTCGGAAGACGTTCAAACCATTTTTCGGCATGGTGGGACAAGGTGTGTGGAAATAGGTGAAGGCGAAGAAAATCCATAGTAACACCGGGCAACTTCATGCTTTGAGTTACGGTAATGAATTTGTCGAGGTGTTTGTTGGCATCATCATCCGGTAATCCGCGAAATGGACAAGTATTTTGGACTTGTTGGATCATGTGATGCTTCAACGAAAACTCTGGAGCCGTGATTTGCATCGGCGCAATCGGTCCTCCTCGTCCATTCATCGTAGGTTGACACAGCTCCTCCATCGTTCGAAGATCGGGTGGGGGAACATTGTTGTTGTTATTCATGTTGGGGTGGGGTGGATTATTGTTCTTGTGCACACCAGCCATATCTAAATCTTCACGAGTCTTGGGCTCTGAATAAGTCGAGGATCTAGTACGCATACACCTGCAAAAGAAAAAGAAAAAGATACCAAAGAAATAGAGAATATATATATATATACTTGTAAAAATAAAAATAAAATCTTTTTGGTGCAAAACTTATGAATAAGAAATGCTTTTTATAAGTTTTTTTTAATGTTTTTGTATTTTTGAAATTTTTTAATTTTGTTTGGATATTTTTGGAAATATTTAAACAAGAAAAATAACGTTCACGAGTGAACGGATCCCAAAATTCAACGCGTCTCTCACAGAAAACCGTTAATCTTTACGAAAAGAGCCCGACAGCGGCGCCATTTTAATAACTAGATTTTACTCAGTTAAAAAGTTAAGTTTGTTGAATGTGTCTAATCGAATTGATTACTGATTTAAGTGTGACTCAGTCGTCTTTTGGTGGAAAACAAATCAATTTGTTGTTGTAGTAAAGTAAATTGCAAAATTTAAAGTAAGTGACGAGTAATTAAAGCTAAAACTAATTAAAAAGTAATTGTGCAAAATTTAAAACTTTAAAATTAAATGACGAGAAATTAGGACTTTAAAGGTAAATTAATTAAATGACGTAAAAATAAAGCTTGACGAAAAGTGAATTTGACAATTTAATAAAAATGCAAACTTGAAATTGAAAACTAAAACAAGACGAGTTAAAATAATGCTAAGTAAAAAGGCGGGAAAAATAAATACTTGAAAATAAAACAGGGAGTAAACAAAATATGAGTCGGAATCCAAAATACTGTCACTATCCGGAATCCAAACTTACTAACTATCCGGAATAACAAAACTTACCTCTTATCTAGAATACACGTTGTAGCCACTATCCGGAATACCAAAGTAAAGCATATCCGGAATCCACAAATCGATGGCTTATCCGGAATTCGACTTGATCTGCTTATCCGGAATTCGACTTGATCTGCTTATCTGGAATCTAGTTCTGCCTAACATTCGGAATCCACAACTTCACTATATCCGGAATCTATATTCCTTCACTATCCGGAATTTGCAATCTGACCACTATCCGGAATTTTTAAATCTTGTGGCTATCCGGAATGTATAGATTCGGGAACTTATCCAGAAAAAGAGGTTGTTACCTCTTATCCGGAATGTGATAACTTCGAAGCTTTATCCAGAATTCACCTTATAATGCTTATCCGGAATATTCTGTCTAGAAACTATCCGGAATGTTGAGATGTTGGCTATTCGGAATAATGCAAGTGGATGCTATACAGAATACTAGGGTTATGAAAACCCGGATAACAAGAAGATGCAAATAAGCTAAAAATTAAAATTAAGCTAAAAACAAATAAGCACTTAACCAAAACTTTTACCAAATCAAATTTAAGAAAAAGCAAATAAGGCAAAATTTAAAAACTTTTAAAAACACTAAATAATAAGAATATTTAAAAACAACTTTTTATAAAAATAACTTTTAAAAACACTTAATTAAAATTAAGAAAATCACAAAATAAGCTATAAAATCAATAAGCTAACACAATCAAAAACATAAAAACATAACAAATAATCAAATAAGCATAACAATAAGCACATAAACATAAAGATTAAACCAAAACAAGAAAGGTAGAATGAGAGATTAATCATAAAAACTTGATTAAAATTAAAGATTCAACAATTAAAAGTAAAAGCAAGAATTAAAGAGCTTACAAATTAAAGGTGCAAGACAAGGTAATTAAATGACATTTAAGTAAATGACATGAAATTAAAATTAGAAGAACTATTTTGTCAAGATAGTCAACACCTCCTAATGTATCATTAGGAGGGTATTTATAGGTGATTAGGGAGGTTAGCATGTGTTGCTCCTTTCTTTCTTCTCTCGTCTTTTCGTCTTCTAAATTCTTCGACTTTTTCGACTTTGTCTCGGGATTAATTGAACTCGTCTTATAATTTCTTCATTTATTAGACTTGAGTTCTTCGACTTCATTAAACTTCCGTCTTTAGACTTTTTCTTCGATAAATCTTCAGAATAGGCCTTGGACTTCCGTTCTTTTTGCACTCTTGATCTTTCGACTTCGTCTTTTGTCTTTTTCTTCGATAAAAGCCCGTGAAAGCCCGTGTTTTCTTCCCTTTTCACATTTTGATCCTAAATCACAACAAAAACACAAACCACGCATAATTTCGACATTTATGACATAAAATACACGTTTTGGCTTGGTTATTATTATAAATAAGTGGTAAAAGGATAAGTGTTTTCACACTTATTAGCCATCTCCATTTGAGAAGGAGCAAATAGTTAAAAGCTTTAAGGCTTCCCACACCTAAACTCCATTATCTAGAGAAGATAAAATATCAAGCCATTTGATCCATGTTAACTTCTTTTTATCACCAGATGCACCCCAAAAGAACGTAGCACATATACTTTCGAGAGCCTTTAGACCACATCAGAGGTTTAAAGATAGTCATATAATATAATTCTAGGCTGCCAAGTACGAATTTAATTTGAGTAAGTCGGCTTCCTAAACATAACATATTCGCTTCCTAACCAGATAACTTAGCTTTGAACCGATCAACTAAAACCTTCCAATTTGAGATTCTACATATGTTTGAACCTATAGGAAAACCAAGATAAGAGAAAGAGATGGTCGACCTGAACAACTTGTACCAGCCGCTAATCGAGCAACTTCAGAAGGAGGGACTACCACCCCATATAATTTTGGTTTATAGAAGTTGATTTTAAGACCTGATGCGAAATAAAAGACCTTTAGAATACGGATGATATTATCCTTGTCGTTTGGTTCCACTCATACATGATAATAACATCGTTCGCACAAAAAATGTGAGATAGGCGAATACCAAGAGAGCCAATACAAGCGCCTCTAAACATATTTTTAGTCAAACCGTTCCTAAGGGTAATGTGAAGGCCTTCTATGACTAGGATAAATAAAAAAGGTGACAATGGATCTCTTTGACTCAACCCTCTTTTAATGCAAACTCTGACGTAATACTACCATTAATAAGTATAGAAGACTTAGAAGTCATTAACCCCACTCTTATCCATCTATGCCAATTACTACTAAAACCTAATTTATCCATCACATGATCTAATAAATGCCAACTTACAGAATCAAAATATTTTTCGAAGTCAACTTTAAACTACAACAACTATTTTTTTCACTTCTTATACCAATCAATAACCTTGCTAAGAATAAGAGGACCATCAAGAATTTGACGACCCAAAATAAATGAAGATTGCTCATGGTTGATGATTGATTCGATAACTTTCAAACCTATTTGCGACGACAATCTTTTATTGGAAACCAATAAGGGAAATAGGTCTATAATCTTTAATAAATAAGGGGTTATAAACTTTCGTAATTAGGGTGAAAAAAGAGGAATTCACACCAGCTGGAAACGAGCCATACGAGAAAAAGTTGATCACAAAAGTTTGAATTTCGAGAGGCAAAAGGTCCCAATACTTCTTTACAAACATAAATGTAAAACCACCCGGACCTGGGGATTTTTGGCTCCCAAAATCCCAAACTACAGTTTTAATTTCCTTTAACGTCACCATGGAGTGTAAATGAGCCAGATCCGGATCACTTATGCGATTAACTGTACATATGGAAGGGAAATTAACTGAGGAATCATGACATGAAAACTTGTCCTTGTAGAAGTCGAGGAAAGCAGACTTGATGTCTAGAGGATCAGTAATCCAAACTCCTTCATGTAAAATACCTTTGATCATTTGTGTGTTCCTTTTTAAATTAATTATACCATGAAAGAATTTGGAGTTTTCGTCTCCTACCAAGTCCTATCTAACATGAGCCTTTTGAAACATGTCCATAGATTCAAGCTTCACAAGATATATTACTAATATATGTTTTGAGTTGATGTTAACTCGGTATTTTCTGATGAAGCCTTTAAAAGTAGCGGCGGAATCAGAGGAATAAAATGTGTGAGCTAAAAAGAAAAGGGTAAAAGCTATACAATACCATCGTACTTATTCAAATGTATCGACTTTAAACACTTACTAATTTATAGTGTGACTTTACCAATGAACGTGCTTGTTTTGTAACAATATTACTAATATTACCGGCTAGATTTCTACGTCATTAATTAATTTAACTTAATAATCCATGACACTAATAAAATCCACCGTGGACAACTAATATACCATCCTATAAATTAGTAAGTGTTTAAAGTCGGTACATTTGAATAAGTACGATGGTATTGTATAGCTTTTACCTTTAATTTAACTAATTAACTTTTCAATATTAATGGGCAAAATTAGTACGTGGATAATATCATGCCAACGTGTCGGTAACAAGTCACCATATTGGTGAAGATAGACAAATTTGAAAGTCCATTGTTAAAGTCACAAGATAAATTAGTAAGTGTTTAAAGTTGGTACATTTGAATAAGTACAAATGGTATTTATTGTATAGCTTTTACCCAAAAAAAACCATCTAATTTTTATGAAGCCTCCAGTGATGTAATGTTACAGTGGATACTTAATAACTATTTTTGTAGCAAACAAATATCTATATTATTAATAGCGTTATTGATTATCACTTTTATCTTTTAAATCTTAATATTAAATTAGTGCTTAGAGCGTAAGAGTGGCAATGAGCAAAGCTCGCCAGTTCGATGTGGCCTTCACCACTCACTCGCCACCACACCACTAGCCTTCTCCACTCGCTCGCCAGACACCAATTCGCCACTTACACGCCGTGATTAAAACAAAAAAAGTGACGCACAACATGTAAGATATTGTAAATCTATGCTTAATCTAGATAGAGAAAGAGATAGAAAGATGGAGATAACACACACACACTTAGAGAGAGAAAGTGTACAAAAGACACTTTACTATGTGTAAATGAAAGTGAACCATCACCCTCTCCAACTAAGGAGATGGTTTATATACCCAATCCCATGAGATGGGATTGGGCTTACAATGGGCCGCCGGCCTCACACAAGTTGTGGGCTTGGCTTGGCCTTGTTTGAATAATAAAGTAAAACTAAACTACGAGCTATTTATTAGACTATTGTTGGAGTGACCGATCATTTCTAATACGTAAAACATATTTCCAACAATCTCCCCCTAAGGGAGGTCACTCCAAACAAGGGCGTTACCTGAGTTACAATAATAAAATAAACCTAGCATACTATGCTTGTCTTGAGCTCGTAGTCTTCGTCTTTCTTTTCTTTTTCTTTTCTGGTTAATATGTTGATGTGATCTTTGATATCAATCTTAAGCATGGATCTTTTTCCTTTATCTTGTGCATCCATCACTTGTGATATTCACCTCTTCGTGACTTCATGTCCAATATACTTATACTTTCGTAATTATTTAAAACTTCAGAGTTCGATACAGCGGGAGACTTGACTTTTAGGCTTTCTAGAATTAGATGAAGTATTAAGTGCATAAAGTATAAGCATGCGGGGACGACTTCTTCTCGGATTCCGCAATTCCACCGTCTTCAAATTCCGCAACATAAGTAGACACGAACGAAATGGCTTTGAACATTTCATTCCAATTCGGTAGCACTTTACCTCTGGTCGGTGACGACCGTTGGACGATATAAAATATCGTACTTGTGGCAGGTAGATTTAGTTAAAAATCTCCTTGACAAGATTTCGCGGGTAAATCCGTTCTCTTTACTAGACCGTCCAAAGCTGACTGCGAATGTAAAGAGTGAATCATTTGGATAAAATTATCCGCATGATTGAAGCCGTCATTTCCGATTCCTGGAAAAAGTGTTATTCATTAAAGAATCGCACCATCGTTGCTTTCCAGTTGTCACGAGGTTGATTCATATAGAATCTTGCAAGTTACCTACCAAGTGCTGTTTGAGGTTAACACTAGAAGGATTTCCACTCATCACCGTGAACACTAAGGTGTCACTCTGAGTGTTCTGGCAAGATTACTGAGATATTGCGTAGAGGCCTGGAACATGTTTAAATTCAATTAAGAATTAAACAGCTGTTGCTTTCTAGTTATCACAAGTTTGATTCGTAAAGAATCGCACAAGTCACCTACCATGATCTTTTTTATATTTGCTCAAGAAGGATTTCCATCTTCATTGTAAATACTTTCGTATTACTCGGATGTTCAGGAAAGATCATGAATATTTTGCATAGGACTCTTAAGATCTTTCTTACTTTTCATAGTGTATGAAGAAGCAAGGAATTATGAAAGTGTGTCCTAATGAGATATTTGATGATCTCAAATGGCTCTAGAATCGATCGTACATTTTGGATTTTTAGTGATCGGAGACTGGAGAAGAGTGCCACCTTTTCAATATCAATATATTCGGAGTAAATAAATCGATAGATAATGCGTTGTCTCCGTGTGAATAAAACAAATACCTTTTGAGAGATATCTGAGTTAGTTGGGATGGGTTGTGCATTGCATCACTGGGTCCATGATGACTATCTTCAATATCGAGCATCATTAAAATGATCTCAATAGCATATGTGTTGACCCATTTTCTGCCTAAGGTTGTAAGGAGGGCTTCTTTACACCCTTTATCTTTACAATTCTTTTTCATTCTTCAACCCCTTCAATGCTTACCAATACGTCATAACTAGCACCTTGTTGTGATTGTTCTAGTGCTAACTTAAGTACTTGGTCGGCATTAAGCTACATTCACAATCTTTCTTCATCTTTCCTAAGGACTACTATTTCTAGCTATGGAATGTCCTTGGGAAGATTCCTCCGGTTCTAGAGTAATCATTGGAATTTAACCTATCCTACCATCCTTATGTCACCATAATCTTCACCGTCGTGAAATAAATGGGTTTAGGGTAAGTATATGTCACCATGAAATCCATTTTAGATGTGTAAATCCGTTTTGCTCCCCCTTAACATATGCCACGATATCCAAAAACATTTCACACATGTTGGGATGAGCCATCACGTTAAGTCAAACCATTTTTGAATAATCATGTCCCATATTAAATCACATTTTCTCCCCCCATATTAAAAATATTAAGCCAATCGATGTTTTTAATATCAATTGATTTAATGAAGTTTTAACAAAGTTTTGGGAAGAAAAATGTAAGTCCAATTATCTTCATGATACCAAATTGTGGGATATAATACCGATTAGAAAAATGATCATAGATTCACCATATTAGAATAATTTGACAAGGTTGGACCTGATTGAGGAGAACATCATATGATAAGATCAAATGGTTATTGTGGGCAAATGTTGGTCGGCTCGTCATGTCTGAAGTCATCTCTTGACACCACATGTATGATTGGTATTGTTGTCTTGACACCAATTTGTGAACTTGGCACGTTCAGAATCAAAGATTCTGAATGCTTGACAATTGCGCCCCCTCAATTGTTGACCCGTGTTCTATTGAAAGATCTGTAGTCGTCGTTTGAGTAGTCGCATCTTCGAGTATGTAGATAACAATTGTAGAGTGCTATGGTTGTAGAGATGATAACTTCATAAAAACAAGATTTCTCTTTGTTGGAAATACGTTTTTACGTATTTAGGAAGATTCGGTCACTCCGACAACATATTAAGTAGTAGCTCGTAGTGTAGATATCTTTATATATATCAAACAAGGAAAAGCCCGGTCCATGCTTGTATGGCCGGCCCAATTGTAAGCCCAAGCCCATCTTATGGGCTTGGTATATAAACCCTCTCCTTAGATGGAGAGGGTGTGGTTTCATTATAATTTTACACATAGTTCTTTCTTTTCTCTCTCTAGTAGCGTGTGAATTCCACCAAGTTTCTATCTCTTTCTCTCTCTAAAACATAAGTTAGATTTACAATATCCTACAAATAGTATCAAGAGCCATGGGATGATTATTTGGTTTATGTGTTTGTGTTCTTGATTCATACGCCTAGTTTGATCCAAATTCATATGTACCAATTGTTTTTTGTTTTATGGTTTAATCTTGATATACTTCATCTACTTACATGTTGTAGTGATTTGGTATTGTTACTTTGGTTAAAAACACACAATTTTTTGGTGTTTGATTCATTTTTAGGCTTAGAATCTCGAATTTGTTGTGTTTTAGTCATATCCGAGAAAAGTGGTAAGTTTGATTCCATAGTACGATCTGTGTATTGTGATCGCATAAACCTGGGGTTTCTACTTGCGATCCAATATCACGATCACATATTACGATCACTCGTTGCGATCACAGGCCACGATCACTCGTTGCGATCACAGGCCATGATCACTCGTTGCGATTACAGGCCACGATCACTCGTTGCGATCAGGACTACGATCACCAATGCGATCAACGAGTGCGATCCGAGTACAATCATAGGGTACGATCAATGAGTGTGATCCGAGTACGATCATAGGGTACGATCAATGAGTGCGATCCGAGTACGATCACTAGTTCGATCACCAACACGATCTCCAGTACGATCAAGGAGTGCGATCAACCTTTGCGATCCGAGTACGATCTAGTGAATACGATCTGAGTACGATCCCCACTGCGATCAAGTGTTGCGATCCAACATTTTTCAAAAACGTGTTTTTGAAAATTTTTAACAAAAATGTTTGAGGATTGGGCTTCCTGAATGGAACTTTATATGTTGAACAAAGAAAATGGACATCTCTCATTTGGGCATCAGTGCTCAATGGACCATTGGTATATGGTATTGTTACGGAAGGTGCTGTTACTCGTCCTCGCAGAACGGGTGAATTAACTAGAGATGCTAAGATACAAGACAAGTGTGATAAACAAGCTACAAACATCATTCTCCAAGCCCTTCCTCCAGATGTCTACAAACTCGTCAGTAAACATAAGGTTGCCAAAGAGTTATGGGACATATATCGTGTTCTAATGCAAGCTACCTCGTTAACTAAACAAGAACGAGAGTGTAAGCTTTATGATACATTTGATAAGTTTGCCTATGTTCCCGGGGAGACTCTCAGTGATTATTATTTGAGATTTACCCTGTTGTTGAATGAGCTCAATATCTAAGGCATGGCGATTCCTACATTTCAATTGAACACCAAGTATTTGAACACTCTTCCTTCAGAATGGAGCAAGTACGTGACAGTTGTTAAATTGGCTAAGGATTTGCATCAAACCAATGTAGATCAACTTCAAGCTTTTCTTCAACAACACGAATGCTATGTGATCGAGGCTCGGTTGTCTACACCTCAAGTTCATGATCCACTTGCCATGTATGCTTCTCAACAAAATATGGCTTATACTTATAAACAACCATCTTAGTTGCAGCAGCCACCATGACACACCTATCAGCAACCACAACAACCACCTTATCAACCACTACTGATGCCACAACAAGCATTTCAACAAAGTGTTTATCAACAGTCTTTTCCACAGCAACCAGCACATCAGGCATCAACCTCACAAGCCATCACCTCTCCAATGGGCTACACTCCTCAGCAAGGATATTTTCCAATTGAAGCACAACCAACTCAAGCCTTCTACTCCAATGAGCTTCCACCAATTGAAGCACCGGTCTTTACTCCAAACTATACACCAACTGATGTGCTAAACCATCTCACTGCCTACTTGTCAAAACTTTTTGCAACTAGAGGATTTCCACCAACAAACAATCAGCTCCGCACTTCTTTAAATCCTCAACAACAAGCCACTATTCAAGATGGTCAAGTAACAGTGCAATCCATTCAGGGTAGGCAAAATTCATATGGACCTACAACAAGGACCGTGAACAATCAAGCTGTGAAATCTCAAGCTAGTGGAAATGGAAGCACTATTGGTCCTCAAAAGGTTGTGACTTGCTACAATTGCCGAGGACAAGGTCATATGGCGAGGGAATGCACTCAGCCAAAAAGGAGAAGGGATGCAACATGGTTTCGTGAGAAGATGTACTTGGTTGATGCTCAGTCTAAGGGGAAAATTTTGGATTCAGAGGAATTAGCATTTCTTGCAGACCCAGGGGCAGCAGATAATGAAGGCATCGTTGTCGTCTCTACTTCTAATGCAGCATATCAAGCAGATGATCTTGATGCATATGATTTGGATTGTGATGACATTCACTCAGCCCAAGCTGCACTCGATGCTAATCTCTCTCACTACGGTTCTGATGTCGTCAGTGAGGTACCAACCACATCTAATAATATTCATGATAATCCATATCATGTTGAGCATTAAAATGACAACCTCGAACAACAATCGGGAACTAGTAACTCAAATGATGCGGTATCCAATCCAACACATTTGAGTGAACCTCAACTAAATGCTACGACGTGTATGGAATCTTATGATCAACGTGATTTGGTAAGGGTGCCTAAACATATTATTGATAACATGAATATGGCTGTTAGACAAACCTTAGATATGAATGCCAACCTAACCGCTGAGCTTGCGCTGTATAAGGAAAAGGTCAAAACTATTGAAATGGTCCCCCAAGCAGATAAAATAACTTATTCTGAATTTGACCAATTTCGTTTTAAAAAGATTGAACACTTAAACGAAATAGAATCATTAAAAGCTACCCTTTCCAATGAATTAAAAGAAAAATAGTCGGTTGTAAATGATTTTCAGAAAATCAAAATGGATTTCGAAACTCTTGAGTCTAAGAAGTTTGAATCAGAAATTAATGCTACCAAACTTCTTAAATTCAAGGAAAAACAACTTTAAAACAATACCCTTCCACAGAAAAGGATCATCTTTTAACTTAATCGTTCAAAGAACTCGAACTTAAGCGTCTTCAAGATTTACCACCTAATCCCAGTTGTGCAAAACAAGCTCAGGAATATATTCCTTGTCTATATGATGTGATCATAATTGGCAAATCGAAAGAAGCACCTTATGTTCGTAGTACTGAGGAGACACAGTCACTTGCGGAAGAAACTCATTCTAAAATGCTTTCAAAATTCGATAAGCTTGATTATGTTCAGCACAATAAAGATCAATTGTCGAAAAAGACCCGTATCCGTTTACAAAAGGAATTAGCTTAATTAACAGTTTTTGTGACTCAAAGTTTGTCAACGGTAAACCTTCCTAGTACGTCTCCCACACTTGTCAAAAAGGATTTAACTAAGTTAATTCCACCGGTAAGTAAGGTGTCAGATAGCTTAAATGCAGTGCACCAACACTTTGCCGATTTTGACAAGGTCATTACGGAATGACGGCTACGGCCATAACGGAAGGTGAATGGAATTTTGAGCACACTAGAGATGCATTCCGAGACGAAATGTTTCCATTTGTAAACAATGTGAAAGCTTGTCTTAGTAATATTGATCAAGATTTGCTTTTGGAAATAGAAGAAGTTAGACGTGTTTTCAATGAATGGATGATGCTTACGAAAACAGTTTACTTGAAATAGAACGAGTTTCACGCCAAAATGATCAGCTTCTGAAGCAAGTGATGTCTCATGATATTGTTTCCGTATGTGTGAATAAAAGTGTTGATAATGATTCTATTGTGCATAATGTTGAATCTGTGGATAATGTGGTGGATAGTACTTGTCACAAATCTGACGCTGAATTTTTAAAGCTTCAAGATTCGTATTTTTCGCTTTCAAAAAGTTTTGATGAGATTCAAACACATTGTATTTCACTTGAATGCAAGCAACAATTTATTCAAGAAATCTTCGAAACATCATTTGAAGGTGTTAATATCGATGACGCAAATTTTCAAAAGAATTTTCGATTGAATTTACAATCAAAACAGCGTCAGCCAAGTGACAAGGTTGCTAACTCGTTGCCAATAGACATAGAGAAATATAAGGAGCTTAACCATGTGAACGTACTTAAGGCCGCTGAGAATTTTAAACTTGATCTAGATAATCGAGTTTCCAAGATTTTGTCCAAAGTTGATAACTTAAAACAGAAAAATACACAACGCTTCGATTCAGTAAAGCCCGCATGTGCCAATACCACTGCACAGGATCAATCATTGATTGAACGACTGAATCGAAAGTCCGTGGAAATATCTGATTTGAGGGAACAAATTTGTGATAAAAATCTGGCTTTGGTTGAGTTAAAGGAAACACTTCGTACTCTTAAAGGTAATAATGTTGTGGATAACGCAGCCACTGTCTCAGCATCGTCCTCTAGTGCAATCAAAAGGAATCTTATCACCGTCACACTACTTAACAAGGGCCCTAGGACTAAACCATCTCAAACACTGGTCACTAAAGATAAGGCAAAATCAAAACCAGCTTCTAATATTCCCGTGGTTCCTTCTACAAGAGTAATCACCACTACTAAAGCTCAAAGATCTAAGCTTAAAAGAAACAAGAATAATGATAGGATCTTGCCCCCATCTACTAGTCAAGAGAAGAAGGAAGTAGAAGCCCACCCTAGGAATGTTATTTCTGTTTTGAATAAAAAGAATCATGTAGCTAAACCTAAAGGCTCTGCGGTTGTGTAGCGTTCTAAGCCTACTGTGAATTCTAATTTGAAATATTGGAATTGCAATGAATGTATGTTTTCTAGTCGTCATGATTCTTGCCTTATTGACCATGTGAATGAGATGAATGCCCGAAAAATGGTTTAGAATGGAAACCGAATGGGAAAGTGTTAACCCAAGTTGGTTGGATGTGGCACCCCACTGGTAGAACTTTCACTATAGTAGGAAATACGTACCCTTTTTAACTAGGATCACTCCCACTAAAGCGAAGAAAGTGTTCCCTTTAACTAGGACTACCAAGCCTACCAAAACACAAGCGTGTCCTTTAACTAGGAACATCAACACTACCGTAGGAACCAAGTGCCCTTTAAATAGGTCTACTCCCAATGTAGTGCCTGCTAATACCCCAAAACCTCATAACACTGGAACAATTAAACATGTTAGTGCTAAAACTCACATTAGAAAACGCAGGAAAACTAAGGGTCACACAAATGTTAACAATTCTGATAATATTATATCAGTATCTGCTAACACTCCGGAACCAATAGTTTCCAATGCATTTCTACTGTTGTGTTGAAAACAGGTGGTCCAAATTGTTCTCTGGCATTTGGACTCTGGTTGCTCTAAACATATGACCGGAGATCGCTCTCAGCTCAGAAATTTCGTCAGCAAGTTTCTTGGTATGGTTTGATTCGAAAATGGTCATATTGAAAAGATAATGGGTTACGGTGAATATCATATTGGTAATGTTATAATTTCAAAAGAGTGTATTATGTGGAACGTCTCGGTCACAACTTATTTTCTGTGGGACAATTTTGTGATGCAAACCTAGAAGTTGCTTTTCGAGAGCACACCTGCTTCATTCGTAATTTGGAAGGGGTTGATTTATTGAAAGGTACTCGAGGGAATAATTTTTACACTTTGTCTCTAAAAGACATGATGGCCGCTTTTCCCGTATGTCTTCTCTCCAAGCATCAAAGACTAAGTCATGGTTATGGCATCAACGGTTATCTCATCTTAACTTTGACGCTATTAATCATTTGGCGAAAAACGAACTTGTTCGTGGTCTTCCTAAACTTACATTTCACAAGGATCATTTGTGTTCCGTGTGTACAATGGGGAAAGCACTAAGAAATCATACAAACCCAAGACTGAAGACACCAACCAAGAGAAACTTTATTTGTTGCATATGGATCTTTGTGGGCTAATGCGTGTTGAAAGTCTTAGTGGTAAAAGGTACATCCTCGTCATTGTCGATGATTACTCTTGGTTTATATGGGTGAAAATTCTTACAACAAAAAATGAGGCACCTAAATTCATCATCGGATTTCTTAAGATGATTCAAGTGCGTCTCAACACTACTGTCCGACGAATTCGTACAGATAATGAAACTGACAAATTTTGCGTGATTATTATGAAGAAGTTGGAATTTCTCATGAAACATTCGTTGCTTGCACTCCACAACAAAACGGTGTCGTTGAAAGGCGAAATCTCACACTTATGGAAGCTGCTCGAACGATGGTAATTTACGCAAAATCTCCATTATTTTTATGGGCAGAAGCAGTATCAACAACAGTTTACACCCAAAACTGGTCACTAATTCAAAAACGCCATGGTAAAACACCTTATGAGCTTCTCCATGGAAAAGTACCAGATTTATCATATCTTCATGTATTTGGTTCTCTTTGCTATCCAAATAATTATGGGGATAATTTGGGAAAACTTCAACCCAAGGCTGATATTGGTATCTTCATTGGTTATGCACCCACAAAGAAGGCATACCGAATCTAAAACTGTAATTCTCGAAAGATCCTCGAAACTATGAATGTTGATTTTGATGAGCTGACAGCAGGGGCTTCTGAGCAAAGCAGCTCTGAACCTGCACTCCATGAAATGGGACCTAGTAACATTAGTTCTGGTCTTGTCCCAAATAACCCTACTTCATCATCATTTACACCACCTTCTAGGAATGAATGGGATATGTTGTTTCAACCGTTCTTTGATGAATTCTTTACTCCTCCAAGTATTGTTGCTCCAGAACCTGAGGTAATAGCTCCGGTAGCCGAAGTTTTCGCTCCAGCAACCGAAGCACAATCAGACACATTTGCACCTACAATTGGTCAAAATATACCTTCAACGAGTAATTATTAACCAACACGTTTCAACTACCCATGTCATGCCGATTGATGATGAAGAGGATGATGATGATCACGATTTAGAATTCGCCCAAATGCGTGAACTTCTATTCTTTGGTGTACCTATTCCCGATTCTAATCAAGCTGGGTCGTCCACCTCAGAGGAAGCTCCTACTACGGTCTACTCCAATCCACGGATTCGTGAACATGACAGCAAGTGGACAAAGGATCATCCTATAGATTCTATTATTGGTGACCCTAATCCTCCGGTATCCACACGAAGTCAGTTACAAGAAAATTCAATATTTTGTCATTTTGATGATTTTCTCACTGAACTTGAGCCTAAGATATGGCAAGAAGCTTTTACTCAATCCTGTTAGATAGAAGCTATGCACAAAGAACTTAATGAATTTATACATCTTGAAGTATGGGAACTTGTCCCATGCCCGTATCAAGTGCAGTTACTCACTTTGAAATGGGTTTACAAGGTGAAACTCGACGAGTTAGGCGGAATATTGAAGAACAAAGCTCGACTAGTAGCTCGTGGATACAAGCAATTATTGGGCATCGACTTTATGGAATCCTTTGCACCTTTTGCCCGTTTGGAAGCTATTAGACTATTCCTAGCTTATGCAGCCCACATGAATATGATCGTCTATCAGATGGATGTGAAGACGGAATTTCTTAATGGTGAAATCAAGGAAGAGGTCTATGTTCAACAGCCGGATGGTTTTGTGAATCCTAAATATCCTAATCATGTGTACAAGCTTAAGAAGGCTCTTTATGGGTTAAATCAAGCTCCACGCGCATGGTATGATCTATTGCCACAATTCGTCATTATGCAAGGCTTCGCTAAAGGCAAGGTGGATCCCATGTTGTTTATTCAGAAACGAAGCAAAGATATGATTATGGTACAAATATATGTTGATGATACTATATTTGCTGCCTCGACCCAAACCTTATCGGATGAGTTTGGGACACTCATGTCTTCCAAGTTTAAGATGTCAATGATGGGCAAGGTATCATTCTTCTTAGGTCTTCAGATATCTCAGAGTCCCAGAGGAATCTTTATTAATCAATCCAAGTATGCCCTTGAATCGCTTAAGAAATATAAGATGGAATCCTGCGACCCCGTGGATACTCCAATGGTGGAACGAACTAAGCTTGATGCAGATCCACATGGAGTTGCCGTTGATCCGACACTTTATCATGGAATGATCAGTACCCTTCTGTACATCACAGCCAGTCGACCTGATCTTCAGTTTGCTATATGTATGTGTGCTCGGTATCAAACTCGGCCAACTGAGTTACACTTAGCTACTGTAAAACGGATCTTTCGGTATCTTAAAGGAACCATTAATCGGGGACTTAGGTATTCGAAGGACTCCTCGATTGCACTAATGGCATATGCAGATGCAGATCACACGGGTTGTCAAGATACAAGGCGTAACACGAGTGGAACTTTGCAACTACTAGGAGATCGACTAATCAGTTGGGCATCGAAAAGGCAGAAAAGCGCTGCAATTTCAAGTACGGAAGCAGAATACATAGCTATGTCCGGTTGCGGTGCTCAAATTCTTTGGATGAGATCACAATTAACCGACTATGGTCTAGGTTTCAACAAAATTCCGATGTACTGTGACAACAAAAGTGTAATTGCCTTATGCTGCAACAATGTTCAATTCTCCCGGTCGAAGCATATTGACATTCGTTACCACTTCATCAAGGAGCAAGTGGAAAATGGAGTGATCGAGCTTTACTTTGTCCAACCTGAGTATCAATTGGCGGATATTTTCACGAAGGCTTTAGATCGCGCTCGAATGGAATTTCTGGCCGACAATCTAGGTTTGAGAACATTCTCGCCCGAGACTCTTAAGGAACTGGCAGATGAAGCGAAAGAATAGTGGTGGTAAACTATTCTCCTTATCTTTGGTGATCATCTGTATATATTGTTTATATTTTTTCATCCACAAAATCAAAATACAAACATATCAAACCATATAAAAACCATTAAAATTGAAAAATTCAGAAAAATCCAAAAATATTTTTACTTTATTTTTCAAAGGCATGTCTTTTGGTACGATAGTATTTACGGCCTTAGAAATGTCGATTAATATTGACACAGCGCCATAAATAGAGTTCGTACAAAAGTTGTAAATATTTCATAAAACATGCCCAAATGGCTTGTAGTTATTTCAGACTGCAACCCGCTTTTCATATTAAAGTCAAGTATTTCTTATGAAAGCGTTGGCTCACAACGAGAATTAATTTTCTCGGGCAAGGTTTACTTTAAAACCTTGTAAGGGATCAAGTTTACTTTATAACTTGGTCTAACACGAATTTATGTACGCATCAGTGCATTTATTTGTTAAAACAAGAGAAATCTTGTTTTTATGAAGCTATCATCTCTACAACCATAGCTATCTACATTTGGTATCCACATACTCGACGATGCGACTACTCAAACGACGAATACAACTCTTTCAATAGAACACGGGTCAACAATTGAGGGGGAGCAATTGTCAAGCATTCAGAATCTTCGATGTCGAAAGTGCCAATCGTACATGTGGTGTCAAGAGATGACTTCAGACATGACGAGGTGACCAACATTTACCGACAAGAACTATTTGATCTTATCATATGATGTTCTCATCAATCAGGTCCAACCTTGTCAATTCATTCTTATATGGTGAATATGTGATTATATTACAAATCCGTATCATATCTCACAAATTGGTCTCATGAAGATAAAACGGACTTGCATTTTTCTTCCCAAAACCTTTGTTAAAACTTCATTAAATCGATTGATATTAAAAACATTGATTGGTTTAGTATTTTTAATATGGGGGAGAAAATGTGATTTAATATGGGAAATTATCCCAAATGGTTTTACTTAGTGATAGCTCATCCCAATTGGATTTCATGGTGACATATACTTACCCTAAACCCATTTATTTTACGAAGATGAAGATTGTGGTGACATAAGGATGGTAGGATAAGTTAAGTCCAATGATTCTTCCAAAACCAGAGGAGTCTTCCCAAGGACATTCCATAGCAAGAAATAGTAGTCCTTAGGAAAGATGGAGAAAGATTGTGAACGTAGCTGAATGCCGACCAAGTACTTATGTTAGCACTGTAACAATCACAACAAGGTGCTCGTTATGACGTATTGTAAAGCATTGAAGGGGTTGAAGAATGAAAAAGAATTGTAAAGACAAAGGGTCTAAAGAAAGAAGCCCTCCTTACAACCTTAGGCAGAAACCGGGTCAATACATATGCTATTGAGATCATTTTTAATGATGCTTGATATTGAAGATAAGACATCATGGACCCAGTGATGCAATGCACAACCCATCCCAGCTAACTCAGATATCTCTCAAAAGGTATTTGCTTTAATCACACGAAGACAACACGTTATCTATCGATTTATTCACTCCGAATAAATAGGTATTGAAATGGTGGCACTCCTCTCCAGCCTTCGATCACTAAAATCCAAAATGCACGATCGAGTCTAGGGCCATTTGAGATCATCAAATATCTCATTAGGACACACTTTCATAATTCCTTGCTTCTTCACACATTTTGAAAAGTAAGAAAGATTTTAAGAGTCCTACGCAAAATCTTCATGATCTTGCCTGAACATCCGAGTAATACGAAAGTATTTACAATGAAGATGGAAATCCTTCTTGAGCGAATATCAAAAAGCTCATGGTAGGTGACTTGTGCGATTCTTTATGAATCAAACTTGTGATAACTGGAAAGCAACAGTTGTTTAATTCATAATTGAATTTAAACACGTTCCAGGCCTCTACGTAATGTCTCAATGATCTTGCCAGAACACTCAGAGTGATACCTTAGTGTTCACAGTGATGAGTGAAAATCCTTCTAGTGTTAACCTTAAACAGCACTTGGTAGGTAACTTGCAAGATTCAATATGAATCAAGCTCGTGACAACTGGAAAGCAACGACGGTGGGATTCTTTAATGAATCAAACTTGTTCCAGGAATCGGAATTGACGGCTTCAATCAAGCGGATAATTTTATCCAAATGATTCACTCTTTACGTTCGCAGTCAGCTTTGGACGGTCGAGTAAAGAGAACGGGTTTACCCGCGAAATATTGTCAAGGAGATTTTTAATTAAATCTACCTGCCACAAGTAAGATATTTTATATCGTCCAACGGTCTTCACCGACCGGAGATAAAATGCTACCGAATTAGAATGAAATGTTCAAAGCCATTTCGTTCGTGTCTACTTATGTTGCGGCATTTGAAGACGGTGGCGTTGTGGAATCCGAGAAGAAGTCGTCCCCGCATGCTTATACTTTATGCACTTAATACTTCATCTAATTCAAGAAAGACTAAATGTCAAAGTCTTCCGCTGTATCGAACTCTAAAGCTTTCAAGAATTACGAAGGTATAAGTATATGGGACATGAAGTCACGAAGAGGCAAAAATCACAAGTGATGGATACACAAGATCAAGGCAAGAGATTAATCATCAAGATTGATATCAATGATCACATCAGCATGTTCACCAGAAAAGAATAAGAAAAGAAAGACAAAGACTACGAGCTCAAGACAAGCATAGTATGCTAGGTTTATTTTATTATTGTAACTTGGGTAACGCCCTTGTTTGGAGTGACCTCCCTTAGGGGGATATTGTTGGAAATACATTTTTACGTATTTAGGAAGATTCGGCCACTCTGACAATTTATTAAGTAGTAGCTCGTAGTCTATATATCTTTATATATATCAAACAAGGAAAAGCCCGGTCCATGCTTGTATGGCCGGCCCAATTGTAAGCCCAAGCCCATCTTATGGGCTTGGTATATAAACTCTCTCCTTAGATGGAGAGGGTGTGGTTTCATTATAATGTTACACATAGTTCTTTCTTTTCTCTCTCTAGTAGTGTGTGAATTCCACCAAGTTTATATCTCTTTCTCTCTCTAAAACATAAGCTAGATTTACAATATCCTACACTCTTTTTTAACAAATAAATGCACTGATGCTTACATATATCCGTGTTAGAGCAAGTTATAAAGAAAACTTGATCCCTTACAAGGTATTAAAGTAAACCTTGCCCGAGAAAATTAATTCCCGTTGAGAGTGAAAGCTTTCATAAGAAATACTTGACTTAAATATGAAAAACGGGTTGCAGTTTGAAATAACTACAAGCCATATATGCATGTTTTATGAAATATTTACAACTTTTGTACGAACTCTATTTATGATGCTGTGTCAATATCAATCGACATTTCTAAGGCCTTAAATATTATCGTACCAAAAGACATGCCTTTGAAAAATAAAGTAAAAATATTTTTAAATTTTTCTAAATTTTCAATTTTTATGGTTTTTACATGGTTTTATATTTTTGTATTTTGTTTTTGTGGATAAAAATATAAACAATATATATAGATGATCACCAAGGATACGAAGAATAGTTTACCACCACTATTCTTTCGCTTCATCTACCAATCCCTTTAGAGTCTCGGGCGAGAATGTTCTCAAACCTAGCTTGTGGGCCAAAAATTCCATTCGAGCGCGATCTAAAGCCTTTGTGAAAATATCTGCCAATTGATACTCATATCGGACAAAGTAAAGCTCGATCACCCCATTTTCCACTTGCTCCTTGATGAGGTGGTAGCGAATGTCAGTGTGCTTCGACCGGGAGAATTGAATATTGTTGCAGCATAAGGCAATTGCACTTTTGTTGTCATAGTACATCGGAATTTTGTTGAAACCTAGACCATAGTCGGTTAATTACGATGTCATCCAAACAATTTGAGCGCAACAACCAGCCATACCTATGTATTCTGCTTCAGTACTTGAAATTGCAGCGCTTTTCTTCCTTTTCGATGCCCAACTGATTAGTCAATCTCCTAGTAGTTGCAAAGTTCCACTTGTTCTATGTTGTGTATCTTGACAACACGCGTGATCCGCATCTACATATGCCATGAGTGCAACCGAAGAGTCCTTCGAATACCAAAGTCCCTGATTAATGGTTCCTTTAATATACCGAAAGATCCATTTAACAGTAGCTAAGTGTAAGTCAGTAGGCCTAGTTTGATACCGAGCACACATACATATAACAAACTGAAGATCAGGTCGACTAGTTGTAATATACAAAAGGGTACCGATCATTCCACGATAAAGTGTCAGATCAACGGCAACTCCATGTGGATCTGCATCAAGCTTAGTTCGTTCCACCATTGGAGTATCCACGGGGTCACAAGATTCCATCTTATATTTCTTAAGAGATTCAAGGGCATACTTGGATTGATTGATAAAGATGCCTCTGGGCCTCTGAGATATCTGAAGTCCTAAGAAGAATGATACCTTGCCCATCATTGACATCTTAAACATGGAAGACATGAGTGTCCCAAACTCATCGGATGAGGTTTGGGTCGAGGCAGCAAATATAATATCATCAACATATATTTATACCATAATCATATCTTTACCTCGTTTCTGAATGAACATCATGGGATCCACCTTGCCTTTAGCGAAGCCTTGCGTAATGAGGAATTGTGACAATAGATCATACCGTGCGCGTGGATCTTGCTTCAACCCATAGAGAGCCTTCTTAAGCTTGTACACATGATTAGGATATTTAGAATTCACAAAACCATCCGGATGTTGAACATAGACCTCTTCCTTGATTTCACCATTAAGAAATGTCGTCTTCACATCTATCTGATAGACGATCATATTCATGTGGGTTGTATAAGCAAGGAATATTCTAATAGCTTCTAAACGAGCAACAGGTGCAAAAGATTCCATAAATTTGATGCCTAATAATTGCTTGTATCCACGAGCTACTAGTCGAGTTTTGTTCTTCAATATTCCGCCTAACTCGTCGAGTATCACCATGTAAACCCATTTCAAAGTGAGTAACTGCACTTGATCCAGGCATAGGACAAGTCCCCATACTTCAAGACGTACAAATTCATTAAGTTCTTCTTGCATGGCTTCTATCCAACAAGATTGGGTAAATGCTTGTTGCCACGTCTTAGGTTCAACTTCAGTGAGAAAAGCATCAAAATGACAAAACATTTCACTTTCTTGTAACTGACATCATGTGGATACCGGACTATTAGGGTCACCAATAATAGAATCTATAGGATGATCCTTTGTCCAATTGTTATCATGTTCACGAATACGTGGATTGGAGTAGACCGTAGTAGGAGGTTCCTCTGAGGTGGACGACCCGACTTGATTAGAGTCGGGAATTGGTACACCAAATAATGGAAGTTCACGCATTTGAGCGAATTCCAAGTCGTGATCATCATCATCCTCTTCATCATCAACAGGCATGACATGGGTAGTTGATTCGGGTGTTGGTTGAGAATTACTTGTTGAAGATATATATTGACCAATAGTAGATGTAGACGTATATGATTGTGCTTCGGTTGCTGGAGCTACAACTTCGGTAACCGGAGCTATTACTTTAGGTTCTGGAGCAACAATACTTGGAGGAGTAAAAAATTCATCAAAGAACGGTTGAAACAATGTATCCCATTCATTCCTAGAAGGTGGTGTAAATGATGATGAAGTAGGGTTGTTTGGGACAAGACCAGAGCTAATGTTACTGGGTCCCATTTCATGAAGTACGGGTTCAGAGCTGCTTTGCTCAGAAGCCATTTTCGTCAGCTCATCAAAATCAACATTCATAGTTTCGAGGATATTACGAGAATTACGATGGTAGATTTGGTATGCCTCTTTGTGGGTGCATAACCAATGAAAATACCAATATCAGCCTTTGGTTGAAGTTTTCCCAGATTGTGACCATCATTATTTGGATAGCAAAGAGAACCAAATACATGAAGATATGATAAATCTGGTACTTTCCCATGTATAAGCTCATAAGGTGTTTTACCATGGCGTTTACAAATTAGTGACCGGTTTTGGGTGAAAACTGTTGTAGATACTGCTTCTGCCCATAAAAACAATGGAGCCTTTGCGTAAATTAACATCGTTCGAGCAGCTTCCATAAGTGTGCGATTTCGCTTTTCAATGACACCGTTTTGTTGTGGAGTGCGAGCAACGGATGTTTCATGAGATATGCCAACTTCTTCATAATCATCACGCAAGATTTGATTCACAAATTCGGTTCCATTATCTGTACGAATGCGTAGGACAGTAGTGTTGAGACGCACTTGAATCATCTTGAGAAATCCGATGATGAATTTAGGTGCCTTATTTTTTGTTGTAAGAAATTTCACCCATGTAAACCGAGAGTAATCATCGACAATTACGAGGATGTACTTTTTACCACTAAGACTTTCAACACGCATTGGCCCACAAAGATCCATATGCAACAAATAAAGTTTAGCTTGGTTGGTGTCTTCAGTCTTGGGTTTGTATGATTTCTTAGTGCTTTCCCCATTGTACACACGGAACACAAATGGTCCTTGTGAAATTTAAGTTTAGGAAGACCACGAACAAGTTTGTTTTTCGCTAAATGATTAATAGCATCAAAGATAAGATGAGATAACGGTCGATTCCATAACCATGACTTAGTCTTCGATGCTTTGGAGAGAAGACATACGGGAGAAGCGGCCATCATATCTTGTAGATACAAAGTGTACAAATTATTCCCTCGAGTACCTTTTAATAAATCAACCCCTTCCAAATTACGGATGAAGCAGGTATGATCTCGAAAAGCAACTTCTAGGTTAGCATCACAAAATTGTCCCACAGAAAATAAATTGTGACCAAGACCTTCCACATAATACACTCTTAAAAATTATAACATTCCTAATATGATATTCACCGTAACCCATTATCTTTGCAATATTATCATTTCCAAATCGAACCGTACCAAGAAACTTGCTGACGAAGTTTCTGAGCTGAGAGCGATCTCCGGTCATATGCTTGGAGCAACCAGTGTCCAAATACCAGAGAACCATTTGGACCACCTGTTTTCAGTAACAACAGTAGACAATGCATTGGAAACTATTGGTTCCTGCTTTTTCTAATGTGAGTTTTATCATTAACATATTTTATTGTTCCAACTTTCTGAGGTTTTGGATTATTAGCGGGAACTACAGTGGAAGTAGACCTATTTAAAGGGCTCTTTGTTCCTACAGTAGTGTTGGTGTTCCTAGCTAAAGGACACGCTTGTGTTTTGTGAGCCTTGGTACTCCTAGTTAAAGGGCACGCTTTCTTCGCTTTAGTGGGAGTGAACCTAGTTAAAGGGCACGCATTTCCTACTATATTGAAAGTTCTACCAATGGGGCGCCACATCAAACCAACTTGGGTTAACACTTTCCAAGTCGGTTTCCATTCTATTCCAATTTTCCAGGCATTCATCTCATTCACATGGTCCATAAGGCAAGAATCATGACCACTAGAAAACATACATTCATTGCAATTCTAACATTTCAAATTAAAATTCACAGTAGGCTTAGAACGCTGCACAACCGCAAAACCTTTATGTTTAGCTACATGATTCTTTTTATTCAAAACATAAATAACATTCCTAGGGTGGGATTCTACTTTCTACTTCACTTGACTCCTAGATGGGGGCTAGATCCTATCATTCTTCTTGTTTCTTTTAAGTTTAGATCTTTGAGCCTTAGTAGTGGTGCTTAGTCTTGTATAAGGAAACACGGGAATATTAGAAGCTGGTTTTGATTTTGCCTTATCTTTAGTGACCAATGTTTGAGATGGTTTAGTCCTAGGGCCCTTGTTAAGTGGTGTGACGACGATGAGGTTCCTTTTGATTGCACTAGAGGCCGATGATGAGATAGTGGCGGCGTTATCCTCAACGTTCTTACCTTTTAGGGTACAAAGTGTTTCCTTTAACTCAGCTATAGCCAAATGTTTATCACAAATTTGTTCCCTCAAATCAGAAATTTCCACGGACTTTCGATTCAATCGTTCAATCAATGATTGATTCTGTGCAGTGGTATTAGCACATGCGGGCTTTACTGAATCGAAGAGTTGTGTATTTTTCTGTTTTAAGTTATAAACTTTGGATAAAATCTTGGAAACTCGATTATCTAGATCAAGTTTAATATTCTCAGCGGCCTCAAGTACGTTCTCACAGTTAATTTCCTTAGATTTCTCTATGTCTATCCGCAATGATTTACTAACCTTGTCACTTGGCTGACGCTGTTTTGATTGTAAATTCAATCGAAATTCATTTGAAAATTTGAATCATCTATATTAACACCTTCGAAAGACGTTTCAAAAAGCTCATGAAGAAATTGTTGTGTACATTCAAGCGAAATACAATGTTTTTGAATCTCATCAAAACGCTTTGAAAGCGAAGAATAAGAATCTTGAAGCTTTAAAAATTCAGCGTCAGATTTGTGACAAGTACTATCTACCACATTATCCACAGATTCAACATTTTGCACAATAGAATCATTATCAACACTTTTATTCACACAGACGGGAACAATATCATGAGACATCACTTGCTTCAGAAGTTGATCATTTTGGCGTGAAATTCGTTCTATTTCAAGTAAACTGTTTTCATAAGCATCATCCATTTCATTGAAAACACGTCTAACTTCTTCTATTTCCAAAAGAAAATCTTGATCAATATTGCTAAGATAAGCTTTAATTTTGTTTACAAATGGTATAATTTTGTCTCGAAACGCAACTCTAGAGTGCTCAAAATTCCATTCACCTTCCGTTATGGCCGAAGCCGTCATACGTTCTGTAATGACCTTGTCAAAATCGGCAAAGTGTTGGTGCACCGCATTTAAGCTATCTGACAACTTACTTACCGGTGGAATTAACTTAGTTAAATCCTTTTTGACAAGTGTAGGAGACGTACTAGGAAGGTTTTCTGTTGACAAACTTTGGGGCACAAAAGCTGATAATTGAGCTAATTCCTTTTGTAAGCGAATATGGGTCTTTTTATTAAATTGATCTTTATTATGCTTATCATAATCAAGCTTATGGAATTTTGAAAGCATTTTAGATCGAGTTTCTTTCGCAAGTGACATTGTCTCCTCAGTACTACGAACATAAGGTGCTTCTTTCGATTTGCCAATTAGGGTCACATCATAAAGACAAGGAATATATTCCTGAGCTTGTTTTGCATAACCAAGATTAGGTAGTAAATCTTGAAGACGCTTAAGTTCGAGTTCTTTAAATGATTTAGTAAAAAGATGAACCTTTTCTGTGGAAGCATATTGTTTTAAAAGCTGTTGTTCCTTGAATTAAAGAAGTTTGGTAGCATTAATTTTTGATTCAAACTTTTTAGACTCGAGTGTTTTGAAATCCGTTTTAAGTTTCTGAAAATCATTTACAACCGACTCTTTTTCTTTTAATTCATTGGAGAGATTAGCTTTTAATGATTCTATTTCTTTTAAGTGTTCAATCTTTTCAAAACGAAATTGGTCAAATTCAGAATAAGTTGTTTTTTCTTCTTGAGGGACCATTTCAAAAGTTTTGACCTTTTCCTTATACAACACAAGCTCAGCGGTTAGGTTGGCATTCATATCTACAGTTTGTCAAACAGCCACATTCATGTTATCAATAATATGTTTAGGCACCATTACCAAATCACGTTGATCATAAGATTCCATACCCGTCGTAGCATTTGGTTGAGGTTCTCTCAAATGTGTTGGATTGTATACCACATCATTTGAGTTACTAGTTCCCGAATGCTGTTCGAGGTTGTCATTTTCATGCTCAACATGATATGGATTATCATGAACATTATTAGATGTGGTTGGTACCTCACTGACGACATCAGAACCGTAGTGAGAGAGATAAGCAATGAGAGAATCTTGGGCCGAGTGAATGTCATCACAATCCGAATCATATGCGTCAAGATCATCTGCTTGATATGCTGCATTAGAAGTAGAGACGACTGCAATGCCTTCATTATCTGCTGCCCCTAGGTCTGCAAGAAATGCTAATTCCTCTGAATCCAAGATCTTGCCTTTAGATTAAGCATCGACCAAATAAATCTTCTCACGAGACCACGTTGCATCCCTCTCCTTTTCGGCTGAGTGCATTCCCTAGCCATATGACATTGTCCTCGGCAATTGTAGCAAGTCACAACCTTTTGAGGACCAATAGCGCTTCCATTACCACTAGCTTGAGAATTCACATCTTGAGCGTTCACGGTCCTTGAAGTAGGTCCATATGAATTTTGCCTTCCCTGAATGGATTGCACCGTCACTTGACCATCTTGAATAGTGGCTTGTTGTCTAGGATTTGAAGAAGTGCGGAGCTGATTGTTTGTTGGTGGAAAACCTCTAGTTGCAACAAGTTTTGACAAGTAAGCAGTGAGATGGTTTAAGACATCAGTAGGTGTATCATTTGGAGTAAAGACTGGTGCTTCAATTGGTGGAAGTTCATTGGTGTAGAAGGCTTGTGCTTGTGATGCTTCAATTGGAAAATATCCATGCTGAGGAGTATAGCCCATTGGAGAAGTGATAGCTAGTGATGGTGATGCCTGATGTGTTGGTTACTGTTGAAAAGACTGTTGATAAACACTTTGTTGAAATGCTTGCTGTGGCATCATTAGTGGTTGATAAGATGGTTGTTGTGGTTGCTGATATGTATGATGTGGTGGATGCTACAAGGATGATGGTTGTTGATAAGTGTAAGTTATGTTTTGTTGGGGAGTCATTTGTTGAGTAGCATACATGGCAAGTGGATCATGAACTTGAGGTGTAGACAACCAAGCCTCGATCACGTGGCATTCGTGTTGTTGAAGAAAAGATTGAAGTTGATCCATGTTAGTTTGATGCAAATCCTTAGCTAATTTAACAGCCGTCACGTACTTGCTCTATTAAGAAGGGAGAGTGTTCAAATACTTGGTGTTTAATTGAAACTTAGGAATTGCTAGGCCATAGATGTTAAGCTCATTCATCAAAAGAGTGAATCTCAAATAGTAATCATTGAGAGTCTCCCCGGGGACATAGGCAAACTTATCAAACGTATCATATAGCTTACACTCTCGTTCTTGATTAGTTAACGAGGTGCCTTGCACTAGAACACGAATTATATCCCGTAACTCTTTGGCAACTTTATGTTTGCTTACGAGTTTGTAGACATCTGGAGGAAGGGCTTGGAGAATGATGTTTGTAGCTTGTTTATCTCACTTGTCTTGAATCTTAGCATCTCTAGTTAATTCACCCGTTGTGCGATGACGAGTAACAGTACCCTCCGTCACAGTACCATATACCACTTGTCCATTGAGCACCGTTGCCCAAATGAGATATCTGTTTTCTTTGTTCAACATATAAAGTTCCATTCGGGAAGCCCAATCCTCGTACATGGACTGCACCAACATTAGTGGACGATTCTCCGTACCCGAAAGGATGGACTTATCCGTAAGAGATGTGTACTCCATTTCGGTAAGATAAGATTTACAAACGTTGATCAAACAATGAGAGAAAGTAAATGTGTTTGTTGTTGTGTGTAGAAGCCGAGAAATAATGTTTAAATCCCCTAAAGTCTGTTCTCGATGAAGCAAAAAACACGTTTTTGAAAAATCTTGAAATACTTGTCACTCTATCGGAATACCTATCGGAATATCAAATTGCAAACCTACCGGAATAACTTATAGGTGTGAAAACACCCATCCTTTTACCACTTAATTATAACAATAACCAAGCTAAAACGTGTATTTTATGTCGTAAATGTCGGAATTATGCGTGGTTTGTGTTTTTGTTGTGATTTAGGATCAAAAAGTGAAAAAGGGAGAAAACACGGTCTTTCACGGGCTTTTATCGAAGAAAGACAAAAGACGAAGTCAAAAGATCAAGAGTGCAAAAAGAACGGAAGTCCAAGGCTTATTATGAAGATTTATCGAGGAAAAATTCTAAAGACGGAAGTTTAATGATATCGAAGAACTCAAGTCAAATAAATGAAGAAAATTAAAAGACGAGATAAATTTATATCGACAAATCCCAAGACGACGTCGAGAAAAACAAATAATTTAAATCGAGTCGAGACGAGAAGAAAGAAAGATGAAAGCTCCAACACATTTTCCTCCTCCTATATAAACCCTCCTAATATGTCATTAGGAGGTGTTAGTCAATTTAGGAGTAGATAGATTAGGAGTAGATTAGAGTAGGAGTAGGTGTAATCTAAATTTCCATGCTTTTCCATTAATCTTGTAATTTGAATCTTTAATCATCTTAATTTCAAGCTTTTTCAATTAATCGTTCTCATTCTACCTTTCTTTATTTTTAATCTTTTCTAATTTTGATAATCATGTAGTTTGTTAATCATGTTCTTTGATTGATTGATGTTTGTGTTTGATTGTGCTTATTGATCTTAATTGTGTTGATTTTCTTATTTTTAATTAAGTGCTTATTAGTTTATTTTTATAAAACGTTGTTTTAAATATTTTTATTATTTAGTGTTATTAAAAGTTTTTAAATTTTGGTCTATTAGCTTTTTCTTAAATTTGATTTGGTTAAGTTTTTAGATAAGTGCTTATTTGGTTTTAGCTTAATTTTTAGATTTTGCTTATTTTTGATTTTAGTTCGGAATGTTTTAAACCCCTATTACCCGAACTATATATAGATTCCAGTTTATTCCGAACTACTTACAATTTTTATTTTTCCCGAATTAAGTATAGATTCAGTTTCACGAATTACGTTGGGATTCGTATTCCGAGTTACGTCCAAGACAAACATTCCGAACTAGGTCCTTTATTGTGTTTTCCGAACTAGAATCAGTATACATCCCGAACTATGTCAAAAAAATGCATTCCGAACTATTTTCCAAACCTAACATTCCGAACTAACTACATGATGTATTCCGAATTACTATTGTGATTTGTCCTACGTGCTTGCCTGCTTTCTACCTTTTCCCGCCAAAATGAGCTAGTAGCCTGGGTGCTTCTAGCTACTAGCTTGCCTGCTTACTTATTTATTAATATTGTTCCGTAATCGTTTAGTTTGATCTGAAAGTTGTTTCTATTTTAATTCTGAAAGTCACGTATTTTTAGTTGAATTTTTTGTCAATTTTTAGTATTAGTATTTTTTCTAAAAGTTTAAGTTTTATCTTTTATTTAGTACCCGCTTTAGCTTTTACCTCGTTTAGTTTTAAAGTACCCTCTTAGTTTTATTTTCTCCTTTTTCATTAAGTTAATTTTATTTTTAAGTCGAAAGTTAATTTATTTGTTTAGTTTTATTTTAATTAATTGTTTCGTTTCCATATTTGTTTTTAATATCGTTTATTTATTATTCGTCATTCGTTTTAATTTTTAGTTTATTCCTTTTATATTTTGTTATTTCCTTTTAAAGCTTTGTTTTTATCTTTAATTAGTTTTAGACAACGACACCTTTTCTTTTATTCACCAAAGACGACTGAGTCGCACTTTTAACCGGAGATCAATTTGATTAGACACCGAGAAACACGAACTTTTTAACTAGCAAAATCATTGTATCAAATGGCGCCGCTGTCGGCTCTTTTCGTGAAGATTAACGATTTTTTGTGAGAGACGCGTTGGATTTGGGATCCGTTCACCTTTGAACGTTATTTTTCTTGCCAAAATTTTTCAGAAATCCTAAAAAATAAAAAATTTCAAAAATCCCAAAAACAATTAAAAAATCATAAAAAGCATTTCTTTTTCGAAAGTTTTGCACCAAAAATATTCTTCTTGCTTATCTATTGTTCTTAATGAATTCGTATGTTGCTTGTGCTGCAGGGTGTGGAAGACCATTGTATGGCTTTCAAACATGTAAATGGTGTACATGTGAGCGGTGTGGAAATGATATCGACAATACACAATTTGGATTTTGTCCCTCGTGCAATTCGATTAACTCATCCTTTGCTTCTAATGCACTTACTCCACCCTCATGCATATATTGTGGAAGCGATTCTCATTGGCATGTTTCGTGTCCGATTCGATACCGTCTCATGACGAGCAATAACCGGCTTACAATTATGACAATGGTAATAGCTATCCACATGACGCACCCGGTTTTTTGCAAGACCCGTATTGCAACAATTGTGGGGGCCCTCACGATACCTTTTCTTGTCAGCCGATGAATTATTATGAGCTCAATCCGTGTTCTAATTCTTTTCAACCGATGATTATTGATGGACCACATCCGTGCTATAATTCCGGTTTTCATAATTTTGAGCCCCCACAATACACCCTCGATCATCAACCTTCTTTGAATCCGAATGACGAAACACACGCCCTTATTTTGCAACTTCAAGAAGCCGTGGTTCAACTAAAAGAAGCATGAGAGGAGGAAAAGCGACAACAACAAAAGAAAGTATCTAATCTTAGTGATTATACTCCTCCTCTTGTGCGTCCATTCTACTATTATGATGATGACGAGGATGATATCTATGATCTCAACCCATCTTCTGAGATTACTACTCCTACTCTTGATATCCCTAATGCGTCTAAGGATAGTGATACATCGAGTGAGATTAATGATTTTGGTCTTGATGAATTCTTTGATGAGGTTTGTGATGCACCGAATTTTGTGGAGCCAACGGACGAGGTCGATCTTATTGATGATTTTTCTCCATGCTATGAGAATTTCACTTTTGAAATTTCTCCTTCTCCCCCGGGCGATGAAGGCGATCTTGATTTATTCTCTCGACATACGAGAATTTCACCACTGAACTTGGTCTTGTAGATGAGGTGGAAGACGTTATTCTTCGCGACAAATTACTGAAAGTTCATCTTCTTATTGCTAAAATTGAAGCGTTGAATTATGCTCCTATTTCTGAGTCTTTACCTCCGTCTATTACTTCAGTTGAGAATAATGATACGGCTATGGAGGAAATCGACATTCTCTCAATACCTCCGGGTATTGATGATTTGCTGCATGAAGATATTGTCCCAAGTCCCCCTCCCGAGCACCTTTTATCCCAACCTTTAGAAACCATTACCGAGGATGAGTGATTTGACCCGGGGGTGACATTGACTATTCCATGATTGACACCTTTATGGCTTTGCCGCTCAGTGATAATCATATGTCTTTTGGGGCTGACATTTTGATTCCTTTACCCACCCCACCTCCCGTGGATCATGATCTCACATACTTTTCGTATGTTGAAAGGACTTTTCTACCCTTCAAGACTTATCCTCCGGCCTCTCCTTTATTAATGTCCTCCGGGAACGAGGACAAGGTCTTTGATCCCGGTATTACATTCGAGGCTTCCCCATGGACCATTTAATTCGGGGACGAGTCAGGCTCGCGAATCGGTTAACAAAAACAAGCGCTTTTTGGGAGGCAACCCGATTATCTATCTATCTTTATTTGTTTTTATAATAAGTGTAGGGGAGACCCTAGTATGTGTTTGTTGTCTTCTTTCTTATCATGTGCAGGGATTCAAGCTTTCAAAGATACATTCTTGATGACTTTTGACGACACGTGATTCCGTGTACCCGTCTTCCCGGTTCTATCCTAAACTCTTTTGATTCACTATTTTATATTTTTCAGTATTAAAATAGGAATCACTTTAGCTGTCTCTTCCTTAGCAAGATTTAACCAACGTGCACAATGTACTAAGTGTGGGGGAGGTTACTTCCATATGCTTAAACATTGAGGACAATGTTTATATTAAGTGTAGGGGGGACTTCTATCGAAGTTAAGTGGCCTTTTCCTTGTATTTGTCATCATTTTAACCGGAAAATTGATTTTTCGACATTTTTCAAAATTTTTGATCTATTTTAGCCTAGTTGTTTTTACCTTTGTTATAGTTATTTTCTTTCTTTGCTAAAATAAATTTTTAATAAAATGGTTTTAATTTTTAAACGTTGTGAATCTTTTGACTCAACCCGAGTTTACTTATCCAAGTTTACTCTAGCTAGTATCCTTAATGTGTTTAAGTCAAGTTTTGCTAGGCTTTTATATAGGGAACTTTACAACGCGAAAGTCTTAACTCTTACGGGTTAAGAACAAGAAATTTTCGCAAGTTCCTATATTGATCCTAGAAAGTCGTTTATCAAGGGAACTTTAATATGCGAATTCTAAACTTGAAAAAGTCTAAGAAGTTGCAAGATCCTATAGATGACTTGAAAACCCAAAAATTTTATTTAATAGGCTAAGCATCCACGAGTCTCATTCCTTGAGATTTTAAATTGTGGAGAACGAGAAATGATAGAGGTAATTATAAGTTTGGTATTCTTTCATGAATTTATGTGAGTTGATTATGAGCTTTTTCTCCCATCGCTTGTTAATAATTTAATTGCAATAAATAAGGTCGTACGATTTGAAAAGTTACTTAGCTTCTAGCACAAGATCGTTTACAAGTTGCTCGATATTAATTAGAGTTCATAGCCAAGACATAACTTATTGAAGCGGGATGCGAAGATTGGCGAGTCCGAAAAGGCCCTAACAAGGCATGAGGGCTACGTTTTGTTGCTAAAGATTCCAAGTGATGTGAAGAATCATTTATCAAAAATCAATATGAAGGATCGAGACACACGACGAAAAGCAAATACTCCCCAAAAGATCATGGAGAAGTCTATCCGAAAAGACCCTAACAAGGTATGAGGATAAATAGATCCAAGTCCTAAAAGGAGGCGGATCGTTGTATATCAAAATCCCAAATAAAGATTGGAGAAAAATGAGAAGTCGTGGTGCAAATATGAAGAATCTCTCAAAAAGTTCAAGTGAAGAAATTCCTATTATGAAGAGAAGACCATTATTTTATGAACGTCTCTCAAGATTTGAAGTATGAAGTCAATGCCAAATATCGATATGAGAAAGGTCTCAAATCGTGAAGCGAGTTATGCCAAGATATGAACTTTATAAAGTCCCGAGAAGCAGTTTTAAAAGATTTTGTCCTTTAGCTAACTATTGATTAAGTGGTCCTACTTTATTTTCAGCCTAATAACTATCGAAATAAGTCAATAATGCATCCTCGTGATCAACCAAGACAATCATAAAATATAAGAGATACACCTAGGAATAAGGGAGTCTAAGTGAATAATTGGGCCACATGAATTTGTGTTAGTTTGCTAACTTATAATAACAATGTTTTCCTTTTTAAGCTTGGTATGGGGAACGTGAAACTTGAGGATGATAACCATTCATGACATTTCTAAGACCCTAATGTAAGTCTTTAATCTCTTTAGTTGTTTTTCTTCCTTTAAATTATGTCTTATGTTTAATAAAGGTCAAGGTGGGTTAATTATGATGGAAAATATAAATCTTGCTTTGTAACTAATGCATTGCATGAGGGCATTGCAATGGTCAAGTGTAGGGGATTTGATAGGTGTGAAAACACCCATCCTTTTACCACTTAATTATAAAAATAACCAAGCTAAAACGTGTATTTTATGTCTTAAATGTCGGAATTATGCGTGGTTTGTGTTTTTGTTGTGATTTAGGATCAAAAAGTGAAAAGGGGAGAAAACACGGTCTTTCACGGGCTTTTATCGAAGAAAAAGACAAAAGACGAAGTCAAAAGATCAAGAGTGCAAAAAGAACGGAAGTCCAAGGCCTATTCTGAAGATTTATCGAGGAAAAAGTATAAAGACGGAAGTTTAATGAAGTCGAAGAACTCAAGTCTAATAAATGAAGAAAATTATAAGACGAGTTAAATTTATATCGACAAATCCCAAGACGGTGTCGAGAAAAACAAAGAATTTAAATCGAGTCGAGACGAGAAGAAAGAAAGAAGAAAGCTCTAACACATTTTCCTCCTCCTATATAAACCCTCCTAATATGTCATTAGGAGGTGTTAGTCAATTTAGGAGTAGATAGATTAGGAGTAGATTAGAGTAGGAGTAGGTGTAATCTAAATTTCCATGCTTTTTCATTAATCTTATAATTTGAATCTTTAATCATCTTAATTTCAATCTTTTTCAATTAATCGTTCTCATTCTACCTTTCTTTATTTTTAATCTTGTCTAATTTTGATAATCATGTAGTTTGTTAATCATGTTCTTTGATTGATTGATGTTTGTGTTTGATTGTGCTTATTGATCTTTTAGTGTTTGATTTTTATAGCTTATAGTGTTTGAGTGCTTATTGTGTTGATTTTCTTATTTTTAATTAAGTGCTTATTAGTTTATTTTTATAAAAAGTTGTTTTTAAATATTTTGTTATTTAGTGTTTTTAAAAGTTTTTAAATTTTGGTCTATTAGCTTTTTCTTAAATTTGATTTGGTTAAGTTTTTAGATAAGTGCTTATTTGGTTTTAGCTTAATTTTTAGATTTTGCTTATTTTTGTTTTTAGTTCGGAATGTTTTAAACCCTTATTACCCGAACTATATCTAGATTCCAGTTTATTCCGAACTACTTGCAATTTTTATTTTTCCCCGAATTAAGTATAGATTCAGTTTCCCGAATTACGTTGGGATTCGTATTCCGAGTTACGTCCAAGACAAATATTCCGGACTAGGTCCTTTATTGTGTTTTCCGAACTAGAACCAGTATACATCCCAAACTATGTCAAAAAAATGCATTCCGAACTATTTTCCAAACCTAACATTTCGAACTAACTACATGATGTATTCCGAACTACTATTGTAATTTGTCCTACGTGCTTGCTTGCTTTCTACCTTTTCCCGCCAAAATGAGCTAGTAGCATGGGTGCTTCCAGCTACTAGCTTGCCTGCTTACTTATTTATTAATATTGTTCCGTAATCGTTTAGTTTTATCTGAAAGTTGTTCCGATTTTAATTCTTAAATTCACGTATTTTTAGTTGAATTTTTTGTCAATTTTTAGTATTAGTAATTTTTCGAAAAGTTTAAGTTTTATCTTTTATTTAGTGCCTGCTTTAGCTTTTACCTCGTTTAGTTTTAAAGTACCCCCTTAGTTTTATTTTCTCCTTTTTCATTAAGTTAATTTTATTTTTAAGTCAAAAGTTAATTTCTTCGTTTAGTTTTATTTAAATTAATTGTTTCGTTTTCATATTTGTTTTTAATATCGTTTCTTTATTATTTGTCATTCGATTTAATTTTTAGTTTATTCCTTTTATATTTTGTCATTTCCTTTTAAAGCTTTATTTTTATCTTTAGTTAGTTTTAGACAACGACACCTTTTTTTTATTCACCAAAGACGACTGAGTCGCACTTTTAACCGGAGATCAATTCGATTAGACACCGAGAAACACGAACTTTTTAACTAGCAAAATCATTGTATCAATAACCTATCGGAATACCTATCGGAATAACCTGTCGGAATAACCTATCGGAATACCCTGTCGGAATAACCTATCGGAATAACTTGTCGGAATAACCTGTCGGAATACCCAGTCAGAATACCCTGTCGGAATACCCTGTCGGAGTAACCTATCGGAATGACCTTTCAGAATTACCTGTCGGAATACCCTGTCGGAATACCCTGTCGGAATAACCTATCGAAATGACCTGTCGGAATAACCTATTGGAATACCCTGTCGTAATAAACTATCGGAATAACTAATCACAATACCTATCGGAATATGTATCAGAATATAGAAACCCTTTTCCGATGGAATTCTGTCGGAATAGTACCACAGTGATCAAATTCCCACTCTTCTCGGACAAAACCCAACCAATTCGAGATTTAAGCCAAAAAATGATCAAAACACCCAAAAAATTTGTGGTTTTAGCCAAAGTAAATATACCAAATCTCTACCACAACTATGTAGAAGATTTGTATCAATAAAAAACCATAAAAAACACACATAAAATTGGTTCGAATGATTTAGATCAAAATAGGCACGAAAATCAAGAATACAAACACATAAACAATACAATCATCCCATGTCTCTTGATACCATTTGTAAGATATTGTAAATCTATGCTTAATCTATAGAGAGAAAGAAATAGAAAGATGGAGAGAACACACACACACTTAGAGAGAGAAAGTTTAGAAAACACACTTTACTATGTGTAAATAAAAGTGAACGACCACCCTCTCCAACTAAGGAGAGGGTTTATATACCCAAGCCCATGAAATGGGCTTGGGCTTACAATGAGCCGCCAACCACACACGATTTGTGGGCTTGGCTTGGCCTTGTTTGAATAATAAAGTAAAACTAAACTACGAGCTCTTACTTAGACTATTGTTGGAGTGACCGATCATTTCTAATACGTAAAACGTATTTCCAACACAACACATTGTGAAACGTTATATAACGGTAATATTACCGTTTATGTTTTTAAAAATTTCTATACAATTTAATTTTATGAATACCCTTTTCTTCTTTCATTAATCTTCACACATTCAAAACAATCTAAAAAATTACATCCCAAAAACATGAGTGATTCATCTTACTTGGGTGGGTTTTTGCGACCTTAATGATATGGATAATTTTAATATCTTTATGCACATCCGCAATTCTGAACAAGAGGTCGGAAGTTCACACTCACGTAAGTTCATTGATCGAGATCGTCTTGGGCTGAAGAACATTTACGTGCCGATTATTTTGGTGTTGACCCAAGATACCCGGAATATTACTTCAGACGTCGATACCGCATGAGTCGAGAACTATTTCTGAAAATAGTCAAAGCTATTAAAACCAAAATTGCCACTACTTCTCCGCATCTACCTGCACATTTTGATTTTTGTAGAGAACGTGCTGATGCTAAGGTTCTGCATAATTTTAGCGTTCTCATGAAATGCACATCCGTCATACGCCAATCGGCATATGGCACATCACCTGATACATTAGATGAGTATTTACAAATAGGATAGCATTGTACCCGAGATTATTTAGATTTTTTTACTATTTGTGTTGTTGAATTGTTTATGCCCAATTTTTAAGAAGTCCAACTTTTACCGACATTCAAAAGTTATACACAAAGCACAACGCGTATCATGGGATCCTGGGTATGCTTGGAAGCATTGATTATATGCACTGGGAATGGAAAAATTGTCCGAAAGAATGGAACGGACAATTTCATGGAG
Source organism: Glebionis coronaria (assembly GCA_025667525.1). NCBI lineage: Eukaryota > Viridiplantae > Streptophyta > Magnoliopsida > Asterales > Asteraceae > Glebionis > Glebionis coronaria. The sequence continues at coordinate 235,887,621 of CM046881.1, forward strand.
GTGAAAAAAATATCCAACTATAATGCTTGAAGTCGTTGCCTCACAAGATTTATGGATTTGGCATGCATTTTTTGGGGTAGCGGGTGTAAATAATGATCTAATGGTTTTGAATAATTCTCCCTTGTTTGACGAACTACTTAAAGGCAACGGCCCAATGGTTTCATTTCAAGTAAATGGAGTTACATTCGAACAAGGATATTACCTAGCTGACGGTATTTACCCACAATGGTCATCCTTTGTGAAGTCTTTTGCTGTTGCAAATTCGGAAAACAAAATGATGTATTTAAACGTAGGCAAGAAAGTGCTCGAAAAGACATCGAAAGAGCATTTGGCATGCTCTAAGGCTGATGGCATATTATCGCTCAACCAGCTCGTGCTTATACTGGGATCAAGTTACAACGTGTCATGTAGACGTGTATTATCGGAGGAGTCGGAAATTTCAATTTGTCCACGTAATAATTTACTACGAACATGGGAAGAGCGATGTGAAACCGATCGGAAACTAGATAAAGAACTTCGTGATAAACGAACGCACGCAAACTTCAACAAAATATGATTAAACATACATGGTAACAACATCTACTACAAGCGACACAACATCATTGAACATTATGTATTTTTTTGTTTAATGTTTTTTTCTAATTTCGTACATTTTTTTGTTGTAATTGTATTTTTTTTGTAATTTTAATTTTCATGAATTGAATTAAGTTTATTATAAAGTGATGGAAAAAAATTAAATAATGGTGGTGGATCCTAAATGAAAAGGGAGGGTTAGTTGTGATAACATGAGTTTTTTGGAAGTGGATGTGTTAAATGATCTGGCACCGCGTGGGGCCCAAATGAAGAGGCATTTTCATGTCACCACACCGACAACTCTTATAAGCAATGTTTTGAAACCCGGTTTCTAAATCGACCCTGTCTAGTCACCGGTCCGGTCAACCCAGATCGACCCGGTTAACCCGGTTTTCTTAATAAAATATTTTTTTTTTCATATTTTTAGTAATTAATAAAAATTGTAAATGAAAACCATAATAACTTCCATATATTGAAGATATAAGTTGTTTACCAAAGAATATAATATGTAAAAATTAAATTTCGTCGCAAATACGTAAAATTTACATATATTTTTAAAAAACCTCGAAAAAATCGAAACCCGACCGTGTCTCAAGAATCGGGTTGACTCGGGTCACCCTAAACCCGTCAGGTCTAGCCGGGTTCGAAAATGTGAAACTGGGTCAATATAACCCGGTTTTCGATCGAACCCGGGTCAACTGATCAACCCGGGTCTAAAAACATTGCTTATAAGTCTAGTGATGTTTTATTATTAACAATTTTATTAAAATATGTGATTATTGAAAGGTGGTGATTATATGGTTTAAATGTGTTGTTACATATTTGTAGAAACTAGAAGGGGGGAGAGGGGGTTGAATAGTTTCTTAAGTTAAATTGATCAAAGATCGGTTTTCAAAAATTCTTTTCAAAAACTAGACTTAAGTGATTTATGTGAAATCATTCTATGCACAATATGAAAAATTGATAGTGGTCCTAAAGTAATAATCACAAGTACATGAAATAAAGAATAATGAATGGAAAGAGATAGGGAAAGGAAAGATCAAACCGAACACCAAGGATTTATAGTTGTTCGACAACAAATCTCACTTTTCGCTCCTACTCCACTCCTCAAGTACTCCTTACTCGAGAGTTCACTAATTAACAAGCTCCTTGAGGTGGAGAAACCGTACACGTCGCTTAACCAATTTCTGACTCTAAGCTAAATGTCGAGACCTAATCTTAGCTAGGACCAATCTAAACCAAAATAGTTTGAGGACTAAGAATTAACCACAATACATACACAACTTCAAAATATACACAACAATTTGGAACTTCACAATGACACAAGAATGAAATTGAGTTTTGATCTTCAATGGATCTTGAGTTAGACACAAAACTTCAAGGATGAAAGTGTTCTTCTCTTTGCACTTGAGAGGATGACAGGGGAGGAGAAATATTCACCTTTAAACAAGTATAATCAACCAAATAACCAAGGATTTGTGTGATTAATGAAGGTGGATTAAATCTAAAAATATGTGTGCAAAAGAGGGAATCGGAGATCTGGAGATGGTTCATTATTTATAGGACAAGATCCCAACGGTCATATATGGGTGTGTTTCATTAAATAGGCCCACGGTTCCATATCTATATGGAACTGCAACCCCCTATTTTGAGCCGCGCCAGTAGACTCTGCTCTTTTTTGTCTTTTAGTGGTGAAATCCCATTCGGTGCAGTTTTTATCCAAAAAGGATATTCCTAAACCATTGGAATATGCCAAATTTAAATTTCTATTTTCTATTTTCTATTTTAATAAAACATTAAAAATAAAGTTTATTAAAAACATTTGTCACTTTTAAAATAAAAGTGAGTTTTAAGAAAATATAAATCCTTGATCACTTAGTTAGGTCAAGAACTGTTTTATTCATACCTTAAGTGATAATGGATTAAATGAAAATTGAACTCAAGAATTCGATTTCGTTGTTTTCGTAAATGCTTGTTTTTATATATTGTCGTAATCAAAATAAAGTGAGACCGAAAAATGCAAGAAACATTTTTAGGTATCATTGCATTTACAATCTCCCCCTTTTTGATTCCGACAATGCATAAACATAATCAAGTATCGAAACAAGATTTTCGAAGGCGAGTTTATTTCATTTCTCCCCCTTTGTCAAAGCAAAAGTTAGTAAAAGTCTTTGAAGAAGAGAATAAACCGATGATGAGATGGCATTTATACATGATCTCATCGTTCTTTTCGGGCTTTAAATGCATAAAAATGTCATAAAATACCATATATATGCTTGTGTTTGTTTACTTGTGTATTTTAGGTATGGATATCGTGAAAAAGACAAAAGATCACAAGTTACAAGGAAAAACGGACACGAGAAACAAAGCCGTACAAAGAACCGAGCCCTAATCATGGAAAATTCAACAAATACCCTTGAAGACTTGAAGACAAACAAGATTGATCCTCAATTATTGAAGAAATGACACTTAAAACCCTTGTATATTAATAATTACAAGTTTGGTCCCTTAAGTTTGTCAAAATTACACAAAAGGTCCCTCATCTTTGAAGAAATGTCCAAGATCAGTCCTTCAAAAATGCAAAAGTTCCAAAAATAACCCTTGATACACCTTTTGGAAAGTTTTGTGCAAAAAATGTCAAGTTGTGAAAGTTGTTACAAGTATACTTGGGCGCTGATGGACTTTTAAACACAAGTGACAAAAGAAAGGAAAAAGAAGGGCTAAAGTTGTGCATTTGAAACATTTGAAACAAAAACACGCGCTAAACACATCCACTCCCCCAATTTCGGATCAAATGAGTTACTATTCACCTTCATCCACCCAGTTTTTACTCCACTTAAACCAAAGGGTAAATCAAAATTACCCACACCCACGTGTGATTCACACATGCAGAATCACATCCCACACATAAAACCCTCACTCCCACTACTCCCTGGACCCCACACTCAACCTCCTTAACCAATGAAAACACAACTTGTCCTCCAAGTAAAATGACGTGGCCAAATCAACAGCCTAGACTATTTGCTTCATATCAAAGCTGAAATGAACGTCCAAGATAATTTTTGAACAGCTCATTCCATCAAAACGTCTAGAAGGACTTAGGGCATTTAGGGAATTTCACTTCTAGGGTTTGTCAATAGTGCTAGCCTTGGCATTTGCCTATATAAAGACTCCTCAACCTGTGAGAGAGCTTTGTTCCAGTTTTAGGCTATTATCTTTGTAATTCCTTTTTAAGTTTAAATAAAATTTGAACTTCTGAAATTATGAAATCTCTTTTTGATTTAATTAAAATTTTGGTGTTTGAGTAGCTTAATTCTGAGTTCCATTTGATTGTTAAGGCCTACCTTAATCTTGTGGTTAAGGCACGTCTTGTTTCATAAGGTTTTTAAGGTTTGAATACCTTGAAATCCTAGGTTCTGTTCTGGCTTATTTTGTGTACTAACCCTTGACCATTTGCTATAAGCTCTTACAAGCTTGTTGACACCAAGCTCGTGAAGGGATTAGAGCCCTTGGTTGAGTTGTTTGCTGCTTGTGTTGAAGATATAAAGTCCTTGAGGTTCTACTTTGAACCATCAACCAAGGCAGTTTGCATCATCTTCATTGAAGTACCTTGGTCTTGTTCTAGTTGTTGAACAAGGTCCAAGGAGCATTGCTGGCCTTCCTAGGATGTTGTGGAAGGCAGGTATAATCCCTTGTTAAGATTCCACTCAAAATTTCATGTTTATGACTGATTTTGATTTGGTGCTTTGATTTTGAGTATTGGTGTTTGTGCTGGTGATTTTTGAGTTTGATTGTGTTAGTTGCTATTGTTTAAGTGTTTTTTATCATTAAAATCTGTAGGTTATTAGTTAAAATCACAAGTTTCTTTGTTAAGAGGTAGATTAAGGAGTGTTTGGGTCTACTGCTTGAATTGGGATTGTGGTTTGCTAAGTGCTTGTGTTGTGGTTGCAAGTGTTTGTATCTGTTTGTTAGGTGCATATGTTCATCTGTTTGCAGGTTTTGTGGGTTTGATCACATAGAGTCATTATTTGGCTTTAAAATCTTAAAAACTTGGTAAAATTGGCTAGGATTTTGAGGACACCTAGATCTAGGCTTAGGCTAGGGCTAACAAGTGCTAAATCATAGTTAATCACATCAGGGAAGAAGGATTTGAGGCTTGAAATTGGATCAAGTGTCAAGTAGTTCAGCAAAACGTGTCTGCATATTGTTCATTGTTCATCAGAAACATTTTGTGCTTTGATCTTGTTGATTTCTTTGATTCAGTGTTTGATTCTTGTTGCTTTGTGTTTGTTCTCAGTTTATATAGCTTGTGTATGCATCCTGTTAAGTTTGGTTGGCTTATTGTGGCTAAATCTGCTTATTAAGTGCTTAACTGCTTATTTCCATATCTGGTGCATATCTGGTGACTGTTTAGATTATTGTGGCTTATTGTGTGAACCAATTTGTGATTTTATTGTTGCTATTGACTCCTTGTGATTCACTGATCACAAGGGTGCCTTTGTTTCCAATTGAATCAAATTAGAACTCTCAAATAAGCTTGGTCAAATAGTCAAAGCAGTGGGAACTCCTTTCCCCTGCTGGTTGCCACTGCTAATGTAAAACTGGTATCAGCTTATCAATAAGCTATAATAGCTTATTCCAACCAGAAACAACTTTGTTTTTGTAATAGGTGCTCATATTTTGACCCATTTGTTCATACTGGAGCATTTGGGTGGTTGACTTTAGGGTTTGACTAGAAAACCAACTCCTTTGACTTTTACATAAGTTCATTTGTGCTTATTCTGGCTTATTGGTTGTGCTTATTGGATTTTTGTTGATTGATTTTGCTTATTGAGTCCATTTGAAAGCTTTTGCAAGTTGAATCAAGTCCTGGGGTGCCCTAAATCTCTAAAACGACTATTTTGTCTTTTAGTGAAATTTTTCTTTGCTTATTTCTGGCTTATTGAGTGAGCTTTTTCAAAATTTCTTTTTACAGATCTCATAAGCATCCCAAAAGAAGGTTGTGTGTCAAATTAGAGCTTATGGCATTAGCTTATGGCTTAATGGGCTGAAAAGCCCAATAAGAATAAGCTGAGTGTTAAATAAGCTGTGATAAGCTCATTTTCAGCTTTTGGGCCTTTAGATTTTTGTTCTTAGAATTGAATTTTAAGTCAGATAGGGCTTTTCCAAGTCAATTGGGCCAAGTTTGACTTTTTGGGCCCAAAAGCCCAATTTGGTTGACTGTTTTTGGTTTTGGCCCATTTGAGGGCCCAATAGGGGTATTATGGTAATTTCACTTTGATTTTCTGATTATTTAGGTTAAAATAAACTAGTTTGCAAGTTTTTAGAGTTTTTTTATAATTTTTGGATTTTTAATATTATTTTATTATTATTTTTGAAATTTCACATTTTCCAACTTTTTACATTTTTCTTAGGTTTAATACATTAAAATAGGAATTTAGCAACTTTTAGAATAATTTTATCTCTTTTAGATTAATTTTTATAATTATTTTAAGTTTTAATAGTTTTTAAATCATTTTAAATAGTTTTTATTAGTTTAAAAATTTCTAAAAATAGTTTTTAATCTTTTTAGGTCATTTTAGAGGTTTACCAATTAAAAAATCTTTATTTGGGCTTTTTGATAATTTATTTGATTTTTAGGACTTTAATTAGCATTTAAAAATTGAATATTTAATTATTTAAAAGGTTTGAAAAAGTTTTGATCATTGGTAAACTCTTAGTTTATTATTTTTGATTTTTGGTGAATTTTTGGTAATTTTTAGAATTTATTTTTATTTTTGTGGTTTTTAAGGTTCTACGTTTTAACTTTCTAGTAGTGTTTATTTTTATTTTTTTTCGTCTTCGTCATCTTCTTTTCTCATCCCCTTCTAAACCAAATATTAATCTCAAATCTTGTAGATCTTAGTCACACACATATACCTCCTTGGGAAACGAACTTTCATTTCATTAAGGGTCATTAGTGTTTACGTGTTCCTAAACGTACACTTAATACTTACCGCTTTTACGCCTTTTCCCTAAAAGGTCGTATTTTTCCTACAACCATTTTGGCGCCGCTGCCGGGGAGGTGTGTCGTGATTAATTTGCATTGTTGTTTTTAATATTAACCAAATAGTATTTGTATTAGTAGAACTCTACTAATACGTATTATCGGTTTTCTTGGTTTTTCTTGTACAAATATTATTACTATATTCTATTAAGTATCACAGTAAATTTGCAATATCTCCAAAAGTGTGAAAACACAACCTTAATTGGGATATCATCACTCAATTATTGTATTCAAATCTCAAACAAAAAGAAAAAGGCAAAAATAGATAAATACTTTCGTGAAGCTCGATTTTGAAAGATACAAACTATAAGGTGAGTATAAGGCGGGTATTATAAAATATACCCTAAGGAAAAAGGCTCTTAAGTGCTTCGCCCCGCCTCGTTTTCCCGCTTGCTTGTGAGTATTTTGAGATTGAAGGCTAATCGAGGGTTTTGCCGCCCAAAGTATTATTACGTATAATATATTTGCTTGGTTTCTTTGTGATTAAAACCTCTTGAACAATTTGGTCTTCACCAAAGTTCTAAAGTCATTCGAAGGCGTTCACTCCACGTGATCGTTTTCATTCCTTTGAGGCTTCTTTAATCAAGAGTTTGATTCGAGGAGAGATTTTGTAGATTGTTGTCTACGAAGATACACCAAAATCCAAAAAAATTAAATATCATCAAAAACACAAAAAAATTGAAAATTCACAAAACACCCAAAAAGAATCTTCTTTGCTCACCTCCCATTCTTCGTGAAATTTATGATCACTCGTAATCAAGCAAAACAAGCTCGTAAACGACTTCAAAAGCAAGCCAATCAAGAGACGTTGATTGTAGAAGAACCTCCAATTGTTGAACCTATTGTAGAACAAGAAGTCGTCATGGCTAATCGTACTATGATGGAGTTGCTACAAGCACCCACCGAGGGTTTTGGAGAGGCTATTATGATTCCCGCCATCCTTGCGGAGAATTTCGAGATTAAGACGGGTTTAATGTCAATGTTGCAAGCAAATAAGTTTAGAGGTCACGAGAAAGACAACCCGCATTACCATATTAGGAATTTTAACCGTCTCACCACCACTAGCAAGTTTAAGGATGTTCCACATGACGCCATTAAGATGATGTTGTTTCCATACTCGTTGGATGGACCCGAAAAAATTTGGCTCGAGAAAGAACCGCCAAATTCGATTTTGACATGGGCCGATCTCGTTTCTAAGTTTGTGAACAAGTTTTCCACCATCTAAAACAACACATTTGAAAAATGAGATTTCACGATTTGTGCAAAGAAATAATGAAAGTTTTTCAATGGCATGGGAACGATTTAAAGAAATGTTACATGAATGTCCACACCATGATTTTACGGAATTGCATCAAGTTGATACTTTTTATAATGGGCTTAATGATCATGAACGAGATTATTTGAATGCCGTCGCGGGTGGTAATTTTTTGTGCAAGACGACAAATGAGGCTTTACAAATCATTGAAAATAGATCTAAGGTTTATAGCCCTCGTAACACACCGAGTGTTGCCAATTTGGGTTCGTCATCATCGTCACAATCGTCTCGTAGCATTAATGCCTTACATGATGAAGCTAATGAGGAAAATCGGTTTTTTGATAGATTTGCTAATTTTATGTCCCATTGGAAGGCTCAAGAAGCTTCCAATTCCGCTTCGGTTAAAGCGGTTGCTAAGAGTTGTTTATCTTGTGGTGGAGCTCATGATCTTTCCGAGTGCATTACCGCGGATGGTAACACTTCGAGTGCTTATGTAGCAACGGGAACTTACAACAAAAACGGTCAAGGTTCCCGCCCAAATCAAGCTCCACCAAATCAAAATGTTAACAATTATCGAAACAACAACCAAGGTAATTACCAAGGCAATTCACGCAATTACAACAAAGGGAATTATCAAAATGGGAATGGACAAATTTCTAATCAAAATCAAAACCGTGATTTTCAAAACACTACACAAGGTTTTCAAAATGCTCACACTAAAAATTTGCAAGGAGAATTTTTGGATTATGCAAAAGTAAATGATGCTAAATTTGATAACATGCAACGTGAGATGATTAGCTTAAGATCCGAGTTGAAAAACGAGCTAAAAAATGAACTTGCTAATGAACTAAAAACTCATGCAAACAAAATGGAAGGAAATGTCCAACGTCTTCAACAAAACCAACAAAAGGTGGAATTAGGACAACATGAGACTAAGCAAGAGTTATTAAAAGCGGATGCTAGGCAATCAAAATTTGAGGACCGGATGGCTAAGATGTTCGAAGCAATCATGTGTAAACCCTCTTCCTCGGGTGGTCTTCCTAGTGATACCATTGCAAACCCGAAGGGAGAAATGAAGGTTATTACTACACGAAGTGGTAAAACTTTCAAGGAACCAATCTCTCGTCCAAGTACTTCTACGGAGAAGGAAATCGAGAAAGAACCCGAGGTGATGGTCGAAAAGGAGCACATTACAATCCCACGAAGTACCGCTCATACCACACCTACGGTTGAACCAATACCAATTGTGGAACCCGAGTTTCCAAGGCCATTGCCTAATGTCCAACCCACACCACCTTTACCCTACCCTTCGAGACGAAACAAAGAGAAATTGCAAGAACGTAACAAACAACAAATCGAGCTTTTTATAAAAATGTTTCAACAAGTGCATTTTGATGTGAGTTTAGCCGACGCGTTGTTATATATGCCTTGTTTCGCTTCCACTTTTAAAAGTATGATGAGCGATAAGGAAAAGCTTTCAAAGCTTGCTAATTGTTCTTCGGTTTATCTTAACCGCATACCGGAAAAAGTTGGTGATCCCGGAAAGTTTCTCATTCCTTGTGACATACAAGATATGAAAGAATGCCTCGCCTTGGCCGATCTTGGTGCGAGCATTAACTTGATGCCATTTTCCATTTGGAAATCGCTTTCGCTTCCGGCTCTCATTCCTTCGAACATGTCCATCGAGATGGCCGATCATTCTACGATTATGGCATGTGGAGTAGCCGAAGATGTTTTCGTGAAAGTGGGGAAGTTCTACTATCCCGTTGATTTTATAGTAGTTGGCATCCCCGCGGATCCTCAAGTTCCTCTAATTCTAGGTCGTTCATTTTTAGACACTTCGAGATCGCTTATCGATGTTCATGCAAGAACTATCACTTTGAGATTCAACGAAGAGGAACTTGTTATAAACGCTACTCAAAACTCGAAACCTTCTCATGTTTATGCAATCACTACCATCAATCACATAGACATCATTGATGTGGTTTGCGATGAGTTTTCACAAGAAGTGTTAGGTTTTTCCGATAGCTCGTCAAGTGGCAATCCCACTATTTTGGATCCGATTCTTGCTAATTCCACACCAAATCTTACTCCATTCCAAGGAGGCGATCTCACTTCAAATGAAATCGACAATGAAGATGAGGTGTTGATTAGTGATGATACTTCTATTCCACCATTTCTTTCGCCGATGGAAGTTATGAGTGTTGAACCAAAATCTTCAATCGAGGAACCACCTATCCTTGAATTGAAAGATCTTCCTTCTCACCTTGAATACGCATTCTTGGAAGGTGATGACAAGTTGCCGGTTATTATTGCAAAAGATCTTGCTAATGATGAAAAAACCGAGCTCTTAAGGGGCAATTGCGTGGAAAATATCCGACATTAAGGGTATTGACCAAAAATATTGTACTCACAAGATTTTAATGGAGGAGGACTACAAACCCGCAATTCAAAGTCAAAGAAGGGTTAATCTCAAAATTCATGATGTCATTAAAAAGGAGGTCCTTAAACTCCTTGACGCGGGAATGATTTATCCTATATCCGATAGCCCATGGGTGAGCCCAATCCATTGTGTCCCTAAAAAGGGAGGAATGACCGTTGTGCCTAATGAGAACAACGAGTTAATTCCCACTCGTGTTGTGACCGGTTGGAGCGTGTGTATTGACTACCGAAAGTTAAATGACACCACTCGTAAAGACCACTTTCCTTTGCCCTTCATGGATCAAATGTTGGAGCGACTTGCGGGAAATGAATTCTATTGCTTTTTAGATGGTTTTTCCGGTTACTTTCAAATCCCTATCGACCCTCGTGATCAAGAGAAGACTACTTTTACGTGTCCTTATGGAACGTTCGCTTATCGTAGGATGCCTTTCGGACTTTGTAATGCACCCGGTACGTTTCAACGGTGTATGATGGCGATTTTTCACGACATGATCGAGAAGTCGATGGAAGTGTTTATGGATGACTTCTCGGTGTTTGGTAATTCGTTCACGTCATGTTTATCTAATCTCGAACAAATGTTGAAACGTTGTGAAGAAACCAATCTTGTGCTTAATTGGGAAAAATGTCATTTTATGTGTAAACAAGGAATCGTCTTAGGACATAAGGTCTCGAAGGCGGGGATTGAGGTCGATAAAGCTAAGGTAGACGTCATCGCCAAGTTACCTCATCCCAAAACCGTTAAGGGAGTTAGGAGTTTCCTAGGCCACGCGGGCTTTTATCGTCGTTTCATCAAGGACTTTTCGAAAATCTCTCGACCTATGACACACCTTCTCGAGAAGGATGGTCCTTTTAACTTCAATGAGGATTGTGTTAAGGCTTTTGAAACTCTCAAAAGGAAACTTACCGAAGCTCCCATTCTTGTTGCTCCTAATTGGGAATTACCCTTTGAAATCATGTGCGATGCAAGTGATTATGCTATAGGGGCCGTCTTAGGGCAACGTTATGACAAGCATTTTCGTCCTATCCATTATGCTAGTAAGACGATGACCGAGGCTCAATTAAAGTACACCACAACGGAAAAGGAATTCCTTGCCGTGGTCTATGCTTTTGAGAAATTCCGACCTTATCTCGTCTTAACTAAAAGCATCGTGTATACCGACCATTCGGCTATCAAGTATCTCTTAGCTAAGCAAGATGCTAAGCCGAGATTGCTTCGTTGGATGCTCCTCCTCCAAGAATTTGATGTCACCGTGCTTGACAAAAAAGGAGCCGAGAATCTAGCGGCCGATCATCTCTCTCGTCTAGAAGATCCTCACAAAGATGTTTTCGAGAACAAGGAAATCACCAAAACATTTCCTCCTGAGACTCTCGGTGTAGTGAATTCTAAAGACACCACCCCATGGTTTGCCGACATTGCAAATTACCATGCGAGCAATTTCATAATCAAGGGTATGACGACACAACAAAAACGAAAATTCTTTCGTGACGTCAAGTTCTATTTTTGGGACGACCCTTATCTCTTTCGGATTTGTGCGGATCAACTCATTCGACGTTGTGTGTTTGGTGCCGAAGCTTCTAATATCCTTAGAGCTTGCCACGAGGGACCCACGGGTGGTCACCACGGTGCTAATCTCACGGCTAAGAAAGTGTACGATGCCGGTTTCTTTTGGCCTTCTATCTATCGTGATGCACACGCACTTGTGAAGTCGTGTGATTCGTGCCAACGTCAAGGAAAATCGTCTTAACGTGATGAAATTCCGCAAAACATGTGTGTGAGATTTTCGAAATATGGGGAATAGACTTTATGGGGCCGTTCCCATCGTCTCATGGCAACAAATATATCCTCGTCGCGGTGGACTACCTTTCTAAGTGGGTGGAAGCTAAGGCTTTGCCTACTAATGATGCTCGTGTGGTAGTGAAATTTTTGAAGCAACTATTCTCTCGGTTCGGAACCCCTCATGCTATTATAAGCGATCGTGGAACCCATTTTTATAATGACCAATTCGAAAAGGTTCTAAATAAATATGGAGTTACTCATCGTCTTTCTACGGCTTATCACCCGCAAACGAGTGGGCAAGTCGAGGTTTCGAACCGAGCTTTGAAGAGGATTTTAGAGAGGTCAATTGGAGAAAACCGTGCTTCATGGTCGATGACACTTTATGGGCCTTTAGGACCGCTTATAAGACACCTATTGGTTGCACTCCTTATAATTTAGTCTATGGGAAGAATTGTCATTTGCCCATTGAGTTGGAGCACAAGGCATATTGGGCCCTTAAGCATGCAAACTTTGACTTGAAGACCGCGGGAGATCACCGGAAAATACAATTGAATGAATTGGATGAATTAAGAGATAATGCTTATGAAAATTCATTAATTTTTAAAGAAAAGACTAAAAAGTTTCATGATTCAAAGATTAAAAACCGGGTTTTTAACGTTGGTGATCTAGTGTTGCTTTTTAACTCTCGTCTTAAGATATTTTCCGGGAAATTGAGATCTCGTTGGTCGGGTCCGTTCACCATTACACAAGTATTTCCATATGGAACCATTGAGCTAGCTCAAGATGATGGTCCTAATTTCAAGGTGAATGGACATAGGCTTAAGCACTACTTTGGTGGGGAAATTCCTTCAATGGTTGCCCTCGACCAAGTCACCTTCCCCAATGATAATTAGCATTGAGGGGATCGAGTCGAGCTCATGACTCGGTAATCAAAAACGAGGTGCCTCGTGGGGGAGATCCCATGCTTATCCTTTATGCTCACTATTCACTAATAAGGGGACTTGTATCCTTTCAACTCGTTGTCTCGTGGTTGTTTGTGATTGTGTTATCTAGATCATCATCATCATCTACGATTGAAGACTCTCGTGTTCGTTTACGTGAGCCTCCATCGTTCGTTTGAAGAAGTTTTTCACGAATCCATGACATATCCTTATTGTTCTAACAATTATCTTTTAGCATACTTAATAAACGGCTTTAGATATATTGTTGATCACCCTTTCCATGCTAGATCCTAAGCATTCGACTCTTCGTCTCTAGTATGGGGGTGCTCCACCTTTAGACTCGAAACATTGAGGACAATGTTTACTTTTAGTATGGGGGGTGAATAGGTACTTGTTTTGCTACGCCCTCACGCTTTCCAACTTTCAATGTTTTGTTGCTAATAAGGCTAAAAATGGCCAAATTTTAAAATTTTTCTTAGTTTTCATAAGTGTTTTTAAGACACGAATGTATATTTTCCGTTGGGTAGAATAAGAGTTAATTTTTGACTTGATGGGCATTTGGAGCCATTTAGATTCCTTAACCCGCTCAATTCAAGTTTTGCTAGACTTTTATATAGGGAGCTTTAAAACGCGAAAGTCTTAACTCATATGGGTTAAGAACAAGAACTTTTCGCAAGTTCCTATAATTGATTCTAGAAAGTCACTTATCAAGGGAACTTTAAAACGCATTCTCTAAGCTTGAAAAAGTCCAAGAAAGTGCAAGATCCTATAGGTGGCTTGAAAACCCAAAACTTTGATTTGATATAGTCTTAATGAAAGCTAATCCAAATTTGGCTTAATTTTGACTTGCATGGCTAAGTATTCACGAGTCTATTTAATTAGAGGTCTTTATATAGTGAAGAACGAGAAATGATAGCGTTAGACAAGTGATCATGCTAAACGTAGAACATGAAAGTGTTCTTTCAAAAACTCATATGTTTTTAATTGTGGCTTTTTCTTCCCATAAGATCAATGCATTAGGAATAAATCATAATTGCAATAAGTAAGGTCGTATGATTTGAAAGGTTACTTAGCCTCTAGCGCAAGATCGTTTAAAAATTGATCGGGGTTGAATAGAGTTCATAGCCAAGGCATAACTTATTGAAGCGGGACGCGAAGATTGGCGATCATCCAAAAAGGCCCTAACAAGGCATGAGGAGCTCTCTTTTTGCTAAAGATCCAAAGATGATGTGAAGTATCATTATTCCTAAATCAATATGAAGGATCGAGACACACGACGAAAAGCAATTACTCCCCTAAAGATCATGGAGAAAGTCTATCCAAAAAGACCCTAACAAGGTATGAGGATAAATATATCCAAGTCCGAAAAGGAGGCGGATCGTTGTATATCAAAATCCAAAGTCAAGATTGAAGAAAAATGATGAAGTCGTGGTCCAATATGAAGAATCTCTCAAAAACGTCAAGTGAAGAAATTCCGAATATATGAAGAGAAGACCATAATTTCGAGAACGTCTTCCCAAGATTTGAAGTATGAAGTACATGCCAAATATCGGTCCGAGAAAGGTCTCAAATCGTGAAACGAGTTATGCCAAGATATGAACTTAAGGAGATACACGAGAAGCCGTTTTAAAAGATTTTGTCCTTCGGCTAACTATTCATCAAATCGTGCTACTTTGCTTTTGGACTAATAACTACTCAAATAAGTCTATATGAATCACTTGTGATCCATGACAAATAGATAAAAAATGCTAGTAACCCATTTCCTTTTATAATAACTAGGATTGCGGGGAGAAAAAGTATTACACAATTTGGACGTATGAGTAGTGTTAGCATTGTGACTTGTACCAACAATGATCTTGATTTTGCACATAGCATGGAATGTATGACAATCAAGGATGACGAAGTTTACTCTAAGGGACATTTGCTTGTTTCTATTCTTTGACCCTAAAAGTCACTTTCGTGATGAAAATCATATGTTATGTCTTCACACATCTTCGTAGTATGTTGCAAGTCTTTTTACTCTTCAATAAAGGTTAATAAAATTGAACTTTTGTGATGCTTAGATACTTTATTCTAGCATTGCGTGAGGGCACGGCAATGGCTTAGTATGGGGGAGTGATGAGATGGCATTTATACATGATCTCATCGTTCTTTTCAGGCTTTAAATGCATAAAAATGTCATAAAATACCATATATATGCTTGTGTTTGTTTACTTGTGTATTTTAGGTATGGATATCGTGAAAAAGACAAAAGATCACAAGTTACAAGGAAAAACGGACACGAGAAACAAAGCCGTACAAAGAACCGGGCCCTAATCATGGAAAATTCAACAAATACCCTTGAAGACTTGAAGACAAACAAGATTGATCCTCAATTATTGAAGAAATGACACTTAAAACCCTTGTATATTAATAATTACAAGTTTTGTCCCTTAAGTTTGTCAAAATTACACAAAAGGTCCCTCATCTTTGAAGAAATGTCCAAGATCAGTCCTTCAAAATGCAAAAGTTCCAAAAATAACCCTTGATACACCTTTTGGAAAGTTTTGTGCAAAAAATGTCAAGTTGTGAAAGTTGTTACAAGTATACTTGGGCGCTGATGGACTTTTAAACACAAGTGACAAAAGAAAGGAAAAAGAAGGGCTAAAGTTGTGCATTTGAAACATTTGAAACAAAAACACGCGCTAAACACATCCACTCCCCAATTTCGGATCAAATGAGTTACTATTCACCTTCATCCACCCAGTTTTTACTCCACTTAAACCAAAGGGTAAATCAAAATTACCCACACCCACGTGTGATTCACACATGCAGAATCACATCCCACACATAAAACCCTCACTCCCACTACTCCCTGGACCCCACACTCAACCTCCTTAACCAATGAAAACACAACTTGTCCTCCAAGTAAAATGACGTGGCCAAATCAACAGCCTAGACTCTTTGCTTCATATCAAAGCTGAAATGAACGTCCAAGATGAATTTGAACAACTCATTCCATCAAAACGTCTAGAAGGACCTAGGGCATTTAGGGAATTTCACTTCTAGGGTTTGTGAATAGTGCTAGCCTTGGCATTTGCCTATATAAAGACTCCTCAACCTGTGAGAGAGCTTTGTTCCAGTTTTAGGCTATTATCTTTGTAATTCCTTTTTAAGTTTAAATAAAATTTGAATTTCTGAAATTGTGAAATCTCTTTTTGATTTAATTAAAAGTTTGGTGTTTGAGTAGCCTAATTTTGAGTTCCATTTGATTGTTAAGGCCTACCTTAATCTTGTGGTTAAGGCACGTCTTGTTTCATAAGGTTTTTAAGGTTTGAATACCTTGAAATCCTAGGTTCTGTTTTGGCTTATTTTGTGTACTAACCCTTGACCATTTGCTATAAGCTCTTACAAGCTTGTTGACACCAAGCTTGTGAAGGGATTAGAGCCCTTGGTTGAGTTGTTTGCTGCTTGTGTTGAAGATATAAAGTCCTTGAGGTTCTACTTTGAACCATCAACCAAGGCAGTTTGTATCATCTTCATTGAAGTACCTTGGTCTTGTTCTAGTTGTTGAACAAGGTCCAAGGAGCATTGCTAGCCTTCCTAGGATGTTGTGGAAGGAAGGTATAATCCCTTGTTAAGATTCCACTCAAAATTTCATGTTTATGACTGATTTTGATTTGGTGCTTTGATTTTGAGTATTGGTGTTTGTGCTGGTGATTTTTGAGTTTGATTGTGTTAGTTGCTATTGTTTAAGTGTTTTTGATCATTAAAATCAGTAGGTTATTAGTTAAAATCACAAGTTTCTTTGTTAAGTGATAGATTAAGGAGTGTTTGGGTCTACTGCTTGAATTGGGATTGTGGTTTGCTAAGTGCTTGTGTTGTGGTTGCAAGTGTTTGTATCTGTTTGTTAGGTGCATATGTTCATCTGTTTGCAGGTTTTGTGGGTTTGATCACATAGATTCATTATTTGGCTTTAAAATCTTAAAAACTTGGTAAAATTGGCTAGGATTTTGAGGACACCTAGATCTAGGCTTAGGCTAGGGCTAACAAGTGCTAAATCATAGTTAATCACATCAGGGAAGAAGGATTTGAGGCTTGAAATTGGATCAAGTGTCAAGTAGTTCAGCAAAACTTGTCTGCATATTGTTCATTGTTCATCAGAAACATTTTGTGCTTTGATCTTGTTGATTTCTTTGATTCAGTTTTTGATTCTTGTTGCTTTGTGTTTGTTCTTAGTTTATATAGCTTTTGTATGCATCCTGTTAAGTTTGGTTGGCTTATTGTGGCTAAATCTGCTTATTAAGTGCTTAACTGCTTATTTCCATATCTGGTGCATATCTGGTGACTGTTTGGATTATTGTGGCTTATTGTGTGAACCAATTTGTGATTTTATTGTTGCTATTGACTCCTTGTGATTCACTGATCACAAGGGTGCCTTTGTTTCCAATTGAATCAAATCAGAACTCTCAAATAAGCTTGGTCAAATAGTCAAAGCAGTGGGAACTCCTTTCCCCTGCTGGTTGCCACTGCTAGTGTAAAACTGGTGTCAGCTTATCAATAAGCTATAATAGCTTATTCCAACCAGCGACAACTTTGTTTTTGTAATAGGTGCTCATATTTTGACCCATTTGTTCATACTGGAGCATTTGGGTGGTTGACTTTAGGGTTTGACTAGAAAACCAACTCCTTTGACTTTTACATAAGTTCATTTGTGCTTATTCTGGCTTATTGGTTGTGCTTATTGGATTTTTGTTGATTGATTTTGCTTATTGAGTCCATTTGAAAGCTTTTGCAAGTTGAATCAAGTCTTGAGGTGCCCTAAATCTCTAAAACGACTATTTTGTCTTTTAGTGAAATTTTTCTTTGCTTATTTCTGGCTTATTGAGGGAGCTTTTTCAAAATTTCTTTTTACAGATCTCATAAGCATCCCAAAAGAAGGTTGTGTGTCAAATTAGAGCTTATGGCATTAGCTTATGGCTTAATGGGCTGAAAAGCCCAATAAGAATAAGCTGAGTGTTAAATAAGTTGTGATAAGCTCATTTTCAGCTTTTGGGCCTTTAGAGTTTTGTTCTTAGAATTGAATTTTAAGTCAGATAGGACTTTTCTAAGTCAATTGGGCCAAGTTTGACTTTTTGGGCCCAAAAGCCCAATTTGGTTGACTGTTTTTGGTTTTGGCCCATTTGAGGGCCCAATAGGGGTATTCTTGTAATTTCACTTTGATTTTCTGATTATTTAGGTTAAAATAAACTAGTTTGCAAGTTTTTAGATTTTTTTATAATTTTTGGATTTTTAATATTATTTTAATATTATTTTATTATTATTTTTGAAATTTTACATTTTCCAACTTTTTACATTTTTCTTAGGTTTAATACATTAAAATAGGAATTTATCAACTTTTAGAATAATTTTATCTCTTTTAGATTAATTTTTATAATTATTTTAAGTTTTAATAGTTTTTAAATCATTTTAAATAGTTTTTATTAGTTTAAAAATTTCTAAAAATAGTTTTTTAATCTTTTTAGGTCATTTTAGAGGTTTACCAATTAAAAAATCTTTATTTGGGCTTTTTGATAATTTATTTGATTTTTAGGGCTTTAATTAGCATTTAAAAATTGAATATTTAATTATTTAAAAGGTTTGAAAAAGTTTTGATCATTGGTAAACTCTTAGTTTATTATTTTTGATTTTTGGTGAATTTTTGGTAATTTTTAGAATTTATTTTTATTTTTGTAGTTTTTAAGGTTCTACGTTTTAATTTCTAGTAGTGTTTATTTTTATTTTTTTTCGTCTTCGTCATCTTCTTTTCTCATCCCCTTCTAAACCAAATATTAATCTCAAATCTTGTACATCTTAGTCACACACATATACCTCCTTGGGAAACGAACTTTCATTTCATTAAGGGTCATTAGTGTTTACGTTTTCCTAAACGTACACTTAATACTTACCGCTTTTACGCCTTTTCCCTAAAAGGTCGTATTTTTCCTACAACCATTTCTTTGCTAATGCTCCCCGTTGGTACTTACTCCACCTTGCTTGGGGCACCAAGAGATCTAGCTATGGTGACAAGCTACATACAAGGGTTAAAAGAAGAAAAGTAACACGCAACAAGATATAGCTATGGTCACAAAATAAATAAAAGAATGAACACAGGAAGAAGACATCCAAAATCCATAAGAAATCATGTTATACCAAACATGAAATGATACAAGGAAATAATAAGTCATACAAAGATGTATGAAACACAAGCCTATAACTTAAGCATAGTTCTAATCCTATAAACACTAAAATCCTAAGATTTGCTTAAATTAGATGTCTTATTAATAAGAAACACACATGCTTAATTAGAAGAGGAAGTGGTAGCGGAATGTGGTGGTGGAGGCTTGGCAATGGTCTTGTAGTCATAGTGGAAAGAAGGCTTGACTAGAAGACTCTCGATGCAATTCACTCATCATAGATGTAAGACATGGCAAGATCTTTATATTGACAACAATGAAAATATGTTCCATGATGCATGAAATTATCATGTGATGGAGGAAGAACACAAAAGGGAAGTGGTGGAAAAAGAGTTCCCAAAATCAATTTCCTTAGAAGGAGAAGAAATTTCATTTTGTGTGTTCTTTGGTGAATTTGGGTTAAGAGAAATTAGAGAAAATAGAGGAGAATCAACGCTTCCATTTGGTGAATAAGACATTTTGATTTGAGAAAGAGATGAAAAATGCTTCGGGTTAAATAGAGAAAGCACAAGATATTTTGGGAGTGGTCAAAGGTTTGAAACAAAGATTCCAAAAAGTGTTGGAACAATTTTAGAGTTTTAGAATACCTGTTTTTGAGAGCTTCTGCATGCGTTTCATTAATTGTACCCGTGGCTCAATAAATATATTGATCCGCCGAATAATTAATGATCCATCCATAAAGGGTGTATTTTGAAGGATAAGGGAAATTTTCAATTCACCAAATCCTAATGTTCTAGTCTAACTTATCATAAAGCTATGCTAAAGAGCAATAAGAGACTAAGAAACACAAAAGAACACAACAAACATGACTTTGACCAAAATACTTTAATTTTAAAGTAAAATCGATGTTGGAGGTGTGATTATCTAGACACATAGTCCTGACACATTTTCGATAATCCATGAATTCTCCATAATTCAATATTGTTCTCGGTATGATTTTGTGACCCCATAAACATTGATTATGTATGTTCGATAACAATAGCAAGAACTAATGAAAAATGTTTTTAGATTGTATTAACAATGCAAAAACATTTCTCAACCATTTTTAGATAAGACTTTGAGAAGTTTTGAAATAAGGAAGAAGAATTTCAAAAACAAATTGTAAAGACTCAAAGACTCAAAGGTAAAAGACTCAAAAGAGAAAAGACTCAATTAATAAAGCACAATCAAGGTATATGTTCCATAAAACCTAGACCTAGACGCAAGTAATTAAAAGGTTCCCTCTTAAGTGGTTTAGTGAAGATGTCGGCTAAGTTTTCTACTGAGGGTACCTTCTCAAGCGAAGTTTTCCCCTTTTGAACATTATCCCTAAGGAAATGGTGACAAATCTCTATGTGCTTAGTTCGCGAATGTTGCACGGATTCTTACTAAGGTCTATTGCACCCTTATTATCACACGTTATGGGAACATCATTGAGTGTAATCCCGTAATCAACAAGCGCTTGCTTCATCCATAGAGCTTGTTGACAAGCTTACCATCACTCACATACTCAGCTTCCGTGGTGCATATGGCAATAGCGGTTTGTTTCTTCGAGAACCAAGAAGTTAAACAACAACCCAAGAAGGTACAATCTCCGCTAGTGATTTTATGGTCCACATAGTCTCCCACATGATCCGAGTCAGCGTATACTATGGTTTCTAAGTCAGTCCCTTTAGGATACCACAATCCTAAATGTATAGTGCCTTTAATGTATCGTAAGATATGTATAACCGCTTCAAGATGAGAGGTTTTGGGATCCTCTTGGAAGCGAGCACAAAGGCAAACACTAAACATGATATTCGGTCGACTTACCGTATGGTATAACAAACTACAAATCATACCTCTATATTTGGTGTTGTCTACCGACTCATAATCATCATCTACTGTGAGTTTAGTATCCGAGGTCATAGGGGTCTTCATAGGCTTAGAGTCCTCTAATCCAAATTTCTTTAGCATTTCTTTAATATATTTAGGTTGATTAAATAAAATACCATCGTCCATTTGTTTAATTTGGAGACCTAAAAAGAAGTTAAGTTCACCCATCATGCTCATTTCGAATTCGACATGCATGATTTTGGCAAAGTCATCTCACATACTTTTACAAGTTGAACCAAATATAATGTCATCAACATATATTTGAACAATGATAAGGTGAGACCCTTTCTTCTTTGTAAAGAGCATATTGTCTACCATTCCTATGGTATACACATGTTTTACAAGAAATGCTTTAAGTCTATTGTAACACCTAGAGATGGCAATGGGGGCGGGTTTGCGAGGAATGGTTGCTACCATCCCCATCCCCAAAGTTAAATATATATCCCCATCCCCATCGGGGATTCCATACTACATACCATCCTCATCCCCAGCGGAGAACGGGATCCCCAATGGGGAATCAGGAATTTTTCCCCGTTACACAATTAACATTTAAACTATGTTTCAAATGACTTAACCATTACGAATAACCCAATATGGTAATGTCAAACAACATTAACAAGATTCACATTCATGCGATCATGCTGAGTATTAATAATAACAAAATCAACACACAAAAGATCACCCTAGAAGGTTAGTGTCAAAGGAGATAATAACCATCGATTGATAGTGTTTCAAATATCTAATAGATATTTGAAACATACAAGATATATAAATGTATATGTAGAATAAAAATATTCGGGGGTGGGTTCGGGGACGGGTTTGGGGAACCAAGGGTATTACCATCCCCGTCTCCATACCCGCTTTTCATTATCGGGGAATCCCCACCCCCATCCCCATACCCGGTCAACTCGGGGAATCCCCGTTCAAATCGGATTCGGGTATCGGATTCTCCGTCTGGTTCGGAGTTTTTTTGTTACCCACTTTAATAAGTGGACTGTTATGTGTATTTAGGGTGTGTCATAAAAGCATGCAAGGTAATATGTACTAAAACATACATGACCAAAGGGAAAAACTGGAATCAAATATCGATTCCCGAACATAAGACCAAAACATAAATAAAGTAAATGAAATGAGAAGGACAAAACAAGTGTCCAAACAAGCATAAGTATAAGAAGGCAAAAGGAGAAGAAGTCTAAGGCGGCTTCCATCCTATGTACGTCCTCCAAATGCTCAAGTCTGTCCATGGGTACCTGCCATTTTGGGACATGGAAGAAAAATAACGGATGAGCAATACGCTCAGTAAACGGATATATGAAATAGTATGAATGACTGAAACTTAAATAAGACTGAAAAGCAGCGGAAATGTATAAGTCCTAGAAAACCTGGAACATGTTTATAAAACTGGTTTTATACTTTGAAAAGCTTATGATTAACTTATGAAAACTATATTTTAAATTTAGCCAAGAGCCCATATAGGTCATGAGGCATCAACGTGCATGAATACTTAGAGGGGTTGCCTCTAATTATACTGGTCTGGGTAGGAGGAATTAGTTCCAATGTGAAGGATGCAAGGCACACACCACATTCACCATGAAAATCCTGACTGAAAACATGTACTAGGATGCACCCATATGCCCCACATGATAATATAAATAAATGGCCAAACTAAAGGGACGCCACGAGCAATTACTCCATCATGGGGAAATCATAACACTGATGCCTCCAGTGTTATGGTTATGGTACCTCCATAACTAGATAAACTGGCATGCATGTATATAGCTCAGGCATTTAAAATATAACATAAGCATTAAAACATATAAAATAACTAGGGAAAATAGATGGCTGCAAACAGGGAATCCTAATCAAACATACGAAGGAATGTCCATACTGAAGGACAGGATATCCGTACCTTATGTCCAGTAATTAAGTGAAAGAGAAAGCTGAAGGATATTCTCTGACTTCACGGATAATACATAAATAAGAGAAGTGAATGAGTTGTCTGATTATTGTATATATTACTTGTTATGAGTGTTCTTAGCTTATTTTATATGTTCTTGTCATGTTTTACCGCTTTAAGTGTTATCTTGTACTTATTATTGTTTTACATATATTATGATTATGTATTTCGTTTGTTCTTGTATTACTATACTTGTAGTGTCATAATAAGTAAATTTCTAAAAATAGCAGGTTTTCCTAAAACAGAAAGTTTCCAAAAATAGTAAGTTTCCAAAAATAGAATGTTCCCAAAAATAGTAATAAGCTTGTATAATAAGTCCAAAATATAAGGTAGAGCTTAATAAGCATAATTTATATGTCATGGTGATTTAAATGTCATAATATAGTAAAGTTTAATATTAATTAAAATAATTTAGTCTTAACATGATAATTACTAATTAATAATATAAAGCATGGTTTATTAAGGATTACCAATTAATAATAAAGCTTGAATAAAATAATAATACTTTACCATAATTTATACTTGTATAATTAAGAAAAAATTATCGTTTACATTGAAAATCAAGTCTCGTCCCTATTTCAAATTAAGTGCACCAGTCGTCCTTATCGTTTACAACTTGGATAAAAAATCTTCCCTATCTTGGATGGGAGTTAATTTTGCTCGTTAAGTGGTAAAAGGGGAGGGGTATTTTGGTCCTTTACTAACTACCCCATGCATTTATATCACCCAGACCCATTTTTCACACACACGCACACAACACACACACCCCTAAAATCAAAATCAAGACATGGTCTTCTTCTCATGTGGTCGTATTGCTACAATCAATACTTCTTGGACAGATCGCCATCCAGGTCGTCGTTTCTATGCTTGCGAATTCCAAGGACCATCATGTAGGTGGATTGATTGGGTTGATCCATCAATGTGTCCTCGCGCTATTCAAATCATACTTGGGTTGCTTAGGGCTAGAAATAGGCATGAAGATTCCATCAAAAAACTTAGTAATGAAGTTTGTTTGTATACTTGTTGATTAGTTGGCTAGGGTTTAGTTTAGTTTTCTTTTTTTCCAGATTGGCCTAAGAAAAATGTAAAGGCTAATCTGATAATATAAGATGGATTTTAGGTTATGAATGAAAAATCTTTTCCATCTCTTCTAGAAGATCATGTTTTGTCTTGTTCATTTACTAAGGTCAGTAACATTTGTAGACTCATTTACTAACTCTGTGTGTTTTGTAGATAAGTAGTTTAGGGGTTGAGGGGTTGAGGGCATTGAATGGTTATGAGTAAATACCCAACCCCCCTCATCTACTGGCTTATAAATACCAACGCCACACACATCACTTCTCCATCACCATTTCTATCTTTCTAACCCTATCTGATATAAAAAAATGTCAAAAAAAGTCGTGATTGAGTTGAGTGACACTAGTAGTGGGGCTGTCTTTTGTCCAAGTGGTGATGCTGAGTGGAAAAATGCTGAAAAGGGTTGTGAAGGGTCATCAAGGCTAAGAGCACTTCCTCCCATTAGATTCACCTCAAGGCCTAGGACTTATGTTACCAATACTGTTGTAGAAAGGTTCAGGAATGGGTCTATCCCATATGAAGTGCTAAAATTGTATGGGTATGTTGATGAGGCTGAATATCGTGATAATAAAGATTATTGGGATACATGGGATGAGGATTTTGGTAGTCTTTTTGTTGATTCCTTTTCTGAGGATACTGATGATGTTGATGATGAAAGCTCTGAGTCACTAGAGTTTTATGAATACACTCTGAAAGGCAAAGAAGTCATCCAGAAAAAGAAAGGCCCCGATGTCACCTATGTTGCTAGAAACATCATCAAAAGCCAAACTCCTATCTACAATGTTGTCTTAGGACTTGCCAACAACAAAACTTGGGAGCAGATTATGACTAAGATAGGAAAGAGGGGGGCTGTTGGTAACCAAGGGAAAGGGAAGAGGAAGGCTGTGGTTTGAAGCTTGTGGTCTTGATGGTTGGATGTTATCTTCATGGTTCTTAGTTTTTTCATGTATTGTGTTATTTTTATCTATTTTCTTGTTATGTAATGCTTGAACATCAAATTGACCACAGATGATGTTGTGGTCAATTAATTTTGGCTAATGGAATGGAGTTCAATTTTAGTATGTTATTTGTTTACATGGTTCAGATGAAGCATACATAAAACACAACAAGGTTGTTTGGTGTAGGAGATGAGGTAGAAGGCTGTTGGGTGGAGGGTGGCAGTTAGGTGGAGGGTGTAGGAGTTGAGGTAGAAGGCTGTTTAGTGGGGTATGTTAAATACAAAACATTCTTAGGGATCAAACTAGGGTTTATCTCCTCAATAACAACACTGCTAGAAGGAGGGGGCAAGCATATGTGTCTACCACAGTCTCTAGGTGTTCACAGTATACAATAATTAGTTTGTTGTTAGGGATATATATAGCTAACCCAATAACATCTTGATCATTACCTAAAGATCTCAATCCCACATCAAGGCCAGTCCCAGGAATCATATAATGATAGTATATAGGTTCCTATTTCACAGATCCTAATTCCCACATTACAGCATTCAACTCATGAACTGAAAACCTATCTATATCAACCCACTCGACATAACTAACTAACCCATTTACATATCTCCTTCTATTATTAACAAAGATGATCTTACCAGCATGATGTATTTTTAGGGAAAATAGAAAAGGATCCTTTTCTGCAAAATGTAATTGACAAACACAATTAAATATGCATATTTACTTCAATTACATTATGATTAAAGTAATTTGTACATAAACCCTAAAAAAGCTGTAAACTTAAAGATAAAACTAGGTCTAATTGATTAATTCGTTTTACCATATTCAATAGGCATTTTGTAAGGTCCAAATGCCTCTTTACTCTTCCAACCAGTACCATCCATTTTTTGGGGGAAAAATCAAGGTGAATGAATTGGGGATTTTGCTAAATCTGTTCAAGTTTAATGGAGCGAATGGAGTTTGAGAAGAGTGTGTGTGATTGTGTGTGTGAAAATCAAGTACTAGGTGTTATAAATGCATGGGCTAGTTAGTAAAGGAGAAACACCCCTCCCTTTTTACCACTTAACGAGCAAAACTAACTCCCATCCAAGACAGTGACGATTTTTTATCCAAGTTGTAAACGATAGGGACGACTTGTGCACTTAATTTGAAATAGGGACGAGACTTGATTTTCATTGTAAACGATAGGGACTATTCTTGAAATTTTTTCTATAATTAAATTAAAGGTATCGTCTTTAATTTAATTAAATCATGCTTAACTTGTAACTAATATTTAGGCTAAGTTCTTAATTACTTCAATTAATGTAACATGTAATTTATTCCATGAATAATTATATTAATAATTATTATAACCTATAGTTATTTAAATAAATGGCCATGTTTTTATGTCATGATAATTACATTAAATAATTATATCATAAGTCTTGTTTTAAATAATTAATTATACATGTAACATTTAATTAATTAATCAAGTCATAAAAATAATTTTAGCAACATTAATCAAACACACCCTTTTTATATTGTTCGTACGTGACCGAACCCGAGCCGAGCCTATACCGAGACACCCTTGTCTCGGTTGGCCTCGAACCAAAAACCCCACCCCAGCCGCAAGGGTCGTGGTCTTGCTACCGTCAGCACAACAACAGCCACTGGCTGCGCAGGGTTTCCACTGTTGTTCAATGCAGTCCCACCAACTGCTGTCAGTTTCCCACTGTTGCGCAACAACAACCACTGAGGCCCTGGCCTCCAGTTGCCACTGCTCGAACCAAACACCCCCTGATGGGGTTTGTGGGTTGCGCCTGACTAAGGAAAACAGCCACCGAGAGCTTTAGGCTCTCGGTTTCTGTGACAACAACACCAAAACCAAACCAACCCGTGTTTAATCCTTGATATTAATTACTCCTATTTTACATGTCCGTGATAAATTTAATTTCTTATCAATTGATTTTGAAAATAAGAATAAGAAGGATTTAAAGATTACCTAGAGCGTGTATATTAAGGATTAACAACCCGATCATGAACCCACCATTATCAAAGGTAAAAAAGCTTTTCTCCTCTCCTTTACTTGTTGTGAAACCAGCGGCCATAGTGTATAAGGGCTAGGGTTTTTTTTTCATTTTTTTGTAAACTTGCAAATCATGAATAACAAGTAACCTCCCTGGTGTTTTAATTTAGTAATGGACCGGGCCAAACAAACACACCCACATATGGTTTTCGTTTTCGTTTCACGTCTTAATATTTATCTTACATGCTCGTGTTTTAAATGTCGTGCTTTATTTCTTGTCATGTTTAGTTATTATACGTAACTACTTATCGTGTATTAATAATATACTTAAAGCTTGTATTTATTATTCATGACACGTGTCGCATATTAAAAAATGTAAAGTTTTAACTTAATCTGTTTCATGTATTTTACGTTCATGGTTATTTTATAAGGGTTTTACAACTCTTCCCCTCTAAAACAATAATTCGTCCTCGAATTAGAGACGTGATATAGCTGGAAGGGACATGGACGTGACGTAACTGAAAAGGACATGGAACGTGAGGTGACTGGAAGGACATATCAGAATTATGGAGGGAAAAAGGGTAAAAAATCCGGATCCTCCGTTTCCAAGTGGCTTCCCGCTCAGAACGGTTCCTCCAGAAGATCTTGACACAAATGATAATCTTGGTCTTCATGAGCCTGACTTGGCGATAAGTAATAGTTTCTGGTTCATTAACGCGAGATAGATCCTCATGAATCTTATTTAGTGGACAAGAAATAACGTACAAGGGTAAATGAAACGTTACGATGCAAAATAACCTGGAATAACTAACATTAGTAACGTCTGAGCAATGATGCGTGAGACATACTGGAACGTAGTTCATGAACAATTGTGAACGTGATACGTGAACAATTGTGAACGTGATACGTGGAGATATGGTGAATGTAATATGAGAGCACTTAGTGCACGAGGATACGTGCAACATATCACGAACATGATATCAGAGACGTAAGGTGGACATGATATGTGAAACATATCGTGAACTTGAGATAACTGAGGAGGTAACGCCAAACGATATGAGGTGAGACGTGGAATGTGACGTGCAACGTCCGTCTGAGGATGGAAAGTTTATTAAACTTGAGTCTGGTCTCCCAAGCTTTCTTCAAAACTTTCTAGAACGAAACTGTGAAACGTAACCCATAAGCTAGAATACGATCATGAACGTGATCAGTGCCATGAATCTGAATTCGAAAGCAAATCAAAGAAGTGAACAAGGACATGAACGTAATAATAAACACGAACATGAACCTTTATCTGATTTGATAGCTGAAAAAATGCCAAGTGATCGTACGATCTCTGGCTGGAAAATATCTAAAAATCTGCTACTGTGAAATCTTTGAAGATGCAAGGAACATGCAGACTTGGTCGTATGGTTGAAAACAACCCAGATAGCATCATGCTTCTTCTGAGCCTGCGGTAACCTGGTAACAAAATATATGGAGATCTTGTCCCATTTCCATTTGGAAAGTCTTTCCGGTGGAAATAGCTACTAGAATGTTGGTGTTCTATCTTAACCTGCTAGTATGTCAGGTACTTAGATATGAACATAACTGCATCTTGTTTCATAGAAACTGGATACATAGAAGTTTGGAAAACTATGAGTCTTTGAAATTAGACTTCTCTTAGCGTAGGATTCTCTGGCACACATAATTCAGTGTAGGATTCTCTCTTTTACGCGTAAGCTTAGTCATGGAAAACTAGTCGTGAGAAACAATGTGATTCAGCGTGTCACTGTAATCATCCAGAACTCATACTAGAAAATTTCAGGGTGAAATTTCTTTTATCGTGGAATTTGCAACATAGTGCAAATATGGTCTTTGTGCTCTTCTCTAGACTTAGAGATGGTCAGGTCGACGTCAATGAAACAATAACGAATTTGTTTATCAGTTCATGGGGAAACTCAGTTCATTAAATCTATAAATGTTGTTGGAACATTCGTGAGACCAAAACAAAAGTCATGAATTTAGCATGACCAAATCGTATACGAATGGCAGTCATGGAAATGTCCTGCTCTTTTATTCGTCACTGTTAGCAGCTGATCGTGAATCGATCTTGGATAAGTGTTTAGCACCCTATATTCGAGCGGACACGTCGTCAATACTTAGAGGAGAATAACGTCATAAATGATGATTTGTTTAAATCAACGGTAGTCGACACATAATCTCATGTTACCGTCCTTCTCCTTAATAAACAGAACCGATGTACACCATGGTGACACACCTAGAGAATGAACTTTGTTCAAGCATCTCTGCAGTGATCCTTTAATTCTTTCAGCTTAAGGAAACCATGCTATAGATAGCCTTAGAAACTGGTTATGCTCCATAACATGCTCGATGTTAAGTTCCACCTATGGATTGGAAGTATGGCCAGAAGTTCTTTTGGAAATACATCTGGAATTCTCTAAAATAATCGTCTGATTATGAATAAAAGGAACTTCAGTAGTCGTGTCATAAATGATAGCTAGAAAATCTTCGCAACCATGGGATAACAAAACACGTGCTTGTGAAGCAGAAAAATTTTCACAGATTTTCCTGGTGTAAAACCATGATGAGTGTATTCAGGAGCCTGGACATCGTTGAATATGATCTGGTATGATTGGCGATCAATCGTAGCGCCATATGTTGCTAACCAATCCATACTCAAAATCATATCGTACTCGCATCTGTCCATGGAAAGTGCGTTAGCAGAAAGGATCTTGTCGTCAAACTGAAGTGAAAGCCTTTGTACACATGGGTGATACAACGGTGTCTTCTATGGACGTGGAATGTATCTAATTGTGAGCGAGAAAAGAAAGTGTTATGTCAATACACGAAGTAAACGAGGTGGTTCTCACTGAATGTGTTTCATCCGTCTCACACAGAACGACCACTGCGTGTCCAAACTTGAACAAATACACCGGAGATGGTACTAAAATTTTAGTGGCCTGATTTATATATGGCACGACAGAATGGGTATACCCCTTGGAGGGTCCCTAAATTTCTTAGTTCCTAGTTGAAAAGTTATACATGAGTCATGTGTCCTGACTCGTGTATTGAGAAAATATGCGTATGACATGTGTCTTGACCAGTGTCTTGACATGTGTCTTCAGAAAATATATGTGAGACATGTGTCTTGACTGATTTCTTGACATGTATCTCGAGATTTGAAACGAATAAAATAGAAAATCTTAGGTTGTCATGCCATAATTGGTGGATCAGTTAGACTACTGACCCCTTGTATTTCTGATCACGTCCGATGCTAGGGTTTCTGTCATTGTTTCCAGAGTATTTTCTGTCATGGTAGTTGTCACTACCTCCTCGTTTCAATTCCATGACGGTCATTTTCATGACTTTGATTCATGTAACTATTCAGCTGATTGGCCGACTGATACCGATTCCTACTCATATGCTGGAAAAGACAATTGAATGGCACGTGACATGAAATCTTAAAAGGTAAATATTTAGAATAAAATGGTACATCTGATGGATTAAGTATAATTCTAGTCTGGTTGCTCCGATCTATAGCCTTCGTCTTTATTCTGTAGAATCTCCGGGCTGAGCCCCATCATCTCTTGGACAACATTGGTAAGTTAAAAAAAACATCTGAGAAAGTAGAGAATCGATTAGTACTACACATGAAGTGCGGTGACTGGAATACATCTGGAATGTGGTACATCAAGTACACATGTGGTTCGGTACGTGGAGTACACATGGAATACGGCACGTGGAATACACATGAAATTCACATGAGATGATTTATACGGGTGTCAACCATCTGATATGATCAAAGGAAGGTAAAATATCAAATGGTTAACACCAAACTGAATAGTACAATGTAATAGCCCAACTAATTTAGCGTAGACATAGTTCTAGTTGCGTAAGAAGCACAAAAGCGTGATTAAACGGAATCAAATGATGACCAGCATGAAAACATGATTAATGACAACCAACCATGACTATCATGAAAACATGATTAAATACAATCCATTAATATCTAGCACGAAGCAACAATCAACACGAAGAAACATGGAACAAAATCAACATAATTGAGCATAAAACGTAATCAACATCAAAACGAAGTCAACCATGAAAGTATGACCACATGATTAACATAAAGAACATAATAATTACTGAGGAAACATGAAAGAAATATGGCTACAATGAAATAAAATCTAAAAATCGCTGGTGTGGATGACTATGGGCCAGTTCACAAGACAAGATTGACATGAACAAGGGTGAACGCCTATGGGTCAGTTCACAAAACAAAATTGACATGAGTAAGGGTGAACG
Source organism: Glebionis coronaria (assembly GCA_025667525.1). NCBI lineage: Eukaryota > Viridiplantae > Streptophyta > Magnoliopsida > Asterales > Asteraceae > Glebionis > Glebionis coronaria. Next base: position 235,919,018 of record CM046881.1, read on the forward strand.
CCTATGGGTCGGTTCACAAAACAAAATCGACATGAGTAAGAGTGAACGCTTATTGGTCGGTTCACAAAAGAAAATTGACATGAGAAAGGGTGAACGCCTATGGGTCGGTTCACAAAACAAAATTCGAATGAAAAGCGCATGCGACTAAATATGGCTAGTCATGTACCAACCATTACTTAGTCAAAAACTTAGAAGAAAACGTGTGACTAAGTATGAACTAATGTGATCAGTCTATACTAGTCAAAACTCACAAGGAAAAATCATGCATGAAACAATGACATATAACTAAGTATGGATGACTGTTGTTCAACCCATATTAGTAAAAAAATTCCGAGGAAAACGTCATGGTTAAGAACAATAAGGTTCTGAAAATATCAACACGTGGAATAATAAACGTCCGCTTAGGGAGATCCTGGTGACTACCCACTAGTCACAGGTCAAGTTTTAGATCCTACAGGTCGAAACCTTGGGCTCTGATACCATAGTTGTAACACCTCACTTTGATAAGTGGACCGTTACGTGTATCTATGGCGTGTCATCAAAGCATGCAAGGTAATATGTACTAAAACATACATGACCAAAGGGAAAAACTGGAATCAAACATCGGTTCCCAAACATAAGCCCAAAACATAAATAAAGTAAACGAAATGAGAAGGACAAAACAAGTGTCCAAACAAGTATAAGTATAAGAAGGCAAAAGGAGAAGAAGTCTAAGGCAGCTTCCATCCTATGCACGTCCTCCAAATGCTCAAGTCTGTCCATGGGTACCTGTCATTTTGGGACATGAAAGAAAAGTAACGGTTGAGAAATACGCTTAGTGAAAGGATATATCACATAGTATGAATGACTGAAAGATAAATAAGACTTAAAAGCAGCGGAAATGTATAAGTCCTGGAAAACCTGGAACATGTTTATAAAACTGGTTTTATACTTTGAAAACCTTATGATTAACTTATAAAAACTGTATTTTAAATTAGCCAAGAGCCCATATATGTCATGAGGCATCAACGTACATGAATACTTAGAGGGGTGACCTCATCATGCAATTAGAGGGCTTGTTCTAATTATACTGGTTTAGGTAGGATGGATCAGCTCCAATGTGAAGGATGCAAGGCACACCACATTCACCATGAAAATCCTGACTGAAAACATGTACTAGGATGCACCCATACGCCCCACATGATAATATAAATGAATGGTCAAACTGAAGGGACACCACGAGCAATCACTCTGTCGTGGGGAAGTCATAACACTAGTGCCTCCAGTGTTATGGGTATGATACCTCCATAACTAGATGAATTGGCATGCATGTATATAGCTCAGGAATTTAAAATATAACATAAGCATTCAAACATATAGAATAACTAGGAAAACAGATGGCTACAAACGGAGAATCCTAATCAAACATACAAAGGAATGTCCATACTGAAGGACGGGATATCTATACCTTATGTCCAGTAATGAAGTGAAAGAGAAAGTTGAAGGATCTTCTCTTAATTCACGAACATAAATAAGGGACGTGAATGAGTTGGCTAATTACTGTATAATTTTCTGGTTATGCGTGTTTTTAGCTTATTTTATATGTTCTTGTCATGTTTTACTGCTTTAAGTGTTATCTTGTACTTACTCATGTTTTACATATATTCTGAATATGTATTTCGTGTATTCTTGTATTACAATACTTGTAGTGTCATAATAAGTAACTTTCGAAAAATAGCAGGTTTCCAAAATATAAAGTTTCCAAAAATAGTAAGTTTCCAAAAATAGAATGTTCCCAGAAATAGTAATAAGCTTGTTTAATAAGTCCAAAATATAAGCTAGAGCTTAATAAGCATAATATAAGTCGTGGTGACTTAAATGTCATAAAATAGTAAAGTTTAATATTAATTAAAAATACTTTAGTCTTAACATGATAATTATTAATTAATAATATAAAGCATGGTTTATTAAGGATTATTAATTAATAATAAAGCTTGAATAAAATAATAATACTTTACCATAATGTATACTTGTATAATTAAATTAAAGGTATCGATTTAATTCAATTAAATCATGCTTAACTTGTAATTAATATTTAGGCTAAGTTCTTAATTAATTCAATTAATATAACATGTAATTTATTCCATAAATAATTATATTCATAATTAATATAACTTATAGTTATTTAAATAAATGTCATGGCTTTATGTCATGATAATTACATTAAATAATTATATTATATGTCTTGTTTTAATTAATTAATTATACATGTAACATTTAATTAATTAATCAAGTCATAAAAATAATTTTAGCAACATGAATCTAACACACCCTTTTTATATTGTTCGTACGTGACTGAACCCGAGTCGAGCCTATACCGAGACACCCTTTTCTTGGTTGGCCTCAAACCAAAAACCCCACACAGCCGCAAGGGTTGTGGTCTTGCTACCGTCAGCATAACAGCAGCCACCGGCTACGCCGGGTTGCCACTGTTGTTCAACACAGTCCCACCGACTGCTGTCGGTTTCCCACTGTTGCGCAGCAACAACCACTGAGGCCCTGGCCTCTAGTTGCCACTGCTCGAACCAAACACCCCCTGCTGGGGTTTGTGGGTTGCGGCTAAATAAGGAAAACAGCCACTGAGAGCTTTAGGCTCTCGTTTTTCGTGACAACAACACCAAAACTAAAGCAACCCGTGTTTAATCCTTGATTTTAATTACTCCTATTTTACATGTTCGTGATTAATTTAATTGCTTATCAATTGATTTTGAAAATAAGAATAAGAATGATTTAAAGATTACCTAGAGCGTGTATATTAAGGATTAACAACCCGATCACGAACCCACCATTATCAAAGGTCAAAAAGCTTTTCTCCTCTCCTTTTCTTGTTGTGAAACCGGCGGCCATAGTGTATAGGGGCTAGGGTTTTTTTAATTTTTTTGTAAACATGCAAATCATGAATAACAAGTAACCTCCTTGGTGTTTTAATTCAGTAATGGGTCGGGCCTTAAGCCCTTTCTTGTTTTTCTTTTGCTTTACACGCCAGCCCAAACACACCCACTTATGGTTTTTGTTTTTGTTTCGCGTCTTAAATATTTATCGTGCATGCTGGGTGTCTTAAATTTTATGCTTTATTTCTTATCATGTTTAGTTATTATACGTAACTACTTATCGTGTATTAATAATATACGTAAAGCTTGTATTTATTATTCATGACACATGTCGCATATTATAAAATGTAAAGTTTTAACTTAATCGATTTCATGCATTTTACGTTCATGGTTATTTTATGCGGGTTTTACACCTATCATACCAAGCTTTGGGTGCTTGTTTAAGACCATAAAGAGCTTTCATAAGCTTGTAAACATAATCCGGTCTCTCGAAATCAATGAAGTCGGAAGGTTGAGCCACATATACCTCCTCATCGATCAAACCATTAAGAAACGAACTCTTTACATCCATTTGTTGAAGCTTAAAATATAGAGCACAAGCATAAGCTAAAAGGATCCTAATGGATTGTAACCTTGCTACGGGTGCATATGTTTCGTCATTATCAATACCTTCTTGTTGATTAAAGCTTTGAGCTACAAGTCTAGCCTTGTTACGAGACATGACACCATTCTCATCTAATTTGTTCCTAAATACCTATTTGGTTCCTATGATGGTGGTGCTTCTAGGTGGAGGAACAAGTTCTCAAACGTCATTAGAAATGAATTGATTTAATACTTCTTGCATGGCGATGAGCCAACTCTCACCCGTCAAAGATTCTTTAACATTCTTTGGCTTAATCAAGGAGACAATACAAAACAAGTTACTTTGATCTTGGACTTGATATATAAGGGTCCTTTGATTAAGGTCGCCTATGACGTTATCTAGGCTATGATCCTTAGACTCCTTAATGTTTACTTCTTTTTCAACACTAAGGTCTTCAACTCCTAATTTTCTAACATCTTTGGATTTAACAATGTCTATTTCATCTAAGTCACATCTACCAAAGGTGGTGTCTTAGATAAAGGTGGAGTTTCATTGAATGTCACGCTGAGTGATTCTTTGATTACACCCGAGCTTCTATTATGGACTATGTAGGCTTTACTAGATTGTGAATACCCTAAAAAGATACCTTCGTACGACTTTAGGTCAAACTTGGTAAGGTAGTCTTTAGTGTTGAGAATGAAGCACTTGATTCCAAACACCTTAAAATATTCTAATGAGGGTTTCTTACCTTTAAGAATCTCATAGGGGGTCTTACCTTGAAAAGGTTGAATAAGAATTAGGTTGAGAATATAGGTTGATGTGTCCATGACATTGCACCAAAATTTTTGAGGCAAGGATTGCTCGTTTAACATTGTCCTACTCATCTCTTGGAGAGTCCTATTCTACCTTTCAACTACCCCATTTGATTGTGGAGTGCGAGGAGCCGAGAAGTTACGGGTGATACCATGAGCTTCATAAAAGGCACCAAATTGCACTTCATTATCAAATTCCCTACCATGATCCGTCCTAATAGAGACAATTGGACATCCTAGTTGATTTTAGATCTTTAGACTAAAGATTTCAAAGTTATCGAAAACTTTTTTCTTATTAGCCAAAAATCTAGTCCAAGTGAATCTAGAATAGTCATCAACTATTACTAGGGTATAAAGGTTACCTCAATTACTCCCATGGCAGAAGGTCCAAAAAGATCCATATGTCGGAGCTCTAGGCACCGAGAGGTTGAAACCAAATTATTGGCTTTATGACTAGAGTGAACATGCTTCCAACTTTGCAAGCATCACAAAAGTGACTATCAAACTTAATCTTGGGGAGATGTCTTACCAACTCCTTAGAGACTAAAGTTTTAAATTAAACGCATATTAGCGTGACCTAATCTCCTATGCGAAAGAGTAGAACTATCATCTAAAGTCGGTAGACATAAGTTGTCTTTAGACTTCCTATTGACCTTCATTACATAAAAGCCAAGCTTTTTATCACCTTTTCTAATGATCTTTCCATCTTTTACGATTTCACTATCATGTCCGAAGAAGATGACCTTACACTTTTTGTCACAAATTTGACCTATACTTAGTAAATTAAAACCTAAGTTACCTACGTGCTCAACATTTTCAATGGTCATAGAGTCAAGAGAAACTGCACCTTTGCCAATGATATTACTACGTAGTTTACTAGCCCAAGTGACGTCACCTCTATTGTATGCTTAGTAAGAAGAGAACAAACTTCGATTACCTGTCATGTTTTTAGAACAACCACTATCCTTAATCCACTCGTCGGGCTTTAAATCAATTCCCAAGCATATCTAGGTAAAAACACAAAAGATCAAACATTTGGTCCCCAATATCTCATGGGTCCAAAGTTTTTAGTTCTAAACATCCCTTGTATTTAATTGGGATGCATGAATGGAGGACACATATCCCACAGAGAAAAACATTGTTGTTGAAAATTATTCCAATTCATTGGAGCGTTTAGGTGTCCATTATTTTTCTTAGGTGTTTTAGACTTTGATCTAGAACGATTATTGTTTCTAGATGTAGGAGTTTTACTTCTAGGTCGTGTCTTAGAATGTTTATTGTTTTTAGGTGTAGATGTTCTACTTCTAGGCCTTGAATCCTTTCTTACTCTAGGAGGAGGAGTAGATGATTTTCTTGATACATCTTTCATTCCCATTAATGGTTTACTCAACGGAGTGTAAAACTTACTAAACTCCTGTTCATCCATATCGGTACCTTGGCTTTAATAATGACAATATTTTATGGTCCTTTGCCTAAAATAGACTTTTCAAAAAACTCAATTTTCTCATTTTTACTTGTCTCTGTCGATGGCTCATTATTGCTGCCCATGGTTCCATAATTATATGGAACAACGCCATATGCTTTTGATCCACGGTCAGCGGTCGTTTTTTCTGAAAAAGTAACTTGTTTGGTTTCACTTGTAGATGCTTCACTAGTATTAAAACCTAAACCAAGTCTTTCTCTAGAATGAAAACGTCTACTTAGCATGTCATCAAGAGCATTAGTACCCTTCATGAACTTTTCAAATTTAATGGAAGTGCTCTTGAGATCTTCATTCTCTTGTCTAAGGTTTTCACAACTTAGACAACTTACATCAACTTCTTTATTTTTCTCTGGCTTGGCCAATTTATCTTTTAGCTCACTAATCTCATTTTCATGTTTAGAAGTAGTAGATTTTAGCAATTTATTATTTTCTATGAATTTTAGACTAAGTTTTCATAGATTGTCATATTGACTCTCTAATTCTAAATCATCTAAAGAAGAACTATCATTGGTATAATATTCGGTTTCGAAATTTACCTCTTTAGAAGAACGAGCCATGAGACACTTCTCGTCTTTAGCACTATCATCACATTCTTCACCACTATCGCTCCACGGTCCTCCAACGAACGTCATGTGATTTTTGTCGCGAGGTGGATTGGGAGATTCACCGATAAAATGATTTGGATCACCGCATCTAAAGCATTTCTTATCACCTTTGTCATTCTTGACAAATCGATTCTTCGAGAATGCTTTCTTGTCGTTGCTTGGTTGTCTCGCATATTTACCTCGTCTCTTGAATAACTTCTTGAAGTCTCTAACCGCCATAGCATATTCCTCATCATCACCATCCGAGGAAGGGCTTTCATGATCACTTTGCACTTTTTTGGCCTTCAATGCTAGAGACTTTCTTTCACTCTTGATTTTGACCATCTCTGAATCCTTCAAGATTATCATCTCATGAACTTTCAAGTTACCAATGAATTCATCAAGTGATACATTGTTCTTGCTAGAAAAACCTTCATCAAGTGCTTGTAGACTAGTAATAATAGTATTAAACCTAGCAAATGCACTATCAATAGTTTCATCTTCCAGGATGACAAATAGTTCATATTGTTGAACAAGAAGATCGATTTTGCTTTCTTTGACTTGACTATTACCTTGGTGGGTTATTAAACGAGTGTTCCAAATTTCTTTAGCGGGTTTGCACATAAAAATCCTTTCATACCCTTTATTAGGCAAAGCATTATAAATAACCATTTTAGCCTCATTATTTTTTGCAAGTTTCTTTTTAGTGTCATCATTTAAATCTTCAAAAGAAACTAATTCTATATTTTTAGAAACTTTATTGTATTCTAAAAGCAAAAAGTCACCAATGGTAATAACATGCCAAAGATCTAAATCTTTTGATTTCACATAAGTCTCAAATCTATTTTTCTAATAAATAAAAATATCGGTTTCAAAAACTGGTGGTCTTTGCAAAGATTTCCCTTCTAGGTACTTGTTGGAATCCATAGATCGATTCAAGTTTTTAAAATACAATATATTTTAAAAGATTGAGCAACCACGCTCTGATACTAATTGTAGAAACTAGAAGGGGGGTTGATTGATTCTTAGGTTAAATTGATCAAAGATCGGTTTTCAAAAATCCTTTCAAAAACTAGACTTAAGTGATTTATGTGAAATCTTCCAATGCACAATGCGAACAATTGATAGTGGTTCAAAACTAATAATCACAAGTATATGCAATAAATAATTATGAATGGAAAGAGATAGGGAAAGGAAAGATCAAACCGAACACCAATGATTTATAGTGGTTCGGCAACGAAGCTAACTCTTCATTCCTACTCCACTCCACGAGTACTCCTTACTCGAGAGTTCACTAATCAACAAGCTCCTTAAGGTGGAGAAATCGTACACGTCGCTTAACCAATTTCCCACTCTAAGATAAAAGTCGAGATGTAATCTTAGCTAGGACCAATCTAAACCAATATGCTTTGACGATTAAGTATTAACCACAATACATACACAACTTCCAAATATATACAACAATTTGGAGCTTCACAATAACACAAGAATGTAATAGAGTTTTGATCTTGAGTTAGACACAACACTTCATGGATGAAAGTGTTCTTCTCTTTGCACTTGAGAGGATGAGAGGGGAGGAGAAAGATTCACTTCTAAACAAGTATAATCAACCAAATAACCAAGGATTTATGTTATTAAAGAAGGTGGATTGAATATGAAAATATGTGTCCAAAAGAGCTGAACTGGAAATCTCGAAATGGTCTACTATTTATATGACAAGAGCCTAACGGTCATATCTGGACGTGGTTCATAAAATAAGCCTGCGGTTCCATATCGATATGGAAATGCAGCCCCTATTTTGAGTCGCGCCAGTAGACTCCACTCCTTTTTGTCTTTTAGTGACAAAATCCCATCTGGTGCAGTTTTTATCCAAAAAGGATATTACTAAACCATTTGGAATATGCCAAATTCAAATTTCTATTTTCTTTTTAATAAAACATTTTCTTAAAAATAAAGTTTATTAAAAATATTTGTCATTTTTAAATTAAAAGTGAGTATTAAAAAATATAAATCCTTGATCACTTAGTTAGGTTAAGAACTTGTTTATTCATACCTTAAGTGATAATGGATGAAATGAAAAATACTTGAACTCAAAAATTCGATTTTCGTTGTTTTCATAAATGCTTGTTTTTACATATTGTCATAATCAAAACAAAGCGAGACCGAAAAATGCAAGTAACGTTTTTAGGCATCATTGCACTAACAATATTTTTGTATATGAGACTTAAATTTATAGATTTTGCAACAATTTCCCAATTTTTCTATTATAGTAGTAATGTTTTTTGCTTTAAAATTTAAAAGAAAAATTTTTAGATAGTCTTAAATGTTTTATAATGTAGTATAGACACAGTACTGTTTTTGGTATAAAAATATTTAAAATTCCGTATATGGGTTATAATATATGATGATATATAAATGGAAAGGTACTCGGTTCACTTTTTAGTGAATCGTAACATTGGTAGTCGAATGTTAGTGTTAACAAAGTTTTCCATATAGTTCATGATTGAAGAAAGGATCTTAGCATACAGGGCGGGACATTTGTATCTCATGGCGAGTTAGGTTCTAGACAGAGTCATAGATTTTTGTTGACGTACTAGCGTTGATTTGTTACGAAATTACCATTTTCTTTAAATGCAGTATGTCTCTACAACTAGTGTTTGTTCTCCTTTTTTAGTTTATTATAATTGGTTATGCTAAAATGGTATGCAGAACTCAACATCTTACAACATGATGCTTAGAATACGAAACCAGAACCTGTTAGAAACTCGACACACAACCTGCAAATTAAATATCAAAATAATAATAAATACTACCTTCATTTCAAAATGAGTGTCGATTTTGACTTTTCATAATCAAACTTCTTTAACTTTTACCTTAACTATAATCAAACTTCTTTAACTTTTACCTTAACTTTGTGTGTTACATAATACTTGATGCAAAATATATGACCAGCGTGGGTTTTAAGTTTATTTTTATTAATATAATTTTCTCCAACTATTATATAACACACACAAAGTATTTATGGTCAAAGTTAAACCATATTAACTCTGAAAAGTCAGACTAGACACTTATATTGGCATTAGGAATAACACACAAAAACTAACCTCAACCAATATTAGTATTGAAATAATGAACGTGTCAAATCCCCACCTCCTCCCAACTAACTTAATAGAGATCGGCGGAAAGGAAACCCACTTGTACAATGATACAAGTTCTATTTTGATAATAAGAAAAAAGGAGTTTGGAACACAAGTAAATCCAACGACCCTTTACGAAGTTCTAGTCCTATCTGACCAATAACAATCTAAACTTAGAACTATAACCCCAATACTTAACAATAAGATAATATAGAGACTAACATTGTAATAATTTCCACCTTAGGCTTTGTATTATCCTACATTAACACTCAGTAACTCTAAGCGGTTTTGAAACTTAAGTCTATGTACCACATTCATCAAGGAATTCACAGCATTATGGTCATTATCCATCTTTAGAACTTCGAACGTAATTGCTTCCAAGATCTATCTCATAGTGTAATAGCGCACCTATATTGCTTAGTCCTCTTATGAAAAGCATGATTCTATTACTAGTGAATCTCACCTTAATTATCACAATTAACTATCACATGTTAAGCTCTACACCCAACTCTTCCAAGAGTCCCCTTAGCCAAATAGATACATTCACAACCTTCTTAAGGGCGCTACGCTCCACCTATGTAGTTAAAAAACATCACGTATTTTAGTGTTGCCTTTCGGCTTATAACACATCCTTGTACAAAGAATGTGTCGCCAGTAATGTACATACCTTTGTCTAGATCCTTATCATAGTTTAACTTCATAAAACATGTTATGTCCACATGGTTGCCATGATCTGTTCTATATAAAAAAACATGTGTGCAACGCCCCACAGATATCTCATAATCCACTTCACTTTATCCCCAATAATTTTTGCCTAGATAATCCATGTATCTACTTACAATACCTATGGCATACGTTATGTTTAGACTTGTACACACCATCAAGTACATTAAGCTCACAACCGCATATTCATAATATACCTTATTTATCCTTTCAGCATCATAATCCCCAAGTGGAAAATCCTTCAACGACAACTCATTTGGACTGGTCTCCCATTGTCTATTTTGAAATTAATTAGAAGCTTAGAAACGATATCGAATTCTAACACCTTTAGAATCTTAAGATTTTGATCCTTGATGATATATATACAAGAATCTTCTTTGCTTTTGTGAGCTCCTTCATGTCGAACTCCCTTTTAAGAAAAGACTCAATAGACCAATCTTAGTCTTTCTCTTTCATGCAATCAACATATCATTTAGATACAGTAATAAACATATACACTTAATACAAGATTTTACTCAGTTAAAATTTTATCGTCCGATCTCTTCGAATTGAAAAAGGGTTGAACGTGCGACTCAGTCGTCTTTTGGTGAAAACAATAGATTTGTCGTTGTAGTAAAATTAAATTGCAAGATGTTAAAGTAAATGACGGTAATTAAAGCTAAAACTAATTGAAACGTAATGGTGTTTTAAAAGTAAATTAATTAAATGACAAAAATTAAAGCTTGACGAAAGATAAATTTGACAATTTAATAAAAGTAACAATATGAAATAAAACAATGCAAACTAAAATATAAAACTAAGACAAAATATTAAAAACCAATCATGTCGGAATACCCTATCGGAATCCGATCGGAATACCGATCGGAATGATGACCTGTCGGAATGTAAGCAAAACTAAAGTATCGGAATGTATAAAAGTGAAATCTATCGGAATATGAAGAAAACAATTCTATAGGAATGTCTAAACCTAGAATCATTCGGAATATGTAAAAACTAAGGCTATCGGAATATAGAACAAATCAAGCTATCGGAATAATGCATCGGAATATGACTACCAAAAATTGGGCAGCACTTCGTCACAATAAAAGCTTAAGACCCGTCGCAATATACGATCGCAATGAGCGATCGCAATCACGATCGGAATAAGGGGAAAAACTATCTGAATACTGATCGCAATAGGCTGTCGGAATCTCAAACCCCTATTCCGATTGTCACGATCGGAATAAGTGCAAGCTCTCGGAATCCAATAGTTTCCTTTCCGATAGAGTGAAATTCGCAATAAGCAAAAACCAATTAAGCACTTTGAAAATAAGCAAATACCCAAAACTTAATTAAAACAAGAATAAGTAAGACTAAACAAGTACGAATTTAAAACCTTTTCAAAACACAAAATAAGCAAACAAAATAAGCAAACTTTAAAAAGATAAAACTTTTAAGAAACTTTAAAACAAATAAGCTAAATACAAAATAAGTCAATAAGTATGTCAAGCTTAAAGCTTAAATCGTATAAAATCCTAGAAAGGAATAAAAAGGTAAACTTTTTTATCAAATAAACAATAAGATTAAGCAAATAGAATGCTTAATCCGAATTAAAAACAAATCAAAGACAATAAAAGTAGAATAAGAATGGATAATAAAAAGCTTGATTAAAGGAAAACAAAGATTCAACAACAAAATTAAAAGAGTTACTTGGAATTAAAGGCAAGAAATTTAAGGTGCAAAACAAGGTAATTAAATTGACAATTAAGTAAATGACATGAAATTAAAGTGCATGAAAATGAAAATGGTGGAAGACTAGTTTGTCAAATTAGCCAACACCTCCTAATGTGATATTTGGAGGGTATTTATAGGAGATTAGGGAGGTAAGCATGTGTTGGAAGCTTCCTTCTTTCTTTCTTTCTTTCTTTCTCGTCTTTTCGTCTTCTAAATTCTTCGAATTTTTCGACTTTGTCTCGGGATTAATTAAACTCGTCTTGTAATTTCTTCATTAATTAGACTTGAGTTCTTCGGCTTTATTAAACTTTCGTCTTTAGACTTTTCTTCGATAAATGTTCAGAATAGGCCTTGGACTTCCGTTCTTTTTGCACTCTTGATATTCTGACTTCGTCTTTTGTCATTTTCTTCGATAAAAGCCCGTGAAAGCCCGTGTTTTCTCCCCTTTTTCACATTTTGGTCCTAAATCACAACAAAAACACAAAATACGCATAATTCCGACATTTACGACATAAAATACACGTTTTGGCTTGGTTATTATTATAATTAAGTGGTAAAAGGATAAGTGTTTTCACACTTATTAAATCCCCTACACTTGACCATTGCAATGTCCTCATGCAATGCATTAATTACAAAGCCAGTTTTACATTTTCCATCATAATCAATCCACATTGGCCTTTATTAAAGAGACAAAATATTGAAAGGAAGAAAACAAGTAAAAAGATCAAAAACTTACCTTAGGGTTTTGGAAAGTCATGAATGATTATCATCCTCAAGTTACACATTCCCCATACCAAGCTTAAAACGAGATCATTGTTATTATAAGTTAGCAAACTACCACAAACTCATGTGGGCCAATTATTCACTTAGACTCCCTTATTCCTAGGTATATCTCTTATATTAGATTGTTGTCTTGAATGATCACGAGGATGCATTGTTGACTTATTTCAATAGTTATTTAGGCTGAATATAAAGTAGGACGATTTAATCAATAGTTAGCTAAAGGACATAATGTAGAACAATGATAATCTTTGTGAAACAAGGGGGTTGATGTTTTCTAGAGAGAGAAACTTAGAGAGAGAAATGAAAGAACTTTGTTATATTAAAAACAAGAAATGAAACAACCAACACCTCTTTCCATGGTGGAAAGAGGTTTAAATACCCCAAGTCCTTAATGGACTTGGGCCTCCGGCCCATGAACATGCTCATGGGTCGGGCTATTTAATAAATGAAACTAAACATTACTACGAGCCTATAACTACATAGTTGGAGTGACCGAGACTTTCTATATACGTAAAACGTATTTCCAACAATCTCCCCCAAAGGGAGGTCACTCCAAATCTACAAAGTCCTAATCTAGCATGTCAGATCTTGTTATTGAGCTCGTAGTCTTCTTTTCTTTCTTTTTCTTTCTTTTGTGAATATGTGTTAAATAATATCAGCCTTTTGCTTGGAACACGTTCTTTTGGCCTTTCACGTGCAGTCTTTATTTTCTTGTGATGTTCGCCTCTTTGTGACTTCATGTCCCACACACTTATCCTTTGTTGAATTCTTGAAAGTTCCAGAGTTGAGATAGCGGAAGACTTTTACGTCATACTTTCTTGAATTGGCAGGAGTATTTGATGCAGAAGGAATAAGCATGTGAGGACGTCTTCAACAGGTACACCGCAACGCCACCGTCTTCAACAGGTACACAGCAACGTCACCATCTTCAACAGGTACATAGCAACGCCACCGTCTTCAAATGCAGCAACATAATAAGACACGAATAAAATGGATTTGACATTTTATTCTAATTCGGTAGCATTTTACCTCCGGTCGGTGAAGACCGTTGGACGATATTAGATATCGTACCCGTGACGAATAGTTTCAATTAAGTAACTTCCTGACAGGATTTTGCGGGTAAACCCGTTCTCTTTATTCGACCGTCCAAAGCTGACTGCGAACATAAAGAGTGAATCATTTTGATTATAAATCCTTATGATTGAAGCCGTCAATTCATGAAACCTGGAACAAGTGAATTTCAATTAAGATATTCACCATCGTTTCTTTCCAATTGTCACAAACTTAATTCAAATTGAATCTTGCTTGTCACCTACCAAGTGCTGTTTGATGTTAACACTAGAAGGATTTCCACTCGTCACTGTGAACACTAAAGAGTGTCACTTTGAGTGTTCTGGCAAGATCATACGATAATGCGTAGAGGCCTGGAACGAGTTTAAGTTCAATTAAATATTAAACTACTGTTTCTTTCCAGTTGTCACAATATTAGTTCTTAAAGAACCGCACGTGTCACCTACCATGAGCTTGTATGATGTTGGCTCAAGCAGGATTTCCATCTTCACTGTAATACTTGCGTATCACTCGGATGTTCTGGCAATATTACAAGAATACTGCGTAGGACTCATAAAGATCTCTTACTTTTCATAGTGTGTGAAGAAGCAAGGAATAAATGGAAAGTGTCCTAATGAGACTTTTGATGATCTCGTGGCTCTAGACTCGATAGTGCGTTTTGATTTAGTGGTCGATGGCTGGAGAGGAGTGCCACCTATTCAATATCAGTCTATTCGGAGTGAATAAACCAATAGATAACGTGTTGATCTCTGTGTGATTAAAACAAATACCTTTTGAGAGATATTTGAGTTAGTTGGGAAGGGTTGTGCATTGCATCACTGGGTCCATGATGGCTTTCTTCAATATCGAGAATCATTAACAAATGATCTCAATAGCATATGTATTGACCCAGTTTCTGCCTAAAGTTGTAAGGAGGGCTTCTTTCTTTACACCCTTTATCTTTAGAATTCTTTTTCATTCTTCAACCCCTTCAATGCTTACCAATACGTCATCACTAGCACCTTGTTGTGATTGTTCCAGTGCTAGCTTAAGTACTTGGTCGACATTCAGCTACGTTCACATTCATTCTCCATCTTTCCTAGGACTTCTAGTTCTATCTAGGGAATTGTCCTTGGGAAGATTCCATCGGTTCTGATGAATCATTCGACTAATACCTATACCTACCACCCTTTTGTCACCACGTCTGTCGTGAGTTGAGTGTGTTTTGCGTTGATATAGTCACCATGAAAAATCCTTGAAAATCACTTAAAGCACTTGTGATATTGTAATCAAAGTTTTTGTGCCTTAAGTGTTTTGATCATCAAAAACGCTCCCCCTTAATATGTGCATTACACATATTAATTTGGTTTATCTTTTAAGCCTTTTACATTGTTTAGCCCAATATCATTAAGTCTCCTTAATCCCATTTTCTCCCCTTTCCAAAATGTTAACCATCAATATTTTGGATATTAATGGATTAACCGGTCTTTGGGTAATAAAATGAAATTAGATGTTGGCCAAAGAACATATTAATGCTCCCCCTCAAATTAATGAGGGTTAGTTGTAGTGCTTGAGTATGATAGATTTTGAAAGATTTAGAATCTCGTGAGAAATTCTTGAAACATTTTCATACTTTCACACTACAACAAGCCACAAAAGCACAATATTTACAATATTAACATATTCACAAATTAACCAATATGGAGTAGACCTGAAATAGTACGACCCATTATATGGATCGGTCCACGAGCCTGTGATGTGCTCCATATGGTCTGCCCCCCACGAATCGTTCAATACTGCTGATCAACCGTCGATGCCTTAACTTTGCCTCAATCATCTGGATGGTGTGGTTGGCACTCTTCTTAAATCGGCCTACCCATTTGTACTTTACCTCTGGAAGACCTTGTCCTGAGTTGAGCATCAACAGCTTGTCACGTACATGCTTGAGAGTGCCATCGCTGAACTTGTGCAGTTCTGAGAGTCGCATGTATTGCATGACCTCTGTTTCATTCAGGTAAAATATGCCCATCTCTGGTTTAAGTGTACCCATGTATGGTTCCTTATCTGGGTGAAAACGACTCATTGGTGTTGTGTGAGGTCGTTCTAGATTTAGCCTGGATTGATAACTCTCTACCCTGAGTTGTAAATCTTCAACACTTTGCTTGATCACAATTCTACGAGTGAATTGGCGAATGTTGGAGCTTAGGGCTATGACTTCATCGGGGTCTAAGTGAGGAACCATGCCTTGAGCCAAGAGGAGTAGAAAATCTTCAATATCTTCAAGTCGTAAGAATTGAAGATCCCCTTCACTGACACTATAAGTCTTACCATCTTCTCGCTTGAACCTGATATCTTTCAAATACGAATATCCGAATATATGGTGAAAGCTAACTCCTTGTATGCTTGAGATTAGACGGGTTGAAAGTATAGGTGTACCTTTCTTGGTGTGATTGTAGAAGTAGTAAGCCGACTTCTTGTTGCCCCGCCAATGTGAGATGCCTAATTCCGCATATTGATCATATTCTTTGACAAGCTTTTTGCTCCATAGGTCTGAAACTTTATCTTCAATCCAAGGTATATCTTCCAAATTTACTTCTTTGACCATTGTTAAGGATGTAGCATACTTGTCCGCTCCGTTTTCTAAGTAGCCAAGATCACGGTTGGTAAAGTATTGCATTGGCAGATTCTTGGCTGCTGCAATAACTGAGGGTGTTAGTGGAAGAAGGATTGGAGCTTTTTCACCTGATGCTGTTGACTTGATTGTTTTCATGAGCTCATTGAAATGATATTCTCCCTCAGTTTCGGCAATCTTCATGGAAGCCCAGAAGTTCTTGTATTTGATCGTTGTTTGAAGAATATTTATATCAATGCTAGGCACTCCATATTTATCCATCAAGAATCCAGAGAAGTCGATAGGGTTATTGAGGAATTGTGTGAGATCCGCCTTTTCACTGTCAGAAACTGTATGTGCGGTTGCTGCTTGTATAAGCCATGGCTGCACTAGAACCGTCTCATCAATAGTGAACGTAACAGCAAACTCAGGATCTGGTTGATTTAATTCGTCAATATCCATATCAATGTAGTTCTGAGGTGGAGAGTTATGTATCACCGATGGTATCGGGTCGTCTTCTTGCATAGGTTCGTGTGCTACAGGTGCTGTTGATGAGACATTAGTAGGAACCGGTACAGAAGACGTACCTGTGGCTGTTTCTGTGTGATGCTGAACAAGAGTAGGCGGTGGTGAGTGATGTTCCACAGACGGTGATGGTTCGTCTTCAATCATTGGTTCGTCTTGTACCAGTGGTAGTACAGGATCTTCTTGTGATACACTAGTAAGAACTAGTTCAGATGACTTACCTGTGGTGTTGTCAGTGGTTTTACCATGCTCGTCAGTGGTGATGTTTTCACTCTCAGCTTGTTTATCGCCAACTTTTTCTTTTGAACGTGCATCACTTTCTTCCTCTTCCTCATCACCATCCTTGGATTCTTCAGACTCTTCTCCATTGGTACCATTACCTTCATCCTTATCACCATCCCCTTTCTCCTTATCCTTACCATTCCCATTACCGTCATCCGCATCACTTTCGTCATCCTCATCTTCCCCGTCATCCTCATCCTCATCCTTATCCTCCTCATCGTCCTCATCTTCATCATCATCCTCATCCTCTTCCTCCTCATCATCCTCATCCTCATCCTCATCCTCATCCTCATCCTCATCCTCGTCCTCGTCCTCGTCCTCGTCCTCTGCATTTTTATCAGAATGTTCTTTCTCCTCCTCATTCTTTTCCTCTTCTTCCTCATTTTCTGCTGCATCGTCATTTTCAGACTCCTGACGTTTTCTTTTCTTGGAATATAGGGGAACTTCAGTGTCTTCTACTGGTGATGTGTTGGAAGCTTCCATTATGACCTTACTAAGAGCTCTTTGTAATTCGTGTTGAGCTTTTGTTATTGGTGACTCACTGTTGGTTAACCAAGTCTCCAAAGTATGCATTAACTGTAAGTTAGTAAGGCCATTTGTGAAGAATGCTGGAAGCTCCTGATGTACACTTGACCTAACTTCACGCTGAATGATGTTAGTCATGGAATCATTGATGGAATTGAGAAATGCAACATTTTCTTTGTCACGTGCGTCCTTTTCAGCAAGAAACTCTTTGTGTTGCTTTTGAAGTGTTATGACATTTTCGTATGTTTCTTGAAGTTTGGAGTCATCACGTTTTTTTGCTCTGTCTGCACGTGAGATATTAGGAGTTATCCTTCCCTCCAGTAACGCAATCTGTTTTGATTGTGCTTCCAGTTGTTTTTAGAGATGTTGAATGAGTGGATCATTGATTGTGAGAAATGGAGTGGAAGTGGATTGTAAATGTACTGTTGTTGTTGTTGGTTGAGAAGTTACCGCAATTGCTAAAGAGGTTGTGGAGTGGATGGTGGTTTGTACAAGTTGTTCGATGATAGATGGCGATGTTGTTTCAATCACTGGGGCCGTGGTTGGTACAGGAGGATAGACAATCGGTGGAGGCGTTGGTGTAATCACTTGGGTGGTGGTTAGTACAGGTTGATGGGTGACCGGTGGCGGCGTAGGTGTGGTTACATGGATGGTGGTTGATACATGTTGATTGATGACCGATGGCGGCGTGGGTGTAATTACCGGGGTGGTGGTTGATACAGGTTGAATGGTCTCGATTGTAGGTTCAATCGGCCGGACGGTTGTTATAACAATGCTGAAGGCTGGTGGTGGAGGGGGTATTTGTTGTTGGATAGGAAACAACATTAGATGAGCATCGTCTGCTGCTATCAATGATGAAGGAGTTGGAAGTGGTTTGCTAAGGTTGACGTCCTTGTACAGAATTGTTTCCATATCTTCTCCACCTTCTAAATTTTGATCTTCAAAATCATAGTTGAAATAATCATCTACATTGTCATCATCTTGATTTGTTGGGTCTGTGATTTGTTCCTCTAGTCTGAGATCTTGTTCTTCTTCATTGTTTGAATCGTCTGGATCTCCAAAAGCTTCCAGTGCTAACTCGGCAGGAGTTTTTGATCTAGAACCACTACCGGTTTTTTGTGCCTCCATCCTGCTTAACTTTCGTGCTATTCGCATCTGTTTTTCTTCAGACATTTGTACTGAAGGATCTTGTTCATTTGCATCTTCATCACGTAGTTGCTCTTTTCCTTTAGCTTTACCTTTGGTTTGGGGTGAGGAAGTCTTTTGGCGTTTGACAACAGTCTTTTTCCTTTTACCCTTTTGCTTTTCGGATGGATCTTCATTTGCTCTTTTAAATTGTGCATCAATATCCAGGAGCATTTGTTTATAAGGTCCACTGTCCTTGATCCCATCATTGAGCATTGTGTCTGGCACTAAAGCTGGACGCAGTTTGTACTTGGTGTAATAACCGTCTTCAGTCATTTGATCCAACACATAATCATTGGCTGATGTATGGTAGAAGAAATTTCCACGCTTGTTTATGGTTGGAATACTGTCCATGAAGTGTTTGATGATGACTTCGGTAAACCGTGGAAATGGAAGATGCAGCGACTTTTTCTTGGTGCTTGTAAATTGATTGCAGAATTCTTCCCAAAGATGTAGGGCGTAGTCCACTTTAGATGCAGTGTAGAGACCCTAAAATGTATGAGCCTGAGGGGGTCTCATTGTATCAGCTCCACGAGCCTTTGAGGTGCAGCACTTTACGATAATAGTGAATATCGCTTTCCATGGTTGCCCGATTTTGGAAGTATGAAACTGAGATAATGTAGTGATTTGTCCTTCATAGTTCAAGTCGCGAATAACTTGAAGCATTGATGCTGCATTTGGATTAGGGACATACTTTTCACCAGTTGCTAACCTAGGGAATTTGAACAGGAGCCTGAATAGAGATAAGTTAAGGGTGAATTCCTGCTTATTGATCTGGAATGTAATCACCCTCTTACATAGTTGTGATCCCGGGGATAATGATGCGGTGACCAAAAATTCTTGCATATAAATTTCGGGAACCGATGCAGTGATTCTAAGAACATGCTTTAATGGTGACATGTCGAGGATATCTGTGGCTACTTTGAAAGCAGCATAGTTAGGATCAAAATCCTCTCTTAGACGGAAGTTGTTCTCTGCATTTAGGAGTCGATCAGTAATAGGAACTAGTTGGATGTCTTGTTGGTGTTGTTGTGTTTCTGTGAGTTCCATGGTTCCTGTTCAATAACATATAAGCACAATTTGATATATACAAGCATATTCATCGAATTATCTATGGAAGAAAACCAAAGCATGGGATTTAGCCACAAAAGTCATCACATAAAACATAGTACTTAACAACATCCAACAAGACGCAAAAACACCTATAGCCATCTTAATATTCAATTATAAGTTCCATCGGAATGTCTAAAAGGGTTCCATGTTACTATAGAATGCCATCGTAAAAGCCAACTAGGGGTCCATCGCAATGTCTACTGTTAGCTTCTATCGCAATGTCTAAACGGCCATCGTATTGTCTGTCGCAATCTAGCATCGTACAATGCATCGCAATGGCCATCGCAATGTTGCATCGCAAAGACAATCGCAATGCTGCATCGCAATGCACATTGTAACATCTCATCGGAATGATCGTCGCAATGTTGTATCACAATACCCATCGCAATGATGCAGCGCAATACACATCACAACATGTCATCGTAATGAACGTCGCAATGTAGCATCACAATCCCCATCGCAATGACCATCACAATGAGGAATCGCAATACTCATCGTAACATGTCATAGGAATGACCGTCGCATTGTAGTATCGCAATCCCCCATCGCAATGATCATCGCAATATGGGCGTGAAAACCGATGTAATGCTGGGGATACGATTTTTAGGCATGAGACTAAAACTTTAAGCTTATCCAGGCAAAATCAAAGTAAATCGAGATCAGATAAACAACAATCTGTTACGTTCTTACATTATACGAGCATAAATCCACCTAGAATCCTAATTAGGAGATAAATATGATGTGACGAGATCCAGGACATGGGACAGGTAAACAAGATAGGCAAAGTGCGAATAATACCTAGATTAAGAAGCTCAGAAGATTATCACAGCAACAAAACAAAAAATTGATGTAAGAAGTTTATCAATGGCGGCCAGGGAGTGAGTGTGTGTGTAATCGCACGGGAGAGAAAACAAAAAATATGGGGAAAGGGGTTTGACCAAAGTCATACTATCTATCCAAGTTTTGCCTAAGTTGCAAAATAGTCCCCCCAATTTTGAGACATGTAATAAAACTAGTGATAGGACTAGTTAGCAACACACAATCCCGATTACTTATGAGTTGCAAACACAAATATGCCAATAAGACCTACGGCCATGTCAAATAACAATCCATATAAGGCACACATTGCACAAAAGGCACATAAGGTAAGATGATAGACAAGATATGTGAAGACCAAATCATGTTCAAGATTATTTGATATTTGCTCCCCCTCAATTAGTGACCCGTTTTCTAGTTAAAGAGCTGTAGTCATTGCATTAATGGGACAAATATCTAAGAAGACCTTTTCTGTTTAACGATTTGCTGAAACGATTCTGGGGGCAATAAGATTTCTCTTATTTTAACAAAATAAGTGCACTGAAACGTACACTAATTTGTGTTAGACTAAGTTATAGAGTAAACTTAGTCCCTTACAAGGTTTTAAAGTAAACCTTGCCAGAAAAAATTAATTCCCGTTGTGAGCCAACGTTTTCAAAAGAAATATGTGACTTTAATGCGAAAAGCGGGTTGCAGTCAGAAATAACTACAAGCCATAATGGGCATGTTTTAAAACTTGTACAACTTTTATACGGACTCTATTTATGGCGCCGTGTCAATATTAATCGACATTTCTAAAGCCGTAAATATTACCGTACTAAAAGACATGCCCGATTTGAAAATAAAAATAACAATATTTTTGGATTTTCTTGATTTTATATTTTTTATGGATTTTCTATGTTTTATATTTTTTATGGATTTTCTATGTTTTCTATTTTTGTATTTTGCTTTTGATGTTTTAAATATTTACGATAATATACAAGATCACGATCAAAGGATACTCGAGAATAGTTTACCATTACTATTCTTCAGATTCTTCTGCCAACTCCTTAAGTGTCGCTGGTGAAAATGATTTCATGCCTAGCTTTTCGATCAAAAACTCGATACGTCCTCGATCTAAGGCCTTTGTGAATATATCTGCCAGCTGATACTCAGTGTTGACGAAGTACAGTTCGATCACTCCATTTTCCACTTGCTCCTTGATGAAATGGTAGCGGATGTCATTGTGCTTTGCTCAAGAATGTTGAACGTAGTTGCAGCACAGAGCGATTGCACTTTTGTTATCACAGTACATTGGGATTTTGTTGAATCCAAGACCGTAGTCAGTCAATTGTGATCTCATCCAAAGAACTTGAGCACAACAACCGGACATAGCAATGTATTCAGCCTCCATACTAGATATCGCAGCGCTTTTCTGCCTTTTTGAAGCCCAACTAACAAGTCTATCTCCAAGAAGTTGCACACTGCCAGAAGTGCTACGTCTGGTATCTTGACACCCGGCATAATCCGCATCTTCATATGAAATTAGTGCAATAGAGGAATCCTTCGGATACCACAGACCACGATGAAGTGTTCCTTTTAGATACCGAAAGATCCTTTTCACAACATGTAAGTGCTTTTCGGTAGGCCGAGCCTGATACCGGGCACACATGCTAATAGCAAATTGCAAATCAGGCCTGCTAGCAGTCAGATAGAGGAGGGTGCTGATCATTCCACGGTAAAGTTTAGGATCGACAGCTATCCCTTCCTTATCTTCATCTAACTTAGATCGCTCCACCATTGGAGTATCCACGGGGTCACAGTTTTCAAAGTGATATTTCTATAATGATTCAAGAGCAAATTTGGATTGATTAATGAAGATGCCTCTAGGATTCTGAGAAATTTGCAACCCTAAGAAAAATGAAAATTTTCCCATCATCGACATCTTAAAGCGTGTGGACATAATTTTCTCAAAACGGCCAGACAAACGTTGATTAGTAGCAGCAAATATTATATCATCAACATAAATTTGTACCAGTATCATGTCGTTGTCCTCCTTGAGAATGAATAATTTTGGGTCCACTTTGCCTTTGGAGAAGCCTTTGGAGATGAGATACGACGATAAGAGATCGTACCACGCGCGTGGAGCTTGTTTCAACCCGTAAAGAGCCTTCTTGAGCTTGTACACATGATTAGGATACTCTAAATTGACGAATCCATTCGGCTGGCTTATGATAGGTGTGAAAACACCCATCCTTTTACCACTTAATTCTGGCTAAAACAAGACCAAAACACGTATTTAATATCATTTGTTTGGAATTATGCGTGGTTTTTGTGTTTATTGTGTTTTCAGAGTCAACCGGATGAATATTGAAGAAAACATGGGATTGCACGGGTTTTATCGAAGAAAAAGACTCAAGACAAAGTCTATTGTCCAAGAGATGCAAAAGATTTGAAGTCATTGTGCCTATTTGAAGATTTATCGAAGAATAGAGCCAAAGATGGAAGATTCATATATGTCGAAGAACTCGAGTCTATTAAATAAAAGATTATAAGACGAGTTGGAATTATTCACCGACACTTCTCAAATCCAAGTCGGAAACGTTTATGTGAAGAAGCGTGAAGACTTAAGAAGAAAGAAGAAAAAGAAGCCCAAACCAAAGCCCAATCACAAGCCCACCACCACAAGACACGCCTATATAAAGGGCCTTACTTCACAAAAATGAACACTTAGTCTTTTAGGTATTTTTTAGTATCATTCATTCTCTCTAGTTTTAAAAAGAGAAAGTTCTAAACTTTCTCTCACTAGATTTCATCTTTTTATATTTCAAGATCAGAACTTTGTATTATTTTTCATTAATCAAGTTCAAGTTTTTATCTTTTAATCTTTAATCTCATTCTTCCTTTCTTTAATTTTAATTGATTTTGGTACAAATCTCGTATGATCCGTGTTGTTCATCAATGATTTGTGCTTAAAAAGTTGATTTCTTTTTATGTTTCCTTAAGTTTATACACGAATAAGCTTTAAGATCCTTGTTCTTATTGGCTTATTTGTTGATTTAGCTTATTTACTTTTTAAAGTTTTTATAAAAAGTTCATCTTTTTATCATTTGATTTATGTTTTTGCTTATTTGAAGCTTAGATAACGTGTTCTTAGTGCTTATTTGATCAGCTTAATTTTGGATTCGAGCTAGTTTTGGGTTTTAGCTTATTCTAATAGCTTATTTCCCTTGCATAATTCTCGGATTTGCATCATTTTCGGAAAGGGAAAAACCCTTTTCCGACCTGTTATTCCGACCAGGGACACCCCTTCATTCCGATCGTATCATCGGAAAAGGGTTTAGTAGATTCCGATCAGCATTGTTTCAAGTATTCCGATTGTAGCAAGTTTTACCATATTCCGATTTGCCCCATTTTTACATATTCCGATTGTACAAGTTTTAGATTATTCCGATTGGTGATTTTCATGTATTCCGATTTATGCTGTTTTGAACATTCCGATTTGGCTCACTTGTCCATTATTCCGATCACCTTCATTCTCCTCAACATTCCGATCGTCAGATCGGAATACATTCCGATTGGTGCATTTTTTTCCTTATTCCGATTTAGCCTATTTTGCTTTACTCCGATCTTACTTTCTTTTAGTACTTTTCAATTAAGTTCATATTTTTACAAAGTTTTCCAAGAGTTAGTTTTTATTGAGTGTCCATTTATTTTTCTAGTCTAATTTTAAAGTTTTCAATCATTTATTTTTTTAAACTCGTCTTTTTACTTTAATCATTTAAAGCTTTAAGTTTACTCTTCGACACTTAATTACTTGTCATTAGTTTAAAATAGATAAACAAACCAACACCTTTTCATTAACGAAGAACAAGTCATTCCACTTAGAGCTGTAATCAATTCGAGAGGATATCGAGAGAATCTAGAACCCCATACAAAACGCTTGTATCAAATGGCGCCGCTGCCGGCTCTTCTCGTTAAGATCAACTGTTTTTTGTGAGAACTTGGATTTTGGGATCCGTTCACCGTGAACGTTACTTTTTCATACAAATTTCAAAAACACAAAAAAATATATAAACTTTTCAAAAATCCTAAAAATTAAAAAACATAAAAACCAAAAATATTTCTGCTTTGTTTTTGCCTTGTTAGTTCTTTTGCAGGTGTATGCGCACTCGATCAACGTCTTATCAAGAGCCCGAGCCTCTCGATAACCTAGACATGGCCGGTGTACAAAACAACAACAATAACCCACCTCAAAACAATAATAATAACAATAACAACCCACCTTTCAACAACAATAATAACAACAACAATGAGCCTCTACCGGATAATCGCCCGATGATTGAACTTCTGCAAGCTCATGTAGATGGCAACACTGATCCAATTGTTATACCAGCGATTGCAGCCAACAACTTTGAGCTCAAATCCGGCTTTATCCAGATGGTCTCTGCTCAACCATTCTTGGGGCGTACCATTGATGATCCACATGACCACATCAAGAGATTCTTGCAACTCACCAATACGGTTAAATTCAATGGTGTTCCACAAGAGGTAATCCGGTTACAACTTTTTCCCATTTCTTTAGAGGGACAAGCCCGGCATTGGCTTGCTAAGGAACCGCCACAGAGTATTCTTTCGTGGACGGATTTGGAGACCAAGTTTATCAACTACTTTTTCCCACCCTCTCGTACTACCGCTTTGCGGAATGAAATCATAAATTTTGATCAAAAGTACGATGAGTCGTTTAGTGAATCTTGGGACCGTTTCAAAGACCTTTTGAGAAAATGCCCACAACATGGTTTTACCAAAGTGCATCAAATTAACACTTTTTACAATGGTTTAAGCATGAATGACCAAGATTCACTAAACAGTGCCTCGGGGGTAATCTTTTGGCTAAGACTTCCAATGCTGCTTGGGATATCATTGAGAATAAGTCTCGTGTGCAAACCAAGAGTGTGCGGACCAATGTCACTAGTGCTAGTACTAGTGACAGCGATAAGCGACTTGACAAAATCACTACGCTTCTTGAATCGCTTGCTACCCAAACCGCCAGCAACACCAACAACATCAACGCTAGAAACGCTAAAGACGCTCAAGTCAATGCTGTTAGCCAACCATGCGAGATATGCGGGGGTCCTCATTCCTACACCACTTGTACTGCCACCCAAGACTACCCTTCTGAGAACGTGAATGCAGCATACGGTACCTATCCTCAACCTGCTTATCAAGCTCGACCTCAAGGTGACCGCAACTTGCTTAGCTACCGCTCCAACAACTATCTCTCACCACCTGGTTCTACTCCTAACAACCCAAACCAACAACAAAACCTCAACCGCCCTCCTCAACAACAACAACAATCTCATGGACCGTACATACCCCCTCACAAACAACAACAACCACCTCAAAGAAACAACCAAGTTTACCAGCAACCTGCTTATCAACCACCCGCATACAATGCTCCTCCCAACCAACCCACCGCTTTACACCAAGAAGTGCAGACCTACATGAGAACTAACGATGTGATCGTGGAAAATCTTCAACAAGAAGTGCGCA
Organism: Glebionis coronaria; assembly: GCA_025667525.1. Taxonomy (NCBI): domain Eukaryota; kingdom Viridiplantae; phylum Streptophyta; class Magnoliopsida; order Asterales; family Asteraceae; genus Glebionis; species Glebionis coronaria. The sequence continues at coordinate 235,945,345 of CM046881.1, forward strand.
ACTTGAAAGCCGACCTGATGAAACAAGGGAACGATCTGAGAGCTGATATGAGAAATACTATGGATAGTCAAACGAATGACTTAAGAAACATGATGGCTAGTTTCTTCCACGGTAATCAACCCTCTTCTTCGGGTACTCTTCCGAGTAACACCGTTGCGAATCCAAGAGGGGAGATGAAAGCAATCACCACTCGCAATGGCAAAGGTACCAAGGAACCCGAGCTTCCTATACCTCCACCGGTGATTGTGACTACGGAAAACGAGTCACCTGCTCCTATTCCTCATCCTTCTCCTTCCCCAATTTCTCCACCTCTTACTTCTACCCCTCCTCCACCCAAGGATGTGAGTGATCCTATTCTCCCAAAGCCTTCCTCTTCTTCCAATATACCTTATCCATCTAGGTTGAGGAAAGAGAAGCTCAAAAGCAAGGATGATATTCAGGTTTCGAACTTTCTTAAAATGTTCAAACAATTGAATTTCAACATCTCCTTCGCTGAGGCTCTCGCTCACATGCCTAAGTACGCGAAAATGTTTAAAGATCTTCTGAGTGACAAGGAAAAGCTTCTTGATATTGCCAACACCCAACTTAATGAGAATTGCTCTACAGTGCTCTTAAGGAAATTGCCAACCAAGCTTGGTGATCCGGGTCGTTTCTTAATCCCTTGCAATTTCCTGGGAGTAGAGAATTGCATGGCCCTAGCCGATCTAGGTGCCAGTATTAATCTAATGCCTCTAAGAGTTTGGAAGCAATTATCTCTCCCTGAGCTAGTCCCCACCAAAATGACTTTGGAATTAGCTAACCGTACGGTTGCTTATCCAGTGGGGATAGCCGAAGACGTCTTTGTAGGAGTCGACAAATTCACTTTTCCTGCCGATTTCATCGTCGTCGACTACGAGATGGACCCTCATGTTCCCTTGATCGTGGGTCGTCCATTCCTGAGGACCGGTCGCACTCTCATCGATGTTGAAGCCGGTGAGCTTATCATGAGAGTGGGTGACGATAAAATCGTCTTCAACATGGGAAAGTTGTCTAAACAACCTTATTCATACGAGAGCGTTAATTGTATTGACGTTCTGGATGAGGCTTGTGAAGAACACTTTAATGATGCTTGTAAAAATATTCCTACCTCTCTTCCCAATGTTGAAATCGTTTCCTCTATTGATTCATCATTGTCTCTATTTGGAGAAAGTGATTTGTTTTGGAACAATCTTGAAGCCACCATGGGAGATGTGAACTTAGCTAATGATGATTCTCCCACCGATGGGGATGAAGACATGCATTTCTTTGAAAACCTTCTCAACGAAGACAACCTTTCTCCACCATCTCCCACGGTTATTGCTATCGATACTCCGACTATGAATACGCCTCCCGTCGAAAATCCTCCGGATTTAGAACTTAAGGAGTTGCCACCCCATCTCGAGTATGTGTTTCTTGAAGAAGAGAAGAAGTCACCAGTTATCATTGCAAAGGACTTGAAAGATGAAGAGAAAACTCGCCTCATCGCCGTGCTTAAAGAACATAAGAAGGCTATTGCTTGGAAAATTTCTGATTCGCGGAATTGATCCTCACTTCTACACACACAAAATTCTCATGGAGGACGACTTTAAGCCCACAATTCAAAACCAACGAAGGGTGAATCCAAAAATCCATGAAGTCATCAAAACGGAGGTTATCAAACTTCTTGATGCGGGTATGATTTACCCTATTTCGGATTCACCATGGGTTAGTCCAGTCCATTGTGTGCCCAAGAAGGGCGGAATTACCGTTGTTCCCAATGAACACAACGAGTTGATTTCCACTCGTCTCGTTACTGGGTGGAGAGTTTGTATAGACTACCGCAAACTCAATGATGCCACGAGAAACGATCATTTCCCTCTACCTTTTATGGACCAAATGCTTGAACGTTTAGCAGGTAATGAATATTACTGCTTTCTTGATGGTTTCTCGGGTTATTTCCAAATACCCATCGATCCCTAAGATCAAGAGAAGACAACATTCACTTGTCCCTATGGCACATTTGCTTACAAAAGAATGCCTTTTGGCTTATGCAATGCCCCCGGGACTTTCCAAAGGTGCATGTTAGCTATCTTCCATGACATGGTTGAACAAACCATGGAAGTCTTCATGGATGATTTCTCGGTCTTCGGGGATTCCTTCTCTTCTTGCCTTGACAATTTGGAACGTATGCTTAAGCGGTCCGAAGACACTCGCCTTGTTCTGAATTGGGAAAAATGCCATTTCATGGTAAAAGAGGGCATCGTGCTAGGACACAAAATTTCCAAAGCCGGTCTTGAAGTAGACCGTGCTAAAGTCGATGTTATCGCTAAGTTGCCTCCACCTTCAACTGTGAAGGGTGTGAGAAGTTTCCTGGGTCATGCAGGCTTCTACCGTCGATTCATCAAATATTTTTCTCAAATCGCTCGCCCGATGACCCACCTCTTGGAAAAAGATACTCCTTTTATCTTTTCCAAAGAGTGTCTTGACGCCTTCAACTCTCTTAAGGATAAGCTAACTAAGGCACCCGTCTTGGTTACCCCTAATTGGGAGCTTCCCTTTGAGTTGATGTGTGATGCTAGTGACTTTGCTATTGGAGCGGTTTTGGGCCAGAGAGTGAACAAACACTTCCAACCAATCCATTACGCTAGCAAGACAATGACTGGGGCTCAATTGCATTATACGAGAACCGAGAAAGAGCTTTTAGTTGTTGTCTATGCTTTTGAAAAGTTCCGCCCCTATCTTGTCCTTTATACCACAATTGTTTACACCGATCATTCCACGCTGAAGTACTTGTTGACAAAGCAAGATTCCAAACCAAGACTTCTTCGCTGGGTTTTGCTACTCCAAGAATTTAAAATCGAAATTCGCGATAAAAAAGGAGCTGAAAACCTAGCCGCGGATCATCTCAGTAGACTTGAGGATCCTTACCAAGGGGATCATCCGAACAAAGAAATCAATGATTCTTTTCCCTGGGAGACCTTAATGTCTATCAACTCGACTGCTGATGAAACCCCGTGGTTTGCGGATATTGCAAACTACTTGGCGGGTGGAATTCTCGTTGACGGGTTAACATCCCAGAAAAAGAAGAAGTTCTTTAACGACATTAAGACTTACTTTTGGGATGACCCGTATCTATTCAAACAATGTGCTGACTTGATTATTCGCCGATGTGTTGATGAACCGGCAACTTTAGAAATCCTTGACGCTTGCCACAAAGGACCCACCGGTGGTCACTTTGGTCCCAACTACACCGCCAAAAAAGTGTTTGACTCGGGATTTTATTGGCCCACCATCTATCGTGATGCTCACGAGATGGTTAAACGTTGTGATGCCTGCCAAAAACAAGGCAAGATCACTCATAAAGATGAGATGCCTCAAAATTTCATACAAGAATGTAAAATATTTGATGTTTGGGGTATCGACTTTATGGGCCATTCCTTTCATCTAAAGGAAACAAATACATCCTTGTTGCCGTTGACTACGTTTCAAAGTGGGTTGAAGCCAAAGCTTTACCTACTAATGATGCAAGGGTGGTTTGTAACTTTTTGAAATCGCTGTTCGCTAGATTCGGTGTTCCTCATGCTATTATCAGTGACCGCGGGACTCATTTTTGCAACGCTCAATTTGCAAGAGTCATGGCTAAGTATGGTGTCAATCACCGTCTTTCCACCGCCTATCATCCCCAAACCAATGGGCAAGCCGAGATAACCAACCGTGGATTGAAGCGAATTTTGGAGCGTACTGTGGGAGAGCATCGTGCCGCGTGGGCCGATAAGTTAGATGATGCTCTGTGGGCTTTCCGTACTGCTTATAAGACCCCGATCGGTTGTACACCTTATCGTCTTGTGTACGGGAAAGCATGCCACCTTCCCATCGAGCTGGAGCATAAGGCGCACTGGGCCTTGAAGTGGGCTAACTTCGACATCAACAAAGCCGGTGATCATCGCAAGATTCAACTCAACGAGCTCAACGAACTAAGAAATGAAGCTTATGAGAACTCGCTGATCTACAAAGAGAAGACGGAGATCCTTCATGACGCAAAAATCAAGAACCGAGAGTTCCACGTTGGTGATCAAGTCTTACTTTTTAACTCTCGCTTGAAGATCTTCTCTGGCAAGTTGAAGAGCCGCCGGTCTGGTCTATTCACCGTCGCCAAAGTCTTTCCATATGGGACCATTGAGCTTTCTCAGCCAAATGGGCCCAATTTCAAGGTTAATGGCCAGCGTCTGAAGCTGTACTTTGGTGAGGACATCTCTCAGGAGATGATTCCATCCCTCACCATGTTCCCCATGAACTAATTTTGGGTCGAGTCAGGCTCGTGACTCGGTTATCAAAAACAAGCGCTCCTCAGGAGGCAGTCCGAGTATCTATCCTTTTATGTTTTAACCTCCTAAGTGTAGGGGGACCGGTATAGGTGTTTGTCTTTGTGTGGTGATGTAATTACAGGGATGAACGCACTCTTGGAACCTTTGAAGAACCGTGCTCCCGTGTTTTCCGAAATCCGGTTCTATCTCTCAACTATCGTGATTCAATTTTCTTCATACTCACATTTGAAATTGATCACGTTAGTCGTTTCTTCCTTAAATTTATTTAACCAACGTGCACAATGTCATAAGTGTAGGGGAGACTTTTCCCACATGCTTAAACATTGAGGACAATGTTTATCTTAAGTGTAGGGGGGACTTCTATCGAAGTTTTAAGTGGACTTTCCCATGAAAATGCCTTCATTTAACCAGAAAATCATTCTTTTTCAACATTTTTCAAATTTTTAATTAACTTTCGCCATTTAGTCGTAATTTTAAAATTTTTATCGTTGCTTTCATATGTATATATCCCGCAATAAAGTCAAAAATATTAATAAAGTGGTGTAGCTAGTTTAGAAGTCTTTGACATATTAGGCCCGTTGCGATTATTTTGACTCAACCCGAATAGACTTAATTAAGTTTATTCTAGCTAGTATCCTTAACCATGTAGACCTTAATTGATTTATTAGGCTAAGCATCCACGAGTCTCATTACTTGAGATTTTAAATTGTGGAGAACGAGAAATGATAGAGTCAATTATAAGTCGGTAATCTTGCACAAACTCACTTGGTGTAATTATTTACCTATTCTCCCATCGCTTGCTAATAATTTATCTGCAATAAGTAAGGTCGTACTATTTGAAAAGTTACTTAGCTTCTAGCCCAAGATCGTTTAAAAGTTGCTCGGTAATGATAAGAGTTCATAGCCAAGGCATAACTTATGAAGCAGGGCGCGAAGACTGGCGAGTCCGAAAAGGCCATAACAAGGCATGAGGATTCCATTTTATTGCTGAAGATCCAAAGTGATGTGAAAAGCATTATTCTCGAAATCAATATGAAGGATCAAGACTCACGACGAAAAGAAATCAACTCCCATAAAGATCATGGAGAAGTCTATCCGAAAAGACCCTAACAAGGTATGAGGATAAATAGATCCAAGTCCGAAAAGGAGGCGGATCGTTGTATCTCAAAATCCCAATTAGAGATTGAAGAAATAATCATGAAGTCGTGGTCAACAAAGTTGGAGTACCCCTCAAAAGTCTCCAAGTGAAGAAACTTTATTACGATGAGAAGACCATTATCTCAAGAACGTCTCTCAAGATATGAAGTATGAAGTACATGCCAAATGTCGGCCCGAGAAAGGTCTCAAATCATGAACCAAGTTATGCCAAGATATGAACTTTTTGATATCCCGAGAAGCAGTTTTAAGAGATTTTGTCCTTTAGCTAACTATTGATCAAATCGTCCTACTTTGCTTTCTGCCTAAATAAACTATCAAAATAAGTCCAAAAAATGCATCTTCATGATCATTCTAAGACAAAAATAAAATATAAGAGATACACCTAGGAATAAGGGAGTTTAAGCATTTAATTAAGCCATGTGTGTAAGTGTTTGATTTGCTAACTTATAATAACAATGATCTCGTTTTTAAGCTTAGTTTGGGGAACGTGAAACTTGAGGGTGATAAATCTTCGCAGCACCGAAGCCCTAATGTAAGTCCTTGATCTCTTTGCAAGTTATTTCCATTCTTTTGGTTACTTTAAATTTTTAAATTTCTCTTAGTACTTTCATTTTTGTTTAGTAGTATATTAATAAGGCCAAGGTTGATTGATTATGAGAAAAGTGTAAATGTGCTTTGTCACTAAGCATTACATGAGGGCATGACAATGGTTAAGTGTAGGGGATTTGATAGGTGTGAAAACACCCATCCTTTTACCACTTAATTCTGGCTAAAACAAGACCAAAACACGTATTTAATATCATTTGTTTGGAATTATGCGTGGTTTTTGTGTTTATTGTGTTTTCAGAGTCAACCGGATGAATATTGAAGAAAACATGGGATTGCACGGGTTTTATCGAAGAAAAAGACTCAAGACGAAGTCTACTGTCCAAGAGATGCAAAAGATTTGAAGTCATTGTGCCTATTTGAAGATTTATCGAAGAATAGAGCCAAAGATGGAAGATTCATATATGTCGAAGAACTCGAGTCTATTAAATAAAAGATTATAAGACGAGTTGGAATTATTCACCGACACTTCTCAAATCCAAGTCGGAAACGTTTATTTGAAGAAGCGTGAAGACTTAAGAAGAAAGAAGAAAAAGAAGCCCAAACCAAAGCCCAATCACAAGCCCACCACCACAAGACACGCCTATATAAAGGGTCTTACTTCACAAAAATGAACACTTAGTCTTTTAGGTAGTTTTTAGTTTCATTCATTCTCTCTAGTTTTAGAGAGAGAAAGTTCTAAACTTTCTCTCACTAGATTTCATCTTTTTATATTTCAAGATCAAAACTTTGTATTATTTTTCATTAATCAAGTTCAAGTTTTTATCTTTTAATCTTAATCTCATTCTTCCTTTCTTTAATTTTGACTGATTTTGGTACAAATCTCGTATGATCCGTGTTGTTCATCAATGATTTGTGCTTAAAAAGTTGATTTCTTTTTATGTTTCCTTAAGTTTATACATGAATAAGCTTTAAGATCCTTGTTCTTATTGGCTTATTTGTTGATTTAGCTTATTTACTTTTTAAAGTTTTTATAAAAAGTTCATCTTTTTATCATTTGATTTATGTTTTTGCTTATTTGAAGCTTAGATAACGTGTTCTTAGTGCTTATTTGATCAGCTTAATTTTGGATTCGAACTAGTTTTGGGTTTTAGCTTATTCTAATAGCTTATTTCCCTTGCATAAGTCTCGGATTTGCATCATTTTTAGAAAGGGCAAAACCCTTTTCCGACCTGTTATTCCGACCAGGGACACGCCTTCATTCTGATCGTATGATCGAAAAAGGGTTTAGTAGATTCCGATCAGCATTGTTTCAAGTATTCCGATTGTAGCAAGTTTTACCATATTCCGATTTGCCCCATTTTTACATATTCCAATTGTATAAGTTTTAGATTATTCCTATTGGTGATTTTCATGTATTCCGATTTATGCTGTTTTGAACATTCCGATTTGGCTCACTTGTCCATTATTCCGATCACCTTCATTCTCCTCAACATTCCGATCGTCAGATCGGAATACATTCCGATTGGTGCATTTTTTTTCCTTATTCCGATTTAGCCTATTTTGCTTTACTCCGATCTTACTTTCTTTTAGTACTTTTCAATTAAGTTCATATTTTTACAAAGTTTTCCAAGAGTTAGTTTTTATTGAGTGTCCATTTATTTTTCTAGTCTAATTTTAAAGTTTTCAATCATTTATTTTTTAAACTCGTCTTTTTACTTTAATCATTTAAAGCTTTAAGTTTACTCTTCGACACTTAATTACTTGTCATTAGTTTAAAATAGATAAAAAAACCAACACCTTTTCATTAACCAAGAACAAATCATTCCACTTAGAGCTGTAATCAATTCGAGAGGATATCGAGAGAATCTAGAACCCCATACAAAACGCTTGTATCAGCTTACATAGACATCTTCCCTTAATTCACCATTGAGAAATGCCGTCTTAACATCCATTTGGTAGACGATCATATTCATGTGAGCAGCATAAGCAAGGAATAGTCTGATTGCCTCCAATCGTGCAACAGGAGCAAAGGATTCTTCAAAATCAATACCCAAAGCTTGTTTGTAACCTCTAGCAACCAATCTAGCTTTGTTTTTCAGCACACTACCTAACTCATCGAGCTTAACCTTGTAGACCCACAACAATGTCAAGATTTCAACGTTGTTGGGTAACGTTACAAATTCGCACACTTCAAGACGTTGGAATTTATTAAGTTCCTCTTGCATGGCTTCAATCCATGATGATTTGGTCATGGCTTGTTGCCACTTTTTAGGTTCAGTGTCTGAAATAAATGCATCAAAATAGCAATATAATGCATGTTCTTGGAGTTGATGTCTTGTTAAGACTGGTCGATCGATGTCACCAAGAACATTGTGGATTGGGTGATCCTTTGTCCATTTAGTGTTGTGAGTTTCAATCCGTGGTGGTCGGGAGTGAACGATTGCAGGAGCTTCCTCTAAGGTAGACGCACCAGTAGGGTCTTCAGGTATTTGTGAACCAAAGAAGGGAAGCTCTTGTAAGTGAGCATATTCTAAATCGTGATCATAGATATCCTCTTCAACATCATTAGGAACGAGTGAGGGTGAAGATTCAGGTGTTGTTTGTGAATTAGTGGGGGGTGGGACATTTGATTCAAGAGTAACTGTAGATGCCTCAGATTGATTTCCATTATCTTGAGCAACAACTTCGGGAATCGGAGCTACTACTACAGGTGCAGGAGAATCATTACTCGGTGGATCAAAGAATTCATCAAACATAGGTTGAAATAACTTATCCCACTCGGACCTTGTAGGTGGTATAAATGATGGAGAAGTAGGATTGTTGGGAATTAATCCGGAACTGATTGTACCGGTTCCTATCTCGCGTAATGCGGGTTCAGAGCTGTGTTGCTCAGAAGCCATCGTTGTCAGCTCATCAAAATCGACATCCAAAGTTTCTACTATCTTGCCAAGACGACGGTTATAAATTCGGTAAGCTTTGTTTGCAGGCGAGTAACCAATGAAAATTCCAATATCAGCCTTCGGTTGAAGTTTTCCCAGATTCTCACTATTTGTATTTGGATAGCAAAGTGCACCAAACACATGAAGATATGAAATATCGGGTTTGTCTCCATGAAGTAACTCATATGGAGTTTTACCATGACGTTTGCGAATGATGGAGCGGTTTTGGGTATAACATGCGGTTGCCACTACTTCAGCCTATAAGAATAAAGGAGCATTCGCATAAATCAACATAGTTCGAGTAGCTTCCATAAGTGTACGGTTACGTCTTTCAACGACACCATTTTGTTGTAGAGTGCGAGCCACAGATGTTTCATGAGAAATACCAACCTTTTCATAATAATTTCGAAGAGTCTGATTAACGAACTCAGTGCCGTTATCAGTCCGAATGCGGCGAACAGTAGCATTACGACGTACTTGGATCATTTTTAAGAAAGTAATGATATACTCTGGTGCTTGATCCTTGGATGCTAAAAAATTTACCCATGTAAACCTTGAGAAATCATCTATTATGACGAGGATGTATTTTCTACCACTCACACTAGCCGTACGCATTGGCCCGCAAAGATCCATGTGCAAAAGATACAGTGGTTCTTGGTTGGTGTCTTCTGCTTTAGGTTTGTAAGATTTCTTGGTGCTTTTACCCAATGAACACGCGGAACATAAGTGATCCTTGTCGAACTTAAGTTTTGGAAGACCACGAACAAGTTCGTTTCTAGCCAAATGGTTAATAGCATCAAAGTTAAGATGAGATAACCGTCGATGCCACAACCATGACTTGGTCTTAGATGCTTTGGAGAGTAGGCAAACAGGAGAGGCGGCCTTCATGTTTTGAATAGACAAAGTATAGAGATTATCCCCTTGAGAGCCCTTTAACAAATCATTTCCTGCAAGATCGCGAATGAAGCAAGTATGTTGTCGAAAGGCCACTTCTAGGTTTGAATCGCAAAATTGTCCTACTGAGAATAGATTGTGACCAAGTCCCTCCACATAGTAAACCCTTGAAATCGTAACATTCCGAATTTTGTATTCACCATAACCCATAATCTTTGCAATATGGTCGTTGCCGAATTTAACCGTTCCTAGAAACTTGCTGACGAAATTTTTGAGCATCGAGCGGTCTCCAGTCATATGTTTGGAGCACCCCGAGTCCAAATACCAAAGAATAATTTGGACGACCTGAAAATATTACCAAACACAGACGATGTATCAGATTCTAATTGTTCTTCTGAGTTAGCAGGTACAGATATAATTATCTTAGATTTGCTATCAGACGAAACTTTAGGCTTTCAGATTTTCTTACTAGTGGTTGGCTTAGATTCTAGTTGTCTAGTATTCTGAGGTACTTTTTTACTGGGGACATTACCACTGGTAGGCACAATAGTGGGGGCAGACCTAGTTAAATGGCGCTTTTTCCATTTCTTAGTGCTAGTGTTCCTATTTAAAGGACGCTTAGACCTAACTTCCGTGGATGTGATCCTAGTTAAAGGGCACTTAGTTCCATTAGCAGTAAAGGTCCTACCAGTGGGTTTCCATTGCCACCCAACTTGGGTGAATTTATTCCCTGTTGGAATCCATTCAAGATTGTTCTTAATAGCATACATTTCATTCACGTGATCAACAAGGCATAAATCATGACGCTGAGAAAACATGCATTCATTACAATTCCAACATTTCGCATTAGAATTCACATTTTGCTTAGGTTTCCACTCATATAGAGAACCTTTTGTCTTAGCTACATGATTCTTTTTATTTAAAACTGAAATAACATTCCTAGGGTGCACTTCTACTTTCTTCTTCTCAGTCCTATTAGTGGAAGGCTTGATCCTATCTTTCTTGTCTTGAGATCCTTTAGCCTTAGTGGACACAGTTACTCCTGTAAGCCAAGGGAACATTAGTTACAGATTTTGACTTAGCCTTGATTGGTGTGTTTAAAACGGGCTTAGCTCCTAGGGTCTTATTGAATGGAGTAATGGCAATGGTGGTTTGTTGTTTAGATGGTACAGATATCGGTATGCTAAACAGTCCTGAACGCGATCCACATATAATAAAAGCTCATATACGCTATGACTTGTGGGATCGCGTTCACGCATTTCATCAATAATCTCTCTAGCTAGATCAGCATGTTCTAAAGCATTTTTCATATATGTGGCAAACTTAGTGGGACTTTTCCTAAATTTTGGATCCCGATATAGTACACGTGGGTTGGGTTTGGGAGCACTAGAGGTCGAGGCAGAGACAGTAGCTGAATTATCAACACTTTCTCGTCCTTTGAGTTGAAGTATCTCCTTTAATTCTGCTATAACCTTGTTTTTGTCTATGAGCTGAATTTTTAGGTCAGAGGATTCCTCACATTTCCTGTTCAGTTTGTCAATTAATGACTTTTGTTCTGTCGCATTAAAAGCGAGGCGTTCTTCTATTGAACCAAAATTTTGTGAGTCACCCTGTCTTACTTGTTCACGCTCTCCTAGTATAGAATTAATTCTATTTTCTAGGACATGATTTTTAGTCTCTGCAGCCTCTAGTTCCGTTTTTGTTTCTAGTAATTCTCTCTTAATTCTCATCATCTCTTCCTCCAGATTCTGAACCATCTGAATCATCTTGTCACTTGTCTCAACGGAGTTGCCACCATCATTTAGTTTTGAAAGAGTTTCATTTTAGATTGATTCTCAATTTCAAGAGATATAGAATGTTGTTGAAGCTCATTAAAACTTTTTGAAAGTGTATTATACGAATCTTGAAGCTTTAAAAATTCAGCGTTGGATTCATGACAAGAATGATTATCTACAGTAACCACGTGTTCAACAGTATTCACAGATTCATGCACATCATCACAAATATTCACAGTAGATGAAATTTCATGAGTATATTTAACAGTAACAACTTGCATCACTTCGAGAGACACCATGTGTTCTAAAAAAGGGTCATATTCGGATAAAATCTTTTCCTTTTCAATTAAATGTTGTTCATAAGCATCATCCATTTTATTGAAAACTTTTTGAACTTCACCAATTTCAAAACTTAAATTACACGCTAGATCATAGACTCCTTGTTTAATATGGTCCACAAACGGAACGATCTCTTTCTCAAACACCATTTTCATGTGTTCGAACGCCCATTCTCCAGCGGTTTGAGCCGTTGAATTCGTACATTACAAAATGACCTTGTCAAACTCGGTAAGGTATTACCCAATCTCTTCCAAGCTGAGCTTTACCGTACTAACCGGTGGAAGATTCTTAGGAATTTCCTTTGGTTGGTCCGAGTTAACGAGTGTAGGAATTATACTAAGGCATTCTCTAGTAGGCATGAAAGTGGATGTTTGGATAGTTCTCTTTTGCATATTAAAACGAATTCTAAGATCTATTGTGGCATTTTTTACGTTCATTTGAGCATAATCATATGCAGGATATGAAGAAAGTAATTTTAACCGCTTTTCATCATATGGTGTCATACTCTCAGAATCAATTGAGAACACAATCGGATCTAATACCAATCCTAACTTGGTTGCATCATAAAGTCGTGGGTTTTGGTTAAGCGCTTGCTTTGCATACCCCGTGTTAGGTGGTAAGTCTATAAGACGCGATAGATTGAACTCTTTAAATGATGCATGAAACAAGTGTACTAGATGTGAAGCGGCATATTGTTTTAAAAGCTTAAGTTCCGTTTCCTTTATTCTTTCAGACGTCTTAATTTCCATTTCAATCTGTTTGGACTCAAGAATTTCAAAATCCGTTTGAAGTTGTTGAAAATTAGTAACGACTGACTCTTTTTCTTTAAGTTCATTCGAAAGATTTGCTCTTAAACTCTCAATTTCTAGCAGATTGTCCATTTGAACTTTCCTAAACCTATCAAATTCAGGATTGGTTAAGGTAGTGGACACAGGAGTCATTTCCAAGGTGTTAACCATGTCCTTATGCAAAGCAAGCTCGGCCGATAAAGTCTGATTAGCATTAAGGGTTTCAAGGATCGTATTATTCATTCTGCTAAGCAAAGATGCCGGGACCCTAACCAAATCAGGTTGAGCAGACGAATTGGTAGTCTTAATAGCTCCTGGTTGTGGTTCACTCAAAGTCTGAAGACTTGCAATGATATTTCTATCATTGTTTGTCTCGTCGATTGAGTTAATAACCACCGGAGGCTGTTCCGAATACTCAGACATTTGCTCAACTTGATAAGGTACAATACTAGTATCTATAGCAGTATTTGGTACCTCTGAAATGGTATCAGCTCCATATAGTGAAAGGTTTGCCATAAGAGCTGCTTTGGCGGTGTTAAGATCATCACAATCAGAGTCATATGCATCCAAATCATCACATTGATATGCAGCATTGTTGGTGATGACTGTTGTGAGACGATCAGTTTCCGTTACTCCTGGATCTGCAAGGAATGCCAATTCTTCTTCATCAAGCTCACGACCTTGGGCTTGAGCATTCACCAGGTAAATCTTCTCCTTAAACCATGTGTCGTCCCTTTTCCTCTTAGGCTGCTTGCATTCTCGGGCCATGTGCCCTTCCCCTTTGCAGTTGTAGCAAATAACCACCTTCATTTTACCAGTGTTGTTTGCCCTTGTAGCAGTCGTAGTGGATGAACGTGCACTAGCAGTAGACGAATTCGATCTCCCTTGAAGTGGTTGCACCATGACTCTTCCGTCCTGAATTGTTGCCTGTTGTCGAGAGTTAGATGAGTTCCTTAACTGATTGTTAGTTGTTGCTGGACCTCGGTAACCTCGTTTGTTCAATGTTTGACTTAAATAAGCAGACATCAGAGCAAGGATTTTAGTAGGGCTATCTCCTTGTCTAAATTCAGGGACAGGGATGTCATCTTTACAATAGAAAGTTGGTGCTGCTTGAGCTACAGTCTGATTGGTTGGAGCACTGACTTGTTGTGAGTAATGAGATTGAAGAGCCTCAAGTTGTGGATAGGTACTAGCAAGGTTGGTGGGATGTTGATACGGTGAATACTGGAGTGAAGCATAAGGTAATGGGTGTGAATCTCCTTGTGATGATGATGTTGCTGGTTGGTGATAAGATGTTGGCGGCGGTGGCAGAATCGAGTACTGTGGGAAGCTTGGTGTTTGATTCACAGGTTGATATGAAGATTTGTGTCCTAAAGCAAGCTGAGAGTTGTGGTATGACAATGTAGTATGGTTTGCCAATAATGCCATTGGTTCATGATAAGGTCCTTGAGAAATTCGGTTTTGGATCACATGCTTCTCATGTTGTTGTAAGAAAGCATAGAGTTGATCTAAATTGGACTTGTGTAGATCGCGAATCATCTTGACATCTGTGACATATTGAATCCATTCAGGGGGTAATGTGTTCAAAAACTTGGTGTTTAACTGAAACTGTTCAATCCTAAGATAATAGACGTTCATGTCATTCATCAAAGTGGTAAAACGCCAGTAAAAATCATGAAGAGTCTCCCCTGGAATGTATTTGAACCTATCAAACAAATCATACAGTTGACACTCTCGTTCTTGCTTAGTGAGAGATGTCCCTTGTAGCAAAACCGCAAGTCGATCCCAAAGATCCTTGGCCACTTTATGTTCACTCACCATTCTAAAGATATCGGGTGGAAGGGCTTGAAGAATTGTCTGAACAGCCCTTTCATTGGCATCTGCAATGATTTTGTTGGCATCGGTTAACTCATGATACTCCCTTGCCCTTGTCACATTGTTGATGGTAACCTCTCCCCAATCTAATGGACCTTTGTCAATTGATTGTAGCATAAGTCGACCACTTTGTTTGCCCATGATGTACGTTCTCATGCGACTTTGCCATGATTCAAATAAATCTTTGATGAGCAAAGGTGGGCGAGTATCGGTACCCGAAATGATTGAGATATCGGTAAGAGAGGTCATTGTCGGCATATGTGGATGTGAATTCATTTTATGATCCCTTGAGAAAAGATTATCAAAAATGATCGAACAATGAAATAAGGTTAAGTGTTTTAATGTTGTTGAAACAAAGATGTTGTGTGTTTTTGATGTTTTGTGTTTTTGTGAAAAATTAAAATCTTGAAAAAAAATCCTCTAACTGACTCCAATCGCAATGTCTGATCGCAATATCCAATCGCAATACGAATCGCAATCCCTATCGGAATATCCAATCGCAATCACTAAATGGCTCCAGTCGCAATATCCAATCGTAATCCCAATCTGAATATGGATCGCAATCCCCAATCGCAATAATGTCCAATCGTAATCTCAATCGGAATGTATATCGCAATCACCAATCGCAATAACGTCCAATAGTAATATCAATCGGAATGTGTATCGCAATCTTTAGTCGCAATAATATCCAATCGTAATCCCAATCTGAATGTGGATCGTAATGTAAAACCCTTTTCCTTTGCGATGGTTCCAATCTGAATGTGGATCGCAATAACTAGCTGTTCCGAGATTTTAGCTCAAAAAATGAGATTTTTGACAAGAAATCCGTGAGTCTAACCAATCCAAAGTACCCAAATCTCTACCACAGGTATGTAGAAGATCTAAGGAACACTTGGACTCACAAAAAACACAAAAAAAATTGAATCTTGGGTAAAGATCAATTAAAAAACGCAAGAACACACTAATAGAAGTATGAAAAACACGAAACCAACCTTTATTTCATCCCATGCTCTTGATACCAATTGTAGAACAATGATAATCTTTGTGAAACAAGGGGGTTGATGTTTTCTAGAGAGAGAAACTTAGAGAGAGAAATGAAAGAACTTTGTTATATTGAAAACAAGAAATGAAACAACCAACACCTCTTTCCATGGTGGAAAGAGGTTTAAATACCCCAAGTCCTTAATGGACTTGGGCCTCCGGCCCATGAACATGCTCATGGGTCGGGCTATTTAATAAATGAAACTAAACATTACTACGAGCCTATAACTACATAGTTGGAGTGACCGAGACTATCTATATACGTAAAACGTATTTCCAACACAAAATCTTTTAAAACTGCTTCTCGGGACCTCATAAAGTTCATATCTTGGCATAACTTGCTTCACAATTTGAGACCTTTCTCGGACCGATATTTGGCAGCGACTTCATACTTCAAATCTTGAGAGACGTTCATGAAACAATGGTCTTCTCTTCATAATATGAATTTCTTCACCTGAACTTTTTGAGAGATTCTTCATATTTGGACCACGACTTCTTCATTTTTCTCCAATCTTTATTTGGGATTTTGATATACAACGATCCGCCTCCTTTTAGGAGTTGGATCTATTTATCCTCATACCTTGCTAGGGTCTTTTTGGATAGACTTCTCCATGATCTTTAGGGGTGTATTTGCTTTTCATCGTGTGTCTCGATCCTTCATATTGATTTTTGATAAATGATTCTTCACATCACTTGGGATCTTTAGCAACAAAATGTAGCCCTCATGTCTTGTTAGGACCTTTTTGGACTCGCCAATCTTCGCATCCCGCTTCAATATGTTATGCCTTGGCTATGAACTCTAATTAATACCGAACAACTTTTAAACGATCTTGGGCTAGAAGCTAAGTAACTTTTCAAATCGTACAACCTTACTTATTGCAATTAAATTTAATAGCAAGCGATGGGAGAAAAAGCTTATAATCAACTCACATAAATTCATGAAAGAATACCAAACTTATAATTGACTCTATCATCTATTGTTCTCCATAATTAAAAATCTCAAGGAATGAGACTCGTGGATGCTTACCCTATTAAATCAAAGTTTTGGGTTTTCAAGTCGTCTATAGGATCTTGCAACTTCTTAGACTCTTTCAAGTTTAGAATTCGCATTTTAAAGTTCCCTTGATAAACGACTTTCTAGTATCAATTATAGGAACTTGCGAAAAATCCTTGTTCTTAACCCGTAAGAGTTAAGACTTTCGCGTTTTAAAGTTCCCTATATAAAAGCCTAGCAAAACTTGACTTAAACACGTTGAGGATACAAGCTAGAGTAAACTTGGATAAGTAAACTCGGGTTGAGTCAAAAGATTCACAACGTTTAAAAATTAAAACCACTTTATTAAAATTTATTCTAACAAAGAAAGAAAATAACTATAACAAAGGTAAATACAACTAGGCCAAAATAGATCAAAATTTTGAAAAATGTCGAAAAATCAATTTTTCGGTTAAAATGAGGACAAATATAAGGAAAAGCCCACTTAACTTCGATAGAAATCTCCCCTACACTTAATATAAACATTGTCCGCAATGTTTAAGCATGTGGAAGTAAACTCCCCTACACTTAGGACATTGTGCACTTTGTTTAAATCTTGCTAAGGAAGAGACAACTAAAGTGATTCCTATTTTAATATTGAAGAATATAAAATAGAGAATCAAAAGAGTTTAGGATAGAACCAGGAAGACGGGTACACGGAATCACGGGTCGTCAAAAGTCATCAAGAATGTATTGTTTAAAGCTCGAATCCCTGCACATGATAAGAAACAAAACAACAAACACACACTAGGGTCTCCCCCTACACTTATTATAAAAAACAAATAAAAAGGATAGATACTACGGGTTGCCTCCCGAGAAGCGCTTGCTTTTGTTAACCGAGTCGTGAGCCTGACTCGACCTTGATTAGCATTGGAAGAAGCTTGAAACACATCCACCGGGATTAAATATATGGTTTTCATCCAGCAAGTAACACAAGCTTAAGGCGAACAAGGAAAGCCAAAGAAGAGTAGGCAAGGTTCCCATAAGAAGTTGTTGAGCACGGTGGAAGAGAGTGTGATGAGGTGCAAGCATATCTCCATTGTTTCCAAAAATCTTTCCTTTTATTTCATCAGATGGATACTGAGGTGCCTTAACAATTACAATACCGGGATCAAACACCTTTTCCTTTAGGGGAAAATAACACTCAGGCTCAGTAAACCTTGAAGAAGATCCGCTCATAAATCGCACAATCTCATCCTCAGAAGGGGGATAGAGAGGTGTCAAGACATGAGTACTGCGGATATCGGAGTCTTTCGGCTTCTTCTCCGTTGAAACGGGTTTCTTCATATCCAAAGGAGGATAAAGAGCATCATAAAAGTCCAAAGGAGGAGAATCACTCTCATTTGGGAAGTAAGTGTTGAGAAAAGTAGCAAAATCTTCCTCAAATGAGTAGTCATCCAAAGTAGGATCAAGCATTGTTGGTGGAGGATCTTCATCAAAAGTAGGAGTAAGGTCATCATGAGAAGAATCACTCGAGAGAGTATCGACATCGTCAAAATCAAAATCATCATATGTTGGCATGTCTTTATACTCAGAATAAAAATCATCAGAATCATCCATGTCGGAACTAGAATCATCATCATAGTCATCATAAATTGGAGGAGACTCATGAATTGGTGGAGGATCTAAATTGGAGAGAGAATCATCCACATCATCTTGGAAAAGTGGATTGTCATAGCAAGAATCGAAAAGAGGATTGTTGTAGACGACAAAATCATCAAGCACATTAATCATATTCGCTGATTCTCTTCCATTGGATTTGGTTGTGATCTTCCCCATTTTAAAAACTTGTGCATCATTCCCGACTCGTAAGATTACCTCACCTTCGGAAACATCGACTAAAGCTTTTCCGGGTCTCAAGAATGGCCGAACAAGTATTAACGGAATACGAGGGTCCATTTCATAATCAACAACAACAAAGTCAACCGGAAAAGTGAAGGTGCCAACTTTAACAAACACATCTTCGGCAATACCAACGGGGTAAGCGAGAGTTCGATTTTCTAGCTCAAGAGTCATTTTTGTTGGTGTAAGATCGGGTAATAATAACTTTTTCCTAACACTTAAAGGCATCAAATTTATACTTGCCCCGAGATCGGCTAAGGCAGTAAATTATTCGGTTTGGTTAAAAGTACATGGTAGCACAAAATGACCGGAATCTCCAAGTTTTTCCGGAAGTTCTTTAAGAAGGATTCCAGAACAATTCTCATTCAATCGAGTGTTAACACACTCGGCCATCTTCTCCTTCTTATTAAGCAAGTCCTTAAACATCTTAACAAATTTAGGCATTTGGGCTAGAGCTTCAACAAGGCTAAAGGTGATGGTCAGTCCCGAAATTTTCTTCAAAAAATTAGACACTTGAATGTCATCTTTGGTGAGCAATCTGCCTTTGTCTAAGAGAGAAGGATAAGGGATGTTGGGTTTATAGGTGGAAGGTGGGGTTGATGAAGGGTGTTTCTTGGGTAATTCTTCATGCAGAGGTGGAGACGGTAATGGAGAACTAATACTAGGCGTGGTAGTAGGCGGGATAAATGGTGGTGGAGGATGTGTAGATGGAGTAACTGGGGGAGGGATAGATTGTCCTACTAAGGTTACTCCACTGCGTGTAGTAATAGCACTCACATTCGCTCTTGGGTTGGTGTCGGTATTTGAAGGAACAGAGCCCGAAGTAGAGGGTTGAGTAGTTGGAAAGAAACTAGCCATCATATTCTTTAAATAATTCGTTTGATTGCTAAAAGAGGTTTGTATATCATGTCGAAGCTCGGTTCTAATATCATTCCCTTGCTTAGTGATATCTCCTTTCAAGTTGATGATTTGGCTTTGCAGATTCTTAACTAGCTGTCCTTGGGTCTTAATGAAAGCTTCAACATCATGATTAATGGGTAGAGCTTGTTGAACGGGTAGTTGATAAGGATTAGAAGCTCGAGGTCGGTTTGGGTTGCTTCTATTGTAGTTGTTGGGGTTGTGGTTTTGAGGAGAAAAACTGGGTGCAAGAAAGTTGTTAGAACGGTAACTTAGCATGTTACGATCACCTTGAGGTCGGGCTTGGTAATTTTCCGTTGAATAGTTACCATAAGCCGCATACACGTTTCCCGGATTGTCATGAGTAGAAGGACAATCAGTGTATGAATGAGGACCGCCGTAAGTCTCACAAGAAAGTGCTACAGCTTTAACTTGTTGTTGTTGATTTGTAGCCAAGAGTTGCATATTTTTGCTCATTTCGACCATTGCGCGGGTCAATTCGGTGATATCAGGGTTTGAAGAAGTAGAAGAAACATTGACTCTCGGGTTATTCCTTGAAGATGCGAATGAATCCCAATTTTTGTGATGAGTAGTCATGTTCTCAATAAGCTCTATACACTCCTCGGGTCTTCTTTTCATAAATGTGCCACCGGCGGCTGCATTAATCGTATCACGATCACAAAAAGTTAAACCATTGTAGAAATTATCAATCAAAGTAACGGGGAGCATGTTGTGGTTTGGACATCGATCGATCAAAACATTATATCGTTCCCAAGCATCAAAAATTGATTCATCAGGTTCTTATGTAAATCCACTAATTATATTTCGAAGGCTCGTGACCATGGATGGTGGAAAGTAGCGCGACAAAAATCGTTGAGTCATCTCATCCCAAGTATGAATTAAATTCTTCGGAAGACGATCAAACCATTTTTCGGCATGGTGGGATAAGGTGTGTGGAAATAGGTGAAAGCGAAGAAAATCCATAGTAACACCGGGCAACTTCATGCTTTGAGTAACGGTAATGAACTTGTCGAGGTGTTTGTTGGCATCATCATCATCCGGTAATTCGCAAAATGGACAAGTATTTTGAACTTGTTGGATCATGTGATGCTTCAACGAAAACTCTAGAGCCGTGATTTGCATCGGCGCAATCGGTCCTCCTCGTCCGTTCATGGTTGGTTGACAAAGCTCCTCCATCGTTCGAAGGTCGGGTGGGGGAACATTGTTGTTGTTATTCATGTTGGGGTGAGGTGGATTATTGTTGTTGTGTACACCAGCCATATCTAAATCTTCACGAGTCTCGAACTCTGAATAAGTTGAAGATCTAGTACGCATACACCTGCAAAAGCAAAAGAAAAAGATACCAAAGAAATAGAGAATATATATGTACGTGTAAAAATAAAAATAAAAATCTTTTTGGATTTTTGAAAATTTTTAATTTTCATGGATTTTTAACGATTTTTTAATTTTTATGGATTTTTGAAAATTTTTGAGCAAGAAAAATAACGTTCACGAGTGAACGGTTCTCAAAATTCAATGCGTCTCTCACAGAAAACCGTTAATCTTTACGAAAAGAGCCGGCAGCGGTGCCATTTAATACAAGGATTTTCCAAGTATAAAATTTTATCGTCCGATCTCTTCGAATTGAAAAAGGGTTGAACGTGCGACTCAGTCGTCTTTTGGTGAAAATAATAGATTTGTCGTAGTAGTAAAATTAAATTGCAAGACGTTAAAGTAAATGACGGTAATTAAAGCTAAAACTAATTGAAACGTAATGGTGCAATATTAAAACTTTTAAAAGTAAATTAATTTAATGACAAAAATTAAAGCTTGACGAAAGATAAATTTGACAATTTAATAAAAATAACAATATGAAAACTTAAAACAATGCAAACTAAAAAATAAAAACTAAGACAAAATATTAAAAACCAATTGTGTCGGAATACCCTATCGGAATACCGATCGGAATGATGACCTGTCGGAATGTAAGCAAAACTAAAGTATCGGAATGTATAAAAGTGAAATCTATCGGAATATGAAGAAAACAATTCTATCAGAATGTCTAAACCTAGAATCTATCGAAATATGTAAAAACTAAGGCTATCAGAATATAGAACAAATCAAGCTATCGGAATAATGCATCGGAATATGACTACCAAAAATTGGGCAGCACTTCGTCGCAATAAAACCTTAAGACCCGTCGCAATATACGATCGCAATGAGCGATCGTAATCACGATCGGAATAAGGGGGAAAACTATCTGAATACTGATCGCAATAGGCTGTCGGAATCTCAAACCCCTATTCCGATTGTCACGATCGGAATAAGTGCAAGCTGTCGGAATCCAATAGTTTCCTTTCCGATAGAATGAAATTCGCAATAAGCAAAAACTAATTAAGCACTTTGACAATAAGCAAATACCCAAAACTTAATTAAAACAAGAATAAGTAAGACTAAACAAGCACGAATTTAAAACCTTTTCAAAACACAAAATAAGCAAATAAAATAAGCAAACTTTAAAAAGATAAAACTTTTAAGAAAACTTTAAAACAAATAAGCTAAATACAAAATAAGCCAATAAGTATGTCAAGCTTAAAGCTTAAATCGTATAAAAGCCTAGAAAGGAATAAAAAGGTAAACTTTTTTATCAAATAAACAATAAGATTAAGCAAATAGAATGCTTAATCCGAATTAAAAACAAATCAAAGACAAGAAAAGTAGAACAAGAATGGATAATAAAAAGCTTGATTAAAGGAAAACAAAGATTCAACAACAAAATTAAAAGAATTACTTGGAATTAAAGGCAAGAAATTTAAGGTGCAAAACAAGGTAATTAAATTTACAATTAAGTAAATGACATGAAATTAAAGTACATGAAAATGAAAATGGTGGAAGACTAGTTTGTCAAATTATCCGGCACCTCCTAATGTGATATTAGGAGGGTATTTATAAGAGATTAGGGAGGTAAGCATCTGTTGGAAGCTTCCTTCTTTCTTTCTTTCTTTCTCGTCTTTTCGTCTTCTAAATTCTTCGACTTTTTCGACTTTGTCTCGGGATTAATTAAACTCGTCTTGTAATTTCTTCATTAATTGGACTTGAGTTCTTCGGCTTTATTAAACTTCCGTCTTAGACTTTTCTTCGATAAATGTTCAGAATAGGCCTTGGACTTCCGTTTTTTTTGCACTCTTGATCTTTTGACTTCGTCTTTTGTCTTTTTCTTCGATAAAAGCCCGTGAAAGCCCGTGTTTTCTCCCCTTTTCACATTTTGGTCCTAAATCACAACAAAAACACAAACCACGCATAATTCCGACATTTACGACATAAAATACACGTTTTGGCTTGGTTATTATTATAATTAAGTGGTAAAAGGATAAGTTTTTTCACACTTATTAGCACTCACCTAGTTCATAACTTACGTAATACACACATGTCATAACTAGGTGCATATATCTATTTATTCTTATATGTATAAAACAAGTTGCTCCAACCTATAATCTCTACATGTAGTCAATGCAAGTTAATCTGAATATATGTGCGTTAAACTACTTATGAAGATACTTCATTATAATCAATACCTTCTCTTTGTGTGAATCTACGTGCCATCAACCTTGCCTCGTGCATAGGATTTTAAACACCTTCGGTCTATACCTTTAAGAAAAATCATTTTCTTAAGGGTATAACTTAATAACTCCCACGCCTTGTTTTCTTCAGAGAATCCATCACTTCTTCCATATTAGCCTTTGACATATAATAGCTTTCACGAGCAACTGCCTCCTTGTAGTCAATGTTTCATGATCGCGTTTTTCTATTTTTGGAGTCAACGCGTAAGTAACCATATTACTCCCATATCGCAGCCTTAAAGGTATCATTCTTGTCATTAGATCTCTATCACTAACGAACTGATAATATGTGAGATGAGGTGTCTAGTAAATTAATTAATCTCTTGCATCTCATCATCTCCATATTTCCTGTCATTCTAATCTTTCTCAAATGTACGAATATTCAAACCGTGTAGTTCCACATCATTCTTTAATTCCTCAACAAATGTATCATTACTTGCACTAGAATCCTTCAAATTGTCTTTGTAAATGACAGTTATATTTAAGATCATGTTCCTACTACTCACTATTTTAGGTGTGTAAATACAAATATCACGTTAAAACAATGTTTATATTTTTAATCCCACTTAAGTTTTGTTAATGACAAAACATCAAATATATTGTTAAGCTTGTGTTAAAAACAACACTAAAGCTTTGGATCAATGCTTTTATGTTTCTAACTTTCTTAAAAACTTCTTTACATTTTATAACACTCTGTATAAACTTTAAATGTACAAAATACATCTTATATGTACTCCATATATCTAATATGAAAGTCAAACATAGAGTATAATCGTGATTATTTAAGATATTTGACAAGGTATTTATGACATACAAAATTCAGAAGCCACGGACCCAAACGATAAAGAGGCGGACCCAAATGATTTGTGTCTACGGGGTCCGTGATCAGCTGGTCATGTTGCCTATAAATACCAAGCATTATGTAAGCTTTCAACTCACCCCTCTTCTCTATAATCTCTCTAATCTCTGATTATTTCTAACAGACTAATCTCAATGCTTACTCTCATTCTTTTCTCTTATGATATAGATCTTACTTTCTTTGAAGATCATATACAAGAACTCTACACCCAAACTTTAATCCTTTAAAGTTTACTTGTGTGATTGTATTAAGTGTTACCTATAAAATCACCATTGTTGTAGCCATTCATATACTACGTATGTAATAGTGTGGTTAGTATTTTAATCCTCAAAATACGTAGTGTGAAGGGAGTTGTTGTACCCGTGTGAAACAACACGACATCGTAGCTTAGGCGTCGGTAAATAATGTAAGAAATGTGTAAGGGTTTCTCCACCGGTCTAAAGGAGTTTGTTGACTAGTGAAGGTCGAACTCTCGAGTGGATTCTCGAGGAGTAGAACTAGGTGCAAGATAAGTAAGATCTTACTGGGCCTAACCAATATAAATCACTTGTGAATTGTGGTTTGATTTACTCTTTCTCTATCTCTACTACTTACTTTACTAAAACTCAATCATACTCGATCTTTACATCCTCACCTATCACATATAAAGTTTCAAATAAGTAAAACTAATCGATCAAACTATTCACCCCCCCCCCCCCTCTTCTAGTTTTCCACAAGGTGATTGGTGACATTTTGCTACTACTAGTTTTAAATTATAACAAGGATTAGGCTAAGAACACATTCGGAGAAGTATGACCCTATTATGTGTAGCTTAGTTGGTAACCTGAGGTCGTTCAAGGGATTTGAGTGTTTTCGATTGTGAATAATCTGCGTTACAATAAGCAATGCTAAATAAGTAGCAAATAGCACGAAAATGATATTAATGCCAATTCAATGAGAATATTATTAATATGATTAAAACAAAGTTTTTGGAACTAATACTTATATCAATAGAGTGTAAGGATATTTCGGGTAAAACGTTAGCAATATCACACAAAATTAAAAAGAACACAAATCCAATTAAATGGTCTTATCATAAATTGCATATATCATAGTTTAAATTAATGAACCATTTCGACCTATGATCACTATTATAAACCGATTCATTACAAGCCATTTTGAGAAATATTATTATTACCAGTTTGATCATAAGAGTCCTTTCGACATATATTCTTAACTAAACCTTTAAGAATCCATCTAACTTGTATATTCACAGATATAAATTATGAGATACCAAAACCTATATCATTTATTATCCTAATCCCTTGATTTCACTCAAGTGCGAGAACATGAGAATGATCAAACCCATAAACCAAAAATCCAAATTTGACTCTTTAAACTTGTTAATCGTTAGCTTTATCGGTGGAGATGTCTATCCTTGCCAAGCTTATGATAGAATACTAGTCACGACTGAGAAATTGAATGATTAAGATTGCCACATAGATTAGCTGAGTGATTTGAGTGATCTTTTAACTTTGTGAGGTTCCTTGGTTGTGTGTTAATGATTTGATTAATCCTTACACTTAACGAAAAAATATTTAGTGGATATTATTTTTATAATAATTCTTTAATTTCTAATTGAGGACAAATAGGATTCAAGTGGAGGAATATTTGATGACATCAAATAAAGACATATTTATTGCATCATTTACTCCAAGTATTTTACCCATTTGACATTACTATTGCAAAATATTAGTGCTTAATCGAATATATTTAGTTTTGCGTTAATTATGGAGTGACTTTTAAACTAAGGCGCATAAAGGAGCTTATTTGTGGATATTTGAAGAATACTAATTTCTAAAGACATATGTCGTATGCGTCGCATACGGCGTATCTACGCAAGATTCTACCATGTTCAAGACGTTGACTCAAGACGTATACGTCGTATTTGAATACCCAGTACGCTAAATTGGATTTATATAAGATTATTCTAAAGTTTGTCAAGACCTGTAGCCTACGGACTAAATTCCGCATACGTCGTATCGAGATGACGAATACGTCATATGAACGTAAGAAGATAAATATTGAGAGTTAAATATAGAAATATCGTGTACCCCCACTCCAAGTTTCGTATGTATGTACGTCGGAGGCCCAGATGCACTATATATACAAATCCTATATACGAATTTTAGTGTGCTTAACCGAAAAAGTCGAATTCTAAACCTTAAAATGTCAAGTTTTTGAAGCCAATTAGTGCCTAGAAGATCAACAAGCCAAACAATTCATAAGAAACACTTGTAAATCTCTCTACCTTGATTACATGTTTTATATTTGGTATCATTTTTAATCGTTTGGTTTAGCTTTGTCATTCACATGTCATTTTTTTCTTGTATGTAAGCCCAGATTCTTACGCATTTAATGGAAAAAAAGCTACCACCATATAATAGTCGTAAGTATTAAGTGGATAAAGTCTTGTTGAGCTGGGAGTGCAATAAGATCACAAATACAGCCTTCTAAGAATTGATTATCATCAATACAAATAATGTTTTATGCGGATGCGTCTACTTCTGACGGAACTAGCTTATCTAGGTTTGGAAAAGAAGTACCACCTTAATCTAGAAATGATTTGCCACTTCAATAATAAGACAATCATTGCACTTAATTAATCTGAAATGCGTTAGAATAGAATAGACATGGTTAACATGTTTACCTTAAGATATATTTTGATCGGCCTTCTAGACTTTCGTAATGAGATTTGATAGAATTATGGAGGAGATAATTAATAACTAGATTTTATTTAGTTATGAAAGTTCGTTGAACCAGACTTTTCGAATTGACTATTGGTAAACTGTGCGACTCAGTCGTCTTTTGGTGAAAAGAAATAGATTGGTCGTTGTATTATATTTAAATTGCAAGACTTTAAAATAAATGACGGGTAATTAAAACTAAAACTGATTAAAAGGTAAATTGTGCAAAATTAAAACTTTAAAAGTAATTAATTAAATGACAAAAATTAAAGCTTGACGAAAAATTAATTTGACAATGTGATAAAAATGTAAACTTGAAATTTAAAATAAAGAAAAACGATTAAAATAACACTAAAGTAAAATGGCGGAAAAATAAGCTTTAAAAATTAAACTAAAAATTACTAGAAAAACACTTGGTAAGAACAGAGATTTCTGGAAGCGTGCAATATTTGGAAATTAAAACGTAATGAATTTAAAACTTGAAAACTTTGTAAAACTAAAAACTTTGTAAAACTAAAAACTTTGAAAAAATAAAATAAGACAAAACTCGTGTAAAACTAAGTAAAAATGCGGGAAAAGTAAAATTTGAAAATAGAAAATAAACAATAAAAAATAAAAGAAAACAGGAAATAAAATCAAAGAGAGGTCAGATCGCAGTCACGATCGCAACCAACGATCGTGGTTTGGATCGTACCCTGGATCGCAGTCAAGCGATCGCACTCTATATCTAAGTCTAGATCGCAGCCAGTGATCGTACTCTTGGATCGTACTCCACCACGATCGCAACAAGGGGATCGCAGTGGACGATCGTGACCAAGTGATCATATCCACAGATCGCAACCAACGATCGCAGTCACAGATCGCAACAGGGAAATCGTGACTTAGATCGTGATGGACGATCGTAGTTTGATCTTAGTCCTTGATCGAAGTAAAGGATCGCAAGTAGAAACCCTAGGGTTTATGCGATCACACTTACTTGATCGGAATGGGTAAACTCTTAAGAAAGTTACGATGGAATCCAATAAGCAAATAAGCTGAACCAAATAAGCACTTTGACAATAAGCAAATAGCAAAAACTTAATTAAAACAAGAATAAGTAAAACTAAATAAGCACAAATTTTAAAACTTTCAAGACACAAAACAAAACAAACTAAATAAGCAAACTTTAAAAAGATAAAACTTTTAAGAAAACTTTAAAACTAATAAGCTAAATACAAGATAAGCCAATAAGCATGTCAAGCTCAAAGCTTAAATCGTATGAAAGCCTAGATAGGAATAAAAAGGTAATCTTTTTAATCAAATAAGCAAATAGATTAAGAAAATGAATGCTTAATCCGAATCAATACCAAATCAAAACAAGAAAAGTAGAATAAGAATGATAATGAAAAACTTGATTAAAGGAAAATAAAGATTCAACAATAAAATTAACTTACTTGGAATTAAAGGCAAGAAATTTAAGGTGCAAGACAAGGAAATTAAATTGACAATTAAGTAAATAACATGAAATGAAAGGTGCAAGTAATTAAAGGTGGAGAGATAAGTTGTCAAGTTAGCTAACAAAACTAAAAATATGAAATGAAGTCTCCATTTATAGGGAGAAGGGAGGTTAGCATGTGTTGGAAGCTTCCTCCTTTCTTTCTTTCTTTCTCATCTTTTCGTCTTCTAAATTATTCGACTTTTTCGACTTTTGTCTCGGGATTAATAAAACTCGTCTTGTAATTTCTTCATTAATTAGACTTGAGTTCTTCGGCTTTATTAAACTTCCGTCTTTAGACTTTTCTTCGATAAATCTTCAGAATAGGCCTTGGACTTCCGTTCTTTTTGCACTCTTTATCTTTTGACTTCGTCTTTTGTCTTTTTCTTCGGTAAAAGCCCGTGAAAGCCCGTGTTTTCTTCCCTTTTCACATTTTGATCCTAAATCACAACAAAAACACAAACCACGCATAATTCCGACATTTACGACATAAAATACACGTTTTGGCTTGGTTATTATTATAATTAAGTGGTAAAAGGATAAGTCTTTTCACACTTATTAAATCCCCTACACTTGACCATTGCAATGTCCTCATGCAATGCATTAATTACAAATCAAGTTTTACATTTACCATCATAATCAATCCACATTGGCCTTTATTAAACAGATAGAAAATTATAAAAATATTCAAAGGAAGAAAACAAATAAAAAGATCAAAAACTTACCTTAGGGTTTTGGAAATGTCATGAATGATTATCATCCTCAAGTTTCACGTTCCCCAAACCAAGCTTAAAAATGAGATCATTGTTATTATAAGTTAGCAAACTAACACGAATTCATGTGGGCCAATTATTCACTTAGACTCCCTTATTCCTAGGTGTATCTCTTATATTTTATTGTTGTCTTGAATGATCACGAGGATGCATTGTTGACTTATTTCGATAGTTATTTAGGCTGAAAATAAAGTAGGACGATTTAATCAATAGTTAGCTAAAGGACAAAATCTTTTAAAACTGCTTCTCGGGACCTCATAAAGTTCATATCTTGGCATAACTCGTTTCACGATTTGAGACCTTTCTCGGACCGATATTTGGCAGTGACTTCATACTTCAAATCTTGGAGACGTTCATGAAATAATGGTCTTCTCTTCATAATAGGAATTTCTTCACTTGAAATTTTTGAGAGATTCTTCATATTTGGACCACGACTTCTTCATTTTTCTCCAATCTTTATTTGGGATTTTGATATACAACGATCCGCCTCCTTTTAGGACTTGGATCTATTTATCCTCATACCTTGTTAGGGCCTTTTTGGATAGACTTCTCCATGATCTTTACAGGAGTATTTGCTTTTTGTCTTGTGTCTCGATCCTTCATATTGATTTTTGATAAATGATTCTTCACATCACTTTTGGATCTTTAGCAACAAAACGTAGCCCTCATGCCTTGTTAGGGCCTTTTCGGACTCGCCAATCTTCGCATCCTGCTTCAATAAGTTATGCCTTGGCTATGAACTCTAATTAACACCAAGCAACTTTTAAACGATCTTGGGCTAGAAGCTAAGTAATTTTTCAAATCGTACAACCTTACTTATTGCAATTA
Organism: Glebionis coronaria; assembly: GCA_025667525.1. Classification (NCBI taxonomy): domain Eukaryota; kingdom Viridiplantae; phylum Streptophyta; class Magnoliopsida; order Asterales; family Asteraceae; genus Glebionis; species Glebionis coronaria. The sequence continues at coordinate 235,975,077 of CM046881.1, forward strand.
AATTTATTAACAAGCGATGGGAGAAAAATCTTATAATCAACACCGATAAATTCATGAAAGAATACCAAACTTATAATTGACTCTATCATCTCTCGTTCTCCATAATTTAAAATCTCAAGGAATGAGACTAGTAAATGCTTAGCCAATTAAATCAAAGTTTTGGATTTTCAAGTCATCTATAGGATCTTGCAACTTCTTAGACTTTTTCAAGCTTAGAATTCGCATTTTAAAGTTCCCTTGATAAACGACTTTCTAGGATCAATTATAGGAACTTGCGAAAAGTTCTTGTTCTAAACCCGTAAGAGTTAAGACTTTCGCGTTTTAAAGTTCCCTATATAAAATCCTAGGAAAACTTGACTTAAACACATTAAGGATACTAGCTAGAGTAAACTTAGATAAGTAAACTCGGGTTGAGTCAAAAGATTCACAATGTTTAAAAATTAAAACCACTTTATTAAAAATTATTCTAGCAAAGAAAGAAAATAACTATAACAAAGGTAAATACAACTAGGCCAAAGTAGATCAAAAATTTTGAAAAATGTCGAAAAATCAATTTTCCGGTTAAAATGAGGACAAATACAAGGAAAAGCCCACTTAAGTTCGATAGAAGTCCCCCCTACACTTAATATAAACATTGTCCTTAATGTTTAAGCATGTGGAAGTAACCTCCCCTACACTTAGGACATTGTGCACTTTGTTTAAATCTTGCTAAGGAAGAGACAACAAAAGCGATTCCTATTTCAATCATAAATGATAAGATAATGAATCAAAAGAGTTTAGGATAGAACCGGGAAGATGGGAACACGGAATCACGGGTCGTCAAAAGTCATCAAGAATGGATCTTTGAAAGCTCGACTAACTGCATATGATTAGAAGGAAAACAACATACACATACTAGGGTTTCCCCTACACTTATTATAAAAACAGATAAAAGGATAGATATTGCGGGTTGCCTCCCGAGAAGCACTTGTTTTTGTTAACCGAGTCGTGAGCCTGACTCGACCTTGATTAGCATAGGAAGAAGCTTGAAACATATCCACCGGGATCAAATACATGGTTTTCATCCATCAAGTATCACAGGCTTAAGGCGAACAACGCAAGACAAAGAAGAGTAGGCAAGGTTCCCTTAAGAAAAAATTGAGCACGATGGAAGAAAGTAGGATGAAGTGCAAGCATATCTCCATAAGTTCCAAAAATCTTTCCTTTTATTTCATCCGATGGATACTGAGATGGTTTAAAAATTGCAATACCTGGATCGAACACCTTTTCCTTTAGGGGAAAATAACACTCAGGCTCAGTAAACCTTGAAGAGGATCCGCTCATAATCGCACAATCTCATCCTCAGAAGGTGGATAGAGAGGTGTCAAAACATAAGTACTGCGGATATTGGTGTCTTCTGGCTTCTTCTCCTTTGAAACGGGTTTCTTCATATCCAAAGGAGGATAAAGGGCATCATCAAAGTCCAAAGGAGGAGAATCACTTTCATTTGGGAAGTAAGTGTTGAGAAAAGTAGCAAAGTCTTCCTCAAATTAGTATTCATCCAAAGTAGGATCAAGCATTGTTGGTGGAGGATCTTCATCAAAAGTAGGTGCAAGGTCATCATGTGAAGAATCACTCGATAGAGTATCAACATCATCAAAATCATCATAAGTTGTCATGTCTGGATACTCTGAAACAAAATTATCATAATCATCCCCATCGGAACTAGAATCATCATCATAGTCATTATAGATCGGTGCAGACTCATGAATTGGTGGGGGATCTAAGTTGGAGAAAGAATCATACACATCATCTTTGAACAGTAGATTATCATAGCAAGAATCGAATAGAGGATTGTTGTAGACGACAAAATCATCAAGCACATTAATCATATTCGCTGATTCTCTTCCATTTTATTTGGGTGTGATCTTCCCCATTTTAAAAACTTGTGCCTCATTCCCGACTCTTAAGATCAACTCACCTTCGGCAACATCGACTAAAGCTTTTCCGGTTCTCAAGAATGGCCGACCAAGTATTAACGGAATACGAGGGTCCATTTCATAATCTACAACAACAAAGTCGACCGGAAAAGTGAAAGTGCCAACTTTAATGAACACATCTTCGGCAATACCAACAGGGTAAGCGAGAGTGCGATTTGCTATCTCAAGAGTCATCTTTGTTGGAGTAAGGTCGGGTAATGATAGTTTTTTCCAAACACTTAAAGGCATCAGATTTATACTTGCCCTGAGATCGGCTAAGACAGTAAATTCTTCGGTTTTGTTAAAAATGCAAGGCAACACAAAACGACCGGGATCTGTAAGTTTTTCCGGAAGTTCTTTAAGAAGGATTGCAGAACAGTTTTCATTCAATCGAGTATTAACAAACTCGGCCATCTTCTCCTTCTTATTAAGCAATTCCATAAACATCTTAACGAATGTCGGCATTTGGGCAAGAGCTTCAACAAGGCTAAGGGTGATGGTCACTCCCGAAATCTTCTTCATAAAGTTTGACACTTGAATGTCATCCTTGGTGAGCAATTTGCCCTTGTCTAAGCGAGAAGGATAAGGAATGTTGGGTTTAGTTGTTGTAGGTGTAGCAGGTGAGGGTTGAGATGTTGAAGGTTTACCGGTGGAAGGTGGGGTTGGTGAAGGGTGTTTCTTGGATACTTCGTCATTAAGAGATGGAGACGGTAATGGAGAACTAATACTAGGCGTGGGAGTAGGAGGGATAAATGGTGGTTTAAGAGGTGTAGATGGAGTAACTGGGGGAGGGATAGATGGTCCTACTAAGGTTGCTCCACTACGTGTAGTAATAGCACTCACATTTGCTCTCGGGTTGGTGACGGTATTAGAAGGAAGAGAGCCCGAAGTAGAGGGTTGAGTACTTGGAAAGAAACTAGACATCATATTCTTTAAATCATTCGTTTGATTGCTAAAAGAGGTTTGCATATCATGTCGAAGCTCAGTTCTAATATCATTCCCTTGTTTAGTGATATCTCCTTTCAAGTTGATGATTTGGCTTTGCAAATTCTTAACTAGCTCTCCTTGGGTCCTCATGAAAGTTTCCACATCTTGAAAAATGGGTGGTGCTTGTTGAGCGGGTGGGTGATAAGGATTAGAAGCTCGAGGTGGGTTTGGGTTGCTTCTATTGTAGTTGTTGGGATTGTGGTTTTGAGGAGAAAAACCGGGTGAAAGAAAGTTGTTAGAACGGTAACTTAGCAAGTTACGATCACCTTGAGGTCGATCTTGATGGCTTTCTGTTGAATAGTTACCATAAGCAGCATACATGTTTTCCGGATTGTCATGAGTAGAAGGACAATCAGTGTATGAATGAGGACCCCCGCAAATCTCACAAGAAAGTGCTACAGCTTTAACTTGTTGTTGTTGATTTGTAGCCAAAAGTTGCATATTCTTGCTCATTTCGACCATTGCGCGGGTCAATTCGGTGATATCAGGGTTTGAAGAAGTAGAAGAAACATTGACTCTCGGGTTTGATCTTGAGGATGCGGATGAATCCCAATTTTTGTGATGAGTAGTCATGTTCTCTATAAGCTCTCTACACTCCTCGGGTATTGATGGTTGAGTTTTTGTATACCCTTTAGGAAAAAGGTACCAAAATAGGGTAAGCACGACGATTTAGGAAAACCGTGTGTAAATGACCCTAAAGTGAGTTCGTTCTCAAGGAGGCAAGTGCGTTGTGTAATGAAATGATTATCTTTGTGATTTTATTGTTATGAGAAAAGAAAATAGAAACGGGGTAAGAAGAGAATGACGGATACGATGACGGATTACACTAAGACGAAAAGGTCGTTCACGTAAAACCGTAAAAAGCACCAAATTAAAAAAATTAAACCTAAAAATTAATTAAAAGTTAAAACTAAGTCTAAAATAATATAAATAAGAATAAAAATACAACAAAAATATTTTAAAACCTTTTATTAATTAAATATTCAATTTTAAATGCTAATTAAAGCCCTAAAATTAAATATAATTAGCAAAATGTCCAAAATATTATTTTATTGAACTAATAAGTTACTTATATTATTTAAAAACTAAAAAGTATTTTTCCTAAATTTTAAAAACTATTTTTCTATTTTTAAATCACTAAAAACTATTTTTAAACCAAAATAATCATAAAAAATAATAAAATAATGCCAAGAATAATTTGACAATTTTAAAAATCCTAAATTATAATAAAGAACAGTAGAAAAATGAAAAAGTTTGAAAAAACTAAAATTTTGCACAAAAAGACAAAATAGTTAATAAATAAAACCTTAATTAAACTAAATTAATTATAAAAATTAATTAAAAAGTGAACAGTAAAAACTTTTTAAACTAAAAATCTTAAAATATTTTTCTAAATATAAGAAAAATTTTAAAACTAAAAAATATTTAGTTTTACCACTAAAAGACAAAAACAAAAAGTTAAAAAGTTAATTAAAATTGCAATTTAATGTAAAAAATACTAAATGAACAGTAACAGAAAAATAAATTATACTGAAAAATCAAAAATAAAATAAGAAAAATAATGAAACTTGTTTCAAAGCCTAATTCCTATTTTTGCCCACAAAAGACAAAAAATAAAGTAACTGATAGTGACATGTTGCTAGATTTTGTCCAGTAGTAGAGCAAGGGTAACAAATATGCTAGCAGGGGGAACTTGGTTCCCACTGTTAGTGTAAAAAACGTGTCTGATGGATTTTTGAGCTTAGGAAAGCTCTTGTGGGCTTTTCTTTGGACAATGAGGCACCCCTACACTCAGTTGAGTGTAGGGAGTCTATTAAATCACAAAAACACACAAGTCTCTTCACAAAATCAAACACAAAATGCAAAAAAATGTTACTGATATAGCTTTGAGGTTCTGATGAACAGTGTACTGAATCAAATGGCACAAAAGTGAATTTTGAAAGCTCAAATCTTGCACACAAATAGACCAAATAGCATGTAAGATAAATATAAACTTGTCTTAACCTATTTTCTAACAGCTTACCAGATTTGAATGTAAAGATTACACAAAAATGGGCAGAAAAGTAACCTTACTGATTTTGAGCTTTATATACCAAAGTTGAACATGCAATTACTTTTTAAACCTATCAAAACTTAAAACCTATGACTGATACATCCTAAAACTAGCATGAGGAGTATGTCTAGATGAATTTTAAGCCAAAATGTGTCACCCTATTCAGCTAAAATGCAAATCCAAATACCCCCTTATTTTCAGAATATGAAAATTAATGAACCAAAAGCTAAAAAAATCAACTTAAACTGATTAAAATTAGTTCTAACATGCATACTAAACCTAAACAAGTAAAATCAAGCCATAAAATCACCACAAGAACAGGTTCAACACAAGGATAGCAAGATCAATTATGCATATAATTTCAGAAAAATGAAAATGAGAAAAGGAGACACACCATTAGGGCATACAATCCATACCCCAAATATTCGAGCTTATGTGACAGCGAAACAGTCACAAGCTTCCAAAATTATCTGCTAAGATCAACAAAGTTAAACAGTAACATCAATAACACAAATAACAATCAGATTTTTCACTTTCTTTTCTTAAAACTTCTTTCTTTCTCAAACCTTTTGAACAATAAAAACTTCTTTCACAGAAACTTCTTTCACACAAAATCTTTTATACCTTAAAACTTCCTCAAACTACCAACTTTTTCAAAGTTATGAAAAAAGGAATTAAATTTGAAAAACGAACTTATGATAAATTTGTGGAACTCAGAATCTATTCTCAAACAACACCAACTTTTAAACTCACAAAAAGGAATTATATTTACCAAAAATTACCAACTTTTATAACTATTAAAAAGGGATTACACGTTTGAGAAATAAAAACTGGAACAAAGGGCACCAACAGGGTTGGGCCTCTTTATATAGTAGTCTAAGGAAGATTCTAGATTAGCTAAACAATGTAAAAACCCTAGCAAGAGATTTCCAGATATGCCCTTGGTCTTCATTTTGAATTTTCAGTCAAAATGGACTCTTGTGATGGATGTCGACATGCCAGCTATGAGAAAAGGTCTTGGACCGTTTATCTTGACTTTGGGATGAAGCAACACATGTGGGATGTCGATTTGGTCGGGTTTTTGGGGTTTGGGTGAAAAGGACGTGGCAGGGGAATCTTTTGTGGGGACTTTGGGTGTGGTGGTGGGTGATTTATCATGTGGGTTTTGGTGATACTGAGATGAATTAACATTTTGGATAAGTTGGGGCCAAACCCCTATGAATTAAGGTTAATTCGAGATTAGGGTTCTAGTGTGGGAGAGAATGGTAAACAGTGGAGAGTAATCCATGTTTAAGTTCAAATGCATGTTTACCTCCAAATTTAGTTATAAACAGGTTTTATTAAAATAAAAAATGGGTGGAATCGTGACATGGAGGGGTGGGATGATCTGATTGGGTGAATGAGTAGTGGGTGACGTGGAAGGCTGGGATAGGTTGGAGTGTGTTTGTTTGTCTAGGCACTTTCAGTCCTTCTATTTCTAAATACTTGTCTCTTTGTTTTAAACAACCAACAATCCTTTTTCCTTTGTAACAAGTTTGGACACTTTGCAAATTTAGTCCCTCCAAGTTTAATATGATGAACACAAGGGCTTAACTTGTAACTTTTTAGATCTTCAAGGTCCATACTTGTATATTCTTGGTAATTTAGGGACCCCAATGTAATTTATGAGTATTATAAGGGTATAAATTGCCAAGTCTTCTAAAGTTAAGGGACCATTCTTGCCAATGTTCAATTCTTCAAGGTCATTTTTGGAAATTCCATTCTTGGGCCCGGTTCTTTGTGCGTCTTCGTTTCCCGTGTTCGTTTTTGATTGATTCTTGTGATCTTTTTGTCATTTCCTCAATATCCGTACCTAAAATACACAAGAAACAAACATGAGCATATATTTGGAATTTTTAATGATATTTAATGCATTTTAAGCCCAATTTAGACGATGAGATTATGTATAAAAGCAGTCTCATCACTCCCCTATACTAAACCATTGCCGTGCCCTCACGCAATGATAGAATAAAGTATCAAAGCACCTCCAAAATTTATTTTTTATTCACTTTATTGAATGATAAACTAGCTACACTACTATTACTTGTGTTTTAGACATAATGTATGATTTTTATCGCAAAATGGGACGTTTAGGTTCATAGAATAAGAACAAGTGAATGCTTCGTTAGAAATAATTTCATCGTCCTCGATTTTCACCCCGATTCCATGCCAAGCGTGCAACGAGATCATTGTCATTATAAGTTAGTAATGCTAACACTACTCATATGCCCTAATCACGTACTTATCCTCCCATTATTCCTAAGTTGTATCTCTTATATTTTATATTGTCTTGAATGTTTCACGAGGATACATTGTTTGACTTATGCGATAATAGAGATTTAGGTCTAAAAAAATAGAGTCCTAACGGTGTAACCAAGACCATCAAATCAATAACCCCTCCCAATTGACAACGATGTCAAAAAATTAAGTCAACAAGAAGGATCGATAAACACGGTTTTATAACGGTTTTGAACATGAGACTTATTACCAAGACTTTTATACGCCCCCTAACGGAAGGGCCTTATTATATTTGGTTTACCTCCATCTTTTATTCAACTTCGCCATGAAGCTTTTATTATGACTTCGGTCTTGCCTTGCCTTTTATTATCCGCCTCATCGGTGGTTTTATTAGCCAAAGAAGTATATCCTCACGCTAAGGCGAATTTTGGATCTTTAAAGCTTCGAAGATTAAGGCTTGATTCACTTTCAGTTTTGCATAGATTTTTCGGCCTTGTGGGGCTTCAAATTGTTTGCTTGATTTAGGTGAGCAATTGAAATCTTATTATTGGGTGAAGCTTTCGATTATTAGGGTGCCAATACTTCAAAAACGTGAGCTGGCGATACCTTAATGTCTTCCCAATTTAATTACACGGAAGCTACTAGAAAAGACTAGAAACCCAACAATCCTAACTAAATCGCTAAGTCAATATTTATTAAGCAAAAAATATTTACATGCGAAGGGAGAATAAGCAAACAACGAGAACACATGAGTTTTTGAAAGAATACGAGTACTCTACGTTTAGCATAGTAACTTATAATTAACCCTATCATTTCTCGTCCTCATTTAAGAGACTTAGCCTATTGTGAAGTTAAGGAATCAAAGCTAAGTGCTCAACACGCATTCGTGTCTTCAAACACTTATAAAACATGAGAAAAAATTTAAAATTTGGCCATTTTTAGCCTTATTTTGCAACAAAAACGATAAACAAAAAGATAAACTTTGGAAAGCGTGAAGGTTTAGCAAGGCAAGTATCTATTCACCCCCCATACTAAAGTTAAACATTGTCCTCAATGTTTCGAGTCTAGGGGTGCAAACACCCCCATACTAGAGACGTAGTCGAATGCATAATCTAGCATGGAAAGGGTGTAACCAATAAATTAATAGCCGTTTATGAAGTGTTCTAAAAACCTAAGGTTAGAACATCAAAGGATATATCATGGATATTGAGAAAGTCTTCAAAGCAAACAATCGAGTGCTCCCATAAAACGAACACGAGAGGCTCCAATCGTGAAGATAATGATCTAAAAACCACAATTCACAAACAACCACGAAACAAAGGTTGGAAGGGCACAAATCCCCTCACATTAAACTAATTAGAAAGCAATAATATGTACATGGATAAGCATGGGTTTCCCCCACGAGGCACCTTGTTTTTGATAACCGAGTCAAAAGCTCGACTCGAATCCCCATAAATGTGATCATTTAGGGATAACCATGGTATGGTTAATTTTTAGTGGGGCTTACATGTAATCAAGGCCCAAAAAACAACCGGTATTAAGGACTAAGTCCTTTGATGGTGCCAAATACCAGGATCGAAGATGGCGTTCTCGTTTTCATTGGAAAAACAAATCAACGCCACTTCATCATGTGTCAACGCAAACCCAAAGGGTTTAAAGAAAATAGATGAGAAGAAATAGAAGTGTGGGACAATGGGTAAGTCACAAAAACCATGAGCTACTCGAGGTAGACTCGCACCAATCAAATAGAAAGATTTTCCATTTATTGCATCGGTGGAAGACCGAGATTTCCCTTTATAAGCAATTCCGGGATCAAATATCTCGTCCTTGGTGGAAAAAGGGAAGGGAACATAAGGGGCTTCCCCCACACTAAGTCCACACAAAGCATCGTCAAAAGGAGAAGACGAGCTTGTAGCACTCAAAACACGAGGTGATGACGGAGTTAGCATTGTAGAAAAATCTTTTAAATCTAATTTAGAATCTTTCCCTTTTTCATCTTTTAAACTCTCCTTATGAAAACCCGACTCAGTTATATCAAAAATATTTGGTGTTTCTAAAGCAATGTTAGTCACACTAAAAATTCTCACATTTGAAAACCGTTTTTGTTTAGGTGGTGGTAAGTTCTCAAAACGTTTGTCAACAAAGAAAACTTCTCCATCGGGGTCAACATATTCATCATCCGAAGACTCATTCGTGATTGGAATCGTAGGCTTAACACTCTTAACCTCCACCGGCGGAGGGGACGGAAAATCGTTTTTATCATCAACTCCTAAAACTCTTTTTGAAATCCTTTTGCAAATGTTTTTGATGGGATTAACATTGTTCAAAGACGTGATAGAATACACATGAGAAAGTGTGGAGTTTTGAGTTGCATTTATGACGAGTTCTTCCTCATTGAAACGAAGAGTGATTTTCCTAGCATACACATCGATAAGTGCTCTCGAGGTATCCAAAATTGATCGACCTAAAATTAGAGGAACTTTAGGATCGATGGGGATGTCAACAACAATAAAGTCCACGGGATAGTAGAACTTTCCAACTTTCACGAAGACGTCCTCGGCTACTCCACAAGCTAGAATCGTAGAATGATCGGCCATCTCGATTGACATTCTTGAAGGAGTGAGATTAGGAAGATTGAGCGACTTAAAAATCTCAAGAGGCATCAAATTAATACTAGCACCAAGATCGGCCAAGGCGTAGCATTCTTCCATATCTTGTATTGCACATGGGATTAAAAATTTACCGGGATCACCGACTTTTTGAGGTATGCGGCTAAGAAAAACCGAAGAACAACTAGACGACTTTTGCAATTTCTCTTTGTTATTCAACATACTTTTAAAGTTCGCGGCAAATCGAGGCATCATGACCAAGGCATCGGCAAAACTTATATTAAAATGCAAGTCACGAAACATTTTCATAAAAAGTTCAAATTGAAAATTATTTCGTTCTTGTGACTTTTCCTTGTTTCGTCTTGAAGGGTAAGGTAAAGGTGGTGTGGGTTGGGGCATAGGCAAAGGCCTTGGAATCTCGGGTTCCACTATTGGTATTGGTTCAACCGTAGGTGTGGTTTGAGCGGTACTTAGTGGGCTTGGAATTTGCTCCTTTTCTACCACCACCTCGGGTTCTTTCTCTTTTTCCTTCTCCATAGAAGTACTTGGACGAGAAATGGGTTCTTTGAATGTTTTACCACTACGAGTAGTAATAACCTTCAATTCTCCTTTCGGGTTCACGATGGTATCACTAGGAAGACCACCCGAAGAAGAAGGTTTACACATGATAGCTTCAAACATTTTTCCCATTCGGTCATCAAACTTAGATTGCCTAGAACCCGCTTTTAACAACTCTTGCTTAATCTCATGTTGACCTTGCTCCATTTTTTGTTGATTTTGTTGGAGACGTTGAACATTTCCTTCCATTTTATTAGCATGAGTCTTAAGTTCATTAGCAAGTTCGTTTTTAAGCTCATTTTTCAACTCGGATCTTAAGCTAACCATTTCACGTTGCATATTATCAAACTTAGCATCGTTTGCTTTAGCATAATTCAAAAATTCTCCTTGAATATTTTTGGTGTGATCATTTTGAAAACCTTGAGTCGTAGTTTGAAAATCACGGTTTTGGTTTTGGTTTGAAATTTTCCCATTTCCACTTTGATAATTACCCTTGTTGTAGTTACGTTGATTTCCTTGATAAGCACCACTTTGATTGTTGTTTTGATAGTTGTTAGCATTTTGATTTTGTGGAGCTTGATTTTGGCAGGAACCTTGACCGTTTTGGTTATAAGTTCTCGTGGCTACATAAGCATTCGAAGTGTTACCATCCGCGGTAATGCACTCGGAAAAATCATGAGCTCCACCACACGAAATACAACTCTTGGCAACCGCCTTAACCGATGCGGAATTCAAAGCATCTTGTGCTTTCCAATGAGTCATAAGATTCGAAAACCTATCGAAAAACCGATTCTCCTGATTTGCTTCATCTTGCAAGGCATTAATGCTACGAGACGATGACGAACCCAAATTGGCAACACTCGGTGTGTTACGAGGGATATAAACCTTAGACCTATTCTCAATGATTTTTAAAGCCTCTTCGGTCGTTTTGCACAAAAAATTACCACCCGCGGCGACATTTAAGTAATCTCGTTCATGATCATTAAGCCCATTATAAAAAGTGTCAATTTGATGCAATTCGGAAAAATCATGGTGTGGACATTCGTGTAACATTTCTTTAAACCTTTCCCAAGCCATTGAATAACTTTCATTAGATCTTTGTGTAAATCGTGAAATCTCGTATTTCAAATGTGTTGTTTTAGATGGTGGAAAAAATTGATTCACAAATTTCGAAACGAGATCACCCCACGTCAAAATCGAATTTGGGGGTTCTTTCTCGAGCCATATCTTGGCGGGTCCATCTAACGAGTATGGATGTAACACCCCATTTTGGAAATGGAAATATCACAGTAATTATAGCGTGTCATCAAAGCATATAAGGTAAAATGTCTAAACATTACTTGACCATATAAAGGGAAATACCGGAATCAAACATCGGTAGTCCAAAAGTAAAGCTCATCACACACAAACATAGTATAGTAAAGGAAAAGGACGAAACAATGTCCAAAGCATAAGTATCATAAAGAAAAGAAATGCATAATGTAAAGAAGGCTAGACAGCTTCCAGACCATATGCACGTACTCTTAATGTCTACGAGCGTCCCTGAGTACCTGCCGTTTTGGGAACATATAGAAAAGGAAAACGGCTGAGCAATACGCTCAGTGCACGGATGTACAATAAAGCATGAATAGGATAAGCATATAACATAATAACAGCGGAAGAAACTAAGTCCCGAGTAACCTGGTTAAGTCTTAATAAAACTGGTTTTATAGTTTGAAAGTCTTATGTTTATCTTACAAAAACTGTTTATCATATTTTACCATTAGCCAATTAGAGGGGCTGCCTCTAATTTATTGGAGGGGTGACCTCATCATGCAAATTAGAGGGGCTGCCTCTAATTTATTATACTGGTTTATGGGTAGGAGGGATCAGCTCCTTGTGAAGGATGCAAGGCACACACCACATTCACCATGTAATCCTGAATAAAAATGTGTAACTAGGATGCACCCATACGCCCCACATGATAAATATAAATAAATGGCCAAAAGCTGAAGGGACGCCACGAGCAATCACTCCGCCGTGGTGAAGTCATAACATCAGTGCCTCTAATGTTATGGTTATGGTACCTCCATAACTAGGTGAAACTGGTCATGCATGTATATGGCTATAGGTAATCATATTTAAACATAAGAAATCAAACTCATACTTATACTACGGGAAAACAGTTGGCTGCATACGGGGAAATCCTAATAAGGAAAGAATGTCCATACTGAAAGGACGGGAATCCGTACCTTATGTTCAGTGAACGAGAACGATGAACTGCGAGAATCCTACTTCTGAAACACTAGTGCTACATAAATACGTAGATGAAATAAGTATCTACTTACTAAATACATAGCTGGTTTTATGTCATGTCTTAGCTTACTTTATGTGTTCTTACCATATTACACTGTTTAAAGCCTTAAACTGTGTTAAATCCTATATTCTGTTCATTCTGATTAAGTATTTATGATATTTCATGTGTTATTATACTTACTGTGTAATAATAAGTAACTTTCCAAAAATATCAGGTTTCCTAAAATAGAAAGTTTCCGAAAATAGAAAGTTTCCAAAAATAGAAAGTTTCCAAAAATAGAAAGTTACCAAAAATAGAAAGTTTCCAAAAATAGAAAGTTTCCAAAAATAGAAAGTTTCCAAAAATAGATTTACTGCTTAAAATAGATAAGTTTCTAAAAATAGAAAGTTTCCATAAATAGATTAGCTGCCTTAATTAAATAAGTTTCCATAAATAGATTAGCTGCCTTAAATAAATAAGTTTCTAAAAATAGCTGGTTTCCATAAATAAAATAGCTGCCTAATTTAATTAAGTTTCTAAAAATAGAAAGTTTCTATAATTAGAAATAAGCTGGTTAAATAAGCTAAGTAAATAAGCCTAAGTATTTTCATGATTATTTTCTAAGTCATATGATATATTATATAGTTTAATAATTATTTCATGTAATTTAATTAAACTATAGGTTATAATATTTAATTAAAGTATGACATGTTTTTAATTAAATATATTAAATACTTAGGTTAAAATATGTATTATTAAATATTAATAATATAAACTAAGTCATGTTTAATTAATTAATTATATCCATGGTTTTTAAAATAATTAATTAATTATAAGTCTTAATAATATAAATACTTAGGTTAAAATAATTTCATGATTATTAATAATTAGTTAACCTAAGTCATGTTATTAAATTAATTACATCATTATTAATTTAATTCTTAACATAAGTTCATAACATATAAAAAAACTAACATAACCATGATCCAGATCTAAACTTAAAAACATAAACCGAACATGAATCGACACCGTACCCCGACCCAAATCGGGGTACCCCTTGCTGCCGTGGGACCCACACGCACCAACCAAGACCAAAAGGTCTTGGTGGTGGTCGGCTAAAACAAACCGAACCCCCCCTTGGGGTCGGTTGTACCTTGCGGCCCAAAAACAAACACCCTTAATCGACCCTCTGATTTAATTAATGATCAAAACATGTTAGATCTATGTTTAATTAATGTGTTTTTATAAAAAAACATCACGTGTTCATAATTAAATAAAAGATTAATTAAAATAAAAGGTTTAAAAAGGTTTTACCGTATTCGTGGATCAAGAGGGTGAAGAACAAACACGAACAAACAATAAATCAACAAGATCCAAGATCAAGAATCACCTTGATTGGTGATTTGAAGGTGGCGGCACACAAAGGAGGAGAAAGAGAGATTTTAGGTTTTCTTGAAATCTTCTGTAAAAGTTATTTTTGAGTAGTAAAAATCTATTTAACCCCCTCTTAGTAAAATTGGTAATGGGCTTGGCCCATTACCTTGTTTTGGCCGTGGGTAGGGACTCCCCCGTGGGGTTCCCGTACCTTGTTTCGTGTCTTGTTATTTAGTACACGTTTATGTTTAACTATGTTCGTGTTTTAAATGTTCTCTTTACGTAAATACCATACTCTTATATATTTAATTACGCTCGTATTAAATATATATACGTAATTAATCATAGTTCGTGTTTTAATTACGCTCGTGATTTCGTGATCGTAAGTTCGTGATTAATTATTGCTAAATAATTATTACGTGATCGTGCAAATAAAATACTTATCGTGTTCTAACACGTACATAATACATAAACTCCTAACACGTAATCGTAATCATGCTATATTAGGAAAGTTTTTTAACTAGTACGTACGATCCTAAGGTACTATGCATGGTAAAAGCATGCGGGTTTTACAACTCTTCCCCCTAAAAAGAATAATTCGTCCCCGAATTATAGATAAAGTAACTGGAAAAGAAGAACATACCCGAATTCAAAATATGAAATGAGGGTAAGAAGCCCGGATAGATTCCTCCGTTTCCCAAGTGGCTTCCCGCTCGGTATCGTCCCTCCATAGAATTTTGACGAATGGAATCGTCTTCTTTCTCATGACTCGTTCTTCCCTGTCAAGAACTCGTTCGGGTTCTTCTATAAAAGTGAGATCTTCAGTATCTGTTCCAGTGGATACTGAACCATGTGAAGGGGATGATATTGGTACCCTCTGAGTAAGGACACATGAAACACATTGTGCACCTGCAAAAGCTGCGGAGGTAACACCAATCGGTAAGATACTTCACCGACTCGTTCAATGATATCAAACGGTCCGATGAAACGAGGACTGAGCTTCCCTTTAATCCCGAAGCGTCTAACACCACGTGCCGGCGAAACCTTAAGGAAGACGTGATCTCCTACGTTAAAGTGTAAATCCCTACGATGCTTATCGGCGAAACTCTTCTTACGTGACCGTGCCTCCTGAATCTTCTGCCTAGCTACTGCGATCTTCTCGTTTGTCATCTCTATGATTTCTGGTCCTTCGAGTGTTCGCTCGCCAACCTGATCCCAGCAGATTGGGGCGCGACACTTTCTGCCATACACATCTCAAATGGAGCACACTTGATGCTCGCG
Organism: Glebionis coronaria; assembly: GCA_025667525.1. Taxonomy (NCBI): domain Eukaryota; kingdom Viridiplantae; phylum Streptophyta; class Magnoliopsida; order Asterales; family Asteraceae; genus Glebionis; species Glebionis coronaria. The sequence goes on from CM046881.1 coordinate 235,990,449, forward strand.
TGCCAGCTGTTGTTGTACGCAAACTCCACCAAACAGATGTATTCGTCCCAATCACCCGTCCATTCCAACGCACATGATCTCAACATATCCTCCAATGCTTGAATGGTTCGCTCCAACTGTCCGTCCGTTTGAGGATGAAAAGCCGTGCTAAGCTTAAGTTGTGTACCCCAAGCTTTCTGCAGACTTTTCCAAAAGCGCGAAGTGAATTGAGGATCTCTGTCTAAGACGATGCTGGATGGTGCACCGTGTAGTCTCATGATCTCTCGTCTGTACGTATCTGCGAGTTTACTTATCGGATCTTCCTTGCGGATCGGTAAGAAATGAGCTGATTTGGTAAGTCGATCAACGATAACCCAAATTGCATCGTGCTTCCTTTTGGTAGGCGGAAGACCGGTAACAAAATCCATGGTGATTTTATCCCACTTCCACTCTGGAATATCTAACGGTTGAAGGAGACCGCCAGATTGCTGATGCTCGATCTTAACCTGTTGGCAGGTAAGACATTTGGAGACGTAAGTGGCCACATCATGTTTCATACCACTCCACCAAAAGTACTGCTTGATGTCATGGTACATTTTAGTTGAACCAGGATGTATCGAGAATGGGGAGCTATGAGCTTCTGCTAGCAAAGCTTCCCGGAGTTCTTGGTCGTCAGGAACACAAAGTCTAGTGCCCTGCCATACGATACCATCTGCATCTACTCTGAATTCTGTCTGCTTCTCCAAATTCTGTATTATCGCCCATATTTCTCTGTCATCCTTCTGAGCTTCCTTGATCTTAGATAGTAACTCGGGTTCTACTCTAAGATTAGCCCAGTAACCGTGATGTCCACGTACCATGATCTCGATGTCTAGTCGCCCCAAGTCTCTTATGATTTCTTCTTCGATTCTAATGCTATTGATCATTCCGGACTTCCTGCTAAGGGCATCTGCTACTACATTTGCCTTTCCGGGATGATATGGCAGATTAATGTCATAATCCTTCAACAGCTCTAACCATCTCCCCTGCCTCATGTTCAATTCACGCTAAGTGAAGATATACTTCAAGCTCTTGTGGTCCGTGAAAATGTCACATGATTCTCCATATAAGTAGTGTCTCCATATCTTCAATGCAAACACGACTGCAGCAAGTTCCAGATCGTGCGTGGGGTAATTCTCTTCATAAGGCTTAAGCTGCCGTGAAGTGTACGCGATCACTTTCCCATGTTGCATGAGAACACAGCCAAGTCCCTTCCCTGATGCATCGCTGTAGATTTGAAATCCACCCGTACCAGATGGTAGAGTAAGAATAGGTGCAGATACTAGCTTCTGCTTCAGGTCTTCAAAGCTCTTCTCTCGATCTTCAGTCCAGACGAATTTCTCCCCTTTCCGCATCAGTTTGGTCAATGGTAGTGCTAGGCGGGAAAAGTTCTCTACGAACCTACGGTAATAGCCAGCTAAGCCTAAGAAACTGCGGACTTCTGTCGCTGATGTCGGCCTCGGCCACTTAGTAATGGCCTCAACCTTCGCTGGATCCATAGTGATTCCTTCTGCTGATACAATGTGACCTAAGAATGCCACCTTGTCTAACCATAACTCACACTTGGAGAATTTAGCATACAGCTGCTTCTGGCGAAGAATCTGTAGTATTGTACGAAGATGGTCTTCGTGCTCCTCCTTGGATTTAGAGAAAATCAGGATGTCATCAATGAAAACAATGACAAACTTGTCCAGAAATTCATGGAAGATTTTGTTCATCAGATCCATGAACACTGCCGGAGCATTTGTCAGGCCAAATGGCATAACTACAAACTCGTAGTGGCCATAACGGGTACGAAAGGCAGTCTTAGCGATGTCCTGCTCCTTGACCCGTAGCTGATGCTAGCCTGATATAAGATCGATCTTGGAGAAGTGTTTGGCCCATTGGAGTTGGTCAAACAGATCGTCAATGCGTGGCAGTGGATACCTATTCCGAATAGTAATCTTGTTGAGTTCGCGATAGTCTATGCAAAGACGCATACTGCCGTCCTTCTTCTTAACAAACAAGACCGGTGCGCCCCATGAAGATGCGCTCGGTCGAATGAAACCTCGCTCAAGAAGTTCTTGCAGTTGATCCTTCAGCTCCTTCAGCTCTATGGGAGCCATGCGATAAGGAGCCTTAGAGATTGGTTCAGCTCCTGGAACCAGTTCGATACTGAATTCCACTTCTCGTACAGGTGGTATGCCCGGAAGTTCTGCTGGAAACACATCTTGGAATTCCGACACTATCGGTTGATCCTGAATCAATGGAGATTCAGCATCCATGTCGTGAACCGTAGCTAGATAACCCTCGCAGCCATGTGACAGTAGTGCACGCGCTTGCAGGGTGGATATGACTTGTACAGACCGTCCGGGTATGAACCCATTATGAATGTACTCTGGTGCATTGACATCACCGAAGATAACCCGATATGAATGGCATTCTATAGTAGCATGATATTTGGATAGCCAATCCATGCCCAAAATCATGTCGAAGTTATTCATGTCCAGCGGAAGTGCGTCGACAGGTCGAACCTTATCATCAAATTCTAAGGGAAGACTCTTGTATACATGGATGATTAATACAGAGTCCCTCAAAGGCGTGGAAATAGTAAGCCTATTTTCTAGTGGCAAGGGAGGCATCCTAATGTTCTTAGCATAAGCAGTAGAAATAACCGAGTGAGTAGCACCCGTATCGAAAAGAACACATGCATCGCGACCATACATATACAAGATTCCAGTGATGGTGCCTGTAGACTTGTTGGCTTGGTATCGAGATGTCGTGTAGACACGCCCGACAGTAGGAAGCGGCTTGGTATCAGCATGTCCCGATGTACCCTCCATCTCGCCCTTACGGCAATCCTTCATAATATGGCCAGGAAGACCACACTTGAAGCACGCATCAGTATTACGGTGACATGGTCCTGGGTGCCTACGGTGGCAAGTAGAGCAAAGAGGATGAGTGTATCCTCCTGCAGGTGCTCTGGCTGGCTGAGGACTTGATAAAACATTTACATAAGACATAATAGTTGGGTACAAAGGACAAAGCGGATAATCGTAAGATTGAATACCAGTGATAGCTGGACGGCTAGGCTGCGAACCTCTCTGGTTCTGGTCCCTACCATTTCCATGGTTCCTGGTAGAAGTTTGCTTAAAGTGTCAGAATATGAGTCATAACATAAAACATAAGGAATTTCGTAAGTATTAGAACCTGCTGTTGTTGGATTGCCCGGTGTTGTTACGGTAATTGTCATTACCGCCACGCCTATCCGTAGTAGATCGGTCATTAGTCTGACAGTTTCCCTTAGGCTGATGAGGCTGCTGCTGAGTAGCCGGCTGAGACCGGTCCCCAGTTTTCTGCCTGGAAGATACAGTTAAAGAGATGAATAATTGACATATGGAAAGTATACAGATTGATCACCGCTTGAATACGAAGGTTTACCTCTTGTCGGGTCTTTCAGCTTCCCCGAACTCATCCCTCTCCTGCAGCATCTCCAGTCTACGTGCTGCATCTGCTACTTGTGCTACCGTATCCAACGGAGCACCTGACAAGTTATTTGCAATCCTTGGATTTAGAGCCCAACAAAAATGTATTGCTTGTTCTTCAGTGGTGCCCGCAGCTGCTCTCAGGACACCAGTATAGCGAAGGAAACGCTGCATGAAGTCATTGCTGTCTTCGTCAGGTCGCTGTCTGAGGCTATAGTATTCCCTCATGAGCCGATTCCTTCCTTCCATGGGAAAGATGTTAGGCGGAGGAGGATAACCGTCGTTATGAAGAAGAGCGTCTTGCATCTCTGCATCAGCAGCTGCAAATATTGCCCAGATATCGTTTGCGTTTGCCATCTGACAGTATGACATAAAACGTATGATTAAACAGTTTAAAACATAAAATATAAATATATACACGAAAAAAAAAATTATACTAAAAATTTCACGAGAAAAATTTTATGCAAGAAAATTTTGTGTATGAATGCATGATGCAGTTTTATGAAAACTTTTGTATGCTCGAGAGTGAACGCCTCTGGTCAGTTCACTCAAAACAAAAGACATATCGAGGGGACGCCTATGGGTCGGTCCCAAATCTAAAAGTTTCGATAAAACACATGCGACTAAATAGGGCCAGTCATGTACCAACCAATACTTAGTCAAAAACCCTGTAACAATGACATATATGTATGCTTAAAAATGATGAATGCATGAAAACAACTGTCAGTTCTAGGAAGACCGTAGTGACTACCCACTAATCACAGGTCATATTTGAGAGCCTACAGGTCGAAGCCTTGGCTCTGATACCATAATTGTAACACCCCATTTTGGAAATGGAAATATCACAGTAATTATGGCGTGTCATCAAAGCATACAAGGTAAAATGTCTAAACATTACTTGACCATATAAAGGGAAATACCGGAATCAAACATCGGTAGTCCAAAAGTAAAGCTCATCACACACAAACATAGTATAGTAAAGGAAAAGGACGAAACAATGTCCAAAGCATAAGTATCATAAATAAAAGAAATGCATAATGTAAAGAAGGCTAGACAGCTTCCAGTCCATATGCACGTACTCTTAATGTCTACGAGCGTCCCTAAGTACCTGCCGTTTTGGGAACATAGAAAAGGAAAACGGCTGAGCAATACACTCAGTGCACGGATGTACAATAAAGCATGAATAGGATAAGCATATAACATAATAACAGCGGAAGAAGCTAACTCCCGAGTAACCTGGTTAAGTCTTAATAAAACTGGTTTTATAGTTTGAAAGTCTTATGTTTATCTTACAAAAACTGTTTATCATATTTTACCATTAGCCAATATAGGTCATGAATATCCACCGTGCATGAATAATTGGAGGGGTGACCTCATCATGCAAATTAGAGGGACTGCCTCTAATTTATTATACTGGTTTATGGGTAGGAGGGATCAGCTCCTTGTGAAGGATGCAACGCACACACCACATTCACCATGTAATCCTGAATAAAAACGTGTAACTAGGATGCACCCATACGCCCCACATGATAAATATAAATAAATGGCCAAAAGCTGAAGGGACGCCACGAGCAATCACTCCGCCGTGGTGAAGTCATAACATCACTACCTCTAATGTTATGGTTATGGTACCTCCATAACTAGGTGAAACTGGTCATGCATGTATATGGCTATAGGTAATCATATTTAAACATAAGCAATCAAACTCATACTTATTCTATGGGAAAACAGTTGGCTGCATACGGGGAAATCCTAATAAGGAAAGAATGTCCATACTGAAAGGACGGGAATCCGTACCTTATGTCCAGTGAACGAGAACGATGAATTGCGAGAATCCTACTTCCGAAACACTAGTGCTACATAAATACGTACATGAAATAAGTATCTGCTTACTAAATACATAGCTGGTTTTATGTCATGTCTTAGCTTACTTTATGTGTTCTTACCATATTACACTGTTTAAAGCCTTAAACTGTGTTAAATCCTATATTCTGTTCATTCTGATTAAGTATTTCTGATATTTCATGTGTTATTATACTTACTGTGTAATAATAAGTAACTTTCCAAAAATAGCAGGTTTCCTAAAATAGAAAGTTTCCAAAAATAGAAAGTTTCAAAAAATAGAAAGTTTCCTTAAATAGAAAGTTACTAAAAATAGAAAGTTTCCAAAAATAGAAAGTTTCCAAAAATAGAAAGTTTCCAAAAATAGATTTACTGCTTAAAATAGATAAGTTTCTAAAAATAGAAAGTTTCCATAAATAGATTAGCTGCCTTAATTAAATAAGTTTCCATAAATAGATTAGCTGCCTTAAATAAATAAGTTTCTAAAAATAGCTGGTTTCCATAAATAAAATAGCTGCCTTATTTAATTAAGTTTCTAAAAATAGAAAGTTTCCATAATTAGAAATAAGCTGGTTAAATAAGCTAAGTAAATAAGCGTAAGTATTTTCATGATTATTTTCTAAGTCATATGATATATTATATAGTTTAATAATTATTTCATGTAATTTAATTAAACTATAGGTTATAATATTTAATTAAAGTATGACATGTTTTTAATTAAATATATTAAATATTTAGGTTAAAATATGTATTATTAAATATTAATAATATAACCTAAGTCATGTTTAATTAATTAATTATATCCATGGTTTTTAGAATAATTAATCAATTATAAGTCTTAATAATATAAATACTTAGGTTAAAATAATTTCATGATTATTAATAATTACTTAACCTAAGTCATGTTATTAGATTAATTACATCATTATTAATTTAATTCTTAACATAAGTTCATAACGTATAAAAAAACTAACATAACCATGATCCGGATCTAAACTTAAAAACATAAACCGGACATGAATCGACACCGTACCCCGACCCAAATCGGGGTACCCCTTGCTGCCGTGGGACCCACACGCACCAACCAAGACCAAAAGGTCTTGGTGGTGGTCGGCTAAAACAAACCGAACCCCCCCTTGGGGTCGGTTGTACCTTGCGGCCCAAAAACAAACACCCCTTAATGACCCTCTGATTTAATTAATGATCAAAACATGTTAGATCTATGTTTAATTAATGTGTTTTTATAAAAAACATCACGTGTTCATAATTAAATAAAAGATTAATTAAAAGAAAAAGTTTAAAAAGGTTTTACCGTATTCGTGGATCAAGAGGGTGAAGAACAAACACGAACAAACAATAAATCAACAAGATCCAAGATCAAGAATCACCTTGATTGGTGATTTGAAGGTGGCGGCACACAAAGGAGGAGAAAGAGAGATTTTAGGTTTTCTTGAAATCTTCTGTAAAAGTTATTTTTGAGTAGTAAAAATCTATTTAACCCCCTCTTAGTAAAATTGGTAATGGGCTTGGCCCATTACCTTGTTTTGGCCGCGGGTAGGGACTCCCCCGTGGGGTTCCCGTACCTCGTTTCGTGTCTTGTTATTTAGTACACGTTTATGTTTAACTATGTTCGTGTTTTAAATGTTCTCTTTACGTAAATACCATACTCTTATATATTTAATTACGGTCGTATTAAATATATTTACGTAATTAATCATAGTTCGTGTTTTAATTACGCTCGTGATTTCGTGATCGTAAGTTCGTAATTAATTATTGCTAAATAATTATTACGTGATCGTGCAAATAAAATACTTATCGTGTTCTAACACGTACGTAATACATAAACTCCTAACACGTAATCGTAATCATGCTATATTAGGAAAGTTTTTTAACTATACGTACGATCCTAAGGTACTATGCATGGTAAAAGCATGCGGGTTTTACAATGGAAACAACATCATCTTAATGGCATCGTGTGGTACATCCTTAAACTTGCTTGTCGCGGTGAGACGATTAAATTGCCTAATGTGATAATGTGGGTTGTCTTTTTCGTGTCCGCGAAACTTGTTGGCTTGAAGCATAGACATTAAACCCGTCTTGATTTCGAAGTTCTCCGCAAGGATGGCGGGAATCACAATGGCCTCTCCAAAACCCTCGGTGGGTGCTTGAAGCAACTCCATCATAGTACGATTAGCCATGATAGCTTCTTGTTCTACAATAGGTTCCTCACTTGGAGTCTCTTCACTAGAAAGATTAGGAGTAGGTGTTGCCTCCTTTTTGTTTTTTCGTTTACGTGCACGTCTTGCTTGATTACGAGTAAGCATAAACGTCACGTACAACGTGGGGATGAGCAAAGAAGATTCTTTTTGGTGTTTTTAACTTTTTCAATTTTTTGGATTTTTGATTGTTTTTACTTTTTTTGGATTTTGGAATTGTATTAAGTAGACAAAAATCTACAAATCTCCTCCTTAATCAAATCTCTTGATTTAAAGAAGCCTCAAGGAATGAAAACGATCACGTGAAGTGAACGCCTTCGATGACTTTAGAACGTTGGTGGAACACCAAAACGTTCAAGAGGGTTTAATCAAATAAAACCAAGAAAGTATATATGATACTTAATAATACTTTGGGCGGCAAAACCCTCGATTAGCTCTCAAAATCAAATACTCACAAGCAAGCGGGGAAACGAGGCGGCGCGAAGCACTTAAGAGCCTTTTTCCTTAGGATATATTTTATAATATCCGCCTTATACCCACCTTATAGTTTGTATTTTCAAAATCGAGCTTCTCGAAAGTATTTATCTATTTTTGCCTTTTTTCTTAGGTTTGAGATTCGAATACAATAATTGGGTAATGACCTCCCAAGTCAAGGTTGTGATTTCTCACGTATTTGGAGTACTTGTGAATTTATTATTCTACGTATACAATATAGTAATGGTATTCACAAAAAAAACGAAAAACGATAATACGTATTAGTAGAGTGCTACTAATAAAAATACTATTATGGCTAGTATAAAAAAAACAATGTCAAATCAAAACACAACACGCCTCCCCGGCAGCGACGTCAAAAATTGATGGTTGAGTTTTTGTATACCCTTTAGGAAAAATGTACCAAAATAGGGTAAGCACGACGATTTAGGAAAACCGTGTGTAAATGACCCTAAAGTGAGTTCGTTCTCAAGGAGGCAAGTGCGTTGTGTAATGAAATGATTATATTTGTAATTTTATTGTTATGAGAAAAGAAAATAGAAACAGGGTAAGAAGAGAATGACGGTTACGATGACCGATGACACTAAGACGAAAAGGTCGTTCACGTAAAACCGTAAAAAGCACCAAATTAAAAGAAATTAAACCTAAAAATTAATTAAAAGTTAAAACTAAGTCTAAAATAATATAAATAAGAATAAAAATCCAACAAAAATATTTTAAAACCTTTTATTAATTAAATATTCAATTTTAAATGCTAATTAAAGCCCTAAAATTAAATATAATTAACAAAATGTCCAAAATAATATTTTATTGAACTAATAAGTTACTTATATTATTTAAAAACTAAAAAGTATTTTTCCTAAATTTTAAAAACTATTTTTCTATTTTTAAATCACTAAAAACTATTTTTAAACCAAAATAATCAAAAAAAATAATAAAATAATGCCTAAAATAATTTGACAATTTTAAAAATCCTAAATTATACTAAAGAACAGTAGAAAAATGAAAAAGTTTGAAAAAACTAAAATTTTGCACTAAAAGACAAAACAGTTAATAAATAAAACCTTAATTAAACTAAATTAATTATATAAATTAATTAAAAAGTGAACAGTAAAAACTTTTTAAACTAAAAATATTAAAATCTTTTTCTAAATATAAAAAAAATTTAAAACTAAAAAATATTTAGTTTTACCACTAAAAGACAAAAACAGAAAGTTAAAAAGTTAATTAAAATTGCAATTTAATGTAAAAAATGCTAAATGAACAGTAAAAGAAAAATAAATTATACTGAAAAATCAAAAATAAAATAAGAAAAATAATGAAACTTGTTTCAAAGCCTAATTCCTATTTTTGCCCACAAAAGACAAAAAAAATAAAGTAAATAATAGTGACATGTTGCTGGGTTTTGTCAAGTAGTAGAGCTGGGGTAACAAATATGCTTGCAGGGGGAACTTGGTTCCCACTGTTAGTGTAAAAAATGTGTCTGATGGATTTTTGAGCTTAGGAAAGCTCTTGTGGGCTTTTCTTTGGACAATGAGGCACCCCTACACTCAGTTGAGTGTAGGGAGTCTATTAAATCACAAAAACACACAAGTCTCTTCACAAAATCAAACACAAAATGCACAAAAATGTTACTGATATAGCTTTGAGGTTCTGATGAACAGTGTACTGAATCAAATGGCACAAAAGTGAATTTTGAAAGCTCAAATCTTGCACACAAATAGACCAAATAGCATATAAGCTAAATATAAACTTGTCTTAACCTATTTTCGAACAGCTTACCAGATTTGAATGTAAAGATTACACAAAAAATGGGCAGAAAAGTAACCTTACTGATTTTGAGCTTTATATACCAAAGTTGAACATGCAATTACTTTTTAAACCTATCAAAACTTAAAACCTATGATTGATACATCCTAAAACTAGCATGAGGAGTATGTCTAGATGAATTTTAAGCCAAAATGTGTCACCCTATTCAGCTAAAATGCAAATCCAAACACCCCCTTATTTTCAGAATATGAAAATTAATGAACCAAAAGCTAACCAAATTAACTTAAACTGATTAAAATTAGTTCTAACATACATACTAAACCTAAACAAGTAAAATCAAGCCATAAAATCACCACAAGAACAGGTTCAACACAAGGATAGCAAGATCAATTATGCATATAATTTCAGAAAAATGAAAATGAGAAAAGGAGACACACCATTAGGGCATACAATCCATACCCCAAATATTCGAGCTTATGTGACAGCGAAACAGTCACAAGCTTCCAAAATTATCTGCTAATATCAACAAAGTTAAACAGTAACATCAATAACACAAATAACAATCAGATTTTTCACTTTCTTTTCTTAAAACTTCTTTCTTTCTCAAACCTTTTGAACAATAAAAACTTCTTTCACAAAAACTTCTTTCACACAAAATCTTTTACACCTTAAAACTTCCTTAAACTACCAACTTTTTCAAAGTTATGAAAAAAGGAATTAAATTTGAAAAACGAACTTATGATAAATTTGTGGAACTCAGAATCTATTCTCAAACAACACCAACTTTTAAACTCACAAAAAGGAATTACATTTACCAAAAATTACCAAATTTTATAACTATTAAAAAGGGATTACACGTTTGAGAAATAAAAACTGGAACAAAGGGCACCAACAGGTTTGGGCCTCTTTATATAGTAGTCTAAGGAAGATTCTAGATTAGCTAAACAATGTAAAAACCCTAGGAAGAGATTTCCAGATATGCCCTTGGTCTTCATTTTGAATTTTCAGTCAAAATGGACTCTTGTGATGGATGTCGACATGCCAGCTATAAGAAAAGATCCTGGACCGTTTATCTTGACTTTGGGATGAAGGAACACATGTGGGATGTCGATTTGGTCAGGTTTTTGGGGTTTGGGTGAAAAGGACGTTGCAGGGGAATCTTTTGTGGGGACTTTGGGTGTGGTGGTGGGTGATTTATCATCTGGGTTTTGGTGATACTGAGATGAATTAACATTCTGGATAAGTTGGGGCCAAACCCCTATGAATTAAGGTTAATTCGAGATTAGGGTTCTAGTGTGGGAGAGAATGTTAAACAGTGGAGATTAATCCATGTTTAAGTTCAAATGCATGTTTACCTCCAAATTTAGTTATAAACATGTTTTATTAAAATAAAAAATGGGTGGAATCGTGACATGGAGGGGTGGGATGATCTGATTGGGTGAATGAGGAGTAGTGGGTGACGTGGAAGGCTGGGATAGGTGGGAGTGTGTTTGTTTGTCTGGGCACTTTCAGTCCTTCTATTCCTAAATACTTGTCTCTTTGTTTTAAACAGCCAACAATCCTTTTTCCTTTGTAACAAGTTTGGACACTTTGCAAATTTAGTCCCTCCAAGTTTAATATAATGAACACAAGGGCTTAACTTGTAACTTTTGAGATCTTCAAGGGCCATACTTGTATATTCTTGGTAATTTAGGGACCCTAATGTAATTTATGAGTATTACAAGGGTATAAATTGCCAAGTCTTCTAAAGTTGAGGGACCATTCTTGCCAATCTTCAATTCTTCAAGGTCATTTTTGGAAATTTCATTCTTGGGCCCGGTTCTTTGTGCGTCTTCATTTCCCGTGTTCGTTTTTTATTGATTCTTGTGATCTTTTTGTCATTTCCTCAATATCCGTACCTAAAATACACAAGCAACAAACACGAGCATATATTTGGCATTTTTAATGATATTTAATGCATTTTAAGCCCAATTTGGACGATGAGATTATGTATAAAAGGAGTCTCATCAGGTATTCTTTTCATAAATGTGCCACCGGCGGCTGCATTAATCGTATCACGATCACGAAAAGTTAAACCGTTGTAGAAAGTATCAATTAAGGTGACGGGGATCATGTTGTGGTTTGGACATCGATCGATCAAAACATTATAGCGTTCCCAAGCATCAAAAAGTTATTCATCAGGTTCTTGTGTAAATCCACTAATTTGATTCCGAATGCTCGTGACCATGGATGGTGGAAAGTAGCGCGACAAAAATCGTTGAGTCATCTCGTCCCAAGTATGAATTGAATTCTTCGGAAGACGATTAAACCATCTTTCGGCATAGTGGGATAAGGTGTGTGGAAATAGGTGAAGGCGAAGAAAATCCATAGTAACCCCGGGCAACTTCATGCTTTGAGTAATGGTAATGAACTTGTCGAGGTGTTTGTTGGCATCATCATCCGGCAATCCGCGAAATGGACAAGTGTTTTGAACTTGTTGGATCATGTGATGCTTCAACGAAAACTCTGGAGCCGTGATTTTCATTGGCGCAATCGGTCCTCCTAGTCCGTTCATGGTTGGTTGACAAAGCTCCTCCATCGTTCAAAGGTCGGGTAGGGGAACATTGTTGTTGTTATTCATGTTGGGGTGGGGTGGATTATTGTTGTTGTGGTGGGGTGGATTATTGTTGTTGTGCACACCAGCCATAACTAAATCTTCACGAGTCTCGGGCTCTGTATAAGATGAAGATCTAGTACACATACACCTGCAAAAGAAAAAAAAAAGTTACCAAATAAATAGAGAATATATATGTACGTGTAAAAATAAAATCTTTTTGGTGCAAAACTTTGAAAAAGAAATGCTTTTTATCGTTTTTTAATATTTTGTATTTTTGAAATTTTTAATTTTTAGGGATAACGTTCACGAGTGAACGGATCCCAAAATTCAACGTGTCTCTCACAGAAAACCATTAGTCTTTATGAAAAGAGCCGGCAGCGACGCCATTTAATAACTAGATTTTACTTAGTTATGAAAGTTCGTTGAACCAGACTTTTCGAATTGACTATTGGTAAACAGTGCGACTCAGTCATCTTTTGGTGAAAACAAATAGATTGGTTGTTGTAGTATATTTAAATTGCAAGACGTTAAAATAAATGACGGGTAATTAAAACTAAAACTGATTAAAAGGTAAATTGTGCAAAATTAAAACTTTAAAAGTAATTAATTAAATGACAAAAATTAAAGCTTGACGAAAAATTAATTTGACAATGTAATAAAAATGTAAACTTGAAATTTAAAATAAAGAAATACGATTAAAATAACACTAAAGTAAAATGGCGAAAAAATAAGCTTTAAAAATTAAACTAGAAATTACTAGTAAAACTAAAATAATAATTTAAAACTTGAAAACTTTGTAAAACTAAAAACTTTGTAAAACTAAAATAAGACAAAACTCGTTTAAAATAACACTATGTAAAAATGCGGGAAAAGTAAAATTTGAAAATAGAAAATAAACAATAAAAAATAAAAGAAAACAGGAAATAAAATCAAAGTGAGGTCAGATCGCAGTCACGATCGCAACCAACGATCGTAGTTTGGATCGTACCCTGGATCGTACCCTGGATCGCAGTCAAGCGATCGCACTCTATATCTAAGTCTATATCGCAACCAGCGATCGTACTCTTGGATCGTACTCCACCACGATCGCAACAAGGGGATCGTAGTGGACGATCATGACCAAGTGATCGTATCCACAGACCGCAACCAACGATCGCAGTCACAGATCGCAACAGGGCAATCGTGACTTAGATCGTGATGGACGATCGTAGTCTGATCTTAGTCCTTGATCGAAGTAAAGGATCTCAAGTAGAAACCCAAGGGTTTATGCGATCACACTTACTTGATCGGAATGGGTAAACTCTTAAGAAAGTTATGATGGAATCCAATAATCAAATAAGTTAAACCAAATAAGCACTTTGACAATAAGCAAATAGCAAAAACTTAATTAGAACAAGAATAAGTAAAACTAAATAAGCACAAATTTTAAAACTTTCAAGACACAAAATAAACAAACTAAATAAGCAAACTTTAAAAAGATACAACTTTTAAGAAAACTTTAAAACTAATAAGCTAAATACAAGATAAGCCAATAAGCATATCAAGCTCAAAGCCTAAATCATATGAAAGCCTAGATAGGAATAAAAAGGTAAACTTTTTAATCAAATAAGCAAATAGATTAAGCAAGTGAATGCTTAATCCGAATCAATACCAAATCAAAACAAGAAAAGTAGAATAAGAATGATAATGAAAATCTTGATTAAAATAAAATAAAGATTCAACAATAAAATTAACTTAGTTGGAATTAAAGGCAAGAAATTTAAGGTGCAAGACAAGGAAATTAAATTGACAATTAAGTAAATAACATGAAATGAAAGGTGCAAGTAATTAAAGGTGGAGAGCTAAGTTGTCAAGTTAGCTAACAAAACTAAAAATATGAAATGAAGTCTCTATTTATAGGGAGAAGGGAGGTTAGCATGTGCTGGAAGCTTCCTCCTTTATTTCTTTCTTTCTCGTCTTCTCGTCTTCTAAATTCTTCGACTTTTTCGACTTTTGTCTCGGGATTAATTAAACTTGTCTTGTAATTTCTTCATTAATTGGACTTGAGTTCTTCGGCTTTATTAAACTTCCGTCTTTAGACTTTTCTTCGATAAATCTTCATAATAGGCCTTGGACTTCTGTTCTTTTTGCACTCTTGATCTTTTGACTTCGTCTTTTGTCTTTTTCTTCGATAAAAGCCCGTGAAAGCCCGTGTTTTCTTCCCTTTTCACATTTTGATCCTAAATCACAACAAAAACACAAACCACGCATAATTCCGACATTTACGACATAAAATACACGTTTTGGCTTGGTTATTATTATAATTAAAAGGTAAAAGGATAAGTGTTTTCACACTTATTAATAATAAGGATAGGTCACTAACACAACATGTGCCAATATCTCAAATTGAAACCCCCTCTCCCATTTGAAATAAAAACTAACCTTGTAAATATTGTAAGTAAAGTAAATATGTATATAGTATTAACTTAGTTAGAGTTTAGGATATTTATAATTTAGACAAACAAATTAGATAGAATAAACATTATTAAGGATTAGAATTTAACCTCGTTCTTAGTGATCGACACCTAATTTACCAAACTAGCCCACGACCGACCGGGCACACTGCCCGTTAGAAGGTTCCATTAGGTTAATTTGGTAAACTTGGATATAAATGTAAAACTTGAATTAAAATAAATGCCTACTCAAACTGCACATCAAGCTATTGGTGTCGTTTTCTCATTATTTACCAAGATACTAAACGATGTGGGGGTGGATTTTAAGCCTTGATTTTGCCACCTTTTTTTCACGTTATGATTCACAAGAACATGATCAATCTGACTACAATCCAAGATTTTGTGCCCTCACTATGACCAACATCAGTACCACTCTCTTTTTGTCCCACTTCTGTCACAAAAATAATAGTTTCCTCTCGAGTTAATGAACTTGGTTTTAATAGCTCCTTAGCATAATATTTTCAATACCACGAATCTTTTCATCTAAAGGAGAAGGATTTGACTACTAAAATGCATTAACATGAGTAGTAACATTAGAACCATCAGCCTTTGAATCTCGCATAGACTTAGTACTCGCATCAGTAGTACCACTTTTTTCCCTTTTCCTATCCATTTTACGTCCACCCACTTCCTTCCTAAGCCCAAAAACGCTTTCTTGATAACCATACCATGCAACGCCCTATTACAACCCTTTAAAGCTATAAAAAATGGCAGCACTGACGATTATAGTAATGAACCAAATTGTCACATCCCACCATGGCGGAATATGGGGCGCGACGTATGGATATCATCACAACACGGCGTGTCTATAGAGATAACTAAATGAAATAAGAAATGTCATAAAATGGTGACACAAATGTCATGACAATATCTCAACAAAGCAGGAGTCTATGCAAGTAGGTAACAGTCCTACCTCTTACCCAAGACAAACAATACATAAACAAAGCAAACATATAGGTGTCAACAGTATCACATATTAAACAAACAAAAGAAACTAAGAAGGAACGGGGATCTCCTTCTAAATGCATTCCTACGTAACTCCAAATCCTAGCCACTTATGTTCTCACGCTTAACCATAATATCACCTGAAAGAGACACTAAAACACGTCAACATAATGTTGGTGAGAGTCATAGGTTTAGACTCCAACGCCAAAATCAAACCATAAGCTGTGAATAACAACCACTAACAAATGAACATATGGACAATGTGATATAAACATGCATTAACAACTAATATTCAAGATTTAACAAACCAAACCAAATCCAAATCCAAGGCTCCCAGTCTTACCAAACACCATGGTACCATAGGCGCCCATACACCTATGTACCAATCCCAAGGCCCCGCCTTGTCTCTATCCATTGGTCCCATAGATGCTCACACATCTATGTACCTCCCCAAGGCCCCGCCTTGTCAACATCCCCTTTGTACCAAGTCAAAACATAAAACAATCATGAATCAACTAGCAGTTAATCACATAAGTATGTACAAGTCCGTCACCAAACACAAAACATTCACAACATAATTTATAAAAACAAGACAGTGTCTCTTCCATCCCATCTGGAAGTCAAAATCATTAGTAGACATGGGACTATGAAACTCACCTGATTGAGCTTCTCCAAAAACCCGTGCACTAGCAAAAAGCTAACAAACAAAAGCACACAATCAAAACATGAACCAAAAACTAACACGGCTCATCAACCTATGATGGACATCTAGCCTTCTCCCATATATATTCCTCATTCATATGTTCTAAACACCCCATTACCCTTCCCTAACTAGTCCTTAACTTGGTTAAGTTTGATACCTAACCCGTTCATATTTTACACAAAACAGTCCTGTTGGAAATACGTTTTACATATTAAGAAGGACCGGTCACTCCAACGATAGTCCATGTAATAGCTTGTAGTTTAGTTAACTTTCTTTATTTATCAAACAAGAACAAGCCTAGCCTACAACATGTGTAGGCCGGCCCAAATGTAAGCCCAAGCCTATGACAAGGGCTTGGGTATATAAACCCTCTCCTTTGATGGAGAGGGTGGTGTGGTTTCATTATTTACACATAGTAAACATTGGTTTTCTCTCTCTAAGTGTGTGTGTAATCCACCATCTCTCTATGTCTTTCTCTCTCTAAAAACATAAGCAAGATTTACATATCCTACAAATGGTATCAAGAGCCATGGGATGATTGTATTGTTCATGTGTTTGTGTTCTTGATTCATACGCCTTTTTTGATCCATTTTCACACGTCCAGATTTTTTTTTTGTGTTTTTGATGGTTTTTTCTTGATACAAATCTTCTACATAGTTGTGGTAGGGATTTGGTATAGTTACTTTGGCTAAAAACACAAAAATTTTGGGTGTTTTGATCATTTTTTGGCTTAAAATCACGAATTGGTTGAGTTTTGTCCGAGAAAAGTGGGAATTATTCCGATCAGGTCATCGGAAAAGGGTTTATAGGACATTCCGATCAGTGTAATCGGAATAGGGTTTAGGGATTCCGATTTTGGGTACATTCCGATCAGGTATCCGATCAGGTATTCCGATTAGTTATTCCGATTAGGTATTCCGATTAGGTATTCCGATTTGGTGCATTCCTATAGGGACATTCCGATTTGATATTCCGGTCAAGGTATTCCGATCAGGTATTCCGATCAGCATTCAGATAATCACATTCCGATCAGCATTCCTATAAAGTATTCTGATAGGACATTCCGATCAGTATTCAGATCACTATTTCGATCAACATTCCGATAACAAAAATTATTCCTTAAAAAATTTCGAACAATCGTGTGCAATTTTGACTTGGAATTTTTGGTTTGTCGAAGACATATTTTAGGGGATTTTAACATTGTTTCTCGACTTCAACTCACAACAACAAACACATTTACTTTCTTTCATTGATCGATCAATGTTTGTAAATCTTAACTTATTGAAATGGAGTACACATCTCTTACGGATAAGTCCATCCTCTCGGGTATGGATAATCGTCCACCAATGTTGGTGAAGACTATGTATGAGGAATGGGCTTCCCGAATGGAACTTTATATGTTGAACAAGGAGAATGGACATCTCATTTGGGCATCGGTGCTCAATGGACCATTAGATTATGGTACAGTGACGGAAGGTACGACTACTCGTCCTCGTACAACGGGTGAGTTGACTGGAGATATGAAGATTCAAGACAAATGTGATAAGTATGATACAAACATCATTCTCCAAGCCCTTCCTCCAGATGTCTACAAACTCGTCAGCAAACATAAAGTTGCCAAAGAGTTATGGGATAGAATTCGTGTTCTCATGCAAGGCACCTCGTTAACTAAACAAGAACGAGAGTGTAAGCTTTATGATACTTTTGATAAGTTTGCCTATGTGCCAGGGGAGACTCTCAATGATTACTATCTGAGATTTACCCTATTGTTGAATGAGCTCAATATCTATGGCATGACAATTCCTACCTTTCAATTGAACACCAAGTATTTGAACACTCTTCCTTCAGAATGGAAAAAATACGTGACGGGTGTTAAATTGGCTAAGGACTTGCATAACACCAATGTGGATCAACTTCAAGCTTTTCTTCAACAGCACGAATGTCATGTGATCGAGGCTCGGTTGTCTACACCTCAAGTTCATGATCCACTTGCAATGTATGCTTCTCAACAAAACATGGCTTATACTTATCAACAACCATCATACTTGCAGCAGCCACCACCACACATCTATCAGCAACCACAACAACCATCTTATCAACCACCAATGATGCCACAGCAAGAATACCAACAAAGTGTTCATCAACAATCTTTTCAACAGCAACCACTATATCAGACATCACCATCACAAGCCAACACTTCTCCATTGGGCTATACTCCTCAGCAAGGATATTTTCCAATAGAAGCACAACCAGCACAAGCTTTCTACTCTAATGAACTTCCACCAATCCAAGCACCGGTCTTTACTCCAAATGATACGCCAACTGATGTTCTAAACCATCTCACAGCCTACTTCTCAAAACTTGTTGCAACTAGAGGATTTCCACCAACAAACAATCAGCTTCGCACCTCATCAAATCCTCGACAACAAGCCACTTTTCAAGATGGTCAAGTGACGGTGAAACCTATTTAGGGAAGGCAAAATTCATATGGACCTCCTACAAGGACTGGGAACAATCAAGCTATGAATTCTCAAGCTAGTGGAAATGGGAGTCCTATTGGTCCTAAGAAGGTTGTGACTTGCTACAATTGCCGAGGACAAGGTCATATGGCTAGGGAATGCACTCAGCCGAAAAGGAGAAGGGATGATGCATGGTTTCGTGAGAAGATGTATTTGGTTGATGCTCAGTCTAAGGGGAAGATTTTGGATTCAGAGGAGTTGGCATTTCTTGCAGACCCAGGGGCAGCAGATACTGAAGGCATTGCAGTCGTTTCTACTTCTAATGCAGCTTATCAAGCAGATGATCTTGACGCGTATGATTCGGATTGTGATGACATTCACTCTGCCCAAGCTGTTCTCGTTGCTAATCTCTCTCACTACGGTTCTGATGTCGTCATTGAGGTACCAACAACATCTAATAATATTGATGATAACCAACATCAAGTTGGGCATGAAAATGACAACCTCGAACAGCATTCGGGGACTAGTAACTCAAATGATGTGGTACCCAATCCTACACATTTGAGTGAACCTCAACCAAATGCTACGACGGGTATGAAATCTTATGCTCAACATGATTTGGTCATGGTGCCTAAACATATTATTGATCAAATGCATATGGCTCTCAGACAATCCGTAGATACGAATTCCACCCTAACTGCTGAGCTTGCGTTGCATAAAGAAAAGGTCAAAACTTTTGAAATGGTCCCTCAAGAAGAGAAAATAACATGTTCTGAATTTGACCAATTTCGTTTTGAAAAGATTAAACACTTGAAAGAAATAGAATCATTAAAAGCTAATCTTTCTAATGAATTAAAAGAAAAGGAGTCGGTTGTTAATGATTTTCAGAAACTTAAAATAGATTTCGAAACTCTCGAGTCTAAAAAGGTTGAATCAGAAATTAATGCTACCAAACTTCTTAAATTCAAGGAACAGCAGCTTTTAAAACAATACGCTTCCACAGAAAAGGTTCATCTTTTAACTAAATCATTTAAAGAACTCGAACTTAAACGTCTTCAAGATTTACCACCTAATCCCGGTTATGCAAAACAAGCTCAGGAATATATTCCCGGTCTTTATGATATGACCATAATTGGAAAATCGAAAGAAGCACCTTTTGTTCGTAGTACTGAGGAGACACAATCACTTGGGGATGAAACTCATTCTAAAATGCTTTCAAAATTCCATACAATTGATTATGATCAACATAACAAAGATCAATTTTCGAAAAAGACACGCATTCGTTTACAAAAGGAATTAGCAGAATTGACAGTTCTTGTGCCCCAAAGTTTGTCAAATGAAAACCTTCCTAGTACGTCTCCTACACTTGTCAAAACGGATTTAACAAAGTTAATTTCACCGGTAAGCAAGGTGTCTGTTAACTTAAATGCGGTTCACCAACACTTAGCCGATTTTGACAAGGTCATTTTGGAACGTACGACGGCTTCGGCCATAACGGAAGGTGAATGGAACTTTGAGCACACTAGAGCTGTGTTCCGAAATGAAATTGTTCCGTTTGTAGACAATGTTAAAGCTTGTCTTAGTAATCTTGATCAAGATTTGTTTTTGGAACTAGAAGAAGTTAGACGTGTTTTCAATGAAATGGAAGATGCTTATGCAAACAGTTTACTTGAAATAGAACGGGTTTCACGCCAAAATGATCTGCTTCTAAAGCAAGTGATGTCTCATGATCTAGTTTCCGTCTGTGTGAATAACAGTGTTGATAATGATTCTATTGTGCATAATGTTGAATCTGTGGATAATGTGGTAGATAGTACTTGTCACGAATCTGACGCTGAATTTTTAAAGCTTCAAGATTCATATTCTTCGCTTTCAAAACGTTTTGATGAGATTCAAACACATTGTATTTCGCTTGAATGCAAGCAACAATTTATTCAAGAAATCTTTGAAACGTCATTCGAAGGTGTCAATATAGATGATGCAAACTTTGAAAAGAATTTTCGATTGAATTTACAATCAAAACAGCGTCAGCCAAGTGACAAAGTTGCTAACTCTTTGCCGATAGAAATAGAGAAATCTAAGGAGCTTAACTGTGTGAACGTACTTGACGCCGCTGAGAATTTTAAACTTGATCTAGATAATCGAGTTTCCAAGATTTTGTCCAAAGTTGATAACTTAAAACAGAAAGATACACGACTCTCTGATTCAGTAAAGCTCGCATGTGCTAATACCACTGCACAGAATCAATCCTTGATTGAACAATTGAATCGAAAGTTGGTGGAAATATCTGATTTGAGGGAACAAATTTGTGATAAAAATCTAGTCTTGGCTGAGTTAAAGGAAACACTTCATACTCTAAAAGGTAAGAATGTTGTGGATAATGCAGCCACTATCTCAGCATCGTCCTCTAGTGCAATCAAAAGGAACCTAATAGCCGTCACACCACTTAACAAGGGCCCTAGGACTAAACCATCTCAAACTTTGGTCACTAAAGACAAGGCGGAATCAAAACCAGCTTCTAATATTCCCGTGTTGTCTTCTACAGGAGTAAGCACCACTACTAAGGCTCAAATATCTAAGCTTAAAAGAAACAAGAAGAATGATAGGATCTTGCCCCCATCTAGTAGTCAAGTGAAGAAGAAAGTAGAAGCCCATCCTAGGAATGTTATTTCTGTTTTGAATAAAAAGACTCATGTAGCTAAACCTAAAGGCTCTACGGTTGTGCAGCGTTCTAACCCTAGTGTGAATTCTAATTTGAAATGTTGGAATTGCAATGAATGTATGTTTTCTAGTCGTCATGATTCTTGCCTTATTAACCATGTGAATGAGATGTATGCCCGAAAAAATGGATTAGAATGGAAACCGACTGGGAAAGTGTTAACCCAAGTTGGTTGGATGTGGCGCCCCACTGGTAGAAATTTCACCATAGTAGGAAATACGTACCCTTTAACTAGGATCACTCCCACTACAGCGAAGAAAGCGTGCCCTTTAACTAGGAGTACCAAGGCTACCAAAACACAAGCGTGTCCTTTAACTAGGAACACCGACACTACCGTAGGAACCAAGTGCCCTTTAAATAGGTCTACTCCCACTGTAGTGCCTGCGAATAATCCAAAACCTAAGAAAGTTGGAACAGTAAAACCTGTTAGTGCTAAGACTCACATTAGAAAACGCAGGAACTCTAAGGGTCACAACAATGTTAGCAATTCTGATAATATTTTATCTGTATCTGCTAACACTCCGGAACCAATAGTTTCCAATGCATTGTCTACTGTTGTTGTTGAAAACAGGTGGTCCAAATTGTTCTATGGTATTTGGACTCCGGTTGCTCCAAGCATATGACCGGAGATCGCTCTCAGCTCAGAAATTTCGTCAGCAAGTTTCTTGGTACGGTTCGATTTGGAAATGATCATATTGCAAAGATAATGGGTTACGGTGAATATCATATTAGGAATGTTATAATTTCGAGAGTGTATTATGTGGAGGGTCTCGGTCACAACTTATTTTCTGTGGGACAATTTTGTGATGCAAACCTAGAAGTCGCTTTTCGAGAGCATACCTGCTTCATTCGTAATTTGGAAGGGGTTGATTTATTGAAAGGTACTCGAGGGAATAATTTGTATAATTTGTCTCTACAAGACATGATGGCCGCTTCTCCCGTATGTCTTCTCTCCAAAGCATCGAAGACTAAGTCATGGTTATGGCATCGTCGGTTATCTAATCTTAACTTTGACGCTATTAATCACTTGGCGAAAAACGAACTTGTTCGTGGTCTTCCTAAACTATCATTTCACAAGGATCATTTGTGTTCCACGTGTACAATGGGGAAAAGCACTAAGAAATCATACAAACCCGAGATGGAAGACACCAACCAAAAGAAACTTTATCTATTGCATATGGATCTGTGTGGGCCAATGCGTGTTGAAAGTCTTAGTGGCAAAAAGTACATCCTCGTTATTGTGGATGATTACTCTCGGTTTACATGGGTGAAATTTCTTAAAGCCAAAAATGAGGCACCTAAATTCATCATCGGATTTCTCAAGATGATTCAAGTGCGTCTCAACACTACTGTCCGACGCATTCGTACAGATAATGGAACCGAATTTGTGAATCAAATCTTGCGTGATTATTATGAAGAAGTTGGCATCTCTCATGAAACATCCGTTGCACGCACTCCACAACAAAACGGTGTCGTTGAAAGGCGAAATCGCACACTTATGGAAGCTGCTCGAACGATGTTAATTAACGCAAAGGCTCCATTGTTTTTATGGGCAGAAGTAGTATCTACAACAGTGTACACCCAAAACCGATCACTAATCCGTAAACGCCATGTTAAAACACCTTATGAGCTTCTCCATGGTAAAGTACCAGATTTATCATATCTTCATGTATTTGGTTCTCTTTGCTATCCAAATAATGATGGTGACAATTTGGGAAAACTTCAACCAAAGGCTGATATTGGTATTTTCATTGGTTACACACCCGCAAAGAAGGCATACCGAATCTACAACCGTAACTCTCGCAAGATCCTCGAAACTATGAATGTTGATTTTGATGAGCTGACAGCAATGGCTTCTGAGCAAAGCAGCTCTGAACCCGCACTTCATGAAATGGGACCCAGTAATATCAGTTCTGGTCTTGTCCCAAACAACCCTACTTCATCATCATTTACACCACCTACTAGGAATGAATAGGATACGTTGTTTCAACCGTTCTTTGATGAATTCTTTACTCCTCCAAGTATTGTTGCTCCAGAACCTGAGGTAATAGCTCCGGTAACTGAAGTTGTCGCTCCAGCAACCGAAGCACAATCAGACACATCTGCACCTACAATGGGTCAAGATATACTTTCAACGAGTAATTCTCAACCAACACATGTTTCAACTACCCATGTCATGCCTATTGATGATGAAGAGGATGATGATGATCACGATTTAGAATTTGCTCAAATGCGTGAACTTCCATTCTTTGGTGTACCTATTCCCGACCCTAATCAAGTCGGGTCGTCCACCTCAGAGGAAGCTCCTTCTACAGTGTACTCCATTCTACGGATTCGTGAACATGACAGCAAGTGGACAAAGGATCATCCTATAGATTCTATTATTGGTGACCCTAATCGTCCAGTATCCACACGAAGTCAGTTACAACAAAGTGCAATGTTTTGTCACTTTGATGCTTTTCTCACTGAAGTTGAACCTAAGACATGGCAACAAGCTTTTACTCAATCATGTTGGATAGAAGCTATGCAAGAAGAACTTAATGAATTTATACGTCTTGAAGTATGGGAACTTGTCCCATGCCCGGATCAAGTGCAGTTACTCACTTTGAAATGGGTTTACAAGGTGAAACTCGATGAGTTAGGCGGAATATTGAAGAACAAAGCTCGTCTAGTAGCTCGTGGATACAAGCAATTATTGGGCATCGACTTTATGGAATCCTTTGCACCTGTTGCCCGTTTGGAAGCTATTAGACTATTCCTCGCTTATGCAGCCCATATGAATATGATCGTCTATCAGATGGATGTGAAGACGGCATTTCTTAATGGTGAACTCAAGGAAGAGGTCTATGTTCAACAACCGGATGGTTTTGTGAATCCTAATTATCCTAATCATATGTACAAGCTTAAGAAGGCTCTCTATGGGTTGAAACAAGCTACTCGCGCATAGTATGATCTTTTGTCACAATTTCTCATTACGCAAGGCTTCGCTAAAGGCAAGGTGGATCCCACGTTGTTCATTCAGAAACGAGGTAAAGATATGATTATGGTACAAATATATGTTGATGATATTATATTTGTAGCCTCGACCCAAACCTTATCGGATGAGTTTGGGACACTCATGTCTTCCAAGTTTAAGATGTCAATGATGGGCAAGGTATCATTCTTCTTAGGTCTTCAGATATCTCAGAGTCCTAGAGGCATCTTTATCAATCAATCCAAGTATGCCCTTGAATCGCTTATTAAATATAAGATGGAATCTTGTGACCCCGTGGATACTCCAATGGTGGAACGAACTAAACTTGATGCAGATCCACATGGAGTTGCCGTTGATCCGACACTTTACCGTAGAATGATCGGTACTCTTCTGTATATCACAGCTAGTCGACCTGATCTTCAGTTTGCTATATGTATGTGTGCCAGGTATCAAACTCGACCTACTGAGTTACACTTAGCTACTGTTAAAAGGATCTTTCGATATCTTAAAGGAACCATTAATCGGGGACTTTGGTATTCGAAGGACTCTTCTATTGCACTAATGGCATATGCAGATGCGGATCACACGGGTTGTCAAGATACAAGGCGTAGCACGAGTGGAACTTTGCAACTACTAGGAGATCCACTAATCAGTTGGGCATCGAAAAGGCAGAAAAGCGCTGCAATTTCAAGTACGGAAGCAGAATACATAGCTATGTCTGGTTGTTGTGCTCAAATTCTTTGGATGAGATCGCAATTAACCGACTATGGTCTAGGTTTCAATAAGATTCCGATGTACTGTGACAACAAGAGTGCAATTGCCTTATGCTGCAACAACGTTCAATTCTCCCGGTCGAAGCATATTGACATTCGCTACCACTTCATCAAGGAGCAAGTGGAAAATGGAGTAATCGAGCTTTACTTTGTCCGATCTGAGTATCAATTGGCGGATATTTTCACGAAGGCTTTAGATTACGCTCGAATTGAATTTTTGGCCGACAAGCTAGGAATGAGAACTTTCTCGCCTGAGACTCTAAAGGAACTAGCAGATGAAGCGAAAGAATAGTGGTGGAAAAAATATTCTCCGTATCCTTGGTGATCATCTGTATATATTGTTTATATTTTTATCCACAAAAGCAAAATACAAAAATATAAAACCATATAAAAACCATAAAAATTGAAAAATCTAGAAAAATCCAAAAATATTTTTACTTTATTTTTCAAAGGCATGTCTTTTGGTACGATAATATTTACGGCCTTAGAAATGTTGATTAATATTGACACGGCGCCATAAATAGAGTTCGTACAAAAGTTGTAAATATTTCATAAAACATGCCTAAATGGCTTGTAATTATTTCTGACTGCAACCCGGTTTTCATATTAAAGTCAAGTATTTCTTATGAAAGCTTTGGCTCACAACGGTAATTAATTTTCTCGGGCAAGGTTTACTTTAAAACCTTGCAAGGGATCAACTTTACTTTATAACTTGGTCTAACACAAACTTATGTATGTTTCAGTGCATTTATTTGTTAAAACAAGAGAAGTCTTGTTTTTATGAAGCTATCATCTCTACAACCATGCTATCTACAATTGGTATCTACATACTCGATGATGCGACTACTCAACTGACGACTACAGCTCTTTCGATAGAACACGGGTCAACAATTGAGGGGGAGCAACTGTCAAGCATTCAGAATCTTCGATGCCAAAATGCGTTTGATATCATATCTCATGCGTTTGATATCATGAAGATAAAATGGACTTGCATTTTTCTTCCCAAAACCTTTGTTAAAACTTCATTAAATCAATTGATATTAAAAACATCGATTGGGTTAATATTTTTAATATGAGGGAGAAAATGTGATTTAATATGGGATATTATCACAAATGGTTTGACTTAATATGCTGGCTCATCCCGACATGTGCGAAATGTTTTCGAATATCGTGGCATATGTTAAGGGGGAGCAAAACGGATTTGCATTTAAAAATGGATTTCATGGTGACATATACTTACCCAAAACCCATTTATTTCACGACTATGAAGATTGTGGTGACATAAGGATGGTAGGATAGGTTAAGTCCTATGATTCTTCCATAACCGGAGGAATCTTCCCAAGGACATTCCATAGCTAGGAATAGTAGTCCTTAGGAAAGATGGAGAAAGATTGTGAACGTAGCTGAATGCCGACCAAGTACTTAAGTTAGCACTGGAACAATCACAACAAGGTGCTAGTTATGACGTATTGGTAAGCATTGAAGGGGTTGAAGAATGAAAAAGAATTGTAAAGATAAAGGGTGTAAAGAAAGAAGCCCTCCTTACAACTTTAGGCAGAAACCGGGTCAATACATATGCTATTAAGATCATTGTTTAATGATTCTTGATATTGAAGACAAACATCATGGACCCAGTGATGCAAGACACAACCCATCCCAGCTAACTCAGATATCTCTTAAAAGATATTTGTTTTAATCACACGGAGACAACACATTATCTATTGATTTATTCACTCCGAATAAATTGGTATTGAAATGGTGGCACTCCTCTCCAGCCTCCGATCACTAAAAATCCAAAATGCACGATTGAGTCTAGAGACATTTGAGATCATCAAATATCTCATTAGGACACACTTTCATATTTCCTTGCTTCTTCACACACTGTGAAAAGTAAGAAAGATCTTAAGAGTCCTACGCAAAATCTTCATGATCTTGCCTGAACATCCGAGTAATACGAAAGTATTTACAATGAAGATGGAAATCCTTCTTGAGCGAATATCAAAAAGCTCATGGTAGGTGACTTGTGCGATTCTTTATGAATCAAACTTGTGATAACTGGAAAGCAACAGTGGTTTAATTCTTAACTGAATTTAAACACATTCCACGCCTCTACGTAAAATCTCAGTGATCTTGCCAGAACACTCAGAGTGATACCTTAGTGTTCACAGTGACGAGTGGAAATCCTTCTAGTGTTAACCTCAAACAGCACTTGGTAGGTAACTTGCAAGATTCTATACAAATCAAGCTCGTGACAACTGGAAAGCAACGATGGTGCGGTTCTTAATTGAATTTCACTTGTTCCAGGAACATGAATTGACGGCTTCAAATCATGCGGATATTTTTATCCAAATGATTCACTCTTTATGTTCGCAGTCAGCTTTGGACGGTCGAATAAAGAGAACGGGTTTACCCGCGAAATCCTGTCAAGAAGTTACTTAATTGAAACTATCCGTCACGGGTACGATATCTAATATCGTCCAACGGTCTTCACCGACCGGAGGTAAAATGCTACCGATTTAGAATGAAATGTTCAAAGCCATTTCGTTCATGCCTACTTATGTTGCGGCATTTGAAGACGGTGGCGTTGCGGGATCCAAGAAGAAGTCGTCCCCGCATGCTTATACTTTATGCACTTAATATCTCATCAAATTCAAGAAAGCCTAAAAGTTAAGTCTTCCGCTGTATCAAACTCTGAAGCTTTCAAGAATTACGAAGGAATAAGTATGTGGGACATGGTGTCACGAAGAGGCGAAGATCACAAGTGATGGATGCACGAGATCAAGGCAAGAGATTAATGCTCAAAGATTGATATCAAAGATCACATCACCATGTTCACCAGAAAAGAAAAGGAAAAAAAGAAAGACGAAGACTACGAGCTCAAGACAAGCATAGTATGCTAGGTTTATTTTACTATTGTAACTTGGGTAACGCCCTTGTTTGGAGTGACCTCCCTTAGGGGGAGATTGTTGGAAATACGTTTTACGTATTAAGAAGGATCGGTCACTCCAACGATAGTCCATGTAATAGCTCGTAGTTTAGTTAACTTTCTTTATTTATCAAACAAGAACAAGCCTAGCCTACAACATGTGTAGGCCGGCCCAAATGTAAGCCCAAGCCCATGACAAGGTCTTGGGTATATAAACCCTCTCCTTTGATGGAGAGGGGGTGTGGTTAATCATTTTTTCACATAGTTTACTCTTATTTCTCTCTCTAGAATTGTGTTTAATCCACCATCTCTCTATCTCTTTCTCTCTCTAAAACATAAGCAAGATTTACATATCCAACAAGTCCCAACTTTTAGGTCTCCAAACTATAAGCCAAACGCCCACCTAAGCATACCCATGATCTCTGTAAAGGAAACCCTATGCCCTTACATATGTTAGCTAACTCCCCCCTTTTGCCCCAACCTTAAAGCTACTGTTAAGGCCCTGATATATATATATATATATATATATATATATATATATATATATATATATATATATATATATATATATATATATATATATATATATATATATATATATACTTTTGTCTATCCGGATTTTACTGATTTTGAATATACAAAAGGTTTGTTATGATTAGGGGGTCTTACCCTAACCCACAATCTTAGCCCCAATGCAGATACTTCCTATAATATATAAACCAACTTCCATGTTCGTTTAAAAGACCCAATATAACCCTAAGTACCCCAAACAACCCAAAACATATAAAAGAAAACAGGATGATTTCAAAACTGTTTGACCTCCAACTGTTGTAACCTGTTTTTGACTCACTTCCCGACCTCCAATTTAGTTCTCGTTTCTTTCATTTAAAAGCCAACTCAATTACCTTTCCAGGGATACTTAGATCGCAAAATAAGAGTTTGTAGAACTCTCTATATGATCAAAACAATTGACCATAAATTCTGCCTAGTTTTTAAAAACGAATTCAATTAAATTAACCTAATTAATTACCCATAACTCCACTAATTACAAGCCCTAATTAACCTAATCATTATAATATCATTAATATACAGTTTTTAATTTAAACCCTAACCTAAATCCATCATAAGATGATTATAAAAACATTAAAAACAACTAAATTGAAAAGGGTTACGAAGATTTACCTTTGATTTTATGAAAACCCCAAAAAAACTTATGAAACCCTAATTTTCTTATTAATGCCGCGACTTTAATTGCTCCAGGAGAAAAAATAATGTGTTTTTTATTAACTAGAAGTCTTTATATAGAGTATGGGGGAGTCCTAGTCCAACCCAAGCCCAAACTCCCCTTTCCTTTTCCCCTTCTTCCTTTGATTCGTCCCAAACCGACCTACACACCCTTTTTGTATTTTCTTTTTCTTTTTATTATTTATTATTACACTACTAGTGTTACCTTAAATTTCCTTAATTTATTACAACTCCTAAAGCCTCCAAAACCTCAAGACCGTAAAACTAGTCAAATTTACGCGTTTACCGTAAAAGACGTAAAAATATACATTTTTATAAAAACTCTTGAAATATGAAATAAACTAATAACTAAGTCCTAAATGACTTAAAACCATCCCGAAAAATACTCCCGTGACTAAATACCTTTTCCGAGACCCCTAAATGCAAAACCCTAAACCGTAAAAATACGATTTTCTATAATACTTATACGTATACGTAAAACACCAAAATAACACCATTTCATTTCATAGTCACTAATTTGTGAGCTCATGAACATGAAATAACCGTTCCTCGATTTACTTATGAGTAAACGATATCCAAACCAACCTCGTTCACGCAAAATAACATGTAAACACGCAAATCACATAGTCACACATAAATTTACCTTAAAATAAGACCAAGTGACGAACCTCAAAACCACGGTTGTCACATCACTCCCTCATAATAGAAATCTCGTCCCGAGATTTACTCCTTAGGATCGAACATGCCATTAGCAAACAACTGAGGACACTTGTTCTAAATGAACTCCTCTCATTTCCACGTGAACTTTAGTTCAAGTCTCAAATTACCACATATACTAACCAACAATATTTAAATTCACTGCCAAACTCTTGACCTCACAGTCAATAAATCTCACAAATGACTCTTTGATAACACAAACCCTTATTAACACAAATCCCGAATAACTGTACATGCAAATATGCATTCTCAAACAACATTTACCAATCTTAATACACGAAATATAACAGTATACCACTCATTTCCCCCCGGGTAATTCTATGCTCATAAGCTACTGGTCCGATCTTTCCAAAGATCATAAATGGACCTACAAAACTCTACATCAACTCATCCATTTTACCAAAACATACCACCCGTTACTATGGGTGAAACTTCCTACATAACTTGTCACTAAACTCTAGTGGTTTCCTCCTTTTCAACATAGCATCCCTTGTTGCTCTCATCCTTTCCACAACACCATTACCACATTAGTAGCCTTTTTTACCAATTCTAGTCCACAATGGGGACAACTCACCCTATCCTTTCATATAGCGCCTCAAATGGCCTTTATCGACTTCTAGTATGATAACTATCATTATATGAAAACTCAACCATCGCTAAAGAGTTTCCTAACTCCCTCTAAATCAATCACTCATGCCCTCAGTGTAACTCCTAAGGTTGTATAAATATCTCACTTGCCTATCCTTTTCCAGTTAGTTGGATATACTCATATTCAATCATGTTCATCAACTCCCTTTAGTCCGTACCCCAAACTACTTAAAATTTTCAATTTCCTTACAAAGTGACCTATGACGGTCTTTCACATATCCATTAGTTCTTCCAATCTAAATCAACTTATGATCTATACACATCATCAAAAGGACGGTTATCTCAGTTAGTCTATCAACTGCCATCCAAACCCATGCTACAACTACTTTAATTAAATTTGGATAGCTCATTAGTAGCACATATACACTTCTTTCTCACTTTTCTTCATGATTTTTTTTATACCCAACACTTCCTTTATACCTACACAATGTCCTACCTTCAAGGTCATATTGCTCCTCATCTTGTCTCAGTTAGACCAAGCCCTTCGTCCCTATGGCACATCACACCTATAACTCGTCATCCATTCGACTATCGATACTAAGCCTCCCAAACAATCAGTATAGGTCAGTGCCATTTCCTTTTCTTCACTACGAAAGTATTAGCCTGCATTGTGCTTTATTCTACTCATTAAGCTCTACCAAATTTTACCTTCGGTTCCTATCTCGACCTATTTCATTCATGCTTCGCTTCTATACACACTTCCTTCTTCTTCCTCAACTCCTACCATACATCACGATGTGATGCTTCCCATCGTTTCTTCCTTTACCATAATCCTTCATAAGGCATTCCATACATATTGAGCTAACTTTTACGCAAAACCCTCTATTCCATCACATCCGTACACAATCCTTCCAACTTCTCAACTACGTGACTTCTCATTCCTCTTGAAATATGAGATGAATTAGTTAGTCTATCGACTATCACCCAACTCTCGTCGTACTTATTCCTCCACCCCATTATGTATACCTTTCACCAATTTCGTCCTTACATCGCCCTTTCTAAGCTACTCCTATCTATGTAGGAAGTATAGTATACGTCCCTTTTCTCCATATGATTGTCCAAGCCACGCAACATACATGTTGACGCGTTCTCTGCTTTAGACAACTCAACTCGTGCAACCTACATCCTTCATCCAAACCACCCTAATACGTCATCCATATAGTTCAAGTTCGTCTCAGCTTCACTTCATTCTTCTTATTCCATGTCTCATCAATCATGGTTGCCTTTCCCAGATGGTACTTGGCCTTGCAATTTTCTTTCATCACTTACTCCACCCATCACCTTTTCCAAATGTTCAATCAAGATGATTAAATATGTGTTGGAGACGTTCATGATCTGTATAGATCATTCTATACGTCTTGTACCCCAAATGCCTCTAGCATTCTAGGCAGATATAATAATCCAGCTCCACTAACTAAGTCTATCTAGTTCTTCCAAATCTTTCATAATACCTTCACAAAACCGACTCTCTCTACTCGCTTGTCCACGAATTTATTCAGCTCCAGCTTCACTACTCGTCCTTCGATATCGACTACCCAGAGATTCAATATTCGTGTAGCACGCGACTCCCTCTTGTTACCTCCACAAGTCCTTTAACTCATATTATGTGTAGTCACTCCATCGCGATCTATTGGTCCAGCTCTTCGTAGCTCCACTCTACCACCCGATTTTTTTTCCTTCTTCATCTCTAACTGTAAGGAAATTTTTCCATACTTGTACTTGTCACTAATCCAGTACTAGCAACTTTTGCTGCTCC
The DNA here is from genome assembly GCA_025667525.1 of Glebionis coronaria. NCBI lineage: Eukaryota > Viridiplantae > Streptophyta > Magnoliopsida > Asterales > Asteraceae > Glebionis > Glebionis coronaria. Next base: position 236,023,204 of record CM046881.1, read on the forward strand.
TCCGAGATTTCTTGCATTCTTCTTGCAGCCGGCACGTAGTCCTTGTAGCTTCTTGCTTCACGATCTAGCTCCTCACGTACTCCTTCTCATCCCCATGATGTTACCAAGGAACTTCACACTACGCAGTAGCTTCTAACTTCAACTCCTTTATCACAATATTTCTAAATGTACTTCAACCCCTCAATGGCTCACTCTTCTTTACTTGTGTTACTTCACCATTAATCAGCTTCCTACCAATCATTCTTTCACATCCATGTTTTCCTTCACGTGTCTACTACTACCTTGCCTCCAAAACTATACCAATTCCCTTGCGTGTTATTTTCCCAATCTTACCATTAGTATAAACTTTCTACTCTACCGTCACATCCTCTAGTACTTTCATCAATCTCCTAATGGTACTTCAACCAACTTCTCATAATATGACATCTCGTTCCCATGACCACTCAACTAACTTTACTTACTCTCTTATTCCCGTAACTAATCTGAGTTTCAAAACTCCACAAATCTTAATCATTCCTTCAACACAAACTTTAAACCAAAACACATCTCTCCATTATAGTATCTAACCATAAGTAATACTACCCAACTCTATCCTCTCATCCTAACGTTCTCACAACCGCATAAATAAATCAACCATGACGTGTAACCAAATAATTCCAAACAATCGTGTCCCAAAATAAAATATAGGGTAAAACGAACCCTAGCCAAAACAACTTAAAACAAAACAATGTAATCCGAAAGATCAATGGAGTGTGCCAACAACGAAAAATTTAGACTCTTCACGATTAGTATTACCAAATCTTGATACCTTAGAAAATTTTAAACTTTCGACCCAACTAGTTACTTTTCATAAGAACCAAACTCCAATACTACTAAAATCAATCATACTCATTTTTAACCAATAACTCATCCTTTATCTTCATCATTCTATCAAGATATCAACTAGTTAGTATATTACAATCTTATTCTAACCATTATCTTGTTTACCCATATTAAACTTATTTCACTTGTTATTATGAAACCAATACATGTTTATAAAACACACTGTTTTTTTTCCATTTAGGTTGGTTATAACTAAACTACTACACGTTTACAAGGTGTAGTGTTATTATTATCATTACTATAATAAAATCTCCTTTTTTTTACTCTTTACGTCTTAGTTAAATTATTCTAAAATTTTAACTCCACTTAAGAAAATTATTGTAAGATTTCTTAACCCCTTTAAAATATATTATCACAGGTTACATAGAAGACTAATCCAATTATTTTCAAGACAACTTTTTTTTTATAACTTGCTACTACAACTAAAAAAATTGTAAGTTACGATATCATACCATACACTTACAAATTATTCTCAAACTCGTTTCCTATAATTAGCCAGACTTATTTGCAAGAAAATTTAGTAGTTCGCATTAATAAAAATACATACCCTAATGTAGACACACATCCAAAAGACTCAAAACGTCGTTGGAACTCCATCAAACTCCAGCACCATAGAACACGAACAAACACAAGGTACGTTCAAGTTATAATAACTAGTGAACGGCCATATACCATAACTTAACACATAGTAGTATATATACATCCGCATATATATACCTATTAAATCACCCAAACATACTCGTTACCATACGTGTCAGATCAACCAATCGCGTCATACACTCGTTTTTTTTTCTACGAGTAACCACCATCTTACCACAAGGCATATAACCCATCACTAAACCAGTCCATCGCGTGTGACCCCATAATCACACAACATGACTATAACCCAAAACAATAACACACTCAAAAATATCCATATCGTAGGCAACCGTTACATAAACCCATATACTATACATATACCAATAATCCATATCTCATCATATACAAGCAACCCTCTTTCATGCAATCATACTTAGGAACCCATTGAAATTGTGGTAATTGTATAACTATGTTGGCCACCATACTTATACAATTACCCTTTCCCTAATGCACTCCCTCCTATGATGATACTTATAAGAATCAATACCACACATAACACATAAATCCATCAACTCACGTAAGCACATAACCACATAAACAATAAGGTCACAAACTCCAATTAATAAAATTACATAGTCAAACTCTTGGAATACAGAAATCCATAGTCTAGCTAAAACAGCATAGACAAAATCTAAAACGAAAACATAATCAATTATAAGTCATGTCGCCCATTAGAATGGAAATACCAAAAAAATCCTTCCTACCCATGTACTCCTAGTAACTCGAACCACCACACGATTCTTAGGGAACATGACTTAAACATCAAAAGAAAAATAACATACCTCAGGTACATAAAATAACTCAACAAAAGATAGAAACTACCTTGTACCAAATTATGTACTATAATGTACAATTTAAGCAAAATACAATAATGACTAGCATGGACGATTATGGTTCAACCCGCACTAGCCACAACCCAAAAAGAAAATAACATGTGGCTAAGTATGAACTACTATGGTTCAACCCATACTAGTCAAAACTTAACAAACATCGCAAGTAAAAATCAATAACATCCAGAAAACTTTAATTAATATAAAATGCACACATACTCCTATGACGCCTATATGCAGGGACACTTAAGCTATAGACTAGGTTACTAGACTAGGCAATATAATTCTCTTTAACCATTGGCTTTGATACCATTCTGTCACACCCCACCATGGCGGAATATGGGGCGCGACGTATGGATATCATCACAACATGGTGTGTCTATAGAGATAACTAAATGAAATAAGAAATGTAATAAAATGGTGACACAAATGTCATGACAATATCTCAACAAAGCAGGAGTCTAGGCAAGTAGGTAACAGTCCTACCTCTTACCCAAGACAAAAAATACATAAACAAAGCAAACATATAGGTGTCAACAGTATCACTTATTAAACAAACAAACGAAACTAAGAAGGAACGGGGATCTCCTTCTAAATGCATTCCTACGCAACTCCAAATCCTAGCCACTTATGTTCTCACGCTTAACCATAATATCACCTGAAAGAGACACTAAAACACGTCAACATAATGTTGGTGAGAGTCATAGGTTTAGACTCCAATGCCAAAATCAAACCATAAGCTGTGAATAACAACCACTAACAAATGAACATATGGACAATGTGATACAAACATGCATTAACAACTAATATTCAAGATTTAACAAACCAAACCAAATCCAAATCCAAGGCTCCCAGCCTTACCAAACACCATGGTACCATAGGCGCCCATACAGCTATGTACCAATCCCAAGGCCCCGCCTTGTCACTATCCATTGGTCCCATAGATGCTCACACATCTATGTACCTCCCCAAGGCCCCACCTTGTCAACATCCCCTTGGTACCAAGTCAAAACATAAAACAATCATGAATCAACTAGCAGTTAATCACATAAGTATGCACAAGTCCATCACCAAACACAAAATGTTCACAGCATAATTTATAAAAACAAGACAGTGTCTCTTCCATCCCATCTGGAAGTCAAAATCATTAGTAGACATGGGACTATGAAACTCACCTGATTGAGCTTCTCCAAAAACCCGCGCACTAGCAAAAAGCTAACAAACAAAAGCACACAATCAAAACATGAACCAAACACTAAAACAGCTCATCAACCTATGATGGACATCTAGCCTTCTCCCATATATGTTCCTCATTCATAGGGGTTCTAAACACCCCATTACCCTTCCCTAACTAGTCCTTAACTTGGTTAAGTTTGATACCTAACCCGTTCATATTTTACACAAAACAGTCCCAACTTTTAGGTCTCCAAACTATAAGCCAAACGCCCACCTAACCATACCCATGATCTCTTTAAAGGAAACCTTATTCCCTTACATATGTTAGCTAACTCCCCCCTTTTGCCCCAACCTTAAAGCTACTGTTAAGGCCCCGATATATATATATATATATATATATATATATATATATATATATATATATATATATATATATATATATATATATATATATATATATATATATATATATATATATATATATATATATATATATATATATATATATATATATATATATATATATATATATATATATATATATATATATATATATATATATATATATATATATATATATATATATATATATATATATATATATATATATATATATATATATATATATATATATATATATATATATATATATATACTTTTGTCTATCCGGATTTTACTGATTTTGAACATACAAAAGGTTTGTTATGATTAGGGGGTCTTACCCTAACCCACAATCTTAGCTCCTAAGCAGATACTTCCTATAATATATAAACCAACTCCCATGTTCGTTTGAAAGACCCAATATAAACCTAAGTACCCCAAACAACCCAAAACATAAAAAGAAAACAGGCTGATTTCAAAATTGTTTTGACCTCCGACTGTTGTAACCTGTTTTTGACCCACTTCCCTACCTCCAATTTAGTTCTCGTTTCTTTCATTTGAAAGCCAACTCAATTACCTTTCCAGGGATACTTGGATCGCAAAATAAGGGTTTGTAGAACTCTCTATATGATCAAAACAATTGACCATAAATTCTGCCCAGTTTTTAAAAACGAATTCAATTAAATTAACCTAATTAATTACCCAAAACTCCACTAATTACAAGCCCTAATTCACCTAATCATTATAATATCATTAATATACAGTTTTTAATTTAAACCCTAACCTAAATCCATCATAAGATGATTATAAAAACATTAAAAACAATTAAATTGAAAAGGGTTATGAAGATTTACCTTTGATTTTATGAAAACCCCAAAATTTTTGATGAAAGAAACTTGTCTAAAACTACCTATAGGCGGTAGGGGTCGGGTTATTGATGTGAGATGGGTCCAGAGTTCTAAGACAGATGAGGGATTCGAACCCTCGATAGTAAACTATACTCGTTTTCAAGACCGGGGCTTTCAACCACTCAGCTATCTCTCCGAAAGACATTTTTATTTTATTCCTCCGCAGTTGCCTGAATCTCGAGACGTTCTTCAAACCAATCATAGACTTTATTGAGATCCCTAATTTTCTTATTAATGTCACGACTTTAATTTCTCCAGGATAAAAAATAATGTGTTTTTTATTAACTAGAAGTCTTTATATAGAGTATAGGGGAGTCCTAGTCCAACCCAAGCCCAAACTCCCCGTTCCTTTTCCCCTTCTTCCTTTGATTCGTCCCAAACCGACCTACGCACCCTTTTTTTTATTTTTTTTCTTTTTATTATTTATTATTACACTACTAGTGTTACCTTAAATTTCTTTAATTTATTACAACTCCTAAAGCCTCCAAAACCTCAAAACCGTAAAACTAGTCAAATTTACGCGTTTACCCTAAAAGACGTAAAAATATACAGTTTTATAAAAACTCTTGAAATATGAAATAAACTAATTAACTAAGTCCTAAATGACTTAAAACCATCCCGAAAAATACTCCCGTGACTAAATACCTTTTCCGAGACCCCTAAATGCAAAACCCTAAACCGTAAAAATACGATTTTCTATAATACTTTTACGTATACGTAAAACACCAAAATAACACAATTTCATTTCATAGTCGATAATTTGTGAGCTCATGAACATGAAATAACCGTTCCTCGATTTACTTATGAGTACTTTATACCCATAAACGATATCCACACCAACCTCGTTCACGCAAAATAACATGTAAACACGCAAATCACATAGTCACACATAAATTTACCTTAAAATAAGACCAAGTGATGAACCTCAAAACCACGGTTGTCACATCACTCCCTCCTAATAGAAATCTCGTCCCGAGATTTACTCCTTAGGATCGAACATGCCATTAGCAAACAACTGAGGACACTTGTTCTAAATGAACTCCTCTCATTTCCACGTGAACTTTAGTTCAAGTCTCAAATTACCACATATACTAACCAACAATATATAATTTCATAGCCAAACTCTTGACCTCACAGTCAATAAATCTCACAAATGACTCTTTGATAACACAAACCCTTATTAACACAAATCCCGAATAACCGTACATGCAAATATGCATTCTCAAACAACATTTACCAATCTTAATACACGAAATATAACATGTATACCACTCATTTCACCCCGGTTAATTCTATGCTCATAAGCTACTGGTCCGATCTTTCCAAAGATCATAAATGGACCTACAAAACTCTACATCAACTCTTCCATTTCACCAAAACATACCACCTGTTACTATGGGTGAAACTTCCTACATAACTTGTCACTAAACTCTAGTGGTTTCCTCCTTTTCAACATAGCATCCCTTGTTGCTCTCATCCTTTCCACAACACCATTACCACATTAGTAGCCTCTTTTACCAATTCTAGTCCACAATGGGGACAACTCACCCTATCCTTTCATATAGTGCCTCAAATGGCCTTTATCGACTTCTAGTATGATAACTATCATTATATGAAAACTCAGCCATCGCTAAAAAGTTTCCTAACTCCCTCTAAATCAATCACTCATGCCCTCAGTGTAACTCCTAAGGTTGTATAAATATCTCACTTGCCCATCCTTTTCCAGTTAGCTGGATATACTCATATTCAATCATGTTCATCAACTCCCTTTAGTCCGTACCCCAAACTACTTAAAAATTCCAATTTTCTTTACAAAGTGACCTATGACGGTCTTTTACATATCCATTAGTTCTTCCAATCTAAATCAACTTATGATCTATACACATCATCAAAAGGACGGTTATCTCAGTTAGTCTATCAACTGCCATCCAAACCCATGCTACAACTACTTCCATTAAATTTGGATAGCTCATTAGTAGCACCTATACACTTCTTTCTCACTTTTCTTCATTATTTTTTTTATACCCAACACTTCCTTTATACCTACACAATGGCCTACCTTCAAGATCATATTGCTCCTCATCTTGTCTCAGTTAGACCAAGCCCTTCGTCCCTATGGCACATCACACCTATAACTCGTCATCCATTCGACTATCTATACTAAGCCTCCCAAACAATTAGTATAGGTCAGTTCCATTTCCTTTTCCACACTACGATAGTATTAGCCTGCGGTGTGCTTTATTCTACTCATTAAGCTCTACCAAAGTTTTACCTTCGGTTCCTATCTCGACCTATTTCATTCATGCTTCGCTTCTATACACACTTCCTTCTTCTTCCTCAACTCCTACCATACATCACGATGTGATGCTTCCCATCGTTTCTTCCCTTGCCATAATCCTTCATAAGGCATTCCATACATATTAAGCTAACTTTTACGCAAAACCCTCTATTCCATCACATCCGTACACAATCCTTCCAACTTCTCAATTACGTGACTTCTCATTCCTCTTGAAATATGAGATGAATTAGTTAGTCTATCGACTATCACCCAACTCTCGTCGTACTTATTCCTCCACCCCATTACGTATCCCTTTCACCACTTTCGTCCTTACATCGTCCTTTATAAGCTAATCCTATCTATGTAGGAAGTATAGTCTACGTCCCTTTTCTCCATATGATTGTCCAAGCCACGCAACATACATGTTGACGCGTTCTCTGCTTTATACAACTCAACTCGTGCAACCAACATCCTTTATCCAAACCACCTTAATACGTCATCCATATAGTTCAAGTTCGTCTCAGCTTCACTTCATTCTTCTTATTCCATGTCTCATCAACCATACTTGCCTTTCCCAGATGGTACTTGGCCTTGCAATTTTCTTTCATCACTTACTCCACCCATCACCTTTTCCAAATGTTCAATCAAGATGATTAAATATGTGTTGGAGACGTTCATGATCTGTATAGATCATTCTCTACGTCTCGTACCCCAAATGCCTCTAGCATTCTAGGCAGATATAACAATCCAGCTCCACTAACTAAGTCTATCTAGTTCTTCCAAATCTTTCATAATACCTTCACAAAACCGACTCTCTCCACTCGCTTGTCCACAAATTTATTCAGCTCCAGCTTCACTACTCGTCCTTCGATATCGACTACCCAGAGATTCAATCTTCGTGTAGCACGCGACTCCCTCTTGTTACCTCCACAAGTCCTTTAACTCATATTTTGTGTAGTCACTCCATCGCGTTCTATTGGTCCAGCTCTTCGTAGCTCCACTCTGCCACCCGGTTTTTTTTCCTTCTTCATCTCTAACTGTAAGGAAATTTTTACATACTTGTACTTATCACTAATCCAGTACTAGCAACTTTTGCGACTCCTCCGAGATCTCTTGCATTCTTCTTGCAGCCGACACGTAGTCCTTGCAGCTTCTTGCTTCACGATATAGCTCCTCATGTACTCCTTCTCATCCCCATGATGTTACCTAGGAACTTCACACTACGCAGTAGCTTCTAACTTCAACTCCTTTATCGCAATATTTCTAAAGGTACTTCAACCCCTCAATGCCTCACTCTTCTTTACTTGTTTTACTTCACCATTAATCAGCTTCCTACAAATCATTCTTTCACATCCATGTTTTCCTTCACGTGTCTACTACTACCTTGCCTCCAAAACTATACCAATTCCCTTGCGTGTTATTTTCCCAATCTTACCATTAGTATAAACTTTCTACTTTACCGTCACATCCTCTATTACTTTCATCATTCTCCTAATGGTACTTCAACCAACTTCTCAAAATATGACATCTCGTTCCCATGACCACTCAACTAACTTTACTTACTCCCTTATTCCCGTAACTAATCTAAGTTTCAAAACTCCACAAATCTTAATCATTCCTTCAACACAACCTTTAAACCAAAACACATCTCTCCATTATAGTATCTAACCATAAGTAATACTACCCAACTCTATCCTCTCATCCTAACGTTCCCACAACCGCATAAATAAATCAACCATGACGTGTAACCAAAGAAATACAAACAATCGTGTCCCAAAATAAAATATAGGTTAAAACGAACCCTAGCCAAAACAACTGAAAACAAAACAATGTAATCTGAAAGATCAATGGAGTGTGCCAACAACGAAAAATTTAGACTCTTCACGTTTAGTATTACCAAATCTCGATACCTTAGAAATTTTAAACTTTCGACCCAACTAGTTACTTCTCATAAGAACCAAACTCCAATACTACTAAAATCAATCATACTCATTTTTAACCAATAACTCATCCTTTATCTTCATCATTCTATCAAGATATCAACTAGTTAGTATACTACAATCTTATTCTAACCATTATCTTGTTTACCCATATTAAACTAATTTCACTTGTTATTATGAAACCAATACATGTTTATAAAATACAATGTTTTTTTTCATTTACGTTGGTTATAACTAAACTACTACACGTTTACAAGGTGTGGTGTTATTATTATCATTACTATAATAAAATCTCCTTTTTTTTACTCTTTCCGTCTTAGTTAAATTATTCTAAAATTTTAACTCCACTTAAGAAAATTATTGTAAGATTTCTTTACCCCTTTAAAATATATTATCACGTGTTACATAGAAGACTAATCCAATTATTTTCAAGACAACTTTTTTTTATAACTTACTACTACAACTAAAAAAAATGTAAGTTACGATATCATACCATACACTTACAAATTATTTTCAAACCCGTTTCCTATAATTAGCCAGACTTATTTGCAAGAAAATTTAGTAGTTCGCATTAATAAGAATACATACCCGAATGTAGACACACATCCAAAGACTCAAAACGTCGTTGGAACTCCATCAAACTCTAGCACCATAAAACACGAACAAACACAAGGTACGTTCAAGTTATAATAACTAGTGAACGACCATATACCATAACTTAACACATAGTAGTATATATACATCCGTATATATATACCTATTAATTCACCCAAAACATACTCGTTACCATATGTGTCAGATCAACCAATCGCGTCATATACTCGTTTTTTTTCTACGAGTAACCACCATCTTACCACAAGGCATATAACCCATCACTAAAACTAGTCCATATTATGTGACCCCATAATCACACAACATGACTATAACCCAAAACAATAACACACTCAAAAATATCCATATCGTAGGCAACCGTTACATAAACCCATATACTATACATATACCAATAATCCACATCTCATCATATACAAGCATGTACTAACCCTCTTTCATGCAATCATACTTAGAAACCCATTGAAGTTGTGGTACTTGTATAACTATGTTGGCCACCATACTTATACAATTACCCTTTCCCCAATGCTCTCCCTCCTATGATGACACTTATAAGAATCAATACAATACATAACACATAAATCCATCAACTCACCTAAGCACATAACCACATAAACAATAAGGTCAAAAACTCCAATTAATAAAATTACATAGTCAAACTCTTGGAATACAGAAATCCATAGTCTAGCTAAAACAGCATAGACAAAATCCAAAATGAAAACATAATCAATTATAAGTCATGTCGCCCATCAGAATGGAAACACCTTAAAATCCTTCCTACCCATGTACTCCTAGTAACTCGAACCACCACACGATTTTTAGGGAACATGACTTAAACATCAAAAGAAAAATAACATACCTCAGGTACATAAAATAACTCAACAAAAGATAGAAACTACCTAGTACCAAATTATGTACTATAATGTACAATTTAAGCAAAATACAATAATGACTAGCGTGGACGATTATGATTCAACCCGCACTAGTCACAACCAGAAAAGAAAATAACATGTGGCTAAGTATGAACTACTATGGTTCAACCCATACTAGTCAAATCTTAACAAACATCGCAAGTAAAAATAAATAACATCCAGAAAACTTTAATTAATATAAAATGCACACATACTCCTATGACGCCTATATGCAAGGACCCTTAAGCTATAGACTAGGTTACTAGACTAGGCAACCTAATTCTCTATAACCATTGGCTCTGATACCATTCTGTCACACCCCACCATGGCGGGATATGGGGCGCGATGTATGGATATCATCACAACATGGCGTGTCTATAGAGATAACTAAATGAAATAAGAAATGTCATAAAATGGTGACACAAATGTCATGACAATATCTCAACAAAGCAGGAGTCTAGGCAAGTAGGTAACAGTCCTACCTCTTACCCAAGACAAACAATACATAAACAAAGCAAACATATAGGTGTCAACAGTATCACTTATTAAACAAACAAAAGAAACTAAGAAGGAATGGGGATCTCCTTCTAAATGCATTCCTACGCAACTCCAAATCCTAGCCACTTATGTTCTCACGCATAACCATAATATCACCTAAAAGAGACACTAAAACACGTCAACATAATGTTGGTGAGAGTCATAGGTTTATACTCCAACGCCAAAATCAAACCATAACCTGTGAATAACAACCACTAACAAATGAACATATGGACAATGTAATACAAACATGCATTAACAACTAATATTCAAGATTTAACAAACCAAACCAAACCAAATCCAAATCCAACGCTCCCAGCCTTACCAAACACCATGGTACCATAGGCGCCCATACACCTATGTACTAATCCCAAGGCCCCGCCTTGTCACTATCCATTAGTCCCATAGATGCTCACACATCTATGTACCTCCCCAAGGCCCGCCTTGTCAATATCCCCTTGGTACCAAGTCAAAACATAAAACAATCATGAATCAACTAGCAGTTAATCAAATAAGTATGCACAAGTCCATCACCAAACACAAAACATTTACAGTATAATTTATAAAAACAAGACAGTGTCTCTTACATCCCATCTGGAAGTCAAAATCATTAGTAGACATGGGACTATGAAACTCACCTGATTGAGCTTCTCCAAAAACCCGCGCACTAGCAAAAAGCTAACAAACAAAAGCACACAATCAAAACATGAACCAAACACTAAAACGGCTCATCAACCTATGATGGACATCTAGCCTTCTACCATATATGTTCCTCATTCATATTTTCTAAACAGCCCATTACCCTTCCCTAACTAGTCCTTAACTTGGTTAAGTTTGATACCTAACTCGTTCATATTTTACATAAAACAGTCCCAACTTTTAGGTCTCCAAACTATAAGCCAAACGCCCACCTAACCATACCTATGATCTCTGTAAAGGAAACCCTATTCCCTTACATATGTTAGCTAACTCCTCCCTTTTGCCTCAACCTTAAAGCTACTGTTAAGGCCCCGATATATATATATATACTTTTGTCTATCCGGATTTTATTGATTTTGAACATACAAAAAGTTTGTTATGATTAGGGGGTCTTACCCTAACCCACAATCTTAGCCCCAATGCAGATACTTCCTATAATATATAAACCAACTCCCATGTTCGTTTGAAAGTCCCAATATAACCCTAAGTACCCCAACCAACCCAAAACATAAAAAGAAAAGAGGCTGATTTCAAAACTGTTTTGACCTCCGACTGTTGTAACCTGTTTTTGACCCACTTCCCGACCTCCAATTTAGTTCTTGTTTCTTTCATTTGAAAGCCAACTCAATTACCTTTCCAGGGATACTTGGATCATAAAATAAGAGTTTGTAGAACTCTCTATATGATCAAGACAATTGACCATAAATTCTTCCCAGTTTTTAAAAACGAATTCAATTAAATTAACCTAATTAATTACCCATAACTCCACTAATTACAAGCCCTAATTCACCTAATCATTATAATATCATTAATATACAGTTTTTAATTTAAACCCTAACCTAAATCCATCATAAGATGATTATAAAAACATTAAAAACAATTAAATTGAAAAGGGTTATGAAGATTTACCTTTGATTTTATGAAAACCCCAAAATTTTTGATGAAAGAAACTTGTCTAAAACCACCTATAGGCGGTAGGGGTCGGGTTATTGATGTGAGATGGGTCCAGAGTTCTAAGACAGATGAGGGATTCGAACCCTCGATAGTAAACTATACCGGTTTTCAAGACCGGGGCTTTCAACCACTCAGCCATCTCTCCGAAAGACATTTTTATTTTATTCCTCCGCAATCGCCTGAATCTCGAGACGTTCTTCAAACCAATCATAGACTTTATTGAGATCCCTAATTTTCTTATTAATGCCGCGACTTTAATTGCTCCAGGAAAAATAATGTGTTTTTTATTAACTAGAAGTCTTTATATAGAGTATGGGGGAGTCCTAGTCCAACCCAAGCCTAAACTCCCCTTTCATTTTCCCCTTCTTCCTTTGATTCGTCCCAAACCGACCTACACACTCTTTTTTTTATTTATTTTCTTTTTATTATTTATTATTACACTACTAGTGTTACCTTGAATTTCCTTAATTTATTACAACTCCTAAAGCCTCCAAAACCTCAAAACCGTAAAACTAGTCAAATTTACGCGTTTACCGTAAAATACGTAAAAATATACAGTTTTTTAAAAACTCTTGAAATATGAAATAAACTAATTAACTAAGTCCTAAATGACTTAAAACCATCTCGAAAAATACTCCCGTGACTAAATACCTTTTCCGAGACCCCTAAATGCAAAACCCTAAACTGTAAAAATACGATTTTCTATAATACTTATACGTATACGTAAAACACCAAAATAACACCATTTCATTTCATAGTCACTTATTTGTGAGCTCATGAACATGAAATAACCGTTCCTCGATTTACTTATGAGTACTTTATACCCACAAACGATATCCACACCAACCTCGTTCACGCAAAATAACATGTAAACACACAAATCACATAGTCACACATAAATTTACCTTAAAATAAGACCAAGTGACGAACCTCAAAACCACGGTTGTCACATCACTCCCTCCTAATAGAAATCTCGTCCCGAGATTTACTCCTTAGGATCGAACATGCCATTAGCAAACAACTGAGGACACTTGTTCTAAATGAACTCCTCTCATTTCCACGTGAACTTTAGTTCAAGTCTCAAATTACCACATATACTAACCAACAATATTTAATCATTGCCAAACTCTTGACCTCACAGTCAATAAATCTCACAAATGACTCTTTGATAACACAAACCCTTATTAACACAAATCCCGAATAACCGTAAATGCAAATATGCATTCTCAAACAACATTTACCAATCTTAATACACGAAATATAACATGTATACCACTCATTTCCCCCCGGGTAATTCTATGCTCATAAGCTACTGGTCCGATCTTTCCAAAGATCATAAATGGACCTACAAAACTCTACATCAACTCTTCCCTTTTACCAAAATACCACCCGTTACTATGGGTGAAACTTCCTACATAACTTGTCACTAAACTCTAGTGGTTTCCTCCTTTTCAACATAGCATCCCTTGTTGCTCTCATCCTTTCCACAACACCATTACCACATTAGTAGCCTCTTTTACCAATTCTAGTCCACAATGGGGGACAACTCACCCTATCCTTTCATATAGTGCCTCAAATGGCCTTTATCGACTTCTAGTATGATAACTATCATTATATGAAAACTCAGCCATCGCTAAAGAGTTTCCTAACTCCCTCTAAATCAATCACTCATGCCCTCAGTGTAACTCCTAAGGTTGTATAAATATCTCACTTGCCCATCCTTTTCCAGTTAGCTGGATATACTCATATTCAATCATGTTCATCAACTCCCTTTAGTCTGTACCCCAAACTACTTAAAAATTCCAATTTCCTTACAAAGTGACCTATGACGGTCTTTCACATATCCATTAGTTCTTCCAATCTAAATCAACTTATGATCTATACACATCATCAAAAGGACGGCTATCTCAGTTAGTCTATCAACTGCCATCCAAACCCATGCTACAACTACTTCCATTAGATTTGGATAGCTCATTAGTAGCACCTATACACTTCTTTCTCACTTTTCTTCATGATTTTTTTTATACCCAACACTTCCTTTATACCTACACAATGTCCTACCTTCAAGGTCATATTGCTCCTCATCTTGTCTCAGTTAGACCAAGCCCTTCGTCCCTATGGCACATCACACCTATAACTCGTCATCCATTCGACTATCGATACTAAGCCTCCCAAACAATCAGTATAGGTCAGTGCCATTTCCTTTTCCACCCTACGACAGTATTAGCCTGCGTTGTGCTTTATTCTACTCATTAAGCTCTACCAAAGTTTTACCTTTGGTTCCTATCTCGACCTATTTCATTCATGCTTCGCTTCTATACACACTTCCTTCTTCTTCCTCAACTCCTACCATACATCACGATGTGATGCTTCCCATCGTTTCTTCCCTTGCCATAATCCTTCATAAGGCATTCCATACATATTAAGCTAACTTTTACGCAAAACCCTCTATTCCATCACATCCGTACACAATCCTTCCAACTTCTCAACTACGTGACTTCTCATTCCTCTTGAAATATGAGATAAATTAGTTAGTCTATCGACTATCACCCAACTCTCGTCGTACTTATTCCTCCACCCTATTATGTATCCCTTTCACCAATTTCGTCCTTACATCGCCCTTTCTAAGCTACTCCTATCTATGTAGGAAGTATAGTCTACGTCCCTTTTCTCAATATAATTGTCCAAGCCACGCAACATACATGTTGACGCGTTCTCTGCTTTAGACAACTCAACTCGTGCAACCAACATCCTTCATCCAAACCACCCTAATACGTCATCCATATTTTTAATGCAAGTGATGCCTAAAAACATTATTAGTGTTAACTAATCTATCTTAGTTTTGATCACTAATAAGTGTGAAAACACTTATCCTTTTACCACTTATTTCCAATAATAACAAGACCAAAACGTGTGATTTATGTCATAAAAGTTAGAATTATGCGTGGTTTGTGTTTTTATTATGTTTTAGGACCAAAAGAAGAAAAAGGAAGAAAACACGGGCTTTCACGGGCTTTTATCGAAGAAAACGGGAAAAGACGAAGTCAAAAGATCAAGAGTGCTTAAAGAACGGATGTCCAAGACCTATTCTGGAGATTTATCGAAGAGCAAGTCTAAAGACGGAAGTTTAATGAAGTCGAAGAACTTAAGTCTAATAGAAGAAGAAAATTAAAAGACAAGTTCAAATCCTGAGACTACAAAGACGAAGAATTAAAATCGAGTCGAGAAGAAAAAGAAAGAAGAAAGCACCACACATGCCTCCCACTTCCCTATAAATACCCTCCTAATCACATTAGGAGGGGGTTAGCTAGTTTTTATTTCTTTAGTTTTCTTTCTAGTTTTTAGAGAGAGAAAGTCTTAAACTTTCTCTCACTAGTTCATCTTTTTCTTTTAATCTTTCAAGATTAAACACTTTTGTATTGCTTATTTCATTAATCAAAGTTCTATCTTAAGCTTTTGATCCTTATTCTCATTCTTCATTTCTTGATTTATTTTACTTTTGATCCGAATATCATACTTCATTCGTATGATTTTATGATTTCGTGTTTAAAGGTTTGATCTTTTGGTTTTCACACAAGCTTTTACACGTTTAGGTCATAAGCTCATAATGCTTATTGGCTTATTCGAATCTTAGCTTGTTGATTTTCGGATTTCTTCAAGGTTTTTAATGGTTTGAAGTTCATTTCATAAAGTTCTTAATTTTGTGTTTTAGAAGTGTTAAATTTAAGTTTTTTTTTATTGCTTAAGATCCGTTTGGATTTGCTTATTGCGTTTGCTTATTGAGATTTACTCTTGCCACAAATTTCGGAATCAGCTCCCTTCCATCGCAATCCTAGGGTTTTGACACATATTCCGACAGCTTGCTCAACATTCCGATAGGTTTAGGTTTTCGATCGCAATAACCCATTAGGGTTTTACTTTGCGATCAGTTGGTTAACCTCCTTATTCCGATCTGGGTTGCGATCGCACATTGCGATCGCGTATTCCGACGGGTCTTAAGGACTTGGTTAAGACGAAGTGCTGCCCATTTTTCGATAACATCATTCCGATAGATAGACATTGCGACAGTAGCCTTTTACATCATTCCGATCTGGATCATTGCGATGATGGCTTTCCGATAGATGGTCATTGCGATAGTATTGATCTGTTATATTCCGATGGTTGCTATTGGGTGTATTCCGATGAACATGAATCGTTTTCTTACAAGTTTTTAAGTTTTCAAAGCTTTAAGTATTAAGAATTTTCATAAATTAACTTCAAGATTAATTTTGTCAAAGCTTTAATTTACTCAACGACACTTTAATTACTTGCTAGTAGTTTAAAACAAATCAACCAAACCTTTGATTCACCAAAAGACGATTGAGTCGCACTTAAGACCGGTTTTCAATTCGAAAAGATTCGGAACTATAACGAACTTGAACTTTGATACGAGGTGTGAAAAAACCTAGTATTAAATGGCGCCGCTGCCGGCTCTTTTCGTTAAGATAAACGGTTTCTAGTGAGAGACGCATTGAATTTTGGGATCCGTTCTTTGAACGTTATTTTCCTCGCTTCAAAAATTTTCAAAAATCCATAAAAATTATAAAACTTTTCAAAAATACAAAAACATTAAAAAACCTATAAAAATCAAAAATATTATATAGATATTCTCTTTGTGTATATTTTTCTTCTGCAGGTGCATGCGTACTAGATCTACAAACTATTCTGAGCCCGAGAATCGTGAAGATTTAGATATGGCTGGTGTTAACAACAACAATAATCACCCACCTCAAAATAATTTGAATAACAACCACAACAATAACAACAACAACAATGTCCTTCTACCTGATTTACGAACCATGGAGGAATTGTGTCAACCCACCATGAATGGACGCGGAGGCCCGATTGCGCCAATGCACGTCACGGCTCAGGAGTTTTCGTTGAAGCATCACATGATACAACAAGTGCAAACGAACCCGTTTCGTGGAATTCCGGATGATGATGCCAACAAACACCTCGACAAATTCATTACCATTACCCAAAGCATGAAGTGCCCCGGTGTTTCTATGGATGACCTTCGCCTTCAACTTTTTCCACACTCACTTTCTCACCATGCCGAAAAATGGTTTGACCGTCTTCCTAAGAATTCTATTCATACGTGGAACGACATGACTCAACGCTTTTTATCGCGCTACTTTCCCCCATCCATGGTCACTAGCCTTCGTAACCAAATCAGTGGATTTATGCAAGAGAATGATGAATCGCTTTTTGATGCTTGGGAACGTTACAATGATTTGATCGACCGCTGTCCTAATCACAATATGCTCCCCGTCACTCTCATTGACACCTTCTACAATGGTCTCACCTTTCGTGATCGTGACACGATCAATGCCGCCGCCGGTGGTACTTTTATGAAAAGGAGACCGGAAGAGTGTCGAGAGTTGATTGAAAACATGACTACTCACCACAACAATTGGGATTCTTCCGCATCCTCAAGATCTAATCAGAGAGTCAATGTTTCATCTACTACTTCCACCCCTAACCCGTCTATTTTGGAACGTGCTATTCTTGATATCAACAAAAGTCTCCAAATTTTGACTTCTAACCAAACTCAACAAGCTAAAGCCGTTGTTATCTCTTGTGACACATGTGGTGGTCCTCATTCCTACAATGAGTGTCCTTCTACTCACGGCAATTATTCTGAAGACGTTAACGCAGCTTACGGCACTTATCCCACGGGAGGCTATCAAGCTCGCCCGCAAGGAGACCGTGGCTTGCTAAGTTATCGTTCTAACAATTATCTTGCTCCCCCCGGTTTCCCTCCTGCAAACCAAAACCAACAACAAAGCTACAACCGAAACAACCAATCCCAACCTCGTGCTCAAAATCAATATCAATCCCAAAGAAACCCATACCCAACTCAAGGAAATTCTCAAGCTCCACCTCTCAATCAACCGATGGCCGTAAGTCAAGACGTCGAGACGTTCATGAAGACTAATCGTGAGATGGTGACGAATCTTCAGAGCCAATTTGTCAACTTGAAGAATGACATGGTGAAACAAGGGAGTGATATTAGAGCCGAGCTAAGGAATGATATGGCCAAACACAGCAATGATATTAATGCCAACATGCAAAACTCTTTCAACAATCAAGCTCTTCACCTTCGTGATATGATTGGTTCGCTCATCCAAAGTAATCAATCCTCTTCTTCGGGTACTCTTCCGAGTAATACCGTTGCGAATCCAATAGGGGAGATGAAAGCAATCACCACTCGTAGTGGAAAAGGTTATATGGAACCCGAGCTTCCTACACCTCCACCGGTGATTGTGAACAAGGAAAAAGAGCAACTTTCCCCACCTCCTTCACCTTCTATCCCCATTTCCCCACCACCCGTGGTTGTGAGTGATCCTACTTCCTTAAAGCCTTCTTCTTCATCCAATATACCTTATCCTTCAAGGTTGAGGAAAGAGAAGCAAAAGAGCAAGGATGATATTCAGGTTTCGAACTTCCTTAAAATGTTCAAACAATTGAATTTTAACATCTCCTTTGCCGAGGCTCTCGCTCATATGCCCAAATACGCTAAGATGTTTAAAGATCTTTTAAGTGATAAAGAAAAGCTTCTTGACATTGCTCAGACCCACCTTAATGAGAATTGCTCTGCCGTGCTCTTAAGGAAATTGCCCACCAAACTTGGTGATCCGGGTCGCTTCTTGATTCCTTGCAACTTCCCGGGAGTAGAGAATTGCATGGCCCTAGCCGATCTAGGTGCCAGTATAAACTTAATGCCTTTAAGTGTTTGGAAGCAATTATCTCTCCCCGAGCTAGTCCCCACCAAAATGACTTTGGAATTAGCTAACCGTACGGTTGCGTATCCAGTGGGGATAGCCGAAGATGTCTTTGTTGGCGTTGATAAATTCACCTTCCCGGCGGATTTTGTTGTCGTTGACTACGAGATGGATCCCCGTGTTCCACTAATCGTTGGACGTCCCTTTCTGAGGACCGGTCGCACTCTTATTGATGTAGCCGCAGGCGAAATAATTATGAGAGTTGGTGACGATCAAATTGTCTTCAACATGGGTAAGATTTCTAAGCAACCTTATTCATATGAGAGTGTTAATGCTATTGATGTTCTCGATGAGGCTTGTGAAGAACATTTTCATGATGCTTGCAAAAGTATTCCTTCTTCTCTACCCAATGTTGAGACCGTTGCCTCACTTGCTCCAGCATTGACTCCCTTCGGAGAAAGTGACTTGGATGACTTCGAAGCTAGCTTGGGTCCTCTCGATATTAAGTATGATAATTTGTCCACCAATTGGGATGAAGACATTAGTACTATTGAGAGACTTCTTAATGAGGACCCGTTCTCTCCTCCTGCTCCTAAAGAGGTGACTAATGATGATCCATCGTTAGTTTCACCATCTATCGAGACTCCTCCTACTCTTGCGCTTAAGGACCTACCTCCTCATCTTGAGTACGTTTTCCTGGAAGACGACGAGAAGCTACCGGTCATCATCGCAAAGGATCTGAAAGAAGACGAAAAAGCCCGACTTGTCGCTGTATTGAAGAAGCATAAACGAGCTATCGCTTGGAAAATCTCGGACATCCGTGGAATTGATCCTCACTTTTGCACACATAAAATTCTCATGGAGGACGACTTTAAGCCCACAATTCAAAGCCAAAGAAGGGTGAATCCTAAAATCCATGAAGTCATCAAAAAAGAGGTTATCAAACTTCTTGATGCGGGTATGATTTACCCTATTTCGGATTCACCGTGGGTTAGTCCAGTCCATTGTGTGCCTAAGAAAGGTGGTACAACCGTTGTGCCCAATGCAAACAACGAGTTGATTCCTACCCGTCTCGTTACTGGGTGGAGAGTTTGTATAGACTACCGCAAACTCAATGATGCCACGAGAAAGGATCATTTCCCTCTACCTTTTATGGACCAAATGCTTGAACGTTTAGCTGGTAATGAATATTACTGCTTTCTGGATGGTTTCTCGGGTTATTTTCAAATACCCATCGATCCCCAAGATCAAGAGAAGACAACATTCACTTGTCCCTATGGCACCTTTGCTTACAAACGAATGCCTTTTGGCTTATGCAATGCCCCCGGGACTTTCCAAAGGTGCATGTTGGCTATCTTCCATGACATGGTTGAGCAAACCATGGAAGTCTTCATGGATGATTTCTCGGTCTTCGGGGATTCCTTCTCTGCTTGCCTTGCCAATTTGGAACGTATGCTTAAGCGGTGCGAAGACACTCGCCTTGTTCTAAATTGGGAAAAGTGCCATTTTATGGTAAAAGAAGGCATTGTGCTAGGACACAAAATCTCTAAATCCGGTCTTAAAGTTGACCGTGCTAAAGTTGATGTCATAGCCAAATTACCTCCACCTTCAACCGTGAAGGGTGTGAGAAGTTTTCTGGGTCATGCGGGCTTCTATCGTAGATTCATTCAGGATTTCTCTAAAATCGCTCGCCCGATGACCCACCTCTTAGAAAAAGATACTCCTTTTATCTTTTCTAAAGAGTGTCTCGCAGCCTTCAATCTTCTCAAGGATAAGCTAACTAAGGCACCGGTCTTGGTCACCCCAAATTGGGAGCTGCCTTTTGAATTGATGTGCGATGCTAGCGACTTTGCTATTGGTGCGGTTTTGGGCCAACGAGTGAATAAACACTTCCAACCAATCCACTACGCTAGCAAAACAATGACGGGGGCTCAATTGCATTATACGACAACCGAAAAAGAGCTTTTAGCTGTTGTCTATGCTTTTGAGAAATTTCGCCCCTATCTTGTTTTATCCACCACCATCGTATACACGGACCATTCCGCGTTGAAGTACTTGATGACAAAGAACGATTCTAAGCCAAGACTTCTTCGCTGGGTTTTGCTCCTTCAAGAATTCAACATTGAAATTCGTGACAAGAAGGGAGCCGAAAACCTAGCCGCGGATCATTTGAGTCGACTTGAGGATCCATATCAGGGGGATCATCCGAACAAAGAGATCAATGACTCTTTCCCCCTGGAGACTCTAATGTCTATAAATCTCAATCTTGATGGCACCCCGTGGTTTGCAGACATTGCAAACTACTTAGCGGGTGGTATTCTCATCCAAGGGTTAACATCCCAACAAAGGAAGAAGTTCTTGAACGATGTTAAGACTTACTTTTGGGATGACCCTTATCTATTCAAACAGTGTGCTGATCTGATTATTCGTCGATGTGTTGACGGACCGGCAGCTTTTGACATTCTTCAAGCTTGCCACAAAGGACCCACCGGTGGTCACTTTGGTCCCAACTACACCGCTAAGAAAGTGTTTGATTCTGGATTCTACTGGCCCACCATTTATCGTGACGCTCACGAAATGGTTAAGCATTGTGATGCTTGCCAACGTCAGGGCAAGATCACACATAAGGATGAGATGCCTCAAAATTTCATACAGGAATGTGAAATCTTTGATGTATGGGGCATCGACTTTATGGGGCCATTTCCATCATCCAAAGGGAACAAGTACATCCTCGTCGCCGTCGACTACGTCTCTAAATGGGTTGAAGCTAAGGCTCTTCCTACAAATGACGCGAGGGTGGTTGTGAACTTTTTGAAGCAGCTTTTCGCTCGATTTGGCGTTCCTCGTGCTATCATCAGTGACCGCGGGACTCATTTCTGCAACGATCAATTTGCAAGAGTCATGGCAAAGTATGGTGTCAATCACCGTCTTTCCACCGCCTATCATCCCCAAACCAATGGGCAAGCCGAAATTTCCAATCGTGGCTTGAAGAGAATTTTGGAGCGTACTGTGGGAGAGCATCGTGCCGCGTGGGCCGATAAGTTAGATGATGCTCTGTGGGCTTTTCGTACTGCTTACAAGACCCCGATCGGTTGTACACCCTATCGTCTTGTGTACGGGAAAGCTTGCCACCTACCCATCGAGCTGGAACATAAGGCGCACTGGGCCTTGAAGTGGGCGAACTTCGACATCATTAAAGCCGGTGATCATCGCAAGGTTCAACTCAACGAGCTAAATGAATTGAGGAATGAAGCTTATGAGAACTCGCTGATCTACAAGGAGAAGACGAAGATGATCCACGATGCTAAAATCAAGAACCGAGAGTTCCACGTTGGAGATCACGTTCTACTCTTTAATTCTCGGTTGAAGATCTTCTCTGGCAAGTTGAAGAGCCGCTGGTCTGGTCCATTCACCGTCGCCAAAGTCTTTCCGTATGGGACCATTGAGCTTTCTCAGCCAAATGGGCCCAATTTCAAGGTGAATGGCCAGCGTTTGAAGCTGTACTTTGGTGAGGACATCTCTCAGGAGATGATTCCATCCCTCACCACGTTCCCCATGAACTAAAATTGGGTCGAGTCAGGCTCATGACTCGGTGAACAAAAACAAGCGCTTCTCGGGAGGCAACCCGTGTTCTATCTTTTACTGCTTTTACAATAAGTGTAGGGGGAGCCCCGCATATGTTTGTTGTCTTGTTTCTTGTGATGTGCAGGGATTAAAGCTTCAGAGAGCATCTTGATGACTTTTGACAAACCGTGATACCATGTTTTCCATCTTCCCGGTTCTATCCTAAACTCTTGTGATTCAATATTTCATATTCTATATGTTCACATTGAATTCACTTTAGTCGTCTTTTCCTTAGCAAGATTTAAACAAAGTGCACAATGTCCTAAGTGTCGGGAAGTTTACTCCCACATGCTTAAACATTGAGGACAATGTTTATCTCAAGTGTAGGGGGACTTCTATCGAAGTTAGTGGTCTTTTCCATGAATTTGCCCTCATTTTAACCGGAAAATTTGATTTTTCGACACTTTTCAAAATTTTTAATCTATTTTGGCCTAGTTGTATAGTTGTATTTGCCTTTGTTATGTTTCCTTTACTAGAATAAATTTTCAAATAAGTGGTTTTAGATTTTTTAGTCGTGAACCTTTTGACTCAACCCGAGTTTACTTGCCTAAGTTTACTCTAGCTAGTATCCTTAACATGTTTAAGTCAAGTTTTGCTAGGCTTTTATATAGGGAGCTATAAAACGCGAAAGTCTCAACTCTCGCGGGTTAAGAACAAGAACTTTTCGCAAGTTCCTATAATTGATCCTAGAGAGTCGTTTATCAAGGGAACTTTAAAATGCGATTTCTAAACTTGAAAAAGTCTAAGAATTTGCAAGATCCTATAGGCGACTCGAAAACCCGAAACTTTGATTTAATAGGCTAAGCATCCACGAGTCTCATTACTTGAGATTTTAAACTGTGGAGAACGAGAGATGATAGAGTCAATTATAAGTTCGGTATTCTTTCGTGAATTTATGTGAGTTAATTATGAGCCTATTCTCCCTCCGCTTGTTAATAAATTAATCTGCTAATAAGTAAGGTTGTACGATTTGAAAAGTTACTTAGCTTCTAGCCCCAGATCGTTTAAAAGTTGCTCGGTAATGACGAGAGTTCATAGCCAAGGCATAACTTATGAAGCGGGGCGCGAAGATTGGCGAGTCCGAAAAGGCCCTAACAAGGCATGAGGGCTACATTTTGTTGCTAAAGATCCAAAAGTGATGTGAAGAATCATTTATCGAAAATCAATATGAAGGATCGAGACACACGACGAAAAGCAAGAACTCCCCAAAAGTCATGGAGAAGTCTATCCGAAAAGACCCTAACAAGGTATGAGGATAAATAGATCCAAGTCCTAAAAGGAGGCGGATCGTTGTATATCAAAGTCCAAAATAAAGATTGGAGAAAAATGAAGAAGTCGTGGTCCAAAGATGAAGAATCTCTCAAAAACTTCAAGTGAAGAAATTCCTATTATGAAGAGAAGACCATAATTTCAAGAACTTCTCTCGAAGATTCGAAGTATGAAGTCGCTGCCAAATATCGGCCCGAGAAAGGTCTCAAATCGCGAACCAAGTTATGCCAAGATATGAACTTTCTGACATCCCGAGAAGCAGTTTTAAAAGATTTGGTCCTTTAGCTAACTATTGATTAAATCGTTCACCTTATTTTCGGACTAAATAACTATCGAAATAAGTCAAACAATGCATCCTTGTGATCATTCAAGACAAAAATAAAATATAAGAGATACACCTAGGAATAAGGGAGTCTAAGTGAGTAATTGGCCCACATGAGTTCGTGATAGTTTGCTAACTTATAATAACAATGATCTCGTTTCTAAGCTTGGTATGGGGAACGTGAAACTTGAGGATGATAAACGTTCATGGCCGCCAAAACCCAATGTAAGTTTTTAATTTCTTTATTTATTTCTATCTTTTATGTTTAGTATCTAATAAAGGCCAAGATGGGTTATTTATGATGGGAAATGTAAACCGTGCTTAAAATTAATGCATTGCATGAGGGCATTGCAATGGTCAAGTGTAGGGGATTTAATAAGTGTGAAAACACTTATCCTTTTACCACTTATTTCCAATAATAACAAGACCAAAACGTGTGATTTATGTCATAAAAGTCGGAATTATGCGTGGTTTGTGTTTTTATTATGTTTTAGGACCAAAAGAAGAAAAAGGAAGAAAACACGGGCTTTCACGGGCTTTTATCGAAGAAAACGGGAAAAGACGAAGTCAAAAGATCAAGAGTGCTTAAAGAACGGATGTCCAAGACCTATTCTGGAGATTTATCGAAGAGCAAGTCTAAAGACGGAAGTTTAATGAAGTCGAAGAACTTAAGTCTAATAGAAGAAGAAAATTAAAAGACAAGTTCAAATCCCGAGACTACAAAGACGAAGAATTAAAATCGAGTCGAGAAGAAAAAGAAAGAAGAAAGCACCACACATGCCTCCCACTTCCCTATAAATACCCTCCTAATCACATTAGGAGGGGGTTAGCTAGTTTTTATTTCTTTAGTTTTCTTTCTAGTTTTTAGAGAGAGAAAGTCTTAAACTTTCTCTCACTAGTTCATCTTTTTCTTTTAATCTTTCAAGATTAAACACTTTTGTATTGCTTATTTCATTAATCAAAGTTCTATCTTAAGCTTTTGATCCTTATTCTCATTCTTCATTTCTTGATTTATTTTACTTTTGATCCGAATATCATACTTCATTCGTATGATTTTATGATTTCGTGTTTAAAGGTTTGATCTTTTGGTTTTCACACAAGCTTTTACACGTTTAGGTCATAAGCTCATAATGCTTATTGGCTTATTCGAATCTTAGCTTGTTGATTTTCGGATTTCTTCAAGGTTTTTAATGGTTTGAAGTTCATTTCATAAAGTTCTTAATTTTGTGTTTTAGAAGTGTTAAATTTAAGTTTTTTTTTATTGCTTAAGATCCGTTTGGATTTGCTTATTGCGTTTGCTTATTGAGATTTACTCTTGCCACAAATTTCGGAATCAGCTCCCTTCCATCGCAATCCTAGGGTTTTGACACATATTCCGACAGCTTGCTCAACATTCCGATAGGTTTAGGTTTTCGATCGCAATAACCCATTAGGGTTTTACTTTGCGATCAGTTGGTTAACCTCCTTATTCCGATCTGGGTTGCGATCGCACATTGCGATCGCGTATTCCGACGGGTCTTAAGGACTTGGTTAAGACGAAGTGCTGCCCATTTTTCGATAACATCATTCCGATAGATAGACATTGCGACAGTAGCCTTTTACATCATTCCGATCTGGATCATTGCGATGATGGCTTTCCGATAGATGGTCATTGCGATAGTATTGATCTGTTATATTCCGATGGTTGCTATTGGGTGTATTCCGATGAACATGAATCGTTTTCTTACAAGTTTTTAAGTTTTCAAAGCTTTAAGTATTAAGAATTTTCATAAATTAACTTCAAGATTAATTTTGTCAAAGCTTTAATTTACTCAACGACACTTTAATTACTTGCTAGTAGTTTAAAACAAATCAACCAAACCTTTGATTCACCAAAAGACGATTGAGTCGCACTTAAGACCGGTTTTCAATTCGAAAATATTCGGAACTATAACGAACTTGAACTTTGATACGAGGTGTGAAAAAACCTAGTATTAATCACAACAAACCATACAACACATTTAGTGTAAAACACAAACGAATTATTTAACTAACACTATCATCAAGGTAATAATCATATCACTAACCTTTCTTAATTACTTAGTGATCATCAAAATGATTATCCTTAAAACTCACTTTTGTTAATATGACAAAAGACTTTTTAATAAACTTTCTTTTTTAGAAAATGTTTTATTAAAATGGAAAATGATCATTTGAAAATAGCATATTCCATATGCTATTAGAATATCCTTTGAATGCTTCAAATACCTCAGATATTCCTACCCCACTAAAAGACAAAAAACGGAGCGTACTCTAGGGGCGGTACCTTAAGTAGCTAGGCGGTTCCCTAGCGATATGGAACCGCCGGGCTAGATAAGGTACCGCGCCCAGATAGCCGTTATATATCCGTTATACTTTGTCTCCTTTAAATAGTGGGTCAAATCTCATTTTCCAACAAGCCTTTTGGACGTTTTTCTCAGCCCCCTTTCTATTTTCTATAGAATAATCATTAGTAAATGATCACTTAAAGTGTTAAGGATGTTTACATATGATTATCCTCTTGATCCCCTCCTTTACCTTGTCCAATGAGAAGATCACTCACTCTCTAGTGTTGTGATAAAGATGAATCTATGAGCTAGTCATATTCATCATGATACCCTTTTT
The DNA here is from genome assembly GCA_025667525.1 of Glebionis coronaria. NCBI lineage: Eukaryota > Viridiplantae > Streptophyta > Magnoliopsida > Asterales > Asteraceae > Glebionis > Glebionis coronaria. The sequence goes on from CM046881.1 coordinate 236,050,570, forward strand.
GTTTTATGTCAATCCATTGTATTTATGAATACTTGGACTAGTTGTGTTCATCCAAGTTATTTGTGAATACTTGGATTTGTTGTGTACATCCATTGCATATGTGTTTGCTTGGATTTGTGTTGTGTAAATCCAAGCTACATGTGTGTACTTGGATAAGTCTAGTTGAGTTGTAATAGATTTGATTAGTAGTTCTCACTAAACTATAAATTGATGTGGTTGTGTCTTGTGAGTTCTCACTAAACTTGAAAGTGATTAGTAGTTGTGTTGTGTGAAGTTCTCACTTAGCTTCAAAGTGAAGAGTCGTGAAGATTGGTTCTAGCTTTGGATTAGAACTCGACATCTAGCCTTGTGTCGTAAAATGGTGAAGTAGGCAACGTCGTGAAGATTGGTTCTACCTTAAGATTAGAACTCGACATCTAGCCTTGTGTCGTTAAATTGTGAAGTAGGCAACGTTGTGTAGATTGGTCCTAGCTAAAGATTAGGTCTCGACATTTAGCTTAGTGTCGGAAAATAATGTAAGCGACGATGTAAGGTTTTCTCCGCCAAGAAGGGAGCTTGTGGATATAGTGGAAATATCGAGTAGGTGTACTCGAGGAGTGGAGTAGAAACGAGAATAGAGCCTCGTTGTCGAACCACTATAAATCTTGGTGTCTCCCCACTAGGTTGTCTCCTTCCTTACCCTTTACTTATTTCATTATGATTACACTTACCTATTATCTTTGCTAGTGCATTTGATTTGAACCTAATCACTATGAAACTTAGCTTCAAGCAAAAGATAGTTTTGATACAAACCAAATTGAAAGTAATTTTAATTTGGTTGTCAATCGAAGAGAAACTATTCAAACCCCCCCCCCCCCCCCCCCCCTCTTCTAGTTTCTACAATTGGTATCAGAGCGATGGTCACTCAAGATCTTTGAAGTATATTGTACTTTGAAACTTGGATCGATCCATTGTCTCCTCAAATTAGAAGGTCAAGTTGTACTAAAGTTTCTCTTTGGTCAAAACTATATTGTTTTTGAAAAATAGGTCTTTTAATTGATAATATTGCATCCCACTTAAGATTAGTAGCCTTTATGAATTTTAGATCTACTCTTGAAATGTATCTACTAGTTTGCATGTTGCTTTGTGTAGGTACTCATGAAGATCAATCACTTACTTGGTTGTGGATTGAGTTACTTGCACTTGTAGAAGACTCATCTTCATTGATCTTTAACATATTTGAATGATGATACCAAGATGATTGGGAATGATACTAGTCCTTGAAGACTTAGTACTCATCATAGTCATTGTTGGGCATAGCATTGATTCCTTGATGGATTGCTCTTTGTGGCCAAGGTACGCTTTCGTTTTTCCACACGCCCTTTGATCATTCTTTTGATCATTACTTGACTATGTGCTTGTTCTTGGCATCCTTGCCTTGACATTTGTTTGTGGTTTGTGATTCTTTTCTTTTATCCTCTCAAACCTTCATTGCTTGGATACTTGACTCACTATGGTGATGTAGAGTGAGTTAGTAGTAGCTTAAAGTATCAAGCATGATTTCCATGGTTTGCACCCATACGGTTAGTAGGCCCTTTATGGGAGAGAAAGTGAATTAATACCTTGCTCATATTTTGGTTTAGACTAAGACTATTATTGAAATTGATCTTAGTCTATACATGAATAATTGCTTTGTGTTTATTCATTACCAAAGCCGTTTATTGTTTCGTCGGAAAGGCACATCTTAAACCACTATATATGACACAAGCTCTTCGTTACCACTATTTGAAGATTGTCATTAATCCCTTGAGCATTGGTTCTAGTCTTGATTCACTTCCCTTGACTTCTCTCCACTTTGCCGTTTTGCTACGAGTAGTCGTTTGTCCGTTTCGGTTCTTTTCGATCTTGATTCAACTCGTAATCCTTCATTAAAACATATTACCTAGTGTTTTGATGATCCAATGTTATTCTAAAAGGTTCATGATATATTTTTAAGTATCTTAGAAAAACTTGGTTTTTAAAATTTGGCGTTTTTCATTGATAAAAACCTGCCTCTGTAGGCGGTTCTTTATCTAGGCGGCTCAAACCCACGGTTCCTTATCGATAAGGTACCGCGGGCAGTAAAGTTATCAGAGCGCCAGTTTGATTATTTTATTCTTTTTCAAACCAAACCCTCTCTCTCCCAAAAACACACAGCCGACGGTTTACCTTTTTTTTCACCATTGTTGAAGCTTCCAAAACCTTCAATCACTCAAATTAATTGATTCCAAGTTGTGGGTTTCACTCATCCTTCATCTAACATCAATTAATTGTAAGTATTTTCTTTCAATTTCATCTATTTTGTTCTAGGGTTCATCCTTTCATAATTGGGGATTTTTAAAATTGAAATTGATTTAAAACCTTAATAGGAATGTCGGTTGACATGGTTATTTTACTATGATTCCTTAGGTTCATATTCATTAAGATTTCACTAAAACCCACTTGTAGAACAAATCTGAATTTTGGCTAAATGATTTTGGTTAAAAGATGGATTTGAGATGAACCCATGAACAAATAGGTAATGACATTGTTAATGCTTACCTAAAAACCTTGTTTTGAAAAACCAATGTTCTAGTCCATTGTTGATCCAACATATTTCATATGTTCTTGGTAAATAATGGAATAGCTACATTGTGAACATGAGAATGATACAGATCCAATCCTTTGTTTGTCAAGAAATTGATATAACACATTCTCGTATTTTTGATCTTTGATTTTATTTTTCATATGAGTGATTGGAGAAATATTTTCTTGTGTTTATTTAGGTACTAATCATGCCTTCACAATACCAAAAGGATCATCAACTCACCAAACAGTAAATGCCAAACCTATCCGACTTTTGTCACTCAACTCACCTTGCCCATACTTTTTCCTCTCTTCAATCTCGTTGCTTTCATGAGGGTAGAGTTGTCCAAAAGGATATCAAGGATTATGTCTACATCAAGTCCATGTTTGAAAACATTGGATTTGATTGTTTGTTGAACATTAAGGAAGACATCTATCCTCGATTCCTATTAGAGTTCTTTAGCACATACTCCGTCATTGAAAACAACGATGGAATATTTGTTAGGTTCATCTTGAAAGATCAACTCATTCAATACTCTCTCGAAGTTTTTGGTCAAATTCTTGATGTCTCATTTGTAGGCACTTGTCGCTTCACGGATAAATGGAATCTTAGTGCTCTCCTTTAATCCTACAATTGTCCTCCAAATGATCATGAGGAAATTGATCTTGACTTCATTGTCGATATTGTCTCCAAAAAGCGTAATCGACCCGTTAAGAGAAGCCTTCATACTAAAGTACGTTCGGTGAAACGTCATGAGGTTCTCTTAAGCGACCTTAATGATAATATGGTTCAATGGACCAATATCCTTAGGGAAAATGTGTTTTGTCTTGGTGGAAACCGGGATCATGTTCCGGCGTGTTTAGTGCATATGTTATATTGCATCTTTACCAACACCAATTACAATTTGGCATATTTTATCGCTCAACGGATCAATTATGCTATTCACAAGCCTAAAACAAACCTCCCTTACGCAATGCTTCTCACTCGCCTCTTTAAAAGGGTTGGCTGTGATTTTCCAAATCTTGATCTTTCTCAGTTTCAACCGGTCAAACGGGTCATGCTACCTATTCAAGAGGTATATAAGAGAAAGATAAGATGTGATCGTAAATCCGACCAACAAGAGTTCAATGATGAGGACATGGACATGCCAACAAGTGATGGTGATGGCATTGGCACAAGTGCTCCCATTGACTCTTCGAGTTCTTCTCACCACTCCACAAACTCATTCGTGGATGGTTTAGATGACATTGCTTCCCCTCCTCAACATTCCTCTAGTGAAGTTCCTAATAATCTCAATTTAGAGGAACTTTACCGTCAAAATCTTCGAACCCAAGGTGATTTGCATGAACACCGGATTGAGTCAAGAAAGGGAATCAAGTACTTGGGAAAATGATCAAGGGATTAGGGAAGAAACGGAGGTGAAGACTTTGAATTATGTCAAAGTTTACTTGTCTTGTGATGCTTTAAACATTTGCTTATTATTACTTCGGTTGTGTATTAACTTATGCTACATGTTTGGATTGTTATTTATTTTAATCCTAAATGTTGTTTATGCCATCATGTTTGTGATTTACATAGCTTTGTGCATGCCTTATGATAGTTAGCTTCTTAGATTTTGCTCAGTAGTTAACTTTGGCTTGTGAATCCTTTGGTAAAAATCTGGGCTAACCAAAATTTGGGATGTGAAACTTTTGAAAGACCTCTGGTCGCGGTTCCATATCGACCCGCGGATCCTTATCGATAAGGAACCGCCGGTCCTAGATAAGGAACCGCCGCCACTGTGTCCGGCAGAATCTTTTGCTTTACACTATTTTCTTAAATCTGTGTAAACTTTGCATGATTTTTTGCAAAAACCTGTATATTTCCTAAACTAGGTTACCTAAATTCATTATTCACCTAAAATGATTTTAACCCATTACTAGTTTGGATCATCCCCTCACCCATTTAAACCCACCTTGTTAGTCATGTTCTTCACACATCAAAACATCCTTCCCTAACCCTTAAACCACCCTTGTCAACCATGGTCTCTATAAAAACCTCAAACACCCCTAGGAAAACACTTAAGATTAGGATTAAGGTACCCAAGCCTAACTCCTCACCCTTTCACACACCCAAATGAGATGGTTCCAATCCTCATTTCCTCATCACCTTCACCACCCCTTGCACCATGCAAAACAACATCCACCCATGGTACTAACCACTTCATTGGTTCTACCTCCTCTTCATTCAACTCAAGAATGAATGAGCTCTCTTCACCCTTCACTCCAAGTGCACCCTTGGATGTGACCACACAACCCCAACCAATCCAAAGCATTCCTTTTGTGAATGAATTTGATGACACCTTGGTGACTTCACCATTTACCCCTCCTAACTCACCCATTCCACCAACCTTGGAGAATATACCTTCACACTCACCCATTTCCCCTTTGGGGAACATGCCTCCACTCTCACCCTCATCACCCTTGGAGAACATGCCTCCTCCACCTCCACCAAACTCAAACATTCTAATTTTGGGTGTCCCACTTTCCCTCCTTTTGGGTGATCCTTACTATGGGTTTCAAGAGACTCATGGTCCTAATTGTCCATGTTGCCTCTATAACCACTACATCATCCATAACCTTAGGATGGAGATGTTTGGACTACATGGGAGGTTGAAAGAGTTCTTGCTTACCTTGTTCTCCATGCCTCCACCTAGGAGATGAATGATGAGTTTTCTTAATGAGTTTTTTTTAACAAAACCAAGCCAAAGAAGACTACTCATCTAGATTTAATGTTAAGCTAGCTTTGTATTATTTAGTTTTTTTTCATTTTTCATTGTATTTGCTTCCTTCATGAGTGTTTCATGAAGTTGTTCTATAGATTTAGCTTTATGTGTTCCTATTCTTATGTGCACATTAATCAACTTTAATTTGAAATTAAAATTGAACCTAAATCTATCACAACCTCTAAAAACTTGACTAAAATTGGTTCAAAATGATATCTAAATTATTTTGTCACCCTTTGTCAAGACATTATTTGTGAATGTGTTGCTTTTATGCAACCCTAGCATAATTTAGTGCTAATAGAGGTAAAATTCCAAGATTTGCAATTTTTTGAAAAAGTCTTAGTTTTTCTCAAAACCCTGGAAAAACTTGGTTTCAAGTCTACTGCACGCGGATCCTTAAAGTCCCGCGGTTCCTTAAGTGGTAAGGAACCGCCGGTCCCTATAAGGTACCGCGGACAGTAAATGACTTTTGACACGTTTTTGGTCAAGATTCTTTAAACCCTATACCCTGTCAAGATTCCTTGTTTGCTCAATTTGGCTAATCATTCCTTGACACTTCATATTTTGTATTCAAATTCTTACCTTGATTACATTTTACTTATACCCCAACCTTGAGATTTCATTCTCACACCTTCCCAACCTTGAGAATTCATTCTCACACAACCTTGAGATTTCATTCTCACACCTTCCCAACCTTGAGATTTCATTCTCACACCTTCACAATGCCTAACTCCTCCATTCCTAACCTTGACGTTTCTTTGTCACAACCCCACTCACCCAAAGCTTCCTCATCCAAGCTTTCAAAGAAACCGAAAATCTCGGTTCGACCTATTTGGGTTAAGAAGAATGAACCATCTTCCTCCAAACCACCCAAAAACCCTACCTTCTCTCCAATCAAGTATTGGAATGAGACTTATACCATTAACCTCGTCACCGGAGCAAAAGAAAATGTTCCCCCACCACCTCAATCCTTCAACACCCCTCAACTCAATGACCTTTCAACCTTCCCAAACCTCACAAGGCATTGTGAAAACATTTCCTACCCTATTACCCCACCACCACCAAACCCTATGTTTGATGCCCTACCCCCATCAAACGATTTTGTGTTGCATCATGGATCCTCGTGTGCTTGTTGTCGATTTTAATAAATTGAACTTGCTCATGTATATGAGAAGTTAAATTTTCTTGAATTCCTCCTCACTCGACCTCCTATCCAAGTTTTCGTTTCGGTGGATAAAACTTAGAATGATGCATCGTCGTCTTGTTTTGCCAACTAAAGGACTAACTACTCTTAGAGTCTTTATTACTTTAGTTGTTTTAGAGTCTTTTATTTTTTAAGCAATCTTGGAAAATTATCACTATTAGACTAGCTTATGCTTAGTGGTTTATTTTCCATATTTTTTTTGCTTTAGATACTCATATTGTGTGTATGACTATCTACCTTGTTATGTCTTTTCTTTTATGTAACCTTTGTGTTGTTTGTGTGTTATTTCCTTATTTCTCTTTTGAGTTGATCATGGTTAACTTTTACAATTGCTTATGGGTGATTCCATCAATTCTAAACTTTAACCCATTGACAAGTTTATCATCTTCATTGGATTGAAGCTTGATTTTGTCAATTACCTCTTTGGACATACTTAGCAAAATACTTGCTTCTAATTTGAGATTTCTTCTCTCTCTCTCTCCCTCTCAAGTTACTTAGTAGGTAGTGATCATATATACATTGGTGTTTCTTTTCTTTCTACTAACCTTTGTGTAGCATGTCACCTTAGCTCACATACTTGGTGCCCCAAGCAAGGGGGAGCAACCACCAAGGGGGAGCTACTAGCAAAGTCCGATTTTCTTCAAAAGACTTGTGCTAACCTTTTTGCTACGACAAAGGGGGAGAAATGATAGTGATAAACTCGTTAATAATTCGATATTTTGTGTTTCGACGTAAATGAGTTTATCGTTTGTCGTAATCAAAAAGGGGGAGATTGTTAATGCAAGTGATGCCTAAAAACATTATTAGTGTTAACTAATCTTTCTTAGTTTTGATCACAACAAACCATACAACACATTTAGTGTAAAACACAAAACGAATTATTTAACTAACACTATCATCAAGATAATAATCATATCACTAAACTTTCTTAATCATACTTAGTGATCATCAAAATGATTATCCTTAAAACTCACTTTTGTTAATATGACAAAAGACTTTTTAATAAACTTTCTGTTTTAGAAAATGTTTTATTAAAATGGAAAATGAAAATTTGAAAATGCATATTCCATATGCTATTAGAATATCCTTTGAAGGCTTCAAATACCTCAGATATTCCTACCCCACTAAAAGACAAAAAACGGATCGTACTCTAGGGGCGGTACCTTAAGTAGCTAGGCGGTTCCCTAGTGATATGGAACCGCCGAGCTAGATAAGGTACCGCGCCCAAATAGCCGTTATATATCCGTTATACTTTGTCTCCTTTAAATAGTGGGTCAAATCTCATTTTCCAACAAGCCTCTTGGACGTTTTTCTCAGTCCCCTTTCTATTTTCTATAGCATAATCATTAGTAAATGATCACTTAAAGTGTTAAGGATGTTTACATATGATTTTCTTCTTGATCCCCTCCTTTACCTTGTCCAATGAGAAGATCACTCACTCACTAGTGTTGTGATAAAGATGAATCTATGAGCTAGTCATATTCATCATGATACCCTTTTTGTTTTATGTCAATCCATTGTATTTATGAATACTTGGACTAGTTGTGTTCATCCAAGTTATTTATGAATACTTGGATTTGTTGTGTACATCCATTGCATATGTGTTTGCTTGGATTTGTGTTGTGTAAATCCAAGCTACATGTGTGTACTTGGATAAGTCTAGCTGAGTTGTAATAGATTTGATTAGTAGTTCTCACTAAACTATAAATTGATGTGGTTGTGTCTTATGAGTTCTCACTAAACTTGAAAGTGATTAGTAGTTGTGTTGTGTGAAGTTCTCACTTAGCTTCAAAGTGAAGAGTCGTGAAGATTGGTTCTAGCTTTGGATTAGAACTCGAAATCTAGCCTTGTGTCGTAAAATGGTGAAGTAGGCAACGTCGTGAAGATTGGTTCTACCTTAAGATTAGAACTCGACATATAGCCTTGTGTTGTTAAATTGTGAAGTAGGCAACGTTGTGTAGATTGGTCCTAGCTAAAGATTAGGTCTCGACATTTAGTTTAGTGTCGGAAAATAATGTAAGCGACGATGTAAGGTTTTCTCCGCCAAGAAGGGAGCTTGTGGATATAGTGGAAATCTCGAGTAGGTGTATTCGAGGAGTGGAGTAGAAACGAGGATAGAGCCTCGTAGTCTAACCACTATAAATCTTGGTGTCTCCCCACTAGGTTGTCTCCTTCCTTACTCTTTACTTATTTCATTATCATTACACTTACCTATTATCTTTGCTTGTGCATTTGAATTGAACCTAATCATTATGCAACCTAGCTTCAAACAAAAGATAGTTTTGATACAAACCAAATTGAAAGTAATTTTAATTTGGTTGCCAATCGAAAAGAAACTATTCAACCCCCTCTTCTAGTTTCTACACATGTACTTCAAGTTCGTCTCAGATTCATTTCATTCTTCTTATTTCATTTCTCATCAACCATGCTTGCCTTTCCCAGATGGTACTTGGCCTTGCAATTTTCTTTCATCACTTACTCCACCCATCACCTTTTCCAAATGTTCAATCAAGATGATTAAATATGTGTTGGAAACGTTCATGATCTGTATAGATCATTCTCTACGTCTCGTACCCCAAATGCCTCTAGCATTCTAGGCAGATATAACAATCCAGCTCCACTAACTAAGTCTATCTAGTTCTTCCAAATCTTTCATAATACCTTCACAAAACCGACTCTCTCTACTCGCTTGTCCACGAATTTATTCAGCTCCAGCTTCACTACTCGTCCTTCGATATCGACTACCCAGAGATTCAATCTTCGTGTAGCACGCGACTCCCTCTTGTTACCTCCACAAGTCCTTTAACTCATATTTTGTGTAGTCACTCCATCGTGATCTATTGGTCCAGCTCTTCGTAGCTCCACTCTGCCACCCGATTTTTTTTTCCTTCTTCATCTCTAACTGTAAGGAAATTTTTCCATACTTGTACTTGTCACTAATCCAGTAATAGCAACTTCTGCGGCTCCTTCAAGATCTCTTGCATTCTTCTTGCAGCCGGCACGTAGTCCTTGCAGCTTCTTGCTTAACGATCTAGCTCCTCACGTAATCCTTCTCATCCCCATGATGTTTCCTAGGAACTTCACACTACGTAGTAGCTTCTAACTTCAACTCCTTTATCACAATATTTCTAAAGGTACTTCAACCCCTCAATGGCTCACTCTTCTTTACTTCTTTTACTTCACCATTAATCAGCTTCCTACCAATCATTCTTTCACATCCATGTTTTCCTTCACGTGTCTACTACTACCTTGCCTCCAAAACTATACCAATTACCTTGCGTGTTATTTTCCCAATCTTACCATTAGTATAAACTTTCTACTCTACCGTCACATCCTCTAGTACTTTCATCAATCTCCTAATGGTACTTCAACCAACTTCTCATAATATGACATTTCGTTCCCATGACCACTCAACTAACTTTACTTACTCCCTTATTCTCGTAACAAATCTAAGTTTCAAAACTCCACAAATCTTAATCATTCCTTCAACACAACCTTTAAACCAAAACACATCTCTCCATTATAGTATCTAACCATAAGTAATACTACCCAACTCTATCCTCTCATCCTAACGTTCCCAAAACCGCATAAATAAATCAACCATGACGTGTAACCAAAGAATTCTAAACAATCGTGTCCCAAAATAAAATATAGGGTAAAACGAACCCTAGCCAAAACAACTGAAAACAAAACAATGTAATCCGAAAGATCAATGGAGTGTGCCAACAACGAAAAATTTAGACTCTTCACGATTAGTATTACCAAACCTCGATACCTTAGAAAATTTTAAACTTTCGACCCAACTAGTTACTTCTCATAAGAACCAAAGTCCAATACTACTAAAATCAATCATACTCATTTTTAACCAATAACTCATCATTTATCTTCATCATTCTATCAAGATATCAACTAGTTAGTATACTACAATCTTATTCTAACCATTATCTTGTTTACCCATATTAAACTTATTTCACTTGTTATTATGAAACCAATACATGTTTATAAAATACACTGTTTTTTTTTTCATTTAGGTTGGTTATAACTAAACTACTACACGTTTACAAGGTGTGGTGTTATTATTATCATTAATATAAAAAATCCCCTTTTTTTACCCTTTCCGTCTTAGTTAAATTATTCTAAAATTTTAACTCCACTTAAGAAAATTATTGTAAGATTTCTTTACCCCTTTAAAATATATTATCACATGTTACATAGAAGACTAATCCAATTATTTTCAAGACAACATTTTTTTATAACTTACTACTACAACTAAAAAAAATGTAAGTTACGATATCATACCATACACTTACAAATTATTTTCAAACCCGTTTCCTATAATTAGCCAGACTTATTTGCAAGAAAATTTAGTAGTTCGCATTAATAAAAATACATACCCGAATGTAGACACACATCCAAAAGACTCAAAACGTCGTTGGAACTCCATCAAACTCTAGCACCATAAAACACGAACAAACACAAGGTACGTTCAAGTTATAATAACTAGTGAACGACCATATACCATAACTTAACACATAGTAGTATATATACATCCGTATATATATACCTATTAATTCACCCAAAACATACTCATTACCATATGTGTCAGATCAACCAATCGCGTCATACACTCGTTTTTTTTCTACGAGTAACCACCATCTTACCACAAGGCATATAACCCATCACTAAAACCAGTCTATATCGTGTGACCCCATAATCACACAACATGACTATAACCCAAAACAATAACACACTCAAAAATATCCATATCGTAGGCAACCGTTACATAAACCCATATACTATACATATACCAATAATCCACATCTCATCATATACAAGCATGTACTAACCCTCTTTCATGCAATCATACTTAGGAACCCATTGAAGTTGTGGCACTTGTATAACTATGTTAGCCACCATACTTATACAATTACCCTTTCCCCAATGCACTCCCTCCTATGATGACACTTATAAGAATCAATACAACACATAACACATAAATCCATCAACTCACCTAAGCACATAACCACATAAACAATAAGGTCAAAAACTCCAATTAATAAAATTACATAGTCAAACTCTTGGAATACAAAAATCCATAGTCTAGCTAAAACAGCATAGACAAAATCCAAAACGAAAACATAATCAATTATAAGTCATGTCGCCCATCAGAATGGAAACACCTTAAAATCCTTCCTACCCATGTACTCCTAGTAACTCGAACCACCACACGATTCTTAGAGAACATGACTTAAACATCAAAAGAAAAATAGCATACCTCATGTACATAAAATAACTCAACAAAAGATAGAAACTACCTTGTACCAAATTATGTACTATAATGTACAATTTAAGCAAAATACAATAATGACTAGCGTGGACGATTATGGTTCAACCCGCACTAGTCACAACCCGAAAAGAAAATAACATGTGGCTAAGTATGAACTACTATGGTTCAACCCATACTAGTCAAAACTTAACAAACATCGCAAGTAAAAATCAATAACATCCAGAAAACTTTAATTAATATAAAATGCACACATACTCCTATGACGCCTATATGCAGGGACCCTTAAGCTATAGACTAGGTTACTAGACTAGGCAACCTAATTCTCTATAACCATTGGCTCTGATACCATTATGTCACATCCCACCATGGCGGAATATGGGGCGCGACGTATGGATATCATCACAACATGGCGTGTCTTTAGAGATAACTAAATGAAATAAGAAATGTCATAAAATGGTGACACAAATGTCATGACAATATCTCAACAAAGCAGGAGTCTAGGCAAGTAGGTAACAGCCCTACCTCTTACCCAAGACAAACAATACATAAACAAAGCAAACATATAGGTGTCAACAGTATCACTTATTAAACAAACAAAAGAAACTAAGAAGGAACGGGGATCTCCTTCTAAATGCATTCCTACGTAACTCCAAATCCTAGCCACTTATGTTCTCATGCTTAACCATAATATCACCTAAAAGAGACACTAAAACACGTCAACATAATGTTGGTGAGAGTCATAGGTTTAGACTCCAACGCCAAAATCAAACCATAAGCTGTGAATAACAACCACTAACAAATGAACATATGGACAATGTGATACAAACATGCATTAACAACTTATATTCAAGATTTAACAAACCAAATCAAATCCAAATCCAAGGCTCCCAGCCTTACCAAACACCATGGTACCATAGGCGCCCATACACCTATGTACCAATCCCAAGGCCCCGCCTTGTCACTATCCATTGGTCCCATAGATGCTCACACATCTATGTACCTCCCCAAGGCCCCGCCTTGTCAACATCCCTTTGGTACCAAGTCAAAACATAAAACAATCATGAAACAACTAGCAATTAATCACATAAGTATGCACAAGTCCATCACCAAACACAAAACATTCACAGCATAATTTATAAAAGCAAGACAGTGTATCTTCCATCCCATCTGGAATTCAAAATCATTAGTAGACATGGGACTATGAAACTCACCTGATTGAGCTTCTCTAAAAACCCGCGCACTAGCAAAAAGCTAACAAACAAAAGCACACAATCAAAACATGAACCAAACACTAAAACGGCTCATCAACCTATGATGGACATCTAGCCTTCTCCCATATATGTTCCTCATTCAAATGTTCTAAACACCCTGTTACCCTTCCCTAACTAGTCCTTAACTTGGTTAAGTTTGATACCTAACCCGTTCATATTTTACACAAAACAGTCCCAACTTTTAGGTCTCCAAACTATAAGCCAAACGCCCACCTAACCATACCCATGATCTCTGTAAAGAAAATCCTATGCCCTTGCATATGTTAGCTAACTCCTCCTCTTTGCCCAAACCTTAAAGCTACTGTTAAGGCCTCGATATATATATATATATATATATATATATATATATATATATATATATATATATATATATATATATATATATATATATATATATATATATATATATATATATATATATATATATATATATATATATATATATATATATATATATATATATATATATATATATATATATATATATATATATATATATATATATATATATATATATATATATATATATACTTTCGTCTATCCGGATTTTACTGATTCTGAACATACAAAAAGTTTGTTATGATTAGGGGGTCTTACCCTAACCCACAATCTTAGCTCCAATGCAGATACTTCCTATAATATATAAACCAACTCCCATGTTCGTTTGAAAGTCCCAATATAACGCTAAGTACCCCAAACAACCCAAAACATAAAAAGAAAACAGGCTGATTTCAAAACTGTTTTGACCTCCGACTATTGTAACCTGTTTTTGACCCACTTCCCGACCTCCAATTTAGTTCTCGTTTCTTTCATTTGAAATCCAACTCAATTACCTTTCCAGGGATACTTGGATCATAAAATAAGAGTTTGTAGAACTCTCTATATGATCAAAACAATTGACCCTAAATTCTGCCCAGTTTTTAAAAACGAATTCAATTAAATTAACCTAATTAATTACCCATAACTCCACTAGTTACAAGCCCTAATTCACCTATATAATATCATTAATATACAGTTTTTAATTTAAACCCTAACCTAAATCCATCATAAGATGATTATAAAATATTAAAAACAATTAAATTGAAAAGGGTTATGAAGATTTACCTTTGATTTTATGAAAACCCCAAAATTTTTGATGAAACCCTAATTTTGTTATTAATGCCGCGACTTTAATTGCTCCAGAAGAAAAAATAATGTGTTTTTTATTAACTAGAAGTCTTTATATAGAGTATGGGGGAGTCCTAGTCCAACCCAAGCCCAAACTTCCCTTTCCTTTTCCCCTTCTTCCTTTGATTCGTCCCAAACCGACCTACACACCCTTTTTTTTATTTTATTTTTTTATTATTTATTATTACACTACTAGTGTTACCTTAAATTTCCTTAATTTATTATAACTCCTAAAGCCTCCAAAACTTCAAAACCGTAAAACTAGTCAAATTTACGCGTTTACCGTAAAAGACGTAAAAATATACAGTTTTATAAAAACTCTTGAAATATGAAATAAACTAATTAACTAAGTCCTAAATGACTTAAAACCATCCCGAAAATACTCCAGTGACTAAATACCTTTTCCGAGACCCCTAAATGTAAAACCCTAAACCGTAAAAATACGATTTTCTATAATACTTATACGTATACGTAAAACACCAAAATAACACCATTTCATTTCATAGTCACTAATTTGTGAGCTCATGAACATGAAATAACCGTTCCTCGATTTACTTATGAGTACTTTATACCCATAAACGATATCCACACCAACCTCGTTCACGCAAAATAACATGTAAACACGCAAACCACATAGTCACACATAAATTTACCTTAAAATAAGACCAAGTGACGAACCTCAAAACCACGGTTGTCACACAAATGCAGTTACAACATAACACAAACCCCAACACAAAAATTAGGTTTTATAGTAACCACGAAAGACCTAATAACAATCACAAACAAACGAAGAAACAAATCCCTAAATACGAGAAAAAATATACCTAATACCACTAATACCCTAAAAAACTCAAAAAACCAAATGAGTTGATGGATTGAATATAGTTTAAATCACCACCAGAATGTTTAGTAAACAAATTACGTTTTAGAAATCGTTTAGGATTTGCATAGAATGATCACAAAATTTAGGTTAGGTGATGTGGAGTATTACTATAGGTAAGTGTTAAATGACTTAAATGTAAATGAATATGATATTTAATTAGGGATCGTTGTTTGACGAGTAAGTGAGTAGACACTTATGAAGACGAACATATTGATGATCGAAGAAATAAGAGAGATGTATTAAAGACGATTTTATACAACAAAGACTAAAAATAAAACATGATTTACGCAAATTACGCAAATTGAGGTAGGATATTAAAATAATCAAAAATTTCAAAATAAGTTTATTATGACATAATTAAGTCAAAATTGAAAATTAAAAAGCCAAATGGGCTAAAAAGCCCAAAATCAAAATTTATAAAAAGCTTAATTGGGTTTTTGTCCCAATAAGAAAATTTTGAGAAAAATAAAAATGTAAAAGCATAGAGATGCTTAAAATGGAATTCTAAACAAGATTAAAACTGAGCTTTTTATATGAAAAGCACCTTGGCTTATAGAACTAAGCTATAAGCACTTTACAAAAATCCAAAAAGCTCAATAAGCTACTATATAATCTCAAACTTGAAAAGGACTTATAAAAATAAGATTAAAAACAAATGGGAAAATAAATTTGCAATAAAATTTATATATAAGCTGAAAATAAACAAAACCTATTTTGTCTAATAAGACAAAATAGTTGGGTTTACCTAAAACTCAACCACAATGGTTGAAATTTTGCAAGGAGTCCTTAAATGAGAATATAAGACAAGTTAAAAAGAACTTTTTGAAAAATACTTAACTAAGCCACAAAAAGTAAAGTTCTAAAAAGTTCAAAAACCACAAAACAAAAAAATAGTCGTTTTGTCTTGTTTTTGGACCAAATAAGCTTAAACTAGCAAGAAAGGTCTAAAACAGGATTAAAAAGATAATGGCTAAGGTGCCGTTTGGTTCACAAATTTAAAAAACGTGAATTTTAAAGTATTGCGGTATTATAAACCCCGAAGTGTTTCAAACCTTTAGATTTGGAGTTGCAAATCATGTTTGGTTGACATACAACAAACAACCAGATTTTATATATAAAACAAGTAAATTACAATATTATCCTTTCTAAGTTATGCTTTTTTGTGTAAAATTGTAAATGCGATGTTCTTATTTTCACAATCTGTTGCTCCATTCACCATGAATTGTTCTTCATGATTGTTTATTGTACCATTTGACGACATAGTCAAAGAAATTTAAGTTCAAACAATGGCTAACATAAAAAATCAACTAACCGTTGTTTAGATCTCTCAAATTATACCAACTCAAAATAATAAACATCATCAATAAGATCGAAGTAATCTGAGAGCTACACATCAAACCACTATCATTAATTTGGTTAAAGTTTCTTAAACTTTTACAAAAAACTTAAATCCGAAATTAAATGAATAACATTATCGAAAGAATTAAACGGATCAAAAAATAAAATTAACAATGACCTTTGATTACATTTGATATTACCATATCAACAATCAATCAATTATACTGGTGGGTTGACTAAAAGGTGAGAAGGAGGTGTTAAGATAAGGAAAAAAATGGGTTAAAGAGAAGATGAAGCTTTATATTTATGTGGGATAATTTTTTACTACACATACCAATGTAACCTCTGGTTTTTAAAATCTTCCCTCGAGTAGTGAGTTAAGAAAACGTCAACTTGCTGTGTTTTAATATAAAAACCACCCATCTTAAATTGTAACCAAACACGTATATTATCTGGCTTTTAATTTCAAATACAACAAAACCCTTTAAAATTAACCCAACCAAACACGCCCTAAGGGTTTTTAAAAACCAACTTATAAAAAAGTTATAAATAAGCTAATAAGCAGTTTTAGAAAATGAAAAAGAAAAACTTTGCTAAGAAAAATAAAACCAAAGGACACCAAATTTTAAAGTAAGGTAAAACGACTGGAAAAATGGAGTTTGCAAAAGAAAAGAAATAAAAACGTTAAGAAAATGAGTTGTACTGAGGCAATAAGCTATTAACAGATTATTGACTAAAAAAGAAAAGAAAAGATAAAAGGAAACAAAGCAAAGAAAAAAAGAAAAAGTCCTTAGAAGGCACCGGTTTGTGTGAATGTGCTTGAGTCTCTGTGTGTGAAGTCAATGGGTCGAATCCCCTTGACTTTTTTATCATAGTCTACCTTCTTTGGACAATAAGCTCTCAATAAGCAGTAGCTTATTAAGAGTGTATAATCAATCAATAAAGCAAAAACTAACACACAAATATCAAAACCACATAAGCACCAATTTCAGTTAATCAAAATAAGCAACAAGGGTAAATAGGTTAACAAAATAAGCAACAAAATTTAACTATCAGTACTAAAATGTTTGTACTAGTAGTGCAGACCAAGGTTGTCAAGATCGAGATCCTACCTAAGATCGTTTTCGTCTTTGTAAGATCGAGATCGTAAAGTAGGATCGGGATCGTAAGATCCTACTATAATGTTATTTTCTTAGTAGTTTTTTCAGTATTCTATAAATTTACAAATTAATATACATAGTAAAAACAAAATTATAGGAATTTTTCATAAAAATGTGGTTCTAAATGATTATTATGAAATGTATCATAAAATTTTACATGTTGTTTTTTAATTTTACAAAATATAACCTATAAATTTGTAATTTTTAGATTGTCGTTCGAGAAAAAGTAAGATCGGATCGTAGAAGATCCTAAGATCCTATGATCAAGATCGGGATCCTATAAGATCTTAAGCATGTAAAGATCCTACGTAAGATTCGGATCGTTTTGCTTTACGGTATCGTAAAATCGTAAGATCCTAAGATCAAGATCGGGATCTTGACAACCTTGGTGCAAACACTAGGCCTGGCAGTACAAACAGTATGTTTCTAGATTAAAAATACCATATATAAAGCAACAAATATCATCGCTAATGACGGTCTATGGATGCATCCACATAACACAATGGTTACCTCGCCAGGAACAAACATCTCCAATGAGGTCTTAACAAATACTTTACATTCACCGCAACCTTTGGCCCTAATCTCACCACAATTGGAAAAATATTGAAATTGCATCTCATTTAGGAAACATGAAAGCCTCCTATAACCAAAAATGAAACAACAATAATGAAACCCGAGCCGACATATTTAACTTCATTAACAACAAATTGACTATAAAACAAGCCTAAATATTTGCAAATCAAACACCAATAACACTAAAAAGATACATGTTATGCCATCGACGAAACCAACCCAATAAAATAGGGTTTCTAGCAAACCTAAACATTTGATCAATCAACCAATGTCTGGATAATAACCCTTTCACCCTAAACTAAAGATCAAGAATCACTAATTACAATCACAACCATTCACGATAACTAACACAACAACCACCAACCTAAGCTAATAACCAACATCGTCAACCGATCATCAACGCCGCACATCACGAACGGTGGAAACGAAGATATCAATGGCATTGAATGTCATGCACTGATATAAACGGTAGATCACTTTTATTGAACTATGTGAAATAACTGGATGGCAAATCACTTCTATAGAACCATGTGAAACAATTGTACAAATTATCCCCTTATATCATTTGTATATCTTAGTGGTGTGTTGGCGAAATACACACTGGCTAGATTAACGGTGAGATGCAATTTATGTATGGTGGAGAGGCAATTTAAGAGATCAATGGCTTGGAGCGGTGGGAAGGAGAAAGGAGCAACGGGTGAGATGAAAGCTCTCACACACAAAGACCCCAATATAAGAGATCACTTTTAGGAATGGCAAAGATCATTTGTATTGCATCTACAGCTGAGACATGTCTCTAAACCAACGCCTAAGATCATTTTTGGACTTTTGGGAGTAAATATCAATAGACAGATATGCGGTTTTCGAACCCCCTGCACACATACATATTTTTTAATGTGATTTGGAATTCGGGAGTTCCATAGGGGGTAATTATTTAATGGTTTACATAGATTGAATTGGATAGATTTGAATCCTAAAAGAAATTCAGGCACAAGAACGAATCAAAACTCTAGTTTTTGCTTGCAAAATGTTAGAATTTAGGAGTAAACTTAATTATAGTTTAGGGACTTAAGTGCACTTTGAAATATGGATTACGAATAGACTAGTATAAAGAAGTATTTAGGCTAACCTCCTCAAGTTGTTTTTGAGAAGTTTCCTACTAGACTTAAGAAGGTGCCTACACCCTCATCTCCAATAATAGAGATAAAGGAGGGGGATCCTAATAGAACAATTTTTTTCCTCAACTTAATCTTTATAAACTTTAAAATAAAGAGTTGTTTAAGGATATAACGTGTGCATATACTTTTTCGGTTCTTTGTAGTGTCTCGTGTTTGCTACTTGTGCTCGATACAACTCGCGATCTGGTGTTTTGTGATCAAACTTCGGGCTGTTGTCGATGTTGTAAAACAAGAGGTATTAGAGCCATGGTTATTGTGGTCTTCAAAGATCGAGTGCTAGATCGAAGTTATAAGTTGGTTAATATATCGACGTAGTTCAGCTTAGAGTTCCGGGTTGCGAATCGATTTTTGGAGTAGTAGATATCAAAGAGAGAAAGAAAGTTAATATTCACGTGAGGATGTATCTTAGACTGTTTATCAAAGACATAAAATATATATTATCTATAGTATATATGTCACATGATTTAAGTTCTTTTGGATACCAAAGTTTTCTAGGATACAAGGGGACTCATCCCCACCATCCATCTCCATCTCATTCAAGGGCTGAGATTAAATCCCCAATTTACACAACTTTCTCCTTTCTTTCTCATAAAAACACACACCCCGTTCTTTCACTTCTCTCTCTACCCCGATCTACTTTCTCTCTAAAACTTGAAGCGAACAATCACAACATCATCATGAATCCATCACAATCGATTAATTAGATCGATTACTTAACACGAATTCATATCAGGTTTATATTCTTATAATCTATGCTTATTTTTTTTTAGCTTATTTGATTTTGAATAAGCTTATTAATTTATTTTCATTAGCTTTTTTGAGCGAAATATGCCGATTGATAGTTCTTATTTTGATCGAATTATTCCGATTGATTGTTCTTATTTTGATCAATTTATTCTAATTAACTTTTAATTAGGTGATTTATGTGAATAAGCTTATCTGTTTGAATAAGATTTTTAATTGGATGAGAGTTATAAATAATCTTGAGAATTAGATAAGAGTTATGTGAATAAGCTTACAAATTACACGAGAGTTATGAATAAGCTGGCTTATTAGCTTATGTTGACAAATCGTAAGGTATTTTATGTAAGTTGGATTAAGTTTGCTGATGTAGGCTGCAATAAGCTTGATATATCATGTATGATATACATATATCATATATGATATATCATCACTTTTCATATATGATAGATATATCATATATGATAACTGATGATATATCATATATGATATAACTATCATATATGATATATCAAATAAACCATAGGAAAAAACAGATTCTGTATGAGTATTTTTATAGAAAATCAATATAAACTCTTGAAACTTGTCTTCTATCATATATATGAGTAATTTATTTTGGTGTTAAAATGTTGCATAATATGTTCTTTTTATCTTTTATAAATGCAGTCAGACAGAGATTGTGCGATTGGCAGCTTTGGAGCAAAGCAGAGAGGGATGTTGATTATAACAAGAGGATGTGCATGGATATGTTTTAAGGATCAAGACGGAGTAGGCGTTGTTCATGAATTCATCATTTGATAATCTGTTTTTTTGCATTTTTTTGATTTTGTATAAATTGTTATCATATATGATATCAGAGGTATATCATATATGATTTTACATTAGGTTACGTTCGGTTTGAATTATCATATATGATTCTGTTCAAAAGTACATTTTTATGTTATGAACAAGTGTTTGATTATTAATTGTGCATACTCTTTGTTGTAATCATGAATTCATCAGATTCTTTATTTAATAAATCCAAGTTTTTCTTGAGTGTCATATATGATAGTGCATGATCATATACTCCGTATGACTTAATTTATAAAAACCATCATGACATAATACCAAGAAAGTTAAATCATATTAACAAGATGTTGTACGAGATACCAATTGATTACAAAATCGTCCATATACTTCAAAACTCCATTAGGAGATTACAAGAAAAAACAAACAATAAACGTAAAAGAAAAATTCACGAGCTTATTCATTAAGCTTCTTGCCCTTTTGGATGCTTGTAATGTTCAACACGCCTTGTAAACAACCTTCTCTACACAAAAAAAGAAGATTTAATTCAATTTCAAGCACATAATCATATATGATATATTTGATCATATATGATATTTAGCTTATATCATATATGATATAGCATATCATATATGATACTTCATTAGCAAGTCATACTAAATATGTTCAGCCAGATTAATCCATTAAAAAAGAGTTAATTCAATTTTCAACCACATTATCATATATGATATATCTCATCATATATGATATTTTAGCTTATATCATATATGATATAGTATATCATATATGATACTTCACAAACAGGTTACACTAAATATGTTCAGCGAGATTAAGCTAAAAAACCTTATAATTCATGAAAATAAGCTAATAAGTTAGCGTATAATTCATCATAATAAAGGTGGTGATTATCAATAAGCTTATTCACATTAAGCATCAAGTTACCTTATCATTTGACATGTTAAATTCATGTAACTTATCAAATAAGCTATAAAAAATAAGATGAGTTATAAGCTTATTCACATCGAATAAGCTAAAAAAGATGAATCAAAACAGATCGAATGAACTTTACCTTATTTATGAATAGGATGATCGATTTGTGACGGTGATGATCGATGGATTTGATGTTTGTGTTGATAAATTAAGATGTAAATATGTGTGTGTGTGTGTGTGTGTGTGTGTTTATGTGTGTTTTAGAGAGAAGAAGAAGAAGAAATCGATCCCAGATCTGTGAGAGTGGTAGGTGGTGTTAGGTGGGAGGGGTTAAATGACGAAACTACCCCTCCGTTTTTTTTTTGTTTTTAATATGGGTTGTTGGATGAGATGAGATGAACGGTCCAGATTTGTCCCCTTGTATCCAAAGGATACAAGGTATCTTAAATAACCGGACTCATGTCACATTGAAATAATTCGCTACAAAGGTTATTGATTTATCAGAAAAGGAATAAGAACTTCACGTAATGTAAATCTTTTTTATAATTTGATTTTCTTTATTGTCTTTTGGTTTTAAAAGACGACACGAAGAGTATCATTGTTGCGATTTTTTGTGGTTCAACTTTCGATCGTGGTTTGCTTGGGTTTCAAGTTAACGATCGGGTTGTGATTCTTCGAAATCGAGGTTTTAAGGTTCTCTAATATATTCGATTTGTAAGAGTGGGATTTTCTTATGGTTCAAGTTTGATTGTGGTTTTCTTGGGTTTTCAAGTTTACGTTCGAGTTTATTTGTTCGACATCGAGGGTTTAGGGTTATTCTAATTAATTCGATTTGAAAGAAAACGTTTATAGCAATAACGGATATATTGCACACGGATTGCGACGCTTGTTAGTAAAGTTGGTTAAAAAGCAACTTGACAAGGTTTGTAGCAAGGTAAAAAAAGAATGACTAGTTATATAACTAGGTTTGACATCGAGAAATTCGATGGGAGGAATGACTTCGGGTTATGACAAATAAAGATGCGTGCTTTAATTGTACATCAGGGCTACGATGCTGCATTAGAGACATTGCTGGAAGACATGGAAGCATCCAAGCAGGTGAAAAGGCTGCTTTGATGAAGAAGGCATACAGTACGTTTATTCTATGTTTGGGAGACCGTGTTTTACAGGAAGTTACCAAGGAAACATCTGCTGCAATTTGGACGAGGTTGACTAGTCTATATATGAGTCCTTAGCAAACAGAATGTATTTAAAGAAGAGTTGTACACATACTATATAAGTCCGCGTACGAAACATGGTGATCATATAAACGAGTTTAATAAGTTGATACTTGATTTGGAAAATATTGATATCAAAATTGAGGATGAAGATTACGCACTCATGTTACTTACGTTGTTTCCATCATCTTATGAGAATTTTGTGGAGACATTATTGTATGGGAGGGAATCCTTGACAATGAAGGATGTTCTAGCGACTCTTAGTTGAAGTTGAAGAATAGAACTGAAGGCACAAGGGAAGAGAGACTGGTGATGAGTTATATGTAAGGGGAAGGCCAGATCATTCAAGGAAATCTCATTTTAGTGGTAGTTTGTGGTTTAAATCTAGGGTAGAACTGGTAAACTCAAATGCGTCTTATGTCATCCAGAGGGTCATCTAAAGAGAGACTGTGCATTAAATAAGTCAAGTGGGTTTGTCAGGATGGTTAAACATGATCAGAATTCTTATTCTTTTGATGACGAGGGTAACACTTACTTTGGAGAAGCCTTGGTGTTAGTCGGGAATGATGAGATGGCTGAATTGGTAATGGATTCAGGTTGGTCTTATCATATGAGTATGATTTCTTGTATGACTTCAATGATTTTGATGGTGGTTTGGTTAGGTTAGTTGATAATAAGACATGCACTATCTAGGGGACAGGGAAAGTGAAGATACAGTTGCATGATGGATCAAACATTATACTGGAAGATGTCAGGTATGTTCCAGGGTTAAGAAGAAGTTTGATTTCTATGGGTACTCTTGAAAAAAGGGTTACCTGTGAAGATGCAGATGGGTAGAATCAAGGAGATCAAAGGTTGCCGGGTTATGATGATTAGGATAAAAAAAAAGAAATTGTGTATATACTTTGGAAGTGTTGAGTATCGGTTATATTTAAGTGTAACTCTTAAAGTGGAAATTGTTGGAATTTAGGAGTAAACTTAATTATAGTTTAGAGACTTAAGTATACTTTGTAATATAAATAAGGAATAGACTAGTATTATGAAGTATTTATGCTAACCTCCTTAAATTGGTTTATGAGAACAAAATATATACCCACCAGGCATATATACTTCGGAATGAACATGTGTACTAGCTATAAATAAGGCCACCATCCAAATGGAACAAAATGTCATCTTCCGGAGATGCGCTAATATCAGCATACTTACATAACGAACTTCTGATGGACAACAAACCTCTGAAAAAAGCAAATATTCACAATTGCATTTGAGTATGAATGAGTGATATGAGCTTAATTACTCATATCATTAGTAGCTTAAAACATTGAAATATTGCATTAAATGTACCAAATATGCCTTGGAAATGCTTGTTTCTTGTTTGAATGTGTGTAGGTACCAAGTTTACGAAAACCAACAAAAACCGACACGAGATTGATGAAAAAGATCGAGGAAGCCAAAAGTCAAGTCGATTCTATTTACGGACTCAAGTTTGAGGTCAAGTGGGTCCCACATAAGCTTATTGGGCCTAAAAGCCCAAAAATTGGAAAGTTAATACTTACTTGTGCTAAAAGCCCAACAATGGCCCAAGAAAAGAAAATTAAGGGACGAATGTTTGCAATTTGGGCTACAAGCCCAAAGTTGTTTACAAGAAATTAATAATGGACTCCAAGCCCATGAAGAATAAATAAAACGTGGGCGCTTGTTTTTACTCACTATCAGTCAACGATCCATCCATTTACCACACAAAATAAAAACGTCATTCTCCACTTTCACACTTATTCACAAATTTCGTTATCCCCAAAGTTCTCTTCTCACTCACCCAAAGTAAACCAGACACCTCTTTTTACCTTTTCACTATTCCTTCCAAACCCTAATTTATCTTTGTTAATAAATCACTAAATTAATAAAGGGTTTTTGTTCAATTCACTCGTGTGAATGCACACGAGAGAGGAATTAATTCCCCAAAGATTTCGGAAGGTTGGAGTGGAAGAATAATGAGACGTGGCAGCTATTTACTGGCAGTGATACATCATCCCCATCAAAGAGCCAATCATTACCTGCCAAGTCATCACCAAAGAAGCACAAAGCAGTCCACGCTGGCGATCCGAGTGAGAGAAGGATGATTTCAGCCTTAGGATCGTAACAGAAGAGAAAGAGAAAAAAGATGAGATGATCTAAGGGCCAGAAATCCATCTTCCTCAACAAACACCCTCTCGGGTTTGCCTATAAATGCTCATTTATTTTTCACTCAATGTATCCCTTTTTCTTTCTTAGTTATAATGATAGATTTAAATTAGGTAATTGTAATTTTATCTAATATTGTAACTCTTGTTTTGATTTAATGAAAAATTAAGTTTGCAGCTTAAATTCTTATTGTCTTGCGTTTTATAATTTTTATAATTAATTGCGAATCTAATTTTCTTAAAATTGTTATAACTATTAATCATTAAAATAAGATCAATCTATATCTTATTGTAATGATGAGAAATTAGGGATATAATCACATTTATCCCACTGGATAGATGTTTAAAAAATGCTGCCGGTTCGAATTAAACTGCTGACTCGTGGGTATTAATCATGGTTCGAATCAAATTGGTGTTTTGTTGTGTTCTGGTTTCGTGATAATGATTTGGAGTCGTTTTGTATAAGGGAGCTCAGCGCTCGACCTTCTCCTCAACGGTTTTCTCCAATTATATGGTCAAGCTCAATTTATTTCTTAAAGTTTTTTTTAGTATAATCTAATTGTATGTGGTTTTTTATGGTTTAATATGTTTTTGGTTAAAGTATTTTCATGGATTTGTTAAGATTAATTTATGTGTTGATTGTGTGAGTTAAATGATATAACTGTTATTTGGTGAGTATGTTAGGTTCGATAGGTTTTTCTATCAGCTAATGTTGATTATTAGTTTTGCCTAATTCAGTTAATAAGTTAAGTGTGTTTCTAATAGTTATTTTCAGAATTTGGGATTCTGAGTTTAAAGTTTATCATGATTGAGTGTGACTGATTGTTCCCTACTTGCTGATATATATTCGTTATTAGGAGATTTGTTTTGCTGCTTAATTTGCTTAGATCTTGATTTGCTGATTAGATCGATAGTTTGAATGCTTATATCTTAGTGCCATTTATTCGCTGCTAAACTGTTGCTGCATAGTATTAGGCTGCGATATTCTTTTATTTACTTTTTATTAATGCTGGCATTTTACATCCACTGTTGAGCATATTAGAATGATATAGGTCTGTCATCTATTTTATGAGAGTTTGGTTCGAGTAAGCTTATGTTTAGATCTAATTTTGCTTGCTATAGTACTTGCTGATTTATGCGACCACATGATTTGAACTTTGCTGTAGTGAACTTTTGATTGGTAGAATTGATGTAGCGTAGGTTGTTTAATTGAATAGCATTTGATTGTTTATATATCATTCGTCATTACTATTTTAAGTGGCTGTATCGGCTAATAACGGCTAGTGTATTATTTTTGTTCTCCTTGACTGATTAGTTTTAAGTAGATCGCCAATACTCCGTTTGTCAATTTTCGTGATTGTTGTATTGAATGTCGATGCTCGTTTTATCTGAAGTTGTTGTTATATTAACCGTTGCTTTAAAGTTTTTATGATGTTGCGCTCTCTGTTATAACATGGGCTTATTTGTGATTCGATTTACCTTCGTTTAGCTTCTGCATGAATTGCTTCGTATTGATATTATTATTTAGAGTTGTCTTAGCTACTAAATAGTTCTGTACCAATTTCCTTGATGCTATATTTCGAGATCTGCTTGAATTGAGCACTTTACGTTTCTGAGTTCTTTGCCGAATTTTCATTGTGAGATTGTCTGCTGTAATTTGTGTTTTTGTTATGTCTAATTTACTGTTGATTTTTCTGAATTTTATTACTATATTTACTGTTTGTTATTACTGTCTGTAATTCTACTGTGCGATTAGGGGTGTTTGGGTTTGTGCTAGAGTACTCAATAAATTCGTGTAGTTTAAAAAAAATAATATACCATAATTTTGTCTCTCACAGGTCTCGACCTCGAGACCTCTTGCTCAAAGGTCAGACGCCTCAACCATCTATGCTAGCCATTAGTTTGTGTCTTAAAATAGACTGTTTAATTAATAAACATTTCTAAAATTTGACTTGCAGTTTTAAAGTCAACATTAATACTTAGTTTCATACAATTGAAATAATTTGTTTAAAATTTCTTTATTAAAGTTTTCAAATAAATAAATAAAAACATATATATAAAAAATAAAAAAATGTGTTTTACTAATTTTAGAAATTTAATTAGTTAGTAAAAATTAGTTATTTTTAAATAATAATTAGATCTTAATTAATTTAGATTTTTAAAAAAAATATGGTTTCATAAATAGTTTAAATTTTAAATAGGTTTTAATTTTAAGTAATTGTTTAGATTTACTTTTAAATAGGCGGGGTTTACGATTCATGCACTTTAGGAGTATTTTAATTAGCTTAAAATTCGTAGAGTTTAATTTTAGTTTTAAAATCCAACGACACATTCAAATCAATTGTCCAAATCAAAACGAAACGTCTCAAATTCATAAGATCTTCGTGTACAACGAACTCGACTCACTCACGTGTTTAATCGTATCCGTCTTTGACTTATTTTTGGTTAATTACTTTTTCCTAAAGGTAATTACCTAAATTTGTCCTATAACGTATATGTGTTAATCCACGACACATCAAAAATTTTGGCGCCGCTGCCGGGGATCTTGTGTACGATTCGCTTTTGTGGAGATTTGTTGATCGTTGATTTGAAGACCCTTTCCGTCCTCGGAAAGTTTTGTTATTTTCTTATTATATAGTATGTATCGTTTTTATGAAAAATACCAAAAATAATCTTCTTAATCCTCTATCATGTTTAATTCTTTTTCTCCTCCCCCTCTAAATTTTAATTCTTCTTTCGTCGATTGTGTTGGGTGTGGAGAACCGATATATGGTTTTTCACCATGTCGGTGGTGCACGTGTGAGCGTTGTGGAAATGACTTACGTCACGATATACGTGTTGGATTTTGTCCTTCTTGTGATGATATTACTTCATGTGGAAATCCGAATTTTTCGAATAATTCTCTCGATTTCAATCCACCTCCACACCCCACATACGAGACACCCTCGTGTGAGTTTTGTGGAAATAATTCTCATTTTGGTAATGATTGTTCGCATCGATTCTCGCTTAATTACGAGCAAGAACCGAGCTACAATCAAAACTTTAATGAAAATTGTTATCCACAAGATTTACCGAGTTTATCACAACAATATCTTTGTTGTGAGTATTGTGGAGGTCCTCACGAGAGTTTTTGTTGTCAACCGAGAGATCAAAATTTTTATGAGCCTAATCCTTGCTATAATTCGATTCCATCCGGTTTTGACCAATCTCCACAATATTCTTTCGATATTGAACGATTTGAAACAATGAATCAAAGAAATGTTGAAGTTGTTGAAAAAAGTATTGAAGATTTGTTGCTTGAAAAGAGACAAATTAATCAAGAGATTAATGACATTACAAATGAATTAGGAAGTCGACGTTTTCATGGAGAAATAATTGACGAGGGATTTAGACGAGATTGTGAGCTTAAGATTCGACAACTTTCGCAAGATTATAATGGTTTAAGCATTGAGATTCGAAAGAAAGAAAAAATTCAAGAGGAAGAAAGATATCTTGCTAATCGTGAAATCAATCGTTCTCTTCTTTTGGATGATGACGAGGATAGTACTATTTCTTTGCGAGATCTTATTGCTCTTCATCCTTCGTCTAGTGCTATCGTGTGTCCTATTCGTATCTTGGAGCCCGAGGATTCTCCCATCCTAGATGATGAGGAAATCTCTCATGACATCACCACTCCTATTCTTGATTCTTCCATCGTGGAACCCGAAAATTCTCTAAGCAAGGGGGACGAGCATATTAGCACTATTCTTGTTCAAAACCCAAGAGAGTTTGACGGTATTTCCAATGAGATGTGGGATTTGCCACATTGTGATGACTCGACTTCTTCCATTCACTTTGATATTCTCTTTAATTCTAATGATGAAAATTGTGATGGAAATGAAGATTTTGAGAATGATTCTACTTCTAGTGAAATGTCTAATGAGGAGTTCTCAGATGAACTTTCTTATAAAGATGACATTCACGATTCGGATATTGAGGGGTTCGCCGATGAACCTACTCTTCTTCACCCATTTCCATCGGGAAATGAGGATGATAGTGATCCGTTTTATGAGAGGTTCACTTTTGAACTTGCTCCTTTAGACCCATTTCCACCGGGAAATGAGGTTGATTTGACTATTCCGATCCTTGAGAAGTTCGCCGATGAACTTACTCATTTAGATGTGGAAGACGTGGTTCTTCGTGAGAAGTTATCAAACGTCTATCTTCTCATTTCTAGGATCGAGGCTTTAAATTCTAAGCCTAATCCCAAGTCTTTCTCTCCATCTCCTATTCCCGTTGAGGATAGTGATCCGCTTATGGAGGAGATTGACACTTTTCTTGCTTCTAGTGATTCGATACCACCGGGTGTTGATGATATCGACCCGGAGGGGGACGCTCTCTTTTTAGAGAATTTACTTGATGATGATTTCGTCCCAAGTCCTCCTCCCACCCACTTTGACCTTAATGTGCGGGTTTTTCATGTATCTCATATTGAGTACCATGACCCTATTGATCACATTCCTAAGGGTGAAATGGTCGTTGATTCTACTATGGATGAGATTTTTATCCCACCATTTCCATGTGCTTTCTATGATCATGGATTAGCATGGGGGGATGACACCGTGTTATCTTTTCCTTTCTCCACCGAGGACGAGGTATTCGATCCCGGAATCGTCGATTTAGGGAAATCTCGGACTTTCACCGATGTAATAAATGAAAGATTTTTCGATCATTTTGGTGCGAGTTTATCTCGTGGAGCATGCTACATCCATACCATTATTTGTGACTACCATCTCTATTTAGAGATTTGTGTTGGAGTTTTATCCTTTCGTTTGTCATCCGACAACGAGGATGAGATCTTTGACCCCGGCATCGTGCTTTATCATGGATTTTATCCTAATATGCCGGTTTTCACCACTTTCCCTAAGGACCAATGAATGCGGGGATCGAGTCGAGCTCATGACTCGGTGAACAAAAACGAGGTGCCTTGTGGGGGAGTCCCATACATTCTATCTTCTTT
This sequence comes from Glebionis coronaria, assembly GCA_025667525.1. NCBI lineage: Eukaryota > Viridiplantae > Streptophyta > Magnoliopsida > Asterales > Asteraceae > Glebionis > Glebionis coronaria. Next base: position 236,080,832 of record CM046881.1, read on the forward strand.
CTATTTTCTAACACCTAATAAGGCTTGATCTTTCAAGCTCGTGTTCGTGTTTTGTTGTGTTGTGATCTTAGGTACGACCCTAATCATTGAAGACTCTCGTGTTCGGTTTTTGCCGGTCCACTTGATCTTCCATTCTTTGAATGCCAAAAAGGGGCACACTTTCTATCCCTTGATTATTATTGACTAACGTTTTATCTTGAGGCATAATTAATAAACGGCTTATAGATTTGCGTGCTCTTTCCATGCTAGGAGATTGCATTAGACTCTTCGTGTCTTAGCAAGGGGGTGTCACTCTTGAGCTAAGAAACATTGAGGACAATGTTTGGTTTTAGCATGGGGGAGTCAATCGATATAATCGCTTGTTATTGCTCTTGTCGTGTCCAAACGTGTTGTTTTTCTCATTTTTCAATAAAATTTTAAATTTTTAGTGTTATTTTTAAGTTTTTAATAAGAAAATAAGTGTTTTTGACACGAATGTAGGCTTTAAATAAGAATAGTTTTTGACTCGACTTGGTTTTTAACCTTAGCTTTTCCTTAACGTATTTGAATTAAGTTTTGCTAGGCTATTATATAGGGAGCTTTAAAACGCGAAGGTCTTAATTCATACGAGTTAAGAACAAGAACTTTTCGCAAGCTCCTATAATTGATCCTAGAAAGTCGTTTATCAAGGGAACTTTAAAACGCAAATTCTAAAACTTGAAAGAGTCTAAGAAGTTGCAAGATCCTATAGATGACTTGAAAACCCAAAACTTTGATTTAATAGGCTAAGTATCCATTTATGGAGAACAAGAGATGATAGAGCCAATTATAAGTTCGGTATTCTTTCGGGAATTTATGTGAGTTAATTATGAGCCTATTCTCCCATCACTTGTTAATAAATTTTACTTGCAATAAATAATGTTGAACGATTTGAAAAGTTACTTAGCTTCTAGCCCAAGATCGTTTAAAAGTTGCTCGGTATGGATTAGAGTTCATAGCCAAGGCATAACTTATTGAAGTGGGATGCGAAGATTGGCGAGTCCAAAAAGGTCCTAACAAGACATGAGGGCTATGTTTTATTGCTAAAGATCTCAAGTGATGTGAAGATTCATTAATCAAAAATCAATATGAAGGATCGAGACACACGACGAAAAGCAAAATACTCCCCAAAAGTCATGGAGAAGTCTATCCAAAAAGACCAAAATAAGGTATGAGGATAAATGAAGCCAAGTCCAAAAAGGAGGCGGATCGTTGTTAATCAAAATCCCAAGTAAAGATTGGAAAAAAATGAAGAAGTCGTGGTCCAAGTATGAATCTCTCAAAAATTCAAGTGAAGAAATATTATGAAGAGAAGACCATTATTTCGTGAACGTCTCTCAAGGTTGGAAAGTACTAAGTCATTGCCAAATATCGGTCCGAGAAAGGTCTCAAATCGCGAAACAAGTTATGCCAAGATATGAACTTTATGAGAGCCCGAGAAGCAGTTTTAAAAGATTTTGTCCTTTAGCTAACTATTGATTAAATCGTTCACTTTATTTTCGGCCTAATAAATTATCGAAATAAGTCAACAATGCATCCTCGTGATCATTCAAGACAACAATAAAATATAAGAGATACACTTAGGAATAAGGGAGTCTAAGTGAATAATTGGCCCGCATGAGTTCGTGTTAGTTTACCAACTTATAATAACAATGATCTTGTTTTTGCACTTGGCATGGAAAAGTGAAAAGTCGGGGACGATGAATCTATTTGAGTTTTATGATCCTAAAAGTTATTTTTCAAATAATGAAAGCAATACATTATGTCTTTGCAAAATAAAGTTGAATAATGGTGTAGTTATAGTTTTATTTTATCATTGCGTGAGGACACGGCAATTGCTTAGCATGGGGGAATTTGATATGAGCTTAATTACTCATATCATTAGTAGCTTAAAACATTGAAATATTGCATTAAATGTACCAAATATGCCTTGGAAATGCTTGTTTCTTGTTTGAATGTGTGTAGGTACCAAGTTTACGAAAACCAACAAAAACCGACACGAGATTGATGAAAAAGATCGAGGAAGCCAAAAGTCAAGTCGATTCTATTTACGGACTCAAGTTTGAGGTCAAGTGGGTCCCACATAAGCTTATTGGGCCTAAAAGCCCAAAAATTGGAAAGTTAATACTTACTTGTGCTAAAAGCCCAACAATGGCCCAAGAAAAGAAAATTAAGGGACGAATGTTTGCAATTTGGGCTACAAGCCCAAAGTTGTTTACAAGAAATTAATAATGGACTCCAAGCCCATGAAGAATAAATAAAACGTGGGCGCTTGTTTTTACTCACTATCAGTCAACGATCCATCCATTTACCACACAAAATAAAAACGTCATTCTCCACTTTCACACTTATTCACAAATTTCGTTATCCCCAAAGTTCTCTTCTCACTCACCCAAAGTAAACCAGACACCTCTTTTTACCTTTTCACTATTCCTTCCAAACCCTAATTTATCTTTGTTAATAAATCACTAAATTAATAAAGGGTTTTTGTTCAATTCACTCGTGTGAATGCACACGAGAGAGGAATTAATTCCCCAAAGATTTCGGAAGGTTGGAGTGGAAGAATAATGAGACGTGGCAGCTATTTACTGGCAGTGATACATCATCCCCATCAAAGAGCCAATCATTACCTGCCAAGTCATCACCAAAGAAGCACAAAGCAGTCCACGCTGGCGATCCGAGTGAGAGAAGGATGATTTCAGCCTTAGGATCGTAACAGAAGAGAAAGAGAAAAAAGATGAGATGATCTAAGGGCCAGAAATCCATCTTCCTCAACAAACACCCTCTCGGGTTTGCCTATAAATGCTCATTTATTTTTCACTCAATGTATCCCTTTTTCTTTCTTAGTTATAATGATAGATTTAAATTAGGTAATTGTAATTTTATCTAATATTGTAACTCTTGTTTTGATTTAATGAAAAATTAAGTTTGCAGCTTAAATTCTTATTGTCTTGCGTTTTATAATTTTTATAATTAATTGCGAATCTAATTTTCTTAAAATTGTTATAACTATTAATCATTAAAATAAGATCAATCTATATCTTATTGTAATGATGAGAAATTAGGGATATAATCACATTTATCCCACTGGATAGATGTTTAAAAAATGCTGCCGGTTCGAATTAAACTGCTGACTCGTGGGTATTAATCATGGTTCGAATCAAATTGGTGTTTTGTTGTGTTCTGGTTTCGTGATAATGATTTGGAGTCGTTTTGTATAAGGGAGCTCAGCGCTCGACCTTCTCCTCAACGGTTTTCTCCAATTATATGGTCAAGCTCAATTTATTTCTTAAAGTTTTTTTTAGTATAATCTAATTGTATGTGGTTTTTTATGGTTTAATATGTTTTTGGTTAAAGTATTTTCATGGATTTGTTAAGATTAATTTATGTGTTGATTGTGTGAGTTAAATGATATAACTGTTATTTGGTGAGTATGTTAGGTTCGATAGGTTTTTCTATCAGCTAATGTTGATTATTAGTTTTGCCTAATTCAGTTAATAAGTTAAGTGTGTTTCTAATAGTTATTTTCAGAATTTGGGATTCTGAGTTTAAAGTTTATCATGATTGAGTGTGACTGATTGTTCCCTACTTGCTGATATATATTCGTTATTAGGAGATTTGTTTTGCTGCTTAATTTGCTTAGATCTTGATTTGCTGATTAGATCGATAGTTTGAATGCTTATATCTTAGTGCCATTTATTCGCTGCTAAACTGTTGCTGCATAGTATTAGGCTGCGATATTCTTTTATTTACTTTTTATTAATGCTGGCATTTTACATCCACTGTTGAGCATATTAGAATGATATAGGTCTGTCATCTATTTTATGAGAGTTTGGTTCGAGTAAGCTTATGTTTAGATCTAATTTTGCTTGCTATAGTACTTGCTGATTTATGCGACCACATGATTTGAACTTTGCTGTAGTGAACTTTTGATTGGTAGAATTGATGTAGCGTAGGTTGTTTAATTGAATAGCATTTGATTGTTTATATATCATTCGTCATTACTATTTTAAGTGGCTGTATCGGCTAATAACGGCTAGTGTATTATTTTTGTTCTCCTTGACTGATTAGTTTTAAGTAGATCGCCAATACTCCGTTTGTCAATTTTCGTGATTGTTGTATTGAATGTCGATGCTCGTTTTATCTGAAGTTGTTGTTATATTAACCGTTGCTTTAAAGTTTTTATGATGTTGCGCTCTCTGTTATAACATGGGCTTATTTGTGATTCGATTTACCTTCGTTTAGCTTCTGCATGAATTGCTTCGTATTGATATTATTATTTAGAGTTGTCTTAGCTACTAAATAGTTCTGTACCAATTTCCTTGATGCTATATTTCGAGATCTGCTTGAATTGAGCACTTTACGTTTCTGAGTTCTTTGCCGAATTTTCATTGTGAGATTGTCTGCTGTAATTTGTGTTTTTGTTATGTCTAATTTACTGTTGATTTTTCTGAATTTTATTACTATATTTACTGTTTGTTATTACTGTCTGTAATTCTACTGTGCGATTAGGGGTGTTTGGGTTTGTGCTAGAGTACTCAATAAATTCGTGTAGTTTAAAAAAAAATAATATACCATAATTTTGTCTCTCACAGGTCTCGACCTCGAGACCTCTTGCTCAAAGGTCAGACGCCTCAACCATCTATGCTAGCCATTAGTTTGTGTCTTAAAATAGACTGTTTAATTAATAAACATTTCTAAAATTTGACTTGCAGTTTTAAAGTCAACATTAATACTTAGTTTCATACAATTGAAATAATTTGTTTAAAATTTCTTTATTAAAGTTTTCAAATAAATAAATAAAAACATATATATAAAAAATAAAAAAATGTGTTTTACTAATTTTAGAAATTTAATTAGTTAGTAAAAATTAGTTTTTTTTAAATAATAATTAGATCTTAATTAATTTAGATTTTTAAAAAAAATATGGTTTCATAAATAGTTTAAATTTTAAATAGGTTTTAATTTTAAGTAATTGTTTAGATTTACTTTTAAATAGGCGGGGTTTACGATTCATGCACTTTAGGAGTATTTTAATTAGCTTAAAATTCGTAGAGTTTAATTTTAGTTTTAAAATCCAACGACACATTCAAATCAATTGTCCAAATCAAAACGAAACGTCTCAAATTCATAAGATCTTCGTGTACAACGAACTCGACTCACTCACGTGTTTAATCGTATCCGTCTTTGACTTATTTTTGGTTAATTACTTTTTCCTAAAGGTAATTACCTAAATTTGTCCTATAACGTATATGTGTTAATCCACGACACATCAATGAGTAAAGTTATTTTAGATACCATATTTATCATGGATAGCAAGGGACTCATCCCACCATATCTAAAGGATGAGATTAAAAGTATTTAATTATTTCAATTATTTTTAAAATTTAAATATCTTCTAAACCGTTAAGTGTTAAACGGAAAAATAATATACCATCGCGACGAGCATTTAATTAGCTTTCTACAGATATGCAATATGATATACTTTTGAAGCAAAAAAAATTGTTTTTTTTTTAATTTGCGTAAAATATCATATATGATAATAGTGTTTTATCATATATAATATTAGTGATAAGTTACAAATTATTGCATAATCATATATGATATTGGTTTATATAATATATGATAAGTATATCATATATGATGCTAGTGTTACTATCATATATGCTATTTAGTATCATATATGATAGTTTTCGGCAAACGAAAAAAAAAGAAAATTTTTTTTTGTCGAAAGTATATCATATAGCATATATGTAGAAAGATAATTAAATGACCGTCGTAATGGTATATTTTTTCGCATAACGATTAATGGTTTAAAAGATATTGATATTTGAAAAAAAAAGATGGGAAATGAGTTTTTGGTTTAATCTTATCCATTGGATTAAAATAGAGATGCAGGATGGAGATTAGTCCATTGGTATCCAAAATAAAGTTTGGTTTTCAAATGAACTTAAATCAATCTATAATCGTTAAATATGTTTTTTTTTTCTTTATGTTTCTAAAAAAGCAAATATTCACAATACGCACATAATGCCAATAGAGACTTGAATTTACAAGGGAAAACCACTTAAAATGTAGTAAATTAACCACTTTTTATGGTTATGTGTACTAAACTATTTTTTACTCATTGTGTGTATTAAACTTTCTGATTTCGTTCATTGTGTGTATTTTGAGATGATTTTGCTATGTAAATGACTATTTTACCCTTCAAATTTTGAAAAGAGTAGGGGTAAAATCGTCTCGAAATACACATAATGATTGAAATTAGAAAGTTTAATACACACAATGAGAAAAAAATTAGTTCGGTACACACAACTATAAAAAAGTGGTTAGTTTACTACATTTTTAAGTGATTTTCCCAATTTACAATGCATTAGTTGATGAATCACTGATAGGTGAGCAGAATATGATCATTAGACTAGGGGAGTGGTGTAAAACTCACTTACCTTCACGTCAACGTCACATTAGCTATTAACAAACACACTCACACTTACTTTTAGAAGGTAATGACACCCACTACAACTCATTACACACCATTGCCACTTTTTTATTAAATATTTTTTATTCATGAAATAAAAACTTTTATTCATACACGCGGGTAAATGAAAAACGATACACGGATAAATAAAAATATTACAAGGATATTAAAAACCGCGGATAAGTTTTCAAAACCTCCCAACAATGAAAATACTTAAACTGACACATATGTTGAGCTTCATAGTCACGAAAGACGTTATTCATTACATCATTGTCAGTTGCTCCAATTACCCATGTACGATTTGCGTTGTTGTAACATCCAACAAACTTACGCACGACCATCATTAGGCACTTTCATTTTCAGTTCATGTTATCGTGTGTTTGTTTCCTCAGATCATCTAAACGGCCCTTTATCATGTGCAAAACCTCGGCCTTAAAATTACGAGAATCTCTTGTGTTAGACACGGAGTTTTCAGCAACAAAGTTTCAAACGCGACACAACATTATTTCTTTTTCGGGTGTTCATAGTAGCGCAGCCATTAGAGATGTTAAAGAAGATAATGTTTTCGTGTTTGAGGAAGAAGATGTGATGAAATGAAAAGTAAAAAGGGGATTTTATATGAAAAATAGTGATAAAAATTAAGTTGGTGATAAAAGGGGAATTTTATACAAACTAGCGCTGATGAGTTTGTCCGTGAATTTTGATCATAATGATCAAGTCACGCGTGAGTAGGTTGTCGAAGGATGGAAATCGCGTGATTTTATCTAACCTCTCAGCCTTAGTTGATGCATTAGTTGCTCAGCCATTGCTAAAAGTATTATTGTTCTTATGCGGGCAGAATATGATCATAATGTCTTTTTATTAGAAAGTGATGTCTTTGTATTTTTCACAATTATAGGCTCGATATACTAAATCTATATACCCGTGTATATGTTCAACGAAAGAGAACAACAAAAAAGACTCCTTGTTTAGATTAAACAAATCATACTCGTAGGAAAAGTATACTATATAAAGCCGGTAATGTTCGTTTTGCCAGTTTGTCTGTTGACTTGCTCAAAAAAAAAAAAAAGTTTGTCTGTTGAATTCCTTTTCTAATTGAATAATTTAACGTGATAGTTGACTTTCGAGTTTTTTTTCTTCTAAAAGTAGTTTACTTTACAGTTTTTAATTGAAAACCTGTGCAGTATTTTTTTTCATACTCAACAGTCAACCTTTCAATTGCATCAACCTCACTTCTTCAGCTTTAACATCCACTCCATATAAATTAAAGCGAAACACAATAACATGAATATTCCCAAATAAAAATGGATGTTTTCAGGAAGCCATCGAAGGCTTTTCACAAATTGAGATTTGGCCGTAGAAGGATCGAATTGTATCCGAAAGAAAGGGGATTACATGAACTAATAGGTAGACATAAAAGTCAAGCCCTTTTTACAAACTTTGAAAAAAAAAACGAATTTTATGCATCATATAACAGGGATCACATGCACCAAACATGTTTAGGTGAAAAGGTTATCAATAAACTATATCCAAATTGTGTTATTAGAATAATGATTCTTCTAATGCAAGAAAAACGTACGTCCAAAACGGTATACGTGTGAGAAAAATGTCAAGCTTTATCGTATTGCATTATTTCACTTTCGCAACCTCACGAGTGCGCGACCTAAGGGTAGATCCATCGAAGAGTACAAATGCTTCATTTTCGTTTTCGACAGCTATGCATTCCTCACGGCCATCTTTTCTAATGTTTTGGACGGCAATGTAGTTTGAATAATTAGTCATGTTTATTTGTTTTCGGACGGCTAATCTTCCTTCTCTTTTTGCATTTTAGTTTTGAGCTAATTCTTGTAATGCCCCATGGTGTTATCATATTTCTTTTTTTGCATCCACTAAATGTGATTTTTCCTAAATATCCTATGCAATCTATGCGACTTGGATTAAAATACAAAAAGTGTACTTTTAACTTTACGACACATGTCAGAATGTGTCATAAAAAGTACACATGTGTAAGAACTTGTCTCTTATGCAACTTACTTTGTTTTTTATGCGACTTGTATTAAAAAATATTATTTTAATAAAAAGTAAATTTTAACAAAATCTTTTAAATTACTTATTTTATATTTTATTTTTATGCAACTTGTACCTTTATGTAGACAATGAAATGACATATGAGTAACTTACTTTTTGATAAAATCTATAAAGTTTTTTTATGCGACTTGTATGTATTAAAAAATAATATAAAGTACCATGTAAATATGTGTAAAGGTAGGTACCTTTTTGAGCGATTAAATAAATTAGTTTGCCAAACACTAGAAAACTAATTATCTGATTATCACGATATGAAACAACATAATCCTACCCCAAACACTATATTTGATTATTCTTTCTCAAAACGGATAATCAATTTTGGATAAGCAATCCCAAACACCCCCTTAGTTAATTATATGTTGCACTTTGTTTAGTCGTGATATTGCACTTTTAATTTGGATAGAGTGAAAGTCGTGTTTGGTTTAAAAATGAACCTGATTGTGGTTTATGTCAGTTATGTCGTTTATGTTAGAAAACATTGATGAGTTGTTTAATTTCTTTTAGGAATACGAGGGCAAAGTTATTATAAGAAGCAAATTGAACTACTTGAGGTTGATCAAAGACAAACTGGATGACAAAAGAAGGAAGTTGTTTAGGAAAACTTGTTTCGGCAGTTGGTTAGATCTTATTTATTTTGATCATGAACCACACTCGATTGATTATATGCTAAAAACAATGTCGTGTAGATGATTCTCGCTATGATACGCCGTTAACATATTATGTCAATGGGCGCGGCCTACATTTTGGCCGGCGGGAGTTTTCTCTTATCACTAGTTTTAGGTTTGGCACAGTAAATTTTTCTTTGTATGATTCGGGTGAAATGGAATTTAGAAACAGGGTGTTCCCGAATAAGGTTGGCGTTCCAGTTACAAGTTTAGATCTGTTTGGGGTAATTGAGAATGAAGAGTACTTTAACAAACTAATTGACTTAGACGTTGTTAGACTTAGCCTATTATTGTGTTTAGAGGTTGTATTTATGGGTCAGTTGTTGGTTAAAGAAATTGACGACCCCCTTATGAGGCTGGTTGATTGTTTAGAATCATGGAATGCCTTTCCATGGGGAGAGCATATTTGGATGCATTTGTACGCTGAAATTATGAACGTGGTATCTAAGCATAAGGATGAACACCTTGAAGGATTGCATAAGTCGCGCCACTATGTTCCTACGTATACAATCTCTGGTTTTGTTTGGGCATTCAAGGTAAGTGTTATGTTCATTATATTCATATAATGATGGTAACTGTTATGAAGGTTATTTTTAATTAATCATTTGACTTAATCGAAGGTTTAGATTCTGGAGTCGTTTGAGAGGAGCAACGAATGGTGGAATAAAGATACCAGAGTTATACCCAGAGGTATACGATGGTCTAGGAAGGCATTATTTAAAAGATCAGATTATTCCATCCTATTTGCCAAGGTAACGTGTATTGCAATAACTTAATTTATATTTAATTTATACTCATGTTAGGTATAGTTTTATCAAATACTTTATATTCATATATTACCATGTTGCAGGATTGGAAGATAATTTTTAATCTTATACCAACATTAGACGAGTACCATACTGACTGGTGGACGAGTAACATAGATTTTATTCAACAATACGTGCCAAGGATTCCTACTAGACAGCCGGATATTTATGATGCTTATCTCCAAAAGCTTTCTGCTAGGCGCACAATAATACGTTTTGTGAAATACTGAGTACTCCGACTAATAACGTTGTTAGGAGCAAGATAAGCACGGTTAAAGATCGCTATTAAAGAGTTAAATTCTCGTACATTCAAACTTGAGGCAATTATTCAGGTAAGTATTTTTTTTATGTATAACTACTAAGTATATCTTTTTAAAAAATACCAATATAACATACGAGGATATCAACTTTGCAGGTTATCGGTCGAGAAAGAAATGTTGGTATAGATTTTCAAAAACTTGAGTTCAGTGAGGCATTTCGTCATCTTGGGGATGATTTTTATGAAGAACTTAATCAAATATACATGGAGTTGTTTGAATCCCCAGTAGGTTATACCTTAGGTACCCCGTTAGATGTTAATATCGAAGACAAGATTGATGAGGTAACTCATACATACTATACTATTCCTAGTTATGTGAATCAATTCGTAGGTTTATAAATTCTTTTGCGTTCCTCAGGAGTATCTTCTTTTAGAGGAATTTAGGATGCGGGTGGAAGATGATGAAAGATTATTGTTAGAAGAGGAAAGAAGAATTATTGAGGAGAAAAGGTTTCGGACTGAACAGGAAAAAAAATTAAATATAGAAGAAGAAAGGGCGCGTGAACAGCAGAAAAGGTTTGACGCTGATAGAAGGAAAAGGTCATATGCCCTTATGAACTCAGATCATATGAAACTAGATATGTCTCGTTGCTTACCTAAAAAGAGATCACAAATGTCAGCTGTTAGAACCGGTAGTTGGTTGCAAGTATGTGATAAGTTTCAAAAGAAACAAGGCGCATTCTGTTTGGGTGATCCGGATATGACAGAATTCCTAAAAAATGTTACACCTTGGTCTGAGGTATAAATCTATTTCTCATTACCAAAAATATTTATTCTTTCCTAAAAACCTATATTTCTAATACTGTTTCACCTTTAATTAGGATCTTACCAGAATCAACAGATCCATAGATCGTATTTGGATATGTGATGAATTGGATGAGTTTCTTGGTCGTCCCGGTAATCTTCGATGTAAATTTCCTTGGTCTAAAGTTGTGAGTGTGGATCGTCGGTTTTGGGAGTCTTTAGTTTGTTTAGACCCTCCAAGACAGGGATATCTATTGGATGAAGTAAGTTAATTAGTTATAATCAAAAAATTAAGTTCATTTAAAAATTTTCTGGTTATTAAAAATGTCTTCGTTTTTTGGTCTTTTGTAGCACATTGACTTGTGGGTAGAGTACATGTGGCATGTGCGTCCACAGGATGCTAATTGGGCAATGGTTAGCGCTTATTTTGTTCAACTCCTGCTACAAAATACAATGCCATTATGGTACGCTAATGGAGAAAGCTATCCTATTACATGGACTGAAGTTGATAAGGTAGACTTTAAAACACGTAAATGATTTATACGTAAATGATTGGCATTAAACATGGTAGTATATATAGAGGTTTTCTATATATAAGCTGCTTGTTTGATTATTTTTTTTCCAATGCAGGTATTTATGCCTATCAATGAACCTGGAGCACATTGGTGTCTAGCAGTTTTTGATATCGTGTCTGGTGTGGTTACTTTCTATGATAGTGGGAACAGTTATGAGGTTGAATGTCTCCCTTGGTATATCGGGATGAGGACTTGCTTAAAGGTTAGATTATCTTAACCATTGTTTTTAATTTTCAGTTAATACTTGTTAGGGATAATCTGTTAAGACTTTTAACCATCATATGTTTAGGATCGACTGCCTGAAGTTTTAGAGCTACTAGATGTATTTGATAAGAAAGGGATTGACAAAACTACTTACAACATTACATTTGAAATTGTCGAAAATGTGCCAAAGCAGGGGGTGTTTGGTGACTGTGGTGTTTGGGTGTGTATTTTTCTGTATCGTTTGGCGCACGGCATATCATTGGATGTGGAGGATCCTATCCAGACTGCCCTTGCTTATCGTGAGCGTATGTCACACTTTTATTTTAATCACAAGTATTAGAATTAGTTTCTAGCTCATCAGTAGACTTAATGCGTGTAATAATTGAATACTTGTTGTTTACCACTTAAATTTTTGGAATGAAATCATGGAATTAGACTAATCCATTAAGTTTACTGGTTACATAAAATTCCAAAGACATTGCATAGTTAAAAGGAAAGGAAATATTACATGCTAATATCATCTAAGTGCATCCTGTGTGAAGCGAATGGTGTTTCCCCATAAACTTGTTCTTATTTGCTGGAATTAACATGATCTTCTTGAGTATTTTTCTGCAAAGTTTAAGCAAGTTATCTACATTTGTTATAATATAAATCAAATAATCCTCATAATGCGTATAAAAACTTACACCAAATTGTGATTGTAATGGTACATAACAAGCGTCCCGATTGTGTCCCTTTGTACCACACCTAGAACAACAGTTATACTTGGGCTCCTCTCCGTGTGATCTTATTCTATCGTTAGCTTTTGGCCTACCAGGTTGTGGTTTCACCAACGCAGGTGGTAAAACAACTTGTAAATCTTTAGGAATTTCCCACACGGACTGATCAGGTATAGGATTCACCAACTCTTGGTATATACCTTTAAGAGTTCTTTTAGAAAACCATGCTTTTGCCCATCTGTTACAACTACTCAGACCTAGAAACTTAGACATTGCACATACGTGTCCGCAAGGTAATCCCGAAAGTTGCCATTTTAAACAAGTGCATTCACCCTTGACCAAGTCAACAGTGTGTACTGTTTTGTTATCTTTCACTTGGTAAACCTTGAACCGTTCAACACCGAAGACGGTCCATGTTGCACTTTTTAGCATTCTGGTGTTTACCTTTGTTGTTGCCCATCTTGATAATTCATGAGCTTCTGGTTCATCTAAAACAAAAGATTTAATAATGTATCAGTAAAACATAATGGATCAAAAGGCTTTACAGTTACAAAAAGATAACATAATGGATCAAATGGCTTTACAGTTACGAAAAGTTACTGATACATTAATTCATCTTCTTAACGATACAATATTGTGTTTAAAAAGGAATAGCCTGCTTCTGGTTCATCTTTAAAACAAAAGATAAACTAAAAACCATTAAATATAATATATTTATAAATAATTACCTTCACCAACGTATCGACGCTCATAATACAACTTTTGTAGTAGGTCTCTATACCAGTCCATTAGCATTGTGATTGGAAGTTTCCTCACTGTCTGTCTTCGTTAAAGCATTTATAGATTCCACGCAGTTTGAGGTCATGTAGTTATATCTCTTAGCAGGGCAATGTGCTCTTGACCATTTATCAAACCCGGCTTCCTCTAGTTTTTTTGTATGCTTAAGGTTTGACCGCTCTTATATCAGCTATTGGTTTTTCAAAGTCTGAAACCAAATAAGCTTTGCATGTTTTCCAGAAAAAAGCGTTATGCTTTTTTGATTTCAGTTTGCAGTTCATCAACAGATGACGGAAACAAAAAGCATGAAAAGCATTAGGGAAAACATTTTTACATGCAACGCCTATAGAGTAGTGTCTATCGGATATGATTGCCATGTTACGTGGCTCACCGATGCACTCTTTCAACTTTGTCAAAAACCATGTCTACGTTTCAACTGTCTCACCCTGCGAAACACCCGTAGCTATTGGTATTATTTGATTGTTACCATCCATGGCAACTACAACCAAATTAGTACCAAGGTAGGTGCCTTTTAGATGTGCTCCGTCAATTTTTATTAACGGCCGCATGAATGACAAGAAACTACGAACCTGTACATTTACTTTAATTTAAATTATCTATCTCTTTCATAGATACAAATAAAAAATTAAATGAATGGAATTTTACTTACAGCTACACCAAATGCTACAAGCACATCTTAAAACATCCCGCGTAATTTGTCTCTATATGCGTAATTGTCCCCTCGTTTGCCAGCTTTAAGTTATGGAAGTAGAATGTTAGTTACTGGAACGAACTCTCTTGGGTCCCGTTCAACAAAGTTAAGGCTACATTTTTACCCCCCAAGCTCGTTTGTAAGAAATGTCTATTTTCCAATTCATGTTGAAATCTTTTTGTATGTCATGTGGTTTATAAATCCTTTTATGATCTCTCATTTTTTCTACAATCGTTCGACCAATTACATTTTTTGTAGCATTACGATGAATTGGTATTATTTTTGTTTGGGAACATGTGTGATTGTTATCGAAGTTAGAAATGGCGAATGATGCATTGTTTTTAATCATGCGTGCATAAACACACCAAGTACACCCTTCTTGTACACAACGGACACTATACCTTATAGGACAAGACTTGATTACCCGAAACTCAAACCCTTCCATTATTGATTTTAAGGCAATTGCATACATACATGCGTGCTTATCATCAAATTTTTTCCCCTCATTAAACGTAAATCGAACTAAATCGTTGTGTCTAGGTGTATCTTTGATTAAAAGTTCTGGTGCAGGTGGTGAACTAGGCATGTATGTAAATGTGTTGTTTTCCCAGTTAGGTAAATGAATGTTGTTTTCAAGTTTTTGTTTTTTAAAATAAGTTGGAACATTGAGATCAAAATCAGGAACTTTTTTAAACAAAGCAGCGGTGTTTACCTCGGTGTAACCAATGAACAATTTAGGCACAACCACGTTTCCAGTAACCACATCATTCACAAAGCATTCTACATCATCATCATCCTCTACGTCTATCTTTTCTGAACTATCTTCATACCACAAACAAATGTTGTCCTCTCCAGGGATCGAAAACTTCTTCTTGCAATACTTGACTAGGTTTTTGTATTTGATTTTTCTAGGAAGTAAAACTGATCGAGTTGATGTTTGAAAGACAAGGCGAGTTTTAAATTTTGACGAGTTGCTCATGTTATTTGTAATGGATACACAAGCATGGATACACAAGCCTTTATATAGATAAATATTAAATACGATCAGGTTCCATAAAGATACATGTTGTATAAAACAGTACTAATTCATAAATGAAATACGTATTCAATACTACACCTATGATTTAACTAAACATAAAAAGGTAGAGGTTGCATAAGAAAGTACAAAATGCTTAATGTTTTCACAGTTCACAATACAAAAGTGAAACACCATTTAACACGTATAGGTAAGAGTTGCATAAGAAAGTACACTATAATAAATCAACCTTTATACATGTATAATAATGCAGTTTATAAAGCCATGACTAATGAAGCAAATGAGGTACGCCATAGTATTATTAGGATGATTTCAGCTTTTGGTTTTTGGGATTTCCAAATTACAAGAAAACTCTAAGATATCTCTCCATCAGACAATGAGCTCAGCATGCTTAAGCTTCTGATATCAAACAACATTCTTAATTCCATGTAAATTCCAAATGTAAAACACGATTCTTTGACAATACAACTTTTAGATAATTAAAAACTAAAACTATCATAAAACACTCCGACAATACAACATACTATTTTGATAAGACTATTAATTAATTAAATCATCAGGACATTCCCGCTACGATGTTAGGCTCTGCTGAGAAATCATTCTTCTTTGATATTCTGCAATTCTTCTTTCAATAGGCTCAGGTATTGGTTCTTGTAACACCACGGGTTCGGGTCTTTCAAAGTGAATCCTACAATCTTCTGGTGTAATATCTAGAGGCCAAGCTGGTCTAGGTAACCCCATAGTATTCTGCTATTTGTAATTGATTAATAACAAGTATGAAACAAATACATGATATACAAGATTAGTGATGTAGAAAACTTACTCCTAACATGGCCTCTCCGTCAACCGGGTCCCAAGATACACCAAATCCTATGGGTCTAATTTCAAATGGATATCTATAAGATCTTGAACCGTCTCCTTTGCCTCTAATTCTAACTACTTTACCATTGATCGTCCGGAGTCTAGTACTACTAGTGCTTCCAGATTCATTCAGAACACTTGCCCCCCTCCCAATTCCACCCACGCGCCACATCATGTCGGCATTCGTCTCTATAACATCAGCTTCATTCTCAACACTTTCCGTTGACTCAAACACTAATTTACGTTTAACTTTTAACAGATTATTCATTCTAGTTGTATGCTATACCATCAGAACAGATCTATATATAGTAGATCCTATTATAACTAGAAGTCGCATAAAGGACTGAAAATTTACTTTGCTTTCTGGAGTGGGTTGAAGTCGCATAAAAAGGTACGTAATAATAAATACACACTAAACAACCAAAATTAATAGGTGACATAAACTCCTTCAAATTTATATATATATAGTCCTATACATCTATTTTGTTTTTCACATAAAACTAAAGTATGTCTTACTCGAGACGATACTATAGGAGTTGTGACCAAGATATTGCCACAAAAACACATTGTAACTGTAAACCCCCACATCCCTTGTTTGTCCAAGTATCATGGACAAGAAAAAATCCATGTAGAAGGTTTAAAGGTTGCCCAGTTTACGTAAGTATATACAGATATCTAAAATGCTTTTTGGTTGGAGATTTGTTTTTAAAATTTTTCATTTAATAATTTTCAGGATAAGGATGTACAATGCGGAGTTTATGGTTTTCTAGATCACGAACTACCTAACCAATACTACAAGGAATGCTTTACAAGATGTATGTTGAGAATAGAAATTTGAAGCAGAGTTTGAGGAACATACCACATATTGAAGATTCAACGCCTAATCCAGCTTGCTTTGGAACCGCCTTAAAACTTTTCATAGTGTTTGTACTATTAGGTTCATTCGCAATTGTAATATCGTTAATGTAATAGTTACCTTGAAACAGCTAATAAATTGTTTTCCTAAAAATAGAATATATTACAATACCACAGGTCTGTCTTACAATACAGTAGCATACAAATAACTAAACATAAATAGAAGTAGTACGGTTATAATTTACAAAAGCATACAAATAAATAACTAAACAACCATATTATCCTGGTCATTGGAACTGGTGTCATTGGAACTGGTGTCATCATCATAGGAGCTTAAAGCGAAAGTTACCTTGTATTTCCAAAAGAACAAAGCCATTTGTTCACGGTAAGCTAGCGCTACCTGAAGTGGGTTACCAAATACCAAGGGAATGTTAACCAAACGATGGAGCAATAGACAGAACCATATGCCAAAGTCTCTGTAGTTCTCTCCTTGGTGTGGGACTTTCTCGCAGAACTCAAAGGTAATCTTATAATCTTCAACATTTAAACCTCTTTTCTTTAACAATCCTAAAGTATCTAGGAATTTAGGTAACTGCTGCGACAATATTTCACGCATCTGGCGCCACCACAACCTATTCTCTGCAATTGGCTCATTCTTTTGTCTTTTACGTGGGGTCATAGAATCATACACTGTTATAACACCAGATTGGAAATGAAGTTCTGCAAGAGCCCAATGAGTGTCTGGTTCGTTCAAAGGAAAAAAACCTAGAAATCAATTTTAGTAGAGAGATTTAGTATAAAGTTTATTAAACGGGTTTCTGACTTAAGTTTATTAACTTACCCTTTCCACATTAAGCCAAGCGGCACTATATTTTTTTTCTATCGTATACTGACAAGGCATGCTACCGCCAAGGATAGTAGGACAGAAATAAGGGCCTGCTACTGACCAATCTGCATCCTCTGGCCTAAATAGCCACAACAACTCGACCCAAAGCTCCAAATGCTGTTCAATAAGTGTACATAACAACTCAATGGAAATAATTATCAACTTATAATAAATGCATGGGATCTTGTTACCAATCAGAGTAACGTACTTTCTATCTTAACTAAGTAGTTTACGGTTCCTACGATTTCCATCTCCATCTACCACTTTTACAAATTCCGGTTCTAGCAACATTACATTTACTAAACATACATACATACTAATTTTTCCTACCAATCTGTTACTAAAATCAACCTGGAAAATCACGTATGTACAGCTCAAGAATCTAATTATTCCTTTATGTAACATATAGCAATAATAATCAAACTTAAGAAACTTACACTGGAAGATAACCATCCCCTCCTTTCAAAACTCAAACCCAACAATGCAATAAAGAAACGGTCGTCAACCACAATGCCGTATGGATCCCATAAAAATTTGAACATCTTCTCACTAGTAGTACGACTTTTAACTTTTTGCAACCAATCTTTAATAGGGGGAGGTACTGTTACTCTGCTGCCTTTTTTGGGACGCTTTAGATCCTGAAAAGGCAAACAAAATTATTGATCATACCGAAAACTATCTTTATAAATAAAAACCTATTTAAAAAAACTGATAATATACCTCTACAAACGGTAAAACTAGTTTCCGTCTTAATGCGATATCATTCAAGTTGTTTTCATCTACACCATCAAAACAGGTTGTCAACGGCGGGAATTGAACAGGATTCAAATCTTGAGTTAAAGTCCTCTGTTTTTGGCAGGAAGCGGTGTTGTTGGATCTTGTTCAACATAAGGTGACTGTTTCTGGGGACCAGGTTTCTTCTTTCTAGAACCAACTAGTTTTTTGGAATGACGCTTAATTCTCACCCCTCTGCTTTGTGACGAAATTTTTTTATCAACCTACAATAAACAGATTAATGATTTCAAACCACAAGCATCGATTTATTCTAACAAGATATGTAAAGACGCATACCAATTCTTGTAACTCAGCATGAATGGGACAATCCATCATTCCGTCAATCTCTAAATCACCAATGAAAACGTCAAGATCCACAATTGCATTCTACAGAAAAAGTTATGGATATAAAATCAAGTTAACAAACGCGTTTTTCAATTAAAAATGTTGATAACAGAAATAACAATGTGAGAGATAACCATACCGATTTAACAGGTGTAATAACTTCATCCGCAACAATGGTTGGATCTTCTTGACCGTTGAACTTATCTTCATCCGCAACAATGACTGGCTCTTCTTGACCGTTGATCTTATCTTCATCCGGTACAATTATTGGTTCTTCCCCCAGAGATATAACAGATGTAGTAACTTTGACCGGTTCAAAGTTTGTATCGGGAAAATCTAGATTCTCTTCTTCATGAAGACTAACATTTATATCCCCATTGAAATTATCTTCTTCATAATCAACTGTAATATCATCTAAACAATAATTGACTTGATTCTCATAATCCATGAGGTCTTCCATCACATCATTTTCCTGACAAAAGTGTTTGGAATCTCAGGTTAGTTATAAGTATATCACCAAGGCCCCCCTTTTGAATCAGTAACTAAATCAAACCATTTATAAAATGCTAACTTGACCCTGTTTGACTTATTGAATTGCTCAAACACTTGGATTTATGAATTGTATGATGACTCTACTTATTACTACACTTGCACCTACGAATTACAACCATCCTGATTCAAAACAGCCACTGAATTCAAGAAGATAAACTACTGCCAAACACTAGATATCTATATATCAGAAACCATGAAGAGCTTACTTATCCAAAACAGATAGCAGTTAACATGTAACAATGCAAACTAAACATACAATGTAGATTGTACTTACTTTAACTTCATCCAGATTATCCATATGTCCCTCTGTTTCGGTTTACAGGCTATTTAAATCAACATTCTAACACATGTATTACTTTTTTCGGCGTAAACGTTGAAACAAAATAAATCAAAGACTACATGTGTATTTTGGCCTTACTTTATTTGTAGTCGTGAAATCATGTTGTTCCTCTCTATCGCTTTGAATGCAAGAAATCTCAGGTGCAAACTCAGGTTCCAAGATTTTAACCAAATCTTGCAATGAGCCTTGTATGTCATGATAACCATTCTATGTAACAAATTCTTCATAATTTGTTTGCCTAGATGTCTGTAAAAAACAGATCAGAAATATTTTAGCAACTTAATAATTCCTAAAATGTAATTTATAAGTTTTTAAATAGGAACTTACGCTAGCTCCATCTATCTTTTGAGTGCTCGGTTGTACACAAATCTCTTCCACAAGTCTATTTCTCAAATCCACAACCCTACCAGTAAAATCTGGCCGTACTAAAACAATTTCTTTAAAAAGAGAATCGTAAGCATTCAATATGTCACGTGATCCGCTTGAGCGTACATTAGGCCTGGGGCTAACTGGTATTGAGTTTATATCTACCACCGGCCTAACTTCTTGGATAAACGGGGCTTCCTCTCCTTTAATATATAAAAAGCTACGCCTAAACCATGGTTCCTTCAATTCTTTTTTTGTTGGATGTAGTTCAAGTATTTGAATGGAAGCCTGTGACATAAATGTTTCACTTATGTATGCTTTCAAGTCAGACCCACATGGCCACGTATCGTTAAAAAGACCATTTCATAAAGTAATGGGGTTTTCCTTTTTTAAAGTCAAGACCACATGGCCACATATCGTAAAAAATAACAAGGGTGCAATCGTTCTCTTCCAACTTTTGAAATTATACTTATAGCCTGTTTGGTTTGTAGATAGTTTAAAGATATAAGTTTTAATTTATAAGTAGTTACTTATGGAAGGAAAATATGTAAAGTTGTCATTTTGAAAGTTTTTATATAGAGTAGCACATTTTCTAATTATATATAGAGATTTTCTTAACCAGATAAAATAGTAAACTACAAATTATTCGCTCGAATATGTCAAAATTGTAAAAAAAAAAATCTGAGAGCAAAGTTGCTGCAATTATGCTATCAAGTCAGACCCACATGGCCACGTATCGTTAAAAAGACCATTTCATAAAGTAATGGGTTTTTCCTTTTTTAAAGTCAGGACCACATGGCCACATATCGTAAAAAATAACAAGTTGGGCATAATAATTTGTTTTCATTAAAGGATTTAACACAATTGCTTCATACATCAGTTGCGGCTAAATAATTATGCATAATGAACAAACAATAGAATTTATACCTGCCCAAACAAAAGTGGGTAATCACTTTTTCTAAAATTTATAGTGTTTTTCCAAGATTGACTTCGAGGAATAATGTTGTTGTCCCTAATAATATGATAGATTAAGATATGAGATGGAAAAGATATGAGTTTTAGAGAGAGAAAGTAGTGAGAGAAAGTAGAGAGAAGGAGAGGATTAACTTGGAGAATATTAGATTAAGAAAGATTAGTTACAAATGATCATCCCACCCTCCTAACATGCTAGGAGGGTAGTATATATAGTCCACCCACATGCGGGCTTTAATGGACTATATATTGGGTCGGGCTTGACGTTTGGACTTTAATTAGTTTAAATCCAAGCCCGT
Source organism: Glebionis coronaria (assembly GCA_025667525.1). NCBI lineage: Eukaryota > Viridiplantae > Streptophyta > Magnoliopsida > Asterales > Asteraceae > Glebionis > Glebionis coronaria. The sequence goes on from CM046881.1 coordinate 236,102,223, forward strand.
AAACCACGACTAATAAACTACTTATTACAACGTTCTAATTAATGTTATAATAGAAACCTATGACCGAACATTCTTGTTTGACTCAATATTTTGAGGCTAACAATCTCCCCCAATGTGAGGTCATTCCTCTTCGATATTTGGAGTCCAATGGAGATCAATGAATATCGGCATATATGAGTCTTGAACGTGTAACAGTAGTTTTGTTCCTTCATGCTGTGATCTTTGAGCCTTTGTCATTATCTTTCGACTTAGTCTTTTATCTTGAGATCTTCAAATCATTCTTGACTTGTCTTTGCCATCTTGTGATCTTGTGTCTTTATCCACATATACACACCATTAATTGTGGTTAAGTCTTTGGGCATGAATATGTGGTTTTGAATCTTGGACTTTGCTGAGTACACCGTGACGCCACCTTATCGAGACAAGACATGGACACAGACTGAATGGCTTTGACATTCGTCCTAAATCGGTATCGTTTTACCTCCGTTCGGTAAAGATCGTTATACGATATTAAATACCGTACCTGTGATTAGGTAGATTCAATTAAGAATCTCCTTGACAGGGTTTCGCGGTTGTACTAGCCGTTCTCTTTACTCGACCGTCTCAAAGCAAGACTGCGAACATAAAGAGTGAATCAATTGGATAAATATCCACTTGATTAAAGTCGTCAATTCAAATTCCTGGAACAAGTTTGATTCATTAAGAATCTTACCATTGTTGCTTTCCAGTTGACACAAGTTTGATTCATAAGAATCTCACAAGTCACCTACCGTAGCGCTGTTTGATGTTGACGCTAGAAGGATTTCCATTCGTCACTGTGGATATTAATGAATATCACTCTGAATGTTCTGGCAAGACCATAAAGATATTGCGTAGACACCTGAAACGAGTTTGAATCAATTCAGAATCAAACCATTGTTGCTTTTCAGTTTTACATATGTTCAATTCATAAAGAATCTTGCATATGACCTACCGCAGTGCTGTTTGATGTTAACACTGGAAGGATTTCCACTCATCATTGTGAATACTAAGTAGTATCACTCTGAGTGTTCTAGCAATATCACAAGGATATAGCGTAGGACTCTCTTGATCTTCATCCGTGTGTCCTAACGAGATTTGATTGATCTCTTGGCTCTAGACTCGATTTGTGCATTTTTAGTAGTCGGAGGCTGGAGCAGATGCCACCTATTCAATATCAACTATCTCGGAGTAAGAAAGTCAATATAAGTCGTGTTGATCTCCGTGACAATAAAACAAACTTCTTTTGAGAGAAGCCTGAGTAGCCAGGAAAGGGTTGTGCTTCACATCACTGGGTCCATGATGAGTTTGTCTTCATGATGAGTTGACCCGGTTTCTGCCTAAGTTCTATGGATGGCTTCTTTCTTTACACCCTTTATCCTTACATTTATTTTTCATTCTTCAACCCCTTCAATGCTTACCAAGACATCATTAATAGCACCTTGTTGTGATTGTTCCAGTGCTATCATCAGTACTTAGTCGGCATTCAGCTTCGTTCACATTCTACTCCATCTTTCCTAAGGACTTCTAATAATCTATTGGATTGTCCCTGGGAAGATCCCTCCGGTTCTGGTTGGATCATAGGACTTAACCTAACCACCCTTTTGACACCAATAACGTCGTGAATTAAAGATGTTTTGGGTATTTGATCGAAACCATGAGTGCTTGAGTCTTTAGATCACATTTTAATCACATTTTCTCCCCTATCTCTAATATATAAAATCTTTTGATATTAGAGATACCAAATTTGATTAAAATATATTTTGAAAAATAGTCTTGAAAATCTTCGGGTGAAAGATGTGTCAAACTTAGCATGAATTTTGGAACGCTCCCCCACAAAAATTGATCCAATGGAATTGTCATTACGAGGATTTGATCCACATTAAACTTCTGAGGATAGGAGTTGTTGAACACACAATTTTTGAAAGATTTTGAATATCATTGAGAAATTCTTGAAAAAATTATGTTCTACACTTTTTGAAAAAATCAATTCTTTTTGTCGAAAAGGTTTTTCTAAAGCAGAAACTTGAGTTCATAGACTTTGAATGTCTTGACAAATCCTCTCAAGTGTAAGAAGATTTAACTTCTTTTGTTGAGGGTAAGCGCACTAAATCGTACACTCCCCCGTGAATATAGTTCCGGGTTTCAATATGAAAGTGATTACAAGCCATTGTGTTGAGCTCAAAACGTGGAATGTTTTGTGACATGCTCAACCCAAGATAGATTGCTCTACCCGTTTTTGGAAATATTGTCCAAAATAGACAATTTCCTTTAAAAAAGATAAAAATGACATGTTTTGAAAAATATTTACAACTTTCATTCGAGCTTTATGTACACACCCGTGTCGTTATTGAGCGACATTTCTAGGTACGTCCATATTATCGATACTGAAAGACATGTCGAGAAGAATATTTTTGGATTATCAAAGATTTTTTTAATTTTGTATTTTGCTTTTTGATTAATATTTACAGGTAGATGTTTGATAGATGAATCAAGCAGGCTTCTTTGCCAGAACCTCCAGTTCTGCTAGAGTCAAACATCTCATACCAATTTGCCTAACAAGATACACAAACCTCTCTTTCGAAAGAGCTTTTGTAAACAAGTCAGCTAATTGGTAATCAAATCCAACAAAGTATAATTCAACAATACCCTTTTCAACTTGTTCCTTGATGAAGTGATATCTGACATCAATGTGCTTCGTACGGGAATGCTGTACCAGATTGCAGGAGATGGCTATGGCAGACTTTGAGTCACAGTACATAGGTACTTTATCAAAGTGGAATCCATAATCCGTGAGTTGTGTTCTCATCCAAAGAACTTGAGCACAACACGCAGATAGAGACACATACTCCGCTTCGGCTGATGAAAGTGACGTGCAATCCTGCATCTTGGAAGACCATCCCACAAGCTTATCTTGTCCTAGAAATTGTGCACCACCAGAAGTACTTTTTCGTGTATCAAGACACCCTACATGATCAGAATCTGAATAGGCCGTTAGAAAGAAACCGGTTTCCCTCGGATACCAGAGTCCCATGTGAATGGTATTCTTAAGGTACCGAAAGATCCGTTTAACCTCCTTGAGGTGCTTTTCAGTGGTTCGTGCTTGATATCATGCACAATAGCATGTAGCATGATGTATATCAGGTCTGCTTGCTGTCAGGTACATGAGGGACCCGATCATGGAACGATATCTCGTTTGATCTATGGGTAATCCCTCCAAATCAACATCTAGGGATGTGGTTGATAATGGTGTCCTAACGGGGTCACATGATGTCATACCATGCTTTGTGATTATCTCTTGACAATACTTAGCTTGGTTAATAAAGATACCACTTGGGGATTGGTGAACTTGAATTCCTAGAAAGAATTTTAGTTCGCCCATCATAGACATTTCAAATCTGCTGTGCATAACTTTTTCAAACCATTTTGAAAGTTTTGGGTTTGTAGACCCGAAAATAATGTCATCAACATAAATCTGCACAAGCAAAATGTCATCCCCATATTTATAAGTGAACAAAGTTAAATCAATGGAACCTTTTGAGAAACCTTTGGAGACCAAAAATTTCGAGAGCTCGTCGTACCACGCCCTTGGAGCTTGCTTGAGTCCATAAAGTGCTTTGTGGAGACAATACACCTTGTCAGGATAATGAGGATTGACGAATCCTTCCGGTTGCGTGACATAAACTTCTTCCTTCAAAGGACCGTTAAGAAACGCCGTCTTTACGTCCATTTGATAAACGATGAATCCCTTATGTGCAGCATAAGCAAGGAAAATCCTGAGCGCTTCCATTCGAGCTACAGGTGAAATGATTCTTCAAAATCAATAACCTCTTTCTGTCCATACCCTTTAGCCACTAGCCTAGATTTATTCTTGATGATCGTGTTCTCTTCATCCATCTTGTTTTTCTAGATCCATCGAAGATTTAATGGTGTTACATCGTATGGTCTGTCAACAAGTTCCCAGACATTAAGTCTTTCAAATTGTTGAAGTTCATCCGTCATCGATTCAATCCAAGCATGATCAGCTAATGCTTCTTTGATGGTTTTCGGTTCAGCTGAACTCACGGCGAGTGCGAACATACAAACATCAGCATCGGTGTTAAGCTGTCGTCTTGTGCGAACGGACTGTGAAGGGTTTCCAGTGACATGAACCAAAGGGTGATCTCGGGTCCAATGATGTGTTGAAGGATGTCGTTGATAGAAAGTATGCATATTTGACGGATCAACATGGCAAGTAGAAGACTCTCCAGTTTCATGTACCGGTGTACCGAATGGGTTGATAAATTCGTCTTCATCAGATAATGCATTGTCTGCTTGATTTGTGTTCTCTGGAGCAATGACAATAGTTGTGGATGTTGTAGGATCGATTGTTGAAGTGATATTCTGAGGAGGTAAATCTGCAGCAACCCGTGTTGAAGTAGATGAAGTCGTATCCGGTTGTTGACGATGATTGGTATCATCATTCTTATAATGAGTGTCAGCGGATGACTTCGATACAACTTGTTTCTCCCCCGTGAAATATTCATCATACATTGGTCCATATAACATTTCCAACTCTTCAATTGTCGTGTCAACTGTCATATCAGCTCTAGGAACATTTTCTGAAACAAGCTTTGAACTTGACGGTTCATTGCTGTGGTCTTGAGTTTCGAGTTCCGTGCGGTTGTGAACGGAAGTCGTGTTTCGTTGTCGATCGGGACTTAAACTGTTTTGTTTAAGTGTCATTTCTTGTAATTCATCAAATCGGATATGAATAGTCTCGACAATCAATTTTGTTCTCTTGTTGTACACTCTATATCCCTTAGACTGAGTTGCATATCCCACAAGAATACATGCATCACCTTTTTATTTCATCTTATCCAAATTTTCACCATCTCGAATAATGTAACAGGTACATCCAAAAACATGAAGGTGTTTGAGTGAAGGTTTTCGATCATGAATTATGTGATATGGTGTCTTTTCGTGTCTTGGGATAATTAAGGAGCGGTTTTGTGTATAGCATGCGGTTGACACGGCTTCGGCCCAAAAGTACAGTGGAAGTTTTGAAGCGGATAGTAAAGTTCGAGCAGCTTCAACCAAAGTACGGTTTCGTCTTTCAACAACGCCGTTTTGTTCGGGTGTTCGAGCAATAGATGTTTCATGTTCAATCCCTTCGGCTTCAAAATACTTTCTCAGATTTGAATTCAAAAATTCTGTACCTCTGTCAGTACGAACCACTTTAACTTGAGCTTGAAGACCACGTTGTATCAATTTAAGGAAGCTGATGAGGTCGTCGGGTGTTTCATCCTTGGACCTCAAGAAGTGAGTCCATGTGTACCTTGAGTAATCATCGACTATTACAAGAATATATTTCTTTCCATTGATACTCTGAACACGCATGGGACCACACAGATCCATGTGAAGAAGATCTAACCGTCCTTTAGAGCTTGGTGTGGTCTTTGTTTTGAAGCTACTTCGTTTAGCTTTACAAAGTTCACAAGAAGAACAAAGATGATCTTTGATGAATTTCAAGCTTGGAAGGCCTCTCACAATGTCTTTCTTAGAAAGCAAGTTAATGGTATCAAAGTTGAGATGAGAAAGACGTTGATGCCATAACCATGTCTGAGTCATTGAAGCTTTAGCCATGAAGCAAATTGGAGTTGATAAAGTGGTGTCTTGAAGTGAAATTGTGTAAAGATCAGTACCCCGTGTACCGGTAAGTAAGTCATTCCCATCATAATCACGAACAAAACATGTCTTCTTTCTGAAAGCAACTTCCAAATCCGCATCACAGAATTGACCAACCGAGAAAAGATTGTGATTGAGCCCTTCGACGTAGTTTACCCTTTTAATCGTGATATCTCCCTGAACCAAATCTCCATATCCTAGGATCGGTGCAAATTGATCATTTCCGAATCGGACCGTACCCAGGAACTTCTCCACGAAGTTAATTAGAAGCTTGAGATTCCCCGTCATGTGATTCGTGCATCTGGAGTCCAGTATGAAGAGAATTATTTGTATCACCTGCAGAAGAGTTAGAACACGATGGAGCATTTGCTAAATTGGATACCACTGCATTTGTGATTATAGAATCATTAGTGTCCTTAGCAACATTTAAAGGCATACTAACACTCGTAGTCACATTTTCTGTCCTAACTTTAGGCATCCATATATATCCAGGAGGACATTGATTAGCAAACCACCATTTCCAAGACTTGCTAGCAGACTCATATAATTCCTTAATTTTGCTTCTAGGATTCTTAGTGGTGGAGTCTGATGCATTACTTTTCTTAGTGGGGGTAGCACCAGAATGGTTCACTTTGCTTTTGGGTTGTCTAGCACTAATAGGCGTCACAGTTTGCTTCTTAGTTCTAGTTTCTACGCCTTTGACATTATTCATAGCACACATAGAATGATTAGCATTAGCACACTTACCACATTTGACACAAACAAATTTCACATTCATAGCATTCAAATCATTCACATCATTCATATCGTCATTACATGCGATTACAGACTTTTTATTCTTAAAAACATTCAAATTCCTAGGGTGTGCTTCTACTTCCTTCATCTTCCCTTGATTCTTGTGTTTCCAGGCCTTATCATTCACTTGAGTGCTCTTAAGCTGAGGCCGGCTAACACTAGTAGTGGAGACTATTCTTGTAGTAGAAGACACACGAATATTAGTGTTTCTAGAAGTCTGAGGCGATTGAATAACTTTGTTTGTGGGCTTAGTGGTCATTCTATACATCCCTGGTTTAATCACATTAATGTGCTAAACGCTTGGTGCTATGGCATTCCTTATGGGTTGATTTTGTGGTAACCTTTCCTTTCCATCTATCTTGGGGGCAAACACAGGTTTTGCAAACGAGGAATTTGATAAAGCAGATGGTTTTCCCAAGATAGAGGATCTATTCACTTTAGAAGTATTGGGTTGTCTAACAACAGGTTTCTTAATGCTAGGTTCCACGATTTTCCCACCCATTTTAGCAACGAGTTTCTGCAACTCTGCTATCGCTCTGTCCCTGTCTTGTAACTGAGCTTTCAACCCTTTAATTTCCAAATTCTGTTCATTCATTTCTTGAAACGTTTGGGAAAGTTTTTCTTGCAATTTATTATCATGTGGAAAACTACCAACGTCTTTTTGCAAAGCAAGTTCAAGTGAATGACAATGTTTTTGAAGGAAATCAGTTTTGTGTTGAAGTAATTCAAAAGCCTTTTTGTCAACATTTTCTTTACGTTTCGAAAGCTCAATTTCAAGACGTTCACATTCTTTGCTTTTATCAAGATATTGGCATGCAACTTCAGAATATTCATCAATATCAGTACAAGATGTAAAATAAGCACACATAACATCTTTAGAACCGCATTCTTGCAAGAGTAAATCATATTCATCTAAAAAATCAGACTTCTCCATTTGAAGATCTTCAATGTGTTTCTCAAGAGATTCAACATATTTTAAATCATCATACATTTCAGTCCGAATGAACTCCTCAAGTTGAAGAACAGTGTCTTTAATCAACGCCGTGTTAGGAATTAAGAGTTCTTTCACAAGCAAGGTAATATCTTGAGGAATCGGACGTGTCCACTCAGCATTTTCACGTTTTGCCCAGTCTCTTTCAACAATATATTTAACATTATCTATGTGGTGTTTAAGAATACCTAATGTTTTCCTACTCTTGCTTTTAGATTCATCTAGAGGGAGGTAGTTTATGTATTTGTAAACATTAGATTTCTTAGGGGCAAATGCTTTCTTCCATTAAATTCTCTTTTGTTTGCATTCTAGGAACACTTCCTCACGAGTTTTCTGAGTTTGTTTGTTGAAAAGACCATAAAGACTATTCTCATAAGCATAATTATATGGTTTTACAAACTCCTTATTGACAAGAGGTTGACTATCATCATCCCAAAGGGCAGTCTCTTCACTATCGGCACTTACAGGCATGCAATCAAGATCGGTCCTTTCAGTCTCATCAAGATACAGACATGGGTTCGCAGCTTGAGCTTTGGCAAGGTACTCAGGACTTGCAAAGCTAGCTTGAACCTTAAACATCGATGGAGGTGCTAGCATTCTTACGGATTGAATAGAATCATGCGTTTTATAAACAACTTTCTACAAAAATTCGACTTGTTCTTCTAATTTCGTTACCTTTTCAGTTTCTTTATCGTATCTACTTTTGAAGTCTTGTTTTAACACATCTATCTCTTGTTTCTTATCCTCAAGAATTTTAGCAGAATCGGTAGTGGTCATAGAGAGCTTTTGTTCAAGTTCATTAACTTTGGTAGTGGCAAGGTATGTTTTTTGACGTTCATCCATTAAGAAAACATTATATTGACTCTTCTCTTTGGCTAGTAACTCAAGAGTTGTATTGTATTTGTTTTCAAAATCGTCCTTTTGACTTTTTAACGTACTACCCTTGTACCCCTCAAGCTCTTTTGTTTTCTGAAGGAGCTCATCCCTATAGCTTAAAGTCATCTCAGTAGATTTGATAAGAGCAGCTTTGCATTCTTCAAAACTTTGAGTGAGCGTAGCGTTTGCCTTCTTTAATTGCTTTTGACTCTTTATTTTCAGTGACATCTTTTTGTAAACTAGCAATTAAATTAGCAAGCGCAATACGTTCCTCTTCATCATATTCATTTGCATGTTGATCATCCTCAGACTCATTATTGCACATGTCTGATGAATCGGGTGTGGTATTGCTATCTACCGTTTCCATCATACACGTGTCATTAATGGCATTGGGTAGATCACTATGCTCAGGAATATCACCAAACACATTATATTCATCAGTACTGTGTACCTTATCGATTGGCTCAGTGTCAAAGATAGGGCCATTGTCATCTTCAGTGACTTCGAGAACTTCTTCAACCTTTGCCATGTACGAGTAATGTGCATCGAGCTCTTGATCGGAATCTTCATCATCAGTATCATCAAGCATTGCTCCTTCCTCAACTGACAATTTAACCCCTACTTCCATCTTTTTGCATAGCAGCATCTTTTCCTTGTGATAGTTGGAGTCTCTAACCCTTTTCGGCTTCCTGCATTCCTTTGCCATATGCCCATAACCTTGGCAATTAAAACATTGAATCCCACTCTGCTGAACCACTTGACTTCCAATCGTTTCCTTATTCCTAGTAGCAGCAGCAATCCTCTGAGTATCATACTTGGCAGTTTGTCGATCATATCTTACAGAACCCTCAACATGTGTTGGATTATGTCGATCATACCTAGAAGGACTTTCACCACGTCGACGTGTGTCATACCTTGGAGGACTCTCAACATATCGGTTCTTGGTGTTAGATGATGTACGAAGATTGTTGTTGGTGGGTTTGTAGATTTTCTTATAAGTCTTCATTATGAAAGCAATTTGTTGTTTCATCTCTCGGTTCTTTTGAGCTTGGTCTTCATCACTATCTTCTTCAAATGATGACTCAGATGGTGGTGATGGTGCTCTTGGCACTTTACCTCGAGATCTTGTGGATGATGAAGACTTAGATGATGTAGAAGATCGTGGTGAAGATGATGTAGTGGAATATGGCTTAGGAGCACGAGAGTTATGACTTTGAACATGTTGAGTTGTAGTCACTAAAGCAAGTGGATTAGCCGTCCTGGCAACACGTTCAACTCGAATCTCATTGGCTTCATTCTGAAATTGCTTCAAGATGTCAAAGAGTCGATGATATGAGACCTCGTCTAACTTTTCTTGTTGTTGGGTTGAAGTTGTTGAAGAAATTGGACATTGACTTGCATAGTGAGGACTTGCAGATTATTTCTTGTCATGTCATTCATCATTTTATAAAGCCTGGAGTAGTAAGAGTCAAATGATTCTCCATCCCTTGAAGTAAACTTGCCAAAATTCGAAAACAAGTTTGTTTTGACATCTTGTTTGTTGAGTGATTCTCCTTGTTGCAAGCGTTCAATAGCATTCCACATTTCATGTGCTGTAAGGCATGCATCAACCGTGGAATATGTAAAACCCGCATGCTTTTACCATGAATAGTACCCTTAGGATCGTACGTACTAGATTAAAACTTTCCTAATATAGCATGATTACGATTACGTGTTAGGAGTTTACGTATTACGTACGTGTTAGAACATGATAAGTATTTACTACGCACGATCATGTAATAATTATTTGACGATAATTAATCACGAACATGCGATCATGAAATCATGAACGTAATTAAAACACGAACTATTATTAATTACGTATTTATATTTATTACGAGCGTAATTAAATATATTAGATCACGGTATTTACGTAACGAGAACATTTAAAACACGAACACAAATAATCACAAACGTTTAACTTAACAACGAGACACGGAAAAAGGTACGGGTACCCCAAGTGGGGCCCCTACCCGCGGCAACAAGGGCAAATGGGCCAAGCCCATTTGTTAAATTTACTAAAAGGGGGTTAATATCTTTTCACTACTCATTTTAATCTTTATAGAAGATTTTTAAGAAAACCTAAAAACCTCCTCTTCCTTGTCTTTTTGTGCCGCCACCCTACAACCACCATAAGAGGTGGTTTGTGATTCTTGGATCTTGAAGTTTTAGTGATTGATCGTGTTGGTTCTTCGTCCTTTTGATCCACGAATTCGGTAAATCCTTTTTAAACCTTTTCTTTTGATTTAATCTTTTTATAAATCAAGAACATGTGATGTTTTTACAAAAACCTAATAATTAAACATGGATCTAACATGATTTGGTGTTAAATAAAATCAAAAGGGTGTTTTAAGGGGTGTTTGTTTTTGGCCGCAGGCTGCACCGAGCCCGAAGGGGTCTCGGTTTGGCCAAGCCGACCACCACCAAGACCTTACGGTCTTGGTTGGTGCGTGTGGGTCCACGGAAGCAGTAAAACACGGGGTACCCCGAGTTGGTTCGGGGTACGGTGTCGATTCCATGTTCGGTTCATTGTTTTTAGCTTAAATCCGGTTCATGGTGTATGTTTAGTTTTTTTTATGTTTATGATCTTAGGTTAAAAATTAAATTAATAAAATGATATGATTAATTTAATAACATGACTTAGGTTATTTTAATTATTATGATCATGAAATTAATTAACCTAAGTATTTGTATATTTAAGACTTATAATTAATTAATTATTTTAAAAACCATGGATATAATTAATTAATTAACATGACTTAGATTATATTATTAATATATAATAATACATATTTAAACCTAAGTATTTAACTTATTTAATTAAAAACATGTTATACTTTAATTAAATATTTTAACCTATAGTTTAATTAAATTACATGAAATAATTATTAAACTATACATTATATCATATGACTTAGAAAATAATCATGAAAACACTTAGGCTTATATACTTAGCTTATTTAACCAGCTTATTTCTAATTATGGAAACTTTCTATTTTTAGAAACTTAATTAAATAAGGCAGCTAATCTATTTATGGAAACCTTCTATTTTTAGAAACTTATTTATTTCAGGCAGCTAATCTATTTATGGAAACTTATTTAATTAAGGCAGCTGATCTATTTATGGAAACTTTCTATTTTTAGAAACTTATCTGTTTTAAGCAGTAATTCTATTTTTGGAAACTTTCTATTTTTGGAAACTTTCTATTTTTGGAAACTTTCTATTTTTGGAAACTTTCTATTTTTGGTGACTTTCTATTTTTGGAAACTTTCTATTTTTGGAAACTTTCTATTTTTGGAAACTTTCTATTTTTGGAAACTTTCTATTTTAGGAAACCTGCTATTTCTGAAAAGTTACTTATTATTACACAGTAATTATATTAACACATGAAATACCAGAAATACTTAATCATATTAAATAGAATATAAGATAAAACACAGTTTAAGGCTTTAAAACAGTAAAACATGTTAAGAACACATAAAATAAGCTAAGAATTGACATAAAACCAGCTACGTATTTAGTAAGCAGATACTTATTCATGTATGTATTTATGTAGCACTAGTGATTCGGAAGTAGGATTCCTCTCAGATCATCTTCTTCGTTCACTGGACATAAGGTACGGATTCCCGTCCTTTCAGTATGGACATTCTTTCCTTATTAGGATTCCCCGTATGCAGCCAACTGTTTTTCCGTAATATAAGTTACGTGTTTGATTGCTTATGTTTAATTAAGATTACCTATAGCCATATACAGGCATGACTAGTTTCACCTAGTTATGGAGGTACCATAACCATAACATTAGAGGCACTGATGTTATGACTTCACCACGGCGGAGTGATTGCTCGTGGCGTCCCTTTAGTTTTTGGCCATTTATTTATATTTATCATGTGGGGCGTATGGGTGCATCCTAGTTACATGTTTTTATTCAGGATTTCATGGTGAATGTGGTGTGTGCCTTGCATCCTTCACAAGGAGCTGATCCCTCCTACCCAAAAACCAGTATATTAAATTAGAGGCAGCCCCTCTAATTTGCATGATGAGGTCACCCCTCCAAGTATTCATGCACGGTGGATTTTCATGACCTATATTGACTAATGGTAAAATATGACAAACAATTTTTATAAGATAAACATAAGACTTTCAAACTATTAAACCAGTTTTATTAAGACTTAACCAGGTTACTCGGGACTTAGTTTTCTTCCGCTGTTATTATGTTATATGCTTATCCTATTCATGCTTTATTGTACATCCGTGCACTGAGCATATTTGCTCAGCCGTTTTCCTTTTCTATGTTCCCAAAACGGCAGGTACTCAGGGACGCTCGTAGACACTAAGAGTACGTGCATATGGACTGGAAGCTGTCTAGCCTTCTTTACATTATGCATTTCCTTTCTTATGATACTTATACTTTGGACATTGTTTAGTCCTTTCCTTTATTATACTATGTTTGTGTGTGATGAGCTTTACTTTTGGACTACCGATGTTTGATTCCGGTATTTTCCTTTTATGGTCAAGTAATGTTTAGACATTTTTCCTTGTATGCTTTGATGACACGCCATAATTTCTGTGATATTTCCATTTCCAAAATGGGGTGTTACAATTATGGTATCAGAGCCAAGGCTTCGACATGTAGGCTCTCAAATATGACCTGTGATTAGTGGGTAGTCACTACGGTCTTCCTAGAACTGACAGTTGTTTTCATGCATTCATCATTTTTAAGCATACATATACATGTCATTGTTGCAGGGTTTTTGACTAAGTAATGGTTGGTACAGGACTGGCCCTATTTAGTCGCATGTGTTTTATCGAAACTTTTAGATTTGGGACCGACCCATAGGCGTCCCCTCGCTATGTCTTTGTTTTGGGTGAACTGACCAGAGGCGTTCACTCTCGAGCATACAAAAGTTTTCATAAAACTGCATCATGCATTCATACACAAAATTTTCTTGCATAAAATTTTTCTCGTGAAATTTTAGTATAAATTTTTTTCATGTATATATAAATTTTATGTTTTGATCTGTTTAATCATATGTTTTATGTTATACTGTCAGATGGTTCTCACACGCGAACAGGAGCAGCTCAATGCTGCAATTCAGGCTGCCATGCAAGCCTTACTTCCTCAACTGAGGAACGACATCAGGGCTGAAGTTCAAGCTGCCAACAATCAGCAGCATAATCAGCCACCTCCTCCTCCTCCTCCAGTGACATTAGCAGTATGGCTGGAGAGATTCAACAAGCTCTGCCCTCGAGCTTTTGAGAAGACAGATAGCCCCAGCGATGCTGAAAGCTGCTTGGCTCACATCGAGAAGATTTTCAACGCCATGGGCTGTGACCCCGCATACAAGGCGAGGTTGGCATGCTATCGGTTCGAAGGCGATGTACTCAACTGGTGGTTAGCATTGATGCAATCTGAAGGTGGTGATGAGTGGGTTGCTGGTTTGACTTGGGCTCAGTTCAAGGACAGGGTGATGGAGCAGTTCTTTCCCAAGGCTGAGCAGGACAAGCTCAAGAGAGAGTACCATGGGACCCGACAGAGAGCTAGGGAGAATAGCAACGAGTTTATGCAGCGCTTTCTTCGCTTGGCTGGTTTCCTTGGTGCGGCAGCAGGTACTCCTGAAGAGCAGGCACATCACTTTAGATGGTCTCTACGCACATCGGTCGCAAACAATCTGGTGTGTGCTACGTTCAACACTGTAGCACAAGTGGCCGATGCAGCACGAAAGCTAGAGATGCTGCAGGAGAGAGATGAGTTCAGGGAAGCTGAAAGACCCGACAAGAGGTAAACATTCGTATTCAAGCGGTGACCAATCCGTATATTTTCCATATGTCAATTATTCATCTCTTAAATGTATCTTCCAGGCAGAAAATTGGGGACCGGTCTCAGCCGGCTACTCAGCAGCAGCCTCATCAGCCCAAGGGAAACGGTTAGACTAACGACCGTTCTGCTACGGATAGGCGTGGCGGTAATGACAATTACCGTAACAACGCTGGGCACTCCAACAGCAGCAGGTCCTAATACTTACGCAATTCTTTATGTTTTATGTTATAACTCATATTCTGACACTTTAGCAAACTTCTACCAAGAACCATGGAAACGGTAGGGACCAAAACCAGAGAGGTTCGCAGCCTAGCCGTCCAGCTATCACTGGTATTCAATCTTGGGATTATCCGCTTTGTCCTTTGTACCAACTATCATGTCTTATGTAAAATGTTTTATCAGGTTCTCAGCCAGCCAGAGCACCTGCTGGAGGATACACTCATCCTTTTTGCTCTACTTGTCACCGAAGGCACCCAGGACCATGTCACCGTAACAATGATGCGTGCTTCAAGTGTGGTCTTCCTGGCCATATAATGAAGGATTGCCGTAAGGGCGAGATGGAGGGTACATCGGGACATGCTGATACCAAGCCGCCTCCTACTGTCGGGCGTGTCTACACGACATCTCGAGACCAGACCAACAAGTCTACAGGTACCATCACTAGAATCTTGTATATGTATGGTCAAGCTGCATGTGTTCTTTTCGATACGGGTGCTACTCACTCGGTTATTTCTACTGCTTATGCTAAGAACATTAGGATGCCTCCCTTGCCACTAGAAAATACGCTTACTATTTCCACGCCTTTGAGGGACTCTGTATTAATCACCCATGTATACAAGAGTCTTCCCCTAGAATTTGATGATAAGGTTCGACCTGTCGACGCACTTCCGCTGGACATGAATGACTTCGACATGATTTTGGGCATGGATTGGCTATCCAAGTATCATGCTACCATAGACTGCCATTCATATCGAGTTATCTTCGGTGATGTCAATGCACCAGAGTACATTCATAATGGGTTCATACCCAGACGGTCTGTACAAGTCATATCCACCCTGCAAGCGCGTGCACTACTGTCACATGGCTGCGAGGGTTATATAGCTATGGTTCACGACATGGATGCTGAATCTCCATCGATTCAGGATCAACCTATAGTGTCGGAATTCCAAGATGTGTTTCCAGCAGAACTTCCAGGCATACCACCTGCACGAGAAGTGGAATTCAGTATCGAGCTGGTTCTAGGAGCTGAACCAATCTCCAAGGCTCCTTATCGCATGGCTCCCATTGAGCTGAAGGAGCTGAAGGATCAACTGCAAGAACTTCTTGAACGAGGTTTCATTCGACCGAGCGCATCTCCATGGGGCGCACCGGTCTTGTTTGTTAAGAAGAAGGACGGCAGTATGCGTCTTTGCATAGACTATCGCGAGCTCAACAAGATTACCATTCGGAATAGATATCCACTGCCACGCATTGACGATCTGTTTGACCAACTCCAAGGGGCCAAACACTTCTCCAAGATTGATCTTAGGTCAGGCTATCATCAGCTACGGGTCAAGGAGCAGGACATCGCTAAGACTGCCTTTCGTACCCGTTATGGCCACTACGAATTTGTAGTTATGCCATTTGGCATGACAAATGCTCCAGCAGTGTTCATGGATTTGATGAACAGAATCTTCCATGAATTTCTGGACAAGTTCGTCATTGTCTTCATCGATGACATCCTGATTTTCTCAAATTCCAAGGAGGAACACGAAGACCATCTTCGTACAGTGCTACAGATTCTTCGCCAAAAGCAGCTGTATGCTAAATTCTCCAAGTGCGAGTTCTGGTTAGACAAGGTGGCATTCTTAGGTCACATTGTATCAGCAGAAGGAATCACTATGGATCCAGCGAAGGTTGAGGCCATTACTAAGTGGCCAAGACCGACATCAGCGACGGAAGTCCACAGTTTCTTAGGCTTAGCTGGCTATTACCGTAGGTTCGTGGAGAACTTTTCCCGCCTAGCACTACCATTGACCAAACTGATGCGGAAAGGGGAGAAATTCGTCTGGACTGAAGATCGAGAGAAGAGCTTTGAAGACCTGAAGCAGAAGCTAGTATCTGCACCTATTCTTACTCTACCATCTGGTACGGGTGGATTTCAAATCTACAGCGATGCATCGGGGAAGGGACTTGGCTGTGTTCTCATGCAACATGGGAAAGTGATCGCGTACGCTTCACGGCAGCTTAAGCCTTATGAAGAAAATTACCCCACACATGACCTGGAACTTGCTGCAGTCGTGTTTGCATTGAAGATATGGAGGCACTACTTATATGGAGAATCATGTGACATTTTCACGGACCACAAGAGTTTGAAGTATATCTTCACTCAGCGTGAATTGAACATGAGGTAGAGGAGATGGTTAGAGCTGTTGAAGGATTATGACATTAATCTACAATATCATCTCGGAAAGGCAAATGTAGTAGCAGATGCTCTTAGCAGGAAGTCCGGAATGATCAACGACATTAAAATCGAAGAGGAAATCATCAGAGACTTGGAGCGACTAGACATCGAGATCATGGTACGTGGACAGCACGGTTACTCGGCTAATCTTAGAGTAGAACCCGAGTTGCTATCTAAGATCAAGGAAGCTCAGAAGGATGACGGAGAAATCTGGGCGATAGTACAGAATTTGGAAAAGCAGACAAAATTCAGAGTAGATGCAGATGGTATCGTATGGCAGGGCACTAGACTTTGTGTTCCTGATGACCAAGAACTCCGGGAAGCTTTGTTAGCTAAAGCTCATAGCTCCCCATTCTCTATACATCCTGGTTCGACTAAGATGTACCATGACATCAAGCAGTACTTTTGGTGGAGTGGTATGAAACAGGATGTGGCCACTTACGTCTCCAAATGTCTTACCTGCCAGCAGGTTAAGATCGAGCATCAGCGATCTGGCGGTCTCCTTCAACCGTTAGATATCCCAGAGTGGAAGTGGGACAAAATCACCATGGATTTTGTTACCGGTCTTCCGCCTACCAAAAGGAAGCATGATGCAATTTGGGTTATCGTTGATCGACTTACCAAATCAGCTAATTCTTACCGATCCGCAAGGAAGATTCGGTAAGTAAACTCGCAGATACGTACAGACGAGAGATCATGAGACTCCACGGTGCACCATCCAGCATCGTCTCAGACAGAGATCCTCGATTCACTTCGCGCTTTTGGAAAAGTATGTAGAAAGCTTGGGGTACGCAACTTAAGCTTAGCACGACTTTTCATCCTCAAACGGACGGACAGTCGAAGCGAACCATTCAGACATTGGAAGATATGTTGAGATCATGTGCGTTGGAATGGACGGGTGATTGGGACGAATACATTTGTTTGGTGGAGTTTGCATACAACAACAGTTGGCATGCAAGCATCAAGTGTGCTCCATTTGAGATGTTGTATGGCAGAAAGTGTCGCGCCCCAATCTGCTGGGATCAGGTTGGCGAGCGAACACTAGAAGGACCGGAAATCATAGAGATGACCAATGAGAAGATCGCAGTAGCTAAGCAGAAAATTCAGGAGGCACGGTCACGTCAGAAGAGTTACGCCGATAAGCATCGTAGGGATATACACTTTAATGTAGGAGATCACGTCTTCCTTAAGGTTTCGCCGGCACATGGTGTTAGACGCTTCGGGATTAAAGGGAAGCTCAGTCCTCGTTTCATCGGACCGTTTGATATCATTGAACGAGTCGGTGAAGTATCTTACCGATTGGCGTTACCTCCGCAGCTTTCGCATGTGCACAATGTGTTTCATGTGTCCTTACTCAGAGGGTACCAGTATCATCCCCTTCACATGGTTCAGTATCCACTGGAACAGATACGTGAAGATCTCACTTTTATAGAAGAACCCGAACGAGTTCTTGACAGACAAGAACAAGTCATGAGAAAGAAGACGATTCCATTCGTCAAAATTCTATGGAGGGATCATACCGAGCGGGAAGCCACTTGGGAAACGGAGGAGTCTATCGGGGCTTCTTACCCTCATTTCATATTTTGAATTCGGGTATGTTCTTCTTTTCCAGTTACTTTATCTATAATTCGAGGACGAATTCTTCTTTTTAGGGGGGAAGAGTTGTAAAACCCGCATGATTTTACCATGAATAGTACCCTTAGGATCGTACGTACTAGATTAAAACTTTCCTAATATTGCATGATTACGATTACATGTTAGGAGTTTACGTATTACGTACGTGTTAGAACACGATAAGTATTTACTACGCACGATCATGTAATAATTATTTGACGATAATTAATCACGAACATGCGATCATGAAATCATGAACGTAATTAAAACACGAACTATTACTAATTACGTATTTATATTTATTACGAGCGTAATTAAATATATTAGATCACGGTATTTACGTAACGAGAACATTTAAAACACGAACACAAATAATCACAAACGTTTAACTTAACAACGAGACACGGAAAAAGGTACGGGTACCCCAAGTGGGGCCCCTACCCGCGGCAACAAGGGCAAATGGGCCAAGCCCATTTGTCAAATTTACTAAAAGGGGGTTAATATCTTTTCACTACTCATTTTAATCTTTATAGAAGATTTTTAAGAAAACCTAAAAACCTCCTCTTCCTTGTCTTTTTGTGCCGCCACCCTACAACCACCATAAGAGGTGGTTTGTGATCTTGGATCTTGAAGTTTTAGTGATTGATCGTGTTGGTTCTTCGTCCTTTTGATCCACGAATTCGGTAAATCCTTTTTAAACCTTTTCTTTTGATTTAATCTTTTAATAAATCAAGAACATGTGATGTTTTTACAAAAACCTAATAATTAAACATGGATCTAACATGATTTGGTGTTAAATAAAATCAAAAGGGTGTTTTAAGGGGTGTTTGTTTTTGGCCGCAGGCTGCACCGAGCCCGAAGGGGTCTCGGTTTGGCCAAGCCGACCACGACCAAGACCTTACGGTCTTGGTTGGTGCGTGTGGGTCCCACGGCAGCAGTAAAACACGGGGTACCCCGAGTTGGTTCGGGGTACGGTGTCGATTTCATGTCCGGTTCATTGCTTTTAGCTTAAATCCGGTTCATGGTGTATGTTTAGTTTTTTTTATGTTTATGATCTTAGGTTAAAAATTAAATTAATAAAATGATATGATTAATTTAATAACATGACTTAGGTTATTTTAATTATTATGATCATGAAATTAATTAACCTAAGTATTTGTATATTTAAGACTTATAATTAATTAATTATTTTAAAAACCATGGATATAATTAATTAATTAACATGACTTAGGTTATATTATTAATATATAATAATACATATTTAAACCTAAATATTTAACTTATTTAATTAAAGACATGTTATACTTTAATTAAATATTTTAACCTATAGTTTAATTAAATTACATGAAATAATTATTAAAGTATACATTATATCATATGACTTAGAAAATAATCATAAAAACACTTAGGCTTATATACTTAGCTTATTTAACCAGCTTATTTCTAATTATGGAAACTTTCTATTTTTAGAAAATTAATTAAATAAGGCAGCTAATCTATTTATGGAAACCTTCTATTTTTAGAAACTTATTTATTTAAGGCAACTAATCTATTTATGGAAACTTATTTAATTAAGGCAGCTGACTTATTTATGAAAACTTTCTATTTTTAGAAACTTATCTATTTTAAGCAGTAATTCTATTTTTGGAAACTTTCTATTTTTGGAAACTTTATATTTTTGGAAACTTTCTATTTTTGAAAACTTTCTATTTTTGGTAACTTTCTATTGTTGGAAACTTTCTATTTTTGGAAACTTTCTATTTTTGGAAACTTTCTATTTTTGGAAACTTTCTATTTTAGGAAACCTGCTATTTTTGGAAAGTTACTTATTATTACACAGTAATTATATTAACACATGAAATACCAGAAATACTTAATCAGATTAAACAGAATATAAGATAAAACACAGTTTAAGGCTTTAAAACAGTAAAACATGTTAAGAACACATAAAATAAGCTAAGACATGACATAAAACCAGCTACGTATTTAGTAAGCAGATACTTATTCATGTATGTATTTATGTAGCACTAGTGATTCGGAAGTAGGATTCCTCTCAGTTCATCTTCTTCGTTCACTGGACATAAGGTACAGATTCCCGTCCTTTCAGTATGGACATTCTTTCCTTATTAGGATTCCCCGTATGCAGCCAACTGTTTTTCCGTAGTATAAGTTACGTGTTTGATTGCTTATGTTTAATTAAGATTACCTATAGCCATATACATGCATGACCAGTTTCACCTAGTTATGGAGGTACTATAACCATAACATTAGAGGCACTGATGTTATGACTTCACCACGGCGGAGTGATTGCTCGTGGCGTCCCTTCAGTTTTTGGCCATTTATTTATATTTATCATGTGGGGCGTATGGGTGCATCCTAGTTACATGTTTTTATTCAGGATTTCATGGTGAATGTGGTGTGTGCCTTGCATCCTTCACAAGGAGCTGATCCCTCCTACCCAAAAACCAGTATATTAAATTAGAGGCAGCCCCTCTAATTTGCATGATGAGGTCACCCCTCCAAGTATTCATGCACGGTGGATTTTCATGACCTATATTGGCTAATGGTAAAATATGACAAACAGTTTTTATAAGATAAACATAAGACTTTCAAACTATTAAACCAGTTTTATTAAGACTTAACCAGGTTACTCGGGACTTAGTTTTCTTCCGCTGTTATTATGTTATATGCTTATCCTATTCATGCTTTATTGTACATCCGTGCACTGAGCGTATTTGCTCAGCCGCTTTCCTTTTCTATGTTCCCAAAACTGCAGGTACTCAGGGACGCTCGTAGACACTAAGAGTACGTGCATATGGACTGGAAGCTGTCTAGCCTTCTTTACATTAAGCATTTCCTTTCTTATGATACTTATGCTTTGGACATTGTTTAGTCCTTTCCTTTATTATACTATGTTTGTGTGTGATGAGCTTTACTTTTGGACTACCGATGTTTGATTCTGGTATTTTCCTTTTATGGTCAAGTAATGTTTAGACATTTTGCCTTGTATGCTTTGATGACACGCCATAATTTCTGTGATATTTCCATTTCCAAAATGGGGTGTTACAGAATAAATGTCATCTCCAATCCCACTTAGAACCATATAGATGGCTTCCTTCTCCGCATCATGCCAAGAACAATTTTCAGGTGTGAGATCGGCTCTTGTTTCATCACGTTCACTTGCAGGTATTGGATCAGTAGTATCTGTGGCAGCTCTTGGAGGAATTGAGATTTTCTTGAATACATATGGTCCATGAGTAATAAATTTCCTCAAGGCATCACCATTGGGTCTTGTATCAAGATATCGTATGAAACGTGATTGCCATTGAGCATCCTACCAGACACAAGCATTGGTGGTCTCTCTTTATTACCCGCCACCATGATATTGTTGTTAGTGAAACGATATTCTTGAGTAGAATCCATCTCAAAGTTGATGTGAAGTGAATAAGATCTTAAGTAGATGAAATTGTGAAAAGATTGTGGTTGAAACTTGAAGAAATTGTGAAAAAACTTTATCCGAAAAAACAAGTACTTATCCGGAATATGACAATGCACTTATCCGGAATAATATCAATGATACCTTATCCGGAAAACTTCAAAGCAAAGCTTATCCGGAATATTTCGTTCTATTATCCGGAATGTTTGATGTTCTTCTTATCCGGAATAAATGTTCTCTCTCTTATCCGGAATAGTTGTTCTTCGACTTATCCGGAATAATACAAAACTACCGTTATCCGGAAAAAACTGTTTATCTGGAATGGTTATTTCCTTCTTTATCCGGAATAAGTGTTATTCTCCTTATCCGGAATAAGTCTACTGTGGCTTATCCGAAATACTTTCTTATCCGGAATAATCTAACAAAACTCTTACCCGGAATAATTAGAAACCTCTTATCCGGAATAAACTCTTATCCGGAAAAATCAGCGAACTCTTATCCGGAATGATTTAACCCTTTTATCCGGAATAACTTACGTGCCTTTTATCCGGAATACCTTGAGCACCTCTTATCCGGAATGATTAGAAACCTCTTATCCGGAATAACGTGCAACCTAGCTTATCCTGAATCCCCAACTTCGGCTTATCCGGAATAGTTAAACCCTCTTATTCCGGATAACAAGAATATGCTATATTATCCGGAATCCACAAACCCTTAAATTCCGGATAAAGACTCAAACTCTCCAAAAACGCGACTTAGCCAAAAATTTCCGAAAACGAAACCAAATTTAGCAACTTTTTATCAAAATCAAGAACAATGATAAACACAAATTCCTACCACTACTTTGTAGGCAATTTGTATGAAGATTTTGAGCAATAAAAAACAAAACTTTTTAATACGAGATGACTTTTAAGATGAAAAATCACACGAAATCAAAAAGTTGATAACCACAATCGAAACACAAATCTAACCCATGGCGATTGATACCAATTGTTGTCCCTAATAATATGATAGATTAAGATATGAGATGGAAAAGATATGAGTTTTAAAGAGAGAAAGTAGTGAGAGAAAGTAGAGAGAAGGAGAGGATTAACTTGGAGAATATTAGATTACGAAAGATTAGTTACAAATGATCATCCCACCCTCCTAACATGCTAGGAGGATAGTATATATAGTCCACCCATATGCGGGCTTTAATGGACTATATATTGGGCCGGGCTTGACGTTTGTACTTTAATTAGTTTAAATCCAAGCCCGTAAACCACGACTAATAAACTACTTATTACAACGTTTTAATTAATGTTATAATAGAAATCTATGACCGAACATTCTTGTTTGACTCAATATTTTGAGGCTAACAAATGTCCCGTTCCTTGGTCCACCAAGAAGTGCTGTTTGGGTAGCTTTCTAAAATCTACGTCTACATTTAAAAAATAAAAATTTAGCGGACTAACCAATAAATTTAGGCAGACAAACTTTATACAAAATAAGGACTAACCTCTAATGCCAACACAAAACCATTCAGATTGTATGTCCCCATGTTTTTTACTTCCGGACCATTTTCAGCAATGTGGGCTTTCACATGATTGGGGACATGATTAACTGTTCTTTTATAAAAATTGACCCACATCAATTCTCCCCAGGCATATGTATTCCATAAATACAGATCCTCAACTAGGGTCAATATCTGAGAAGGTATATTTAAAAAGTCTTCCCGACCCATAAATACAACCTCTTCTACAAACAACAAGCATACCCTAACAGCGTCTAAATCATCTAATTTTGCCCAAATCTTCTCATTGAAAATCATAGCATATAGCTCTTTGCTTTTGATATGATTATTTTTTTTCAGAGGGAATACACACTTACAGAAGGGGCTAACTTTTTTATCTTCGATTTTTAAACTGCCAAATCTAAATCCAGTAACTAAACAAAACTCATAACGACCAAACTGTAACTCGTGATCACCTATTTTGAACCGCAATAGAGGACAATCAGGAATAGGGTTATCAACAACAACTTGATGTTGAAGAACAAAATTTAACACATGATTATCATTTGGGTTGTTTTCATAATCTAACCACCTACCAAACACACTATTCCTAAACAATGCTAAACGATTGGGACAAGGAAGCAACTTATCTTTAATCGTCTTCAACATTTTAATCTTACACCTTAGACTAACCTTGACATCATATATCATTTGGGGATTCTCTATTTTTTGGGTTTTTGGTTTTGATTGGGGTTTTTGGTTTAAAAAATATAAATATTAAAGAAGATCAAGATTAGCTTCACATCATGAATCAAATGGGCATTCTGAATTGGGGTTTTTGGTTTCAATTGATGTTTTGGGTATTAAAAAGATATTGGGTTAAACAACATCACGATTGATATAAGATTGGGGTTAGGGTGTATGTTTATGGGTTTGATTGTTGTTGTGATCAATTGATTGATGAGATTGGGGTAAAGATGTAAGTTATGAGGGTTAGTTGCATGAACTAGAGGTACAAGTTGCATAACATATAATGTTATGAATATCAAATCAAAGCGTACAAGAAATAAAAGGTAAAGCCTGATTTTAAAAAAGTAAACAGTAAAAGTAGGACATAAAACAGTGTACTAAAGTCAAAGTTGGAAAACCAAAGTTTAAAAAAGTTCTTTTATTTTTTAAAAATTTATTTTTTAAACAAATCTTAAAAAGTTTTTTTTTAATTTATTGTTAAAACAAATCTCTAAAAAAAGTTGCATAAATGAAACTCTTAAAAAAATTAAATTTTTTACAATATTAAATTATATTAAAATTTAAAATTATATTAAAATTATATTAAAATTATATTAAAATTATATTAAAATTATATTAAAATTTTAAATTAAATTAAAATTTTAATTATTAAAATTTTAATATTATATTAAAATTTTAAAATTTTAATTATATTAAAATTTTAATTATTTATTTTAATATTAAATTTTTTTAAAATTAAATTTAAAAAAAAATTAATTTTTATAAATTTAATTTTTTACAAAATAAAACTTAAAAAAAAATTAATTTTTGTAAAACTTTTATTTTTTTTACAAAATAAAACTTTTAAATTATATTAAAATTTTAATTATTTATTTTAATATTAAATTTTTTTAAAATTAAATTTTTAAAAAAATTAATTTTTATAAATTTAATTTTTTATAAACTTTAATTTTTAAAAAAATTTAGTTTTTAAATTATATTCAATTTTTGTTTTAACAAATATTATTTAAATTTTTAATTTTTTTAAATTAAATATTTTATTTTTTTATTTTTTTAAATAATTAATTAAAAGTTGCATAAAAATTTAAATAAAAGTTGTATAAGAAAAGACTTACACACCCTACCTACCTTTACACATATTTAAATGGTACTTTATATTATTTTTTAATACATACAAGTCGCATAAAAAGACTTTATAGATTTTACAAGTTACTCATATGTCACTTCATTGTCTATATAAAGGTACAAGTTGCATAAAAATAAAATATAAAATAAGTAATTTAAAAGATTTTGTTAAAATTTACTTTTTATTAAAATAATATTTTTAATACAAGTCGCATAAAAAACAAAGTAATTTGCATAAGAGACAAGTTTTTACACATGTGTATTTTTTATGACACATTCTGACATGTGTCATATAGTTAAAAGTACATTTTTTATATTTTAATCCAAGTCGCATAAGTTGCATAAGTTACATAGAACATTTAGGAAAAATCTCATTTGGTAGATAGAAAAAAGAAAACATGATAATACCATGAGGCATTTCAAGAATTAGCCCTTTAGTTTTTATATGTCAACAAAGAGTCTCAATTTTTTTACAGTCACAACTCACACGTTTCTCCTTCATCAAAAAATCCAATAACCTATTTTGTCTTTTGACTATGTCACTTGCTGAGTATTAGGAAAACGTTGGCTATGCAATACAGTACCAAATTCAAATTATAGTGGACCCAAGGTAACACCAGTTCAACGCTTTTAACCAGTGTTTTCATACCTGAGTCAACTGGTTGATCCGATTTCGACTGAAAAACACGTCATATCAACTCGGGTTTCACATTTTCGAAACCTGTCTTGACCCGTCGGGTTTAGGGTGATCCGGGTCAACTCGGTTCTCGAGACCCCGGCGGGGTTTTGATTTTTACGTTTTTTTTTTTTTAAATGTAAATTTTACGTATTTACGACGAAATTTTAATTTTTCCATATTATATTGGTCGGTAAACAATTTATATATATATTATATACGGAAGTTTTTATGGTTTTCATATATAACTTTAATTATTTATTAAATATATAAAAAAACAATAGTTTTTAGAAAATTAAGTTAACTTGGGTTGACCCGAACCCGACGCGATCGAATCAATCTAAAAACTGAATTTCAAAACATTGCTTTTAACATAGAAATGACCAGACGTTTGACTTTTGAAAATAATTAAGGAAAGTTAAAGTTTTAATAACTTTTCGTTTGTAAAATCAAGTCTAATGGGATATTTGATAGTAGCTGAATGATTTTATTCAGTGCCTAAACTTAGTCGGTCAGATGTAATATTGTTTGGTAGAGAAAAAAGTGGCGCTGAATAATTCAATTCATTATTGCACGAATCAGGGAAAATAGGAAGGTCTGTTATTCAGTTTTGTATTCATCATATACATACACGTCACTATGCATTTCCTCTTTGTTTTATCTCAAATTTTAAAGAGAGTAATTCGTTTCATTGTTTAGTCAAACATCTTTTTGTTCTTACATATAATTTTTATTTTTAAATTGATATAGTATTACTATTAGGATGAGCACCGTATTTTTTTTGTCGATTTTGTATTGAATTATCGTTACCGATTTTTTCTGGAACACAAACTTGTGGTATCAGTATCGTACCGATCGGGATTCGGATATCGGTATCGGTATCGGAAAATTTTCTCATTTTTGTCGGGAATTTTTCAATTTGGTACCGGTCCTATACCGGATTAAAGTACCGATTTTTTTCACCTTATTTCGTAATCCTAATACTGTACCGAAAAAAATTCGAATATCAAAGAATCGATACGATTTTATGTTCATCCCTATACAAACATATCGATCAAGATAGTTTACAAAAATAATTTGTTTAATGGTACATGATATTATTTTGAACCTTAATATATTTTTGTGTTCAAGATGCTACCAAACAATCACTTTCATTCAGTATCATTATCCATTCAGTGCTAAATCATATTGTTTCATTCAGTGTCATTAAATCATGTTTCATTCAGTGTCATTAATTCATTCAGCGTCATTATTCATTCAGTGCTAAATCATATTTAAAAGAGTATTAAGTAAGCACACCATTAAAATAGGATGAACCAATCATCGAATTTTTAATTTTAATTATTATTATTCTTATTTTTTATAATTTTGCTTTATTATAAAACAGCCAGAAAAACATATTAGTATAGACAAAATTAGTATAAAATTTGGTAAGTTAAAAGTATTGAAATACAAAAAATACATAGAAGAATACCATAAAAACTGTCTTTTTCGATTAATAAAATCAATGAAACTATAAAAAAAATGAAGTAGAAAACATAAAGTCAAAATACTAAAACAACATATATGAAACAAAAAAAAATTAAAACTGTCTTATCACGTCAATAAACCCTACGACTTCTTTTAAAAACCTTTATCAAAAGCAAATATAAAACGTTTTAACAAAAACCCCACGAGAAGTTTTTTTAATATGTTTTTTCTTATTATAAATTAAAAAAAGTTACAAAATTATTTACGAGATAAAAAATCTTATTAAATGATGATTGAGATGATCATCACAAACCTTAGTTATGATCTAAATATAAACTTATACTTGTTGTCGATTCAAGTATAAACTTATACTTGCTCATTGAAAATTGAGCGTCATAAGTTTAGTTCGAAGACTAGATACTCTTAGAATATGTTTCACAATTAACTGAAAAAGTCAGTATTGACGCCGAGCATTTATTTTTAGAGTAGTAAATTAGGGTTTTAAAAGGCTTCTATTTTATACATTAAGCATTTAATGATTAGATAATGTGTTATTAAATGTTTATATTTTAGTTAAAGGATATTTTTTTTATAGAACAATGTTGAAAATTATTGAACATTTTTACCAACTCTAAAGAAGTGTTGAATTATGTGAACGAGGCGAGACGTTCGCGCGTTGCAACGGTTTTTTGGATGATAGTCTTTAACCCGTAGTGAATTATAGTACTTGTCTTAAATTGCAATGCAACGATCTTGCAAGCGTAGGCTTACTACACATTAGATATCGAATATCATTATATTTACATAAAAGTTGCCATTACATTGTTTCACTTTACGTTATTGTATTTGTATTTTTTAATATACGCAAAGCTTATAGTTTAATATTCTTTCATTTTTATTTGGCTTAAACTTGTTTATTGAGTTAAAAAGTGACTTCGCTATATTATTTCATTGTTGAATATGTTTGTTATGTTAAGATGGGCATATATCAAAGAAGTCCTCTGCGTTAGTTATCTATACTTCTATACTATTATAAATAGAGGTTAACTCCAATCTTAATTCCAAACTTAAAATTTTTAAACCTAACTTCAAACCAAAAATTAAGATATGAAAGTTAAATTTAAACCCTTAAATCATATTTTGTTAAGTTGATCCTATACATCATTTTTTTATAACAAACTTTTATAACAACCTTAACAAACAATTCAAAACACTTTTATTTTTAAATTGAAATATCTTTTAATATATTTATTTTTTTATAATTTAATTTCACCATATTTTCTAAAATTTCGTCCTCTTTAATTTAACATCTATTTTAATATAATTTTATTACATTTTAGTTGTTTCGTTTTTAATGAGTTTATTTAAGTTAATTTAATTTTTTTACTACTTTAACTTTAATTTGAATCTTATCGTTAAAAAAGTAGTCATCTAGTACTCGTCGTTGCATTTCGCTTGTACGATGCGAGTAATATTTGAATCGAGCAAAAAGGTTTAGTAGAAAAAAAGTAAATGGAAGACTCCGTAATAATTACACAAAGTACATAAACAATTTCACTCTTTTTTTTGAGAATAAAAAATGGATTCCAAAATAATGTGTAGCTTGCTAGTAATTCATAAGCATCAAATTATCCAAAAACATAAAATTACTTATAATTGCACACATTGTGAATACTTATATGACCAAACATAAAAAATGTTTTCCATATAAGGATTGGAAGTACCAATTTTGTAAACATATTACACGTTTATATTGTTAAAACTAAATAATATGACAAAAGTTTACAATATAAAACGTTCAAGGTCTAGTTGCAAATGACTCAAAGTTTTATCATCCTCAACTTAATAAATCTTACCCTATGTCCACCTTGTTCGTTCTTGGTGGGAATGCACTTGTAAATTGCCATTGCTTCCCCGTTCGCTATGCACTTATAAATTGTCATTGATTCTTTTAAAGGGTATGTACTCAAAAGGGTTGAACGTATTGTATATGTTTGAAAAAAGCAAAGGGTTTTCACACGCCTATAAATCTACACAGGAACGTTGTCGCTAGAGTATATTGTTAGGCGTAATGAAGAAAAAAAGAGAAGGTTGAATGCATAATGTTTTTACTACAGTTAATTAGGCTCGTAAGGTGTTAAGATCAAGTATTGGGTGAGTTAATGACGATGATTTCGTACTGTTGAGATGGAGAGTCGATGAAATGGGAGGTAAGTGGTAGTAAAGAATGAGTGCGTGAATGTTAGGCTGGTCGTAACGGGATCGGTAGCTAGTCGGTCGACTGATTTTGCAGTCGCTCGACCTCGTTGCGGCGACTGACGGAAATCGGTCGTCGATTGCGGATCGATCCACCCCTCAACCCTTTTTTTCGCTCTTTCTCTATTTTTTACCGTTGCAAATTTAAGAAAATAAATTAAAATGTTAACACTTTACTCATATAAATACTCAATCCTTTAAACCATATCTCTCATACTTTCTAAACTTTATTTTACATCAAATTTCTATATCATCTAAAATAAAGGGTTCAAACCAACCGTGGAATCTCGATGCGAATGTAGCTTTTTGTAAAGCTTAGATACACGTTTCACAGACGTACGTACCAGGAAAAATTCAAAAGATGACAACTCAGAAGTAACTGGACACTTTTATAACAAAACGGACGATCAAAACAGAAGTTATGACTCTGTTAACTACAAATGGAAAAAAGACAATTCGTCTTAAAGTTAGTTAATTTTCTTCGATTTGAAATAGTGTCTTACCTAGGCATCTAAGTGGGACTTCTAAAGATACTGTCTATCAAGAAACCGCAATCGAATATCGCACTCTTTATGATTCAGATTTTGGATACTATGAATGTTGGAAACTTTTAAAACAACGTTTCAAATGGAACGATGTTGAAATGACACAGTTTCTTAATCAGAGAGTTTAACTTTTTAAGTTTTACTATTACTATTTTTATTATGTTTTGTAATTTTTTTATTTAATAAAGAAAACTGAACTTGATCGCTTTGTTGTGGAAACAATTCGCTTGTAAATCGTCGGAGAGAGAAAGCTAATGTGATAGAAAAATCGTGGTCGCATGTGATCGTTATTGTGGGTAGTCTTAGGGAGGTCTAGTCAATGTTTTGAAACCCGGTTTTCAAATCGAACCGGTTGAGTCACCAGGTCCGGGTCAACCTGGGTCAACCGGGTTAACCCAGTTTTCTAAAAAAAATTGTTTTTTTATATTTTTAATAATTAACAAAAATTATATATAAAAATCGTAAAAACTCTCATATATTGAAAATATAAATTGTTTATCAAACAATATAATATGTAAAAATAAAATTCCCTCGCAAATACGTAAATTTTACATATTTTTCTTAAAAAAACCCCAAAAATCGAAACCCGGCCGGGTATCGAGAACAAGGTTGACCCGGGTCACCCCAAACCCGGTGGGTCGAGTCGGGTCTCGAAAATATGAAACGCGGGGTCAATATAACCTGTTTTTTTGTTGGAACCGAATTAACCGGTTGATCCGGGTTTCAAAACATTGAGCCGTTATTTTTTTTTGCTAGTAAAAGATTGTTTAGTTATTAGAAAAAATAAATGTGTGAGTAGTAGGTCAGGTTCTAGAAATGACAAACAAATATCTTTTCTAAAGGATTGCTTTTGGTTTTTGCTGGTTTCAATATGACACCAAATATAACGCAAAATGACATATCATGAAGTAATACGACGTCGTATCCTTCAAGAAATAATATATATATTAATACGTATCTATCGTATTATTCTTTTGTAGTTCCTTCTGTTGATTCCAAACTTAGATCAATTTAGCTTTGTGTTAACGAGATTAAATCAAGTATAACATGTAGAGAAACTTTGTGTATTTGACAATCTAAGTGTTATGCGGGATTAACACTTAGAACAAAGAACAAAGCAAAACAATGTAACCCAAACTTTCACTTTGATTGATGATGAAACTTGTGTACAAATGAAAGTGTAAACTTGTAAAAACTTGTATATAACTATGAACCCTGCGACCTCCTTTTATAACACAAGGAGTTGTGTACAAAGGTCTACCTATCAACTATTCTTGGTAAAGATAGATATAAAAAATACAATATTGAATATACCTTTACTTGAATTACAAAACGTGTAGACTAAGTATTCTATCAGTGGTTGAACTTCTTCTTGTCAGCGCTCAAATATGCTTTGTCAGTGCTCATCTGTCAACGCCTCTTTTACTCTTGTCAGCGTCCAAGTTCTTCTTGTCAACACCCCAGTGACTTAGTTAATTTTATTCCCAACAATCCTCTCCTAAACTTGATATCTACTCTAGTAATCAAGTTTCTGAATAAAAACCAAGTACAAGGAGGATTCTTACAAATACAAACTAATTCTGAATTTGAGAATAAATATATCTAACAAAATCCTTACTAACATCACTGGTATAGTCAACATCTAACTTTATGGACACCATCATCTTCAAAACCCCTTGAGTCATAGGATATGGAACATCAACCAAAAGGTATTCTGCAAACTTTGAAGTACTAAGATAGTATACACCAGCAGCTGAAAACAAATGCAACTTCAACCCACTGAGATCATCCAAATCCAACCAAATTGGATCTGCTTCATCTAGAAAAATCATTCTCTTGAATGTGGTCCAGATCTTTATTCCATTACTGAAGAAGGCTCTTCAGCTTCATACTTAGCCTTCATCAAATCCCACAAGACTACCAAATCCTCTCTATCCATACTTGCAAACAAAGAAATCAGAGAAGTGAATGTTGTTGATACAAAAGTTGGATGATCCTTGCTTGACCCGAATTAGGCTTAATCCGGGTAGGCTGGGCTCCGGCTCTTGCACCATGTGAATAACTTGTTGAGATCCTGCACACTAAAACAACACGCATTAGGCTTACCGTGGGAATGTATCCCATGATTAGACTCCGGCGTGAGAGTAAGTAATCGGTTTAGGGTTAGAAATCGGCTGTAGGTTGAGAGTATAGAGAATGTGATACCTTTGTGGAATCCTTGGGGGTTCCTTATATAGGTAGTGAAACCCTAATGGGCTGTCACTGTTACTTCGGCCCCAAGCACAAGATAATCACCATAATTAGCTTGATTGTTATCTTCTAATTATGGTGAGTGTATATCCTATACTTTGAGGCAAATCCTAATCCTGATAAGATTGTGATTTTGTCTAACCATGTACCAGTCGTGCCGGGCCGTGGGCCGCACACATCTTATGCGGCCACTATTCATTCAAGCCCATAAGCTCAAATGACATTAATCCAACCCATTCGTGATGGATCGGATGCGGGTAGTACCCGTGGGTCGGGTTCATGACCCGGTTGGGGACTATACGTCATCATGTCCCCCAGTCTAGTTGTTACAGCCGTAGGCGTAACCTCTAGACTAATCAATGTCCCTTATATATCGATGTCGCAAACATAGCCGCACTCCAAAAAAGGCCGGCCGAGACAACATTAATAAATACATTAATGGTAGTCATTAGTCGGACGTTTTGTCTGCAAAAGTACACCAGACAGGCCCACTCTTGAGCCACGTAAAACTGTCAAGAAGTGACCCGTGGGTCCCTCTGACGTTTCAGAAGTGTCAGAAATCCCATCCGTTAGATAGGCGTAGTGGTTTACACGTGGCAAACATCCATAGCACCTCGTAACTCGAGGCAACCCTATAAAAGAGTTGGTGCGTGTATCTATGTGAACACACAGTTAACAACTTCATTTCCGCCATTGTTATACCTTTGCTCAATCCTTCACTTCTTCTCCTTCTTTTTCCACGAAAATCCATCACACCGGGTTAGACCACCGCGCCTTTCTACTCTCATTTATAAATCATGGTGAAAGATTATCATGTGATCACGGACGTTCTTAATGTGATGCCCGCGGAGAAATATATGGACTTTTTGTCCGAATATAACATCCCTGAGAGCGTAAACCCCACCTATCCAGGTGACGGCGAAGCTATCACGGACGCCCCTGCTGGGAAAATAGGCGTGTACACGCGCTTATTTGACTCAGCGAACTACCGCATCCCACTATCTAAGTTCCTTGTAGATGTGCTAATGTATTATGACTTCCATATAACCTAGCTCCACTGTATAGGGGCGTGCACGGTTAACCAATTTGAGGTTACCTGCCATGCTTGTGAGGCAGCCCCCACTGTTAGTTTATTTAGGGTTTTCTACGCCCCCCCAAATGGTGAATGGGTGGCTATCGTTTAAAAAACGATCCGCAACCGCCCCATGACTTATAGGAAACCCCTAGATTCCCTTAAGAAGTGGTACGACCACTACTTTTTCGTAGATGCCAAGGTGTTCCCTGCCACTTTTGTTCTGAAAACCAAAGTACGATTTGACTACCCACCCTCATCCAAGGAATATAGTAGCCGGGATGTGAAAACATTAGACACCATCGCACTGATTTCCATAAGGGTCTACCAGAGCACTTCCTATGCTTAATAGGGATCAACCGCAATTATTTTGGGAGGGAGGATAAATATCCATGCTTTCTGACAGAGCGTAGACAGGGTAGGTATCCCTTATACATGAATATGCATATAATTTTGACAATAATGCTTGGAATCATACTAACCCATATGGTTGCTTATGTTTGTAGAGATGAAGCTGTTTGGACTACTACGTCAGGGTGACCCAAGCAAGGTTCCGGAGGGATCTCGACCCCTGAAAGAGGGCGAGCCCCCTTACTAGTCGCCACAGCCGGCATCACGATCGCACTAGAAGAAACAACTGAGCCGCGGGTCTGATGAGCAGGAACCAGTGATCCAGAAGTCGCTGTTGGACTTTACCAATGAAGATGGTGGCTAGCTGCTACTGGAGAATGCCGCCTCCATCCAAGGTGAAGAACAACCCACAGACCCGTCCATCAACCGCATGGTTGGTGATGACGATGAAGGAGAGGAGGAAGTGGCGCAGGAAGCCGGATCCTCCCAACAACCAAAACCTGCGTCCAAGAAGCGCAAATCCACCAGGAGGGTGGTGAAGAATGTAGAAGCGGAGGCGGAGGAACACAACGCGCCCCCAAGAAGTTGAGGACAGACCATCCTCAATTCCAAGAAGGGAGCAGCACCACACTACCGGAGGACAACCCCCCTCTGCAAGTAGATACACATGTATGGAAGGCAACACCAGTAAGCGCCGTAGCTCCCACTATCACGGAGTCGGTAATAGATGCGACGTAAGTACCTTTTGTTATACTTCTTAATATTTGCTTCCCCCATGATACCACAAAACTCATAAGTGTTTGTTAAATAACATGGTGGATCCTTCGATTATGGCACAGGAAGGAAGTAGAGAGAGAACCTTCTCCCATGATATCCACGATACCCCCATCACCTCCCCCGACTCACGAAGAGGAGCCTCCCGCCGAGGGTCCAGACACCAACCTTCACCCAGCCTGGAACTTGTCCAGCCTAACAAGACTAGAGGCAGAGTCCGAGTGTAAGGAGTTCGTGGATCACTTGACTCATCCCGCCTTAGCCCAAGACCTAGAAGAAATGAACCACTTGGTCCTTCTTGAGCAGTTCAACGTAGCCACGGCGCATCAGGTAACACTGGGGGCAGCTTATGGCGCCGGCTGGAAGAGTCCTTAGCCTACACTCGTCGCACCGAAAAGAGAATAACTCGCAGGGAAGAGCTTGTAGTGAAACATGAGAAGACAATTAGCTCCCTGCAGGCGGACTTGGTCGTGGCCGAGGCGACAATAAAAGAACAAACAAGCCACACCAACGTCTGTGAAGAGCGCATTGCTGAGTTGGAAGCTCTCCTTGAGGCGGCCAACAACAAGGTATGCACCATTTTGTATACCAATTTGTATGTGTAACATCCATGTCTTTCTTTGTAGTAACCCAAGTATTGTTCATAGGTATCCGCAGCCGAAGCCGCCACCAAAACCACAGCGGACCAAGCATCCACCCTGGCAGGAGTGCGTGACACGCTGAAGGAAGATTTTATCAAGGAGCGGGCTGTTATGGAGGAGCGAACAACTGAGGTGGAGCGAGAACTGAACGTGCTGGAAACAGAATGCGCTGAAGTACTGTACCCCCCACTGCTTACGGAAATTGCTGGTCATAGGTGGATGGTGGGCCAAGGGATGCGCCTAGCCGTGACAAGGTTAATGGAGGATACACAGTTTGTGCAGGCCTTCGCGGATGTCGTGTCAGACGGCATTGACCGTGACAGGCATGAGGGGTTGACCAAGGCATCGGAACTGATAAGCATAAAAGAAGACATCTCTAAGCATGCATATCATAACCCCGAGGGGGAGGCAAAAATAAATGCATCTATGGCCGCTCTTGGAGATATGCAGTACCCCTACCTGGATGACCTTGAAGCTCTAAAGGACGCCTCCAACGAGGACATCATGGCAAAGCTTACACCAGACCCAATCCAGCTTACTCTGCCAATAGATGACGCCAGTCTGAAGGTCGTGAAAGGTGAAAGGCTACTAGCGGAGGTGTTGGAAGCTAACTTAGCCAGGTCGCAGAGTGGAAAGGACGCTCGTGGCGAAGCCCTCCGCGCTATGATAGCCGAAGGGAAGAAAGAAGTAGAAGAGTTCCTGCCTCCTTTGTAGGTTAACTGTTGTAAACATTTGCACAACCTTGTATTTATTCGTCCGTGTATGTACACGGCTTTAATTCGTAACTCTATGTGTAAACACTTTAGAATATCATATGTATGCGTCCGTGGTGGTCACGACAGTTTTGTGTATTTATATTGAAACTTGTTATTATTCCTTATATATCAGGTATTTGTTTGCGTGACGTGTCACGGCTGAATAAGGATAAAACTTAAGTCTATAATTTACTAGACGTGCACCGTGTGTCTTTATCATGTCCGGTACTACGTAAGTACGGCATGCGGAAACTTATTACAACGTCTTGTAAAAAAGGTGTCTAGTAAGGATACATGATCTGCGTCACTGGGGTTGCATCCCTCTTATGCGACAAGTTAAATTATTAGGTTCACTTAATCCTCTTACCCCGCCTGGGAGCGAATAGTACATGTACGGCTTGAATGAATGCATATGAACAAGTAATAACATACTAGGGAAATAACAAATAAATCTAAAAAACATAAGACAATAATTTACACAAGAACAAACCGTGGAGCTAGCTAGGCACCACGACATTTTATTAGAACGGTTACGATTTTTTTGACAGAATTAAAATCCTAAGACAAATAGAACCTAGAAAGCATGAAAACAAAAAATACATGGATCTTTATTGAAGCTGACCACAACGAAGTGTCCATGCGGGGGCCGTAGCCCTTTCAGAGGTAGCATCTTTTAAGGTTGCAAATATTCCATGTACGGTCCAGGTCATGGCCATCCATATCACGCAACTTGTACGCACCTAGTCCCAAAGCTTCTGTGACCTCATACGGCCCTTCCCACTTTGAACCAAGTTTTCCTGTGTTCTCCGCGCGACTTGCTTCGTTTGCACGATAAACAAAATCCTCCGGTCGGAAGGAAACACCCTTGACTTTGGAACCGTAATAAGCTTTCATAGGTGCCTTAGACTTGGCCTCATTGATGGCTGCTATCTCTTGTTTCTCCTCTAATAATTCTAGATTAACCTGGAGTTGCTCATCGTTTGTGACGACGTTAACCTCCGGAGTGCGGATTGTTGGCATCCCAATTTCTGCTGGGATAACAGCCTCGGTTCCGTAGGCCAGCGTGAATGGAGTGTCCCGATTGGCTGTTTTAATCATTGTCCTGTGTGCCCATAGGATATGCGGAAGTTCATCCACCCACTTGGCGCTTCTTTCATCTAAGCGTGCTTTTATACCCTCACCCACGCTTCTATTTGCCCGTTCTACGAGACCATTAGTCTGTGGGTGTTTAACTGATGCGAAACACCGTGTGATGTTCAACGCCGCGCACCAATCCTTGAATGGATTATCTACGAATTGCTTTACGTTATCCGAGATGATCTCGCCTGGCAAACCAAAGCGGCACCCAATATTTTCCCAAACAAACTTTTTTACCTGTTTTCCAGTAATCGTTTTGACCGCCTTAGCTTCTACCCAGCGAGTAAAATAGTCCATAGCCACAATCAAGAACTTAACGCCCCCTACGACAACAAGAAAAGGGCCTGCGATATCAATCCCCTACTTATAGAATGGCCATGGGGATGTGATGGGTGTTAGTTCCTGCTGTGGATGCCGCGGTACTGGCCTGTGTACTTGGCAATCGCTGCATTTAAGAATCATATCTTGTGCGTCCCGTTGCATAGTCGGCCAATAGTACCCTGTGCGTAAAGCTCGTGCCACTACTGATCTGGGGCCTGCGTGCATGCCGTAGGACCCTTCATGTATCTCACTAATCACATAGCTAGCCTGGCGCGACCCAACGCATCGCAGCCACGGCTGTAGGAAGGAACGCTTGAATAGAACACCATCTCGGAGTTCGAAATGTTACGACTTCCTTTTGATACGGCGCACCGCCTTTTCGTCCTCCGGAAGGGTCTCATCAGTTAGATAGTTGATGATCGGGGTCATCCATGTAGGTCCTGTTGGAAATACGTTTTTACGTATTTAGGAAGATTCGGTCATTCCGACAATATATTAAGTAGTAGCTCGTAGTCTAGATATCTTTATTAAACAAACAAGGCCAAGCCTAGCCTACAACATGTGTAGGCCGGCCCAATATTGTAAGCCCAAGCCCATCACAAGGCTTGGGTATATAAACCCTCTCCATTGATGGAGAGGGTGGTGGTTTTCATAATTTACACATAGTAATCTTTCATTTTCTCTCTCTAGAAGTGTGAAATCATCTATCTTTCTCTCTCTAAAACATAAGCAAGATTTACATATCCTACAAATAGTATAAAGAGCCATGGGATGATTGTACTGTTTATGTGTTTGTGTTCTTGATTCACACGCCTATTTTTGATCCATTTTACACAAACCAAAATTATTATTTTTTGTGTTTTTTATGGTTTTTTCTTGATACAAATCTTCTACATAGTTGTGGTCGAGATTTGGTATAGTTACTTTGGCTAAAAACACAAATATTTTGGGTGTTTTGATCATTTTGGCTTAAAATCTCGAATTGGTTGAGTTTTGTCCGAGAAAAGTGGAATATATTCCGATCAGGGTCATCGGAAAAGGGTTTCAGGAGTCTAATAGTTATTCCGATCTGTGTCATCGGAAAAGGGTTTAAGGTTTTCGATCACATTCCGACAAAGGGATTCCGATTGCATTCCGATTTGAGTATTCCGATTTGGGTATTCCGATTTGGGACATTCCGATAAGGGACATTCTGATTTGGGACATTCCGATTTGGGACATTCCGATCTGTGACATTCTGATTAGGGACATTCCGACAAGGACATTCCGATTTGGGACATTCTGATCTGTGACATTCCGATTAGGGACATTCCGACAAGGGTATTCCGATTAGGGACATTTCGATCAAAGGTATTCCGATAGGGTTTATTCCGACGGCTTTCCGACAGATATTCCGACAGCTTTCTGATCCTTTATTCCGATCAACATTCCAACAACCCAAAAATTATTCCTCAAAAAATTTCGACTTGGAATTTTTGGTTTATCGAGAACATATTTTAGGGGATTTTAACATTGTTTCTCGACTTTAACTCACAACAACAAACACATTTACTTTCTCTCATTGTTCGATCAATATTTGTAAATCTTAACTTATCGAAATGGAGTACACATCTCTTACGGATAAGTCCATCCTCTCGGGTACGGATAATCGTCCACCAATGTTGGAGAAGTCTATGTACGAGGATTGGACTTCCCGAATGGAACTTTACATGTTGAACAAAGAGAATGGACATCTCATTTAGGCATCGGTGCTCAATGGACCATTAGATTATGGTACAGTGATGGAAGGTACAACTACTCGTCCTCGCACAACGGGTGAATTGACTGGAGATATGAAGATTCAAGACAAATGTGATAAGTATGCTACAAACATCATTCTCCAAGCCATTCCTCCAGATGTCTACAAACTCGTCAGCAAACATAAAGTTGCCAAAGAGTTATGGGATAGAATTCGTGTTCTAATGCAAGGCACCTCGTTAACTGAACAAGAATGAGAGTGTAAGCTTTATGATACTTTTGATAAGTTTGCCTATGTGCTAGGGAAGACTCTCAATGACTACTATCTGAGATTTACCCTATTGTTGAATGAGCTCAATATCTATGGCATGGCAATTCCTACGTTTCAATTGAACACCAAGTAATTGAACACTCTTCCTTCAGAATGGAAAAAGTACGTGACGGATGCTAAATTGGCTAAGGACTTGCATAACACCAATGTGGATCAACTTCAAGCTTTTCTTCAACAACACGAATGCCATGTGATCGAGGCTCGGTTGTCTAAACCTCAAGTTCATGATCCACTTGCCATGTATGCTTCTCAACAAAACATGGCTTATACTTATCAACAACCATCATACTTGCAGCAGCCACCACCACACACCTATCAACAACCACAACAACCATCTTATCAACCACCAATGATGCCACAACAAGCATTTCAACAAAGTGTTCATCAACAATCTTTTCACAGCAACCACCATATCAGACATCACCATCACAAGCCAACACTCTAATGGGCTATACTCCTCATCAAGGATATTTTCCCATAGAAGCACAACCAGTACAAGCTTTCTACTCTAATGAACTTCCACCAATCCAAGCACCAGTCTTTACTCCAAATGATACGCCAACTGATGTTCTAAACCATCTCACTGCCTACTTGTCAAAACTTGTTGCAACTAGAGGATTTCCACCAACAAACAATCAGCTCCGCACCTCTTCAAATCCTCGACAACAAGCTACTGTTCAAGATGGTCAAGTAACAGTGCAACCTATTCAGGGAAGGCAAAATTCATATGGACCTCCTACAAGGACTATGAATGCTCAAGCTGTGAATTCTCAAGCTAATGGAAATGGAAGCCCCATTGGTCCTCAAATGGTTGTGACTTGCTACAATTGCCAAGGACAAGGTCATATGGCTAGGCAATGCACTCAGCCGAAAAGGAGAAGGGATGAAGCGTGGTTTCGTGAGAAAATGTATTTGGTTGATGCTCAGTCTAAGGGAAAGATTTTGGATTCAGAGGAGTTAGCATTTTTTGCAGACCCAGGGGCAGCAGATACTGAAGGCATTGCATTCGTTTCCACTTCTAATGCATCTTATCAAGCAGATGATCTTGACGCATATGATTCGGATTGTGATGACATTCACTCTGCCCAAGCTGCTCTCGTTGCTAATCTCTCTCACTACGGTTCTGATGTCGTCAGTGAGGTACCCACCACAACCAATCTTGGTAATGATGATAACCCACATCAAGTTGGGCATGAAAATGACAACCTCGAACAACATTCGGGAACTAGTAACTCAAATGATGTGGTACCCAATCCTACACATTTGATTGAACCTCTACCAAATGCTACGACGGGTATGGAATCTTATGGTCAACATGATTTGGTCATGGTGCCTAAACATATTATTGATCAAATGCATATGGCTCTCAGACAATCCGTAGATACGAATTCCACCCTAACTGCCGAGCTTGCGTTGCATGAAGAAAAGGTCAAAACTTTTGAAATGGTCCCTCAAGCAGAGAAAATAACATGTTCTGAATTTGACCAATTTTGTTTTGAAAAGATTGAACACTTAAAAGAAATAGAATCATTAAAAGCTAATCTTTTCAATGAATTAAAAGCAAAAGAGTCGGTTGTCAATGATTTTCAGAAACTTAAAATGGATTTCGAAACTCTCGAGTCTAAAAAGTTTGAATCAGAAATTAATGCTACCAAACTTCTTAAATTCAAAGAACAACAGCTTTTAAAACAATACGCTTCCACAAAAAAGGTTCATATTTTAACTAAATCATTTAAAGAACTCAAACTTAAGCGTCTTCAAAATTTACCACCTAATCCCGGTTATGCAAAACAACCTCAGGAATATATTCCCGGTCTTTATGATATGACCATAATTGGTAAATCGAAAGAAGCACCTTATGTTCGTAGTTCTGAGGAGACACAGTCACTTATAGAAGAAACTCATTCTATAATGTTTCAAAATTCCATACGATTGATTATGATAAGCATAATAAAGATCAACTTTCTAAAAAGACACGTATTCGCTTACAAAAGGAATTAGCTGAACTAACAGTTCTTGTGCCCCCAAGTTTGTCAAATGAAAACCCTCCTAGTACGTCTCCTACACTTGTCAAAACGGATTTAAAAAAGTTAATTCCACCGGTAAGTAAGGCATCCGTTAACTTAAAAGCGGTACACCAACACTTAGCCGATTTTGATAAGGTCATTTTGGAACGTACGACGGCCACGGCCATAGCGGAAGGTGAATGGAACTTTGAGCACACTAGAGCTGCGTTCCGAGACGAAATTGTTCCGTTTGTAAAGAATGTTAAAGCTTGTCTTAGTAATCTTGATCAAGATTTTCGTTTGGAAATAGAAGAAGTTAAACGTGTTTTCAATGAAATGGATGAAGGTTATGATAACAGTTTACTTGAAATAGAACAGGTTTGCCACCAAAATGATCAGCTTCTGAAACAAGTGATGTCTCATGATATAGTTTCCGTCTGTGTGAATAAAAGTGTTGATAATGATTCTATTGTGCATAATGTTGAATCTGTGGATAATGTGGTAGATAGTACTTGTCACGAATCTAACGCTGTATTTTTAAAGCTTCAAGATTCATATTCTTCGCTTTCAAAACGTTTTAATGAGATTCAAACACATTGTATTTCGCTTGAATGCAAACAACAATTTATTCAAGAAATCTTTGAAACGTCATTCGAAGGTGTTAATATCGATGATGCAAACTTTGAAAAGAATTTTCGATTGAATTTACAATCAAAACAGCGTCATCCAAGTGACAAAGTTGCTAAATCTTTGCCGATAGACATAGAGAAATCTAAGGAGCTTAACTGTGTGAACGTACTTGAGGCCGCTGAGAATTTTAAACTTGATCTAGATAATCGGGTTTCCAAGATTTTGTCCAAAGTTGATAACTTAAAACAGAAAGATACACGACTCTTCGATTCAGTAAAGCCCGCATGTGTTAATAACACTGCACAGAATCAATCATTGATTGGACAATTGAATCAGAAGTCGGTGGAAATATCTGATTTGAGGGAACAAATTTGTGATAAAACTCTGGCCTTGACTTAGTTAAAGGAAACACTTCGTACTCTAAAAGGTAAGAATGTTGTGGATAAACGCAGCCACTGTCTCAGCATCGTCCTCTAGCAATCAAAAGGACCCTTATAGCCGTCACACCATTTAATAAGGGCCCTAGGACTAAACCATCTCAAACTTTGGTCACTAAAGATAAGGCGGAATCAAAACCAGCTTCTAATATTCCCGTGTTGCCTTCTACAGGAGTAAGCACCACTACTAAGGCTCAAAGATCTAAGCTTAAAAGAAACAAGAAGAATGATAGGATCTTGCCCCCATCTAGTAGTCAAGTGAAGAAGAAAGTAGAAGCCCATCCTAGGAATGTTATTTCTGTTTTGAATAAAAAGAATCATGTAGCTAAACCTAAAGGCTCTGCGTTTGTGCAACGTTCTAAGCCTACTGTGAATTCTAATTTGAAATGTTGGAATTGCAATGAATGTATGTTTTCTAGTCGTCATGATTCTTGCCTTATTGACCATGTGAATGAGATGAAAGCCCGGAAAAATGGATTAGAATAGAAACCGATTGGGAAAGTGTTAACCCAAGTTGGTTGGTTGTGGCGCCCCACTGGTAGAACTTTCACTATAGTAGGAAATATGTTCCCTTTAACTAGGATCACTCCCACTGAAGAGAAGAAAGCGTGCCCTTTAACTAGGAGTACCAAGGCTACCAAAACACAAGCACGTCCTTTAACTAGAAACACCGACACTACTGTAGGAACCAAGTGCCCATTAAATAGG
The DNA here is from genome assembly GCA_025667525.1 of Glebionis coronaria. Taxonomy (NCBI): domain Eukaryota; kingdom Viridiplantae; phylum Streptophyta; class Magnoliopsida; order Asterales; family Asteraceae; genus Glebionis; species Glebionis coronaria. The sequence goes on from CM046881.1 coordinate 236,145,385, forward strand.
TCTACTCCCATTGTAGTGCCCGCGAATAATCCAAAACCTAAGAAAGTTGGAACAGTAAAACCTGTTAGTGCTAAAACTCACATTAGAAAACGCATGAAATCTAAGGGTCTCACAAATGTTAGCAATTCTGATAATCTTACATCTGTATCTGCTAACACTCCAGAACCAATAGTTTCCAATGCACGGTCTACTGTTGTTATTGAAAGCAGGTGGTCCAAATTTTTCTCTGGTATTTGGACTCTTGTTGCTCCAAGCATATGACCAGAGATCGCTCTCAGCTCAGAAATTTCGTCAGCAAGTTTCTTGGTACGGTTTGATTTGGGAATGATCATATTGCAAAGATAATGGGTTACGGTGAATATCATATTGGGAATGTTATAATTTCAAGAGTGTATTATGTGGAAGGTCTCGGTCACAACTTATTTTATGTGGGACAATTTTGTGATGCAAACCTAGAAGTTGCTTTTCGAGAGCATACCTGCTTCATTCGTAATTTGGAAGGGGTTGATTTATTGAAAGGTACTCGAGGGAATAATTTGTATACTTTGTCTCTACAAGACATGATGGCCGCTTCTCCTGTACGTCTTCTCTCCAAAGCATCGAAGACTAAGTCATGGTTATGGCATCGACGGTTATCTCATCTTAACTTTGACGCTATTAATCATTTGACGAAAAACGAACTTGTTCGTGGTCTTCCTAAACTTTCATTTCACAAGGATCATTTGTGTTCCACGTGTACAATGGGGAGAAGCACTAAGAAATCATACAAACCCAAGACTGAAGACACCAACCAAGATAAACTTTATTTGTTTCATATGGATCTTTGTGGGCCAATGCGTGTTGAAAGTCTTAGTGGTAAAAGGTACATCCTCGTCATTGTGGATGATTACTCTCGGTTTACATGGGTGAAATTTCTTACAACAAAAAATGAGGCACCTAAATTCATCATTGGATTTCTCAAGATGATTCAAGTGCGTCTCAACACTACTGTCCGACGCATTCGTATAGATAATGGAACTGAATTTGTGAATCAAATCTTGCGTGATTATTATGAAGAAGTTGGCATATCTCATGAAACATCCGTTGCACGCACTCCACAACAAAACGGTGTCGTTGAAAGGCGAAATCGCACACTTATGGAAGCTGCTCGAACGATGTTAATTTACGCAAAGGCTCCATTGTTTTTATGGGCAGAAGTAGTATCTACAGCACTGTACACCCAAAACCGGTCACTAATTCGTAAACGCCATGGTAAAACACCTTATGAGATTCTCCATGTAAAAGTACCATATTTATCATATCTTCATGTATTTGGTTCTCTTTGCTATCCAAATAATGATGGTGACAATTTGGGAAAACTTCAACCAAAGGCTTATATTGGTATTTTCATTGGTTAGCACCCGCAAAGAAGGCATACCGAATCTACAACCGTAACTCTCGCAAGATCCTCGAAACTATGAATGTTGATTTTGATGAGCTGACAGCAATGGCTTCTAAGCAAAGCAGCTCTGAACCCGCACTTCATGAAATGGGACCCAGTAACATTAGCTCTGGTCTTGTCCCAAACAACCCCACTTCATCATCATTTATACCACCCACTAGGAATGAATGGGATATGTTGTTTCAACCGTTCTTTGATGAATTCTTTACTCCTCCAAGTATTGCTGCTCCAGAACCTGAGGTAATAGCTCCAATAACCGAAGTTGTCGCTCTAGCAACCAAAGCACAATTAGATACGTCTGCACCTACAATTGGTCAAGATATACCTTCAACAAGTAATTCACAACCTACACCCGAATCAACTACCCATGTCATGCCTATTGATGATGAAGAGGATGATGATGATTACGATTTGGAATTCGCTCAAATGCATGAACTTCCATTCTTTGGTGTACCAATTCTCGACCCTAATCAAGCCGGGTCGTCCACCTCAGAGGAAGCTCCTTCTACAGTCTACTCCAATCCACGGATTCGTGAACATGACAGCAAGTGGACAAAGGATCATCCTATAGATTCTATTATTGGTGACCCTAATCGTCTGGTATCCACACGAAGTCAGTTACAAGAAAATGCAATGTTTTGTCATTTTGATGCTTTTCTCACTAAAGTTGAACCTAAGACATGGCAAGAAGCTTTTACTCAATCCTGTTGGATAGAAGCTATGCAAGAAGAACTTAATGAATTTATACGTCTTGAAGTATGGGAACTTGTCCCATGCCCGGATCAGGTGCAATTACTCACTTTGAAATGGGTTTACAAGGTGAAACTCGATGAGTTAGGCGGAATATTGAAGAACAAAGCTCGACTAGTAGCTCGTGGATACAAACATTTATTGGGCATCGACTTTATGGAATCCTTTGCACCTGTTGCCCGTTTGGAAGATATTAGACTATTCCTCGCTTATGCAGCCCACATGAATATGATCGTCTATCAGATGGATGTGAAGACGGCATTTCTGAATGGTGAAATCAAGGAAGAAGTCTACGTTCAACAGCCGGATGGTTTTGTGAATCCTAAATATCCTAATCATGTGTACAAGCTTAAGAAGGCTCTCTATGGGTTGAAGCAAGCTCCACGCGCATGGTATGATCTATTATCACAATTCCTCATTACGCAAGGCTTCGCTAAAGGCAAGGTGGATCCCACGCTGTTCATTCAGAAACGAGGTAAAGATATGATTATGGTACAAATATATGTTGATGATATTATATTTGTAGCCTCGACCCAAACCTTATCCGATGAGTTTGGGACACTCATGTCTTTCAAGTTTAAGATGTCAATGATGGGAAAGGTATCATTCTTCTTAGGTCTTCAGATATCTCAGAGTCCCAGAGGCATCTTTATCAATCAATCCAAGTATGCCCTTGAATCTCTTAACAAATATAAGATGGAATCTTGCGACCCCGTGGATACTCGACGAACAAAGCTTGATGTAGATCCACATGGAGTTTCCGTTGATCCGACACTTTACCGTGGAATGATTGGTACTCTTCTGTATATCACAGCTAGTCGACCTGATCTTCAGTTTGCTATATGTATGTGTGCTCGGTATCAAACTAGGCCTACTGAGTTACACTTAGCTACTGTTAAACGGATCTTTCGGTATCTTAAAGGAACCATTAATCGGGGACTTTGGTATTCTAAGGACTCTTCGATTGCACTTATGGCATATGCAGATGCGGATCACGCGGGTTGTCAGGATACAAGGCGTACCACGAGTGGAACTTTGCAACTACTAGGAGATCGACTAATCAGTTGGGCATCGAAAAGGCAGAAAAGCACTGCAATTTCAAGTACGGAAGCAGAATACATAGTTATGTCTGGTTGCTGTGCTCAAATTCTTTGGATGAGATCGTAAGTAACCAACTATGGTCTAGGTTTCAACAAAATTCCGATGTACTGTGACAACAAGAGTGCAATTGCCTTATGCTGCAACAATGTTCAATTCTCCCGGTCGAAGCATATTGACATTCGCTACCACTTTATCAAGGATTAAGTGGAAAATGGAGTGATAAAGCTTTACTTTGTCCGATCTGAGTATCAATTGGCGGATATTTTCACGAAGGCTTTAGATCGCGCTCGAATGGAATTTTTGGCCGACAAGCTAGGAATGAGAACTTTCTCGCCTGAGACACTAAAGTAACTGGCAGATGAAGCGAAAGAATAGTAGTGGTAAACTGTTCGCCGTATCCTTGGTGATCATCTGTATATATTGTTTATATATTTATCCACAAAAGTAAAATATAAAAATATAAAACCATATAAAAACCATAAAATTTGAAAAATTCATAAAAATCCAAAAATATTTTTACTTTATTTTTCAAAGGCATGTCTTTTGGTACGATAATATTTACGGCCTTAGAAATATTGATTAATATTGACACAGCGCCATAAATAGAGTTCGTACAAAAGTTGTAAATATTTTATAACACATGCCTAAATGGCTTGTAGTTATTTCTGACTGCAACCCGCTTTTCATATTAAAGTCAGGTATTTCTTATGAAAGCTTTGGCTCACAACGGGAATTAATTTTCTCGGGCAAGGTTTACTTTAAAACCTTGTAAGGGATCAAGTTTACTTTATAACTTGGTCTAACATAAATCTATGTACGTTTCAGTGCATTTATTTGTTAAAACAATATTAGTCTTGTTTTTATGAAGTTATCATCTCTACAACCATAGCTATCTACATTTGGTATCTACATACTCGACGATGCGACTACTCAAACAGCGACTACAACTCTTTCAATCGAACACGGGTCAACAACTGAGGGGGAGCAATTGTCAAGCATTCAGAATCTTTGATACCGAACGTGCCAAGTTCACAAGTTGGTGTCAAGACAACAATACCAATCGTACACGTGGTGTAAAGAGATGACTTCAGACGTGAGGAAGCGACCAACATATGCTGACAAGAACCATTTGATCTTATCATATGATGTTCTCATAAATCAGGTCCAACCTTGTTAGTTTTTTTCTAATATGGTGAATATGTGATCATGTTACAAATCGCTATCATATCTCATACATTTGGTATCATGAAGATAAAACGGACTTGCATTTTTCTTCCCAAAACCGTTGTTAAAACTTCATTAAATCAATTGATATTAAAAACATCGATTGGGTTAATATTTTTAATATGGGGGAGAAAATATGATTTAATATGGGAAATTATCACAAATTGTTTGACTTAATGTGCTGGCTCATCCTGACATATGCGAAATGTTTTCGAATATCGAGGCATATGTTAAGGGGAGCAAAACGAATTTGCATATCAAAATGGATTTTCATGGTGACATATACTTACTCAAAACCCATTTATTTCACGACGATGAAGATTGTGGTGACATAAGGATGGTAGGATAGGTTAAGTCCTATGATTCTTCCAAAACCGGAGAAATCTTCCCAAGGACATTCCATAGCTAGAAATAGTAGTCCTTAGGAAAGATGGAGAAATATTGTGAACGTAGCTGAATGCCGACCAACTACTTAAGTTAGCACTGGAACAATCACAACAAGGTGCTAGTTATGACGTATTGGTAAACATTGAAGGGGTTGAAGAACGAAAAAGAATTGTAAAGATAAAGGGTGTAAAGAAAGAAGCCCTCCTTACAACCTTAGGCAGAAACTGGGTCAACACATATGCTATTGAGATCATTTTAATGATGCTCGATATTAAAGATAGACATCATGGACCCAGTGATGCAATGTAAAACCCATTCCAGCTAACTCAGATATCTCTCAAAAGGTATTTGTTTTAATCACACGGAGACAACACGTTATCTATCGATTTATTCACTCCGAATAAATTGGTATTGAAATGGTGGCACTCCTCTCCAGCCTCCGATCACTAAAATCCAAAATGCACGATCGAGTCTAGAGCCATTTGAGATCATCAAATATCTCATTAGGACACACTTCCATATTTCTTTGCTTCTTCACACACTGTGAAAAGTAAGAAAGATCTTAAGAGTCCTACGTAAAATCTTCATGATCTTGCCTGAACATCCGAGTAATACGAAAGTATTTACAATGATGACTGGAAATTCTTCTAGTGTTAACCTTAAACTGCACTTGGTAGGTAACTTGCAAGATTCAATATGAATCAAGCTCGTGACAACTGGAAAGCAACGATGGTGCGATTCTTTAATGAATCAAAATTGTTCCAGGAATCAGAATTGACGGCTTCAATCATACGGATAATTGTTTCCAAATGATTCACTCTTTACGTTCGCAGTCAGCTTTGGACGGTCGAGTAAAGAGAACGGGTTTACCCCCCGAAATCTTGTCAAGGAGATTTTTATTTAAATCTACCTGCCACAAGTATGATATTCTATATCGTCTCACCGACCGGAGGTAAAATGCTACCGAATTAGAATGAAATGTTCAAAGCCATTTCGTTCGTGTCTACTTATGTTGCGGCATTTGAAGACGGTGGTGTTGCGGAATCCAAGAAGAAGTCGTCACCGCATGCTTATACTTTATGCACTTAATACCTCATCTAATTCAAGAAAGCCTAAAAGTTAAGTCTTCCGCTGTATCGAACTCTAAAGCTTTCAAGAATTACAAAGGTATAAGTATGTGGGACGTGATTTCACGAGGAGGCGAAGATCACAAGTGATGGATGCACAAGATCAAGGCAAGAGATTAATGCTAAAGATTGATATCAAAGATCACATCAGCATGTTCACCAGAAAAGAAAAAGAAAAGCAAGACGAAGACTACGAGCTCAAGACAAGCATAGTATACTAGGTTTATTTTATTATTGTAACTAGGGTAACACCCTTGTTTGGAGTGACCTCCCTTAGGGGGAGATTGTTGGAAATACGTTTTTACGTATTTAGGAAGATTCGGTCACTCCGACAATATATTAAGTAGTAGCTCGTAGTCTAGATATCTTTATTAAACAAACAAGGCCAAGCCTAGCCTACAACATGTGTAGACCGGCCCAATATTGTAAGCCAAAGCCCATCACAAGGATTGGGTATATAAACCCTCTCCATTGATGGAAAGGGTGGTGGTTTTCATAATTTACACATATTAATCTTTCATTTTCTCTTTCTAGAAGTGTGAAATCATCTATTATTCTCTCTCTAAAACATAAGCAAGATTTACATATCCTACAGGTCCCTCTTCTTCAACTATAGTCGCGATGTCTCCCCCTGTAATGGACGTTTCCTTCAGTATTTCAACCAACACTTGCTTGGATAAATGGTCAAAGCTTGTAGACGCAATCTTGCTAAGAGCATCCGCCTTCTTGTTCTCGCTTCTTGATACTTGCTTGATGGAAAACTTTCTATAAACAGCGATGAGTGACTTGACTTTTTCCAAGTACTGGATCATGTTATCCTCCTTAGCTACGTACCCACCTAGGATGTGATTCGCGACAAGCCGTGAGTCCACATAGGCCTCAAGGTTGTAGACTCCCATCCTACCGGCGATTTTTAAACCCGCAATCAATGCTTCATATTCTGCCTCATTATTCATGGCTGTGAACTCAAAGCACAAGGCGTAGGTAAATTCCGTTCCTTCCGGATTCGTGAGAATGAGGCTGGCTCCTGATCCGTCCGTGCAAGAAGATCTGTCAGTAAACAAAACCCATGGTTCCATTGGAATTTCTTCTCTTTGCACCATTGGTTCGTCCTCCTCAGGTTTCTCAATTAGGAAGTCTACCAAAATTTGGCCCTTGACGGTTGTCCTTGGTCTATAAGAGATGTTATGTTCTCCTAGTAGGACGCTCTAATTATGTAATCTCCCGGCCACGTCCGGTTTAGAGATGATCTGTTTTATTGGTTGATCAGTGATACCCACAATTGGATGTGCCTGGAAGTACCGGCGCAGCCTTTTCACGACGTAAACCAGTGACAAAAGCAATTTCTCCATTGATGAATAATTCAACTCCGACCCTTGCAAGGCTCTACTTATGAAGTAAACCGGAGTCTGGACTGAATCCCGATTAGTCATAAGGACTGCGCTGATTGCTCCGTACGTAGCAGACATATACATAATTAGCTCCTCCTTAGTCCGGGGTGCAACTAGCATGGGAAGAGCCGCGAGATTTTGTTTGAGCTGCCCAAAGGCTTCCTCCGCCTCTTTTGTCCAACGAAAGTCTCATTTCTTTAAGCACTTATTGAGTGTTTTAAACAAAGGAAGAGACTTCTCCGCGGACTTTGACAAGAACCTATTAAGCCCCGCTAGCTTTCTATTGAGTGATTGTACCTCTTTGAGTGTCCGAGGGGATGGTAGCTGTATCACGGCGTCCGTCTTATCCGGACAAGGTTTAATGCCGTTTGGATTAATCATATACCCAAGGAACATTCCTTCAGTTGCTCCAAACATGCACTTCTTTGGATTCAGTTTCATGTTGATTTTCCTCAACGTGTCGAACATCTCCTGGATATCACGCAGAAGTGCTTCCTCCATGTGGCTCTTGATGACCAAGTCGTCAACATATACCTCAAGGTTATGGCCTATTTGGGAGTCGAAGGCTTTATCAATAACTCGCTGATATGTCGCATCGGTGTTCTTCAGTCCGAACGGCATTTTTGTGTAACAATACATGCCCTAACTAGTATGGAACGCCGTCTTCTCCTAGTCTTCCTCAACCACCTGGATCTGATGGTATCCTTTGTAAGCGTCTAAAAAACATTTGAAAGTGTATCTGCATAAGGATTCCACCTTCCAATCAATTTCTGGTACCGGATAGCAGTCTTGCGGACAAGCTTTGTTCAAGTCTGTGAAGTCCATACACATGCGCCAGCTCCCGTCATGCTTCTTGACCATGACCGGATTGGATAACCATTCATGGTAATATACCTCGCGCATAATTACTGCGTCCACCAGCTTCCGTACCTCGTCCAGTATTACCTGGCTGCGTTCTGGTGCTTGACCGCGCTTCTTTTGCTTAACGGGAGGATATCCTGGGCGGATTTGAAGCCTATGTTCTGCTATCGAACGCGGCTTGCCCATCATATGCTTTGGCTCCCACGCGAATATATCAAGGTTTTTCTTCTTCCCTTTTCTGGATAGCGTTCCCCTATGGCTACCTCTTGCTCCTGGTAGTCGGGGTGGATTACCACCTTCCAATTGGGGGGTGGTGATCCTTCCTTTATGGGAACTGGCTGAACTGGTGCTGTCACGGCGTGGCACTCGGATGCCGGTGCGATCGAATTGTAAATAGTAACAATTCCCCCTTCAACTGGGAATTTAATCATGCCGTGAGCCATGGATGGGACTGCCCGTATGGCTAGGATGCTTGGTCTTCCAATAATACCACTGTACGGAGAGTGTGAACGTATCACCATGAAGTTCATCCACGCCGTGGTGGAATGCTCTTTATCCCCAATGGTTGCCAGTAGACGCAGTTGTCCTATTGTCCAGATAGTGTCTCCACTAAAGCCAATGAGCGGTAACGTGGCTGGCACTAATTGGCTTTTGATCTCTGGTCGTAGCTGTACGAAGCAATGTTCGTAGAGTACTTCCACCGATGATCCTCCATCCACATACATACGACAAACGTTGTGGGTTCCAATGCTTACCTCAATCGTTAGAGGTGCATCGGCTACGTTGCTCGCCATTATAGGAGGGACCGAGATCTCTCTGCCGCGTGAAAATTTTAGACTAACTTTCTGCTTTGTGCGGCGCTGCCACGATTGGATCATATATATGGTTGAAGGCTTGTCCTTTTGGGAGTCCTTCTTGTCATACCTTTTGTTATCCTTCCCATCTTTCCAATCCTTGACCAGGTGTTTGAGTTTGCTTGATTTAATCAGTGACTCTATGTGCTTCTTGAGCTGGATGCACTCTTCCGTGCCGTGACCCTTGTCATTTTGAAATTCGCAGAAGCAATTCCCTTGACGGCGGTCAGCTGGAGTTGTCATTGCGGGAGGCCTTGGGAAGTTTGCCCCTTCCGTCATTAAGATATCTCGGTAAGTCATATTTAGAGGGGTGAATTTATCATCCGGCTGCCCTCCTTTATTCTGACTTTTGTAATCCGAGTTCTTCCCGCTGCCGTGGTTGCCTTGACTACCTGATTGCCTCTTGGGCTGGTCGTTCGATCGATAGTTATGATTTCCCTTTGTAGGGTACGCCGCAGCTACCGCGGTCTCTCCTTCTACAAAATTTCTGACCCTTTCCATGATGTCGTCATACCTCTCCGGTCGTTTGTCATTGAGACGCCTAATTAACTCCTTGTCCGTTATGGCATGCATATAATCAGAAATTTTTAGGAGTTCCGGTCAAATTTTTGTGCACGTGCATTCGTCATTGAAGCACTCCGTGAAGTCCGTAGACTCTCCGGGCCTTTGCTTGACGGTTGCTAACGAGACCAGATCCATATTATACTTCTTTCGCTGAGTATAATTGTTTTTGAACGCGGTGCAAAGATCGCCGAAGCTATCAATATTTCGGTAAGGGAGCTTTTCAAACCAATCACGTGCATTGCCAATCAAGGTTGAATTGAACATCTGGCACCATATAGGCATTGGCCATCATTCAATTTTCGCCTGCGTATCAAATATCTTTAGGTGATCGTCCGGATCCCCAGACCCATCATAGGTTTTAACGCACGCCAGCATACGGCGTTTCTTTTCCTCAGAATAGTTCCGTATGCGGAGAGTGAAGGCGTCCTCTCTGTCGTCACACCATGGACGGGAAAGGTCCTCATCTTCGTCACCGCGATAGTAGGAATCATCGTAGTATCCCTTATCATCCGATGGAAGTGGAGGGGAATACCTAGGTCGACGACGTCTGGGAGGATGGTCATCCGAATCCGACACCGAAGGGCCGTGAGGAGGAGGCGGTGCTCCACTTCTTGGTTGGCTATGATGACTACTTTTGTGAGAAGAGTTAGGAGCTTTCTTCCCACCAGAGTTTACCCTATCCCACACACTAGTGCGGCGATTGTTCACGGGAGTTTCCAACACCGAGCGTCCAGTGGAGCCGTCGGACCTATCCCCATCTTCATGGGCTTGTAGCAATTCTTGCATGATGCAATCCCCTATGCACTCGAATACGTTCCGAGGTTGAAGGGTTTCCTCAAGGGGAGGTTGTTCCTGGGGGCACGCCCTCCTTATCCTCTTCCGAGTTCGAGGGGAAGTACCAGGCACGAGACTACCAAAGTTAAGCCTGGATTGGAGGTTCCTTCCCAGATTTAGCCTTGACGAGATGTCCGGGACGATTCTGTCAAAGCTCTGCGTGAGAACACGCTCGAGGTCCTCGTCACCGAGTGAACCCCCTTCCAATTCTTTCTCGACTTGTGGCCTATGCGGCTCCCTGTTAGGGGCCTTTGGTAGAGACCCCAGATCAGGATTATCCATGGTGATGGTTGGTGGTGGCGTGTTATCAGACGTACCTGCCCCACCAAGATACTGGAACATGTTCCGGTTATTCGGCCTTCCTGCTTGGCCACCTTGAGGTTGAGCGGAGGTGATTATCCCATCACCTGTGGACTTTCGATTCCCAGGATTTGTGTTCCTCGGGTTTCCCTGAAAATGTCCCTTCGTCATAGGGGAAGATTGAGATTAAGATCGAGAATGAGTTTAGTGTATGGGTCCCACGGATGGCGCCAACTTGTTGATACAAAAGTTGGATGATCCTTGCTAGACCCGAATTAGGCTTAATCTGGGTAGGCTGGGCTCTGGCTGTTGCACCAAGTGAATAACTTGTTGAGATCCTGCATACTAAAACAACACGCGTTAGGCTTACCGTGGGAATGTATCCCACGATTAGACTCTGACGTGAGAGTAAGTAATCGGTTTAGGGTTAGAAATCGGCTGTAGGTTGAGAGTATAGAGAATGTGATACCTTTGTGGAACCATTGGGGGTTCCTTATATAGGCAGTGAAACCCTAATGGGCTGTCACTGTTACTTCGGCCCCAAGCATAAGATAATCACCATAATTAACTTGATTGTTATCTTCTAATTATGGTGGGTGTATATCTTATACTTTGAGGCAAATCCTAATCCTGATAAGATTGTGATTTTGTCTAACCCTGTACCGGCCGTGCCGGGCCGTGGGCCGCACACATCTTATGCGGCCACTGTTCATTCAAGCCCATAAGCTCAAATGACATTAATCCAACCCATTTGTAATGGATCGGATGCGGGTAGTACATGTGGGCCGGGTTCATGACCCGGTTGGGGACTATACGTCATCAAATGTATGTACCTTGTCACCAGCTCTGGTGACCACCCATAAACAACCTGCATCTTCTTCATACTTAATTATGGGGTTTCTGAAATCCAAAGGTACTACTTCTGCAAAATCTGAAGCTTCCAATGGTGAGAGCTTCATAGTCTTTCTTATCACAGCTTCACTTGGATTCAATTGATCAAGTATTGGAAATCCAATCTTCAATCCCTTCTTTACTGACCTTGGAACCACAAATGCTTTCTTCATTCTCTTCTGCTCCTCCATTTCTTCTTGCCTTTCCTTGGAGAGTAGCCCAAATGTCTTGTCTTTACATAAGAAATCCTAAATAGGATAAGCCAAATGCTCCAAATGGTCAAAAGTAAGTTTTTTGAGCTTTGAGTAGGTCCACCCAGTCTGGTGACACCTTATCATCATGTAATATAGCTCTCTCCTTGTTGTCTTGTTGTCTTGTTCTGTTGAAGAATGTTGCAAGCTCTATTTTTCTCAAACACCTTAATATCTCTCTACAGCCTCAAAAATCCTTCTAAACACCAAATCTTCTTAGATAAAGAAATAGCTGGATCATTCAATACTTGCTCTTCATACTTGAAATAGACCTCAGCAATCTTAGACATGTCAAAATCAAACTGCATCTTCAACTCCCTAGGCTTCTTCTTAGCCACTTCATCCTCCCCATACTCTAAATGTTCTGGGTCTTCCTCTAAAATATTAGACCCATGATCACTTTCCTCCTTTTCATCACCAGATTCATCCATCTCATCACCTTCAGATTCTGATAAGAGAATCTGTGCTTCAATGCTACCCTTCTTGAGCCCCTTCTTTTCTTGCTCTTGCAATTGGTGAGCAAGTATTTCATCAAACTGTTGTTGGGCTACATCTTTGGGTACCTGCCCTTCTACCATGACTCCTTTACCCTTTTCCAATGCTCCAATTGCTGGTAAAGATGTTGATGGTACCTGTGTAGAAACATCTTTGACAATGGCTGATAGTTGGGATACACCAATCATGCCTGCAAGTCTGTCAGCGTCTGATTTATTAATGTCAGCGTCCAACACCTGAGTGTCAGCGGCTGACTCTGCAACTTGCCTCATCATTTCTACAAATGATAGCTGCTTAGGAGTAATTAAAAAAGTATCAAAACCTGGCTTCTCCTTCAAACCTATTAACAATTCAGCTATCTCTACATCTTTGTTTCCAAAAGAACCACCTTCTTGGGAGCCTTTGTCCTCCTCCCCTTTGTAAGAATCCTCCCCTAAAGAGAGGACCTTAAACTGCCTTTGCCTAGCGTAGGCAGATTCCAAAGTAACCAACCTCTCTCTCAAAGATTTGAGTTCAAGGCCTTGACCTGTGACAATCTGTACAAGATCTGCATTTTACTTTTGCAAGCGTATGCAGATCGCCGTCAATTATAAAGCTGATAATGGTTCCATTCTTCCCTCCTCTATCATGGGGATTTGACCCCAAGAGAGATTCATTGGAAATGGGTGTGGTCTTAATGATGTTGGGACTGTCTTGACCTGCTTCTAAGCTAGTGCTAATAGTCCCAGCCCCACCCATGTCACCAACCACCCTTGTGGTGGTGGTTCTCTCTGCTACATGGCTAGGACCACTAGAGGAGAACACTCCAGTAGTCCTTTGGCGTTTCTCAAACCTAAAATCTGGTTGTTTAGAAGAGGAAGTGGAATGTGGGTCATTTTGGTGTTGAGAGGAATTACTATCAGCGTTTGGGTTGTATGTGTCAGCGCCTACATTTTCAATGTCAGCGCCTGAGGGTTGTGGGTCAATGTTCATGTGTTGTGGTGATGGAGGTTGTTCAGGGATAGGGTTTGGGTGTGGGTCAGGGTTTGCAGCTTCCTGAATGACAGCTTGCATGGCTGGGGTGAGAGGAAGGTCTCTAAATGGAGGGGTGTTCATGTTACCAAAAACAGTTTTCTTTTGAGTAGGGACCTCATAAAAGTCATCATGGTCCCTACGGCAATATTGTTGAGCATCAAAAACCATTTGCAAAAACCTTGGGTAAGCAAGAGTCATCTTGTTACCCTTGTTGTGACACATGCCATCAAAAATCATTTTAGAAAAGTTAAACTTTTGCCCATTTGCAAGGCAAACAAGAGCACAACCGATTGATCGATTGATTTCATTGAAAGACGAGCATTTGGGACTTAAACATTGTAGGATGACATGTATCAGGTACTTTTAGGCTAGGGGAAATTGTTGTTTAGAATATTTGTTTATATGCCCAACTAGGGGCAATTCATATCCCAAGCCTTGAAGCCCTAACTCTAGCTCTGTTAGGGGAAGGGTAGTTATAGCATCAGCGTCGTCAAGATGTAAATCTTGACGAACTAAAGCTTTAGTAACTACCCATCGAGTCCCATGAACAGTACCAACTAATGTAATCACTCCATCAATAGTTTCAGAACGAACAGTGTTCCAAAGCTGCTTGATGTGTGTGATAGGGACGAGTGGAGTATGAGAAAGTGCATACCTTAAAGGAGACGCCATCAAATACCCAATCATCTCTGTGTATTGGGGGTGCAAAACATCATCAACAACCATATAAGCCACCATATTATGTTGACTTTTGAACCCCAACTCTACACTAGCAGGTTTAAACTTTGGTGTCATTTGAATGCTTTGTGAAAACTGAAAGATGATTAACAATGGAGGTTTGAAGGTTTGAGAATTTAGAAGACAAGAATAGTAGTTACCCTGTTTAAAGAAATGAGCCTAATATATATGAGTGGTAAAAGCACACTATTGGTTGAAAAAGAAGGCAGCTGTAGTAAAAAAGTAATGATTATAACCAAGAAAATATATAACTTATCTTTTTCATTAATAAAAGATACAAACTCTCTAAAATTACCGCCCATATTTTCGTCAAAAATAAAAATTGGGTGGACCCCAGTGTTTTTCAACGGTCAAAAATTAAATGTCAGTGGGTAACGACTATATTTTGTCAAGGTTGAAATTTTATCATGTCAGCGTTAAAATTGGTCTTATCAGTGTTGGAAGTAAACTATGTCAGCGGCCAAAAATAAAAATAAATAAAAAATAAAAAGACCTTAACAAAGAAGTTTACCCTAATGAAGATAACTCTTACCCTGAAAATTACAGTAGGGTGGCAAGCACTGTCCAATCATGCACACTTGCATAAACAAGATAGACATAACCGTCCTCAAGTGTCCCTGGCTAACCAAAGTTCTTAACAGTGAAGAAATCTCATATAAACTCTTTGTAACTTCCCAGGTAAGCCAAATTAAAATTTACACCAAGTCTCCCAACCGAACAAACCCAATTTTAGGCCAAAATGTCTTGGCAACATGCACAATATATCAAATTTGCATGCTACAGTACCTCAAGAACAAGAAATTCCAACAATTCTTAAAATAAATCCTTCACTTTTTTTAATTCCCACTCACCTGTAGACACAATCTAGAATTGTGATAAGAGTATTCTAAGAATACCCAAAATCCTAAAGATTTCTTAAACCTCCCCTTAAACTATTATATACACAGTTGCAAAATAATAAGTATATGACAAATATTAATTTCAAGATAGGAATGTAAACATTTCAACCATCATAAATAAACTTTTGACACATTCCTTGTAAGCTCCAAAGATCCATAAGAAACTCTGTATCCAATTTTACAATGCTCATAATGCCTGCATGATTAGATGAAAAACCACAAAAACTAACATGTTGCTGTCAGCGGCCATTTTTACACTTGCCAGCGTCTAAATAACCTCTGTCAGCGTTAGAATATAAAGTAGAAAATCTAATACTTTACAAAGATAAACAACAATACATATCCTGTACATACTATATAATGATTTCAAAAAAAACACATTTAGGTGAGACTGATCATTCCAATACTTGTTACCAAGTATTGGAACCTCCCCACATCAAAAGCTTTAGTTAAAAGATCAGCCACATTCTCTTTTGTGTCTATCCTATCTGGATGTATTAAATATTTTTCAAAACAATCTCTTATAAAATGATGCATAATCTCTATGTGTTTAGTTTTAGAGTGATGTACAAGATTCTTAATAATGCATAATGTACAGTTATTATCTACAAAAATCTTGGTATGCATAAAATTATACCCATAATCCAATAGCTGGCTTTGAATCTATAGAACTTGTCCACAACGTGCAGCTACAGCCACATACTCAGCTTTAGTTGTAGAATTTGCCACCACTGTTTGTTTCTTGCATTGCCAAGATATAATCCTACTCCCACGAAATTGGCATCCACCAGTTGTGGATTTTCTATCATGATTATCACCTCCAAAATCACTATCTGAATAGCCAATAAGCTCCAAAGGAGACTCTATATGATACCACAATCCCAATGTGGGAAAGCATCTAAGGTATCTAAAGATCCTTTTAACTACATGAAGGTGACATTCCTTGGGTGTGACTTGATGACGTGCATATGTACATACTACAAACATGATATCAAGTCTTGAAGCTGTAAGATACATCAAGGATCCAATCATAGATCTATAGTACCTGACATCAACCTCTTTTCCTTCTCCAATATTTCCCCATGGGTGGTCCTTGTCCATGGGAGTGCTAGCTTGCTTTTCATGTGGTGAAAAGCCAAACTTCTTCAAGATCTCAGCCACATACTTATCTCGAGAGATGAAGATACCATACTCTTTCTATTGAACTTGAAGACCAAGAAAGAAAGTCATCTCTCCCGTAACACTTATCTTAAACTTATCTTTCATAAGTTTGGAGAATTCATCACTCATTCTTTGGTTAGATGAACCAAAGATAATATCATCCACATAAACCTGAACAAGAAGAAAATCCTTCCCTTCCTTCTTTGTAAACAATGTTTGGTCTATGGTACCCCTCTTAAAGCCATTATCCACCAAATAAGTGGAAAGTGTTCCATACCATGCTCTAGGGGCTTGATGAAGGCCATACATAGCCTTCTTTACTCTATAAACTTTATCTGGATGCTCAAAATCTTCAAAACCAGGAGGCTGCATGACATAGACTTCTTCTTTAATTATGCCATACAAAAATGCACTCTTCACGTCTATTTGGTAGACTTTGAAACCCATGCAGGAAGCATAGGCTAGGAAAATCCTTATCGCTTCTATTCTAGAAACATGTGCAAAAACCTCTTCATAATCAATACCTTCTTCCTGTGTGTATCCCTAAGCAACCAGTCTTGCCTTGTTTCTAATAACAATGCCTCTCTTATCTTTCTTGTTTCTTAAAACCCATATTGTCCTAATAGGCCTGACATACCTTGAACAGTCTACTAGCTCCCAAACATCTTGAATGGTAAACTGATGAAGCTCATCTTGCATTGCTTCAACCCAGCTTTCTTCTTTAAGAGCATAAAAAATCTTCTTTGGTTCTAACTGAGAGAGAAAACAAGCAAACAAACATTCTTGAACAAAAGGAGTATCTTCTTTCTTGTGAATATTAGCAATGAATCCACCTTGAGTCTGCTTAGTCCTCCTTGTTTGAGCAGTCTGAATATCACGAATTATTTGGGAAGGAAGATGATCTGTGGCCACCTTTGTAAGTATTCCTCCTCCAAATAGTGAGTTGTCATGTACAGTGGACTCCATGTTGCCAATGTCATCTTCATTGCTACTCCCATCCCCACTTAAACTTAGAGGTATGTTATCAGTGCTTGGAACTGGTCCACTGACATCTTGATTGGGTATGGGGTCTTCAACATGTTCAAAAATATTTATGTTGGAGGAAGAGAATAAATTTCCAAATAGACTGTCAGTAGCTGAATTCAACGTATCAGCGTCTGAATTGGCTTTGTAAAAGGATGAAGATGCATGTATGGATTCATCAGCTGGTTTTCTTGTTGTCCTTTTTCCTCCTTTCCAGCAACAGCAGATGCTTGTACATACCCATCAGTCCATATAGGTTTGGTGACATAATCAAATATAGGAGTTCGCTCAACTGCATGTGATCCTTCTTCTTTATCAACTTGTGTACCTGGAATCTCAACAATAGGTTCTTCCAAGACAATTGGATTAGTCACAGGCATATAATTCAAGGACCTTGACAATGGCTCTAAGTCAAATAGCCAATTAGGTCCAGACTCAGGATCACTTGGTTTATTCTCCAAGAAGTCAACATGAATATTTTCTGTTAGAATCTTAGACTTCTTGTTATAAACCCTATACCCCTTGCTGTTTGTGGAATATCCCATAAAAAGTCCCTCATCACCCTTGGAATGAAACTTACCTAGGTTATCACTAGTATTCCAAATCACTACATGACACCCAAAAGGCCTTAAGAAGTTTATACTAGGTTTCCTATTCCAAAGTAATTCATAGGGAGTCTTATTATGAAACTTATTGACCAAGTCTCTATTATGAACATAGCAAGCAATGTTCACAGCCTCATCCCAAAAAGCAATGGGTAGATTTGCATCTGCAACCATGGTTCTAGCTGCTTCTATTAAAGTTCTATTCTTTCTTTCAGCTACACCATTCTGCTGTAGAGTTCTAGCTATGCTAAAATCCCTGGAGATTCCCTTATTGACACAAAAGGCATCTAGAAGGTTGTTCTTAAACTCACCACCATTATCACTTCTAAGAATTCTAACCTCATTACCCGTTTTCTTCTCAATCTGTGTGATGAAGTTAATTAAAGTCTTAGCAGTATCACTCTTCAAAGACAAAACGAAAGTCCAAGTAAACCTAGAATAATCATCAGTGACAACAAAACAGTAGAATTTACCATTGAGGTTTTCTATATTGGTTGGGCTAAATAAGTCTATGTGTAATAGGTGAAGTGGTTTAGAACTGGTATGAACTAGTTTTGACTTAAATGAGGCCTTATGTTGCTTGCCTTTAAGGTATGCAACACAATTATGATCATTATGGAATACTTTTGAAGGCAATCCTCTTACAAGATCATGTCTCACAAGTCTGTTCATATTTTTGAAGTTATTGTGCCCTAACCTTCTGTGCCATAGTCTACTTTCATCTACTGAGGCCTTAGCATAAAGACAAGACAAGTTATTATTCATTCTAATACCATTTAGATTCACATTATAAACATCTTTATGTCTAGGTGTTCTAAATTTTATGAACTTGTCAGCACGAATCTCAAAGTCTTTACTTAAAACTAAGCACTCAGTATCAGTGAAAAGAACTTTATTTTTGTTGTCACATACTTGTGACACACTAAACAGATTATAATCAAGTTCTTTTACCAGGAAGACTTCCTTAAACCTCAAGTTGTTGGTGATGAGTGTGCCTTTGCCAGAAATGTTGCCATAGTTGCCACCAAAGTACACCTTATCACCATCTTTAATAGGAGTGAAATCAGTAAGGTAATCTTCCTTCCCAGTCATGTGCCTTCAGCATCCACTGTCCCAATATCTAAAATCATTGACCTGCTTGTGAATACCATACACATGAAGAAACAAATTAGTTTTCTTTGGGAATCTAAGCCTTTGTAGACTTGGATTCATCTGGTTGTTCAACAAGAATTGACTTATTCCTTATAACAAACCCCTGTTCATCCCTTTGTGGCATAAACACCCAATTAACCCCAATAGGTTTAGTGATGACCTTTGCAAGAAAATTAAATCTGTTGCAAGTCATAGAAAGTCCATTTGAATTAGGGTTTTGGTCTTGTTTAGCTCTCCATTTCAAACTGGATGAAGCTTTAGACCATGTTCCCTTAGGTTTTAGATACCTATTACTTGGTTTAACATGAGATCTAACATAAGCCAGTTGTGGCATTTTCATACCAAACCTAGATCTTTCAGCGACTGATTTTGTCTTGTCAGCAGACAATTTGTTCCTGTCAGCATAATTAGGGTTTGCTATAGGAACCCATTGTCTGTTAGACCAAGTATTGGTCTTTTGAAAGGGTCTTTGTCCCTGAGTATTAGTCCCTCTAGAAAAGAAAGGAGCTGGTCTAGTTGCCTGGGGACTTGATTGGACAAAAGGTATAGGTTTGACCATGGTTGACCTATTGTCACCGGTGGATTTAGAGCCGCTGACACATTTATAAGGTAAGTGAGAAGAACTCCCAGATGTGTAACAAGCCTTTCTAGACATAACCTTAGGTCTAGATTGAAAGAACCCTGTCCCATTAACACTTGCTTGACTTTGAGGTGATCTAGGTATCCTATACATTTTAGCATATTTAACACTAGATTTGATCTTAGTTGTAGAGCCAAGGTCAATAGGTTTTCCAGTGGTAGAGTTAGTGATTAATATTGGTTTAACTTTAGTTTCTTCATCACTAAGAAGCCCCCCCTTAACAAATAACATAGGGTTGGATCTCTTCCATTGTTCAAGATCAGTCATTTTCTGCTGATACTCCTCAACTAGGGAAAGCACTCTAGGTGGAGGAATAAATTCCTTTTCTTGGAGTTCTGGAATACCAGTCCAAAAGAGATCCTTCTTCAGAGAAGTCCCCAGCAGGTGGTGGAATGACATCATACTCTTTCATCCCAATCCCAGACATGTCGCTAGGGTTTCTTTGTTAACTTACACACTTTTCTAGGGTTTGGCTGGCTTTATCAAAAATTTCAATTTT
Source organism: Glebionis coronaria (assembly GCA_025667525.1). NCBI lineage: Eukaryota > Viridiplantae > Streptophyta > Magnoliopsida > Asterales > Asteraceae > Glebionis > Glebionis coronaria. The sequence continues at coordinate 236,165,587 of CM046881.1, forward strand.
AAGCCCCATATTCTCTTTATCCTTAATGGCTTCACTTAACTAAAGTTGTAGGTCAGCTCTACATTTCATTAAAGACTCTCTAACTTCATTACTGACTCTCAAATATCTATTTAAAACATTAATTTGTTCTTTTAGGTCAAATTCCATTTTCTTATATTCCTCTACCATCCCATCAGGTTGTTCAAGATCCCTTTGATAGTTTGTCAAGTCTAATTTCTACATCAAAAACATCTGATTTTAACTTTAAAATTTCTTTATTAAGTTTTTAGTGTTTAACCTGCAACCTTTACTACAAAAGGCATCATCATATACCTCATTATCTGATGAAGAAAAGGAATGGGCGATGAGAGCAAAGTGAACATGTTTTTCTTCTTTCTTTTCAGCCACCAAAGCTTGATTCTCTACCACTTCTTCTATTATAAAGCTCCAGTCCCATCCAATGCCATCAATACCTTGCATGGAAATCATAGCCTTTGGCTCAAGATCCCCAATAGTGACCATCTGTCTTGATTTCTTTCCAGCATCATCACTTCGTGGAGATCTACACTCTCTCATGAAGTGTCCCATCCTATGACAATTATAGCATTCAACCTTGGATTTATCAAATCCAGCAGTGTCTTTACCATTAAAAGTCATCTTTCTGCCAAACCTCTTGTTCCATCTATTAGCCCTTATGCTTGCAAGTGCCATATTCCACTTGATATCCATCTCTTCTAGACCAGCATCACTAATTTTCTCAAGATCCTCATATGTGACTAAGGCACCATTGGGCAATGCAGCAATGTATGCACATACTATATCAAAATCAATACCAGCAGGTTTAAGACTTGGTGAGCCAACATTGTATGTGTCAGCGTCAAAATTCGAACAGCTGATAAAGGTTGATCCACCGCTGACAAGAGTTGATCCAGTAACAGGATGCACACTCAATCCATTAACATAAGAGTCTTTATCAATGGTTTTAGATTCACTGTGTGAGATGAAGGGCACACTTCCAGATGTTGACTTCTTCCCATATTCAAGTAAGGTCTCATTCTCTATAATCATTAGCTTATTGTAGATATCATCAAAAGAAGCACTCTTATGGGCATTAGTAGTAACAATTGATTTGGATTCAATTTTCCATGCATCACCAAGACCTCTAAGGAAATTAGCAATGATATCAGCATCTTCAAGTTCTGTTCTCATAAAAGCCAACTTGCTAGTGATGTCTTGAAGCCTACTTCTTACCCCACTTAGCTTCTCATTGGTATGAGCCTTAAACACAACATATTCACTCAACAGTTTCTTCTTCCTTTCTTTGGTTGTATCTTCATTAGCACCATAGGTGACTTGAAGGGCTGCCCAAAGATCTTTAGCATATTCAAAGCTTCTGTATTTTTGCTAGTTCTTTGGACCCAAGGAAAGTTTAAGAATGTTCATAGTCTTCATGTCATTCTTTCTCAAGGCTATCTTAGCCACTGAGACGGCTCTTCTATCTTAAAGTCTTTCATTAAGAGCATCACCAGGTTGTCCAACAGTTCTTGGTGCAGCAATGGCAGTCTGAATCTTAGCTGCTTTATCGAATTGATTGCCATATTCAATGACTTCCCAAAGAGCATAGTCATTGACTTGAAGATACTGTTAAAAATTGAACTTCCATTGTTCAAAGTTGTCAGGATCAAGCATAGGAATTTTGAGGTTGTGATTTGATGAGTACGAAGATTCTGTGGTAGACATCTTGTTTGTTTTAGGGTTTCTGGTGATTTAGGGTTTTTAGGGTTTACTCTTCTTTTAGATCAAAGTTCCTCAACAAGCTCTGATACCACTTGTTGATCCCAAACTTAGATCGATTTAGCTTTGTGTTAACGAGATTAAATCAAGTATAACACGTAGAGAAACTTTGTGTATTTAACAATCTATGTGTTATGCGGAATTAACACTTAGAACAAAGAACAAAGCAAAACAATGTAACCCAAACTTTCACTTTGATTGATGATGAATCTTGCGTACAAATGAAAGTGTAAACTTGTAAAAACTTGTATATAACTATGAACCCTACGACCTCCTTTTATAACACAAGGAGTCGTGTACAAAGGTCTACCTATCAACTATTCTTGGTAAAGATAAACATAGAAAATACAATATTGAATATACCTTTACTTGAATTACAAAACGTGTAGATTAAGTATTCTATCAGTGGTTGAACTTCTTCTTATCAGCGCTCAAATATGCTTTGTAAGTGCTCATCTATCAGCGCCTTTTTTACTCTTGTCAGCGTCCAAGTTCTTCTTGTCAGCGTCCCAGTGACTTAGTTAATTTTATCCCCAACACCTTCGTATTTGAAATTCTACAAATGTAGATTTTGATCACAGTGTCATAGTTTATGAGGAGATTAGACGTCGTTTAGTGACGTATTGTCTAGCCTCACTGAACTGAACTATTTCTGAGACATCAGACGTCAAAACGCATTGGCAATAAAATAATCACTATTTCTCTTTAAGAGCTCTTGAGGAGTTTTGCTAAAAACACTAAGTACGGTCACACCATTGACAAAAAAATTTGTTACCACCACATCATTTTCATTTTTCACACTAAAACATCAAAATACTCTCTCACTAGTAAAGTCTTATCACACCAATTTTTGGACCATCATTTTATTTTCCTTTACCTATTTTCAAACAGACTAGTTTTTTATTTATTTAAATAAAATTATCATCGGAAAAATAATTTAAAAGAAATACAAGAAGATAAAAATGCATCAGATTTATTAATAAGGTAATATTCTTTTTGTTGATGTCGTTTTCCAATATGCTCCATAATATTTTGTAGAAGACTTGTGTGTGTTCTTATCGTGTACATTTTCTTAGCTTTATGTCCATGTATTTTGCATCTCTCGATCTAAGTATGTTGTATATTTGGTTGCTCGATAATATACAATCCTTAAATTCACTTGTTGCAAATATTGACCTTTCATAATCCGGCTATGCAATATGATGCAAGCATACAAGATTTTTGTAGCTTCTGAACGATGTAAGCACACACTGCTTGTTGTATGATTCCTTAGTCCTTTTTGAATAGAGACAAAGATGATCATGCAAAAGCGAGTCTTTTTGTTTGAATATCCACATTTGTTGTTGTAAAAAACTAGACCTAAAAAAGAAATTAGTTAGTTTTATTGAAAAACATTAAAAAAATTGAACTTGATTATTGCTATAGGTTATAGTTAGAGGAAAATTATTTTGGATACCAAATTTATCTTGGATATCAAAAGACTCATCATTATCATCCATCTCTACCCATCTAATGGGTAAGATTAAAAGTATTTAATTATTTCATCTATTTCTATAATTTAAATATCTCCTAAACTGTTAAGTGTTAAATGAAAAAAAATATACCATCGCGGCGAGCATTTAATTAGTTTTCTACAGATATGCAGTATAGTATACTTTTAAAGAAAAAAATCGTTTTTTTTTCGTTTTTATAATTTGCCTGAAATATCATGTATGATAATAGTATTTCATCATATATGATACTCTTACATATTATTATTGAATCATATATGATATTGGTTTATATCATATATGATAAGTTATATCATATGTGATACTAGTGTTACATCATATATGATATTAGTACCATATATGATAGTTTTCGACAAAGAAAAAACGTGAAATTTTTTTTGTCGAAAGTATATCATATAGCATATCTATAAAAGGATAATTAAATGATCGTCGTGATGGTATTTTTTTGCATAATGATTAACGGCTTACGAGATATTAATGTTTTAAAAAAAGGAGAAAATGAGTTTGGATTTAATTTTATCTATTGGAATAAAATGGATATGGATGATAAAGATTAATCCCTTGATATTCAAATAAAGTTTGGTATCTAAATTAACTTAAATCTATGGTTAATGGTAAGCCCTCTAGAAATTCTGCGTGGAATCGAAGGTGGTTACTGAAAAAAAAGTAGGTAAAACTACATAGCGTTTGGTATACCGTAATCAAAGCAGTAAAGGAAAAGACAATTACGATGTAATGAACAAATGTTGTTTGTTTAGATTTATAGAATGTAATGATTCATTACAAGCAATGGCTCATTACACCAAAACTATTCATAGGGGGCTCCTAGTTTTTTTAATTACGTCTTGTAATGGAATCAAAATTATATAAAACCCCATCATTAATTAACCACATTAAATAAACTTTTTATCATTCATGGGTATTTTGGTCTTTTTATTATGATTTCATTACATCTTATCATACAAACTGATGAGAATGCAATTATACATAGTCTCATCGTCCAAATCGGGCTTAAAATGTATAAAAATGCCATAAAACACCATAAAATATGCTTGTGTTTGTTCATTGTGTATTTTAGATATGGATATCGTGAAATCAACAAAAGATCAAAAGATTCAAGCAAAAACAAACACGGGAAACGAAGTAGCACAAAGAACCGGTCCCGAACAATAAATTTCCAAAGAAGTCCTTGAAGTTTGAAGATTTGACCAGAATGATCCCTCATCTTTTGAAGACTTGTCATATGATACCCTTGTAAAACTCAATATCACACAATGGGTCCCTAATATTTCAAGAATATACCAAAACAGCCCTTAAAGAATGATTAAATTGCATAAATGGTCCTTGGTAAAAGTTTATGAAGTTATTATGCCAAAAATGACAAGTTGGCTAAACATGTTTAAAAAGGATTTGGGAAGAAAGCTGTTGAGAACTCAATAGACAAAATCATTAGATATCAAGGGGGATTCTTGTATAAACCAAAACTCAAACCCGAATTTAGCCCATTATCCAACCAAAGCCCAACCATCACCACACTACTACCCGACCCAACCCAAACAAACCACCCACCCACGTCACATATCACTACACCCGGTATTATTAATTAATTAAATTTTAAACAACTATTTTCTAATTAATACAACTGGGAAACATTCACTATACATTATAATCCCCACCCAATCACACTGTCTAAGCTTATGAACCCTAATCACTAATTGATTTCAAATCAAATGGTTATCCACTAAATCCTTCCAAAATGATAATTGCCTACACCCTCATCACACCCCACACCCCAAAAAGAATCTACATTCACTTGTGGACCCCCCACGTGGTTCCCCTGCTACAAGCTTCCAAAAAAAATGTGCAGCAAATCGACGACCCACAAAGAATGCGTGCTCCCTACTTGTTTTTGGATGGATGAGATGCCTTTCCAACAGCTAGCATCCACTTCACAACAAATGAAGATCACATAGGTTTGTTTGACCACAAATTTCAAATTCAATCAAAAGGAAATTCTTGGAAGTTTAGTCTGCTAGGGTTTTTTTTTCTAGATTGTTCAGCATAGTAGTATATATATGGGTGTCATGTGCCCATATAGTTTGTTCCAGCATCTTTGTCAAATTTTATTTTAATGAAAATATTCATAAAATTAGCAAAGTGTTGAGTTCCCCTTTTACTGCTTTCTTTAGTTAATGATTTACTTTATTGCATTGTTAGTTTAATTTATCAAAGTTATAAACTTTTTTCCAAGATTTTTTGACAAAAGGTTAGTTTTGAGACCCGGATTATTAAGGCTTAAGGTTGTTTGAGTGACACCAAACTATCCTTTAAGCTTATATAATTTGTTTAATTTTTTGTTGTTTGTGTATTTCCAAAAGTTCTTAGTTTTATTCAGTTTTAAAGTTAGTGATTTTGAAGATTTTGTTTTACAAACATAAAATCTTTCTTGTTTTTCTTTGTTTGGTACTCACCGTCTCAAAGAGCCACTCAAAAGATTTTGAGTAGCTTCTTTAATTTTTTGTTTTTTTCCCTTGTGTTTCTTGGCAGGCACAAAGGGCATAATCATCCTTTCTTAATTCTTGTTGGTGTGGACTATAGTAGTCCACAACCATCTTCTCATTGCACAAGCTTGACACAACCTTCTCCTATTTAGAAAATTTGTTGGTGATCCAAGATTAGGTGTGTTCTTGGGCTTGAACAAAGCCCAAGAGTGGTAACCATCTTACTCAAATTTCTTTTGAAATTTGTGGAATTTTTGTGTGCATGTTTGTTTCAGATAGTTTAGGCTGTAGTTGGTGTTTTCTCTTAGTTGTATATATGTTCTTTTTGTAAAACCCGCATAAAACACCATGAACAATACACTACCTAAAAACACGACTAAATTAAAAATTTCCATTTATAATATACGACACGTGTTACGAACATTAAATTCCAAGAACTACATATATTATTAATGCACGATAGATATTATGTATAATATTTAATTCACGACACCAAAACAGGAACGCATACGAATATTATTTAACACGAAAAACAAATAGATATGGTGTTGGGCTTGTGTTGGGTCGCGGAAAAAATAAAAAAAAGGGAAGGGCCTCATGGCCCGACCCATTATGAAACCAACTAGTAAACATTAATCCCAGGGAATTCATTATAAATTTTTTAGCAAAAACAAATGAAACCCTAGCCCCCTCTCACCCTCTAGTTGCGGCACACCAAGGAAGAAACAAGAAAGATTTTTGGGTTTTGATCTAAGGGATTTACGTGTTTGTGTTTGTGACTTGAACCTAAATCCATCCACGCACTTGGTAATACAAAACCTTCACATTTTTATTTTTTTATTTGATTATATGATCATCAACCTTGAAAACATAAATTAAAACATGTTATTGTTATGGATAAATCAAGACAAGGTGAGGTTTGGTGGTTGTTTTGGTTCGGCGCACACAAACCGAGAGCCCTTGGCTCTCTGTGGGGTTTTTCCACCAATAGCCGAGACCCCCGCATGGGGATCGGTGTGGTATTTGGTTCAGGCAGTAGCAACCAGGGCCCCACAGTGGGTACCTTGGTGCAACAGTGGGAACCGCGGCCAGCAACGGCAACCAACGACATCAGTTGTAGGTTGCACAGCCGCCGACCACCACCACCAGCCACCGGCTGTGTGGTGGTGTTTGGTGCTCGGTTTTGTTTTCTCGGGTTTAGGGCTCGGGTATATTTTATTAGCAAATGTTTTAATTACTTAATTAATTAAATTAATTTACATGCAATATTAATTAATTAATTAAAAATTATGACTTAGGTTGTTTTATTTAATTAAATAAATTATGTTATAACCTAAGTATTTTTATTACACTTAATTAAATTAAACCATGACTTAATTTAATTAAATTGTTTAAGATAAAGTTTATTAATTTAACCATGATATTTTATTAATTAATAAACCATGCATTTTTATTGTTAATTAATAATCACATTAGCCTAAGTATTTAATTTAATAGACTTTATTAATAAATTATCATGACTTGTAACTTATGACTAATAACCATTGGCTTATATTTTAGACATATTAATTCAGCTTATTTCTATTAATGAAAACTTTCTATTTCAGGAAACTTACTATTTTTAGAAACTTTCTATTTTTTAGAAACTTACTATTTTTGAAAACTTATTTTTGGAAACTTTCTATTTTTGAAAAGTTTCTATTTTTGGAAACCTACTAATTTTAGAAGTCACTTATTATGACACTACAAGTATAGTAATACAAGAATACATGAAATACATAATCAGAATACATGTAAAACATAAATACAAGATAACCCTTAAAACAGTAAAACATGACAAGAACATATAAAATAAGCTAAGAACACACGGAACCAGTAACACACTCAGTAATCAGACAACTCATACACGTCCCTTATTTATGTAGTATCAGCAAAGTCAGAGTAGATCATTCAGCTTTCCTTCTAGCTTCACTACTGGACATAAGGTACGGATATTTCGTCCTTCAGTATGGACATTCCTTCGTATGTTTGATTAGGATTCCCCGTTTGTAGCCATCTGTTTTCCTCAGTTATTTTATATGTTTTGAATGCTAATGTTTTATTAAATGCCTGAGCTATATATACATGCATGCCATTTCATCTAGTTATGGAGGTACCATAACCATAACACTGGAGGCACCAGTGTTATGACTTCCCCATGATGGAGTGATTGCTCGTGGCGTCCCTTCTCAGTTTGGCCATTTATTTATATTATCATGTGGGGCGTATGGGGTGCATCATAGTTATATGTTTTTCAGGATTTTCATGGTGAATGTGGTGTGTACCTTGCATTCTTCACAAGGAGTTGATCCCTCCTACCCAAACCAGTATAATTAGAGGCAACTCCTCTAATTGCATGATGAGGTCACCCCTCTAAGTATTCATGCACGTTGATACCTCATGACCTATATGGGCTCTTGGCTAAATTTGAAATACAGTTTTCATAAGTTAATCATAAGTTAATCCTAAGATTTTCAAACTATAAAACCAGTTTTATAAACATGTACCAGGTTTTCCAGGACTTATACAATTCTGCTGCTATTTAGTCTTTATTATGCTTATGTCATTCATACTATGTTATATCCATTCACCGGGCGTTTGCTCAGCCATTTCCTTTCCATGTTCCCAAACGGCAGGTACTCAGGGACTTACTTAGGATATTGAGAATATGTGCATTTTGATGGAAGTATCCAGACTTCTTTACCTTATGCATTTCCATACATTATTTCTTTTGGACATTGTTTAGTCCTTTCCTTTCAGTACTTATATTTCATGTGTGTGAGCTTATGTTGGATTACCGATGTTTGATTCCGGTATTTCCCTTTTATGGTCATTTAATGCTTTTAAGACATTTACCTTGCATGATTTGATAACACGCCATAATTATCCTGTGATATTTCATTTATCAAAATGGGATGTTACAATTATGGTATCAGAGACAAGGTTTCGACCTGTAGGCTCTAAAAACTTGACCTGTGACTAGTGGGTAGTCACCAGTGTCTTCCTAAACTGACAGTTTGTTTTCATGCATTTGTTTCATGTATCATTGTTGCAGGGATTTTGACTAAGTGATGGTTGGTACAAGACTGGCCATATTTAGTGGCATGTGTTTTTATTCGAATTATTTTGTTTAGGTGAACCGACCCATAAGCGTTCACCCTCTTCATTTCAATTTGTTTTAGTGAACCGACCCATAGGCGTTCACCCTCGTCATGTTAATATTGTTTCATTGAACCGACCCATAGGAGTTCACTCTTGTCATGTCAAATTTTTTTTGGTGAACCGACCCATAGGCGTTCACCCAAACTTATGTCATTTTCGTTGGCTATGCCTTCATAAACTGTTTCATGCATCATTTTCTTATCTTTATCCTATGTTCTAATCAGATTAATCATTTCATTTTGTTTTGTTTTAAAACTTTCAGATGGTTAACACACGTGAGCAAGATCTGCAGGCAGCTATTCAAGCTGCTCTACAAGCTTTACTTCCCCAACTCAGAAATGAGATTCGTGCTGAGGTTCAAGCCAAACAGAATCAACACCAGAATTAGAACAACCCTCCTCCTCCTCCACCAGCTACTCTTATCACATGGTTGGAAAGGTTCAATAAGCAGCGACCTAGATCTTTTGAGCAGAATGACAGTCCATATGAGGCTGAGAGCTAGATTGCACACATTGAGAAGATTTTCGACGCCATAGGGTGTGATGCTGTTTTTAAGGCGAGGCTTGCTTTTTAAAAAGTTGAGGGAGAGGTGCTAGCATGGTGGAAAGCACTCAAGCAATCGATAAGAGGTGACGTCTGGGTTGCTGGCTTGACTTGGGCGCAGTTTAAGGAGTTGGTTCTAGACCAGTTCTTTCCAAAAGCTGAGCAGGACCGGCTCAAGAGGGAGTATCATGACATTCGACAGAGAGCTGGAGAGAATAGTACGGAATTTATGCAGAGATTCCTTTGCCTTGTTGGTTTCCTAGGCGCAACAGCCGGGACAGCAAAAGAGCAGGCATATCATTTTCGTTGGGCTCTTCGTACTTCTGTCGCCAACAACTTGGTGTGTACTCATTTACCACTATGGAGTAGGTGGCAGATGCAGCTCGCAAGCTAGAGATGCTGCAGGAGAGAGACGAGTTTGGTGAAGCAGAAAGATCTGAGAAGATGTATATCTCCGTCATCAAACGTTAATCATTTCATTCAATTCAGTACCTTCCATTTTATATCATTCTCTATACAATCTTTCCGGCAAAAGACTGGGGATTGATCCCAACCGACCACTCAGAAGTACCAACATAAGGGAAACGGTCAGACTTAGGACCATTCTGCATCAGATAGGCGTGGCGGTAGTGACAACTACCGTAACAACGCCAACAACTCCAGCAACAACAGGTCCCTAAAAACTATTCATTTCTATGTTATGTTGCTTTATGATCCATAAACTCCGATACTTCAGCATCTATTACTAGGAACACTGGTAACGTACGGGATCAGGATCGCATAGGTTTACAGCCCAACCGTGCAGCTTCATCTGGTATTACAATTTAAACTTTTTGTGTAGTCATGTTTGTACCCTAATAATCATGTCTCACGCATATCTTCTAAATCAGGCTCTCAACCAGCTAGAGCACATGTTGGAAGGTACACTCACCCTATTTGCACCACATGCAACCGCAGACACCCAAGGCCGTGCCGCCGCGGTAATGGCACCTGCTTCAAATATGGCCAGCAGGGCCACCCGATGAAAGATTGCAAGAAGGGTGAGATTGAGGGTACTTCAGGGTATGCTGATTCCAAACCACCTCCGACTATTGGTCGTGTGTATACCACCACGAGGGACCAAGCAAATAAGTCGTCAGGTACCATCACCAAATCTTGTTTATGTATGGTCAAGCTGCTTGCGTTTTGTTTGATACGAGTGTGACTCATTCAGTCATATCCACTACTTATGCTACTCATGTTAGGATATCCCCTATTCCACTTGATAATGTCTTAAACATATCCGTACACCTAAGAGACTATGTGCGCATCACACATGGGTACAGAGATCTTCCCCTACAGTTTGATGACAGAATTCGTGAAGTTGATGCACTTCTGTTAGACATGTGCGAGTTTGACATGGTATTAGGCATGGATTGGTTATCCAAACACCACGCCACCATATATTTCCATTCATATCGGGTTATTTTCGATGATGTCAATGCACTAGAGTACATTCACAATGGTTTCATACAAGGAAAGTCTGTACAAATTATTTTAGCCTTGTAGGCACGTGCCTTGCTGTCATATGGTTGCGAGGGTTTCTTAGCTGATGTTCATGATATTGAGGCTGAAACTCCATCCATTCAAGATTAGCCTATCATGTCAGAATTTCCTGATGTTTTTCCTGAAGAACTTCTGGGCATACCACCTGCTCGTGAAGTAGAGTTTGGTATTGAGCTCATCCCAGGGGCTGAACCAATCTCCAAGGCTCCTTACCGCATGGCTCTCATTGAGCTCAAGGAGTTAAAAGAGCAGATGCAGGAAATTTAGGAGCGAGGTTTCATTTGCCTTAGTGCATCTCCATTGGGTGCACCGGTGTTGTTCGTGAAGAAGAAGGATGGCAACATGCGTTTATGCATTGATTACCGTGAGCTTAATAAGATCAAATCACAAATTGATATCCTTTGCCACGCGTAGATGATCTGTTTGACCAACTGCAAGGCGCCAAAGATTTCTCTAAGATCGACCTGAGGTCTGGCTACCATCAGCTACGGGTGAAAGAGCAGGATATCTCCAAGACTGCCTTCCGTACACGCTATGGTCTCTACGAATTTGTAGTCATGCCTTTTGGACTTACCAATGCTCCAGCAGTCTTCATGGATATGATGAACCGTGTCTTCCATGAGTTTCTAGACAAGTTTGGTATCGTCTTCATTGATGATATTCTGATTTTCTCAAAATCCAAGGAAGGACATGAAGAGCATCTTCGTACAGTACTACAGATACTTCGTCAGACGCAGATGTATGTCAAGTTCTCTAAGTGCGAATTCTGGTTGAGCAAAGTGGCGTTTCTAGGCCACATCGTATCCGCAGAAGGAATAACCATGGATCATACGAAGGTTGAGGCTATCACAAAATGGCCAAGACCAACGTCGGCGACCGAGGTCTGTAGTTTTTTGGGCTTAGCTGGTTACTACCGCAGGTTCATGGAGAATTTATTACGTTTGGACTAACCCTTGACTAAGCTGATGCGAAAAAGAGAGAAATTCGTCTGGAGTGATGAATGAGAGAAGAGATTTGAAGAACTCAAGCAGAAGTTAGTATCTGCACCTATTCTTACTCTCCCATCTGGCACATGTGGATTTTAGATTTATAGTGATGCTTCAGGGAAGGGTCTTGGCTGTGTTCTCATGCAACATGAGAAAGTGATTGCTTACGAGGCATTACTTGTATGGCGAATCATATGACATCTTCACAGATCACAAGAGCATTAAATATATCTTCACCCAGCGTGAACTAAATATGAGGCAAAGAAGGTGGTTAGAGCTGCTGAAGGAGTACGACATTAATCTTCAGTATCATCCCGGAAAGGTGAATGTAGTGGAAGATGCACTCAGCATGAAGTCGGGCATGATTAACGACATTAAGATATAATAGGAAATCATACGTGACTTAGAACGACTGGACATCGAGTTTATGGTACGTGGACAACATGGCTACTGGGCTAATCTTAGAGTTGAGCTAGACTTACTCTCTAGGATCAAGGAAGCTCAGAAAGATGATGGTGAAATCTGGGCGATTATTCAGAACATGGACCAGTAGACGGAGTTTCGGGTAGATGATAATGGTATCTTATGGCAGGGCACTAGACTATGTGTTCCTGATGATCTTACACTCAGGGAGGCTTTGCTGACTGAAGCTCACAACTCTCCATTTTACATTCATCCTGGTTCTACCAAGATGTACCATGACATCAAGCAGCACTTCTGGTGAAGTGGTATGAAGCAAGATGTTGCTACCTTTGTCTCCAAATGTCTTACCTGCCAGCAGGTTAAGATTGAGTATCAACGAACTAGTGGTTTACTACAACCATTAAACATTCTAGAATGGAAGTGGGACAAGATTTCCATGGACTTTGTCTCCGAACTTCCGCAGACCAAAAGGAAGCATGAAACCATTTGGGTTATTGTTGATCGACTGACCAAATGCGCTCATTTCCTACCAATCTACAAGGATGATTCAGTTAGAAAAGTGGCGGATATCTATCAGAAGGAGATCATGAGACTACATGGTACTCCATCTAGTATCATCTCAGACAGAGATCCTCGTTTTACATCTCGGTTCTGGAGAAGTCTACAGAAATCTTAGGGGACCAGACTTAAGCTTAGCACGACTTTTCATCCTTAGACATACGAACAGTCAGAGCGTACCATTCAGACACTAGAGGACATGCTGCGAGCTTGTGCTTTAGAATGGACAGGAAGTTGGGACGACTATATCTGCTTAGTAGAGTTTGCATACAACAACAGTTGGCATGCCAGTATCAAGCGTGCACCATTTGAGATGTTGTATGGCAGGAAGTGTCGCACCCCAATCTGCTGGGATCAGGTTGGTGAGCGAATTCTTGAGGGTCCAGAGATGATAGAGGTGACCAATGAGAAGGTTGTTGTCGCCAAGGCGAAATTGCAGGAAGCTCATGCACGTCAAAAGAGCTATGCCGATAAGCACCGTAGAGATTTGTACTTCAACGTAGGTGATCATGTCTCTCTCAAGGTATCACCAGTGCGGGGATTTAAGCGTTTTGGAATCAAGGGAAAACTCAGTCCTTGATTCATCGGACCGTTTGATATCCTCGAACGTATCGGTGAGGTATTGTATCGTCTTGCGTTACCTCAGCAGCTATCTCACGTCCACAACATATTCCATGTGTCCTTACTCAGAGGGTACAATTATCATCCCCCACATATGGTTCAATATCCACTCGAACAGATTCGTGAGGATCTTTCTTATGTCGACGAACCCGAACGAGTTCTTGATCGTCTGTAGAAACTAGAGGGGGGGGGGGGGGGTTGAATAGTTTCTCTTCGATTGGCAACCAAATTAAAATTACTTTCAATTTGGTTTGTATCAAAACTATCTTTTGCTTGAAGCTAAGTTGCATAGTGATTAGGTTCAATTCAAATGCACTAGCAAAGATAATGAAATAAATAAAGGGTAAGGAAGGAGACAACCTAGTGGGAAGACACCAAGATTTATAGTGGTTCGACAACGAGGCTCTATCCTCGTTTCTACTCCACTCCTCGAGTACACCTACTCGAGATTTCCACTATATCCACAAGCTCCCTTCTTGGCGGAGAAAACCTTACATCGTCGCTTACATTATTTTCCGACACTAAGCTAAATGTCGAGACCTAATCTTTAGCTAGGATCAATATACACAACGTTGCCTACTTCACAATTTAACGACACAAGGCTAGATGTTGAGTTCTAATCTTAAGGTAGAACCAATCTTCACGACGTTGCCTACTTCACCATTTTACGACACAACGCTAGATGTCGAGTTCTAATCCAAAGCTAGAACCAATCTTCACGACTCTTCACTTTGAAGCTAAGTGAGAACTTCACACAACACAACTACTAATCACTTTCAAGTTTAGTGAGAACTCACAAGACACAACCACATCACTTTATAGTTTAGTGAGAACTACTAATCAAATCTATTACAACTCAACTAGACATATCCAAGTACACACATGTAGCTTGGATCTATACAACACAAATCCAAGCAAACACATATGCAATGGATGTACAAAACAAATCCATGTATCCACAAATAACTTGGATGAACACAACTAGTCCAAGTATTCATAAATACAATGGATTGACATAAAAAAAGGGTATCATGATGAATATGACTAGCTCATAGATTCATCTTTATCACAACACTAGTGAGTGAGTGATCTTCTCATTGGACAAGGTAAAGGAGGGGATCAAGAGGATAATCATATGTAAACATCCTTAACACTTTAAGTGATCATTTACTAATGATTATGCTATAGAAAAGAGAAAGTGGGATGAGAAAAACGTCCAAGAGGCTTGTTGGAAAATGAGATTTGACCCACTATTTAAAGGAGACAAAGTATAACAGATATATAACGGCTATCTGGGCGCGGTACCTTATCTAGCCCGGCGGTTCCATATCGTTAGGGAACCGCCTAGCTACTTAAGGTTCCGCCCCTAGAGTACGCTCTGTTTTTTGTCTTTTAGTGAGGTAGGAATATCTGAGGTATTTGAAGCCTTCAAAGGATATTCTAATAGCATATGGAATATGCTATTTTCAAATTTTCATTTTCCATTTTAATAAAACATTTTCTAAAAAAGAAAGTTTATTAAAAAGTCTTTTGTCATATTAACAAAAGTGAGTTTTAAGGATAATCATTTTGATGATCACTAAGTATGATTAAGAAAGGTTAGTGATATGATTATTACCTTGATGATAGTGTTAGTTAAATAATTCGTTTGGTGTTTTACACTAAATGTTTGTATAGTTTGTTGTGATCAAAACTAAGAAAGATTAGTTAACACTAATAATGTTTATTAAGCATCACTTGCATTAACAATCTCCCCCTTTTTGATTACGACAAACGATAAACTCATTTACGTAGAAACACAAAATATCGAATTATTAACGAGTTTATCACTATCATTTCTCCCCCTTTGTCGTAGCAAAAAGGTTAGCACAAGTCTTTTGAAGAAAACCGGACTTTGCTAGTAGCTCCCCCTTGGTGGTTGCTCCCCCTTGCTTGGGGCACCAAGTATGTGAGCTAAGGTGACATTCTACACAAAGGTTAGTAGAAAGAAAAGGAACACCAATGTATATATGATCACTACCTACTAAGTAACTTGAGAGGGAGAGAGAGAAGAAATCTCAAATTAGAAGCAAGTGTTTTTCTAAGTATGTCCAAAAAGGTAATTGACAAAATCAAGCTTCAATCCAATGAAGATGATAAACTTGTCAATGGGTTAATGTTTAGAATTGATGGAATCACCCATAAGCAATTGTAAAAATTAACCATGATCAACTCAAAAGATAACTAAGGAAGTAACACACAAACAACACAAAGGTTACATAAAAGAAAAGACATAACAAGGTAGATAGTCATACACAGAATATGAGTATCTAAAGCAAAAAAATATGGAAAATAAACCACTAAGCATAAGCTATTCTAATAGTGATAATTTTCCAAGATTGCTAAAAAAAATAAAAGACTCTAAAACAACTAAAGTAATAAAGACTCTAAGAGTAGTTAGTCCTTTAGTTGGAAAAATAAGACGACGATGCATCATTCGAAGTTTTGTCCACCGGAACGAAAACTTGGATAGGAGGTCGAGTGAGGAGGAATTCAAGGAAATTTAACTTCTCATATACATGAGCAAGTTCAATTTGTTGAAATCGACAACAAGCACACGAGGATCCATGATGCAACACAAAATCGTTTGATGGGGTAGGGCATCAAACCTAGGGTTTGGTGGTGGTGGGGTAATAGGGTAGGAAATGTTTTCATAATGCCTTGTGAGGTTTGGGAAGGTTGAAAGGTCATTGAGTTGAGGGGTGTTGAAGGATTGAGGTGGTGGGGGAACATTTTCTTTTGCTCCGGTGATGGGGTTAATGGTATAAGTCTCATTCCAATATTTGATTGGAGAGAAGGTAGGGTTTTTGGGTGGTTTGGAAGAAGATGGTTCATTCTTCTTAACCCAAATAGGTCGAACCGAGATTTTCGGTTTCTTTGAAAGCTTGGATGAGGAAGCTTTGGGTGAGTGGGGTTGTGACAAAGAAATGTCAAGGTTAGGAATGGAGGAGTTAGGCGTTGTGAAGGTGTGAGAATGAAATCTCAACGTTGGGAAGGTGTGAGAATGAAATCTCAAGGTTGGGAAGGTGTGAGAATGAAATCTCAAGGTTGGGGTATAAGTAAAATGTAATCAAGGTAAGAATTTGAAAACAAAATGTGAAGTGTCAAGGAATGTTTAGCCAAATTGAGCAAACAAGGAATCTTGACAGGGTATAGGGTTTAAAGAATTTTGACCAAAAACGAGTCAAAAGTCAGTTTATGTCCGCGGTACCTTATAGGGGCCGGCGGTTCCTTACCACTTAAGGAACCGCGGGACTTTAAGGATCCGCGTGCAGTGGACTTGAAACCAATTTTTTCCAGGGTTTTGAGAAAAACTAAGACTTTTTCAAAAAAATGCAAATCTTGGAATTTTACCTCTATTAGCACTAAATTATGCTAGGGTTGCATAAAAGCAACACATTCGCAAAGAATGTCTTGACAAAGGGTGACAAAATATTTTGATATCATTTTGAACCAATTTTTAGTCAAGTTTTTAGAGGTTGTGATAGATTTAGGTTCAATTTTAATTTCAAATTAAAGTTGATTAATGTGCACATAAGAATAGGAACACATAAAGCTAAATCCATTAACTAACTTCATGAAAAAGTCATGAAGGAAGAAAGTACAATGACAAAAAAAAGAACAACTAACTAATACAAAGTTAGCTTAATACTAGATCTAGATGAGTAGTCTTCTTTGGCTTGGGTTTGTTAAAAAACTTATTAAGAAAACTCATCATTCATCTCCTAGGAGGAGGCATGGAAAACAAGGTAAGCAAGAACTCTTGCAACCTCCTATGTAGTCCAAACATCTCCATCCTAAGGTTATGGATGATGTAGTGGTTGTAGAGGCAACATGGACAATTAGGACCATGAGTCTCTTGAAACCCATAGTAAGGATCACCCAAAAGGAGGGAAAGTGGGACACCCAAAATTGGAATGTTTGAGTTTGGTGGAGGTGGAGGAGGCATGTTCTCCAAGGGTGATGTGGGTGAGAGTGGAGGCATGTTCCCCAAAGGGGAAATGGGTGAGTGTGGAGGTATGTTCTCCAAGGTTGGTGAAATGGGTGAGTTAGGAGGGGTAAATGGTGAAGTCACCAAGGTGTCATCAAAGTCATTCACAAGAGGAATGCTTTGGATTGGTTGGAGTTGTGTGGTCACATCCAAGGGTGCACTTGGAGTGAAGGGTGAAGAGAGTTCATTCATTCTTGAGTTGAATGAAGAGGAGGTAGAACCAATGGAGTGGTTAGTACCATGGGTGGGTCTTGCATGGTGTAAGGGGTGGTGAAGGTGATGAGGAAATAAATATTGGAACCATCTCATTTTTGGGTGTGTGAAAGGGTGAGGAGTTAGGCTTGGGTACCTTAATCCTAATCTTAAGTGTCTTCCTTGGGGTGTTTGAGGTTTTTGTAGAAACCATGGTTGACAAGGGTGGTTTAAGGGTTAGGGAAGGATGTTTTGATGTGTGAAGAACATGACTAACAAGGTGGGTTTAAATGGGTGAGGGGATGATCCTAACTAGTAATGGGTTAAAATCATTTTTGGTGAATAATGAATTTAGGTAACCTAGTTTAGGAAATATGCAGGTTTTTTGCAAAGAATCATGCAAAGTTTACACAGATTGAAGAAAATAGTGTAAAGTAAAAGATTCTGTCAGACACAGTGGCGGCGGTTCCTTATCTAGGACCGGCGATTCCTTATCGATAAGGATCCGCGGGTCGATATGGAACCGCGACCAGAGGTCTTTCAAAAGTTTCGCATCCCAAATTTTAGTTAACCCAGATTTTTACCAAAGGATTCACAAGCCAAAGTTAACTACTGACCAAAATCTAAGAAGCTAACTATCATAAGGCATGCATAAAGATATGTAAATCACAAACATGATGGCATAAGCAACATTTAGGATTAAAATAATAAGTAATCCAAACAAGTAGTGTTAGAAAATTACACAACCAAATGAAAGAAAGAGAACAAGGAAACCATCCTAGATAAATGTTGCATATAACTATGAACATTACTTATATTTCCTTGATTCACCTCTAAGACGTTCTCGAAGAAGATGATTAAGATAAAATTGATAATCGGAATCAACTTCATGGGAGGACAAAATGGAGATTGAAGAAGACATGAAGTCAATGAAGTTGGAGGGAGGGTTGCTAAAAGACTCTTCTTGAGAAGTATTTTCGACTTGACACGAGTTCGCATTGATCTCGGATGAAATGTTCCCTTGAATGGGAGACATGACACGATCAACGGAGTGATAAGGAGAGGAAAGAAAAGACGGAAAGTAAAAAAGAACTCTTCTAAGAAGACGAGAAAGAAGCATTCCGAAGGGAAGAATTGACTTAGACTCAAGAAGAACAAATCTAATTCTTCTAGCTATGAAAAATGCGAGATTGTAAGGAGTTGTAGTGGCAACACAATACAACATATGTGCAAGACAAGCGGGTACTAAGTCTCGATTCCCATCTAGACACATTGCATTTTCCCTAATGATTTCGGCCCAAGGAATCATGAAATCATTAAGATCGCTAGTAAGTAATTCCCAAGGAGAGAGAGTTCGAACAACTCCTTGAATTTTACCAAGAATAGGATGTTCACGAGGTTTAGAAATGACATGAATGATGTCCGAAGATGATGGAAGCACAATCACATAATGAGCATCAATAGGATCCGATTCTAAAGAGTCAATACTCCAAGCATCGGTGAATCGACATTGACCATTAGATGGCACTCTAAGAATATCACCGAATTCTTCAAGGGTGTAAATAATGATTTTCCCCATAATGGAAAATCGTATAGATATACCATTATTGATGCCTATCAATGTGAATGAGCTAAAGAACTCCATAAGAAACGAAGGAAATATTGGCTCATTAATATCAAGAAGACAATCAAACCCAATAGACTTAAACAAGAAGCGAATAAACTCATTTGCGTAATTGGAACGAACTATACGTCCTTCATGGAAACAACGATGTTCAAGAGACTTAGACGAGTTTTTGTGAGAGTGAGTTAGATGAGGGTAAGGTGAAGAGGGCATGTATACTCGTGTTCGTTCATGATCTTTTTGATATCTCGAAGACATGATAAGTACCTAAACAAGAGAATATTTTTCCAATCACTCATATGAAAAATTAAAATCAAAAACCGAAAATATGAGAATGTGTTATATAAATTTCTTGACAAACAAAGGATTTAATCCATATCATTCTCATGTTCACAATGTAGCTATTCCATTATTTTCCAAGAACATATGAACTATGTTGGATCAACAATGGACTAGAACATTGGTTTTTCAAAACAAGGTTTTTAGGTAAGCATTAACAATGTCATTACCTATTTGTTCATGGGTTCATCTCAAATCCATCTTTAAACCAAAATAATTTAATCAAAGTTAGGATTTGTTCTACAAGTGGGTTTTAGTGAAATCTTAATGAATATGAACCTAAGGAATCATAGTAAAATAACCATGTCAACCCACATTCCTATTAAGGTTTTAATTCAATTTCAGTTTTAAAAATCCCCAATTATGAAAGGATGAACCCTAGAACAAAATAGATTAAATTGAAAGAAAATACTTACAATTAATTGATGTTAGATGAAGGATGAGTGAAACCCACAACTTGGAATCAATTAATTTGAGTGATTGAATGTTTTTGAAGCTTCAACAATGGTGAAAAACAAGAAAAACGTCGGCTGTGTGTTTTTGGGAGAGAGAGATAGTGGTTTGAAAAAATGTAAAATAATCAAACTGGCGCTCTGACAAACTTTACTGCCCGCGGTACCTTATCGATAAGGAACCGCGGGTTTGAGCCGCCTAGATAAAGAACCGCCTACAGAGGCAGGTTTTTATCAATGAAAAACGCCAAATTTTAAAAACCAAGTTTTTTTTAAGATACTTAAAAATATATCATGAACTTTTTAGAATAACATTGGATCATCAAAACACTAATCAATATGTTTTAATGAAGGATTACGTGTTGAATCAAGATCGAAAAGAACCGAAACGGACAAACGACTACTCGTAGCAAAACAGCAAAGTGGAGAGAAGTCAAGGGAAGTGAATCAAGACTAGGACCAATGCTCAAGGGATAAATGACAATCTTCAAATAGTGGTAACGAAGAGATTGTGTCATATATAGTGGTTTAAGACGTGCCTTTCCGGCAAAACGTTAAACGGCTTTGGTAATGAATAAACACAAAGCAATTATTCAAGTATAGACTAAGATCACTTTCATTAATAGTATTAGTCTAAACCAAAATATGAGCAAGGTATTAATTCACTTTCTCTCCCACAAAGGGCCTACTAACCGTATGGGTGCAAACCATGGAAATCATGCTTGATACTTTAAGCTACTACTAACTCACTCTACATCACCATAGTGAGTCAAGTATCCAAGCAATGACGGTTTGAGAGGATAAAATAAAAGAATCACAAATCACAAACAAATGTCAAGGCAAGGATGCCAAGAACAAGCACATAGTCAAGCAATGATCAAGAGAATGATCAAAGGGCGTGTGGAAGAACGAAAGCGTACATTGGCCACAAAGAGCAATCCATCAAGGAATCAATGCTATGCCCAACAATGACTATGATGAGTACTAAGTCTTCAAGGGCTAGTATCATTCCCAATCATCTTGGTATCATCATTCAAAGTTGTTAAAGATCAATGAAGATGAGTCTTCTACAAGTGCAAGTAACTCAATCCACAACCAATTAAGTGATTGATCTTCATAAGTACCTACACAAAGTAAGATGCAAACTCGTAGATACATTTCAAGAGTAGATCTAAAATGCATAAAGACTACTAATCTTAAGTGGGATGCAATATTATCAATTAAAAGACCTATTATTCAAAAACAAAATAGTTTTGACCAAAGAGAAACTTTAGTACAACTTGACCTTCTAATTTGAGGAGACAATGGATCGATCCAAGTTTCAACGTACAATATACTTCAAAGATCTTGAGTGACCATCGCTCTGATACCAATTGTAGAAACTAGAAGAGGGGGGGGGGGGGGGGGTTGAATAGTTTCTCTTCGATTGGCAACCAAATTAAAATTACTTTCAATTTGGTTTGTATCAAAACTATCTTTTGCTTGAAGCTAAGTTTCATAGTGATTAGGTTCAAATCAAATGCACTAGCAAAGATAATAGGTAAGTGTAATGATAATGAAATAAGTAAAGGGTAAGGAAGGAGACAACCTAGTGGGAAGACACCAAGATTTATAGTGGTTCGACAACGAGGCTCTATCCTCGTTTCTACTCCACTCCTCGAGTACACCTACTCGAGATTTCCACTATATCCACAAGCTCCCTTCTTGGCGGAGAAAACCTTACATCGTCGCTTACATTATTTTCCGACACTAAGCTAAATGTCGAGACCTAATCTTTATCTAGGACCAATCTACACAATGTTGCCTACTTCACAATAACGACACAAGGCTAGATGTCGAGTTCTAATCTTAAGGTAGAACCAATCTTCACGACGTTGCCTACTTCACCATTTTACGACACAAGGCTAGATGTCGAGTTCTAATCCAAAGCTAGAACCAATCTTCACGACTCTTCACTTTGAAGCTAAGTGAGAACTTTACACAACACAACTACTAATCACTTTCAAGTTTAGTGAGAACTCACAAGACACCCAACCACATCACTTTATAGTTTAGTGAGAACTACTAATCAAATCTATTACAACTCAACTAGACATATCCAAGTAGACACATGTAGCTTGGATCTACACAACACAAATCCAAGCAAACACATATGCAATGGACGTACACAACAAATCCAAGTATCCACAAATAACTTGGATGAACATAACTAGTCCAAGTATTCATAAATACAATGGATTGACATAAAACAAAAAAGGTATCATGATGAATATGACTAGCTCATAGATTCATCTTTATCACAACACTAGTGAGTGAGTGATCTTCTCATTGGACAAGGTAAAGGAGGGGATCAAGAGGATAATCATATGTAAACATCCTTAACACTTTAAGTGATCATTTACTAATGATTATGCTATAGAAAAGAGAAAGAGGGCTGAGAAAAACGTCCAAGAGGCTTGTTGGAAAATGAGATTTGACCCACTATTTAAAGGAGACAAAGTATAACGGATATATAACGGCTATCTGGGAGCGGTACCTTATCTAGCCCGGCGGTTCCATATCGCTAGGGAACCGCCTAGCTACTTAAGGTTCCGCCCCTAAAGTACGCTCCGTTTTTTGTCTTTTAGTGGGGTAGGAATATCTTAGGTATTTGAAGCCTTCAAAGGATATTCTAATAGCATATGGAATATGCTATTTTCAAATTTTCATTTTCCATTTAAATAAAACATTTTCTAAAAAAGAAAGTGTATTAAAAAGTCTTTTGTCATATTAACAAAAGTGAGTTTTAAGGATAATCATTTTGATGATCAGTAAGTACGATTAAGAAAGGTTAGTGATATGATTATTACCTTGATGATAGTGTTAGTTAAATAATTCATTTTGTGTTTTACACTAAATGTGTTGTATAGTTTGTTGTGATCAAAACTAAGAAAGATTAGTTAACACTAATAATGTTTTTAGGCATCACTTGCATTAACATCGTCAAGAGCGAGTCATGAGGAAGAAGACGATTCCATTCGTCAAAATCCTTTTGAGGGACCATCCTGAGCGGGAAGCCACTTGGGAGACAAAGGAGTCTATCCGGACTTATGACCCTCATTTCCAGTTTTGATTCGGGTATGTTTCCTTTCTGTTTATGTTATCTATAACTTGGGGACTAATTATTCTTTTTAGAGGGGAAGAGTTGTAAAACCCGCATAAAAAGCATGAACTGTACACTACGTAAAAACACGACTAAATTAAAACTTTCCATTTATAATATACGACACGTGTCACAACATTAAATTACAAGAACTGCGTATATTATTAATGCACGATAAATATTATGTATAATATTTAATTCACGAAACCAAAACACGAGTGCGTACGAATATTATTTAACACGAAAAACAAATGGATATGGTGTTGGGCTTGTGTTGGGTCGCGACAAATACAAAAGAAAGGGAAGGGCCTCATGGCCCGGCCCATTATGAAACCAACTAGTAAACATTAATCCTAGGGAATTCATTATACATTTTTTAGCAAAAACAAAAGAAACCCTAGCCCCTCTCATGCTCTTGCCGCGGCACACCAAAGAAGAAACAAGAATTTTTTTTTGGTTTTGATCTAAGGGATTTACGTGTTTGTGTTCGTGATTCGAACCTTAATCCATCAACGCACTTAGTAATTAACAAACATTCACCTTTTTATTTTTTTATTTGATTATATGATCATGAACCGTGAAAACATAAATTAAAACATGTTATTGTAATGGATAAATAAAGACAAGGTAGGGTTTGGTGGTTGTTTTGGTTCGGCGCACATAAATCGAGAGCCCTTGGCTCTCAGTGGGGTTTTTCCACCAACAGCTGAGACCCCCACATGGGGCTCGGTGTGGTTTTTATTTCGGGAAGTAGCAACCAAGGACCCACAGTAGGTACCTTGGTGCAACAGTGGGAACCGCGACCAGCAGCGGCAACAAACGGAAGTAGCTGCAGGCTGCACAGTCGTCGGCCACCACCACCAGCCACCGATTGTGAGGTGGTGTTTGGTGCTCTGTTTTTTTTCTCAGGTTTATGGCTTGGGTACATTTTATTAGCAAATGTTTTAATTAATTAATTAACTAAATTAAATAACATGCACTATTAATTAATTAATTAAAAATCATGACTTAGTTTGTTTTATTTAATTAAATAAATCATGTTATAACCTAAGTATTTTTATTAGACTTGATTTAATTAAATTGTATAAGGTAAAGTTTATTAATTTAACCATGATATTTTATTAATTAATAAACCATGTATTTTTATTATTAATTAATAATCACTTTAGCGTAAGTATTTAATTTAATAGACTTTACTAATAAATTATCATGACTTATAACTAATAAGCACTGGCTTATATTTTAGACTTATTAATTAAGCTTATTTCTATTTATGGAAACTTTCTATTTCAGGAAACTTACTATTTTTAGAAACTTTCTACTTTTAGAAACTTACTTTTTTTGGAAACTTTTTATTTTTGGAAACTTTCTATTTTTGAAAACCTGCTATTTTTAGAAGTCACTTAATATGACACTACAAGTATAGGAATACAAGAATACATGAAATACATAATCAGAATACATGTAAAACATGAATAAATACAAGATAAACCTTAAAACAGTAAAACATGACAAGAACATATAAAATAAGCTAAGAACACATAGAACCAGTAACACACTCAGTAATCGGACAACTCATACACGTCCCTTATTTATGTAGTATCCGCGAAGTCGGAGTAGATCGTTCCCTTTCCTTCTAGCTTTACTACTAGACATAAGGTACAGATATTTTGTCCTTCAGTATGGACATTCCTTCGTATGTTCGATTAGGATTCCCCATTTTCAGCCATCTGTTTTCCTTAGTTATTTTATATGTTCTGAATGCTTATGTTTTATTTTAAATGCCTGAGCTATATATACATGCATGCCAGTTCATCTAGTTATGGAGGTACCATAACCATAACACTGGAGGCACCAGTGTTATGACTTCCCTACGATGGAGTGATTTCTCGTGGCGTCCCTTTTCAGTTTGGCCATTTATTTATATTATCATGTGGGGCATATGGGTGCATCCTAGTTACATATTTTTCAGGATTTTCATGGTGAATGTGGTGTGTGCCTTGCATCCTTCACAAGGAGTTGATCCCTCATACCCAAACCAGTATAATTAGAGGCAACCCCTCTAATTCCATGATGAGGTCACCCCTCTAAGT
The DNA here is from genome assembly GCA_025667525.1 of Glebionis coronaria. Lineage (NCBI taxonomy): Eukaryota > Viridiplantae > Streptophyta > Magnoliopsida > Asterales > Asteraceae > Glebionis > Glebionis coronaria. The sequence continues at coordinate 236,191,121 of CM046881.1, forward strand.
ATTAATTCACATTGATACCTCATGACATATATGGGATCTTGGCTAAATTTAAAATACAGTTTTCATAAGTTAATCATAAGCTTTTCAAACTATAAAACCAGTTTTATAAACATGTACCAGGTTTTCCAGGACTTATACAATTCCACTGCTATTTAGTCTTTATTATGCTTATGTCATTCATATTATGTTATATCCGTTCACTAGGCGTTTTGCTCAGCCGTTTCCTTTCCATGTTCCCAAACGGCAGGTACTCAGGGACGCACTTAGGATCTTGAGAGTATGTGCATTTGGATGGAATCTATCCAGACTTCTTTTGGACATTGTTTAGTCCTTTCCTTTCAGTACTTATATTTCAAGTGTGTGAGCTTATGTTGGACTACCGATGTTTAGTTCCGATATTTTCCTTTTATGGTCATTTAATGTTTTAAGACATTTACCTTGCATACTTTAATGACACGCCATAATTATCCTGTGATATTCCATTTATCAAAATGGGATGTTACACTTTTAGTTTTTAATAAGTGTGAAAACACTTATCCTTTTACCACTTTTTCCAATAATTAGAAGACCAAAAGATCAAAAGTGTAAGAAGAACAGAAGTCAAAGGCATATTCTGAAGATTTATCGAAGAAAAAGTCTAAATACGGAAGTTTAACAAAGTTGAAGAACCAAGTCTACTAAAAGAAGAAAATTAGAAGACAAGTTCAAGTTATCATTCGACTAATCCCGAGACAAATTCGAGAAAGACGAGTTAATTAAAAGTCGAGAAGACAAGAAGAAAGAGAGAAGAAACAAGACCCTCCCCTTCTCCTATATATACCCTCCTAATCTTTCATTAGGAGGGTGTTAGTTAATTAGTTAATTAGTCTTTAATGTTAGTAGTTAATTAAGTGTGTTTTATTTTTCTTCTCTCTAGTTTTCTTTCAAGCTTATCAAACCTTCATCTTAATCTTGTAATATTTGATCTTAATCTTCAATTTAATCAAGTTTATTTCATATCTCTCATTCTACCTTTCTTAATAATCTATTATTTTGCTTACTTAATCATGTAGTTGGTTTAATTTTGTTGATGATGTGATTGTTTTGCTTATTTGATTGTGCTTATTGAGTTGGTGTGTTTGAAGTTTTTAGATTAAGGGGCTTATTTGCTTACTTTTTATGTTTATTAGTTTTTAAATAAGTTGATTTTGGTAGTTTAATGTTTTTATAAAAAGTCGATTTTAAATTTTAGCTTATTAAGTGTTTTTAAAAGTTTTTAAATTGTGTCTTATTAGCTTTTATTAAAATTAGATTTGGTAAATGTTTTGGTAAGTGCTTATTTAGTTTTGCTTATTTTGATTAAGTTCGGGTTCTTTAAAACCCTCTTTTCCCGAACTACATGCACACCACCTTATTCCAACATATGTCTTGCACTATTTTCCCGAATTAAGTTCCAAGTCCTTTATTTCGAACTACATCAAAACACACATTCTGAATTACGTACAGGTTTTGTTTCCCGAATTAGGTCAAGAAGTTGGTCATTCCGAACTAGGTCAAGAAATCTTCATTCCGAATTACAAGTGTTTTTCGTATTCCGAATTAGATCAAGACCCATGCATTCCGAATTAGGTTCAGGGTTCTCGATTCCGACTTAGGTGCAAACTCACGTTTCCCGAATTGTGTTCAACATTGTTTATTCCGAGTTAGGTACATGACAGACATTCCGAATTAGATAGAGGATGATTATTCCGAATTACATCAAGGTGTCAGATTCCGAACTAGGTTGAAGATTGGTATTCCGAACTACATCAGAAGCAAGGATTCCGAGTTAGAAACAAGACATGGATTCCGAACTAGGTCTTGCATCCACTATTCCGAATTAGGTTGTGTTTTGGTGTATTTTGACTTGAGTTTTGGTTTTGTTTCTCGAATTATTTTTAAATACTTATTTTTCCCCTCCAATTTTCTTAAGTGTTATTTTATTTGTTTTGACTTAGATTTATTTTAAAGTATTCATTTTTATTATGTTTTCAAGATTTACTTTTTAAAGTTTTAATCTCTCGTCATTTATTTTAAGTCAAAATTTTTAGTTTAACTTTTAAAGCTTTTTATTTTTACTCAACGACATTTTCATTTTTGCTTTTAGTTTAAAATAGATAATCACATTTCTTTATTTTCCACCAAGAACGACTGAGTCGCACTTTCAACTGGTAATCAATTCGAATTGAATCGAGACGAACAAATTTTTATATATGAAAATCTCTTGTATTAAAATGGCACCGCTGCCGGCTCTTTTCGTGAAGATTAACTGTTTTCTATGAGAGACGCGTTGGATTTGGGATCCGTTCACTCGTGAACGTTATTTTTCGTGTCAAAATTTTTCAAAAATCCAAAAAATAGAAAAACATAAAAAACCAAAAATATTTATTGTCTATCTTTCTTTTCCTTTTGTAGGTGTGTATGCGTACCCGTGCTCGTAAGAAGAAAGCAACTCAAGCTAAAGTCGAAACTCAACCTATTGTCTCCATGGACAATCGACCAATGATCGAGCTTTTGCAATCGCACGTAGAGGGCAACACCGATGCTATTGTCATACCCGAGATTGGAGCCAACAACTTTGAGCTCAAATCCGGCTTCATTCAAATGGTCTCTGCTCAACCATTCTTGGGGCGTACACTTGATGATCCTCATGACCATATCAAAAGGTTCCTTCAACTCACTAATACGGTCAAGTATAATGGGGTTTCACAAGAGGTAATTCGCTTGCAGCTTTTTCCTTTCTCCTTAGAGGGACAAGCCCGACATTGGCTTGCAAAGGAACCGCCACAAAGTATTCTTACGTGGTCGGATTTAGAGACCAAATTCATCAACTACTTTTTCCCACCCTCACGTACTACTGCTTTACAGAATGAAATCATTAACTCTGAACAAAAGTACGGTGAGACATTTGGTGAATCTTGGGACCGTTTTAAGGAACTTTTAAGAAATTGTCCACAACATGGTTTTACAAAAGTGCATCAGATTAATACTTTTTACAATGGTTTAAGCATGAATGACCAAGACTCACTAAATACTGCCTCGGGGGGTAACATTTTGGTTAAGTCTTCTAATGCCGCGTGGGATATTATTGAGAATAAATCTAGAGTGCAAACTAGGGGTGTTCGGGCTAATGTGGCTAGTGCTAGTACTAGTGAGACCGACAAGAGAATTGCTAAGCTTACTTCGGTTGTTGAAGCACTTGCTTTACAAGCCGCTAACAATGCCAAAAACAACAATGCTTAAGTTAATACCCTTAGTGAGTCTTGTGAGACTTGTGGTAGACCACACTCTTACTAAAATTATGATAAGGTGTATGACTCCTCTCCCCAAGAAGTGTATGCCTATAACACTAATGAAAGGGTGCATTTTAAGCCTAATGTGGATGCTAACAATATTTCTTATAGATCTACTAATTATTTGGATCCACCCGGTTTTCAACCCCATAATAGACCACCACCACCTCAATTGAACAACACACAATACCCACCAAGGAACCAAGGCCAAAGAAGTAACTACCAAGGGGTTTCTTCTAATAATCAAAGGAATTATAACTCAAATCAAGGGAATGTTCATGGTCAAAATCAAGGGGCTTTTAATGGGCAAGACAAAGGGTTTCAAAATAAAAACTTTAACCAAGGTTTTAATAACAATAACGCTTATCAACAACAATATCCAAACCAAGGTTTTCAAAATCAAGGGCAAAACACGAATACACCTTCAATGGAATTGGTTCTTCAAAAGTTGAGTGATAAGTTGAGTGAACATGAGAAAATCATGTATGCTATGCAAGAATCAAGTGATAAGAAATTTATGCAAATGTATCAAGCTATTAATCCCCAAGGCCCACCACAAGGTGCTCTTCCTTCCAACACCGTGAATAACCCAAGGGCTAATGTGAATGCCATCACTACACGAAGTGGTCACACTAGTGTGAATCCTTCGGTGCCTCCACCTTCACCTACTTTTTGTGATATTCCCCCTTTGAGTAACCCTTTGATGCCTCCACCACCTCCTCCTTTCGTTGTTACACCTTCTACTACCATTCCCACCTCTCTTCCTCCCCCTTCCAACCCCACCCTCCCACCAAAAGTCGTGAGTGAGCCATCTATTCCAAAGCCTTCCTCTCAATCCGATATAACTTATCCTTCAAGGTTGAGGAAAGAGAAGCTCAAAAGCAAGGATGATATTCAAGTTTCTAACTTTCCGAAAATGTTTAAACAATTGAATTTTAACATCTCCTTTGCTGAGGCTCTCGCTCACATGCCCAAATATGCAAAGATGTTTAAGGATCTTTTAAGTGATAAGGAAAAATTGCTCGATATCGCCAATACCCAATTAAATGAGAATTGTTCTGCCGTTCTTTTGAGAAAACTTCAGGTTAAGTTAGGAGATCCCGGTCGATTCCTTATTCCTTGTAATTTTCCGGGTGCAAAGAATTGTATGGCTTTGGCGGATCTCAGTGCGAGTATCAATCTTATGCCATTGTCCGTGTGGAAGCAACTATCTTTACTTGAGCTAGTCCCCACTCGTATGACATTGGAATTAGCTAACAGATCAGTTGCTTATCCGGTGGGGATAGCCGAGGAAGTGTTCGTTGGAGTTGACAAATTCACTTTCCCCGCCGATTTCGTTGTTGTCGACTATGAAATGGATCCCCGTGTTCCCTTAATTGTGGGACGACCCTTCTTGAGAACCGGGCGTACATTGATTGATGTTGCTGCGGGTGAACTTATCATGAGGGTCGGGGATGATAAAATCATTTTTAACATGGGTAAACTTTCCAAACTTCCCGATGAGCCCGAATCCGTGAATTACATTGATGTGCTCGACGAAGCATGTGAAAAACATTTTCACGAGGCTTGTAAGTGCGGGAGTTTTCCTTTACCTCATGCTGAGAACGTAGCTTTTATTGCTCCATCATTGACTCCATTTGGAGAAAGTGACTTTCTTTTGAAAGAATTTGAAGCAAGTTTAGGGGATGTGGACTTAAAATATGGCGATTCTCCCTCCAATTGGGAAGAAGACATTCGTACCATTGAGAAACTTCTCAATGCGGACCATATTTCTCCTCCTTCCCCTATAGAAGTTACACACGATGATCCGATTTTGCTTACACCTTCCATCGACAATCCTCCGGATTTAGAGCTTAAGGAATTACCATCTCATCTTGAATACGTTTTCCTAGAAGACAATAAGAAGTTACCCGTCATCATTGCAAAGGACTTGAAAGAGGATGAAAAGTCTCGACTTATCGACGTGCTGAAGAATCATAAGAAAGCAATTTCTTGGAAAATTTCCGACATTCGCGGAATTGATCCTAACTTTTCTACTCATAAAATTCTCATGGAAGACGACTTTAAACCCGCAATCCAAAGCCAAAGAAGGGTTAATCCAAAAATTCATGACGTCATCAAGAAAGAAGTTATCAAACTTCTAGATGCCGGAATGATTTACCCTATTTCGGATTCGCCATGGGTTAGTCCCGTCCATTGTGTGCCTAAGAAAGGTGGAATAACCGTTGTTCCCAATGAAAACAACGAGTTGATTCCTACTCGACTTGTCACGGGTTGGCGAGTTTGCATAGACTATCGCAAGCTCAATGATGCCACTCATAAGGATCATTTCCCTCTTCCTTTCATGGATCAAATGCTCGAGCATTTAGCGGGTAATGACTATTATTGCTTCCTAGACGATTTCTCCGGGTATTTTCAAATTCCCATCGATCCTAAAGACTAAGAGAAAGCCACATTCACTTGTCCTTATGGAACATTTGCTTACAAAAGAATGCCTTTCGGCTTATGCAATGCTCCCGGGACTTTCCAAAGGTGTATAATGGCTATCTTTCATGACATGGTTGAAGAAACTATGGAAGTCTTTATGGATGATTTCTCGGTCTATGGTGATTCTTTCTCTACTTGCCTTGCCAATTTAGAACGTTTGCTCAAACGGTGTGAAGACACTCGTCTCATTCTTAATTAGGAAAAATGCCATTTCATGGTAAAAGAAGGTATTGTTCTTGGTCATAAAATTTCCAAAGCCAATCTTGAAGTCGACCGTGCTAAAGTTGAAGTGATTGCTAAATTACCTCGACCTTCAACCGTGAAGGGTGTGAGAAGTTTCCTTGGTCATGCGGGCTTCTATCATCGATTCATTCAAGATTTTTCTAAAATCGCTCGCCCAATGACCCACCTCTTGGAAAAAGATACTCCTTTTATCTTTTCTAAAGAGTGTCTCGAATCATTCAATCTTCTTAAGGATAAATTAACTAAGGCATCGGTCTTAGTTACTCCTAATTGGGAGTTACCTTTTGAATTGATGTGTGATGCTAGCGACTTTGATATTGGAGCGGTTTTAGGTCAAAGTGTGAACAAACACTTCCAACCAATCCATTATGCTAGCAAGACAATGACGGGGGCTCAATTGCATTATACCACTACTGAAAAAGAGCTTTTAGCTGTAGTGTATGCTTTTGAAAAATTTCGCCCCTATCTTGTCCTTTCCACCACCATTGTGTATACCGATCATTTCGCGTTGAAGTACTTGTTAACTAAAGAAGATTCCAAGCCAAGACTTTTTCGTTGGGTTTTGCTCCTTCAAGAATTCAAAATTGAAATTCGTGATAAAAAGGGAGCAGAAAACCTAGCCGTGGATCATCTTAGTAGACTCGAAGATCCTTATCAAGGGGAGCTCCAATATCAAGAGATTAGTGACTCTTTTCCCCTTGAGGCCTTGATGTCTATTAACTCCAATCTTGATGAAACCCCATGGTTTGCGGACATTGCAAACTATTTGGCGGGTGGAATTCTCATGGAACGGTTGACATCCCAACAAAAGAAAAAGTTCTTTAAAGACATTAAGCACTATTTTTGGGACGACCCTTACCTTTTCAAACAATATGCGTATCTTGTCATTCGTCGTTGTGTTGATGGGCCGGCAGCTTTAATAATCCTAGAAGCTTGCCACAAAGGACCCACCGGTGGGCACTTTGGTCTAATTATACCGCGAATAAAGTTTTCGACTCGGGATTTTATTGGCCCACCATTTATCGTGACACTCATGAAATGGTTAAGCGTTGTGATACTTGCCAAAGACAAGGCAAGATCACACATAAAGATGAGATGCCTCAAAATTTCATCCAAGAATGTGAAATCTTTGACGTATGGGGCATCGACTTTATGGGCCATTTCCATCATATAAAGGGAACAAACACATCCTCATAGCCCTTGATTACGTCTCTAAATGGGTTGAAGCAAAGGCTTTACCTACTAATGATGCGAGGGTGGTTGTGAACTTTCTGAAACAACTATTTGCTCGATTCGGTGTTCCTCGTGCTATCATCAGTGACCGCGAGACTCATTTTTGCAATGATCAATTTGCTAGAGTCATGTCTAAGTACGGTGTCAATCATCGTCTTTCCACCGCTTATCATCCCCAAACAAATGGTCAACCCGAGATTTCAAACCGTGGACTTAAGATAATCTTAGAGCGAACCATGGGAGAGCATCGTGCCTCATGGGCCGATAAGTTAGATGATGCATTGTGGGCTTTCCGTACCGCATATAAGACACCTATTGGTTGCACTCCATATCGTCTTGTGTACGGAAAGGCATGCCACCTCCCCATTGAGTTGGAGCATAAGGCTTATTGGGCCTTAAAGTGGGCTAATTTTGATATCAACAAAGCCAGTGATCTTAGGAAGATTCAACTCAACGAGCTAAATGAACTGAGGAATGAAGCTTATGAGACTTCATTGATCTACGAGGAGAAAACCAAGCTCATTCATGATTCTAGGATTAAGAACCGAAAGTTTCACATAGGTGATCAAGTTTTACTCTTTTACTCTCGATTGAAACTCTTTTCGGGCAAGCTTAAGAGCCGTTGGTCCGGTCCATTCACCGTTGCCAAAATCTTCCCTTATGGCACCATTGAGTTATCGCAACCATATGGGCCAAACTTTAAAGTGAATGGCCAGCGTGTGAAGTTGTACTTTGGTGAGGACATCTCTCATGAGATGATTCCATCCCTCACCACGTTTCCCTTGAATTAGTTCTCGGTCAAGTCAGGCTCGTGACTCGGTTAACAAAAACAAGCGCTTCTCGGGAGGCAACCCGATGATCTATCCTTTACCCGTTTTCATAATAAGTGTAGGGGGAGCCACGTAGGTGTTTGTTGTCTTGTTTCTTATGATGTGCAGGGATTAAAGCTTCAAAGAGAACTTTTGCTGATATTTGACGACCCGTGATCCCGTGTACCCGTCTTCCCGGTTCTTTCCTAAACTGTCGTGATTCAATATTTCATATCTTATATGTTGACATTGAAATCACTATAGTTGTCTCTTCCTTAGAAAGATTTAAACAACGTGCACAATGTCCTAAGTGTAGGGGAGTTTACTCCCACATGCTTAAACATTGAGGACAATGTTTATATCAAGTGTAGAGGGGACTTGTATCGAAGTAGGTGGTCTTTTCCATGAATTTGTCCTCATTTTAACCAGAAAATTTGATTTTTCGACATTTTTCAAAATTTTTAATCTATTTTGGCCTAGTAGTATAGTAGTATTTTCCTTTGTTATCGTTATTTACTTTCTTTGCTAAGAGTAAAATTTTAATAAAGTGGTTTTAAATTTTCAACGTCATGAATTTTTTGACTCAACCCGAGTTTACGTATCCAAGTTTACTCTAGCTAGTATCCTTAACGTGTTTGAATCAAGTTTTGCTAGGCTTTTATATATGGAACTTTAAAACGCGAAAGTCTTAACTCTTACGAGTTAAGAACAAGAACTTTTCGCGAGTTCCTATAATTGATCCTAGAAAGTCGTTTATCAAGGGAACTTTAAAATGTGAATTCTAAACTTGAAAGAGTCCAAGAAGTTGCAAGATCCTATAGATGACTTGAAAACCCAAAACTTTGATTTAATTGGCTAAGCATCCACGAGTCTCATTCCGTGAGATTTTAAATTGTTGAGAACGAGAGATGATAGAGTCAATTATAAGTTTGGTATTCTTTCATGAATTTATGTGAGTTGATTATAAGCTTTTTCTCCCATCGCTTGTTAATAAATATATTTGCAATAAATAAGATTGTACGATTTAAAAGTTACTTAGCTTCTAGCACAAGATCGTTTAAAAGTTGCTCGGTATTAATTAGAGTTCATAGCCAAGGCATAACTTATTGAAGTGGGATGCGAAGATTGGCGAGTCCGAAAAGGCCTTAACAAGGCATGAGGGCTACATTTTGTTGCTAAAGATCCAAAAGTGATGTGAAGAATCATTTATCAAAAATCAATATGAAGGATCGAGACATACGACGAAAAACAAATACTCCCCTAAAGATCATGGATAATTCTATCCGAAAAGACCCTAACAAGGTATAAGGATAAATAGATCCAAGTCCTAAAAGGAGGCGGATCGTTGTATATCAAAATCCAAAATAAAGATTGGCGAAAAATGAAGAAGTCGTGGTCCAAGTATGAAGAATCTCTCAAAAACTTCAAGTGAAGAAATTCCTATTATGGAGAGAAGACCATTATTTCAAGAACGTCTCTCAAGATTCGAAGTATGAAGTCACTGCCAAATATCGGTCCGAGAAAGGTCTCAAATCGTGAAGCGAGTTATGCCAAGATATGAACTTTATGAGGTCCCGAGAAGCAGTTTTAAAAGATTTTGTCCTTTAGCTAACTATTTATTAAATTGTCCCACTTTATTTTCAGCCTAAATAAACTATCGAAATAAGTCAAACAATGCATCCGCGTGATCATTCAAGACAATCATAAAATATAAAAGATACACCTCGGAATAAGGGAGTCTAAGTGAATAATTGGGCCACATGAGTTTGTGTTAGTTTTCTAACTTATAATAACAATGATCTCGTTTATAAGCTGGATTTGGGGAAAGTGAAACTTGAGGGTGATAAATATTCATGACAACCAAAACCCCAATGTAAGTCTTAAGATTTCTTTACTTATTCTTCCGTTAAATATTTTGCAATTTTCTATCTTTTTAAGTTTCCTTAATGTTTAGTATTTAAGAAAGGCCAAGGTGGGTTGATTATGATGAGAAATGTAAACTGTGCTTTGAAATTAATGCATTGCATGAGGGCATTGCAATGGTCAAGTGTAGGGGATTTAATAAGTCTGAAAACACTTATCCTTTTACCACTTTTTTCCAATAATTACAAGACCAAAACGTGTATTTTATGTCGTAAAAGTCGGAATTATGCGTGGTTTGTATTTTTATTGTGTTTCAGGATAAAAATATGAAAAAGGGAGAAAACACGGGCTATCACGGGCTTTTATCGAAGAAAAAGACAAAAGACGAAGTCAAAAGATCAAAAGTGCAAGAAGAACGGAAGTCAAAGGCCTATTCTGAAGATTTATCGAAGAAAAAGTCTAAAGACGGAAGTTTAACAAAGTCGAAGAACCAAGTCTACTAAAAGAAGAAAATTAGATGACAAGTTCAAGTTATCATTCGATTAATCCCGAGACAAAGTCGAGAAAGACGAGTTAATTAAAAGTCGAGAAGACAAGAAGAAAGAGAGAAGACACAAGACCCTCCCCATCTCCTATATATACCCTCCTAATCCTTCATTAGGAGGGTGTTAGTTAATTAGTTAATTAGTCTTTAATTTTAGTAGCTAATTAAGTGTGTTTTATTTTTCTTCTCTCTAGTTTTATTTCAAGCTTATCAAACCTTCATCTTAATCTTGTAATCTTTGATCTTAATCTTCAATTTAATCAAGTTTATTTCATATCTCTCATTCTACCTTTCTTAATAATCTATTATTTTGCTTAATTAACCATGTAGTTGGTTTAATTTTATTGATGATGTGACTGTTTTGCTTATTTGATTGTGCTTATTGAGTTGGTGTGTTTGAAGTTTTTAGATTAAGGTGCTTATTTGCTTACTTTTTATGTTTATTAGTTTTTAAATAAGTTGATTTTGGTAGTTTAATGTTTTTATAAAAAGTTGATTTTAAATTTTTGCTTATTAAGTGTTTTTAAAAGTTTTAAATTGTGTCTTATTAGCTTTTCTTAAAATTTGATTTGGTAAAAGTTTTGGTAAGTGCTTATTTAGTTTTGCTTATTTTGGTTAAGTTCGGGTTCTTTAAAACCCTCTTTTCCCGAACTACATGCACACCACCTTATTCCGACTTATGTCTTGCACTATTTTCCCGAATTAAGTTCCAAGTCCTTTATTCCGAACTACATCAAAACACACATTCCGAATTACGTACAGGTTTTGTTTCCCGAATTAGGTCAAGAAGTTGGTTATTCCGAACTAGGTCTAGAAATCTTCATTCCGAATTACAAGTGTTTTTCGTATTCCGAATTAGATCAAGACCCATGCATTCCGAATTAAGTTCAGGGTTCTCGATTCCGACTTAGGTGCAAACTCACGTTTCCCGAATTGTGTTCATCATTGTTTATTCCGAGTTAGGTACATGACAGACATTCCGAATTAGATAGAGGATGATTATTCCGAATTACATCAAGGTGTCAGATTCCGAACTAGGTTGAAGATTGGTATTCCGAACTACATCAGAAGCAAGGATTCCGAGTTAGAAACAAGACATGGATTCCAAACTAGGTCTTGCATCTACTATTCCGAATTAGGTTGTGTTTTGGTGTATTCCGACTTGAGTTTTGGTTTTGTTTCCCGAATTATTTTTAAATACTTATTTTTCTCGCTAATTTTCTTAAGTGTTATTTTATTTGTTTTAACTTAGATTTATTTTAAAGTTTTCATATTTATTAAGTTTTCAAAATTTACTTTTTAAAGTTTTAATCTCTCGTCATTTATTTTAAGTCTAAATTTTTAGTTTAACTTTTAAAAGTTTTTATTTTTACTCAACGACATTTTCATTTTTGCTTTTAGTTTAAAATAGATAATCACATTTCTTTATTTTCCGCCAAAAATGACTGAGTCGCACTTTCAACTGGTAATCAACTCGAATTGAATCAAGACGGACAAATTTTTATATAAGAAAATGTCTTGTATTAGTTTTATTCTCATTTGGTTATGGTATTTGAGCTGATTCTTTGAAATTTTTTCACAAAAGTAAGTTGAAGGGGTGTTTGGGTTTACTTATAGAACATTGTAGATGACATTGCAGTGTGGTGAAAGTAGCCTAGGCATACTTGTTTGGGGTAATTTTGCTTAATTTAGTACTTAGTTCAAAGCTGGTAGTACAAAAAATGGAAGTTGCATGCTTGTATTAAAAACAGCCTAGATACAACAGTAGGCTTAAACTGGTTTGATTTTTTGTGTTTTAGTGTTGAAATCTAGACCATAGTTAGGATTTTAGTTAGTTTAAGGATTGCAAGCTATTGGTTTTGATTCGACAAAATTTTGCGGCTTAAAGAGCTCATACAATCTCATTGGTGTGTCAAACACACTAGCATAACCAACCTTTCTATTTACATAGCACACTAGCAGATTCTTATGCCTCAATTTTGTGTTTAGAGATTTGTAATTGTGTTTATAGAAAGTTCATAGGGTAATCAAGGTTTAAGTTATCTGGTATTGAGGTTTGGTGAGTTTGTAATCAAGTTCTGTTGACCCTAAGTCCATTTTTATAGCAATAGACAAGCAAAACCACCACTCTCTGTCTGAACATTCCAACAACAGGTGTTTTAGGGATTTCAGTGGTGATTCTTGGCTTGTAAACCTGTTTATAGTCAATTCTTAGGATAGTCTAGGGCTTGGTTAACTGGTTTGGTGTTAATGTGTGTTTAAAATCAAGTTTGAATGACCTGAAACTCATTCTAACAAGAAAATAGACCAGCAGACCTTGTTTTTTGCAAGTTTGTGATAATTAGCTGATTTTGTGGATTTTGTGCTTGGTTTTGTGATTGTTCTTGATATTTTTGTGTTTGTGTGACTCCTCACAACCCAACTGGTTGTGGGGTGCCTATTGTGCCCCTTGTGCCCAAGAAAAGCAATCAAAACAAGTTCCAAACAGCAACACAGACCCCTGTCCACTTTTTGTGTATTTAACAATGGCAGTGGGTACCCCTGTTCCCACTGAAACCACCAGAACTAGCCACTGCTAGAACAAAGAAGCCAATAGTCTTTTTTTGTCTTAATCACTTTATTTTCAACTTTTTCTAGCTTTTTCAATTTTCCCAAGTAGAATACAGTAATATAGAATTTTTGAAGAAGATTTTGTATTTTTCCCATTATTTTATTATATTTTATGATTATTTTATTTAAAATTAGTTTTTAGCCATTTAAAAATAGATTTAATTAGTGAAAATTTTGGAAAAATATTTTTTAGTATTTATTAAGTATATTTGAGGTTTACAAGTTATAAATTCTTGGGGTTTTGGGTTTTTTATTAATTTATTTTATTTTTAGTGCTAAAATTAGCATTTAAAAATTAAATATTAATTTAAAAAGTTTCAACAATTTTTCTTGACTTTTAAACCCTTGATATATTTTTAAAAGGTTAATTTAATTTTTTGAGAATTTTTAGATAACTTTTATTTTTCGTCGATTTTTACGTTTTACGTTATTTTTCGTCGTACTTTAATATTTAGCGTAACTCGTCTTTAATTTCTAATCTTTCTCACATCCAAAATCGAAGTAATCCAAATACGCATTATTAATTTTGGAATTTAACACAAACAACTCCCTTGAGGAACGAACTCACTTGTTGAGCATTCACCTTTTCCTAAACGTGAACGTTTACTAGTTACAGTATATTTGTTTTTCCTAAAACAAGTATAAAAAATCCTACATCAATTTTGGCGCCGCTTCCGGGGAGGTGTTTGTTGCCATATTATTTATCGTGTTTGTTTGAGAAGTGCGTTTTTGCTTTCTATTTTTGAAAAGCGTACATATCGTACATACTCGTTTTTTTATTTTCTCTATTATAGTATCCATAAATAAATAAAAAGTGTTAAATAGAAATCTATTAACACAAAATTATTTTTCATTTTTTTTGTGAATACTATATTGTAATACGTAGCACAATTAATACCCAATATTATGCAAATACACGAGAAATCGCACCTTAATAGTGGGCGTTCCAGTTATTATTAAGTGTATCGAATTCAAACAAAAATCAAAGACAAAATAGATAAATATTCTTAATTAGTTTAATCCCAATTGATAGAAAGTATAAGGTGGGTATAAGGCGGTTGTATTTCATGACCTAAATAAAAAAGGCTCTTAAGTGCTTCGCGCCGCCTCGTTTTCTCCGCTCGCTTGTGTGTATCGATTTAGTGACGATTGATTAAGGGTTTTCCATTCAAGTATTAATATATCTATTTTGTGAGCTTTAATTATTGAACCCTCGAAACGTTTTGGCGTTCCGCCAACGTTTCAAAGTCGACGAAGGTTTTTACTTCACGTAATTGCCTTCACACCTCTTGGATTCATTAATTGAGACCTTTGATTAGTGGATAGTTTTTGTGGATTAATTTCTACATAATACACCCAAAAATCCCCAAAAAAATATAAAACCCAAAAAAAAATTTAAAAATTTAAAAACCCCAAAAAGAATCTTTTTTTCTACCCCAATTCTTTACGTTAGTGCATGCGCACTCGATCGAAGGATTATTCTAATTCTAGCAACGTGTCGAATCAACGAATTCGAAGGAATCGACTATGAAGACGTGATTTAGAAAAGAACGTTCCTAATATTGTTGTTGAAACTAGATACGAGATGGCCTAGAATCGTACAATGATGGAATTGCTCCAAGCATTCACTGAGGGTTATGGAGACGTGATCGTAATTCTTGCAATCGAAGCGGAGAATTTTGAGATAAAAAGCGGAATGCTATTTTTGATACAAGCGACAAAGTTTAATGGTTGTGAGGCGGATAATCCTCACGACCACATTCGGAATTTTGATCGTCCTTTAGCCACGAGCAAGTTTAAGAACGTTGACACCGATGTCATTAAGCTTATGCTTTTTCCATACTCACTCGATGGTGCCGCCAAGGATTGGTACGAGAAAGAACCACCTAATTCAATAATTACGTTGAAGGATCTCGTTTCCAAATTCGTTAATCATTTCTTTCCACCATCTAAGACCACGTTTTTCAAAAGCGAGATCACAAGGTTTGAACAAAATCCGATGAGTCGTTTAGAGACGCGTGGGATCGTTTTAAGGATTTTCTTAGGCAATGTCCTCACCATGGTTTTTCCGAGTTACACCAAATCGACACTTTTTATAACGGTCTTAATTTTCAAGAGCAAGATACGTTAAATTCCGCCACGAGCGGTAACGTTTTGTGTAAAACTCTTAGGGAAAGTCGACAATATCACCAAGTGTTGCCAATGTCGCCAATGTTAGCCATGCTAATCACGATATTGAGAGGGTTGATGCGAAATTCGACAAATTGACGAATGTATTTACGTCGTTTTTTATCAAGATGAAAAACGCTCTCGCTACGGTGAAAGCGGTTGAGGCTTCGTGTACGTTTTGTGGTGGACCACATAATTATTACGAGTGTGCGGCTACGGATGGCCAAACGTCGAGTGTAAACACGTTAAATGGAAATTTTTAAGATCAAAATAAAAATAACGCCGGTCCATCACAACAAACGAATTATAGTAACCAAGGCAATAATTTTCAAAATCGAAACAATTTTTCAAATCAAGGAAATAATCAACAAGGGTTTATTCAAGGAGGAAGTTATAACCAAGGTCGTAATTTAAATTGGCAAAATCGAGATTTTAACAATAATCAAAGCTCAAATTTTTCAAACAACAACAATCAAGGTAACAATTTTTCAAGCGGTAATCAAGGAAATTTTCAAAGAAATAACCAAGGTTTTAGTCTAAATCAAAACGTTTCAAATGATTTTTAAAATTACGTAAAATCAAATGACGCTAATATGAAGAGATTAGAAACGCAAATTGGTGAAATGAAAAATGAATTTTCCAACACGTTGAGAGGGCAAAACAACAAGGTTGACCAAGGTCAAATCGACATTAAAAAGATGTTTTCGGCTATATGAACAAGCAATCGAGTTCGTTTTCGAGTACGCTACCAAGTGACACCGTACCAAATCCAAAGGAACGCGTTAAACCTGCCTCGTCTCATGGAAAAAGACGTGTGATTACCCAAAACATTGTTGGTTTTAGAGTTGTGCCTTCATCTCTATCCTTGACCTCAAAAACGCCTTCATGTTCTAAAGTCGAGGGAAAAAACATTGTTGGAAATACGTTTTACGTATTAGAAAGGATCGGTCACTCCAACAATAGTCTAAGTAACAGCTCGTAGTTTAGTTTTACTAATATTAAAAAATTAAGGCCATGCCAAGCCTACAACATGTGTAGGTCGGCCCAACTTGTAAGCCCAAGCCCATCTCATGGGCTTGGGTATATAAACCCTCTCCTTAGATGGAGAGGGTGGTGGTTTTCATTCATTTTTACACATAGTTATTCACTTTCTCTCTCTAGAAGTGTGTGTGAAATCATCTTTCTTTCTATCTCTTTCTCTCTCTAATCATAAGCAAGATTTAGAATATCATACAAATGGTATCAAGAGCCATGGGATGATTGTATTGTTTATGTGTTTGTGTTCTTGATTTTAGTAGCTTTTTATCTATTAAACCCACGTCCAAATTTTTTTTGTGTTTTTTATGGTTTTTTCTTGATACAAATCTTCTACATAGTTGTGGTAGAGATTTGGTATATTTACTTTGGCTAAAAACACAAAACTTTTGGGCGTTTGCAACATTTTTTGGCTTAAAATCTCGAATTTGGTGTGTTTTGTCCGAGAAAAGTGGAAAATATTGTTCACTGTTGTACTATTGCGATAGAAGTACTTGATCTTCCATCGCAAAGCTTAAGGGTTTATGTATTGCGATCCATATTGCGATCCACATTGAGATTGGAGTTCTGTTGTGATATTGCGATCCATATTGCGATCCACATTGCGATTGGAGTTCTTTTGTGATATTGCGATCCATATTGCGATCCACATTGCGATTGGAGTTTATTTGTGATATTGCGATCCATATTGCGATTCACATTGCGACAGGATTGTTTTTTTGTGATATTGCGACAGGGTATTGCGACTGGAATTATTGCGATAGGATTTATTGCGATAGGACTTATTGCGATACGTGATATTGCGACAGAAAGTCTATGCAACATTGCGATAGAACTTATTTGAGGCATTGCGACATAATTCATTTTAGGCATTGCGATAGAGTGACAAGAATTCCAAGATTTTTTCAAAAACGTGTTTTTGAAAATTTCGTGTGCAGTTTTATGTTGGAATTTTTGGTTTAGCAAGAACAAGTATTAGGGGATTTTAACATTATCTCTTGACTTCAACACACAACAACAAACACATTTACTTTCTCTCATTGTTCGATCAACGTTTGTAAATGTTAACTTATCTAAATGGAGTACACATCTCTTACGGATAAGTCCATCCTCTCGGGTACGGATAACCGTCCACCAATGTTGGAGAAGACTATGCACGAGGATTGGACTTCCCGAATGGAACTTTACATGTTGAACAAAGAGAATGGACATCTCATTTGGGCATCGGTGCTCAATGGACCATTAGATTATGGTACAGTGATGGAAGGTACAGTTACTCGTCCTCGCACAACGGGTGAATTGACTGGAGAAATGAAGATTCAAGACAAATGTGATAAGTATGCTACAAACATCATTCTCCAAGCCCTTCCTCCAGATGTCTACAAACTCGTCAGCAAACATAAAGTTGCCAAAGAGTTATGGGATATAATTCGTTTTCTAATGCAAGGCACCTCTTTAACTAAACAAGAACGAGAGTGTAAGCTATATGATACGTTTGATAAGTTTTCCTATGTTCCCGGGGAGACTCTCAACGATTACTATTTAAGATTTATTGTCTTGTTGAATGAGCTCAATATCTATGGCATGGAAATTCCTACGTTTTAATTAAACACCAAGTATTTGAACACCCTTCCTTCAGAATGGCGTAAGTATGTGACGGCTGTTAAATTGGCTAAGGACTTGCATAACAAAAATCTGGATCAACTTCAAGCTTTTCTTCAACAACATGAATGCCATGTGATCGAGGCTCGATTGTCTACACCACAAGTTCGTGATCCTCTTGCCATGTATGCTTCTCAACAAATGTCCCCCCAACAAAACATGGCTTACACTTATCAACAACAATCATACTTGTAGCAGAAACCACAACACACATATCAGCAACCACAACAACCATCTTATCAACCACTGATGATGCCACAACAAGCATATCAACAAAGTGTTCTTCTACAGCCTTATCCATAGCTACCAGCACATCAGGCATCACCCTCACAAGCTAACACTTCTCCTATGGGTTATACTCCTCAGCAAGGATATTTTCCAATTGAAGCACCACAAGCACAAGCCTTCTACTCCAATGAACTTCCACCAATTCAACCACCGGTCTTTACTCCAAATGATACGCTTACTGATGTCTTAAACCATCTCACTGCCTACCTGTCAAAACTTGTTGCTACTAGAGGTTTTCCACCAACGAACAATCTGCTCTGCACCTCTTCAAATCCTCGACAACAAGCCATTGTTAAAGATGGTCAAGTGACGGTATAACCTGTTCAGGGAAGGCAAAATTCATATGGACCTCCTACAAGAACCGTGAATGCTCAAGCTGTGAATTCTCAAGCTAATGGATATGGAAGCACTGTTGGTCCACAAAAGGTTGTGACTTGCTACAATTGTAGAGGACAAGGTCATATGGCTAGGGAATGCACTCAGCCAAAAAGGAGAAGGGATGCAACGTGGTTTCGTGAGAAGATGTATTTGGTCGATGCTCAGTCTAAGGGAAAGATTTTTGATTCAGAAGAGTTAGCATTTCTTGTAGACCCAGGCGCAGCAGACAATGAAGGCATTGCAGTCGTTTCCACTTCTAATGCAGCTTATCAAGCAGACGATCTTGATTCATATGATTCAGATTGTGATGACATTCACTCAGCCCAAGCTGTACTCGTTGCTAATCTCTCTCACTACGGTTCTGATGTCGTCAGTGAGGTACCAACTACATCTAATAATGTTCATGATAATCCACATCATGTTGAGCATGACAATAACAACCTTGAACAGCATTCGGGAACTAGTAACTCAAATGATGTGGTGTCTAATCCAACACATTTGAGTGAACCTCAACCAAATGCTATGACGGGTATGAAATCTTATGATCAACGTGATCTGATAATGGTGCCTAAACATATTATTGATAACATGAATGTGGTTGTTCGACAAAACATAGATATGAATGCCAACCTAACCGCTGAGCTTGCGCTGTATAAGGAAAAGGTCAAAACTTTTGAAATGGTCCCTCAAGCAGAGAAAATAACGTGTTCTGAATTTGACCAATTTTGTTTTAAAAAGATTGAACACTTAAAAGAAATAAAATCATTAAAAGTTAATCTTTCCAATGAATTATAAGCAAAAGATTCGGTTGTCAATGATTTTTAGAAACTTAAAATGGATTTCGAAACTCTCGAGTCTAAAAAGTTTGAATCGGAAATTAATGCTACCAAACTTCTTAAATTCAAAGAACAACAGCTTTTAAAACAATACGCTTCCACAGAAAAGGTTCATCTTTTAACTAAATCGTTTAAAGAACTCGAACTTAAGCGTCTTCAAGATTTACCACCTAATCCCGGTTATGCAAAACAAGCTCAGGAATATATTCCTTGTCTTTATGATGTGACCCTTATTGGCAAATCGAAAGAAGCACCTTATGTTCGTAGTACTGAGGAGACACAGTCACTTGCGGAAGAAACTCAATCTAAAATGCTTTCAAAATTCCATAAGCTTGATTACGATAAGCATAATAAAGATCAGTTTTCTAAAAAGACCCGCATTCGATTACAAAAGGAATTAGCTCAATTATCAGCTGTTGTGCCCCAAAGTTTGTCAACGGAAAACCTTCCTAGTACGTCTCCTACACTTGTCAAAACGGATTTAACTAAGTTAATTCCACCGGTAAGTAAGGTGTCAGTTAGCTTAAATGCGGTGCACCAACACTTAGCCGATTTTGACAAGGTCATTGTGGAACGCACGACGACTTCGGCCATAACAGAAGGTGAATGGAATTTTGAGCACACAAGAGCTGCATTTCGAGTCGAAATTGTTTCATTTGTAAACAATGTTAAAGCTTGTCTTAGTAATATTGATCAAGATTTGCTTTTGGAAATAGAAGAAGTTAGACGTATTTTCAATGAAATGGATGATGCTTATGAAAACTGTTTACTTGAAATAGAACGTGTTTCACGCCAAAATGATCAGCTTCTGAAGCAAGTGATGTCTCATGATATAGTTTCCGTCTGTGTGAATAAAAGTGTTGATAATGATTCTATTGTGCGTAATGTTGAATCTGTGAATAATGTGGTAGATAGTACTTGTCACGAATCTGACGCTGAATTTTTAAAGCTTCAAGATTCATATTCTTCGCTTTCAAAACGTTTTGATGAGATTCAAACACATTGTATTTCGCTAAATGGAAGAAACAATTTATTCAAGAAATCTTTGAAACGTTATTCGAAGGTGTTAATATCGATGATGCAAATTTTCAAAAGAATTTTCAGTTGAATTTACAATCAAAACAGCGTCAGCCAAGTGACAAGGTTGCTAAATCATTGCCGATAGTCATAGAGAAATCTAAGGAGATTCATTGTGTGAACGTACTTGAGGCCGCTGAGAATTTTAAACTTGATCTAGATAATCGAGTTTCCAAGATTTTGTCTAAAGTTGATAACTTAAAACAGAAAAATACACGACTCTTCGATTCAGTAAAGCCCGCACGTGCTAATACCACTGCACAGAATCAATCATTGATTTTACAATTGAATCGAAAGTCGGTGGAAATATCTGATTTGAGGGAACAAATTTGTGATAAAAATGTAACACCCCCAAATTTACACAATTCAATTACAGCGGAAGACTCGTTGGTGTTACGGGATAGCACATTACTCACATCATAGACAACGCTTAAAAATCGCGTCGTTTAATAATAAAGCATTTCCATTCATAAATATCAAGTATACATAGGTCCCAAGTCATTGTATTTCATACAGGTTTTACAAAACAATTGAATGGAAATTTGTTAATTAAGTGCGGGCCATGAATTCTTGTTGTCTTCCCGAGAATTACCTTCAAGTACCTGAGACAAAACATGTTAAAGTAAAAGGTCAGCGATAACGCCGAGTGAATTCATAGAGTTTAATAAAACCATTAATATATCATCGATACATAATTATTACCGAAAATCATTTTGTACAAATCTTTATAATAGGCCATAAAATAGCCAAAGTCATTTTATACAAATCCTTATCAAAAATCATAATATAGGCATTTGCCTTCAAAATCATTATACGAGCCAATGTCGTAAAAACATCATACAATACGTTTTATAACGTTGTATAAAGTTAAATAAAAACCGTTATATGAATATGGTTATGTAAAACCAAAACACGAACATAATATCAATAATAAGACCCCGTATTGCTAGTCAGACAATATATCGTAATTCAGTGCATATAGCAATATTTCGTTATCTGGATTATTATAAGCCGCATGACATTGTTACCTTACTATACCAAACAACGGGTAGCTAACCCGAAACTCAATTTGCCCATCTAAGTTAGCGTGTCGTCACAAAAATCACGCTTGTGTAAATCTTCTCATACATAAATTCGCTTACCAATCAATGTGGCATGACGGGGATCAACCGTCAAGGCGCGAACTGGGGTGATCGTCCCCAAATAGTACTATTATATGCATAAGCGTCTACCAAATCCCGATAGTTCACAATTCATGCTAATGGGAATTTTAGTGACATAACCTAACTTTAATAATCCATTTCATTTCATCTATCGGGTCATTTAATCATTCATCGGGTCATACAATCATTCGGGTCCAAATCAATAAACACACAATCGGGACAAATAGTGAATTATTTCATAAAAACTAACATGTTATCTCCCTCGCGGGTTAAAACATTTTATAAAAACATTTTGTAGAAACTAGAAAGGGGGGGGGGGGTTGAATAGTTTCTTATATTTACTTGTTAAAATGTGGTTTCCAAAAATCCTTTTTCAAAAAAAACTTAGGCTTGAGGAAATATGTGAAATCTTCTTATGCACAATATGAACAATGATAGTGTAACTAAACTAATACTAACAAAAATATATCCTCAAAGAATAAAGAATGATAGTGTAGCTAATCTAATACTAACACATGTATATGCATAAAGAATAAAGAATGTAAAGAGTTAAGGGTAAAGAAAGATCAAATCGAACACCAAGGATTTATAGTGGTTCGGCAACGAAGCTCACTCCTCGTTCCTACTCCACTCCTCGAGTACTCCTTACTCGAGAGTTCACTACACAACAAGCTCCTTATGGTGGAGAAAACCGTACACGTCGCTTAACCAATTTCCGACTCTAAGCTAAAAGTCGAGCCCTAATCGTAGCTAGGACCAATCTACACAACTATACTTAGTACATACACAACTTCCAAATAGACACAACTACTTGGATCTTCACAACTATGACACAACTACAAGTGTATAAAATTAGATCTTCAATGGATCTTTGGTGGTGGACTCAACACTTCACTAGGATAGTGTTCTTCTCTTTGCACTTGGAGAGGAAGGGATGAAAGAACAAGATTCACTTCTTAAACAAGTAATAATCAAACAAATGATCAAAGATTTGAGTGATTAAAGAAGGGGTTTGAATCTGGAAATAAATGTGCAAAAGAGGTGAGGTGAAAAGCTGAGAATGGTCCACTATTTATAGGACAAAGGAGCCAACGGCTATATCTGCCCGCGGTACCTTATCTTAGCCCGCGGTACCTTATCGATAAGGTACTGCCTAGGCGCTAAAGTACCACCGGACTAGACTCCGCTCCTTTTTTTCCTTTAGTGGTGGAGGTCTTATCTGGATATAAAAAATATCCTGAAAGGATATTCTTAACCAAATAAGAATATGCCATTTTCAAATTTCAAATAATTAATTTAATAAAACATTTTCTTAAAAAGAAAGTTTAATAAAAACTTGTCACACTTAATAAAAAGTGAGTTTTAAGAAAATATTAAATCACTTGATCACTTGATTAAGGTTAGTACTTGTTTATCCATACCTTAAGTGAAAAGGGTAAAATGAAAAATACTTGAACTCAAGAATTCGTTTTTCGTTGTTTTCGTAAATGCTTGTTTTTACATATTGTCTTAATCAAAACTAAGCGAGACCGAAAAATGCAAGTTATGTTTTTAGTTATTATTGCATTAACAATCTCCCCCTTTTTGATTCCGACAATACATAAACTCAATCACACAAAAACAAGATTTTCGAAGACGAGTTTATTCATTTCTCCCCCTTTGTCGAAGCAAAAAGGTTGCGTAAGCCGGTGTTGAAGAAACGGACTTTGCAAAGACTCCCCCTTGGTGCTTA
Source organism: Glebionis coronaria (assembly GCA_025667525.1). Lineage (NCBI taxonomy): Eukaryota > Viridiplantae > Streptophyta > Magnoliopsida > Asterales > Asteraceae > Glebionis > Glebionis coronaria. The sequence continues at coordinate 236,214,561 of CM046881.1, forward strand.
CTCCCCCTAGCTTGGGGCACCGAGGAATCGAGATATGGTGACAAGCTACATAGAAGGGTTAGTTGAACAAAAGAAACAACCAACAATATATAGCAATAGGTCACAAAAAAAATTAAAAGAGAAGAAAACACAAAGACAAAGATCCAAGATAGGTTACTAAAAGAACATCATACAAAGAAGTATGGAAATAGAAACAAGTCAAAAGCATAAATCTAATCCTAGTTATTCTAGAATTCTAAGATTTGCTTGAATTTGGTGTCTTATGAGCAACCAATGCTTATATGAAAGACAAGGTAATAGCGGAGGGTGGTGGTGGTGGCTTGTTGGAGATCTCATAATCAAAGTGAAGAGGAGGCTTGATTAAGAGACTCTTGATGTAGCTCAACTCCTCATAGATGTGTGCCATAGCAAGATGTTGATATTAACAACAATGACAATATGTTCCATGGTGCATGACATTATCATGAGAAGGAGGAAGAACACTAAAGGGTGGTGGTGGAAGAAAAGATGTTCCACAATCAACATTCTTGGTAGGAGATATGTGATTAAGAGTGTTCTTGGGTAGGTTTGGATTGAAAGCAATTGGAGAAAATGGAGGAGATTCAAGGCTTTCATTGGGAGAATAAGACATTTTGGATGTGAAGTAATGCAAAATGCTTATGGTTTAAATAGGGAAGGCTTAGGGTATTTTTGGGGTGGTCAAAGGGTTTGAAACAAAGATTCTCAAAAATGTTGGAGCAAACTGAAGTTTCAGACAAAAACCCGAAAAAGGAAGGCCATTGTAGGCGGTTCCTTATCTAGGGTGGCGGTACCTTATCAATAAGGTACCGCGGTTCACATATGGAACCGCCTGCAGAAGCAGGGTTTGGTGTTTGGAGGAAGATTTTTCAGCAAATCTTATTTTTCTAGTCTAACTTATCATAGGGATATGCTTAAGAGCAAAGATAGACAAAGAAAACATATGCAAACTTACCAAATAGAGATTTGACCAAAATACATGGATTAAAAAATCGATGTAGGAGGTGTGTAAGACAAGACCTTAAGTCATGACACAATGATCCTCCATGATTCTATCTTGTTCTTGCTATGTTTGAGATAATCATACATATGAATTATGTAAGCTCTAGATTAATAGCGAGAATCTATGAAAAATCGTTTTTAGATTGAATTAACAATGTCAAAGGAATTTCTCAACCATTTTCGAAAGAGACTTTGAGAATTTTGAGAGGAGAAGATTTTTCAAAAGGAGTTTAAAAGACTCAAGGACTTAAAGTGGTAAAAGAAAACACACAAGAAGAAAAGAATTTAAGGAAGATGTTCCATTAATCCTAGACCTAGACGCAAGTAATTAAAAGGTTCCCTCTTAAGTGGCTTAGTGAAGATATCGGCTAAGTTGTCCTCGGAGGGCACCTTTTCAATAGTAATGTTCCCCTTTTGAACATTATCTCTAAGGAAATGGTGTCTAATATCTATGTGTTTGGTTCGCGAATGTTGCACGGGATTCTAGCTTAGGTCTATAGCGCCTTTATTATCGCACATGATGGGAACATCATCAAGAGAAATCCCGTAATCAACAAGCGCTTGCTTCATCCATAAAGCTTGTTGGCATGCTTTTCCAGCACTCACATACTCGGCTTCCGTGGTGGATATATCAAGAGCGGTTTGTTTCTTAGAGAACCAAGAAGCTAAACAACAACCCATGAAGGTACAAACTCCACTAGTACTTTTCCGGTCCACATAGTCTCCCGCATGATCCGAGTCCGCGTAGACAATGGTTTCTACGCCGGTCCCTTTAGGATACCATAATCCTAAATGTATAGTGCCTTTAATGTATCGGAAGATACGCTTAACCGCTTCAAGGTGAGAGGTTTTGGGAGCCTCTTGGAAGCGAGCACAAAGGCAAACACTAAACATGATATCCAGTCGACTTGTCGTTAGGTATAACAAACTACCAATCATACCTCTATATTTGGTGTTGTCTACCGACTCACAATCATCATCTACGGTGAGTTTAGTATCCGAGGCCATAGGGGTCTTCATTGGTCTAGATTCTTCTAATCCAAATTTCTTTAGCATTTCTTTAGCGTACTTAGATTGACTAAAGAAAATACCATCGTCCATTTGCTTAATTTGGAGTCCTAAAAAGAAGTTAAGTTCTCCTATCATACTCATTTCAAACTCATCATGCATGATTTTGGCAAAGTCATCACACAATTCATGACAAGTTGAGCCAAATATAATGTCATCAACATATATTTGTACGATTATGAGGTGAGGACCTTTCTTCTTTGTAAAGAGTGTATTGTCTACCATTCCCATGGTATACTCATGTTTAACAAGAAACGCTTTAAGTCTATCATACCAAGCTTTGGGTGCTTGTTTGAGTCCATAAAAGTGGTTTCTTAAGCTTGTAAACATGGTCCGGTTTCTCAAAATCAATGAAGCCAGGAGGTTGAGCCACATATACCTCCTCATTGATCAAACCGTTAAGAAATGCACTCTTTACATCCATTTGTTGAAGCTTAATATCTAAGGCACAAGCGTAGGCTAAAAGGATTCTAATTGAATAATCTAGCTACCGGTGCATATGTCTCGTCATAATCAATCCCTTCTTGTTGATTATAGCCTTGAGCTACAAGTCTAGCCTTGTTACGAGACACAACACCATTCTCATCTAGCTTATTCCTAAATACCCATTTGGTTCCTATAATGGTAGAAATTCTAGGTGGAGGAACAAGTTCCCAAACATCATTGGCAACGAATTGATTCAATTCTTCTTGCATCGCAATGACCCAACTCTCATCCGTCAAAGCTTCACATTCTTTGGTTCAATCAAGGAGACAAAACAAAAGAAGTTGCTTTGGTTTTGGACTTGAGATCTTAGGGTCCTTTGATTTAAGTCACCAATGACATTATTGAGAGTATGATCCCTAGACTCCTTAATGTTTACTTCCTTTTCAACACTAAGGTCTTCAACTCCTATTTTTCTAACCTCTTTGGCTTTAACTACTTCTAATTCATCCAAGTCATCATCAACCAATGGTGGTGTCTTGGGTGAAGGAGGGGTTTCATCAAAGGTTACGTTGAGTGATTCTTCAATAACCCCCGAGGTTCTATTTAGGACTATGTATGCTTTACTAGTTTGGGAATAACCTAAAAGGATACATTCGTAAGACTTTGGGTCAAACTTGGTAAGGTAGTCTTTGGTGTTGAGGATAAAGCACTTGCTTCTAAACACCCTAAAGTATTCTAATGAGGGTTTCTTACCTTTAAGAATCTCATAGGGGGTCTTTCTTAGGAAAGGTCGAATAAGAATTCGGTTGAGAATATAAGTCGATGTGTCCACGGCATTGCACCAAAACTTTTGAGGCAAAGATTGCTTGTTTAACATCGTCCTACTCATCTCTTGGAGAGTCCTATTTTTCCTTTCAACTACCCCATTTGATTGTGGAGTGCGAGGAGCCGAGAAGTTATGGGTAATACCATGAGCTTCACAAAAGGCACCAAATTGCACTTCATTATCAAATTCCCTACCATGATCCGTCCTAATAGAAACAATTGAACATCCTAGTTGATTTTGAATTCTTCGACTAAAGATTTCGAAGTGATCAAAAGCTTCATTCTTAGATGCCAAAAATCTAGTCCAAGTGAATCTAGAATAGTCATCAACTATAACGAGGGTATAAAGGTTACCTCCATAACTCCGTATGGCGGAAGGTCCAAAGAGATCCATATGTAGGAGCTCTAAGCACCGAGAGGTCGAAACCAAATTCTTGGCTTTGTGACTGGAGTGAACTTGCTTTCCAACTTTGCAAGCATCACAAAAGTGACTATCAAACTTAATCTTGGGGAGGTGTCTTACCAACTCCTTAGAGACTAAAGATTGAATTAACCGCATATTAGCGTGACCTAATCTCCTATGCCAAAGAGTAGAACTATCATCTATAGTCGCAAGACATATGTTGTCTTTTGACTTCTTATTAACCTTCATGACATAAAGCCCATGCTTTCTAACACCTTTTCCAATGACTTTTCCATCTTTTACGATTTCACTGTCATGTTCCGAAAAGATGACCTTACACTTATTATCACAAATTTGACCTATACTTAAAAGGTTAAAACCTAAGTTATCTACGTGCTCAACATTTTCAATGGTAATGGATTCAAGAGAAACCGTACCTTTGCCAATGATATTACCACGTAGACTACTAGCGAATGTGACGTTACCTCCATCATATGCTTTGTAAAGCGAGAACAAACTTCGATTACCCGTCATGTGTTTAGAACATCCACTATCCTTAATCCACTCATCGGGATCCAAATCAATTCCCAAGCATATCTAGGTAACAACACACAAGATCAAACATTTGGTCCCCAATATCTCATGGGTCCAAAATTGTTAGTTCCAAACATCCCTTGCATTTGGTTGGGATGCATGAATGAGGAGGGGATTCCCCATGGAGAACAAAATGGAGGAGGGTAGTAATTCATGTAACCATTTTGTTTTTCATTATTTCTCCTAGGTGTGTTTGATCTAGGTTTAGAGTTATTATTATTCCTTCTAGGTGTTGGAGTTTTACTTCTAGGTCGTGAGTTGTTTTGATTATCTCTTCTAGGCGTTGTCGTTCTACTTCTAGGCTTAGACTCATTCCGTACTCTAGGTGGAGTAGAGGATAGTCTAGATAAACTTCTACTTCCTATGAGAGGTTTACTTAATGGCTTGTAGAACTTACCAATAGCATTGTCGTCAAGTATGGGTAATTGTACCTTTTTAACAGTAAGATGCTTTAGTTTTTCATCTAACTTAGACTTTTCAGAAAGTTCATGATTTTCACTAAATTCATCTTCTGGCCGCGGTACCTTATCTATGGCGGCGGTTCCATAGTGATAAGGAACCGCGCCATACAATTTGGAACCGCGTCCAGTGGGCGTTTATTGTGAAAACATGACTTGTTTTGGTTCACTAGTTGAGGCTTCATTCGAGTTAAAACCTAGACCAAGTCTTTCCTTAGAATGAACTTGTTTGTTTAACATATCATCAAGAGCACTAGTACATTTCATGAACTTTTCCAATTTAATGGAGGTGCTCTTGAGATCTTCATTCTCTAATCTAAGTTTCTCACAACTTAAGCAACCAAAATCAACCTCTTTGTTTTTCTCAAGTTTAGCCAATTTCTCCCTAAGTTCATTGATCTCATTTTCAAGCTTAGTTTTGGTTGATTTTAAGGTTTTATGCTTTTCTATGAATTTAAGACTAAGTTTGTGTAAGCTATCATATTTGCCTTCAAATTCAATTTCATCTAAAGTGGAACTATCATTGCTATAATATTCGGTTTCGGAATGTACCTCTTTAGAAGTGTGAGCCATAAGACATTTCTCCTCTTTGGGGTTGTCATCATCATCTTCACCGATATCGCTCCAAGCGCCACTAACGAATGCCATGTGGTTCTTATCACGAGCGGGCTTTGGACAATCACCAATGAAGTGATTTGGATCACCACATCTAAAGCAATTCCTATCACCTTTTTCGTTCTTGACAAACCTATTCTTTGACAATGGTTTCTTGTCATAGTTGGGTTGCCTAACGTGCTGGCCTCGTCTCTAAAGAACTTCTTGAAATCTCTCACCGCCAATGCATACTCCTCGTCATCGCTTTCCGAGGAACTATCATGGTCACTTTGTGCCTTCTTGGCTTTAAGTGCAAGAGATTTCCTTTCACTCTTGGTTTTCACTAATTCCGAGTCCTTCAAAATTATCATCTCATGAACCTTCAAGTTTCCTATGAGTTCATCAAGTGATAAATTTGAGAGATCTTTCGACTCTTCAATCGCCGTGACTTTTGCTCTCCACTTTTTGATGTAAGGCCCTTAGAAACTTCCTAACATTGTTCTTGCTAGAAAAACCTTCATCAAGTGCTTTTAGACTAGTAATAATGGTGTTAAACCTAGCAAATGCACTATCAATAGTTTCATCTTCTAAGATGACAAATTGTTCATATTGTTGGACAAGAAGATCGATTTTGCATTCTTTGACTTGGCTATTACCTTGGTGGGTTACTAAAAGAGTGTTCCAAATATCTTTAGCGGTTTCACACATAAAAATTCTTTCATACTCTTTCTTAGGCAAAGCATTATAAATCACCATTTTAGCCTCATTATTTTTTGAATGTTTCTTTTTAGTATCGTCATTAGCTTTGTCAAAAGTGACCAATTCTTTTGTTTTAGAAACTTCATTAAATTGAAAGGGTAAAAAATCACCATTGGTAATAACATGCCAAAGATCTAAATCTTTTAATTTCACATAAGTTTCAAATCTATTTTTCCAATAAATAAAACTATAGGTTTCAAAAAGTGGTGGTCTTTTCATAGATTGCCCTTCTAGGTACTTGTTGGAATCCATAGATCGATTCAAGTTTTAAAATACAATATACTTTAAAAATTCTTGAGCAACCCGCTCTGATACCAATTGTAGAAACTAGAAGGAGGGTTGAATAGTTTCTTATATTTACTTGTTAAAATGTGGTTTCCAAAAATCCTTTTTCAAAAAAAACTTAGGCTTGAGAAAATATGTGAAATCTTTTTATGCACAATATGAACAATGATAGTGTAAATAAACTAATACTAACAAAAATATATCCTCAAAGAATAAAGAACGATAGTGTAGCTAATCTAATACTAACACATGTATATGCATAAAGAATAAAGAATGTAAAGAGTTAAGGGTAAAGAAAGATCAAACCGAACACCAAGGATTTATAGTGGTTCGGCAACGAAGCTCACTCCTCGTTCCTACTCCACTCCTCGAGTACTCCTTACTCGAGAGTTCACTACACAACAAGCTCCTTATGGTGGAGAAAACCGTACACGTCGCTTAACCAATTTCCGACTCTAAGCTAAAAGTCGAGCCCTAATCGTAGCTAGGACCAATCTACACAACTATACTTAGTACATACACAACTTCCAAATAGACACAACTACTTGGATCTTCACAACTATGACACAACTACAAGTGTATAAAATTAGATCTTCAATGGATCTTTGGTGGTGGACTCAACACTTCACTAGGATAGTGTTCTTCTCTTTGCACTTGGAGAGGAAGGGATGAAAGAACAAGATTCACTTCTTAAACAAGTAATAATCAAACAAATGATCAAAGATTTAAGTGATTAAAGAAGGGGTTTGAATCTGGAAATAAATGTGCAAAAGAGGTGAGGTGAAAAGCTGAGAATGGTCCACTATTTATAGGACAAAGGAGCCAACGGCTATATCTGCCCGCAATACCTTATCTTAGCCCGCGGTACCTTATCTTAGCCCGCGGTACCTTATCGATAAGGTACTGCCTAGGCGCTAAGGTACCGCAGGACTAGACTCCGCTCCTTTTTTTCCTTTAGTGGTGGAGGCCTTATCTGGATATAAAAAATATCCTGAAAGGATATTCTTAACCAAATAAGAATATGCCATTTTCAAATTTCAAATAATTAATTTAATAAAACATTTTCTTATAAAGAAAGTTTAATAAAAACTTGTCACACTTAATAAAAAATGAGTTTTAAGAAAATATTAAATCACTTGATCACTTGATTAAGGTTAGTACTTGTTTATCCATACCTTAAGTGAAAATGGGTAAAATGAAAAATACTTGAACTCAAGAATTCGTTTTTCGTTGTTTTCGTAAATGCTTGTTTTTACATATTGTCGTAATCAAAACTAAGCGAGACCGAAAAATGCAAGTTACGTTTTTAGTTATTATTGCATTAACACATTTAAAAGAGTGCGAGGATATGAACTCACGTTGATGTGGGAAAGCGGGTTATCAGCAATTCGGATGTACGGTACGTGCTTCAATCACGGAAACCTAGACAAATAATACTTGTCTTAGACTCTTGTCCAATGACTTTATAAAAATACCAATTATGTATACATATGATGATTTTATAAATATGATGATGATCAAGTGGGATTGTACATTTTTTACTCATTCATTATAGTGTTTATGTGTTGGTAACATTTTTATACTAGTTTTACTAGTTTTACTTATTTACATGTTTTAGACCCAATAAGCCTATTACAAGCCCAGTACTTTATATTAGTCCATTTTACACCTTTATTATCAGTATTATACTTTTCATGTTGGGCCCAAGTGGGTTAAGCCCTATAAGTAAATTTATAAGTGTTTAGTCCATTTAGTTAGATTATTAGTCCAATAATGCTAACTTAGCCCGTTAATGTCCGTATGTTATATAGTTCGGGTTTTATCGGTTTTTACTTGTATTAAGTACTTATATATCAGTATATGACTTTTAAAAAGTTTACATTAGACGGGTCCGATCATCTAAGTTTTAATTGACGAAAAACGTAAATTTTACGGTATTAGCCGAAAAGACGTAAAAATCATGTTTATAGTTTTTATAACTTATAAAACTTACTAAACTACCATTTTTATATAATTTCCATTTATTTATCATTATACATATTTATATAAATGAAATATATAAGTTAGTGGGTTTTAATTTCACATTTTATACTATATTATTTTGAGTGCTTATATAATACTATTAAACTTTAATTTCACAAAATCTGATTTTTAGTTTCACTTGCATCATTTTTATCATATCTTGAGGTCTATAAGGAGATAGAAGCTCATTTTTGGATGACATAAACTTCATATTATGTGCTACAAATAAGTTAGTTATAGCTACTGCTCAATTCATGTCTAAGTATCTTTAACAGTCCCTACAAAAGAGACTATTCAGATTGATACACTAATTTTGTTTTGATCATATCTCACTCATTTTGATGATTCCATTGTATGGCCAACTCTCACATGTGTATAACACCTAATACTTACTGTAAATGGATTCCACTATGCCATTTTATCAGTTTATCATTTGGTTACTTACTGTTTTTATACAGCCAACTTATTAAGCAAGATTTTAACATTCTTACATATGGTTTTCCATCTTCTTAACCATGTTTATCAACACATGATCCCCACACAATATTTTTATCATCATTCATCATCATATACATATACATAAATAAAGAAAATACAAGATTACATAATCAAAATAACAAGAGGATAGGAAGAACAATCTCTATACCACCATTAGTGATGAAAAGATGAGGTTTTTGATGAACAAGACTTGGTTTTGGGTAACCAATCTTATGAGATATCAACACCACTTCTAGGGTCACCAAGTATTTTTAGATTCCTCCAAAAATCAGCCCTTATTCTTCATGAAAACTCCTTGAGAAATCAGCCCCAGAGTCCCTTGAAAACTCCTTTTTACATGTTAAGATCACCTCCAATCTTCATAACTTCAATGGGTTTTCATCATATGTAAATTATACATATGATTTATGGTTGAATTTTTGATGAAAATGGTGATTTAGGGGGGTTATGGGACGTCCAAAAGGGAGAGAGAAGAGAGAGATTGAAACTTTTTACTAGTTTGCATGTTATGAGAAAATGGTAAAGGCTTAGATGGTTTTTGTTAAGTGGTTTAGGTAGTATAAGGACAAGTGTCCTTAAGGCTAGTATAAAAGTGACACCAAAGAGGTGTTGGTGGCTTGCCTTGGCCACCCATAGTGGGGGTGAGGCAAGTGTAAACTTGTCTCATCTCCACTAATTTACGGGTACTCCTCGATTCTAGTTTCTTCGATTTGCGTGCCCTCGGGTCGTTTTACGAAAAACGTTTTTATAAATTATGAATCAACGGCACAAAACGAATCTAATAAAAATTGTCTCATCAACAACGGAGTTCGAAAACGTAAATACGTAATCCTAAGGTTTCCGGTTTAGTCGTAAAGGACGTTAAATTATAATCGTAAGTCCTAATCTCTTCTCGTAAATTTGTGAGTTTATGAACCAGCACAAATTTAAAATTCCAAAATAATATTCACGGATAAATTTATTTCCTGAAATGTCAGACTGTCACCAAAACGGTGTATGTAAACGTAAGCACATAACGTAGAATCCTCCGGTTTAGACGTAGTCGATGCTACTTCAAGACGTAAATCCAAATTTCTTCAAAAAAATAAGTGAGTTCATAATATAACATTAAAATAATGTTTTTAAATAATATCTGGGAATAAAATATAAACCATAAATTGACGGATTGTCACAGCATTTACCCCTAAACAGGATCTTTATCCTCAAAGATCATCTTATCTAACTACTCGCTTCTTATAGAGTTAAAGCCATGTGGGTATTTCCTCCACATTCGGTCTTTTCTCACAAGTGTAATCCATTACAATACGCGAGTTTCATCAAACATAACTACGGGAATAAGATCAGGCTTATTATTGACTTACTTTCTCTATCCATGATGTTCACGGGTTTTGATGAATGCAACTTTTCGCCGATCTAAACTTCATTAAGGAATAGTCAGATTTTCACTTGATAGGCATTTTATCAAGTTCGATATACGAAACATAATTCACGCAGTTCTTGAAGTCCTAGGGTAGATCCAGCTTATATGCCTTTCAAACCAATCTTTTACATCATCTCAATGGTCCCATACAACGGGGACTTATTTCCCATGATCTTTCAGATCATCAATTTACTTCTCCATGTTTAAAATTTTTGGCATAACTTCGCTACCCATCTGGCACTTCAAGATCTACACTTCATATTCACATAACCTCCTGCCTACTACCGGCAGTCAATAATCAGATCCTAATTTCAATAACCATTTCAGGTCTCGCGGGTCGGGTATTTTTTAAGGTTAGGTTTGTCATCATAGGCAACCTTAAACCTAAAAGACATGTCCAACTCACAATGGGTGTATGTCGGGTGTCTTCATCCCAACTCCTGCTTACAAATGCTCTAATATATATCCTCACAAGATTTGATCTCGATCCTAATACGATAATTATCAATGATAATCTCTACAAAGGAAAGCGATTATACGGTTTATTACCAAAGGTCAATCATTCAAACATAAAACAGCACTTATAGTATTTTGTATCGTTACTTTACCTCGTCCCTTCGATTGGGGGTGGTACACAGTACTCTCATCAAAATTCGTTCTCAATGACTTCTGAGCAAATCTCTAGAAATTCGATGCGAAGCGAGGATCTTGATAGAGATGATCGATACAGGCACACCATGCTTACATAACTCCTTTAAATACAAAGAGTCAATTTCTTCATCAAGAATTTATCATTAACGGGAATGATATTAGCAGATTTGGTCAGTCTGTCGACGATGACCCAAATCGAATCAAATTCAGATGATGACCTCTGCAATAGTTAGACATTTACTAATGTATGAGGCGATGTCTGCCTTCGAAATTTTCCATCAGTATAACTTCTTCAGATAAAGATACTTTAAATCATAAATGTCATGAATAATATACTTATACTTACAAGATTCCAACATAACTATATCTCACAATCTCCATATTTAGGCAACCACAAGTGGCCTTTTAATCATTTAGCGCCATCGGCTTCTCAATTCTAATGGTTCGCATTAGCCGCGAACCCCCTTTTATTATTTATATTATCCTCCTTACAAGCATCAATTATTTCTAAATTGCTCGGAAATTTATTTTGCACAGTCATTATTAAGAAATACATCATAATTGGTTCTTTATTCTTTCTATATTATGTGTCAGTAATTATATTCACCTTCCTCGATGAAATAAATATCATGACCGTATTTATTCAGAAATTATTCCTTCATATTTTCTAAATCTTAGTTCTATCTCAACTATTATTTTTATCAGTTTTGCTTGATCCGACGTTTTAAAGCATCGATAATTATTACACGTAAATTAACAATAAATATTAAGTTTTTATGAAACGTAAACGTTAAAAGTTTAAATTTCTTAGTTCGACCAATTATAATAAAATGTTCAAAACAAATTTTGAATTTAATTAACACGATTTTTGCTGATTTATCGAAAATAATTAATAAGATTCGTAAATGTTTGAAAAATCTTTGGTTATACTTTGGTCAAAATTTTCTTAGTTGAAAAGCAAAAAGTGTCGTTTCAAATTTCAAGTCATGGTTTAAATGGTTTTCTCAATCCCTCTTAGTTTGTCTTGAGGTATACACGAACATTTACCCCTAAACAGGAGTTTAGTTAAATGTTCTGGGTATAAGGGAATAATCCCTCAAAATTTCTTTTTGATAAAACATTTGTCACAACATATTTGCACTTCCTTTTTGGTATAACCCTAAGCCTTAATGGCTCTAATTTTTGAAATGTCAATATAGATCCCATTATCTTATTAATCACACGGTCAAATCATGTAAAGGATTAAGTCTTTAATCACATGTTAAATATTCAGGGTACAGGTTTTCGTTGTTCGGCCAATATAGGGCAGTCTATAAATAATATTAACTCCTTCCTATTCTTATAAACAAACAGATGGTCCTTAATGATCACAAGCATGAATTTATCAAATTACAGCCTTCACACGTGATTCACCCAATTTATGGATGCTACATGTGTATTAGTCAATCCAAATGACATCACGTGAAACTCATAATGTTCATTACAAGTACCGGATGTAGTGATTGGAATAGATAATCTTTTTCGTGGACGCGAAGTTGATGATAACCATGCCATGGATCAAATTTTTAGAATATACGCTCGAACCTTATAAATGATCGAACAAATCTATCATCTTGGGTAGTGGATATAGATTTTGATCATCAATTTATTCAGTTCACGGTAATCAATAAATATAAGGAAGAATAACACCATAGCTCTTCATGATGACGAGCTCGGTAGAATAAAAACCTTCTCCGACAACTCTCTCAGTTGTACGGTAATTCTTTTAATTCAGATGGTGCTGACGTACAGTGCACAAGCCACATGTGCAGCACCAGGAATATAATCAATACCAATTTCAACTTGCCTTAATGGCAAACGTTTAGGTAATTCACCAATAAATACCTCCTAAAGTTTCAAATAACAGACACATCTTTTAATAAATTCATATTAAGTTCTTTCTAGATTATAATATCTATGACTAATTCACAACCATTCACAGAATAATTTGAAGTCTAACTGCAGGATATGGTCATCCGTCAAGAATTATTTAGATCACTTTTGATAATCAACATCTTATCTTTTATGGGAATTCTACTCGAGTTCCCATCAATTAAGACAATGTCGTCATGTCATAATTAATCAATCCATTCTACTAGCACTATCAACTTTCCAGTTTTATTACCGTCGATAAGATGTGAACTTCTCAAAAGACTAATAATAACTCATAATCCTTCACAAATTCAAGGATATATGGAGACACAACTACCATTAAAAGAGTAGGGTAAACACATAATCTACGCGAGAGAATTTCAAATCAGATACAGACGAAACATTTAATGAATATGAATATATCTCATGTTTTCATAATTTGAGTACGCATTCGAAAGCTCCTCGGATCGTTACCCAGGTCATTCAAATGAAATCAAATCAAAAGAAATGATAGGAATGTCGATACATCCAGTCGGGTATCAACACTCGGTAATTAGATACTTTTCCTAAGAATCTCACTACGGGAGAATTGGACAAGAAATAATTGTCAATTGTCAAATAAGACAATTTCTACAGATGAGTAATTTCGACTCAGAAGAATAGATGCTACAGGCACATATGTAGGTGTCCCTAACACTATGTCCCTATTTTTCACTTCTTGCAGATCTCATAAAATTTAATCTTTCACAATCTTCAAAGAAAATGTAGTGTTTATTCATTAGTTTTATGGTGACTACTAATCAGCCTTGCATGGTCCGTTCCAAATTGTTTGTAGGCGCGCAACTATATACAATTTCAAGATTAACGATGCAATACTTAGTTCGTCAAAATTTTATCATCATGTTTATAATAAAAACATTTTCATGCTTAATTCTTAAATAAGAATCAAAAATAAATTTACAAAGATTTTCTTTGTTATGAAAACAATTAAGTTTTCCAAGGTGTTTCATAAACAACTTCATTTCGATAACGATTATTTATAAATCTCACTTTAAATAATCCATATGGTGATGGAAATTCAATTTTTATCAAGGGGTACTGTTTTAAATTATAAAAACAGTGAGTGATCTGCAAAAGAGTGATGAAAGCTTTTTCACCAAGAACTAACTAAAATATGATAGGAATTGAGCTTTAGCCAAATAATCATGAGGTTCATGACCTTGCTGGCGCTCGAAAAGAATAATCCACAACGTAACTAAAATCAAGATGAGTACTTGTTCAATGGTTGCATCACTAATGCGAACATTAGGATGACGCAATAAAGGATAGATAACATCGATACATGTAGAATTTAGCAATCAATGGTAGTCTTTTCATTAATCACAAACAAGTCAAAATTGTACCGTAACACATTATGTGTCACTATGTCATACAATTCTAAGAACTCATCCTACCAACTGATGTCTCACTTAAGTTAGGGATTATTTTTAAAAGATACCACAATGAATAGTAATCTACAAGAGTCATTAGGTGTTCCACATGTCCCGAAAGATCCATCGGTCCCAATTCAGAAGAAGATCTCTTCAATTTATTTCTTGGACACTGGGCATCCTCGTTAGTGGACAATGGCCTAGGAAAAACTCTTAACACGAACCAACAAATATTTAAAACCTTATAATTCAATCACAGGACTTAACGATTTCCTCTTGACAATCTCGTATTCCATACGAGTTAAATTTTTACTTCATTCAAGTTTTTAATCAACTTATACTCAATGCAACATCCTACCTCATTTTCCAAAACTTTCGACCTTATTCATAAACCTTAAAAGGGAAATAAAAGCTCGATATGATCAACACTTAGTTTCCAATCCTATAGCTCTTACAACAACAATTATCAAATGAGTCACTAGTATGAAATGACTCACACATTCAATTAGATTTCTTGGAAAGGTATTAGTGGCATGAGGCTTTTGGGTAATGGTTCCAATGACAGCCTCAAGTGCAACATTCACCCTTTCGATTTCAGTTTTAAGAATTGGGTGACAACAAATCAGATGACACCTTTCCAGGTGGTAACGTTTTGTCAAACTCCACTCTATAAGGAAAGATCGTCATGGCATCGATATCATGTTTAATCTCGCCATCTCTTCTTCAATTTCACAATCAACTAATATCTACATTTCTACGAATATCAACCATTTTGTTGGGATTATAAACATCCACAACTTGGTTTAGATCTAGGATAGGTAGAATTCCTACGGGAATAGCTTCGATTGATTTACTAGGGGAGTTAGGGTTCCTTGTGACAATCTACGTCGTATAAATACCTCGTATAAATATAGAAATAATCATCAAACAATCATGTAATCAAATTACATCATATGTATATATATATAATCCAAGTTATATATATATATATATATATATATATATATATATATATATATATATATATATATATATATATATATATATATATATATATATATATATATATATATATATATATATATATATATATATATATATATATATATATATATATATATATATATATATATATATATATTAAAATAACACTTCTCAGTCTGGCCTTGTCGGTAACTCGGGAATTATTCAGCACCGTTATAGTCAAAAGATTTTTAGACATTTTGTGAAAAATGTTTATAGTTAAAATATTTTGAAATGTTTTATTCAAAACCTTATTTTTAAAAATCTTCCGTCCTCTATAACTAGAGCTCTGGTACCAAACTGTAACACCCCCAAATTTAAACAATTCAATTACAGCGGAAGACTCGTTGGTGTTACGGGATAGCACATTACTCACATCATAGACAACGCTTAAAAATCGCGTCGTTTAATAATAAAGCATTTCCTTTCATAAATATCAAGTACACATAGGTCCCAAGTCATTGTATTTCATACAAGTTTTACAAAACAATTGAATGGAAATTTGTTAATTAAGTGCGGGCCATGAATTCTTGTTGTCTTCCCGAGAATTACCTTCAAGTACCTGAGACAAAACATGTTAAAGTAAAAGGTCAGCGATAACACCGAGTAAATTCATAGAGTTTAATAAAACCATTAATATATCATCGGTACATAATTATTACCGAAAATCATTTTGTACAAATCTTTATAATAGGCCATAAAATAGCCAAAGTCATTTTATACAAATCCTTATCAAAAATCATAATATAGGCATTTGCCTTCAAAATCATTATACGAGCCAATGTCGTAAAAACATCATACAATACGTTTTATAACGTCGTATAAAGTTAAATAAAAACCGTTATATGAATATGGTTATGTAAAACCAAAACACGAACATAATATCAATAATAAGACCCCGTATTGCTAGTTAGGCAATATATCGTAATTCAGTGCATATAGCAATATTTCGTTATCTGGATTATTATAAGCCGCATGACATTGTTACCTTACTATACCAAACAACGGGTAGCTACCCCGAAACTCAATTTTCCCATCTAAGTTAGTGTGTCGTCATAAAAATCACGCTTGTGTAAATCTTCTCATACATAAATTCGCTTACCAATCAATGTGGCACGACGGGGATCAACCGTTAAGGCGCGAACTAGGGTGATCGTCCCCAAACAGTACTATTATATGCATAAGCGTCTACCAAATCCCGATAGTTCACAATTCATGCTAATGGGACTTTTAGTGACATAACCTAACTTTAATAATCCATTTCATTTCATCTATCGGGTCATGTAATCATTCATCGGGTCATACAATCATTCGTGTCCAAATCAATAAACACACAATCAGGAAAAATAGTGTCATATTTCATAAAAACTAACATGTTATCTCCCTCGCGGGTTAAAACATTTTATAAAAACATTTAAAAGAGTGCGAGGCTATGAACTCACGTTGATGTGGGAAAGCGGGTTATCAGCAATTCGGATGTACGGTACGTGCTTCAATCACGGAAACCTAGACAAATAATACTTGTCTTAGACTCTTGTCCAATGACTTTATAAAAATACCAATTATGTATACATATGATGATTTTATAAATATGATGATGATCAAGTGGGATTGTACATTTTTTACTCATTCATTATAGTGCTTATGTGTTGGTAACATTTTTATACTAGTTTTACTAGTTTTACTTATTTACATGTTTTAGACCCAATAAGCCTATTACAAGCCCAATACTTTATATTAGTCCATTTTACACCTTTATTATCAGTATTATACTTTTCATGTTGGGCCCAAGTGGGTTAAGCCCTATAAGTAAATTTATAAGTGTTTAGTCCATTTAGTTAGATTATTAGTCCAATAATGCTAACTTAGCCCGTTAATGTCCGTATGTTATATAGTTCGGGTTTTATCAGTTTTTACTTGTATTAAGTACTTATATATCAGTATATGACTTTTAAAAAGTTTACATTAGACGGGTCCGATCGTCTAAGTTTTAATTGACGAAAAACGTAAATTTTACGGTATTAGCCGAAAAGACGTAAAAATCATGTTTATAGTTTTTATAACTTATAAAACTTACTAAACTACCATTTTTATATAATTTCCATTTATTTATCATTATACATATTTATATAAATGAAATATATAAGTTAGTGGGTTTTAATTTCACATTTTATACTATATTATTTTGAGTGCTTATATAATACTATTAAACTTTAATTGCACAAAATCTGATTTTTAGTTTCACTTGCATCATTTTTATCATATCTTGAGGTCTATAAGGAGATAGAAGCTCATTTTTGGATGACATAAACTTCATATTATGTGCTACAAATAAGTTAGTTATAGCTACTGCTCAATTCATGTCTAAGTATCTTTAACAGTCCCTACAAAAGAGACTATTCAGATTGATACACTAATTTTGTTTTGATCATATCTCACTCATTTTGATGATTCCATTGTATGGCCAACTCTCACATGTGTATAACACCTAATACTTACTGTAAATGGATTCCACTATGCCATTTTATCAGTTTATCATTTGGTTACTTACTGTTTTTATACAGCCAACTTATTAAGCAAGATTTTAACATTCTTACATATGGTTTTCCATCTTCTTAACCATGTTTATCAACACATGATCCCCACACAATATTTTTATCATCATTCATCATCATATACATATACATAAATAAAGAAAATACAAGATTACATAATCAAAATAACAAGAGGATAGGAAGAACAATCTCTATACCACCATTAGTGATGAAAAGATGAGGTTTTTGATGAACAAGACTTGGTTTTGGGTAACCAATCTTATGAGATATCAACACCACTTCTAGGGTCACCAAGTATTTGTAGATTCCTCCAAAAATCAGCACTTCTTCTTCATGAAAACTCCTTGAGAAATCAGCCCCAGAGTCCCTTGAAAACTCCTTTTTACATGTTAAGATCACCTCCAATCTTCATAACTTCAATGGGTTTTCATCATATGTAAATTATACATATGATTTATGGTTGAATTTTTGATGAAAATGGTGATTTAGGGGGGTTATGGGACGTCCAAAAGGGAGAGAGAAGAGAGAGATTGAAACTTTTTACTAGTTTGCATGTTATGAGAAAATGGTAAAGGCTTAGATGGTTTTTGTTAAGTGGTTTAGGTAGTATAAGGACAAGTGTCCTTAAGGCTAGTATAAAAGTGACACCAAAGAGGTGTTGGTGGCTTGCCTTAGCCACCCATAGTGGGGGTGAGGCAAGTATAAACTTGTCTCATCTCCACTAATTTACGGGTACTCCTCGATTCTAGTTTCTTCGATTTGCGTGCCCTCGGGTCGTTTTACGAAAAACATTTTTATAAATTATGAATCAACGGCACAAAACGAATCTAATAAAAATTGTCTCATCAACAACGGAGTTCGAAACGTAAATACGTAATCCTAAGGTTTCCGGTTTAGTCGTAAAGGACGTTAAATTATAATCGTAAGTCCTAATCTCTTCTCGTAAATTTGTGAGTTTATGAACCAAAACAAATTTAAAATTCCAAAATAATATTCACGGATAAATTTATTTCCTGAAATGTCGGATTGTCACCAAAGCGGTGTATATAAACGTAAGCACGTAACGTAGAATCCTCCGGTTTAGACGTAGTCGATGCTACTTCAAGACGTAAATCCAAATTTCTTCACAAAAATAAGTGAGTTCATAATATAACATTAAAATAATGTTTTTAAATAATATTTGAGAATAAAATATAAACCATAAATTGACGGATTGTC
The DNA here is from genome assembly GCA_025667525.1 of Glebionis coronaria. Lineage (NCBI taxonomy): Eukaryota > Viridiplantae > Streptophyta > Magnoliopsida > Asterales > Asteraceae > Glebionis > Glebionis coronaria. Next base: position 236,233,721 of record CM046881.1, read on the forward strand.
ACAAAAAATATGGCTTTGACTGAGTTAAAGGAAACACTACGTACCCTTAAAGGTAAGAATGTTGTGGATAACGCAGCCACTGTCTTAGCACCGTCCTCTAGTGCCATCAAAACGAACCTCATCACCGTCACACCATTTAACAAGGGCCCTAGGACTAAACCATCTCAAACATTGGTCACTAAAGATAAGGCAAAATCAAAACCAGCTTCTAATATTCCCGTGTTGCCTTCTATAGGAGTAAGCACCACTACTAAGGCTCAAAGATCTAAACTTAAAAGAAACAAGAAGAATGATAGGATCTTGCCCCCATCTAGTAGTCAAGTGAAGAAGAAAGTAAAAGCCCATCCTAGGAATGTTATTTCTGTTTTGAACAAAAATAATCATGTAGCTAAACCTAAAGGCTCTGTTGTTGCGCAGCCTTCAAAGCCTACTGTGAATTCTGATTTGAAATGTTGGAATTGCAATGAATGTATGTTTTCTAGTCGTCATGATTCTTGACTTATTGACCATGTGAATGAGATGAATGCCTGGAAAAATGGTTTATAATGGAAACCGACTGGGAAAGTGTTAACCCAAGTTGGTTGGATGTGGCGCCCCACTGGTAGAACTTTCACTATAGTAGGAAATGTATGTCCTTTAACTAGGATCACTCCCACTAAGGCCAAGAAATGCCCTTTAATTAGGAGTACCAAGGCTACCAAAACACAAGCGTGTCCTTTAACTAGGTACACCGACACTACTGTAGGAACAAAGTGCCCTTTAAATAGGTCTACTCCCACCGTAGTGCCCGCTAATAATCAAAAACCTCATAAAGTTGGAACAATAAAACCTGTTAGTGGTAAAAACTCACATAAGAAAACACATGAAATCTAAGGGCCACACAAATGTTAGCAATTTTGATAATATTATATCTGTATCTGCTAACACTCCAGAACCAATAGTTTCCAATGCATTGTCTACTGTTCTTGTTCAAAACAGGTGGTCCAAATTGTTCTCTGGTATTTGGACTCTAGTTGCTTAAAACATATGACCGGAGATCGCTCTCAGCTCAGAAATTTCGTCAGCAAGTTTCTTGGTACGGTTCGATTTGGAAATGATCATATTGCAAAGATAATGGGTTACGGTGAATATCATATTGGGAATGTTATAATTTCAAGAGTGTATTATGTGGAGGGTCTTGGTCACAATTTATTTTCTATGGTACAATTTTGTGATGCAAACCTAGAAGGTGCTTTTCGAGAGCATACCTGCTTCATTCGTAATTTGGAAGGGGTTGATTTATTGAAAGGTACTCGAGGAAATAATTTGTATACTTTGTCTCTACAAGACATGATGGCCGCTTCTCTCGTATGTCTTCTCTCCAAAGCATCAAAGACTAAGTCATGGTTATGGCATCGACGGTTATCTCATCTTAACTTTGACGCTATTAATCATTTGGCGAAAAACGAACTTGTTCGTGGTCTTCCTAAACTTACATTTTACAAGGACCATTTGTGTTCCGCGTGTACAATGGGGAAAAGCACTAAGAAATCATACAAACCCAAGACTGAAGACACCAACCAAGAGAAACTTTATTTGTTGCATATGGATCTTTATGGGCCAATGCGTGTTGAAAGTCTTAGTGGTAAAAGGTACATCCTTGTCATTGTCGATGATTACTCTCGGTTTACATAGGAATTTCTTACAACAAAAAATGAGGCACCTAAATTCATCATCGGATTTCTCAAGATGATTCAAGTACGTCTCAACACTACTGTCTGACGCATTCGTACAGATAATGGAACCGAATTTGTGAATCAAATTTTGCGTGATTATTATAAAGAAGTTGGCATATCTCATGAAAAATCTGTTGCTCGCACTCCACAACAAAACAGTGTCGTTGAAATAAATCACACACTTATGGAAGTTGCTCGAACGATGTTAATTTTCGCAAAGGCTCCATTGTTTTTATGGGCAAAAGCAGTATCTACAGCAGTTTTCACCCAAAACTGGTCACTAATTCGTAAACTCCATGCTAAAACACCTTATAAGCTTCTACATGGAAAAGTACCAGATTTATCATATCTTCATGTATTTGGTTCTCTTTGCTATCCAAATAATGATGGTGACAATTTGGGAAAACTTTAACCAAAGGCTGATATCGGTATTTTCATTGGATACGCACCCGCAAAGAAGGCATGCCGAATCTACAACCGTAATTCTGGAAAGATCCTCGAAACTATGAATGTTGATTTTGATGAGCTGACAGCAATGGCTTCTGAGCAAAGCAGCTCTGAACCCGCACTTCATGAAATGGGACCCAGAACATTAGTTCTGGTCTTGTCCCAAACAACCCTACTTCATCATCATTTACACCACCTTCTAGGAGTGAATGGGATACGTTGTTTCAATCGTTCTTTGATGAATTCTTTACTCCTCCAAGTATTGTTGCTCCAGAACCTGAGGTAATAGCTCCGGTTACCGAAGTTGTCCCTCCAGCAAACGAAGCACAATCGGATACGTATGCACCTACAATTGCTCAAGATATACCTTCAACGAGTAATTCTCAACCAACACCCGAATCAACTACCCACATCATGCCTATTGATGATGAATAGGATGACGATGATCACGACTTGGAATTCGCTCAAATGCGTGAACTTCCATTCTTTGGTGTACCAATTACCGACCATAATCAAGCCGGGTCGTCCACCTCAGAGGAAGCTCCTACTACGATCTACTCTAATCCACGGATTCATGAACATGACAGCAAGTGGACAACGGATCATCCTATAGATTCTATTATTGGTGACCCTAACTGTCCGGTATCCACACGAAGTAAGTTACAAGAAAATGCAATGTTTTGTCATTTTGATGCTTTTCTCACTGAAGTTGAACCTAAGACATGGCAAGAAACTTTTACTCAATCCTGTTGGATAGAAGCTATGCAAGAAGAACTTAATGAATTTATACGTCTTGAAGTATGGGAACTTGTCCCATGCCCGGATCAAGTGCAGTTACTCACTTTGAAATGGGTTTACAAGGTGAAACTCGACGAGTTAGGCGGAATATTGAAGAACAAATCTCGACTAGTAGCTCGTGGATACAAGTAATTATTTGGTATCGACTTTATGGAATCCTTTGCACCTGTTTCCTGTTTGGAAGCTATTAGACTATTCCTCGCTTATGCAGCCCACATGAATATGATCGTCTATCAAATGGATGTGAAGACAGCATTTCTTAATGGTGAAATTAAGGAAGAGTTATATGTCCAACAGCCGGATGGTTTTGTGAATTCTAAATATCCTAACAACGTGTACAAGCTTAAGAAGGCTCTCTATGGGTTGAAGCAAGCTCCACGCGCATGGTATGATCTATTGTCACAATTCCTCATTACACAAGGCTTCGCTAAAGCAAGGTGGATCCCACGTTGTTCATTCAGAAACGAGGTAAAGATATGATTATGGTACAAATATATGTTGATGATATTATATTTGTAGCCTCGACCCAAATTTTATCCGATGAGTTTGGGACACTCATGTCTTCCAAGTTTAAGATGTCAATGATGGGCAAGGTATCATTCTTCTTAGGACTTCAAATATCTCAGAGTCCCAGTGGCATCTTTATCAATTAATCCAAGTATGCCCTTGAATCTCTTAAGAAATATAAGTTGGAATCTTGCGACCCCGTGGATACTCCAATGGTGGAACGAACTAAGCTTGATGCAGATCCACATGGAGTTGCCGTTGATCCGACACTTTATCGTGGAATGATCGGTACCCTTCTGTATATCACAGCTAGTCGACCTGATCTTCAATTTGCTATATGTATGTGTGCTCGGTATCAAACTAGGCCTACTGAGTTACACTTAGCTACTGTTAAACGGATCTTTCGGTATCTTAAAGGAACCATTAATCGGGGACTTTGGTATTCGAAAGAATCTTTCGATTGCACTTATGGCATATGCAGATGCGGATCACGCGGGTTGTCAAGATACAAGGCGTAGCACGAGTGGAACTTTGCAACTACTAGGAGATCGACTAATCAGTTGGGCATCTAAAAGGCAGAAAAGCGCTGCAATTTCAAGTACGAAAGCAGAATACATAGCTATGTCCGGTTGCTGTGCTCAAATTCTTTGGATGAGATCGTAATTAACCGACTTTGGTCTAGGTTTCAACAAAATTCCGATGTACTGCGACAACAAAAGTGCAATTGCCTTATGCTGCAACAATGTTCAATTCTCCTGGTCTAAGCATATTGACATTCGCTACCACTTTATCAAGGAGCAAGTGGAAAATGGAGTGATAGAGCTTTACTTTGTCCGATCTGAGTATCAATTGGTGGATATTTTCACGACTGCTTTAGTTCACGCTCGAATAGAATTTTTGGCCGACAAGCTAGGTTTGAGAACATTCTTGCCCGAGACTCTAAAGGAACTGGCAGATGAAGGAAAAGAATAGTGGTGGTAAACTATTCTATGTATCCTTGGTGATCATCTGTATATATTGTTTATATTTTTATCCACAAAAGCAAAATACAAAAATATAAAACCATATAAAAACCATAAAAATTGAAAAATTCAGAAAAATCCAAAAATATTTTTACTTTATTTTTCAAAAGCATGTCTTTTGGTACGATAATATTTACGTTCTTAGAAATGTTAATTAATATCGACACGACGCCATAAATAGTTTTCGTACAAAAGTTGTAAATATTTCATAAAACATGCCTAAATGGATTGTAGTTATTTCAGACTGCAACCCGCTTTTCATATTAAAGTCAAGTATTTCTTATGAAAGTTTTGGCTCTCAATGGGAATTAATTTTCTCGGGCAAGGTTTACTTTAAAACCTTGTAAGGGATCAAGTTTACTTTATAACTTGGTCTAACACAAATATATGTACGCGTCAGTGCATTTATTTGTTAAAACAAGAGAAGTATTGTTTTTATGAAGCTATCATCTCTACAACCATAGCACTCTACAATTGGTATCTACATACTAGACGATGCGACTACTCAAACGACGACTACAACTCTTTCAATAGAACACGGGTCAACAACTGAGGGGGAGCAATTGTCCAGCATTCAGAATCTTTGATGCCTAAAGTGCCAAGTTCACAAGTTGGTGTCAAGAAAACAATACCAATCATACATGTGGTGTCAAGAGATGACTTCAGACATGACGAGGCGACCGACATTTGCCGACAAGAATCTTATCATATGATGTTCTCATCAATCAGGTCCACCCTTGTCAATTCATTATAATATGGTGAATATGTGATTACTTTACAAATCGGTATCATATCTCACATTGGTATCATGAAGATTTAAAGGACTTGCATTTTTCTTCCCAAAACCTTTGTTAAAACTTCATTAAATCAATTGATATAAAAAATATCGGTTGGGTTAATATTTTTTATATGGGGGAGAAAATGTGATTTAATATAGGAAATTATCACAAATGGTTTGACTTAATGTGATGGCTCATCCCGATATGTGCGAAATGTTTTCGAATATCATGGCATATGTTAAGGGGGAGCAAAATGGATTTGCTATATTAAAATAGATTTCATGGTGACATATACTTACCTTAAACCAATTTATTTCACGACGATGAAGATTGTGGTGACATAAGGATAGTAGGATAGGTTAAGTCCAGTGATTCTTCAAAAATCGGAGGAATCTTCCCAAGGACATTCCATAGCTAGAAATAGTAGTCCTTAGGAAAGATGGGGAAAGATTATGAACGTAGCTGAATGCCGACCAAGTACTTAAGTTAGCACTGGAACAATCATAACAAGGTGCTAGTTATGACGTATTGGTAAGCATTGAAGGGGTGGAAGAATGAAAAAGAATTGTAAAGATAAAGGGTCTAAAGAAAGAAGTCCTCCTTACAACCTTAGGCAGAAACAGGGTCAATACATATGCTATTGAGATCATTTTAATGATGCTCGATATTGAAGATAGACATCTTAGACCCAGTGATTCAATGCACAACCCATCCCAACTAACTCAGATATCTCTCAAAAGGTATTTTTTTATTCACACGAAGACAACACATTATCTATCGATTTATTCACTCCGAATATATTGATATTGAAAAGGTGGCACTCCTCTCCAGCCTCCAATCACTAAAATCCAATATGCACGATCGAGTCTAGAGCCATTTGAGATCATCAAATATCTCATTAGGACACATTTCCATAATTCCTTGCTTCTTCACACTCTGTGAAAACTAAGAAAAATCTTAAGAGTCTTACACAAAATCTTCATGATGTTGCCTGAACATCCGAGTAATACGAAAGTATTTACAATGAAGATGGAAATCCTTCTTGAGCGAATATCAAAAAGATCATGGTAGGTGACATGTGCGATTCTTTATGAATCAAGCTTTTGATAACTGGAAAGCAACATTGGTTCAATTCTTAAGTGAACTTAAACACGTTCCAGGCCTCTACGCAATATCTTAGTGATCTTGCCAGAACACTCAGAGTGATACCTTAGTGTTCACAGTGATGAGTGGAAATCCTTCTAGTGTTAACTTCAAACAGCACTTGGTAGGTAACTTGCAAGATTCAATATGAATCAAGCTCGTGACAACTGGAAAGCAACGATGGTGTGATTCTTTAATGAATCAAACTTGTTCCAGGAATCGGAATTGATGGCTTCAATCATGCGGATAATTTTATCCAAATGATTCACTCTTTACGTTCGCAGGCAGATTTGGATGGTCGAGTAAAGAGAACGGGTTTACCCACGAAATCTTGTCAAGGAGATTTTTAATTAAATCTACATGCCAAAAGTACGATATTTAATATTGTCCAACGGCCTTCACCGACCGGAGGTAAAATGCTACCGAAATAGAATGAAATGTTCAAAGCCATTTCGTTCGTGTCTACTTATGTTGCGGCATTTGAAGACGATGGTGTTGCGGAATCCGAGAAGAAGTCGTCCCCGCATGCTTATACTTTATGCACTTAATACTTCATCTAATTCTAGAAAGCCTTAAAGTCAAGTCTGTCGCTGTATCAAACTCTAAAGCTTTCAAGAATTACGAAGGTATAAGTATGTGGGACATGCGATTACGAGGAGGCCAAAATCACAAGTGATGGATGCACAAGATCAAGGCAAGAGATTAATGCTAAAGATTGATATCAAAGATCACATCAACCTGTTTACCAGAAATGAAAAAGAAAAGAAAGACGAAGACTACGAGCTCAAGACAAGCATAGTATGCTAGGTTTATTTTATTACTGTAACTTGGGTAACGCCCTTGTTTGGAGTGACCTCCCTTAGGGGGAGATTGTTGGAAATATGTTTTACGTATTAGAAAGGATCGGTCACTCCAACAATAGTCTAAGTAACAACTCGTAGTTTAGTTTTACTAATATTAAACAATTAAGGCCATGCCAAGCCTACAACATGTGTAGGCCGGCCCAACTTGTAAGTCCAAGCCCATCTCATGGGCTTGGATATATAAACCCTCTCCTTAGATGGAGAGGGTGGTGGTTTTCATTCATTTTTACACATAGTTATTCACTTTCTCTCTCTAGAAGTGTATGTGAAATCATCTTTCTTTCTATCTCTTTCTCTCTCTAAACATAAGCAAGATTTATATTATCATACAATCTTGGTGACCAAGGAAAAGAGTGCACACCCTCGTGTACCTCAAATTCTATCCACGATTCAAAAAGAAAGTTTATTCGACCTTACCAAAGTTCACCTTGAATAAGTTTGTGCTTCGATCCTTCTTAAAAAAACCTAAAAGGCATATGCCGAGAAAGGAAGAAGATCCGGGCCAATTTCTATTACCTTGTGATTTTTCCGAGATTGAGGGATGTTTAGCCCTTGCTGATTTAGGGGCTAGCATCAATCTCATCCCTCATTCTCTTTGTAAATTGATGAAATTGCCAAGACTTCCCCCACGAACATGACTATCGAGCTAGCAAATTGTACGCCATTAAAACCCATTGGAATAGCCGAGGATGTTTATGTTAAAATTCTGAAGTTTATTTTTTCCGCGGACTTCGTCATTTCCGATTATGAGTGTGATCCTAAATGTCCCATTATTTTAGGTCGACCCTTTTTATCGACAGCTCGAGCCGTAATCGACGTTCACGGTGGTAAAATGACTATGACTTATGGGGAGGATAAAATGGACTTTTTCGCGAGTAGATCCCAAATTTCAAATGATCAAAGTAAAACCCAGTTTCAAAAACTAATGATTTCAAAGTACATACTTTAGCGGAAAAAACGAGGCTTGATACGTGTTTTGAAAGAATTAAAAGAAACGGTTTTTGAGATGAGGATTTTAACGATAAAGACTACGTTTACCTAATTGAAAAAGGAATTCATAAATTTACGGATGAAAAATCATTTTGGGATGTATTCGACGAACCAAGTGACCAAACAATTCCTAAGGAAGACGTTACTTCCATCACGACAATGACTAATATGGACTCGTTATCACCACCTTCGAAGGACCATGACTTTAAGGCATCAACTTCTAATTCCATCAAAGTGCCTTCCACTCCTAGCCCAATATCTATTGTGGCTAAGGATTTACCCAAATCAAAATTTCCCATCATTGAAGAGTTCTGTAAGCTTAGTCCTTTAACTTGTAAGATTATGGGTAGGAAAGCTCACATCGACTCTTTCTTTGATGACGATGGTGATTTTGTCGAGATCGAGCATGTACTTGCTAATCCATCATCCATCTTTGAGGATTTACCCTTCGATAAATCTTCAAATGAAGATGATGATGTCATTTCGGAAATTTCTTGTGATGACGAGAATGACGACACTTTCACCACGTTCTCGAATTCCGTATACGAACCTATTTTTCATCATAATCCCATTTTTGATGAAGGGTTCGAGAACGTTGATGACCATATCATTGATCCTCCTTCGTTTCACAATTGTGATGATGAAGAATTCTTTAAGGAGGTCGATGAATTTCTTGCAATAGACACAAGTCCCATTCTCAAGGAGTTACCTTATCAACGCTCCTCAAATGAGAATTACGTTTACCACATTCGTGAGGATTTAATTTATCAACAATCCCCACCAAGGAATGATCATTTTGTACTTGATCACAATCTGTTTGAGAGAGTTTCCAAAATCATTCACGAGGGGAACGACAAACCTTGGTTTGACGAACCCATCTATGATGAAGAAATCGATGAGATTAACGATCTTATGGAGGATGACATTTATGTAGACCCCGAGGGAGTTGAATTTTTTATTGATCATCGATTTGAGAATTTATATAATCCCCCCACCTACGACTTAAATGTGAGGATTTTTAGCTTTGACTAATATTGATTTTGAAACGCCAAATATTTTCGACATATTTAAATCGGGTTTTCATAAAGAGTTTAAAAATGATGAAAAAGGAAAAGATTTCGAAATTAAATTGAATGATTTTCTTACCTTAACTCCGTCATCACTACATATTTTGAGTACTACAAGCTTGTCTACTACTTTTGACGATTGTTTGTGTGGTCTTAGTGTGGGGGAAGCCCCTTATGTTCCCTCACATTTTTTCACCGAGGACGAGATATTCGATCCCGGAATCGCATTTTTAGGGAAATCTCGATCTTCCACTGATGCAATAAATGGAAACTTATTTATATCCTTGGTGTGAGTCTACCTCGAGTAGCTCATTATGTTGCCTCACCCATTGTCCCACCCTTCTACTTATCACGTATTTTCTTTGACCCTCTCGGGTTTTCACTTGGAGTGGTGTTGTCTCGTTTTTCACATGAAAACGAGGACACCATCTTTGATCCCGGTATTTTGCATCATCAAAGGACTTAGTCTTTAATACCGGTTGCTTTTTGGACCTTGTTTATCATGTAAGCCCCGCCAAAAATGACCTTATCATGATATTCCCTAAATGATCACATTTATGGGGATTCGATTCGAGCTCTTGACTCAGTTATAAAACACGAGGTGCCTCGTGGGCGAATCCCATGCTTAGCCTTGTAAATATTATTGGTTTCTAATAGTCTAATGCGGAGACTTGTGCTCTTCCAACCTTTGTTTCGCGGTTGTTTGTGATTGTGATTAATTGGGAATCATCGTCATCGTCGAAGCCTCTCATGTTTGTTTTACGTATCACTCGAGCTTCGATCGTTTCCTTTGAAAATCTCGATATCCAATGATATCCTTTTACGTTCTAAAGTTTATTCTTATTAGCATAATTCATAAACGACTATAGATTATTCGTTTTACCCTTTCCATGCTCGAGATTAAGCATTTGACTTTTCGTCTCTAGTATGGGGTGTTTCACCCTTAGACTCGAAACATTGAGGACAATGTTTAGTTTTAGTATGGGGGGTTAATAGATTCTTAACCTTGCTTACGCCATCACGCACTCTAATTTTCATGTTTTTGTTATCATTTTATTGCAAAATAAGGCTAAAAACGGCCAAATTTTAAACCTTTTCTTGTTTTCATAAGTGTTTAAGACACGAATGTAGGTTTTCTGATGGTGAGAAAAAGTGTAATTTTTTACTCGACCGTGCGTGTTGAGCACTTAGCTTCGATTACTTAACTATATTAGGCTAAGTCTCATTAACTTGAGGACAAGAAATGATAACGTTAATTATAAGTTACTATGCTAAACATAGAGTACTCGTATTCTTTCAAAAACTCATGTGTCCTAATTATTTACTTTTTCTCCCAATGCTTTTATATTAAACTGATAATAAATAGGTTTTTGCAGTTTAATCTCTATTGTTGGTTTCTAATTAATTCTAGTAGCTTCCATGTAATTAAATTGGAAAAACATTAAGGTTTCGCCAGCGTCACGGATTTGAAGTATTGGCACCCGAATAATCAAAGGCTTCCCCAATAATAATTTTAAGTTCCTCTTCACCTAAATCAAGCAAAAATTTCAAGCTCGCAAGGCAAAAAAATCTATGCGAAAATTGAAAGTGAATGTCTTAAAACCTTGAAGCCTTAAAGATTCAAAATTCACTTTAGCGTGAGGATGTACGTCAAGTCATAATAAACACCTCATGGCGAGGTTAAATAAAAGAAAAGGGCAAGACCAAAGTCATAATAAACACTTCATGGAGTAGTTCAATGGCGATAAACCAATGTAAATTGGTAATAAGTCTCATGTTCAAATCCGTTGTAAAAACGTGTTTATCGATCCTTTTTGTTGACTTAACTTTTTGACATCGTTGTCTATTAGGAAAAATTATTAATTCGATGATTTTGGTTACACCGTTAAGGCTCTATTTTTGGACCTAATCTTTATTCACGCATAGGTAAAAACTGTATCCTCGTGATCATTAAGACAAAAATAAAATATAAGAGATACACCTTATGAATAAGGGAGTTTAAGTACGTGATTAGAGCATATGAGTAGCGTTAGCATTACTAACTTATAATGACAATGATTTTGTTTCACGCTTAGCATGGAATTAGGTGAAACTCAAGGATGACGAAATTATCTCTATGAGGCATTCAAGTGTTCTTACTCTTTGACCATAAAAGTCACATTCTCGTGATGAAAACAATATATTATGTCTAAAACGCAAGTGGTAGTTAATTTAAGTTTACGTTTCAATAAATTTTCATATAAAATAAATTTTGGAAGTGCTATGATACTTAATTCTAGCATTGCGTGAGAGCACGGTAATGGTTTAGTATGGGGGAGTGATGAGACTATAATTATGCATAGTCTCATCGTCCAAATCTGGCTTAAAATGTAAAAAAAGTTATAAAATACCATAAAATATGCTTGTGTTTGTTCATTGTGTATTTTAGGTAAGAATATCCTAAAATCAACAAAAGATCAAAAGATTCAAGCAAAAACGAACACGAGAAACGAAGCCGCACAAAGAAACGGGCCTGAACAATGAATTTCCAAAGAAGTCCTTGAAGTTTGAAGATTTGAAAAGAATGGTCCCTAATATTTTGAATACTTGTCATATGATACCCTTGTAAAAATCAATATTACACAATGGGTCCCTATATTACAAGAATATACCAAAACAGCCCTTGAAGAATGATTAAATTACATAAATGGTCCTTGGTAAAAGTTTATGAAGTCATTATGCCAAAAATGACAAGTTGGCCAAACTTGTTTACAAAGGATTTGGGAAGAAAGCTGTTGAGAACTATGATTTGGGTATTTTATTCACTTGTTTTAGGAAAAACAAATAACCGTGGCAAGTATTATATTCGACGATTTAGGAAAACCGAAAAATTCAACAAGTGCAAGTTCGTTCTTGAAGGAGGTGTATGTTTTATGTGCCAATATGTATAAAATAATGTTTGGATTAGTGATCGTATTTTAGAGAAAAAGATTTAAATTTAAAGACGAATTATGCTAAAAACTATGCTACGATGATAAAAACGTGAAATCATAAAATTCGACGAAAAACGAAACTTCACTAAAAATTACAAAATTTTAAACTAAGAACAAAGGTGAAAACCAAAATTTCCAAAACTTTTTTGATTAATTTATATTAAACTACGACGAAAATTAAACGTATACGTAAAGACGTAAAACGTGACGGATTAATTAACTAATCTAAAAAATAATTAAAATTCAAAATTAAATATAAAATAATATAAATAAGAATAAAAATTCAATAAATAAATTTTAAAACTTATTATCAATTAAATATTTAATTTTAAATGCTTATTAAAGCCCTAAAATTAAATATAATTAACAAAAAGTCCAAAATTATATTTTATCAAACTAAAATCTTACTTATATTAATTAAAAGCTAAAGATTATTTTTCTAGAATATTTAAAACTCTTTTTCTATTTTTAAATAGCTAAAAACTGATTTTTAATTAAAATATTGCTAAAAAATAACAAAATAATCAAAAAAATAACTATAATCATTTTTTTCTTTTATTTTTATTTTCCCCTGTTATTTTAAGTATTTTAGAATTTTGCAGACTTTTTGTTTTGTAGCTAAGCAGTGGGAAGAACAAAGTAAGCAGTGGGAAAGGAGTTCCCACTGCTCCACCTCAGAGAGTGAAAGAAGGTGGATTTTGATCTTGTTGCTTGTTGTTTTTGGTAACAAAGGGCACCCCCACAACAAGTTTTTAGCCTTATTTTGCAACAAAAATGATAAACAAAATGATAAACTTTGGAAAGCGTGAAGGTTTGGCAAGGCAAAGTATCTATTCACCCCCCCCCCATACTAAAGTTAAACATTGTCCTCAATGTTTCGAGTCTAGGGGTGCAAACACCCCCATACTAGAGACGTAGCCGAATGCCTAATCTAGCATGGAAAGGGTGTAACCAATAAGTAATAGCCGTTTATGAAGTGTGTTAAGAACCTAAGGTTAGAACATCAAAAGGATATATCATGGATATTGAGAAATGTCTCCAAAGCAAACGATCGAGTGCTCCCATAAAACGAACACGAGAGGCTTCAATCGTGAAGATCATGATCTAAAAACCACATATCACAAACAACCACGGAACAAAGGTTGGAAGGGCACAAATCCCCACACGTAAGCTACATTAGACTAAGAAAGCGATAATATGTACATAGGATAAGCATGGGACTCCCCCACGAGGCTCCTCGTTTTTGATTACCGAGTCATGAGCTCGACTCGATCCCCTCAATACTAATTATCATTGGGGAAGGTGACTTGGTCGAGGTAGTTCAAGGATGGAACTTCCCCACCAAAGTAGTGCTTCAACCTATGTCCATTCACCTTGAAGTTAGGACCATCATCTTGAGCTAGCTCGATGGTCCCATACGGAAACACTTGAGTCACGGTGAATGGACCGGACCAACGGGATTTCAATTTACCGGAAAATATTTTCAATCTTGAATTAAAAAGTAAAACTTGATCCCCAATGTTAAAAACCCGGTTTTTAATTTTTGAATCATGCAACTTTTTAGTTTTCTCTTTGTAAATCAATGAATTTTCATAAGCAATGTCCCTCAATTCATCCAATTCATTTAATTGCATTTTCCGGTGTTTTCCCGCGGTCTCCATATCATCATTACAATGCTTTAGGGCCCAATAAGCTTTGTGCTCTAACTCGATAGGCAAATGACAATTCTTTCCATACACAAGCTTATAGGGAGTGCACCCAATGGGCGTCTTATGAGCGGTCCTAAAGGCCCATAAAGCATCGTCTAACTTATCCGACCAAGATTGTCGGTTTTCTCCTACGGATCTCTCCAAGATCCTCTTCAATGCTCGGTTTGAAACCTCGACTTGCCCACTCGTTTGTGGGTGATAAGCCGTAGAAAGACGATGTGTAACCCCATATTTCCTTAAGACTCTTTCGAATTGGTCATTACAAAAATGGGTTCCACGATCGCTTATGATCGCACGAGGGGTTCCAAACCTAGCAAACAAACTTTTCAAGAACTTAACTACCACACGAGCATCATTAGTGGGCAAGGCCTTCGCCTCCACCCACTTAGATAGGTAGTCAACCGCAACAAGGATGTCCTTATTACCACGAGATGATGGGAACGGCCCCATAAAGTCTATACCCCAAACGTCAAAGATCTCACATACTTGAATGATATTTTGTGGCATTTCATCTTTTTGTGAGGCTTTTCCTTGTCGTTGGCATGCATCACAAGACTTCACAACAATTTGTGCATCTCGGTAAATAGTAGGCCAAAAGAAGCCGGCATCAAACACCTTCTTAGCCGTGAGATTAGCACCGTGGTGACCACCCGTGGGTCCCTCATGGCAAGCTCTAAGGATGTTAGAAGCTTCGGTGCCAAACACACAACGTCAGATGATTTGATCCGCACACGTTCGAAACAAGTAAGGGTCGTTCCAAAAGTAGAACTTGACATCACGAAAGAATTTTCGTTTTTCTTGAGTTGTCATACCCTTAACGATGAAGTTACCCGCATGGTAGTTTGCAAAGTCCGCAAACCATGGGGTAGAAGAATCAAGCTTAGAATTCACTACACCAAGTGTCTCGAGCGGAAATGTTTCGGTGATTTCCTTAGGCTCGTAAACACTTTGGTGAGGATCTTCCAAACGAGAGAGATGATCGGCCGCTAGATTCTCGGCTCCTTTTTTGTCAACGATGGTGTGATCAAATTCTTGAAGGAGGAGAATCCAACGAAGTAATCTTGGCTTAGCATCTTGTTTAGCCATGAGATACTTGATAGCCGAATGGTCCGTATACACTATGCATTTCGTCAAGACGAGATAAGGTCGAAATTTCTCAAATGCATACACCACGGCAAGGAACTCCTTTTCCGTTGTAGTGTATTTAAGTTGAGCCTCGGTCATCGTCTTGCTAGCATAGTGGATAGGCAAGAAGTGCTTTTCATGACGTTGCCCCAAAACGGCCCCAATAGCGTAATCACTTGCATCACACATAAGTTCAAAGGGGAGGTTCCAATTGGGAGCAACAAGAATGGGAGCTTCGGTAAGTTTCCTCTTAAGGATCTCAAAGGCTCGTACACAATCTTCGTCAAAGACGAAACGTGCTTCTTTTTCAAGAAGATGTGTAATGGGTCGAGAAATCTTCGAGAAATCCTTGATGAATCGACGATAAAAGCCCGCGTGGCCTAGGAAACTCCTAACTCCCTTGACGGTTTTGGGATGAGGTAATTTGGCGATGACGTCTACCTTAGCTTGATCTACCTCAATCCCCGCTTTCGAGACCTTGTGCCCTAAGACGATCCCACTCTTAACCATAAAATGACATTTTTCCCAATTGAGCACAAGGTTGGTTTCCTCACAACGTTTTAACATTCTCTCAAGGTTCGACAAACACGAAGTAAAGGAATCACCAAACACGGAAAAGTCATCCATGAAGACTTCCATCGTCTTCTCGATCATATCATGAAAAATAGCCATCATGCATCGTTGAAAAGTTCCCGGTGCATTACAAAGTCCGAATGGCATTCTACGATAGGCAAACGTTCCATATGGACACGTAAACGTAGTTTTTTCTTGATCACGAGGATCGATGGGAATTTGGAAGTAACCGGAAAAACCATCTAAAAATCAATAGAAATCGTTTCCCGCAAGACGCTCCAACATTTGGTCCATGAAGGGCAAGGGAAAATGGTCTTTTCGAGTGGCTTCATTCAACTTTCGATAGTCAATGCACACTCTCCATCCGGTCACGAGTCTAGTGGGAATCAACTCGTTGGCATCGTTTGGCACAACGGTCATCCCTCCCTTTTTAGGGACACAATGGATAGGACTCACCCAAGGGCTATCGGAAATAGGGTAAATCATTCCCGCGTCAAGGAGTTTAAGGACCTCCTTTTTGATGACGTCGTGAATTTTGGGGTTCACCCTCCTTTGACTTTGGATTGTTGGCTTGAAATCTTCCTCCATTAAGATTTTGTGGGTACAAAACTTGGGATCGATCCCCTTAATGTCGGATAACTTCCACACAATCGCCCCTTTGTGAGCCTTAAGAACATCGACAAGTGCGGTTTTTTCATCATTCGAAAGATCCTTCGCAATAATAACCGGCAACTTGTCGTCCTCCTCCAAATAGACATATTCGAGGTGAGGAGGTAAATCTTTCAACTCGAGAATAGGTGGTTCCTCAAGTGAAGATTTGGGCTCGATACTCATAACCTCCTCGGGTGGAGGAAATGGGAAATCGTTAAGAAAATCCTTGATAATCGAGAAGTCCTCATCGTTGTCGAGGTCTTCGTCACAAGTACGTGGAACATTGCATTCTTCCAACGTAAAACCACCACCTTCAAAAGGGGTGAAGGTTGGTGTCGAATTATCAAGAATTGGATCCAACATAGTGGGATTGCCACTAGTTTCTTCATCACCAAAACCTAGAACTTCTTGTGAAAATTCCTCGCAAACCACGTCGATCATATAAACGAGGTTTATGGTTGCAACGGAATAAACATGAGAAATTTGAGAGTTTTGAGTTGCGTTTATAACAAGTTCCTCGTCGTTGAAACGTAAGGTGATCTTTCTAGCATGCACATCGATCAAAGCCATAGACGTATCTAAAAACGAACGACCTAAAATGAGAGGAACTTGAGGATCCGTGGGGATATCAACAACAATGAAGTCTACGGGATAGTAGAACTTCCCCACTTTCACAAAAACGTCTTCCGCCAAACCACATGCGGGAATTGTGGAATGGTCGGCCAACTCGATAGACATTAGTGAAGGAGTAAGATTAGGAAGATTGAGCGACTTGAAGATTGCAAGTGGCATCAAGTTAATGCTAGCACCAAGATCGGCCAAGGCGAAGCATTCTTCCATGTCTTGGATTGCACAAGGGATCAAAAATTTACCGGGATCACCGACTTTTTGAGGTATGCGATTAAGATAAACCGACGAACAACTAGACAATTGGTGCAATTTCTCCTTGTTGTTCAACATACTCTTAAAGTTAGCGGCAAATCGAGGCATCATGACCAAAGCATCGGCGATGTAGGATCGAAGTTTTCTAAGGATTTAGCATTGTGTGGATTATCTATTGAATGGATGATAAATGAGAAACTTAGAGAGAGAAAGAAGAGAGAGAAAGGAGAGGATGAAGAAGAAAAGATGAAATGTGATTAAGTGAAAAATGGAAGTGAACCAACAACCCCTCCTAACATGCTAGGAGGGGGGTTTATATAGCCCACCCTACATGTGGGCTATATGGGCTATATTGGATCACGAGCCCAATATCGTTGGAGTGATCGATCCTTTCTAAATACGTAAAAACGTATTTCCAACAATCTCCCCCAAAGGGAGGTCACTCCAAGTTACAATGTACTAAATAGTCTATAGCTCGTGATCTATGCTAATAATGATGTGACCGAGACTTTCCTTGGAAAAACGTATTTCCAACAATCTCCCCCAAAGGGAGGTCACACCATTTTACAAAATCTTAAACCTAGCATACTATGCTTGAGTCTTCGATCTTGTTCTTGTGAATATGCTAATGAGATCTTTGACTTTAGTCTTGAGCATGTTCTCTTGCCTGGACCTTGTGCATTCATCACTTGTGATATTCGCCTCTTCGTGACTTCATGTTCCACATACTTATACCTTTATAATTCTTGAAAGCTTCAGAGTTTGATACAGCGGAAGACTTGACCTTCAGACTTTCTTGAATTCGTTGAAGTACTGAGTGTATGCAGTATAAGCATGTGGGGACGACTTCTTCTTGGATTCCGCAACGCCACCGTCTTCAAATGCCGCAACATAAGTAGACACGAAAGAAATGGCTTTTAACATTTCATTCTAAATCGGTAGCATTTTACCTCCGGTCGGTGAAGACCGTTGGACGATATTAGATATCGTACCCGTGACGGATAGTTTCAATTAAGTAACTTCCTGACAGGATTTCGCGGGTAAACCCGTTCTCTTTATTCGACCGTCCAAAGGTGACTGCGAACATAAAGAGTGAATCATTTGGATAATAATATCCGCATGATTTGAAGCCGTCAATTCATGTTCCTGGAACAAGTGAAATTCAATTAAGAACCGCACCATCGTTGCTTTCCAGTTGTCACGAGCTTGATTCGTATAGAATCTTGCAAGTTACCTACCAAGTGCTGTTTGAGGTTAACACTAGAAGGATTTCCACTCATCACCGTGAACACAAAGGTATCAATCTGAGTGTTCTGGCAAGATCACTGAGATATTGCGTAGAGGCCTGGAACGTGTTTAATTCAGTTAAGAATTAAACAGCTGTTGCTTTCCAGTTATCACAAGTTTGATTCATAAAGAATCGCACAAGTCACCTACCATGAGCTTTTTTTTGATATTCGCTCAAGAAGGATTTCCATCTTTATTGTAAATACTTTCGTATTACTCGGATGTTCAGGCAAGATGATGAAGATTTTGCGTAGGACTCTTAAGATCTTTCTTACTTTTTCACAGTGTGTGAAGAAGCAAGGAAATATGAAAGTGTGTCCTAATGAGATATTTGATGATCTCAAATGGCTCTAGACTCGATCGTGCATTTTGGATTTTAGTGATCGGAGGCTGGAGAGGAGTGCCACCATTTCAATACCAATTTATTCGGAGTGAATAAATCAATAGATAATGCGTTGTCTCCGTGTGATTAAAACAAATATCTTTTGAGAGATATCTGAGTTAGCTGGGATGGGTTGTGCATTGCATCACTGGGTCCATGATGTCTATCTTCAATATCAAGAATCATTAAAAATGATCTCAATAGCATATGTATTGACCCGGTTTCTGCCTAAGTTGTAAGGAGGGCTTCTTTCTTTACACCCTTTATCTTTACAGTTCTTTTTCATTCTTCAACCCCTTCAATGCTTACCAATACGTCATCACTAGCACCTTGTTGTGATTGTTCCAGTGCTAACTTAAGTACTTGGTCGGCATTCAGCTACGTTCACAATCTTTCTCCATCTTTCCTAAGGACTACTATTTCTAGCTATGGAATGTCATTGGGAAGATTCCTCCGGTTCTAGAGAAATCATTGGACTTTAACCTATCCTACCATCCTTATGTCACCACAATCTTCACCGTCGTGAATAGAGATGCTTTGGGTAAGCGTATGTCACCATGAAATCCATTTTGAAGTGCAAATCCATTTTGCTCCCCCTTAACATATGCCAAGATATCCGAAAACATTTTGCACATGTCGGGATGAGCTATCACGTTAAGTCAAACCATTTATGATTGATCATATCCCATATTAAATCACATTTTCTCCCCCATATTAAAAATATTAACCCAATCGATGTTTTTAATATCAATTGATTTAATAGCAGTTTAAGAAAATTTTGGGAAGAAAAATGCAAATCCAATTATCTTCATGAATTACACAAGCTCCCCCTCAAATTAATGAGGGTGTACTTGAAACGTAAATTAAATACCTTTTAAACACAAGTGTAAGGTATTTATCACGTGCAAAGATCATATATGATAATGTATTCACAAGATTAGCAATTTATGAGGTTGGACCTGAATGATGGAGAACATCATATGAAAGAAGCACATGGTTCTTGTTCACGAATGTTGGTCACCTCATCATGTCTGAAGTTATCTCTTGACTCCATTTGATTGATATCGTTTTCTTGACACCAACATGTGAACTTGGCACTTTCGGCGTCAAAGATTCTGAATGCGGGACAATTGCTCCCCCTCAATTGTTGACCCGTGTTCTATTGAAAGAGCTGTAGTCACCGTTTGAGTAGTCGCCTCGTCGAGTATGTAGATATCAATTGTAAATTGCTACGGTTGGTGGAGATGATAACTTCATAAAAACAAGATTTCTCTTGTTTTAACAAATAAATGCACTGACACGTACATATATTCGTGTTAGATTGTGTTATTACGTAAACACAATCCCTTACATGGTTATAAAGTAAACCATGCCCGAGAAAATTAATTCCCGTTGTTGAGTCAAAGCTTTCCGGTGAAATGCTTGACTTGAGTATGAAAAGCGGGTTACTATCTGAAATAATAGCAAACCATTTTGAGCATGTTTTAAAATATTTGAACTTCTGCTCGAACTTTATTTACAACCCCGTGTCATTATTGAATGACATTTCTAGTATCGTAAATATTATCGATTCCAGAAGACATGCTCTTTTTATCAAAACATTTTTTGAACACACAATTTTGAAAGATTTAGAAAAACCTTTTTGAGAAATTCTCGAAAAATTGTGTTCAATGTTTTGAAAACCAATTACTTGAGCTTAAGATGTTGAATATCTTACAAAACGAGCTCAAGTCCGAGAAGTTGTAAACTTCCCATTGTTAAGGATAAGTTTATCATCGGCGATAAACTTTCCTTTTAACTGAAGAACGAGTCCTAAGTTGACATTTACTTAGAAGTCGTTTTCATGAGCTTGAAAAACTTTGAATGTTTTAACGAAAAGCTCATGACCGAGAAAGGTGAATTTCTCGTTATGAGGAAAAGTTCTCTTATTTAAAAGATTCACTTTCCTTTCTGAGCTTAAAACCTGGAATGTTTTAATACAAGCTCATGACCGAGAAAATTTAATTTCCCGTTACGAGGATAAGCTATCTTTAAAGATAAGCTTTCCTAAAGTTGACGTCCGAGTTACAGTCTGATATTTAACTGTAAGTCATTGTGCATGAGCTTAAAAACTTCGAATGCTTTTATTATTAGCTCATGCCCGAGAAAAATTAATTTCTCGTTGTAAGGATAAGTTTATCATCGGCGATAAACTTTCCTTTATTTGAAGAACGGATTACAGACTGTCATTTATCTATAAGCCTTATACACGAGCTTAAAACTTTGAATGGTTTTAGGATAAGCTCGTGTCCAAGAAAACTTAATTTCTTGTTAAGAGGGTAAGTTATCGTTGCGTAGATAAACTTCCCTGTCTCTGAAGTCCGGGTCGTCGTCTGTCATTTAACGAGGAGCCAATGTGCATGAGCTTAAAAACTTCGAATGTTTTTAACATAAGCTCATGCCCGAGAAAACTTAATTTCTCGTTGTTAGGATAAGTTTATCATCTGTGATAAACTTTCCTTTCTTTGAAGATCGAGTTATAGTCTGTGATGTGACTATAAGTCCTATATGCACTGTAAGCTTAACTGGAAATCCCTTGAGACACTTGTTTCTTAGATATCAGCTTCTTTAGCAACCAAACTCTGAGAGTGTCCTTAATTGAATGGTATATAATGATTGGACCGCTTCGTTCTTTTGGAACATCCTCTTTGGTACCTGCATTTTCATTAGGAATTTGCATGCTTGGATATGGGTTAGCGATATCTATCTTAGAAGCAAGTGGGGGTTCACAGTTGGCTTTACTTGTGCCAGAGGTGTTCTGAGGAGATGATTCACTTGTCTTAGCTGGTAAACGTTTCCTTTTATAGAAAACCTTAAGTTCAGGCTTAGGTGATGCATCCTCCTTTTCAATTTCCTCCCTAGTAGTCTTAATAGAATCGGAGACTATCCTAGTTAAAGGGCACTCGTTTTCTACAAGGGTGAAAGTTCTACCAGTGGGGCGCCACATTTTACCAAAGGGTTTGATTTTGGCAACCCACTGGGATTTAAGTCTAGCACGGGAGTTCACCTCATTAAGTAGTTTCTTAATACAAGAATCATGATTTGCCGTAAAGACACATTTTCTACATGTTTTACAAGTAGCATATTTAATGTCCGAGTAAGATCTAGAATTCCTAGATGATTGATTGATGCTCCTAGGATGTGACATGCAACGGTTAGCAGTGTTGGGTAAACTAGAAGGCATCTGACTAGGTTTGAAATTCCTATCTCTTACTTGTGTCTTTTGCTTAGCTTCCCTTAGACCAAAAGTATGGCGAACGTCATTTGAACTAGTTTTAGACGTATTCTTTGGACTATGTCTAGGGAAATTAGAGGCAATCATGTGATTAGGTCTTGCAAAAGCTGTTTTAGTCACATTGGGCCTAGATGGTGGAGTGACTGTTCTAGAAAGATGAACCATATCAACTTGGGAGGCAAACCACGGTCTCGAGGATTGTGATCGCTCGGATCTAAATGCAGTAGGTTGTCTGACAGTCGGTTGTCTGACAAACTGATTTGTAGGCGGTTTCCCCAAGATTGATGGTTTTTCAAGCTTAGTGTCCACACTAGGTCCTTTAGTTTTTCGCAAATCATTTTTCAACGCAGCTATAGCAACGACCTTTTCCTGTACTTGAGCCTTTAAGGTCTCATTTTCTTTGAACAATTCATCTTGGGATGCCAACTTAGATTCAAGCAACTTAATTTGTTTCAAAAGATTATCCTTTTCAGCTTTAGAATCTAGAACTGTTTGATCCAATTTTCGTTCAAGAACAACGTTTGACTTTTCAAGTTTTTCAAAATATGTTTCAAATTTCTCCGTTTTCTTCGAAAATTCAATTTTAGCATCCTCAAGTTCTTTTGATTGGTGAGCTAAAATCATTTCAAGCTCTTTAATCCTAGACGCAGAATTGGTTAACGTAGCAGTCATAAAGCACTTATCATGATGTTTAGCATTTTGAACACTTTCTCCCCCATTATGACTCACATCGGATGAATCAGAAGTGGTATTTCTATCACTCTTTTCCATCCCATGTTTGTCATAGTTAGGTTCAGAATGCTCAATATGCGGTATTTCATCAGCATATACATCATCAACATTACATTGTACCATGTCCGCAGGCTCTTCGTCATTAATGGGTAAGGTGTCATCAAAAGAGATCTCGTGAACATTGCCTGACGTGCCACTGGTATCATGTTGTTCTCCTGATTCCGTGCTCTTGCCATCGTTATGCTCCAAGTTGTCAACCGTATGACCATTCTCCTCTTGTATCTGCATCATAGATTCTTGCACTCCATTATCATACACTTGGTGAAGTCTGGATCTTTCATAAATCGAAGACGAAACCGATGTCATAAATTTCAACAGTTTATCACGGAAATCTTTAACATCGTTCTGTGTGTATTGAAGAAATGACCGGCATATCCCTGAATTGTCAGACTTGATGATATTGAATTGGAGGAAAGGCGTGAGTTGTGTCACAAGAGCCTGATATGCAGTTTCTGATGCAGAGTGATTAAAGTCTTCTTTGTGAAGTTGCTCAGCTAGGTGGTTCAAGTTGAGAAATAGTGACTCGATGAATGTATACTGATGTTGACCGAAGAGTGTCACAAATTCGCTTCCTCCTTGAACCCATGCAATAGTCCTAAGATGCGACTGAAGTAGTCGACATGACATTATACTACTTTCTCTAGCTGTGTCTTGCATGTGATGCAAGTCTCCCTCTTGAAATTTCGAATTCAAAGACTCCATTGAAAAAATGATCGTGATTGTAGTTGTATTCAGAATCTTACAATTCGTGAAGAAATTTCGAAAGATCCGTAAATAACTTTTTTAAAAATCCACGATAGATGAGATCACACTTTTCTCGGCTCAAAAAATGTTGTCGGCTCAAACGTTGAAAAAAGAAAAAAATAAATAAACCGGAGTCCAATTCAACTTCGGCCTACTCGAAAGAGAAAGTCCGTAAACTAATAAAACCAAGCTACGGTAAATATAATGATCGACCCGAGAAATATTTTTCCACGTTAATACTTTCAAAATACCCGCCTCAACATGATAATACAAAATTAACTTTACTTAAAAAAAAAATTAACTTTAAAATTTTTAAATTAAAAAAATTAGTGAAAATGGACGAGTGAAAATTCACTCCAAAAAATATCTGGTTAATTTCAGGCCCACTTTTGCATCAACTGCAATACCCGATCCACACAAATTGATTATCTCTGAGACATAACGTGTAACTAACACTTGGATAAATAAAAAAAATAAAATAAAATAAAAAATGTTTAAACTTAACCAAATTATATTTGTGCAGCCGGTTTTCTTTTTGTTTCACACGTGTCAAAGTCAACTATTAAACCAAAAAACGTGTAGTAAAGGTAAACAATACGTGGCCAAACACGGGTTATAAATAAAACAATATCCTACTTTCTTGTGAAATCCGCCCCAAATTTTTCTCCTATATCTCTCTCTCTCCACAATATCATATATAAAAAAAAATTAAAAAAATGCTTCGTCTCTCTCTTTCTCCTAAATCCCAGCCACCAATCTTTGGAACCTCCGTCCCCTTATCTTATCAGTCCAATCTCAATCAACAAAAAAAAATCTGTGATACACGAATCTGTAATAAATCTAATACCAATCTCTGTTTGATTAAAAATCACACCAACCCTTTGAAGAAATCGAGAATATATGTTCGAGCAAAAGTAAGATCAAGACATGGCTTCAAGATCTGTTAAAGGTCTCGGGTAGGTTTTGTTTTTCGATTTTCTTTTTGATCGAGGATGTTTTTATTATGACGGAGATCTTTGTGTTTGAGGTCGTGTGAGTTCGAGTCTTGGTGGGTGAAAGTTGTTTGAGTGTTGGGTTTGGGTGTGTCTGAGTTTGCAAGGTTGTGTCGAGGTTGATGTGAGTCGGTGATGTTTGGTTGCGAAGGTCAGTGTGAGGTGAGGGTCGAGAGTCGAGAGGATTGTCAGAAGACGAGGGTGTGAGGAGTTGGTTTGAGTGAAGGGGTTGTGATGTCGAGTGTGGGAGTCGAGTTTTGTGTGAGTCTTTGAGTCAGTTTGGTTTAAGAGTCGTGTGTTGTGAGAGGTTCGAGTTTGAGTCACGTTGAGAAGTTGGGTGTGGTGTCTGTTTGGTTGTGTCGAGGGTTTATGATTCGAGGGTTGTGGTTGGTTTGGAGTCCTATGATTCGAGAGAGGGTGTTCGTCCAAGTTTTGTGTGACAGTCTAGTCGAAGAGGTGTTAGACGAGGGTGTTTTTGTGAGGGTCTGAGAGTTTGTGTTAGACGAGGGTGAGTTGTGTTTCGAAGACTTTTGTGTTACGTCTGTCCGAGAGTATTGGGTGTGAGTTTTCTTGGGTCTGAGGCGAAAGGTTTTGGTCGAGTCAGGATTTGGTCGAGTCAGGTTTAGGTCCTAATTGTTTTGGTCAAAAATAATTGCAGTCCAAGTTTTGAAAGAATTTCCATCGCAATGTGTAATAATTTCCAGCGCAATAATTTTCATACTATCGCAATACTAAAAAATCACCATCGCAATGTCTAAAACAAAATCTCACCATCGCAATGTGACTGAAAAAATTTGGGCAGAGTTTCGTCTCTATTGTCCTTAAATCCGTCGCAATCACGATCGCAAAGGGCTATCGCAATCACGTCGGAATAAGAGAATCTGAAAAACTTGATCGCAAAGTAGAACCTTTCGGTTATTGCGATCGATATGTCAAAGTACAAACCTGGTGATGTAACAATCGGAAAACTTATCTGAAACAGGCAACTTTTTATCGGAATAGGACGAAAAAGAAAAGCATCGGAATAACATCTTAATCTATAAACCCTTTTACGATATAAAACTTTAATAAAAACAGAAACCTTTTATAAAAATAGATAAGATTTGATAAAAGTTAATGGTAAAAGTGGATAAAAATGGATTAAAAATTTTGAAAGTGGAGAAAAGTAAAAGAAACTTTTAGAAGACAGATTTGATAAGAATTTTATCAAAGATTACCAAATTAATAGATAAAACCAGTCAAAGAACCAATACAAAACTATTGTGATTTTTTTTTTTAAAATGAAGACTAAAAAAAACATAAAAATGGGATCCGTGACAAAGAAAAAATAGAAAAATAAACTTTAGAAGAAAGAAAGAAAAAATAAAAATTAAACTTTACCAAAACAATAGATTAAAACGTGCCAATCCGAAGAATAAACCATGCTCTTGATACCAATTGTAGGATCGAAGTTTTCTAAGGATTTAGCATTGTGTGGATTATCTATTGAATGGATGATAAATGAGAAACTTAGAGTGAGAAAGAAGAGAGAGAAAGGAGAGGATGAAGAAGAAAAGATGAAATGTGATTAAGTGAAAAATGGAAGTGAACCAACAACCCCTCCTAACATGCTAGGAGGGGGGTTTATATAGCCCACCCTACATGTGGGCTATATGGGCTATATTGGATCACGAGCCCAATATCGTTGGAGTGATCGATCCTTTCTAAATACGTAAAAACGTATTTCCAACAGGCGAAACTCACATTAAGGTGCAAATCACGAAACATTTTCATAAAAAGCTCAAATTGGTAATTGTCGCGCTCTTGACGTTTCTCCTTCCTAAGTCTCGATGGATAGGGCAAAGGTGGTGTGGGTTGAGGCATAGTAGGCATAGCCTTTGGAATCTCGGGTTCCAATGATGGTAATGGGTCAACCGTAGGTGTGGTATGAGCGGTACTTCGTGGGATTGGGACATGCTCCTTTTGGACCACCACCTCGGGTTCTTCCTCAATTGCTTCCTCCGTAGGAGCAATTGGTTGAGGAATCGGCTCCTTAAGTGTCTTACCACTACGTGTGGTAATCACTTTCATCTCACCCTTTGGGTTGGATATGGTGTTACTAGGAAGACCACTTGACGACGGTTTACACATTATTGCCTCAAACATAGACGAGATTTTATCTTCAAAATTAGATTGCCTCAATACGGCTTCGCTTTGCCTTTTCTCGGCCTTAAGCATCTCTTGTTTAATCTCATGTTGCCCTTGTTCCATTTTTTGTTGGTTTTGTTGCAACCTAGTGACATTTCCTTCCATCTTGTTGGTGTGGATTTTAAGTTCATTAGCTAACTCATTTTTCAACTCTTTCTTCAAGTCGTTTTTAAACTCGGATCTTAGGCTAATTATATCTCTTTGAATGTTGTCAAACCTAGCATCTTTCCCACTAGCATATTCAACAAACTCACTTGGAAGATCTTTCAATGTTTGCAAACTTTTGTTGTTATTTTGAAAATCATTTTTGTTTGAAACTTGATTATTAGCCCCTTGATTCCCATAGTTTCCTTTGTTGTAATTGTTCTTAAAACCAACTTGATTGTTGCGATAGTTGTTAGCATTTTGATTTGATCCAAAACCCGCTGGAGTCATTTGATTAGAGCGGGAAACTTGACCGTTTTGGTTGTAATTTCCCGTGGCCGCGAAGGCACTCGAAGTGTTACCACCGTTGGTAATGCACTCGGAGAAATCATGACCTCCACCACAATACATGCAAGAAACCTCAACCGCTTTAACCGTAGCGGGAGCACTTGGTTCACCAACCTTAAACTCAATCAAAAGTCCTTTCAACTTATCAAAAATCTTGTTTTCCAAATTCGCCTCAATTTGGCAAGCATCGATGGTATTAGACAAAGAAGGTGAAGCCGAAGACGAAGCCTTACGAACACTAGACGTGCTACGAGGACTATACACCTTAGATCTATTTTCAATTATCACCAAAGCTTCCTCAACCGTTCTACACAAAAAATTACCACCCGCGGCGGCATTCAAATAATCCCTTTCATGATCATTAAGTCCATTGTAAAACGTGTCAATTTGATGCAAATCGGAAAAACCGTGATGAGGACATTCATGTAACATTTCCTTAAACCTATTCCAAGCCGTTGAAAAACTTTCATTAAATTCTTGTGAAAACTTTGAAATCTCGTTTTTCAAGTGCGTAGTCTTAGAGGGCGGAAAAAATTGGTTCACAAACTTAGACACGAGATCCTTCCACGTCAATATAGAATTGGGTGGCTCTTTCTCTAACCAAATTTTAGCGGGCCCCGCTAAGGAATACGGAAAAAGCATCATCTTAATCGAGTCGTTAGAGACATCCTTAAACTTGCAAGTAGCGGTAAGACAATTGAATTGGCGGATATGGTTGTGTGGATTGTCCTTCTCATCACCATGGAATTTGTTGTTTTGAATCATGGACAACAAACCCGTCTTAACCTCAAAATTCTCCGCAAGGATAGCGGGAATCACAATAGCCTCTCCATAACCCTCGGTGGGTGCTTGAAGTAACTCCATCATAGTTCGATTCGCCATGGTTGGTGCTTCTCTTACAATGGGTTCGTCAATAGGAGACTCCTCACTAGAATTGTTGGGAGTGGGAGTTTTGTTCTTTCGTTTACGTGCACGTCTTGCTTGATTTCGAGTTAGCATAAACGTCACGTACAACGAGGGGATGAGCAAAGAAGATTCTTTTTGGTGTTTTGTATTTTTTCAATTTTTTTTTGTGGTTTTTGATTGTATTAACCTTTTTGGAACTTGGTGAAATGTATTAAGTAGACAAAAAGTCCACAAATCTCCTCACTAATCAAATCTCTTGATTAACGAAGCCTCAAGGAATGAAAACGATCACGTGGGGTGAACGCCTTCGATGACTTTAGAACGATGGTGGAACACCAAATCGTTCAAGAGGGTTTAATCAATAGAAACCAAGAAAATATATATGATACTTAGTAATACTTTGGGCGGCAAAACCCTCGATTCACTCTCACAATCAAATACTCACAAGCAAGCGGGGAAACGAGGCGGCGCGAAGCACTTAAGAGCCTTTTTCCTTAGGATATATTTTATAATATCCGCCTTATACCCACCTTATAGTTTGTATTTTCAAGATTAAGCTTCACGAAAGTAATTATCTATTTTTGCCTTTTTTCTTTGGTTTGAGATTCGAATACAATGATTGGGTAATGACCTCCCAAGTCAAGGTTGTGATTTCTCACGTATTTGGAGTACTTGTAAATTTATTGTTCTACGTATACAATATAGTAATAATATTCACACAAAAACCGAAAAACGATAATACTTATTAGTAGAGTGCTACTAATACAAATACTAATTATGGTTAGTATAAAAACAACAATGCCAAATCAAAACACAACACGCCTCCCCGGCAGCGGCGCCAAAATGATGTTGAAGTTTTGCAACCCTTTAGGAAAAGAGAGCAATAAATAGGGCAAGTGAGCACGACGATTTAGGAAAACCGTGTGTGAATGACCCAATTAAGTTCGTTCTAAAGGAGGCTAGTGTGTTATGTGTGTAATGATTTGGATTAATTTGTGATTATATTTGAGAAAAGAAAAATAGAAAAGGGATTAGAAGAGAATGACGGTTATGAAGACGGATTAAACTAAGTCTAAAAAGGCGTACACGTAAAGTCGTAAAAACCACCAAAATTAAAATTTAAACCTAAAAATTTCTAAAAATTACCAAAAATCCTTAATAATATTCTAAGAGTTTACAAAAAATCAAAACTTGCAAAAACCATTTAATTAATTAGATAATGACTTTTTAATGCTAATTAAAGCCCTAAAAATTAAAATTAATTATTAAAAAGCCCTAAACAAGATTTTAAAGTTTGTAAACCTCAAAAATACTCTAATTAAGCTAAAAACTATTTTTCAAAATTTTAAAACCAATTAAAACTATTTTTAAACAATTAAAAACTCCTAAAATCAATTAAATCTTAAATTAATTATAACAAATAATTAAAAGACCTAAAAAATATTTGGAAAGTTGCAAAAATCCTAATTAAGTGTTTAGAACCTAGGAAAAATATAAAAACCTAGAAAATCAGACTTTTAATTCTTAATAATAAAATAATGTTAAAATAATATTAAAAATCCAAAAATTATAAAAAATTCTAAAAACTTGCAAACTAGCTTAATTTAACCTAAATAACTCAGAAATGAAAGTGAAATTACCTAAATACCCCTATTGGGCCTAGAAAATGGGCCAAACCCAAAACAGTCCCTTATTGGGCTTAATTAAGGCCCAATAAAAAAAAGTGCTCAAAATAAGCTCAAAAAGCACAGGTTGACTCAAAATTTGATTTTAAACAACTTTTTCCAAAGGCCCAAAAGCTGAAAATATGAAATAAGCTAACTTATAATAAGCAGCTTATTCTTAATGGGCTTTTTGGCCCATTAAGCTATAAGCTGATGCCATAAGCTAAAATTTAACACACAACCTTCTTTTGACCTAACAAAGACTTCTGCAAAAAGAATTTTCAAATAAGACCACTTAATAAGCCAGAAACAAGTCAACAACTTATTCACAAAACGACAAAATAGTCGTTTTTATGATCTAGACCACCTCAGAAGCTGATTCAAGTTGCAAAATGTTTCTTTTGACAAAACTAAGCTTAAAAACCAAAGACCTTTCAAATAAGCACACTCAATAAGCTGGAAAATCAAATAAGCACTTATGTTAAAAGTCAAACAAGTTGATTTTCTAGTAAAAAGTCAAAGTCAAAGTCTCATAAGCTCCAGTTCACTTAAATGGGTCAAATAATGAAGATCTATTACAAAAAATAAGTTGTTGCAAGTCAGAATAAGCTAGAATAGCTAATTGATAAGCTGATGACAAAATTGCACTAGCAGGGGCTAGTTTTGGGTGTTGAGCAGTGGGAACTTTTCCCACTGCTTGACTATTTTGATTTTTTGTCTTTAGTGACTTTTTCTTGGATTCAGATTTCACAAAGGCACCCAATTGATCTTTGGATCAAAAGGAGTCAATCACAATCAAAATAACACAATCACAAACACCCAATTGATACAGTTTAATCAATCAATCACCAGACATTGCACAGACATGAACAATAAGCAGTTTAGCATTCAAGAGCAGTTTTAGCACAATTCAGCCAGCCAAATTCAACCAAATGCACACACAAGCTATAATAAACTCCAATAAGCAAGTCTAAACAGGTTTCATACACTGGTTCAAAGAATTAAGCAAGATCCAAGCAAAGAAAGTTACTGATGAACACTACACATGCAGTTTTCTACTTTTGCTGATGTATTTGACACACAAGCCAAATTCAACACCTCAAATCTTTCAAACAGGTTATGTTAACTTTGTTTAAACCACTTTTATCCCTAAGCATGCATACACACTAAGTGTTCCCAAAATCCTAGGTCAAAACAAGCAGAAACAAGGCCTATATAGCAGATTGATTGATTCAAGTGTTCAAACCCAAAAACTTGCAGCAAAACACTCTCAAACAAATGTATAGCAGATACAAAGCATAAACAACACTTTCCCTTAACACCAAAACAGATTACAAGTATAAACCAGTAGACCTAAACACCCCTTTAACTTTTGCAAATCAAGATTTTCAAAAGCAAAAAAAGATTTCAGGCCAACCAAGCATCAATTAACACTAAAACAAGTCTAATAAACAAATTCAAGCAAGAACAAGCCACAAAATTCACAAGAACAACAGTTTCATACAAATATCACCAAAAATCACAATTTATGCAGATTTGGATATTAAGTAAGCAAACCTCATGGATGTACATCCACACCCACGAATTTTGAGCTTATGTGCTACCAAGAACAAGCACAAGCTTCCACAAAAGCCTGCTAAGATTGAACAAGGGTTAAGCACAATAACATGAAAAATCAGAAACTTCAAAAATCTTGATTGATGCAAACTTGTTACCCCACACTTGATTATCCCCAAGTTATAAGCCTCACCACACCTTAACCAACTCAGTTAGGATGCTATGATCAGCCCTATAGCCCAAGAATTCCAAGATTGGAACAAGACTTAGCAAAATATCAAGAAAATGAGGAAAATATGCAAACTTGTGCACACTCCTCTTTTGAAAACAGGTTTTAAACTTCAAAAGCAGTAAACTAAGAACAATAACAAGCAGAATAAAGATGGCACTTGGTCTTTCTTCAAAGCACTTAACTCAAATTCATTAATTTGAAAAAGGATTTACAAGTGTTTGAACAAAGGAAAAACCAAAAGCAGAAACAAATGAAATGAACTAGACCCTTTATATAGAGGGTGTACATGGTCCTAGAAGGCTGAAAAACGTGTAAACCCTAATGCTTAAGTCCCAAAAATGCCCTTGAGGTCTTTGTCTTCTTTGGAGAATCATGTGACTTATCTTGGACGTTTGTGGGTGTATAGCTATTGAAATTTGATCCAATGGCTCTTGTGAAGCTTAGAAAGTAAGCAAGTATCTGGATGGTTGATTCTCTGGCAGGGTTTTGGCTTCTTCCTCAAAAGTGACAAAGGAGGGTTTAACATGTGACAAAGGGCTGATGTGGCATGGGTTTTTAAAGTTGGGTTGTGTTTATGATTAGCTTAATCATAAATCTGGAGCAGATTGGGGTCTAATTACAAGCCATTAATAAAAACCCAATTTGGATCAAGAACATGAATAGTGCATGTTTTAATCCGTTTTAGTTTTTAAACCAGGTGTTAGGCGCGAGTTTAATTAAATAATCAGATTAGTTATAATCTGTTGTGGGTGGAAGGTGACATGGCACAATGGGGTGTGCTGATTGGTTGTTAGGGTGAGTGGGGCACGTGTCACCATGTGACTGGCCTATGTAAGTCCTTTGTCTGGCCCAATATTACCCCCTATCTTTCCTTCTCTTGCCACTTTGTAAATAATTAGCCAAAAACTCGTTTCCTTTGTATTTGAAGTTTCAAACTTCACACTTTTGCCCCAAAAAGTTTCATAAAGTAAATTCAGGGGTAATTCTTGCCATATTTGAATTCTTCAAGGGCTGAATTGGTATTTTCTTCAATGATAATGGTCTAGACTTGCAATATTGATAATTTGGAGGACTGAAATTGCCAAGTCTTGATAAATGAGGGACCATTTTTGCCAAATGTTGAAAGTTGAGGGTCCTTTTTGTAATTTTTAGATTTTCAAAGGACCAAACTTGTAATTTCTTGTACTTTGAAGGACTTCATGATGTATTTGACTTTGTGGATGATATTGGTTGACAATTTAGCTTTGTTGAGGGGCT
Organism: Glebionis coronaria; assembly: GCA_025667525.1. NCBI lineage: Eukaryota > Viridiplantae > Streptophyta > Magnoliopsida > Asterales > Asteraceae > Glebionis > Glebionis coronaria. Next base: position 236,266,730 of record CM046881.1, read on the forward strand.
AAACTTGCCAATTCTTCAAAGTTAAGGGCCCTTTTTGTAATTTTGACAAACTTTAGGGACCAAACTTGTAATTATGAGGATACAAGGGTATAAAGTGTCAATTCTTCATAATTGGAGGACCCTTCTTCATAATTCTTCAAATCTTCAAGGGTTGATCTTGGGAAAATCTTCACTAGGGCTTGGTTCATTGTGCGGCTTCGTTTCCCGTGTTCGTTTTTGCATGATTCTTGTGATCTTTTGTCATTATCTCAATATCCGTACCTAAAATACACAAGCAACAAACACAAGCATATATTTGGATATTTTGATGATATTTAATGCATTTTAAGCCCTTTTTGGAAGATGAGACTATGTATAAAAGCAGTCTCATCATGGGGAGTCAATGAAACAAAGAAAACACAACCACTAACACAGAATCAACCAAGAATTCACAAAATGTAAACAAAAAGGGACAAATAAAGGGGTCTGGTGAGTTGTTGTTGAAACAGTGAGGTGCAATGTGGTTTTTCCACCCACCAAAACTTATAACCAAATATTGCACAACTTATATACCCTAAAACCTAATTTTTCTCCAAGAATCACACCACCAATCACACAAACCCACCCACAACCATCTGCTGATATGCACAAAAAATGAGAATGATGTGTTTGCTGATATAGTTAGCAATTTGATGAGATTCACAACCTCAAAACTTGATTTTTAGCTATGCAAACTACGACTATGAATTCATATAACCCTAAGCTACCTCATAAACTATCTATGATCAAGTGATGAGATCCAAAAACACAATAACAAGCATACAACAGCCTATGACAGATTTTGCAAAGAAAAAAAATGAACTTAAACCAAGTATAAATGGTATCCCAATTTAACTAACACTTAAACATGAACTAGTAGATAGAAAGACATTGTGCAAGCTAGTTTGCTGAACCTAGATGTCACTCAAAGCCCATAAACCAGCAAGACCCAAACACCCCTTTCTTTCTGAGTTGATAAATTTAACAAAGAGACTTTGCTGGTTATACTACCAAATATTATGGAAATCACACAATCAAACAAGTAACACTAAACTAACATGAAATAAACCTTATGTTTACCAAAATGAGCAGTTAAACACAATTTTCACCAAAATCACAAAAGTTATACAATTTCAACAAGAATGAAGGATTTAAGCCAGATTTACCTTGTGGGACCTACATCCAGGCCCCACAATGGCTGGCTAAGGCCATCTCCATTCAGCTAAAGCGTGGCTAAGTGGCTTTGTGAGGGTTGCTGATGTAGAGGAAAGAAATTCAAATATCTTCAAATGACAAAAATATCAACCATAGTCTAGACTTGAGGGTACCTGTTAAGAACAAAACAAAGAAACCAAGTAACCCAAACCCTTATAAGCTCTCTTTGTCAGAGAGAGCTTATAATAGCTTGTGCTACAGTAAAATCTCACCAAAATAAGAAAAACAGAACTTCCTTGGAAACCTTTTGGATACGAATATTTTTGCAAAAAAAAAAGTGACAAGACAAGGGTATCTTATACAAGCTTAATGAGTATTGTTTTGGTGTCAATATAAAAGACCCAAAAACTCCTTTAAGCTACAACTAGAAAAATCAGAAAGTGGTCAAGTGTCCTTGAACCACAATCTTCAAAACCAATTTTTCTTTAAAATTGAAACAAGTGAACCAACAAGGAAAGTAACACTACTATGAACCTTGTAACACCTTTAAGTTGTCAGCTTAAAGGTCTTAAAGGTTGATCAACAATGGGTCTCAAAAAAAGGGTTTTGGGCAAAATTATTTGACCACCAAAAATATGTTTTGATAGAATTAAACATTAAAAGTTTAACTATTCATAAAATTTAAAATTTTACAAAGACAAATGCTGGAACAAAAATATGAGACACAAGCCATCTCATATTTATAATAAGCTATAGAAGATACTAGAATTCATAAACCCTAATACATGTTAATGCCAAAAATGCCCTTTGAAAAATCTTGACTCTTGGTCAAATGGAACCATGTGATGTTCTGAGTTATTGTTAGCTGTTTAAATGCCATCTGATTCGTCCATTGAAACTTTGGGACAAAGGATTGAGCTTGGTTCGTTGTGATCTGTTGTATTTTGTTTTCTTCTTCATATTGGAGCAGGGGACCATTCTTGTGGGGTCAGGGGTTCATGTGACTCCGTTTTGGGGTGTTGGATGTGATTAAGGTATCACTAATTAACATTATGGAACACCTTATTCAAAACCCCTTTGATCTTGTGGGTATTCAGGGATTAGGGTTTATATGTTAGGATTAGGAGAGATAAGGGTGGATTAGATGAGCAGTAATGCTTTTACTACAAATTTCTAAGCCGTTTTTGTTTTCCCTCCCATAAAAATTATTATAAAACTGATTTAAAAACCTGTTAAATAATAATATAGGTTTAGTGACGTGTTATAGGTTTTGGGGTAATGGGTTTCGGGTATGGGGTATATGTTGGGCCAGGTTGGGTTTATTGGTGGGCTAAATCCGGGTTGTGATGGGTAAGGGTTACAAACTTGGCAATTATGGCCCCCTGACTTTAAGGAAACATGCATATCAAATCTTCAACAGCTTTTTGTCCATTCCCCTTTATATAACTATGACATAGTTGTCATTTTTGGCACATGCATTGTAATAACTTATATCAAGGACCAATTATGCAATTTTAGCAATCTCGAATGGCCAATAGTGACAATTCTTGAAACTTTGAGGACCATACTTGTAATTTAGATATTTACAAGGGTTAAAAGTGACAAGTCTTCAATAGTTAAGGGACCATTCTTGAAAAATCTTCAAACTTCAAGGACTTCTTTGGAAATTCACGATTCGGGTCCGGTTTTTTATACGGCTTCATTTCCTGTGTCCATTTTTTGCTTGATTCTTGTTCTCTTTTGTTGATTTCATGATATCCGTACCTAAAATACACAATGAACAAACACAAGCATATTTTGGGGTATTTTATGATATTTTTAGTCATTTTAAGCCCGATTTGGACGATGAGACTATGTATAAATGTAGTTTCATCACCCCCATACTAAACCATTGTCGTGCCCTCACGCAATGCTAGAATTAAGTATCGTAGCACTTCCAAAATTCATTTTTGAGGTGACAATTTATTGAAACGTAAATTTAGAAAAACTACTACATATGTTTTAGACATAATGTATTGTTTTCATCTCAAAATGGGATGTTTAGGATCATAGAATAAGAACACGTGAATGCTTCGTTAGAAATAATTTTGTCGTCCTCGATTTTTACCCAATTCCATGCTAAGCGTGAAACAAGATCATTGTCATTATAAGTTAGTAATGCTAACACTACTCATATGATCTAATCACGTACTTAAACTCCCTTATTCCTAATGTGTATCTCTTATATTTTATTTTTGTCTTAATGATCACGAGGATACATCTTTGACTTATGCGTGAATAGGTATTAGGTCCAAAAATAGAGTCTTAACAGTGTAACCAAAATCGTCAAATTAATAATTAATCCTAATAGACAACGATGTCAAAAAATTAAGTCAACATAAAGGATCGATAAACACGGTTTTAATGCAGTTTTGAACATGAGACTTATTACCAAGTTGGAATTAGTTTACCGCCACCTATTATTGAACTTCGCCATGAAGTGTTTATTATGGCTTTGGTCTTGCCCTTGTCTTTTATTTAACCTCGCCATGAGGAGTTTATTATGACTTGACGTATATCCTCACGCTAAGGCGAATTTTGGATCTTTAAGGCTTCAAGATTTAAGACATTCACTTTTTTTGGGAATGGGTTTCCCCGGTAAATATATTATCCAAAAAAACAATAAAGTACAAATGGAATGTGGCTGAGATACCACATTAGCCTCAAGCTCACGAGCTTGATAAACCACCTAATCTAGTGCTTATGACATGCCATAACCACTAACAATTCTAGAAACATAAAATGCACCTAGAAAAAAAATACCATAATGAACCAATCTAGCCAACAGCATAAGTGGAATAGGAGCTTCCACCTGTTTTGGAGTTGAGAAGATTAGCAGATTCATCATAAACAAGAGCAACCTCTTCTCCATTTTCATCTAAAGCAGAGTTAGAATTAGATGTGATCACATTACCAATAGTTGAAAAAGGATCCACTTCCTTCCTCTTGGAAGGTGAAGCATTACCCACTGTTGTACCACCTTTCTTGGGTGCACTAGAAGTTGCTTTGGGAACAAACTGAACATTCGGTTGAACCGACGGACCAGTAAACTTAGACTTGGACTTTCTATTTCTCTTTTTATTCTTACCCATTAATTGAAAGCCATCATTAGATGTCTCAACAAGTGCACTAGTATGAACCGTAGAAGCACTAGAAATAGGCAAAACCTTCTTTGGGCACATATCAGTATCATGACCAAAAATCTTGCACGTATCACACCTTAGAGGCTTCCATTCATATTCAACCCGGATTGTTTCTTTGGTATACTCATCACTAGTAAGAGACGAAACACCAATAGTAACAACCTCAACTAAATCAGCATCAGAATTAATTTCAATGAGACACCTAGTAAAACTACTCCTACCCCATGAATCTTTGCACATAGAGCTAGTAAACGAGTCAAACAAATTGGCTTACCAAGAAAAGAAACAATTAAATTAATTCCTTCCTCTTCAAAAACCTGAATTGGAACATCATGTAGTTTTACCCAAACAGGAATGCTAGTCAGATCTTCTTTAAACAAGCGAGTCCCCAATGACCATGTCTTAAGAATGATAGGAGTTTTACGAATCAACCAAGGTCCACCTTCCAAAACAGCCTCCAAACCAGCTTGTGAATCAAACTTGAAGAAGAAAAAATCCTTATTATTCATCATAATTCATTTTAACCTATGTTTACCCCAATTATTTTTTGGCCTTGTGAGCTTCGAATTTTTGCATAGATTTTTCGGCCTTGTGAGATTCGAATTTTTGCTTGATTTAGGTGAAGAGGAACTAAAATTATTATTCGGGTTCCAATACTTCAAAACCGTGACGTTGGCGAATCCTTAATGTTTTCCTAGTTTAGTTACATAGAAAGCTACTAAAATTAATTAGAAACCAACAATAGAGATTAAACCGCTAAATCAGTATTTATTAACAATTTTATTATAAAAGCGTGGGGAAAATAAGCAAACAATTAGGACACATGAGTTTTTGAAAGAATACGAATACTCTACGTTTAGCATAGTAACTTATAATTAACTCTATCATTTCTCGTCCTCAATTTAATGATAATTAGCCTAAAAAGTTAAGGAATCGAAGCTAAGTGCTCAACACGCACGGTCGAGTCAAAAATTACTCTTATTCTCACCAACGGAAAACCTACATTCATGTCTTAAACACTTCTGAAAAACAATAAAAAATTTTAAAATTTGGCCATTTTTAGCCTTACTTTACATAAAATGATAACAAAAAGATGAAAATTGGATTGCGTGAAGGTTTAGCAAGGTAAAGTATCTATTCACCCCCCCATACTAAAACTAAACATTATCCTCAATGTTTCGAGTCTAAGGGTGAAACACCCCCATACTAGAGATGAAAAGTCAAATGCTTAATCTCGAGCATGGAAAGGGTAAAACGAATAACCTATAAGCCATTTATGAATTATGCTAATAAGAAAAACGTTATAACATAAAAGGATATCATCAGATATCGGAATCTTCAAAGGCAACGATCGAAGCTCGAGTGATACGTAAAACGAACACGAGAGGCTTCAATGATGATGATGAACCTAATAAATCACAATCACAAACAACCACGAAACAAAGGTCGGAAGAGTACAAGTCTCCACATTACACTATTAGAAAGCAATACTATTTACAATGATACGCATGAGAATCCCCACGAGGCACCTTGTTTTTTATAACCGAGTCAAAATCTCGACTCGAATCCCCATAAATGTGATCATTTATGGATAATCATGGTTTGGTCATTTTTTTATGGGGATTACATGATAAACAATACTCAAAAGCAACCAGTATTAAGGACTAAGTCCTTTAATGGTTCAAAATACCAGGATCGAAGATGGCGTCCTCGTTTTCATGGGATCAACGAACCAACGCCACTTCAACACGTGCCAAAACCCCAAAGGGGTAAAATAAAAGAGGTGAGAAATAGAAGGGTGGGACAATGGATGGGGAAATACAATGAGCTACTCGAGGTAGACACACACCGAACAAATAGATATATTTTCCATTTATTGCATCGGTGGAAGACCGAGATTTCCCTAAAAATGCGATTCCGACAAAAATTTTGATGTAGTGAGGAATGTATATGTTAATTAGATACGTTATAGGGTAAATTTAGAAAATTACCTTTAGGAAAAATTAATAGACTAAAATTCACCAAAGACGATTCAATTAAACACGATGATGAACCAAGTTCGTTGTACACGAAGATCGAGTGAATTTGAGACGTTTTGCTTCGATTTGGACAATTGATTCAAATTGGTTATTGGTTTTTAAACTAAAATTAATCTACAATTAATAACTATCTAAATCCTAAGTGCATGAATCGTTCCCCATTTTGTTTAATCTAAAAGCAATTATTTAAAATTATGAAACTATTTAAAAATTTACACTATTTAAAAATCTATAGAAAAAATTAATTATTTAATTGAAATAACTTTTACACTATAAAAAAAACTTATTAAAACTAATTTAAACATTATTAAATCTATTTAAAAGAAATTCTATTTATAAAACTATTTTATTAAAAACTAATTTAATTTAAATCTACAAATTTTTATAACTAATTAAAATTATAAAATTAAATAAACATTTTTTTATTTTTTTTATTTAGTTATTTGAAAACTTAAATAAAGAAATTAAATTAATTTAAAAAGTTAAACTAGATTAAAAACTATGTATTTTAAAATCTGACAGCCTTATTAATACTATATTAATTACCTATACTAAACCAAAAAGACTAGCTAGAAGAGATGGTTAAGGTGTTGGGCCTGTGACCAGGAGGTCACAAGTTCGAATCCCTGCTAAAGACATTTTTGTGGACAATTTATTTTGTTTTTTTTAAGTTTGATACATAGCCCAAACACCCCAGTTGAGGAATGCAGGCCTCTAACAAACAGTAAAACACAGCTAAAAAAAATAACAATCATCAAATAAATCAATTCACAGCAGACCAAAAATGAGTAACAAAAATAACAAAATCAGCAAAAACAATCAGCAATATCAGACATTCTACAGATATCGAAGTAATAATCACGACCACTTTAATAACAAACACCGCATTAATAACAGAAGGATCAACACAGCAAAACGAAGCTTATAACCACAATTAAAACCAACAGTGGCAGCAAGTTACGGACACAAGAATCACTACCAAAGTCCCAAACAACCCCTATTCGAATAGCAATGCAGAAAATGAACCCAGACATAGACGTAATGCATTTACGACTTAGAAAACACTCAGCATGAACAAAAATCAGCAGCAACATCAATAACAATAATGACAATCATCAGCAGCTCATAACGATCCAATTGATGCTAAAGGCAGTTAAATATCTAGCAGACAAACACATATAACTATACCCACAATTATTCAATAATATCAAACATTCAATTTAACAAAGACAAAGCATAAACAAACAGATTTTTTCGAAAGCAATATCACTAAATAACATAATCCAAATCGAGAGCTAGCAATTTCATCATTGATAACGTAGCAGATCCCATACAAATTAAACAGATTCATTCAGAAAAATTATCAATACTGTTTTTACAAAAAAAAACTTACTTATAAAACATAAACACCAATTAAAATCTAACTTCATTAGATATCATTAATCAAAACAGAAATTAAAATTATGCTTGACCATTAAGTGAAGATCCGTTGAGCAGAAGTCGCGCGCTGAGCGGACTTGGACTAAACGATACCGTCACCATCAAACGTCAAGAAAAACCACCATTAAACAAACAGAAAATCGCAAATCATGTCAACTTCATTACTCAACATCAAACGATCCTAGCAGACTTCTATTTTTTCCTCTTTTGTATTTATTCAGTGGGAATAAACATTAAAATCCCTCCCTCTTATCCATCACTCAACTTAGCTTATTAATTAAGTTGATTCGAATGATTCTTGGTTATAACAGCTTTTAAACAATAGATTGCAAGGGTTTTCAATAAACATAAAACTAAAATTAACAATTTATCCAGAATAGTAAATTTACTTTTATTTCATCAAACTCAAAAGTTACAATATTTAAAAGAAAAATAATACAAATCTATCTGAAACTAATCTACTATTATAACTTTTAAAAATAAAAGAAGGGATGAAATTACTGAATAATTTCGGGGGTATTTATAGCTAAACAAAAGGGTGGGTTGTTGATGATGATGTGATGATCACAACCTTTGATCTTCTTCTCTTTCCTTTCTGTTTTGATCTTACGGATGAGAAACACTTCCTTTCACTCGGATCGCCAACGTGGACATATGTGTGCTTCTTTGTTGATGACATGGAGGGTTTTGAATGGCCCCTTTTCTGAATGACAAGTTCTCAGCCAATGAGATGAAAGATGTGACGCTAATAGATGCCACGTGTAAGCCTTGGTGCCATCATCTACCTCCCGATATACATGGGAATTAATTGGAGCGCGTGGCTCTCAACTGCCCATGATTTAGAAACCCCTAATTTGCTAGGGTTCTTTCTTGGCTGCCATTCTTCTCTGTGTCTTTCTTTGTGAGATACATAGTTTGTAACGAGAGTTTTGTTTGACCAAGATAAATAAGTAAAAACATTCCACCGTTTTCATTCTTTGCCTTTTTGGGCCTTTATTTGGACTGTAAAAAAAACTCCCTTCGTTACTTTTATTGTAAATTTGGGCCTTTAGACCCAAAGTAAATGATATTTTCGTTTCATAATACTCTCATTTTGTCCACATAATTTGTCATTGGGCCTTTATTGGGCTTTTATCAAATGTACCCATTTTATTGTGCTTTCAGGACCATTAACCAAATGTGGGTCCCACTAAGGCCCATTACCCTTGATAAACTTAAATCATTGAAAACGACTTGTTTTTCGGCTTCCTCGATTTTTCTTCAATCTCGTGTCGTTTTCACCGGTTTTCGTGAACATGGTACCTACACACACGAAACAAGCAAAACAAACATATACATGGCCATTTTTATACTTTTTATGCATTTATTGTTTGTTTTATGATATAATCGATATGAGTAAAATCACTCATATCAAACTCCCCCTTGCTAAGCAATTGTCGTGTCCTCACGCAATGATAAAATATAACTCTAACTACACCATTATTCGACTTTTGACATTTTATTTTGCAAAGACATAATGTATTGCTTTCATTATTTAAAAAATAACTTTTAGGATCACAAAACTCAAATAGATTCATCGTCCCCGACTTTTCACTTTTCCATGCCAAGTTTAAAAACAAGATCATTGTCAATCATAAGCCTCAAAATTAAAACAAATCATACAAGTAATTTGTGTTAAACCATCTCCTATTATTCCTAATTGTATCTCTAGATTTTATTTGTCATTCACTCAAAGGCTCATTTGACTTTATTTGATATTTATTAGTCCAAAAATGAAGGCAAAAACGGTGTAAACTCAACACTCAAAACCTAACCTCGACTTCAAAAACTGTTGTCACTAAATAAAGCCCACATCAGGGATAACTTAACACGATTTGAGGGATAAATCCCCGGACCCGAAATTTGGCTAATAGGACTACTTAAAAGCAACAATAAAACCTCCAAAGTCAATTATGACTTTATTAATGGAGTTAGCAACAATTACATCATATCACCTTGTGGCTCTTTAAGATGCAATTGTGCTCCTTATTTAAAATCTACACCCGAAGGCTCCTTGGACAAAAATAGGGGAATTGACATTCACCATCCCACCTTATGGCTCATGATGATGAAGCAATTTTTATTCAACACGTCCCATTTCCATACACCCTAAGGCTCTAATGACAAGGTTAGTGCTACATGACTCCCACCCGAAGGCTCATAGAGAACATGTTTTTATTTATTCTTCTTTACAATTATGATATGTATAGTAAGCCAAATTTCCGCAATCCCATGATCAAAATTCCATGACGCTGACAACCTTAATGTGTTCTCACTTTAATTACAAGGGAAGAAAAAGAAGGAGTTACGAGTTAAGATATTAAGCCTAAACCGCTAAAAACTTCATTTATTAAGCAATTATTATTCAAGCGTGGAAAATAAATACGAGGAGTTAAATCAAACACAAAAATACTTACACAAGGAAGAATTAACCTTAGAAACTTATGATTATACTATATCATTCTCTTGTTCTTCATATTGGAAAATTTCAAAAATGTGAAATCAATGGATACTTAGCCTATTAAATCAAAGTTTTGGGTTTTCAAGTCACCTATAGGATCTTGCATTTTCTTATACTATTTCAAGTTTTAGAATTTGCGTTTTAAAGTTCCCTTGATAAACGAGTTTCTAGGATCAATTATAGGAACTTGCGAAAAGTTCTCGTTCTTAACTCGTATGAGTTAAGACTTTCGCGTTTTAAAGTTCCCTATATAAAAGCCTAGCAAAATTTAATTCAAATACGTTAAGGAAAAGCTAAGGTAAAAACCGAGTCGAGTCAAAAACTATTTTTATTTTCACCAACGGAAAGCCTACATTCGTGTCAAAAGCACTTATATTAAAACTTAAAATAACACTTAAAATTTAAAAAATTTAAGAAAAACGAGAAAAACTATTACGTTTAGACACGAAAAAAGCAATTGCAAGTGATTATATCGATTCCCTCCCCCATGCTAAAACCAAACATTGTCATCAATGTTTCTTAGCTCAAGAGTAAAACCCCCTTGCTAAAACACGAAAAGTCTAATGCAAAATCCTAACATGGAAAGAGCACGCAAATCTATAAGCTGTTTATTAATTATGCCTCAAGATAAAACGTTAGTCGATAAAAATCAAAAGATAGAGAGTGTGCCCCTTTTGGCAATCAAAGAAAGGAAGATCAAGTGGACCGGAAAAAACTGAACACGAGAGTCTTTAATGATTAGGGTCATACCTAAGATTCACAACACAACAAAACACGAGCACGAGCTTGAAAGATCAAGCCTTATTAGTGTTAGAAAATAGAAAGAAGATAGAATGCATGGGACTCCACCACAAGGCACCTCGTTTTGGTTAACCGAGTCATGAGCTCGACTGATGAGCTCGACTCGATCCCCGCATTCATTGGTCCTTAGGGAATATGGTGAAAACCGGCATAATGGAATAAAATCCAACATAAAGAACGATGTCGGGTTCAAAGATTACATCCTCGTTGTCGGTTGAAAAACGAAAAGATAGAACTCCAACATAAATCTCTAAAAAGAGATAGTAGTCACAAATTATGGAATGAATATAGCATGCTCCCCGAGATAAACTCGCACCAAGATGATCGAAAAATCTTTCAATTATTACATCGGTGAAAGGCCGAGATCTCCCTAAATCAACGATTCTGGGGTCGAATACCTCGTCCTCGAAAGAGAAAGGAATGGACAACACGGTGTCATCCCCCCATGCTAATCCAAGATTATATAAAGCACATGGTAATGGTGGAATAAAGGTTTCATCCATAGTGGAATCAACATTCTTAGCTTTAGCGACCATTTCACCCTTAAGAATGTGATCAATCGGGTCATGGTACTCAATATGAGACACATGAAAAACCCACACATTAAGGTCAAAGTGGGTGGGAGGAGGACTTGGGACGAACTCATCATCAAGTAAATTCTCTAAAAAGAGAGCGTCCCCCTACATGTCAATTTCATCAACACCCGGTGGTATCGAATCATTAGAAGCAAGAAACATGTCAATCTCCTCCATAAGCGGATCACTATCCTCAACGGGAATAGGAGATGGAGAGAAAGACTTGGCATTAGACTTAGAATTCAAAGCTTCGATCTTAGAAATGAGAAGATAGACGTTGGATAACTTCTCACGAAGAATCATGTCTTCCACATCTAAATGAGTAAGTTCATCGGAAAACTTCTCAAGGATCGGAATAGTCAAATCAACCTCATTTACCGGTGGAAATGGGTCTAAAGGAGCAATTTCAAAGGTGAACCTCTCAAAAATTGGAACACTATCATCCTCATTTCCCCGTGGAAATGGGTGAAGAAGAGTAGGTTCAAAGGAAAACCCCTAAAAATCCGAATCGTGAATATCATCTTTATAAGAAAGTTCATCGGAGAACTCCTCATTAGAAAATTCACTAGAAGTCGAATCATTCTCAAAATCTTCATTTCCATCACAATTTTCATCATTAGAATTGGAGAAAATCTCAAAGTGAATGGAAGAAGTAGAGTCATCACATTGTGGCAAATCACACGTTTCATTGGAAAGACCGTCGAAATCTCTTGGGTTTTGGACAAGGATCTCAACACTAGACTTTATTACTTCATCCGGTTTCGTGTCCGGAATAGTGCTAATATACTCGTCCCCCTTGCTTAGAATATTTTTGGGTTCCACGGTGGAAGATTCAAGAATAGGAGTGGTGATGTCATAACATGGAGTGAGATCGAAAATATCCTCATCATCGTATTCATCGTCATAATTATAGTTCACCAAATTATCATCTTTGAAAAAATCTTTGTAAAAATTCATTTGCTCTAGCATAAGTAATTGTTCGATGGAAAGTTGTGAGGAGTCGTCTTTCGTTTGAAGACAAGGGCACAAGCCATCAAACAATGGACTCCCACACTTAACGCAAACGCTAGATGAAGACATAATGATAAAAACAAGGAATAAGGATAATTACTATGGAAGTAATCTACCCTCGGTCGACTTTGAAACGTAGGTGAAAACCTAACCGTCTCGAGGTTCAATAAGTAAACTACAAAAATAAGATATAATACTACTTGAGTTGGCAAACCAATAATCGGTCGTCCCTCTCAATATAAGCACAAGCAAGCGGGGAAACGAGGTGGCACAAAGCACTTAAAAACCTTTTTCCTTAGACGGCCTTTTGTAGCTCGTCGCCTTATACCCACCTTATAGTTTGTATAAATCGAGTTCAAACTTTTTATTAGTATTTATCTATTTTGCCTTTTTTTCTTCGTTTTGGATTCGAATACAATAGCTAGGTGATGAAATCCCAACTAAGGTCTTATTTGGAAGTACGTAAATTTATTGTTCTACGTAATACAATATAATATTCACAAAAAACACGAAAAACAATACATACTATGATAATAGAAAAATAACAAAACTTTCCGAGGACGGAAAGGGTCTTCAAATCAACGATCAACAAATCTCACAAAGACGAATCGTACACAAGATCCCCGGCAACGGCGCCAAAATTTTTGATGTATTGAGGAATGTATATGTTAATTAGATACGTTATAGGGTAAATTTAGAAAATTACCTTTAGGAAAAAGTAATAGACTAAAATTCACCAAGGACGATTCAATTAAACACGATGATGAACCAAGTTCGTTGTACATGAAGATCGAGTGAATTTGAGACTTTTTGCTTCGATTTGGACAATTGATTCAAATTGGTTATCGGTTTTTAAACTAAAATTAAATTCTACAAATTAATAACTAATTAAATCCTAAGTACATGAATCGTTCCCCATTTTGTTTAATCTAAAAGCAATTATTTAAAATTATGAAACTATTTAAAAATTTACACCATTTAAATATCTATAAAAAAATTAATTATTTAATTGAAATAACTTTTACACTATAAAAAAACTTATTAAAACTAATTTAAACATTATTAAATCTATTTAAAAGAAAATCTATTTATAAAACTATTTTATTAAAAACTAATTTAATTTAAATCTACAAATTTTTATAACTAATTAAAATTATAAAATTAAATAAACATTTTTTTTATTTTGTTTATTTAGTTATTTGAAAACTTAAATAAAGAAATTAAATTGATTTAAAAAGTTAAACTAGATTAAAAACTATGTATTTTAAAATCTGACAGCCTTATTAATACTATATAAATTACCTATTCCATTACTAAACCAAAAAGACTAGCTAGAAGAGATGGTTAAGGTGTGGGGCCTGTGACCAGGAGGTTACAGGTTCGAATCCCTGCTAAAGACATTTTTGTGGACAATTTATTTTGTTTTTTTTAAGTTTGATACACAGCCCAAACACCCTAGTTGAGGAATGCAGGCCTCTAACAAACAGTAAAACACAGATAAAAAAAATAACAATCAGCAAATAAATCAATTCACAGCAGACGAAAAATGAGTAGACAAAAATAACAAAATCAGCAAAAACAATTAGCAATACCAGACATTCTACAGATATTGAAGCAATAATTACGACCACTTTAAGAACAAACACCGCATTAATAACAGAAGGATCAAGACAGCAAAATGAAGCTTATAACCACAACTAAAACCAACAGTGGTAGCAAGTTACGGACACAAGAATCACTATGGGCAGGCAGCGAGATTATATATTGGAGACACATATATTAGGTCTGCCACAGGGGTGCAACAAGGTGATCCATTAGGACCTCTTCTTTTCGCTCTTGTATTACACCCGCTTATACATAATATCAGAGACAACTGTAACCTTCTTCTTCATGCTTGGTATCTTGATGATGGAACCGTTATTGGAGAGTCAGAAGAGGTTGCCAAGGTGTTAGACATTATAAAGGTGAATGGTCCAGGTTTGGGTCTTGAACTCAATATCAAGAAAACAGAGGTATTTTGGCCCTCATGCATTGGTGTGATGGTTTGTTTCATATGGATATTCGGAGGCCATCTTCGGGTGTGAAGCTTCTTGGGGGAGCTGTTAGTAGAGATGCCAATTTTATTAGAGAGATGGCCATGAAGAGAGCCGTGAATGCTGTTGATTTTATGAGTCTTCTTCCATAGTTACATGACCCGCAAAGTGAGCTACTTTTACTTCGATCATGCATGGGTATTTCCAAACTCTTTTTTGGGTTTAGGACCTGCCAACCTGCACACATGGAGTATGAAGCCTTGTTCTTTGACAAGGGTTTGCGCGGGTCAATCGAGAACATAGTGGTTTGTGGAGGGCCCTTCTTTGGAGACTTACAGTGGCGACTTGCCTCTTTACCCATTCGTCTTGGTGGTTTGGGTTTGTACTCGGCAAAAGAGGCCTCCTCATATGCTTTTGTGGCCTCGAGGGCCCAATCATGGGTGTTACAAGACCACATCTTACGTGATAGTGGTATATGTGGTATGGATGATGATTATGCTTCTACTTTAGCTTGCCTACGTGATATGATTCCAAGCTTTGATTCTAGTTGTTTCACTAATAAGGATACCGCCCCTCCTAAAACCCAACAAACATTGGCGACTACCCTTTTTAGTGAAATAGTCAAGGATATGGAGGTCCACTTTGACATGACTTTGAGGCAGAAAGCTGTTTTTGAGTGTTTACGCGCATCACATGCTCAGGATTTCCTACTAGCTATCCCTATAAACGTGCTCGGTCAACATATGTCACCAGTGGTTTTTTCGAAAGCTATCCCATACAAATTAAACAGATTCATTCAAAAAAATTATCAATACAGTTTTTACAAAAAAAACTTACTTATAAAACATAAACACCAATTAAAATCTAACTTCATTAGATATCATTAATCAAAACAAAAATTAAAATTATGCTTGACCATTAAGTGAAGATCCGTTGAGCAGAAGTCGCGCGCTGAGCGGACTTGGACTAAACAATACCGTCACCATCAAACATCAAGAAAAACCACCATTAAACAAACAGAAAATCGCAAATCATGGCAACTTCATTACTCGAATCAGTAACATCAAACGATCCTAGCAGACTTCTATTTTTTCCTCTTTTGTATTTATTCAGTGGGAATAAACATTAAAATCCCTACCTCTTATCTATCACTCAACTTAGCTTATTAATTAAGCTGATTCGAATGATTCTTGGTTATAACAGCTTTTAAACAATAGATTGCAAGGGTTTTCAATAAACATAAAAACTGAAATTAACAATTTATCCAGAACAAACTTTTATTTCATCAAACTCAAAAATTACAATATTTAAAAGAAAAATAATACAAATCTATCTGAAACTAATCTACTATTATAACTTTTAAAAATAAAAGAAGTGATGAAACTACTGAATAATTTCGGGGCTATTTATAGTTGAACAAAAGGGTGGGTTGTTAATGATGATGTGATTATCACAGTCTTTGATCTTCTTCTCTTTCCTTTTTGTTTTGATCTTACGGATGAGAAACACTTCCTTTCACTCGGATCGCCAACGTGGACATATGTGTGCTTCTTTGTTGATGACATGGAGGGTTTTGATTGGCCCCTTTTCTAAATGACAAGTTCTCCGCCAATGAGATGAAAGATGTGACGCTAATAGATGCCACGTGTAAGCCTTGGTGCCATCATCTACCTCCTGATATACATGGGAATTAATTGGAGCGTGTGGCTCTCAGTTGCCCATGATTTGGAAACCCTAATTTGCTAGGGTTCTTTCTTGGTTGCCATTCTTCTCTGCGTCTTTCTCTGTGAGATACATAGTTTGTAACGAGAGTTTTGTTTGACCAAGATAAATAAGTAAAAACATTCCACCGTTTTCATTCTTTGCATTTTTGGGCCTTTATTTGGACTGTAAAAAAACTCCATTCGTTAATTTTATTGTAAATTTGGGCCTTTAGACCCAAAGTAAATGATATTTTCGTTTCATAATACTCTCATTCTGTCCACATAATTTGTCATTGGGCTTTTATCAAATGTACCCATTTTATTGTGCTTTCAGGCCCATTAACCAAATGTGGGTCCCACTAAGGCCCATTACCCTTGATAAACTTAAATCCTTGAAAACGAACTTGGTTTTTGGCTTCCTCGATTTCTCTTCAATCTAGTGTCATTTTTGTCGGTTTTCGTGAACTTGGTACCTACACACACGAAACAAGCAAAACAAACATATACATGGCCATATTTGGCGTTTCAAATTTAATATTAGTCACGCTAAAAACCCTCACATTTAAGTCGCGGGTGGGGGTGGTGGATTGTATAAGTTCCCAAAATGTTGATCAACAAAGAACACCGCCCCATCGGGGTCAACATATTTGTCATCCTCATGAACGGTAATCTCTTTGATTTCTTCATCATAGATAGGCTCGTCAAATCAAGGTTTGGCGTTCCCCTCATTGAGTGTAACACCCCACTTGGATAAGTGGACCGTTACGTGTATTTATGGCGTGTCATCAAAGCATAAGGTAAATGTCCTAAAACATTAAATGACCATAACGGAAATACCGGAATCAAACATCGGTAATCCAACCAAGCTCAAAACATGAAAAATAAAATACTAAAGGAAAGGACTAAACAATGTCCAAAAGCATAATAATGTAAGAAATGCATAAAGTAAGAAGTCTGGATAGCTTCCATCCCAATGCACGTGCTCTTAGAATCCTAAGAGCGTCCCGGTGTACCTGCCGTTAGAACATGAAAGGAACTACGGCTGAGCATAACGCTCAGTGAACGGATGTAAAGCATGATAAGGAATTACTGAAATGAAACAGATGATAAAATACTGGAGCAGTAAGACTGATAGGTAAAGTTGCAGTGGAAATCTGTGTATAATCTGTAAAGTCTGGTTTATATATTATAAAGCTAAACTGTCATCTGTTAAATCTGAAAACATGCATTTACTGTATTATAATTGCCAGAGCTTATATAGGTCATGTGCTGTAACAACAGTGCATGAATAACTGGAGGGGTGACCTCGTCATGCTGTAGAGGGGTGACCTCTAAATACTGTGCTGGGTGGAGGGATCAGCTCCAATGTAAAGGATGTAGGGCACACACCACATTCACCCTGATAACTTGTAAACTGATAAGCCTAGGATGCATCTATACGCCCTACTAAACATACATATAAAAATGGCCAAACTGAACATGAGTGGGACGATGCAGGATATCACTCTCCTGCATGTGAGTTACGACACCGGTGCCTCTAGTGCCATGGTTACGGTACCTCCGTAACTAGTACATGAACTGGTCATGCTTGTATATAATGCTCAGGCAATTTATTTAGTTATTAACATGATTACTGATAAGCTTAAACATATACTGAGGAAAACATTTGGCTGTAGACGAGGAATCCTAATCTTGCGTAGGAGGAAGTCCATACTGAAGGACGGAAATCCGTACCTCGTGCCCAGTAATGAAATAAGGACGAAAGCTGAAAGATCTACTCCGACTTCAAGGTTACTACATAAATAAGGGACACGAAGTGAGCTGACTGATATCGGTTTGTTTTTACTGATCTCAACTGTTCTTAGTTTAATATTTTATTCTTGTATTACTATTTCTATATAAACTGATAAATCTGACTGTCTGTGGTATTTTTGATAAATTCGACTATTCTTTAGTATTTACTGAAAAGCGTATAACCGGTATTTCTGATAACTTTATATTATGTATTCCAATATTATAATAATTCTATGATAGTATCCTGCTATAATTAGAAGTTACTAAAATTAGAAAGGTTTCCAATTTAGTTTCAAAACAGATGAAATCACTTAATAATGTCATACCTCTTCCATTTATAAAAAAACTAGTTAAATGTTATTTATTTAATATACAATTAAAATAAAATAACCTATGAAGCGCGTAAAAATTAAGGTATAAAACTTTTAAATGAAATAAAATTATTTAACATGTATAAACATTCTTCTACTTTCTTATCGTAACCAAACCCGACAACCCGAGACAAAGGCTCCCCGAGACACTTTGTCTTGGGTCAACCGTTAACCAATACCCACCACAGCCCTAAGGCTGTGGCCCTTTTTGCCACTGTCACCCAACAGTAGCCACTGCTTGTGGTTCCCGCTGTTGGGTTGAAAGTTCCCACTGCTTAGTTGTAAACTCCCCCCGCTAGTTACATGTTTCCACTGTTCTACAAACCCAAACACCACCCATTGGTTCCCACTGTTTTCTACAGACCCAAACACCCCTTTGTCACTGCACAAACAAAACACCCCCTTATTTTTCCCCCGTGTTCCACAGCTTTAAAAACACACACCCCTGATGGGTCGATGCTGATGTTCTAACAGCCAAACACCCCTCTAGTAATTGTTTACCCCCCCCCCCCTTATTGTTGCTGTTTGCTGTCGACGCACTCAGACCACCACCAAGACCATAATGGTCTCGGCTGAGTCAAAATAGAACCACACCTAGACATTTCTATGTCTCGGTTTTCGTGAAATCTACACAACCCACTCATTAGTTCATGTATATTCATGATCATCCTTTTAATTACTACATGTTCTTGAGAAAAATAAGAATTCGTGATTTAAAGGAATGAAGGGAAAGAGTCTTTACCGTTCACACTCACAAATCGAAAAGAGAAAAGAAATTCGAATCCCCATTTTCTTGTTTTGAGGCTGACGGCACCATGAACACACCAACCCTAATCGTTTGTTTCTTTTTTTTTTATTACTGTTGGCCAAAAATGGGTAACTCCCGTATAATACTTTTTGCACAAATGGGCTGGGCCTCCAAGGTCCAAAATCCTTTTTCTCTTGTTATTTAAAAGAAACCTGTGGCCCATTAATATATGTATACCTTTAACTTCGTTTCGCATTAAGATTTATATGCTCACTTTATTATTTCGTGATTTACTTCCTCATGTTTTAAGTCCTGAATGTATTATTTATTTTTCTGAAAATAAATAGGTATGTAACACTGAATAGATGGAAACAATTACTAACCAATAATTATTTTCTGAGTAATTAAATTACATTACGGATTAGTTAAAACTGAGACTGTGTAAATTCAATATTCGTAGATATTATACATCGCGTACGTGTTCGTATATTAATCCTCCTGAATATATTCTGATGATAATTTCTTAATATCTGAATTAATACCGTGTATTTATTATCTAAATTACACAGCGTTTAAATTAAAGCTATGATTGTACGTAATTAATGTTCGTTTTAAAGCGGGTTTTACAACTCTTCCCCTCTAAAAAAATAATTCGTCCTCGAATTAGGGACCCGAAAATGTTGTGGTTTTACAATTCTTCCCCTCTAAAAAAAGGAGAAATTCGTCCTCGAATTAAAGGTAGTAAGCTGATGAAGTTATAAAAACTGAAAGGACACATATGCTGAAAGAGCAGGATGGCTGCAAAGACATATAAGCTGAAGGATCATTCGTCCTTGGTTTAAAACATGCCGCTGCTAAAAGGGTATAAATGTGACATGACTGAAACGAACTTGGAGCGTGACATGGCTGAAGAGAACATGGAACGTAACATGTCTGAAAGAACTTAACTAAATCTATTGAAAGAAAAGGATGAGAGGTCCGGATGGACTCCTCCGTTTCAAGTGGCCCCCCGCTCGAAACGATTCCTTCAATGGTCTAAACATAACGAAAATTCTTGGTCCTGATGACCCTGTCCTGATGAATGCTGAATAGTTTCTGGTTAAGATGGATTTTCTGAATCTGATAGAAAATAATAAACTATAGCATGTAGCATACATGAAACGGTACGTACAAATATCTTGAAAAGATAACATTTATATCTCTGAGCAGGCTGCTGAAACATATTAGGAACGAACTACGTGAAAAAGTGTGAACGTGCTACGTGAGCAATTGTGAACGTGGTTCAAGATTGTATGAGGAACGATGGGCACGGAATGCATCGTGAACGTGATGCATGAACATTATATGAACGTGATACTAGGACATATCATGAACGTATGCTGACTGAGGGAGGAATGTCGACGACGCGGCCTGAGACGTGAAACGTCTGTCTGGTCATGGAGCAACCATGCTAAACTTGAGCCTGGTTTACTCAAAGTTCTCTCTAGTCAATTTCGGTACAAGACTTGGAACGTATCCAGGGAGATGGAACATGAACCTGAACGTGAACGATGTCATGAATGCGAATCGTGAATTTAAATCATGAGATATCATAAATATGAACTGAAACAGCGTCATACTGTGAACAGGACGTAAACGTGAAAGTGAAAATAAACGTGAACGTAAAGGGATCGTAACGTACATGTGATTGTGAACATGAATCTTTAAAATTTACTACTAAATTTTTCTGCAGATCTGCTACTGCATTATCCTTTTGGATAAAAGAAACGTATAGGCTGAGATGGTCGACAATGACTTAGATAGTATCATACTTTTATGAGTCTATGGTAACTGGTAACAATTTCATGTAATTTCGTCTCATTCATGTTCAGAAATTTCTAAGGGTTGTACTAACTCCTTAACATGACAGCGTTCCATCTTGAACTTGCGGTATGTCAAGCATTTAGATATGAACATAGCTGCATCAATGTGTGATACTGCTTCTATCAAAATTCTGCCTGGGATTATGGAACATTCTGGTGGAAATCTGGTTGAATAGCTATGGAAGAATTTCTAGCGAGAACTGTCAGCAATTTTTGCGGTAGCAGTCAGTTGAGTTCTAAAAAAAAATAAAAAAAATTGTAGTTCATTCACAGGCGTCGGTCGGGACAATCAGGTGATGGCCTTCACCTTCGCAGGATTTCCTGAAATTGCTTTCTGCGTAGACTTAATGCTGGTTGTATAGAGGCTAAAATTATGATTAAACGGAGTTTCATCAACGTTCAGTATAAAGACATGATTGATAAAGACCAGAACATGATTTATCATGAAATAGTATTTTACTGTAATCCTTCTGTATCTTAGCATGAAACAATATCATTCTGTTGAAAACATAATCCTTGTAAGGAAACATGAAACTGAATCATCATGAAGACGACATCAACGTGAGGGTATGAAAATTTTACTATTACAAAGAACATAAAAAGTCTAATCAACTGAGGTGTAATATCAACTAATGTGGATGGCAATGGTTCAATCCACAGAATTCAAAGAAGAAAACATGTGACTAAGCATGGGCGATTCTTGTTCGGCCCATACTTGTCAAAATTTTCTGAGAATTGTCATGTATATAAATTTACAATCTGGGACTAAATATTGTTGGTTGTAGTCCAATTCATATTTGTCAAGATTTTATGAAACGTCATTATATGACAAAGGTGAACAACTATGGATCGGTTCATAAAACAACATTCAACTGAAAAACATGAAATTTGATCTGAACATTGGTGAACATATATGGGTTGGTTCACCAAGTAATATTCAACTGAAAGCATGAATCTGTCAAGAGTAAGGATGAACGCCATTGGGTCGGTTCACCAATACAAAAATCTGAACGGGCAAGGGTGAACGCCTATGGGTCGGTTCACCAAAACAAAATTCGTAGAAAAGCACATGCGACTAAATATGGCCAGTCCTGTACCAACCTTTTACTTAGTCAAAAACTTTAAGAAAACCGACTGATAACTAAAGACAACTGACTGATAAATGCATGAGAAACATGAAAGATAACAACGCCAAAATCTGGAAAGGTCCTGGTGACTACCCACTAGTCACAGGTCAAGTTTTAGAGCCTACAGGTCGAACCTTCCGCTCTGATACCATAATTGTAACACCCCACTTGGATAAGTGGACCATTACGTGTATTTATGGCGTGTCATCAAAGCATAAGGTAAATGTCCTAAAACATTAAATGACCATAACGGAAATACAGGAATCAAACATCGGTAATCCAACCAAGCTCAAAACATGAAAAATAAAATACTAAAGGAAAGGACTAAACAATGTTCAAAAGCATAATAATGTAAGAAATGCATAAAGTAAGAAGTCTGGATAGCTTCCATCCCAATGCACGTGCTCTCAGAATCCTAAGAGCGTCTCGGTGTACCTGCCGTTAGAACATGAAAGGAACTACGGCTGAGCATAACGCTCAGTGAATGGATATAAAGCATGATAAGGAATTACTTAAATGAAACAGATGATAAAATACTGGAGCTGTAAGACTGATAGGTAAAGTTGCAGCGGAAATCTGTGTATAATCTATAAAGTCTGGTTTATATATAATAAAGCTGAACTGTTATCTATTAAATATGAAAACATGCATTTACTGTATTATAATTGCCAGAGCTTATATAGGTCATGTGCTGTAACAACGGTGCATGAATAACTGGAGGTGTGACCTCGTCATGCTGTAGAGGGGTGACCTCTAAATACTGTGCTGGGTGGAGGGATCAGCTCCAATGTGAAGGATGTAGAGCACACACCACATTCACCCTGATAACTTGTAAACTGATAAGCCTAGGATGCATCCATACGCCCCACTAAACATACATATAAAAATGGCCAAACTGAACATGAGTGGGACGATGCAGGATATCACTCTCCTGCATGTGAGTCACGACACCGGTGCCTCTAGTGCCATGGTTACGGTACCTCCGTAACTAGTACATGAACTGGTCATGCTTGTATATAATGCTCAGGCAATTTATTTAGTTATTAACATGATTACTGATAAGCTTAAACATATACTGAGGAAAACATTTGGCTGTAGACGGGGAATCCTAATCATGCGTAGGAGAAAGTCCATACTGAAGGACGGAAATCCGTACCTCGTGCCCAGTAATGAAATAAGGACGAAAGCTGAAAGATCTACTCCGACTTCAAGGTTACTACATAAATAAGGGACACGAAGTGAGCTGACTGATATCGGTTTATTTTTACTGATCTCAACTGTTCTTAGTTTAATATTTTATTCGTGTATTACTATTTGTGTATAAACTGATAAATCTGACTGTCTGTGGTATTTTTGATAAATTCGACTATTCTTTAATATTTACTGATAAGCGTATAACCGGTATTTCTGATAACTGTATATTATGTATTCCAATATTATAATATTTCTATGATAGTATCCTGCTATAATTAGAAGTTACTAAAATTAGAAAGGTTTCGAATTTAGTTTCAAAACAGATGAAATCACTTAATAATGTCATACCTCTTCCATTTATAAAAAAACTAGTTAAATGTTATTTATTTAATATACAATTAAAATAAAATAACCTTTGAAGCGCGTAAAAATTAAGATATAAAACTTTTAAATGAAATAAAATTATTTAACATGTATAAACATTCTTCTAATTTCTTATCGTAACCAAACCCGACAACCCGAGACAAAGGCTCCCCGAGACACTTTGTCTCGGGTCAACCGTTAACCAATACCCACCACAGCCCTAAGGTTGTGGCCCTTTTTGCCACCGTCACCCAGCAGTAGCCACTGCTTGTGGTTCCCGTTGTTGGGTTGAAAGTTCCCACTGCTTAGTTGTAAACTCCCCCCCGCTAGTTACTTGTTTCCACTGTTCTACAAACCCAAACACCACCCATTGGTTCCCACTGTTTTCTACAGACCCAAACACCCCTTTGTCCCTGCACAAACAAAACACCCCCTTATTTTTCCCCCGTGTTCCACAGCTTTAAAAACACACACCCCTGATGGGTCGATGCTGCTGTTCTAACAACCAAACACCCCTTTAGTAATTGTTTACCCCCCCCCCCCCCTTATTGTTGTTGTTTTCTGCCGACGCACTCAGACCACCACCAAGACCATAATGGTCTCGGCTGAGTCAAAATAGAACCACACCTAGACATTTCTATGTCTCGGTTTTCGTGAAATCTACACAACCCACTCATTAATTCATGTATATTCATGATCATCCTTTTAATTACTACATGTTCTTGAGAAAAATAAGAATTCGTGATTTAAAGGAATGAAGGGAAAGAGTCTTTACCGTTCACACTCACAAATCGAAAAGAGAAAAGAAATTCGAATCCCCATTCTCTTGTTTTGAGGCTGACGGCACCATGAACAAACCAACCCTAATCGTTTGTTTCTTTTTTTTATTACTGTTGGCCAAAAATGGGTAACTCCCGTATAATACTTTTTGCACAAATGGGCTGGGCCTCCAAGGTCCAAAATCCTTTTTCTCTTGTTATTTAAAAGAAACCCGTGGCCCATTAATATATGTATACCTTTAACTTCGTTTCGCATTAAGATTTATATGCTCACTTTATTATTTCATGATTTACTTCCTCGTGTTTTAAGTCCTGAATGTATTATTTATTTTCTAAAAATAAATACGTATGTAACACTGAATAGATGGAAACAATTATTAACCAATAATTATTTTCTGAGTAATTAAATTACATTACGGATTAGTTAAAACTGAGACTGTGTAAATTCAATATTCGTAGATATTAAACATCGCGTACGTGTTCGTATATTAATCCTCGTGAATATATTCTGATGATAATTTCTTAATATCTGAATTAATACCGTGTATTTATTATCTGAATTACATAGCGTTTAAATTAAAGCTATGATTGTACGTAATTAATGTTCGTGGACTTTTAAAGCGGGTTTTACATTGAGGATTTTAGAAACTCTCTCAAAAGATCACGATCAAGCACAAAACCATCATTCTTTTGTGGGGATCGTTGATAAGTTAGATCCTCGCGAATGTGGTAAACGTCATTCTCATTTGAGGAGTGTTGATTAGGTAACTCCTCGAGAATAGGGTTTTTGGTCACGTGAGTTGGTTCGTCATTATGAATGAGACATTCCAACTCATCAAGTTCGGCCTCGATATTGGAAAAATCAACCTCACTCGTAGGTGGAAGTGGAGGTAAAAGAGAAAGCTCTCGTGAAATTATTATCTCAATCTCGGGCTCGAATTCAAAATCATCATACTCACCACACAAAGAATTCTTTTTGGGAGAATCAAAAATTGCTTGTGGATTTTTAAGTATGTGATCAATTTCGTCAAAATCGTCCTCGTCGTCTTTATCAAAGAAAGTGTCGATGTGAGAACTCACAACCATGGTCTTACAAGTCGAATGACTATGCTTAGGTGACATTTCAATGACGAGAGGATTAATGTCGATAAAACCTTTAGCCTCAATGGATATTGGGCTAGGAAGTGGAGGCACTTCAATGGAATTAGAAGTTGAAGCCTCAAAAACGTGGTCCTTCGAAGGTGGTGAAGACAAGTCCATATTGGTCATTGTCGTGATGGCACTAACGTCTCCCTTCGGAATTGGTTGTTCACTTGTTTCGCCGAATATATCCCAAAATGATTTTTCGTCCATAAATTTACGAATACCCTTTTGAATTAAGTAAACGTATTTTTTATCATTAAAATCCTCATCTTTAAAAGCGTTCATTTTAATTCTTTTAAAACATGCATCTAGCCTCATTTTTCCGTTAAAGTATGAGCTTTGATATTATCAAACTTTGAAATATCGGTTTTAGGAACATCGGTTTTATCATGATCATTTGAAATTTGGGATCTACTCGCGAAAAAGTCCATTTTATCCTCCCCATATTTCATAGTTAATTTCCCACCGTGAACGTAGATTACGGCTCGAGCCGTCGATAAAAAGGGTCGACCTAAAATAATGGGACATTTAGGATCACACTCATAATTGGAAAAGACGAAGTCCGCGGGAAAAACAAACTTTCCAACTCAAACATAAACATCCTCGGCTATTCCAATTGGTTTTAATGGTGTACAATTTGCTAGCTCGATTGTCATGTTCGTGGGGGTAAGTCAAGGCAATTTCATCAATTTTCAAAGAGAATGAGGCATGAGTCTGATGCTAGCACCTAAATCGGCAAGGGCTAAACATCCCTCAATCTCAGAAAAACCACAAGGTAAAAGAAATTGGCTCGGATCCTCTTCCTTTCTCGGCATGTGCCTTTTTGGTTTTTTAAGAAGGATGGAAGCACAAGTTTCCTCAAGGGTCACTTTGGTGTGGTCGATAAAGCTCTCTTTTTGAACCGTGGATGGAATTTGAGATACACGAGGGTTTGCACTCTTTTCCTTGGTCACCACGTTCATCCCCTCGACTTTAGAACATGAAGGCGTTTTAGAAGTCGAGGATTGAGAAGAAGGAACAACTCTAAAATTATCAAGGGTAGGGGTAATCACACGACCTTTTCCACGAGACGAGACGGCTTTAACATGTTCCTTCGGATTTGGTACGGTGTCACTAGGTAACGAACTCGACGACTCACCCGAAGACTTGTTCATTATGGAAGAAAACATCTTTTTAATGTCGATTTATCCTTGCTCAATATTAGTATTTTGATTTTTCAACGTGTTGTAAAAGTCGTTTTTCAAAGTACCAATTTGTCCCTCTAATCGTCTTATATTAGCCTAATTCGTTTTCATATATTCTTGAAACTCGTTGACGAACTATTTTGATTAGAACTAAAGTTCCCTTGGTTTTGATAATTTCTTTGAAAATTCCCTTGATTACCACTTGAAAAATTGTTTCCTTGATTAGCGTTGTTTGAAAAATTCGAGTTTTGATTTTTGTTGTTATCTCGATTTTGCCAACCTAAATTACGACCTTGATTATAACCTTGATTACCATGATTATTTCATTGAAAACTGTTTCGGTTTTGATTTTGAAAATCATTTCCTCAATTAAAATTGTTGCCTTGATTGTAATTTCCTTGTGATGGACCCGCGTTGTTTTGATTTTGAAAATTGTTGTTTCCATTTAACGCGTTTAGACTCGACGTTTGGGCATCCGTAGCCGCACACTCGTAATAATTATGAGGTCCACCACACAACGTACACGATGCCTCAACCGCTTTCACCGTAGCGGGAGCGTCTTTCTTTTGCATCTCGATGAGAAATGACGTAAACATATTCGTCAACTTGTCGACTTTCGCATCAACTCTCTCAATATTGTGATTAGAATTACTAACATTGGCGACATTGACAACACTCGGTGTGTTACGGAGTTGGTAAACCTTGGATCGATTCTCGATAATCATTAAAGCGTCTTTCGGAGTTTTACACAAAAAATTGCCACCGGCGGCGGAATTTAACAAATCTTGTTCTTGAAAACTAAGACCGTTATAAAACGTGTTGATTTGGTGTAACTCGGAAAATCCATGGTGAGGACATTTCCTAAGCAATTCCTTAAAAT
Organism: Glebionis coronaria; assembly: GCA_025667525.1. Classification (NCBI taxonomy): domain Eukaryota; kingdom Viridiplantae; phylum Streptophyta; class Magnoliopsida; order Asterales; family Asteraceae; genus Glebionis; species Glebionis coronaria. The sequence continues at coordinate 236,294,632 of CM046881.1, forward strand.
GATCCCACGTGTCTCTAAACGATTCATTCGGTTTTTGTTAGAACCTCATGATCTCGTTTTTGTAAAACGTGGTCTTAGACGGAGGGAAAAAATGATTAACGAATTTGGAAACGAGATCCTTCCACGTAATTATGGAATTAGGTGGCTCTTTCTCATACCAATCCTTGGCGGAACCATCGAACGAGTACGGAAAACGCATAAGCTTGACGACATCGGTGTCGACGTTTTTAAACTTGCTCGTGGCTAAACGGCGATCAAAATTCCGAATGTGATCATGAGGATTATCCGCCTCACGACCTCTAAACTTTGTTGCTTGAATCAACGATATCATTCCGCTTTTAATCTCAAAATTCTCCGCTTCGATAGCGGGAATAAAGATCGCGTCTCGATAACCCTCGGTTGGTGCTTGGAGCAACTCCATCATCGTACGATTCTCGGCCATCTCATCTACCGTTTCGACAACAAAAATAGGAACGTTCGTTTCTAAATCACGTCTTCGTAGTTGATTCCTTCGATTTCGATTGCGTCGATTCGATGTGTTGCTAGAATTCGTATAGTCCTTCGATCGAGTGCGCATGCACTAACGTAGAATAGGGGGTAGCAAAGAAGATTCTTTTTGGGGTTTTTTTGTTTTTTAAATTTTTTTTTTGTTTTTGATTGGTTTTAGTTTTTTTGGATTTTCGGTGTATTACCTAGACTCAAATCTACAAATCTCTCCTCGAATCAATTTCTCGATTAAAGGAGCCTCAAGGAATGAAAACGATCACGTTGAGTGAACGTCTTCGATGACTTTAGAACGTTGGTGGAACACCAAAACGTTCGAGAGGTTTTAATCTTTGAAACCTAGAAAATATATATGATACGTAGATTAATACTTGTTGGAAAACCCTTAATCGGCCTTCACTTTCTAAGTACGCAGAAGCAAGCGGAGGAAACGAGGCGCCGTGAAGCACTTAAGAGCCTTTTTCCTTTAGGTCGTGAAATACAACCGCCTTATACCCACCTTATAGTTTGTACTTGTCGAGATTAAGCTTCTTAAAAGTATTTATCAATTTTTCCTTTTCTTTTTTGTTTTGGATTCGAATACAATTATTGAGTGACGAAATCCCAATTAAGGTTGCGTTTTCACGCTTTTGGAGATATTGTAAATTTATTTTGATACGTAATATTACTATTAATAATATTCACAAAAAACGAAAACCGATAAAATGAAAAAGATTGTTGTGTGTTAATTAGGAACAATTAACACGATTTATTTGGCTATTTATAATATAGTAGAAAATATAAAAACGAGTATGTACGATATTTACGCTTTTCAAAAAATGAAAAGCAAAAATGCACTACTCACACAAACACGATATATATAAGGCTAACACACCTCCCCGACAGCGGCACCAAAATTGATGTGGTAAAATAGTACCTCTTTAAGGAAAAAGACGTATAATCGGCAAGTATTAAGCTTTACGATTTAAGAAAACCGTAAATCCGAATAAATGCGAGTTCGTTCTCGAAGGAGGTGTATGTGTTATGTGCCAATATGTATAAAACAATGTTTGGATTATTGATCGTTTTTTAGAGAGAAAGATTTGAATTTAAAGACGAATTACGCTAAAAACTATGCAACGACGATAAAAACGCGAAATCGTAAAATTAGACGAAAAACTAAACTTCACTAAAAATTACAAAAAATTTAAACTAAGTTAAGAAAAATGTAATTAAAACAAAAGTGAAAACCAAAATTTCCAAAACTTTTCTGATTAATTTATATTAAACTACGACGAGAATTAAACGTATACGTAAAGACGTATACGTGACGGATTAATTAGTTAATCTAAAATTTAATTAAAATTCAAAATTAAATATAAAATAATATAAATAAGAATAAAAATTCAATAAATAAATTTTAAAACGTATTATCAATTAAATATTTAATTTTAAATGCTAATTAAAGCCCTAAAATTAAATATAATTAACAAAAAGTCCAAAATTATATTTTATCAAACTAAAATCTTACTTATATTAGTTAAAAGCTAAAAAGTATTTTTCTAGAATTTTTAAAACTCTTTTCTATTTTTAAATAGCTAAAAACTGATTTTTAATTAAAATGTTGCTAATAAATAATAAAATAATTAGAAAAAATAAAATTTCTTTTTGAAAAATTCTAAAATACTTAAAATAACAGGGGAAAATAAAATTACAAGAAAAAACTGATTATAGCCCACTAAAGACGAAAATAGTATAGTGTGATAGTGACATGTGCAGACTTTTTGTTTTGTAGCTAAGCAGTGGGAAGAACAAAGTAAGCAGTGGGAAAGGAGTTCCCACTGCTCCACCTCAGAGAGTGAAAGGAGGTGGATTTTGAGCTTGTTGCTTGTTGTTTTTGGTAACAAAGGGCACCCCCACATCCAGTTGGGTTGTGGGGAGTCAATGAAACAAAGAAAACACAACCAATAACACAGAATCAACCAAAAATTCACAAAATGTCAACAAAAAGGGACAAATAAAGGGGTCTGGTGAGTTGCTGTTGAAACGGTGAGGTGCAATGTGGTTTTTCCACCCACCAAAACTTATAACCAAATATTGCACAACTTATATACCCTAAAACCTAAGTTTTCTCCAAGAATCACACCACCAATCACACAAACGCACCCACAACCATCTACTGATATGCACAAAAAATGAGAATGATGTGTTTGTTGATATACTTAGCAATTTGATGAGATTCACAACTTCAAAACTTGATTTTTAGCTATACAAACTACGACTATGAATTCATATAACTCTAAGCTACCTCATAACCTGTCTATGATAAAGAGATGAGATCCAAAAACACAATAACATGCATACAGCAGCCTATGACAGATTTTGCAAAGAAAAAAAATGAACTTAAACCAAGTGTTGGAAATACGTTTTACGTATTAAGAAGGATCGGTCACTCCAACAATAGTCCATGTAATAGCTCGTAGTTTAGTTAGTTATCTTTATTTAACAAACAAACCCAAGCCTAGCCTACAACATGTGTAGGCCGGCCCAAATGTAAGCCCAAACCCATGACAAGGGCTTAAGTATATAAACCCTCTCCTTAGATGGAGAGGGTGTGTGGTTTTCATATTTTACACATAGTTCTTTTTATTTTCTCTCTCTAGAATTGTGTGAAATCCACCATCTCTCTATCTCTTTCTCTCTCTAAAACATAAGCAAGATTTACATATCCTACAAATGGTATCAAGAGTCATGGGATGATTGTATTGTTTATGTGTTTGTGTTCTTGATTCATACGCCTATTTTGATCCATTTTACACGAACCAATTTTTTTTTTTGTGTTTTTTATGGTTTTTTATGGTTTTTTATTGATACAAATCTTCTTCATAGTTGTGGTAGAGATTTGGTATAGTTACTTTGGCTAAAAACACAAAATTTTTGGGTGTTTTGATCATTTTTTGGCTTAAAATCTCGAACTGGTTGAGTTTTGTCCGAGAAAAGTGGGATTTATTCCGATCAGAGTCATCTGAAAAGGGTTTATAGTTATTCCGATCAGTGTCATCGGAATAGGGTTTAGGGATTCCGATTGCATTTCTATAAGGGACATTCTGATTTGGTATTCCGATTTGGTGCATTCCTATAAGGGACATTCCGATTTGGTATTCCGATTTAGTGCATTCCTATAAGGGACATTCCGATTTGGTATTCCGATTTGGTACATTCCGATAAGGGACATTCCGATTTGGTACTTTCCGATTTGGTACATTCCGATTTGGTACATTCCATTTTGGTACATTCCGATCAAGGGTATTCCGATTAGGACATTCTGTTAGGTCAATTCAGTACCTAATGACCTCCCTGGAGGATTTGAATAACACTCAGCCTAAGTGAATTATTAACCTTGAACATAACGAGTTCACTGAGTGAACAGTCACTCAGTGAGTTGCCTTCGAGTTCCTAGACTGAGTCTAAAAGGAAGACTCAAGCATTCAGAGAGGCGAAGCTCAACGAATGTCTTCTATGACAAAGAAGAAGGTGATGGGTTCAGTGAGTTGTGGCAATAGACTCACTGAACCCCATATGATCTCCCTGAAGAAAACAAGCATTCTCCAAGACTGAAGAAAAGGTGGGATAAGTTGAATTGTGACAAGATGAAGTACATCACACAATTAGCGTGACTTACCCTTTTGGGATAGATGGGGTACTGACATGTGTAAAGGACTTACGTCTTACTACTTAGAATAGGTTAAGACAAGATACTACACTGTACCAATAAGACAAGAATTGCACATGGGCAATTATTGTCTTCTACCCACTTTCCTTCTATAAATAGGATGCTTGTAAAGGAGAGAAAATTAAGTTTGTGCAGTAAATGCTTTAGACATTCACAAACAAGTTTTCTCTCCTCCAAACATGATCATACACTTGAGTTATAAACTCCTGTTGATAGAATCGTCAAGCTTAGCAATCGTTAGGATTGGACTAGCTTGTTAGTGAGGAGATCACAAAACCACACATTGTCTACTCAATCCCTATTGTAGCTTCGTATACAATAGGGTATAATTCTTTTATAAAGCTAAGAGTTAAACGATGAAAACATTGTGTTATTTACTTACTTGTATTAAGTTTATTGCATTACTTAACCATGGGTTAGGACTATACTTAGTTTACTTAAGTATAGTACTAATTACAAGGGACCAACAAGTGGTATCAGAGCGGTGGGATTATAAAACTTTTAACCATCGTCTCAATGTTTTTAAAACCTTGATCAATTATGGCTGAAAGTAATGTACCTCAACTTGTTAATAAAAAAGGAGCGAGTTACTCTGTTAACGCTCCTAAGTTAGAAGTTGAAAGATTTAACAAATGGAAGAAAAGAATGTTATGTTATTTGATGGGAATGGAACCTTATTACATAACTTGTATTAAGGATGGTCCATTCAAACCAAAAACAGCAACTGGTGATGACAAACCTAAAAACCGATGGTCTGATGATGAAAGGAGAGTGGTCAATCAAGACCAACGTCTCAAAAGCATCATAATATCTTGTCTTCCTGACGATATTATGGAGGCTGTCATTGAGTGTGAGACGGCCAAAGAGACTTGGACAGATCTTGTTCATAGTTTCGAAGGACCATCTAACACAAAGGAAAATAGGATTATGGACCTGAAGTTAGAATATAACACTTTCAGGGCCAAAACATCTGAAACACTTCCTCAGACTTACACCAGGTATAAAACCTTGCTCAATGAGCTAACGAATGACGGGGTGAAACTGTCTAAGCATGAAATCAATGTTGGTTTTGTGAACAGTCTCCCTAAAAAATGGCTTGGTTTTTCTCAAGGACTGAGAAATGCTAATCACATACAGACTCAGGATCTTACAGATATTTATGGGAGATTCATCTTTGAAGATAATCTGATAAATAGAAGATATCCTGAGTCCAAGAAGGCCTTAATAACAGACACCTCAGCCAAAACCTCAAATTGATAATGGCCCTATTTCAACTGCTTTTTACTCAAATGCAATTGTTCAAATTTTTAGGAAACCTCAGATGATGAGGTGGATGAAAGATCTAGTACTGAATACATAAGAGATTTGAACAGGGAATATCATGAAAGGGCCATGTTGGAAAATACCAAACGTTATATCAAAAGAACTAGATTTGCTGGTAACCAATCCACTAAGGGAGTGGATTGCTATCGATGTGGTAAAACTGGGCATTTTGCTAAATATTGTCTTTCAAAAACCCCTTTGGCCTCTTATAAAAATCAAAGTTTTTCATCAGGAAATGACAATTTTCAACCCAAGTTTACACCAAAACTAATGCAGGCTTCTCCAATTAATCAAAGTTTTCAAAATAGTAAGAAAATTGAGAAGGACTATAGGTCTGAGTATAAAAAGGTAAAAGCTAAACTTGCACTCTTGGAAGCTGAACCTACTATTGCTAAGACTCAAAAGCCTGCTCAAACAAAGCCAAAGGTCTAGTAGCTGAAACTTTTGATTGGGATGATGAAGATTTGTCCTCAGAAGAGGAGGAAGTCAGGTATCAAGTGTTAATGGCTCTAGCTGATGATGAATCATCAGTTGGAAAGAATCATGCTCGAAATGGAGAATGGGTTGACATCACCATGAGAAAGTTAAACATGCTTCTCTCTATGGATGAAGAATCTGATTGGCAAAAATTCCTTAAGTATATTAACATTGACATATCGTTTGTTGAAGAGCAGAGATTGAATATTTTGTCAAAATATAATAAACTTGTTTTTGAATTAAACAAATGTAGAGATGATTTATTAGTTCTAAAACAAGCTAAACTTGAAGTAGTAAGCTGTCAACTTCAGAACACTAAACTCACTAAAATCAATCATGCTCTTCAAGAACAACTTAAGGAAGAAAAACGAATCAATGAGAAATGGACAAATAGCTCTACCTTAGCTTCTCAGTGTATAAATAGTCAAATACCTGCCCAAAAGAAGAAAATTCTTGGGGCACGACAACTCACTGAAAAGGCACCAACTAAGGAAATGAGTGAAAAGGCATTCCTCCCTGCTTCAGTTGGGTTTGATCATGAAATGATTCCTAAGTCAAAAGACTGGGTTGAGAGATCAAATCCTGAGAGTGTTTTGCCTAACTTTGACACTAGAAAAATATTAATTCCTAAAACTCATGCTATTAATGAAAAACTTGGTCTGAATGAAGAGACTGATAAAGTCAGTAACACTTAAACATATAGTGTCGCTGAAAACATTCAGACTCCTCTACCTCCTTTGAAAAACCTTCAAGGAGCAAGTCCATGTTCTGAACTAATTCCATTGTCTTATCAAGAACACTCACCTAGAGGAAGAGCTGGGTTAGGTTGTATTGAACAAACAAAGCCTGACTCAAAAATGATACCAGATCACACTGAGTCAGGAACTGTCACTGAAAAGATAACCAAACCTATATCTCCCTCAGGGACTCCTAAACATTCAGTCAACTCTACTCCTATTGTAAATCAAGAGGAGTTAAGTAGATTATTCCAACTTTTCATGGAAGAGAAGCTGAACTCAACCTCTAAAACTCAGGGTGAAACATCTGTGTCCTCACAGCCTGAATCATCAACAAGTAACAAAACTGAACCTGAGTCTTCCAAAAAAGTTAAAACAAAGAAACCTACCTGTGAGCTATGTCACTATACAAATCACACCACTGATGACTGCTATAGAGTTCCCTATTGCATGAAATGTAAAAGTGAAGATCACAGGACAGCAGATCATGAGATGCACATTGCTTCAATTAAAAATGCTAAAAGATATAATGCTCAGCCTTACAACTATGGGCCTACCTCAGAACAAACCAGAAAATCCAAGGTTAAGCCTTACCCACCTTGTACACATTGTGGGATTCCCGATCACAGACCTGATGATTGTGTGTACTATCCTGAGTGAGAGATTTATGGAAGCAATGATCACACTACCTCAGGACACAATAGAATCATCATGGTCAGAAGAGGAATGATAGTTGAGTCTTCTCAAAGGATTGAATCCTCAGTCGGACTAAGCTGCAAATCATGTGGAAGCAATGTTCATTCTACCTCAGACCACGCTGAGTTTGAGTACTTCAAACGAGGTGAAAGACGTCAGGCTCTTCGAGCCAAAGGGCATACTAAAAAGTGGGCTCATAAGAGAAACTAATCCACCTTGTTATTTGTGCAGAAACACTTCAAGGAGCCTGTCTGGTACTTAGACAGTGGGTGTTCAAGAAGTATGACAGGGGTCAAAAGTTATCTGCACAAATACGTGGAGCAACCAGGTCCTAAGGTAGTATTCGGTGATAATTCATCTTGTGTTACTGAGGGATATGGTTAAATTAAATGTGGTGGAATAGTTTTCTCAAAAGTGGCGTTTGTAAACGGTCTGAAGTACAATCTCATCAGTATCAGCCAACTGTGTGATGCTAAGTACATCGTTCAGTTTGATGATAAGCAAGGTACAATCTTTAATGCTAACAAAGAAATTGTGTTGACTGCTCCAAGAATAAATGATGTATATATCCTAGACATGTCATGTGTAACAAACTCAGGAGCATGTTTCTTTGCTAAAGCCTCAGACTCTGTCAATTGGCTTTGGCATAAGAGACTGTCACATCTAAATTTCAAAGATATGAACAAACTTCCAAAACAAAACAAAGTTCTTGGCTTACCTTCTCTTGTGTATGCAAAAGACAAACCTTGTTCAGCCTGTGAAAAAGGTAAACACAAGAGAGCTTCTTTTAAGCCAAAACAAAACTTTTCTATCAGGAAGTGTCTTCATCTTCTTCATATGGACTTGTTTGGACCAGTCAGTCCAATGTCTATAAATCATGAGAAATATGCTCTTGTGATTGTTGATGAATATTCTAGATACACTTGGGTATACTTCCTGAAAAAGAAAAGTCAAGCTCCTGAATTCATAATGTCTTTTATCAGGCAAGTAGAAAATCAAAATGATACTAAAGTTAAACAAATACAAACTAATAATGGAACAGAATTCAGGAACCAAGAGCTTGAGAGTTTTTGTGATGAGAAAGGAATTTCTCAGAACTTCTCTTCTCCTTACACACCTGAACAAAATGGTGTGGCTGAAAGGAAGAATAGAACTCTCATCGAAGCTGCTCGAACCATGCTTAATGGATCAAATCTTTCAAAACACTTTTGGACTGAGGCTGTAAAAATAGCTTTCTATACGCAGAACAAATGTATCATTGTCAAAAGACATGATAAGACTCCTTATGAAATATTCAGGGAAAGGATTCCAGATATCAGCTACTTTCATGTGTTTGGTTGACCTGTGTTCATTCACAATCAAAAGGACCATCTTGGTAAATTTGATGCCAAAGTTGATAATGGATACTTTCTTGGATACTCTTTTGTCTCCAAAGCCTTTAGGGTCTTTAACACAAGGATACAACAGATTGAGGAGTCATTTCATGTCACCTTTGATGAAAGTATGGATGCCATTAACTTCACAAATCAATCAATGGAAGAAATAGGGATCAATGACTCATCAAGATATCCTCCTGATGAGTATGAACATTGTCCCTCAAAACAGTATCAAACTGATGCTGATATTTTCTTCCATATATCACCTCATAATAGGTCAATTGATAACTTAATCACATCCCAACATGTCCCTGAAGTTATCACTTCTCAAGCTAATGAATCAAACGGTTCACCCATCTATGAGAACACTGAAGGGACAAGTGATGAAAATATTGAATACCCTATTACTGAAAATCCTTCAGAAGGAGGTGATGTCCTAGTACAATGTACTTAATCTCTGGTCCCTGATAATCACCAACCATCAACAAGCTCTAATCCAAGTCCTCAGGACAGATGGTCAAGACAACAACACATAGAGCTTGTAAACATAATTGGTGATGTATCTGAGGGGATGCTCACACGCAGTCAGGCTGCTAAACTCTCTGCTGCCTCAGCCCATGAATGTCTGTTTGCAGACTTTCTCTCTGAAATTGAACCAAAGAAGGTTTTAGAGGCCCTGACACATCCAGGGTGGGTTGAGGCCATGCAAGAAGAGCTCAACCAATTCCTCAGGAACAAAGTGTGGAAACTAGTTCCTCTTCCTAAAGGGAAATCAGCTCTTGGTACAAAATGGGTATTTAAAAACAAGACTGATGAAGATGGAATTGTCATCAAAAACAAAGCTAGGCTGGTTGTTCAGGGGTGTGGTCAACTTGAAGGGATCGTCTATGAGTAAACCTTTACCCCTGTAGCAAGAATGGAAGCCATCAGAATCTTCCTTGCCTATGCTACCTACATGAACTTCAAAGTTTTCCAAATGGATGTAAAAAGTGCCTTCTTGAATGGAAAGATCACTGAAGAAGTTTATGTTGCTCAGCCTCCTGGTTTTGAGAGTTTTGAGTTCCCAAACCATGTATGTAAACTTGACAAGGCCCTTCATGGACTGAAACAAGCACCATGGGCATGGTATGAAACTCTCTCTACATTCCTGATAATGAACAAATTTGTCAGGGGGAAGATAGACAACACCTTGTTTATCTTCAAAACCAAGGAGGATGTTCTACTAGTTCAGATATATGTTGATGACATCATATTCAGATCTACTAACTATGATCTTTGTAGAAAGTTTGAAAAACTTATGACAAAGAAATTTGAAATGAGTATGATGGGTGAATTAACATATTTTCTTGGACTACAAATCAAACAGGGGGACAAGGGGATCTCAGTCTGTCAAGAAAAATACACCAGAGAAATACTTAAGAAATATGATATCTCTGAGTGTGCTTCAGTAAAGACTCCCATGGTCCCCCCCCCCCCCCCCAACAACTTAGGTCCTGATCTTGCTGGTAAACCAGTCAATCAAACCTTATTTAGGGGAATGATTGGATCATTAATGTACCTAACTGCAACCAGGCCTGATATTCAGTTCTCAACAATCTTATGTGCAAGATATCAGGCCGATCCCAAAGAATCACATCTTACTGCTGTTAAACGAATCTTCAGGTACCTGAAGGGTACTCCCTCACTGGGTCTATGGTATCCACGTTGTTCAGGCTTCGATCTTAAAGGATACTCAAACTCAGACTATGCTGGCTGCAAAATGGATAGAAAAAGTACCTCATGTGCTTGTCAATTCCTTGGTGTCAAGCTAGTATGTTGGAGTGCAAAGAAACAGCAGTCAGTCGCAATGTCCTCTGCCGAGGCTGAATACGTGGCAGCTGATGGTTGTTGTGCAAACATCCTTAGGATGAAAATTCAACTCAGGGACTATAATGTGGAATACAAAGTAGTCCCTATCTTTTGTGACAACACCAGTGCAATTGCCATTTCAAATAATCCAGTCCTACATTCAAGGACTAAACACACTGACATAAGATATCACTTCCTTAGGGATCACATCTTAAAAGGAGATATTGAATTACACTTCATCCCCACTGAATATCAGCTAGCTGATATTTTCACCAAACCTTGGATGAACCAACGTTCACTAGACTGAAAGCTGAACTTGGTATGCTGAATATTGATTAATCAGTCTCCCTGTTTACATTGGATTCAGTATAATGTATATTCTTTATTTTCACTCTGAGTAAATATATCTTATTGTCCTCCCTTTGACACTGAGGTACATTAAATGATGTAACTAAATGCTCTAAGAATTTAGTTACTTAATGTCCTAGGTTGGTGAGTCACAATATTAAATAAGGAACATATATTCCTTCAATAAATTGTCATAATCTAGTCAAAGGGTCACTCATGACAAGTATCCCACTAAGCATTAAATGCTTACCCTTTTTCTAGCAAAATCCGTTGTAAAAACGTCCTTTCAAATGCACGTGACCCCACGTCATCTCTGGAAAAAGCGTTATCTTTGTAGTAATGGAACAGTTTCCAAGAAAATAGGGGGACCACTTGTACGCTTTCATTACATGCCGATGTGAAAAGAAATTATAGCAAATAAAAATCTTCTTCACATCCGAGCCTATAAATACCCCACAACCACAACAAACACACACACAAAGAACTTGCAATTTTACTCTGCCAAAATTTTCTCTCAAAGAAAAAAGTGTGTGTGTTCAATCTAATTTCCAAAAAAGGTTTCTTGTACACAAGGCGATCACATTGATTACTCGTTTTATTGTTATATAGCACAAGCAATCAAAGTTACCTATTGTTTATAACTCTTGATCCTTTTTATAAGGAAAAAGTTCTCATTAGGTCACTTGGTGAATCTTGTTGTATTATAACAAGAAACAAGTCTTGATTTGATTTCCACAAATTGCCATTGTCCTTCTTCAAATCTCTAAAAGCTATCTTTAATGGCAATGTCCAAGGCTATCAAATATGCCCCTCAAGCTGAACATCTCACCAATGAGGGTGTCCATTGTGCTGGAAACAACTATGAGGGAAATTTAAATTACCCTAGTAGTGTATCAACCTACAAACCAATTTACAAATTTTTGAAAACCTGTGATTGGGCTGATGCTTTTACAAAAACCCCTCAGTCTTCTACCATGAATATCTCAGGAAGTTCTGTTATACGGCTGTGGTTGTAACCCCTACCCAAGGGCCTGAAGGATCTCAGGGGTCTGAGATCAAGTCACATAAGAACTGTGTCATCATGTTCACTGCAAACAATGGGAAGACGCCATTGATTTTAGACTTCAAACCATTTTGTCAAAGCAGTGGACTTGATTATAACAATGGAAAGTATGTTGCACATCCTGACATGGAGTCAGTTAAAAAAGGACTAAAAGAAATCGGGGTCCCTGAGTTACTTGTTACTAAAACCCCATTAATAAAAACTGCTTTCCCCATGGCTTGAAGGATCCTGGTCACTTTTGTGATTCAGGTGATCGGTGGGAACTACTCATCTACTGAGCAAGTTAATTCTACTCAACAGATGCTAATCTACATTCTTATTAATGGACTGAAGATTGACATAGGATAGATTGTTTATAATGATCTCGTAACCAGGCTCCTGAAGGAGTCAAGGCAAAAATATGTTTCTTACCCAAGATTCATATCATGCGCCTTAGAACGGTTACTAGGTTCCCTTTACACTCAGGAAAAATTCAATGTTTTTTCTACTCCAATCCTGAGTTCCACAAACTTTTCAAAGAACCCATCTGAAGTCAACCCCATTTCATTGACGGCTCACATGACTGAGGTGATCAGTCGTGAATCATCCATGTCTCGCATTACCTTCTTACCAAAGAAGGGGAACAAGAAGACTCAGACTGTGCCAAAGACTAAACCAACAAAGGCATAGTGCCCTGAGGCTTCCGAGGCACGACCCAAAAAGGCCAAGGCTAAAAAGACTACCCTTGTTCAGACCAAGCTTCAAATACCCCAAGGGAAAGAGCTTACGGGAGGCCCTGATACATCACAATCAGGGTCGACGGGCCAAACTACTGGTCCTCTTGATGGAGAAGGAAACAAACAACCTTCTTCTACGGGACTGCCTTCCACTCAGACCGATGAGGGCATTCGTAAATCACAACCTTTGCCCGAGGTCAAAACTAAGGCCAAAGACTCAGAGAGACGCCTACGGGTAACACACCTCGCTGATAGGCCTATAACTTCTACCAAGTCCAATGAAGGCACACTAGCTCAAAAGTCTTTGCTTGAGGACCCAAAACTTGATTCCTTAGACTCAGAGGGACGCCCACGGGTAAAACACCTCGCTGATAGGAATCTCACTTCCACAACTCCCGATGAAGGCACACTAAAACAAAAGTCTTTTCCTGAGGGAACCAATCTTGATCCCAAAGACTCAGAGGGATGCCCACGGGTAAAACACCCCGCTGATAGGGATCCTACCTCCACCACTGATCAATCACAAACTGCCCCTGAGTATCAGTTGGCTAAATCCCAAGCCTCAGGATTTGGGGCAGGGAGTGACGAAAACAAAGGCAAACCTTCTTCTGAAGGAGAGCTGGATAAACCTAAGGGGTCACTGAACTTTGGAGATTTTATAAGTTTACTTGAGAAGCCTGATGAGTTACTCCAAGGATTCAGTGACGACCACGAAATGATTGAGGCTGGGGAAGAACCTGAAACTCATGCCCTCCTCAATCAGACCAGAAGCCAGAGTCCCCTCCCTTGTTCGCAGACATACAGCCCTCCCCTGAGGCTCAACAAAAGCCCTCCCCTGAGGCATCCGAACAAAAGAAGCCCTCCACTGAGGCACCGAAAAAGCCCTCCCATGAGGAAAAACTTGACACCTCAACATTGGGGACTCAGACTTCGGTTCTGGATGAGGTAGCTTTGAAAGCCTTACAGGCTGAGGTAACTTAGGCTCATGAAGATTTGGCTTCAAAGGCTGATGAACTCCTTGATGAGTTCAGGACATATGGTGATAGGTTTGATGTGGCTAAGGAGAAGATGAGAATTCAGGTAGATAATCAAATGGAATTCATCAGCTCTGTTAACAACAGTCATGAGAATCAGGAAAAGAAGCTCATCAACTTCCTTAACCATGCTCTTCCAACGGTCGAGGCAAATGTGTCCTTAAAGACAACTCTGGATGGACTGATCACTAGCACCACTGAGTCCAATTCCAGAGTTGGTTAATTACTTGAGTTCCTGAAGGTGGACAGGCTCACTGAGGTTTTCACTAGGTTAGACTCTCTCAAGTCTGACTTGGATGTGGTGAAAGGGAAATGCGATGCCATCTATGAGGATGTTTATATGGATGCTGAAGCAGAGTTCAGATTGTCAAGGGCTGCACAAGGATACATGGCTAATGCCACCAATCTCTCTGACATCTCCAAATCCCTAAAAGAAGCTGATATTCCTAGGCTCAGGACAAGGATCACCACCATTGAAAACACTTAATCCCTTATTCAGATAGATGTTCGAACTATCAAAGCAGACACTCAGTCCATGAAGGAGATGGTGACTGAGATGTTTCAGGCTTTTAAGGGATCTTCCCTCACCTCAGGATCCTCACAAAGGGCAAAAGTTGGGATTAGTCAGGCTGATCCTTCAACTTTTGAGGGGGAGAATGTGCCACCAATGATGTTAACATGGAATGAACCTCCCTCTCACACTTTGGGGGAGCAGGAAAGACTAGCACAACCCCAACCCCTAAACTCAATTCCTCCCAACCCTGAGCCCTCAGTATCTAAGTCAGATAGGGGCAAAGGTATAGCTGATGAAACCCTTACACCTCCAAAGAAACTTGTAAAGGCTTTGAGGGAAGTAAGGCCCGACCCTGATGCCTTGGTCTTGGTACCATATGAGATAAATGGAATAATGTACCAAATGACTCCTGATCAAATCCAAGTGTATCTAGATAGAATGGAACCGGCTAAGGCTAATGAAGCAACAAAGGCTGAGATCTTGAAGGTGTCCACTGAGTTTGTAAAAGAAGTGGGTGGTAACCCTGAGGTCTTGCTGAGCAAGAAAGGGGGGGAGGAGTTTATTCAGAAGCAGGAGGAGGAACTCAAGGCCATTCAGGATGAAATGGTCTTAAAGCAAAAACAAAGAACCACACAACTCAAGAAGTTGTATGACTAATACACCAAAGTCGTCACCCAAAGAAGAAAGACTGAACCAGTCACTAATCTTCAGATCATTCCTCATACTACAACAGTCTCAGTGTCTGTTTACAGAAACAATGATGAGAGGAACTTTGAAGTCATGAAGAAATTTTCATTCGGTGATTTCGGTCTTAATGAGTGGGACGAAATGGGAAGGATTTTTAGGACTAAAACAAACAAGTGTATCCCTGAGATACTCAACTCTCTCAGTAAGAAATATGAGAGGTTGAATCAAATGAAGGAACAATTGGGAATCACTGAAGATCTTCCTTTATCTGAACAGGATCCTACCAAAGCCCAGGGAAGAAAGAGAAAAAAAGTTGAGCTTGAAGCTGAGACTAAGATCTCTAGGTTAGAATGCAATCGTACTCTCCCTGAAAATGTCCCCTTTGTGAACAACATGGTTATAGAGGAACCTGAGTGGGGTATCTTCTTCATTGATGTATTTGGGGATCAAGCATTTCAAGGAATGAGTGACATAGAGAAATGCACTACTGAGAGTGTTCTCATCTTTCTTGTGATGGCTGGACAAATTCAGACTGATGAGAATAAAAGATTTGGTGAGAAGCTCAGGGAGATAATTGCTAGGAGGCCTGACAAAGAAAAGGTGTTAAAATCATCAAGGGTGAAGAGGGAAGCAATGGATTCCTGAATAACTGAAATCATTTGTTTTTTATGTTTCTTGTATCAGACTATTCAGTCTTATGTAATGATTAATGAAAATGAAGTACTTTTTTATATTAAGTCTTTTCATCAGGTAGAATAGTTTGTAATAAGAAGAAGCCTCTTTGCTCACTTATAACAATTTCACTTAGTCAAATTTTATATCCAAATAGGGGGAGATTGTTAGGTCAATTCAGTACCTAATGACCTCCCTGAAGGATTTGAATAACAATCAGCCTAAGTGAATTATTAACCTTGAACATAACGAGGTCACTGAGTGAACAGTCACTCAGTGAGTTGCCTTCGAGTTCCTAGACTGAGTCTAAAAGGAAGACTCAAGCATTCAGAGAGGCGAAGCTCAACGAATGTCTTCTATGACAAAGAAGAAGGTGATGGGTTCAGTGAGTTGTGGCAATAGACTCACTGAACCCCATACGATCTCCTTGAAGAAAACAAGCATTCTCCAAGACTGAAGAAAAGGCGGGATAAGTTGAATTGTGACAAGATGAAGTACATCACACAATTAGCGTGACTTACCCTTTTGGGATAGATGGGGTACTGACATGTGTAAAGGACTTACGTCTTACTACTTAGAATAGGTTAAGACAAGATACTACACTGTACCAATAAGACAAGAATTGCACATGGGCAATTATTGTCTTCTACCCACTTTCCTTCTATAAATAGGATGCTTGTAAAGGAGAGAAAATTAAGTTTGTGCAGTAAATGCTTTAGACATTCACAAACAAGTTTTCTCTCCTCCAAACATGATCATACACTTGAGTTATAAACTCCTGTTGATAGAATCGTCAAGCTTAGCAACCGTTAGGATTGGACTAGCTTGTTAGTGAGGAAATCACAAAACCACACATTGTCTATTTAATCCCTATTGTAGCTTCGTATACAATAGGGTATAATTCTTTAATAAAGCTAAGAGTTAAACATTGAAAACAGTGTGTTATTTACTTACTTGTATTAAGTTTATTGCATTAGTTAACCATGGGTTAGGACTATACTTAGTTTACTTAAGTATAGTACTAATTACAAGGGACCAACACATTCCGATCAAGAGTATTCCGATAGGACATTCCGATCAAGGGTATTCCAATAGGCTTATTCTGACAGCTTTCCGATCAACATTCCGACAATCCAAAATTATTCCTTAAAAAATTTCGACTTGGAATTTTTGGTTTATCGAGAACATATTTTAGGGGATTTTAACATTGTTTCTCGACTCCAACTCACAACAACAAACACATTTACTTTCTCTCATTGTTCGATCAGTATTTGTAAATCTTAACTTATTGAATGGAGTACACATCTCTTACGGATAAGTGCATCCTCTCGGGTACGGATAATCGTCCACCAATGTTGGTGAAGACTATGTATGAGGAATGGGCTTCCCGAATGGAACTTTATATGTTAAACAAGGAGAATGGACATCTAATTTGGGCATCGGTGCTCAATGGACCATTGGTATATGGTACTGTGACGGAAGGTGCTGTTACTCGTCCTCGCACTATGGGTGAACTAACTGGAGATGCTAAGATACAAGACAAGTGTGATAAACACGCTACAAATATCATTCTCCAATCCCTTCCTCCAGATGTCTACAAACTCGTCAGCAAACATAAAGTTGCCAAAGAGTTATTGGATAGAATTCGTGTTCTCATGCAAGGCACCTCGTTAACTAAACAAGAACGAGAGTGTAAGCTTTATGATACTTTTGATAAGTTTGCCTATGTGCCAGGGGAGACTCTCAATGATTACTATCTGAGATTTACCCTATTGTTGAATGAGCTCAATATCTATGGCATGGCAATTCCTACCTTTCAATTGAACACCAAGTATTTGAACACTCTTCCTTCAGAATGGAAAAAATACGTGACAGATGTTAAATTGGCTAAGGACTTGCATAACACCAATGTGGATCAACTTCAAGCTTTTCTTCAACAACACGAGTGCCATGTGATCGAGGCTCGGTTGTCTACACCTCAAGTTCATGATCCACTTGCAATGTATGCTTCTCAATAAAACATGGCTTATACTTATCAACAACCATCATACTTGCAGCAACCACCACCACACACCTATCAGCAAACATCTTATCAACCACCAATGATGCCACAGCAAGAATTTCAACAAAGTGTTCATCAACAATCTTTTCCACAGCAACCACCATATCAGACATCACCATCACAAGCCAACACTTCTCCAATGGGCTATACTCCTCAGCAAGGATATTTTCCAATAGAAGCACAACCAGCACAAGCTTTCTACTCTAATGAACTTCCACCAATCCAAGCACCGGTCTTTACTCCAAATGATACGCCAGCTGATGTTCTAAACCATCTCACTGCCTACTTGTCACAACTTGTTGCAACTAGAGGATTTCCACCAACAAATAATCAGTTCCGCACCTCCTCAAATCCTCGACAACAAGCTACTGTTCAAGATGGTCAAGTAATAGTGCAACCTATTCAGGGAAGGAAAAATTCATATGGACCTCCTACAAGGACGGTGAATGCTCAAGATGTGAATTCACAAGCTATTGGAAATGGAAGTCCCATTGGTCCTCAAAAGGTTGTGACTTGCTACAATTGTCGGGGACAAGGTCATATAGCTAGGCAGTACACTCAGCCGAAAAGGAGAAGGGATGAAGCGTGGTTTCGTGAGAAGATGTATTTGGTTGATGCTCAGCCTAAGGGAAAGATCTTGGATTCAAAGGAGTTAGCATTTCTTGCAGACCCAGGGGCAGCAGACAATGAAGGCATTGCAGTTGTTTCCACCTCTAATGCAGCTTATCAAGCAGATGATCTTGACGCATATGATTCGGATTGTGATGACATTCACTCTGCCCAAGCTGCTCTCGTTGCTAATCTCTCTCACTACGGTTCTAATGTCGTCAGTGAGGTACCCACCACAACCAATCTTGGTAATGATGATAACCCACATCAAGTTGGGCATGAAAATGACAACCTCGAACAGCATTCGGGGACTAGTAACTCAAATGATGTGGTACCCAATCCTACACATTTGAGTGAACCTCAACCATATGCTACGACGGGTTTGGAATCTTATGCTCAACATGATTTGGTCATGGTGCCTAAACATATTATTGATCAAATGCATATGGCTCTCAGACAATTCGTAGATACGAATTCCACCCTAACAGCTGAGCTTGCGTTGCATAAAGAAAAGGTCAAAGCTTTTTAAATGGTCCCTCAAGCTGAAAAAATAACTTATTCTGAATTTGACCAATTTCGTTTCGAAAAGATTGAACACTTGAAAGAAATAGAATCATTAAAAGCTAATCTTTCCAATGAATTAAAAGCAAAAGAGTCGGTTGTCAATGATTTTCAGAAACTTAAAATGGATTTCGAAACTCTCGAGTCTAAAAAGTTTGAATCAGAAATTAATGCTACCACACTTCTTAAATTCAAAGAACAACAACTTTTAAAACAATACGCTTCCACAGAAAAGGTTCATCTTTTAACTAAATCATTTAAAGAACTCGAACTTAAGCGTCTTCAAGATTTACCACCTAATCTCGGTTATGCAAAACAAGCTCAGGAATATATTCCCGGTCTTTATGATACGACCATAATTGGCAAATCGAAAGAAGCACCTTTTGTTCGTAGTACTGAGGAGACACAGTCACTTGCGGAAGAAACTCATTCTAAAATGCTTTCAAAATTCCATACGATAGATTATGATCAGTATAACAAAGATCAATTATCTAAAAAGACCCGCATTCGCTTACAAAAGGAATTAGCTGAATTGACGGTTCTTGTGCCCCAAAGTTTGTCAAATGAAAACCCTCCTAGTACGTCTCCTACACTTGTCAAAATGGATTTAACGAAGTTAATTCCACCGGTAAGTAAGGCGTCCGTTAACTTAAATGTGGTACACCAACACTTAGCCGATTTTGACAAGGTCATTTTGGAACGTACGACGGCTTCGGCCATAACGGAAGGTGAATGGAATTTTGAGCACACTACAGCTGCGTTTCGAGACGAAATTGTTCCGTTTGTAAAGAATGTTAAAGCTTGTCTTAGTAATCTTGATCAAGATTTGCTTTTGGAAATAGAAGAAGTTAGACGTGTTTTCAATAAAATGGATGATGCTTATGAAAACAGTTTACTTGAAATAGAACGGGTTTCACGCCAAAATGATCAGCTTCTGAAGCAAGTGATGTATCATGATATAGTTTCCGTCTGTGTGAATAAAATTGTTGATAATGATTCTATTGTGCATAATGTTGAATCTATGGATAATGTGGTAGATAGTACTTGTCACGAATCTGACGCTGAATTTTTAAAGCTTCAAGATTCATATTCTTCGCTTTCAAAACATTTTGATGAGATTCAAACACATTGTATTTCGCTTAAATACAACCAACAATTTATTCAAGAAATCTTTGAAACGTCATTCGAAGGTGTTAATATCGATGATGCAAACTTTGAAAAGAATTTTCGATTGAATTTACAATCAAAACAGCGTCAGCCAAGTGACAAAGTTGCTAAATCTTTGCCCATAGACATAGAGAAATCTAAGGAGCTTAATTGTGTGAACGTACTTGAGGCCGCTGAGAACTTTAAACTTGATCTAGATAATCGGGTTTCCAAGATTTTGTCCAAAGTTGATAACTTAAAATAGAAATATACACGACTCTTCGATTTAGTAAAGCCCGCAGGTGTTAATACCACTGCACAGAATCAATCATTGATTGAACAATTGAATCGAAAGTCGGTGGAAATATCTGATTTGAGGGAACAAATTTGTGATAAAAATCTGGTCTTGGCTGAGTTAAAGGAAACACTTCGTACTCTAAAAGGTAAGAATATTGTGGATAACGCAGCCACTATCTCAGCATCGTCCTCTAGTGCAATCAAAAGGAACCTTATAGCCGTCACACCATTTAATAAGGGCCCTAAGCTTAAAAGAAACAAGAAGAATTATAGGATCTTGCCCCCATCTAGTAGTCAAGTGAAGAAGAAAGTAGAAGCCCATCCTATGAATGTTATTTCTGTTTTGAATAAAAAGAATCATGTAGCTAAACCTAAAGGATCTGCGGTTGTGCAGCGTTCTAAGCCTAGTGTGAATTCTAATTTGAAATGTTGGAATTGCAATGAATGTATGTTTTCTAGTCGACATGATTCTTGCCTTATTGACCATGTGAATGAGATGTATGCCCAGAAAAATGGATTAGAATGGAAACCGACTGGGAAAGTGTTAACCCAAGTTGGTTGGATGTGGCGCCCCACTGGTAGAACTTTCACTATAGTAGGAAATATGTGCCCTTTAACTAGGATCACTCCCACTACAGCGAAGAAAGCGTGCCCTTTAACTAGGAGTACAAAGGCTACCAAAACACAAGCGTGTCCTTTAACTAGGAACACTGACACTACTGTAGGAACCAAGTGCCCTTTAAATAGGTCTACTCCCACTGTGGTGCCCGCGAATAATCCAAAACCTAAGAAAGTTGGAACAATAAAACCTGTTAGTGCTAAAACTCACATTAGAAAACGCAGGAAATCTAAGGGTCTCATAAATGCTAGCAATTCTGATAATCTTATATCTATATCTGCTAACACTCCGGAACCAATAGTTTTTGTCTACTGTTGTTATTGAAAATAGGTGGTCCAAATTGTTCTCTGGTATTTGGACTCTGGTTGCTCCAAGCATATGACCGGAGATCGCTCTCAGCTCAGAAATTTCATCAGCAAGTTTCTTGGTACGGTTCGATTTGGAAATGATCATATTGCAAAGATAATGGGTTATGGTGAATATCATATTGGGAATGTTATAATATCAAGAGTGTATTATGTGGAAGGTCTCGGTCACAACTTATTTTCTTTGGGACAATTTTGTGATGCAAACCTAGAAGTTTCTTTTCGAGAGCATACATGCTTCATACGTAATTTGGAAGGGGTTGATTTATTGAAAGGTACTCGAGGGAATAATTTGTATACTTTGTCTCTACAAGACATGATGGTCGCTTCTCCCGTATGTCTTCTCTCCAAAGCATCAAAGACTAAGTCATGGTTATGGCATCGACGGTTATCACATCTTAACTTTGACGCTATTAATCATTTGGCAAAAAACGAACTTGTTCGTGGTCTTTCTAAACTTTCATTTCATAAGGATCATTTGTGTTCCGCGTGTACAGTGGGGAAAAGCACTAAGAAATCATACAAACCCAAGACGGAAGACACCAACCAAGAGAAACTTTATTTGTTGCATATGGATCTTTCTCTCTCTAGGAATTGTGTGAAATCCACCATCTCTCTATCTCTTTCTCTCTCTAAAACATAAGAAAGATTTACATATCCTACACCAAGTATCAATGGTATCCCAATTTAACTAACACTTAAACATGAACTAGTAGATAGAAAGAGATTGTGCAAGCTAGTTTGCTGAACCTAGATGTCACTCAAAGCCCATAAACCAGCAAGACCCAAACACCCATTTCTTTATGAGTTTATAAATTTAACAAAGAGACTTTGCTGATTATACTATCAAAGATTATGTAAATCACACAATCAAACAAGTAACACTAAACTAACATGAAATAAACCTTATGTTTACCAAAATGAGCAGTTAAACACAATTTTCACCAAAATCACAAAAGTTACACAATTCAACAAGAATGAAGGGTTCAAGCCGGATTTACCTTGTGGGACGTACATCTGTGCCCCACAATGGCTGGCTGAGGCCATCTCCATTCAACTAAAGCATGGCTAAGTGGCTTTGTGAGGGTTGCTGATGTAGAGGAAAGAAATTCAAATATCTTCAAATGACAAAAATATCAACCATAGTCTAGACTTGAGGGTACCTGTTAAGAACAAAACAAAGAAACCAAGTAACCCAAACCCTTATAAGCTCTCTTTGTTAGAGAGAGAGCTTATAATAGCTTGTGCTACACTAAAATCTCACCAAAATAAGAAAATCAGAACTTCCTTGGAAACCATTTGGATACGAATATTTTTGCAAAAAAAAGTGACAAGACAAGGGTATCTTATACAAGCTTAATGAGTATTGTTTTGGTGTCAATAAAACAGACCTATAAACTCCTATAAGCTACAACTAGAAAAATCAGAAAGTGGTCAAGTGTCCTTGAACCAAAATCTTCAAAACTAATTTTTCTTTTCAATTGAAACAAGTGAACCAACAAGGAAAGTAACACTACTATGAACCTTGTAAAACCTTTAAGTTGTCAGCTTAAAGGTCTTAAAGGTTGATGAACAGTGGGTCTCAAAAAAAGGGTTTTGGGCAAAATTCTTTGAACACCAAAAATATTTTTTGATAGAATTAACACTACTTGCATAAAAATAAAAGATGAAATTTAAAAGACAAGATTACACTAAATGAAACTCAGCTTTGAAATTATAAACATTAAAAGTTTAATTTTTCATTAAAATTTAAAATTTTACAAAGACAAATGCTAGAACAAAAATATGAGACACAAGCCATCTCAAATTTATAATAAGCTATAGAAGATACTAGAATTCATAAACCCTAATACATGCTAATGCCAAAAATGCCCTTTGAAAAATCTTGAATCTTGGTCAAATGGAACCATGTGATATTCTGAGTTGTTGTTAGCTGTTTAAATGCCATTTGAGTCGTCCATTGAAACTTTTGGACAAAGGATTGAGCTTGGTTCGTTGATGATCTGTTGGATTATGTTTTCTTCTTCATATTGGAGTAGGGGACCATTCTTGTGGGGCCAGGGGTTCATGTGACTCCGTTTTGGGGTCTAAGATGTGATTAAGGTATCACTAATTAAAATTCTGGAAGACCTTATTCAAAACCCCTATGATCTTGTGGGTATTCGGGGATTAGGGTTTATATGTTAGGATTAGGAGGGATGAGGGTGAATTAGATGAGCAGTAATGGTTTCCCTCCAATAAAAATTATTATAAAACTGATTTAATAACCTGTTAAATAATAATATAGGTTTAGTGACGTGTTATAGGTTTTATGGTAATGGGTTTCGGGTATGGGGTGTATGCTGGGCCATGTTGGGTTTATTGGTGGGCTAAATCCGGGTTGTGATGGGTAAGGGTTACAAACTTGGCAATTATGGCCCCCTGACTTTAAGGAAACATACATATCAAATCTTCAACAGCTTTTTGTCCATTCCCCTTTATATAACTATGACATAGTCGTCATTTTTGGCACATGTATTGTAATAACTTATATCAAGGACCAATTATGCAATTTTAGCAATCTCCAAGGGCCAATAGTGACAATTCTTGAAACTTTGAGGACCATACTTGTAATTTAGAGATTTACAAGGGTTAAAAGTGACAAGTCTTCAATAGTTGAGGGACCATTCTTGACAAATCTTCAAACTTCAAGGACTTCTTTGGAAATTCATGATTCGGTTCTGGTTCTTTATGCGGCTTCGTTTCCCGTGTCCATTTTTTGCTTGATTCTTGTTCTCTTTTGTTGATTTCACGATATTCGTACCTAAAATACACAATGAACAAACACAAGCATATTTTGGGGTATTTTATGATATTTTTAGTCATTTTAAGCCCGATTTGGACGATGAGACTATGTATAAATGCAGTCTCATCAAAATCAATAGAAAAAATCATGAGAGATCAGGGGGGATTCTTGTATAAAGCAAAACTCAAACCCAGATTTAGCCCGTTATCGAACCAAAGCCCAACCATCACCACACTACTACCCGACCCAACCCAAACAAACCACCCAACCACGTCACATACCACTACACCCGGTATTAATAATTAATTAAATCTTAGACAACTATTTTCTAATTAATATAGCCGAGAAACATTCACTGTACATCATAATCCCCACCAAATCACCTCGTTTAAGCGTATGAACCCTAATCACTAATTGATTTCAAAAGAAAGGGTTATCCACTAAATCCTTCCTGATTTATAATTGCCTACACCCTCATCACACCCTGATGAGATGGCATTTATACATGATCTCATCGTTCTTTTCGGGCTTTAAATGCATAAAAATGTCATAAAATACCATATATATGCTTGTGTTTGTTTACTTGTGTATTTTAGGTATGGATATCGTGAAAAAGACAAAAGATCACAAGATACAAGGAAAAACGAACACGAGAAACGAAGCCGTACAAAGAACCGGGCCCTAATCATGGAATTTTCATCAAATACCCTTGAAGACTTGAAGACAAAACAAGATTGATCATCATTTATTGAAGAAATGACACTTAAAACCCTTGTATATTAATAATTACAAGTTTGGTCCCTTAAGTTTGTCAAAATTGCAAAAAGGTCCTTCAAGATTGAAGAAATGGCAAGATTAGTCCCTCAACAATTTCAAATTGCCAATTATGGTCCCTCATGAAGTTTAAGAGACATTGAAGACCTTTGAAGATCAACATTGTCCAAGATTAGTCCTTGAAAAATCACCAAATGACAAAAATCGCCTTTGAAACATCTTTATGGAAAGTTTGTGCCAAAATTGTCAAGTGATGAAACTTAAATACAAAGGAGATGCAAGTTTTAGGGCTGGAAACCTTAAAAGCCAAAAAAACCAAAAACCAAGGACCAAAAGTGACAAAGCTGAAACATTTGAAAAAAAATGCGCCTAACACCCACACCACCCCCAATTTCGGATCAAATGGTAACTGTTCATCATTCTTACCACCCCAGATTTTACCCTCACTTTTCCTTGGGTAAAACTCAATTAAACTTGCACACACTTAATTCACACATGCCAAAACCCTTCCCACTCCTAAAAACCTGCATCCCACTCATGTGCACCAAACCCCCAATTCCCCAATCCACCAATCACATCATTCCTTAGCCCCCAAGCTCATGACGTGGCTTAAATCAATGGCCAAGATTATTTGCTTCCTCCCAAAGCAAAATAAACGTCCAAGATCAAATGAGAGGACAAAATGCACTCAAGGGCACATTTGGGATTTTCTATGTATTAGGGTTTTATGTTTTTATGCTTCTAGGATGTTCTATAGGCTCTATAAAAGGAGACCCAAGTTGTGGTGATCCCTTTGTTCCAGTTTCTAGTCTCTCACATGTAATTCCTTTTTAAAGAAATAAAAAGTTTGGTTTTTGAAATATTCAAGTGTAATTCCTTTTTTATTGTTTTTAAAAGTTTGTGTGTTGTGAGGAGATTGATTCTGAGTTCCACTTTGTTTTATGGTTAAGCAACTTTGATTTTCAAAAGTTGTTTAAGGTTTTGAGATTTTGAGAGATTTTGGTAAAATCTTCTCAAAAGGTTTGGATGTTAAGAGGTTTTGATTAATTGGTGTTATAGGGTTTTAAAAACGTTTTAAGAAAATTAAAAAGGATTTGGAAGAGTTTTAAAAAGAGAAAAAAAAAATCATATCATATCATATTATTTTTGTTCTTGTTTCTTTGTTTTGTGTTCAAATAGGTTGAAGGCTTGTTGATTTAGTTCAGCTCCAACCCGGGTTGGATTGGAGGAGGATTTTCATCCTCTAGGTTCTTGGATGTAAGAACCTAAGGTATCTTCCTTTTACCTTGAAAAAGTTCATAAAAGTGCTTGTTACTTGATTTGATTGATTGATTGATTTAGTGTGTTTAAGTTACTTGATTTGTGTTTATGTTATGTTATATACATGTTATGAAGCTTTGATAACAATTTGGTTAGGTTTCATAAGGTTTTGATTTGGAAAAATTGGTTTTCAAAAAGTTTAAAGGGTGTTTGGCAACGCGTTTTAGCAGGACATAGTTTTGATTAGTGATAATTAAAAGGTGTTAGATTGTTTGTTTAGGGTTGATTAAGGTTATTGGTAAGTAGTTAATTACTTTGGAACAAGTTTGGAGTGATTTTGTGTGTTTAAAAAGGATAAAGGGTGTTAAAAATCTGCATAAGTGTTATCTTGCTTGTTTTTATGATCTTTGGTGCATTTGATTTCTTGAATTTGAGTGCTAAGTGATTTGTGCTTGTTTGTCTTGACTTCTTGTGATCAAAGGATCACAAGAGTGCCCTTTTGTCCAAAATATTCATCCAAATAAGCTCAATAAGCCCAAGTCCTCTTGGCTTAAAATCTCAAGCAAAACACAAGCTCAAACCTGCTTGTGCTAAAGTTCATAGCTGGTCCGTCATACAAGTTGCGGCGCAAGACAGAAGTATTGCGGCGCAACTGAAGGAGTTACTGACCAAAGGTGCTCCCGCAACACAAATTGCGCCGCAAGACCCAAGCACTGCGGCGCAACTAAAGGTGCTGCAGAACTTGGTATTCCCGTTTCACACGTTGCGCCGCAAGACCCAAGCACTGCGGCGCAAGACAGTGTTTTAATATTATTTTATTAATTAATTTTCAAAATTTTATTTTTCTTTCTTTTTCATTTTTCCTAGGTTCTTTGTCATTGATTAGGACTATTTCCATTTTTAGATTATTTTTATAACTTTTAGATTATTTTTATAATTATTTTAAGTTTAATTAGTTTTTAATTACTTTTAATCATTTTTAGAGTTTTAAAAATAGTTTTAATAAGTTTTAATTTTTAGAAAATTACTTTTTAGTCTTCTAATAATATAAGTTAAGTAATTGTTCAATAAAATCATATTTTTGACATTTGAATTAATTAAATTTAATTTTAGGGCTTTAATTAGCATTTAAAATTAATTATTTAATTAATAAAAGGTTTTAAAATATCTTTGTTGGATTTTTATCTTTGTTTATATTATTTAAGGCTTGTTTTTATCTTTTTCTTGATTTTGTTTTTGGTCTTAGCTTAATTTTTAATTTTTGTGGTTTTTCTACGGTTTTACGTTTTCGTTTTTTACGTCATAGTGTAATTTCCAAGAAACCGTCATTCCATCTTCTCAATATTAATCTCAAATATATACAAGTTAATTCACAACACCATACCTCCTTGGGAAACGAATCTTCTCTATCTTTTTAAGTGATTGAGGGTCATTAGTGTTGATTTTCCCTAAAATCATCACTCGATACTTACCGCTATTTACGCTCTTTTCCTAAAGGGTAGTAAAACACTACAACCATTTTTTGGCGCCGCTGCCGGGGAGGTGTGTCGTGTCTTAATTTGAAAAATTTTGTTTTTGATATTATCCATAATAGTATTTGTGTTAAGTGGAACTCCCTTAACACGTATTATCGGTTTTCTCGGTTTTTCTTTGTGAATATTATTAATATATTGTATTAAGTATCACAATCAATATACAATATCTCCAAAAGTGTGAAAACACAACCTTGATTCGGGATTTCATCACTCGATCATTGTATTCGAATCTCAAACAAAAAGAAAAGGCAAAAATAGATAAATACTTTCGAGAAGCTCGATTTTGAAAGATACGAACTATAAGGTGGGTATAAGGCGGGTATTATAAAATATACCCTAAGGAAAAAGGCTCTTAAGTGCTTCGCGCCGCCTCGTTTCCCCGCTTGCTTGTGAGTATTTTGAGATTGAAGGCTAATCGAGGGTTTTGCCGCCCAAAGTATTAATACGTATACTAT
Organism: Glebionis coronaria; assembly: GCA_025667525.1. Taxonomy (NCBI): domain Eukaryota; kingdom Viridiplantae; phylum Streptophyta; class Magnoliopsida; order Asterales; family Asteraceae; genus Glebionis; species Glebionis coronaria. The sequence goes on from CM046881.1 coordinate 236,322,807, forward strand.
ATTTGCTTGGTTTTCTTTGTGATTAAACCCTCGTGAACAATTTGGTTTTCACCAAAGTTCTAAAGTCATTCGAAGGCGTTCACTCCACGTGATCGTTTTCATTCCTTTGAGGCTTCTTTAATCAAGAGTTTGATTCAAGGAGAGATTTTGTAGATTGTTGTCTACGTAATACACCCAAAATCCAAAAAAAAAATTAAATATCATCAAAAACACAAAAAAATTGAAAATCCACAAAACAACCAAAAAGAATCTTCTTTGCTCACCTCCCATTCTTCGTGAAGTTTATGATCACTCGTAATCAAGCTAAACGAGCTCGTAAACGACTTCAAAAGCAAACAAATCAAGGATCGTTGATTGTTGAAGAACCTCCAATTGTTGAACCTATTATAGAACAAGAAGTCGTAATGGCTAATCGTACTATGATGGAGTTGCTACAAGCACCCACCGAGGGTTTTGGAGAGGCCATTGTTATTCCCGCCATCCTTGCGGAGAATTTCGAGATTAAGACGGGTTTAATGTCTATGTTGCAAGCAAACAAGTTTCGAGGTCACGAGAAAGACAACCCGCATTACCATATTAGGAATTTCAACCGTCTCACGGCCACTAGCAAATTCAAAGATGTTCCGCATGACGCCATTAAGATGATGTTGTTTCCATATTCGTTGGATGGACCCGCAAAAATTTGGCTCGAGAAAGAACCGCCAAATTCGATTTTGACATGGGCCGATCTCGTTTCTAAGTTTGTGAACAAGTTTTTTCCACCATCGAAAACAACACACTTAAAAAATGAGATTTCACGATTTGTGCAACGTAACAATGAAAGTTTTTCAATGGCATGGGAACGATTTAAGGAGATGTTACATGAATGTCCTCATCATGATTTTTCGGAATTGCATCAAATAGATACTTTTTATAATGGGCTTAATGATCATGAACGAGATTATTTGAATGCCGCCGCGGGTGGTAATTTTTTGTGCAAGACGACAAATGAGGCTTTACAAATCATTGAAAATCGATCTAAGGTTTATAGCCCTCGTAACACACCGAGTGTTGCCAACATGGGTTCGTCATCGTCATCACAATCGTCTCGTGGCATTAATGCCTTACATGATGAAGCTAATGAGGAAAATCGGTTTTTTGATAGATTTGCTAATCTAATGTCCCATTGGAAGGCTCAAGAAGCTTCCAATTCCGCTTCGGTTAAAGCGGTTGCTAAGAGTTGTTTATCGTGTGGAGGAGCTCATGATTTATCCGAGTGCATTACCGCGGATGGTAACACTTCGAGTGCTTATGTAGCAACGGGAACTTACAACCAAAACGGCCAAGGTTCCCGCCAAAATCAAGCTCCACCAAATCAAAATGTTAACAATTATCGAAACAACAACCAAGGTAATTACCAAGGCAACACACGCAATTACAACAAAGGGAATTATCAAAGTGGGAATGGACAAATCTCTAATCAAAACCAAAACCGTGATTTTCAAAACACTACACAAGGTTTTCAAAATGCTCACACGAAAAATTTGCAAGGAGAATTTTTGGATTATGCAAAAGCAAATGATGCTAAATTTGATAATATGCAACGTGAGATGATTAGCTTAAGGTCCGAGTTGAAAAACGAGCTTAAAAATGAACTTGCTAATGAACTTAAAACTCATGCAAATAAAATGGAAGGAAATGTCCAACGTCTTCAACAAAACCAACAAAAGATGGAATTAGGACAACATGAGATTAAGCAAGAGTTATTGAAAGCGGATGCTAGGCAATCAAAATTTGAGGACCGAATGGCTAAGATGTTCGAAGCTATCATGTGTAAACCCTCTTCTTCGGGTGGTCTTCCTAGTGATACCATTGCAAACCCGAGGGGAGAATTGAAGGTTGTTGCTACTCGTAGTGGTAAAACTTTCAAGGAACCAATCTCTCGTCCAAGTACTTCTACGGAGAAGGAAATCGAGAAAGAACCCGAGGTGATGGTCGAAAAGGAGCACATTACAATCCCACGAAGTACCGCTCAAACCACACCTACGGTTACACCAATACCAATTGTGGAACCCGAGATTCCAAGGCCGTTGCCTAATGACCAACCCACACCACCTTTACCTTACCCTTCGAGACGTGACAAGCAAAAAGCACAAGAAAGGAACAATTATCAATTTGAGCTATTTATGAAAATGTTTCGTGATTTGCATTTTAACATAAGTTTTGCCGATGCTTTAATCATGATGCCTCGATTCGCCGCAAACTTCAAAAGTATGCTTAACAACAAAGAGAAGTTACAACAAACGTCTAGTTGTTCATCGGTTTTTCTAAGCCGCATACCACAAAAAGTCGGTGATCCCGGTAAATTTTTGATTCCGTGTGCTATACAAGATATGGAGGAATGCTACGCCTTGGCCGATCTTGGCGCTAGTATTAATTTAATGCCTCTCGAGATTTTCAAATCGCTTTCGCTTCCGGCTCTTACTCCTTCGAACATGTCCATCGAGATGGCCGATCATTCTACGATTTTGGCATGTGGAGTAGCCGAGGACGTTTTCGTTAAAGTCGGAAAGTTTTACTATCCCGTTGACTTTATCGTTGTAGACATTCCCATCGATCGAAAAGTTCCTCTCATTTTGGGTCGTTCATTTTTGGATACATCACGAGCACTTATCGATGTTCATGCTCGAAAAATCACCCTTCGTTTCAATGAGGAAGAACTTGTCATCAATGCAACACAAAACTCCAATCTTTCTCATGTATATTCTATTGCAACTTTAAACCATGGTGACTCGACCAATGTCATTTGCAAAGAATTTTCACCAAGAGTTTTAGGGAATGTCTCCAAAAACAATTTACCATTTCCTCCGCCGGTGGAGGTTATGAGTGTAAAGCCTACAAAGAAGAAACCATCAATACTTGAATCGAAAAATCCTTCACCTTCATTCTTGAAAAGTGTTGATAAGTTGCCGGTTTCTACGGAAGATCTTTCGGATGATGAATTTATGGACCCCGATGGGGAGGTTTTCTTCGTCGATAAACGTTTTGAGAACTTGCCACCACCAAAACCAAAACGGTTTCAAAATGTGAGAATTTTTAGTGTAACTAACATCGTCTTAGAAACACCAAATATTTTCGATATAATCAACAAGGGTTTTCATAAGGAGAGTTTAAAAGATAAAAAAGGAAAATATCTTAAATGTAATTTAATTGATTTTTCTACAAATCTAACTCCGTCATCACCGCGTGATTTGAGTACTACAAACTCGTCTACTCCTTTTGACGATGTTTTGTGTGGTTTTAGTATGGGGGAAGCCCCTTATGTTCCCTCATCCTTGTCCACCGAGGACGAGATATTCGATCCCGGAATTTCATGTAAAGGGAAATCTCGGTCTTCCACCGATGCAATAAATGGAAAATCTTTCTATTTGCTTGGTGCGAGTCTACCTCGAGTAGCTCAAACGTTTGTCTTACCAATTGTCTCACCCTTCTACTTCTCATCTATTTTCTTCAAACTCTTTGAGTTTATGGCACATGTTGGAGTGGTGTTAATTTGTTTTTCCAATGGAAACGAGAACGCCATCTTCGACCCCGGTATTTTGCATTACTTAAGGACTTAGTCCTTTATACCGGTTGCTTTTTGGGCCTTGTTTATCATGTAAGCCCCGCCAAAAAAATTGACCACACCATGAAATCCCTAAATGTTCACATTTTAAGGGGATCGAGTCGAGCTCATGACTCGGTAATCAAAAACGAGGTGCCTCGTGGGGGAGATCCCATGCTTATCTTTATGCTTATTATTCACTAATAAGGGGACTTGTACCCTTCCAACTCGTTGTCTCGTGGTTGTTTGTGATTGTGTTATCTAGATCATCATCATCGTCTACGATTGAAGACTCTCGTGTTCGTTTACGTGAGCCTCCATCGTTCGTTTGAAGAAGTTTTTCACGAATCCATGACATATCCTTTATTGTTCTAACAATTATCTTTTAGCATAATTAATAAACGGCTTTAGATATATTGTTGATCACCCTTTCCATGCTAGATCCTAAGCATTCGATTCTTCGTCTCTAGTATGGGGGTGCTCCACCTTTAGACTCGAAACATTGAGGACAATGTTTACTTTTAGTATGGGGGGGTGAATAGGTACTTGCTTTGCTACGCCCTCACGTTTTCCAACCTTCAATGTTTTGTTTTGCTAATAAGGCTAAAAATGGCCAAATTTTAAAAATTTTTCTTAGTTTTCATAAGTGTTTTTAAGACACGAATGTATATTTTCCGATGGATAGAATAAGAGTTAATTTTTGACTTGATGGGCATTTGGAGCCCTTTACATTCCTTAACCCGCTCAATTCAAGTTTTGCTAGACTTTTATATAGGGAGCTTTAAAACGCGAAAGTCTTAATTCATTCGGGTTAAGAACAAGAACTTTTCGCAAGTTCCTATAATTGATTCTAGAAAGTCACTTATCAAGGGAACTTTAAAACGCATTCTCTAAACTTGAAAAAGTCCAAGAAAGTGCAAGATCCTATAGGTGGCTTGAAAACCCAAAACTTTGATTTGATATAGTCTTAATGAAAGCTAATCCAAATTTGGCTTAATTTTGACTTGCATGGCTAAGTATTCACGAGTCTCTTTAATTAGAGGTCTTTAAATAGTGAAGAACGAGAAATGATAGAGTTAGACAAGTGATCATGCTAAACGTAGAACATGAAAGTGTTCTTTCAAAAACTCATATGTTTTTAATTGTGGCTTTTTCTTCCCATAAGATCAATGCATTAGGAATAAAACATAATTGCAATAAGTAAGGTCGTACGATTTGAAAGGTTACTTAGCCTCTAGCGCAAGATCGTTTAAAAGTTGCTCGGGGTTGAATAGAGTTCATAGCCAAGGCATAACTTATTGAAACGGGACGCGAAGATTGGCGATCATCCAAAAAGACCCTAACAAGGCATGAGGAGCTCTATTTTTGCTAAAGATCCAAAGATGATGTGAAGTATCATTGTTCCAAAATCAATATGAAGGATCAAGACACACGACGAGAAGCAATTACTCCCCTAAAGAATGGAGAAAGTCTATCCAAAAAGACCCTAACAAGGTATGAGGATAAATATATCCAAGTCCGAAAAGGAGGCGGATCGTTGTATATCAAAATCCAAAGTAAAGATTGAAGAAAAATGATGAAGTCGTGGTCCTATATGAAGAATCTCTCAAAAACGTCAAGTGAAGAAATTCCAATTATATGAAGAGAAGACCATAATTTCGAGAACGTCTTCCCAAGATTTGAAGTATGAAGTACATGCCAAATATCGGTCCGAGAAAGGTCTCAAATCGTGAAACGAGTTATGCCAAGATATGAACTTAAGGAGATACACGAGAAGCCGTTTTAAAAGATTTTGTCCTTCGGCTAACTATTGATCAAATTGTGCTACTTTGCTTTCGGACTAATAACTACTTAAATAAGTCAATATGAATCACTTGTGATCCATGACAAATAGATAAAAAATGCTAGTAACCCATTTCCTTTTATAATAACTAGGATTGCGGGGAGAAAAAGTATTACACAATTTGGACGTATGAGTAGTGTTAGCATTGTGACTTGTACCAACAATGATCTTGTTTTTGCACTTGGCATGGAATGTATGACAATCAAGGATGACGAAGTTTACTCTAAGGGACATTAACTTGTTTCTATTCTTAGACCCTAAAAGTCACCTTTCGGTGATGAAAATCATACATTATGTCTTTACACAATCTCGTAGTATGTTGCAAGTCTTTTACTCTTCAATAAAGGTTAATAAAATTGAACTTTGGTGATGCTTAGATACTTTATTCTAGCATTGCGTGAGGGCACGGCAATGGCTTAGTATGGGGGAGTGATGAGATGGCATTTATACATGATCTCATCGTTCTTTTCGGGCTTTAAATGCATAAAAATGTCATAAAATACCATATATATGCTTGTGTTTGTTTACTTGTGTATTTTAGGTATGGATATCGTGAAAAAGACAAAAGATCACAAGATACAAGGAAAAACGAACACGAGAAACGAAGCCGTACAAAGAACCGGGCCCTAATCATGGAATTTTCATCAAATACCCTTGAAGACTTGAAGACAAAACAAGATTGATCATCATTTATTGAAGAAATGACACTTAAAACCCTTGTATATTAATAATTACAAGTTTGGTCCCTTAAGTTTGTCAAAATTGCAAAAAGGTCCTTCAAGATTGAAGAAATGGCAAGATTAGTCCCTCAACAATTTCAAATTGCCAATTATGGTCCCTCATGAAGTTTAAGAGACATTGAAGACCTTTGAAGATCAACATTGTCCAAGATTAGTCCTTGAAAAATCACCAAATGACAAAAATCGCCTTTGAAACATCTTTATGGAAAGTTTGTGCCAAAATTGTCAAGTGATGAAACTTAAATACAAAGGAGATGCAAGTTTTAGGGCTGGAAACCTTAAAAGCCAAAAAAACCAAAAACCAAGGACCAAAAGTGACAAAGCTGAAACATTTGAAAAAAAATGCGCCTAACACCCACACCACCCCCAATTTCGGATCAAATGGTAACTGTTCATCATTCTTACCACCCCAGATTTTACCCTCACTTTTCCTTGGGTAAAACTCAATTAAACTTGCACACACTTAATTCACACATGCCAAAACCCTTCCCACTCCTAAAAACCTGCATCCCACTCATGTGCACCAAACCCCCAATTCCCCAATCCACCAATCACATCATTCCTTAGCCCCCAAGCTCATGACGTGGCTTAAATCAATGGCCAAGATTATTTGCTTCCTCCCAAAGCAAAATAAACGTCCAAGATCAAATGAGAGGACAAAATGCACTCAAGGGCACATTTGGGATTTTCTATGTATTAGGGTTTTATGTTTTTATGCTTCTAGGATGTTCTATAGGCTCTATAAAAGGAGACCCAAGTTGTGGTGATCCCTTTGTTCCAGTTTCTAGTCTCTCACATGTAATTCCTTTTTAAAGAAATAAAAAGTTTGGTTTTTGAAATATTCAAGTGTAATTCCTTTTTTATTGTTTTTAAAAGTTTGTGTGTTGTGAGGAGATTGATTCTGAGTTCCACTTTGTTTTATGGTTAAGCAACTTTGATTTTCAAAAGTTGTTTAAGGTTTTGAGATTTTGAGAGATTTTGGTAAAATCTTCTCAAAAGGTTTGGATGTTAAGAGGTTTTGATTAATTGGTGTTATAGGGTTTTAAAAACGTTTTAAGAAAATTAAAAAGGATTTGGAAGAGTTTTAAAAAGAGAAAAAAAAAAATCATATCATATCATATTATTTTTGTTCTTGTTTCTTTGTTTTGTGTTCAAATAGGTTGAAGGCTTGTTGATTTAGTTCAGCTCCAACCCGGGTTGGATTGGAGGAGGATTTTCATCCTCTAGGTTCTTGGATGTAAGAACCTAAGGTATCTTCCTTTTACCTTGAAAAAGTTCATAAAAGTGCTTGTTACTTGATTTGATTGATTGATTGATTTAGTGTGTTTAAGTTACTTGATTTGTGTTTATGTTATGTTATATACATGTTATGAAGCTTTGATAACAATTTGGTTAGGTTTCATAAGGTTTTGATTTGGAAAAATTGGTTTTCAAAAAGTTTAAAGGGTGTTTGGCAACGCGTTTTAGCAGGACATAGTTTTGATTAGTGATAATTAAAAGGTGTTAGATTGTTTGTTTAGGGTTGATTAAGGTTATTGGTAAGTAGTTAATTACTTTGGAACAAGTTTGGAGTGATTTTGTGTGTTTAAAAAGGATAAAGGGTGTTAAAAATCTGCATAAGTGTTATCTTGCTTGTTTTTATGATCTTTGGTGCATTTGATTTCTTGAATTTGAGTGCTAAGTGATTTGTGCTTGTTTGTCTTGACTTCTTGTGATCAAAGGATCACAAGAGTGCCCTTTTGTCCAAAATATTCATCCAAATAAGCTCAATAAGCCCAAGTCCTCTTGGCTTAAAATCTCAAGCAAAACACAAGCTCAAACCTGCTTGTGCTAAAGTTCATAGCTGGTCCGTCATACAAGTTGCGGCGCAAGACAGAAGTATTGCGGCGCAACTGAAGGAGTTACTGACCAAAGGTGCTCCCGCAACACAAATTGCGCCGCAAGACCCAAGCACTGCGGCGCAACTAAAGGTGCTGCAGAACTTGGTATTCCCGTTTCACACGTTGCGCCGCAAGACCCAAGCACTGCGGCGCAAGACAGTGTTTTAATATTATTTTATTAATTAATTTTCAAAATTTTATTTTTCTTTCTTTTTCATTTTTCCTAGGTTCTTTGTCATTGATTAGGACTATTTCCATTTTTAGATTATTTTTATAACTTTTAGATTATTTTTATAATTATTTTAAGTTTAATTAGTTTTTAATTACTTTTAATCATTTTTAGAGTTTTAAAAATAGTTTTAATAAGTTTTAATTTTTAGAAAATTACTTTTTAGTCTTCTAATAATATAAGTTAAGTAATTGTTCAATAAAATCATATTTTTGACATTTGAATTAATTAAATTTAATTTTAGGGCTTTAATTAGCATTTAAAATTAATTATTTAATTAATAAAAGGTTTTAAAATATCTTTGTTGGATTTTTATCTTTGTTTATATTATTTAAGGCTTGTTTTTATCTTTTTCTTGATTTTGTTTTTGGTCTTAGCTTAATTTTTAATTTTTGTGGTTTTTCTACGGTTTTACGTTTTCGTTTTTTACGTCATAGTGTAATTTCCAAGAAACCGTCATTCCATCTTCTCAATATTAATCTCAAATATATACAAGTTAATTCACAACACCATACCTCCTTGGGAAACGAATCTTCTCTATCTTTTTAAGTGATTGAGGGTCATTAGTGTTGATTTTCCCTAAAATCATCACTCGATACTTACCGCTATTTACGCTCTTTTCCTAAAGGGTAGTAAAACACTACAACCACACCCCACACCCCAAACGTGTCTACATTCACCTGTGGACCCCCCCCCCCCCCCCCCCACGTGGTTCCCCTGCTACAAGCTTCTAAAAAAATGTGCAGCAAATCGAAGACCCACAAAGAATGTGTGCTCCCGACTTGTTTTTGGATGCATGAGATGCCTTTCCAACAGCTAGCATCCTCTTCACAACAAAAGAAGATCACATGGGTTTGTTTGACTAAAAATTTCATATTCAAGCAAAAGCGCATTCTTGGAAGTATCGTGATGTTCGTTTGCAAGTCTTAAATTTTTTTTACAAGGTTTAGACAAAACAAGGGACTAGAAGACAAACACGGGCAAGTATACCCTTTCGTTCGTAATATAGCTTTGTAGTGGTAAACCAGGATCGTTCGCTGAGACTTAGTTTCATTTTGGTAATCAAGATAACAATTGAAGAAATAAATGGTTGAAGTAATATCAATAATAACAAATATGACTATGGGATAGTTCGTATAAATTCGTGATTATGATAATAATGATCGAGATATGTTTCATTAGGTAAAGTGTGATAATCCTTTTTCGTCAAAATGGCGTTTACACAATTTACTTGGGTTGATTCGAGACTTATGTTTAGTTAAGCGATTAAGCTCAAAACAAGTTGCCAACGAGTTCAATATTTTATCAAGTTTCTAAGCGGATTTCTCCAACCAAAGATTCATGACCACACACAAGTTCTAGAAAACTTTTTATAACAATTTGCGTTTCTCAACGCCAAACTATCGTAACAAATCAACTTAGATAAAATATGGTTTGTAGAACTAGGAGGTAAAATGGTTCTACAACATTAGCTTGAAATCATTTATAAAGGATCATATCATAGCATCATCACTAATTATATAGTCACAAATAGCTTAGCTTAACATAGTAATTAAAGTAACAATTGGAAAAGATTAAGAGAACATCATACTTAGATTGGATTGAATAAACGAGTACACAAGTGTCACGATTGTATCGTTCCTCCAAGAATAGAAGAGTGGAATACTCTCGTTACAAGTATCTCCCAAAAGTGGATAATACTGAAAATTCACTAGAAAGACTAAAATACTCGAGCTATGGATTATTGAGAGAGAGAGAGAGGTGTGTGTAAAATGGATGGAAATGGCCTCTATTTATAGTGTTGTCTGGGGTCAAATGTGCGCCGCACTTCTCCTCAAGTGTGCCGTACTTTGGAGATGCGAATGTGCGCCGCACTTGTAACTTTGTGCGCCGCACTTCTGGGCGATTCAGAATCTTCTTTTAATAACTTTTTCTTTATTGCATATTGATGCCCCTTCTTTGTGTATCTTCACTTTGCTCCTTCATACTTTACATCTGCATATAAACACAACATATTAAGTATCGAAAGCTCTTATTTATACTACAAAGTGGCATTATAATAATAGGTTGAATATGTATAATTAGGTCGTTATCAAATTCCTCCACACTTAGCTATTGCTTGCCCTCAAGCAATCAAAGCGAGAAAACAATTTCAATTTTTTAAAAAGAATGCTTTTAAGTGTTGTGAAGTATGATAGGAAAATGATTTAATTTTTATGAATAGTAAAAGCAAATGACAAAATAACTTTAGCACCTCACATGGATTGTGTTTGGATTTTAAGTTCACACAAGTGTCACTCACAAAAGGGTAAATTTAAGGAAACACTCAATTAGCTCAATCGTAAAATAGATAGCTACTATAGGTTTGTACAAGACACATAAACATAACCGTTGCGGCGTGAGCACCAGACAAATTTTCAAAGAAGCAAAACGTGATAAATGATGTGGGTGTAGGATCAAAAAGTGTAAGCCTTTGTCAAAGTTATAGAAAAAACTATACTAGAATACTTGACTATATTTTTTTCTTTCTTTTCATAGATTTTTTTAAGAGCGTACATCATAAACTTTATAACTTGACAAGTGGTTAGGCATAACATATAAGTATATTGGCACAATGGATAATATAACATATGCGTATGAGTGCCACATATTTTAGTAAGCCAGTGTAGCTTACTAAAATGATATAAGAGTGATTTTATTTTGCTTCCTTTCGAAAATTTCTATAAATTAACCTCACTACGGTTTAGTAAATGATGATCAAGCACAAATTCTAAAGCATACTAGATTATCGGCTTTCACACAAAATAGAGAAATATAGGCTAAGTTTTTCTCACATATTTGGGAAATGTGATTTTGTGCTAAATTATAATGTCAATCAATGAGATTTTTGCTTTACTAAAAACTTATTTATTTACAAAACATATATATTTTTATTGTTTTTCAAAAAGGTTTTCATGTGGAGAAATTTTATTATATTTTTTTGTTATTTCATTTTTTCTATTTGTCACCTCCTCCACACTTAAGTTGAACATCGTCCTCGAGGTAATAACTGATAAAATATTAAAAATAGGAAAAATGCAAAGGGAAACGAGAACTTCCCGGAGCTTAGTAGAAAATTGCGGGACTTCGAGAGATAAATCCAGCTTAGAGCTCCAATTTGCTATTTTTCTGCATGCTACAAAACAAAACAAAACACATGCAATATATACAAGGACAGTTTTATTTATTTACAGGTCCTCCTCCACACTTAAGTTGAAAGGTGGGGATAAAATACGGATTGCCTTCCGAATAGCGCTAAGTTTAGAGTCTTCAGCCAGACTCGGCTACTCGGGTCTATTTTAAGAAGAAAGGACTATCTTTTCCTTCGATTCGTTACAGTGTTCTTCTTCATGATAGAGCTTAAGTCTATGTCCATTGACAATAAAGGTGGTATTGTTTAGACCGTGTAATTTAACATATCCGGATGGATATTGGTGTTTTACTAGGTAGGGTCCAGTCCATCTCGATGTAAGCTTAGGTTGCTTGAATTTATATTTCGAGATAACGATAAGTACTTTGTCTCCTTTTTTGAATTCTTTTCTTTGTCATAATTTACGATCATGCCAAACTTTGGTTCGTTCTTTATATAATCGTGAACTTTCATAAGCGTGATGTCGAAATTCATCTAACTCGTGAAGTTGAAAGTTACGTTTTTCACCGGCTGCAATAAGATCTGGGTTGCAGTTTTTGTAACACCCCCTGATGGTCAAATGCAGCGGAATAGTACGTGGGGTGTTACTTGGGTGGATCGATAGCACACAATATATAGAGCAATGATCATAAAAGTCATTTGAAACATATTACATGAATTAATTATACACACTTGGTATCTTGTTTATAAAACCACATTTATTATAAAACGGAAGTAAATATCCCAGCCCAATGGTAGACATGATGCTCCCTAAAATGCTGGAATCCAATGCATGAACCTACTTTATTTTCCTGAGAAAACATTAGGAGTAAAATGTGTGGGTCAACACGAAGTTGGTGAATTCATAGGTTTAGTTAAATAAATAAATTACTAATATGCCAAACACCACGATCATAGTAGGACAATCACAGTCCAATACTATAGTAGTTCCCATTGCCCTGTAATAGAAGCTAGACAAAAGATGCTCAGTACGCCCATTTGGATCTGTCTTGATGTTGTTCCCTCAGTCCAACAATGATATAAACGTGTTGCTTGGCCTAAGCGTTTCGTGATAGAAAGTCACGCAAGCAGGGTTTTGTCAATACCCGAATAGATCTATTCATACATTTCGCGCTACACTATTAACTATTACAGTCCACGGGTATGGGGCAAACAATAGGCAATAAATTGTTGTTGTCAGCAGTGCATGTTTTGTATATTTAAATATATATAGTTTTTGTATGTTTTCTCCCCCAGTTATAAAACAGTAAAGATGGGGCCATGAACTCACATTAGTGGTAGTGATGTGAGGATGATGTCACTGAATAAACTAGCACAGTATGATCACGAACTGGAGAAATTACCTAAGTAATTTTTAGTGCCTTAGTAAATGCATAATTAACAATGCATGATGGATGTATGGTTGAAAATGCATGATCACTAATTAATAAGCTGTTACGACCGTTTAAGTGTTTACACTTATGGTGAATTGAAAGTATATACATATTTTTAGTTTCTAAAAATATATATATAAATTGTTTAGTAAAATGGGTAATAAATTAAATAAATATATTTTATATTATTTAATTTGTTTTAAGAAAATAAAATACAATCTACTTTTCTTAAGGCTTCAAAAATATGGTTAACGGGATTTGTCAGTTTATAAAGTTTCGCGAATAAACTTAGTAATTTGTTTAATTATCCAAACGGCTAAGTTAATTTATCAATAAAATAATTTATTAATATTTGTAATTAACTTATATTACACTTGAGTCCTTGTTAGTATAACAACTTACCAAAAATATCCTTTAAGGTTTCGTTCGTTAAGTATATTGCGTCGTTAGTCCTTGTCCGTTTATTTAATTTACAAAAACGCCCCTAGGGCTTACAAAACTTTGGGGAAATGACAAAACACCCCCCTAAGTTTCGGAAATAATTAGGTTAGGGTTAGGGTTTGTTTTAGGTTTCCAAAATGTCACAATTGGTCCTTGAAGTTTCGGATTATTTAAAAGTAATAGTTAGGGCTTGTAACAAGTTTCCCAAAGTGACACTTTTAGTCCTTAAGGTCTCAGAATGTTTAAATATTAGACTAGGGTTTGTAATAAGTTTCCAGAAGTGGCAATAATGACCCTAAGGTCTCGAAGTATTTAAAAATGAGGCTAGGGCTTGTAACAAGTTTCAATAATGGTAAAAATGACCCTTGAGGTCTCGGATTATTTAATAAGGGCAACTAGGGCTTATATTAAGTTTTATTATTTGCACAATTAGTCCTTATGGTTTCATTTAGTTCTCGGTCTAAGGAAAACGCACCCTATACTTTTGTAATTGACACATTTGGTCCTTGAACTTTTATAAAGACACGAAATCATTTATACATGTTTTTTTAAGTTACAAAATCGACCTTAACTTTCACCAATTGTCAAAATAGGCACGAAAAGTCTCCCAAAATATTTTTTGGGCTTGACTGGCCCAATAGGGTTTCGGCTTGGGTTAAATGGCCTAATGGGCTTGTTTAGTTAACTAGTAATTTACCAAGTGGGCTAGTATCTATATTTTCCTTATTGGGCTTATATCTTACTATTTCTAAGCTTAAATTAAGTCATGGGCTTATTTGTATTCGGCTTATTTATAGCTTATAAGAGAGCTTATATGACTCGGCTTATTTAACATTTATAGGGCTTAAATGAGCTAGCTTATATATTTCTAAGTCTCGGATTATATAAGTTTTTAGGGTTTTAATGACTTAGCTTATATAAGTTATAGGTTTCCGCTTATATTAGGTTTTTAGAAATTCTATGTCATGTCTTATATATATTTTTAGGTCTCGGCTTATATATGTTTTATAAGATAAATGTCTAGCTTATATAGGTCTAGGATATTATGATTTATAGGCTTATATATGCTTATAAGTTTCAGCTTATATTACTTTTTATACACTTTTGTGACATAGCAATTTACTTTAGGGCTTACACTAAGTTCTTCAAGCATATTCTTACCAGTCTTAGGGTTTTGAAGCAAGATTTCCCATGGACACCATATAAGTTGTGGGCTTATATGTTGTTTAGGGTTTGTTTACAAGTTTCAAACGTATGCATGTACTCCTAACTCCATTTTTATAGTATAAACATGCATGAGAAGTAAAATGAGTAAGGAAAAGTTTAGAGAGGACTCATACTTACTTGTTTCAAGATAAACTTGGTGATGACTAGGGTTTAGGAGTCCTAGACGTCGGTTTCTTCTTGTAGTGACTTAGGATGATCTTGGACTTGACTTGAATGCTAAATATCTTGGATAATAAGCACTAAATGCTTGGTGAAGACCAAGAATGGATAGAAGTAAATTCTAGGAGCTCGTATAGGTGTTTTGTTGAGTGTATATCCGAATGTGAGTATAGTAAGTGATGTGTGAGTTCTAAAGTTTTATAAATATCACAAAGTGAGATTGAGAGGTGTGGCTTGGGGCTTATACACATCTAAGAGAGAGATAGTTATCTAGATATGGAGATTTTAGTGTGTACCATGTAAGTACATGGCTTTAATGAGCTAATATGTACATATGACCCCAACATGCTTATTACCGCCGCATGTTAAGCTTCCAAAGGGACAATGTATGACTTGTATAGTGTTTATGATAAATGGAAAGGTTGTACAAATGAAATGGTTGTGTGGATGTGTTCTAGCACACGTCTAGTGTCAAATGGAGTGCGCTAGGTGTCTTATTTTCATGATACAAGTATAGTTAGTTTAGTACATTCTTTAAATGCCCAAAATGGTACATGGTGCCTTGGTTTTGTATGCATACCGGTGGTATTGGCTAGTCAAGGGAAAAAGAAAGTGTTTCTATAGTGTATGGTTTAATGTGATGTGTTGTACAAAGTCTAAAAAGTCAAAAGTGTAAATGGTAAAGGTTTTTGGTATGTAATGTTATTTATATGTATACATTCGGCTATATAGTGAGTCTAGGGTATATTTATGTTTAATTTTTATGTCTATGTATAGTCACTAGGAGTATAGGTATAATATTGTGTGAGTATGTTTAAGTCTAGGTTGATTTTGGTTAAGTTTGGAATCCTTGGTGAAAGTATGGTCATATTTAGATGAGAACATAATTTACTTTATTAAAGTGTATGACAACTTAGTTTAAATAAGTTAGAATGGTTAAAGGTAATGTTTAATAATAAGAATAGTTGATGTCGTAACGTAATGTCATCCATAATGTGGGAAAAATATATATCTATATATTTAAAGCTTTAAAATAATACTTAAGTAATTATTATTAATTGTGATCGTGAGTTTGGATTTTTATGAACCAATAGGATGAATGCTTATGATTATAAGTTCAGGTGACTTAAATGTCCCAACAGAAGTGATTGTTTACTGTCCCGCATGCTCATATAATGTAGTCATCCAAATGTGACCGTGTCCTTATGATTAAATGTTCAAAATCATAATGTATGCTATGTGATTAAATGTTTCCATGTTCTGATGATTAAAATAATGTATGCTCATGTATGATGCATATGATTTCTGAAAAGATTTCATGCAAAGGTGGTAATATATATTCAGATATCATGAGGTGACGTATACAATGATGACATAGTCAAAACCTGAAATTTACAGGTTTTACAGCATTAACCCGTTATTTTAGCTTTGTCCTCAAAGCTTAAGATGATGTTACTGCTCAGGTGAACAGATGTGGGTACATAGCTCTAAATGAGTCTTCGCGTTCCCATGTGAACTCAGGGCCTTTCCTGGAGTTCCATCATATCTCAACTAACGAGATTTGGCTTCGCTTTAGCTTCTTGACTACTCTCTCCATGACTTCCACCGGTTCTTCTATGAATTGAAGTTTGTCATCAAAGTGGACTACCTCCAGTGGCATGGCTAGCGTCTCATCCGCGTAGCATTTCTTCAGGTTTGAGACATGGAATGTACCTGGCTCAATTGATGGAAAAACTCTAAATGATAAGCGACTTCACCGATTCTGGCAATCACCTTGAAGGGTCCTACGTAACGTCGATTTACTTTCCCACGTTTCCCAAATCGGATGACGCCCTTCCAAGGTGATACCTTTAGCATAACACAGTCACCTACTACAAACTCCATAGGCTTTCGTTTCCTGTCTACATAGCTCTACTGTCTATCCTGGGCACCCTAAATTCGCTGCTTGATGAGAGTGATCTTCTCAGTCTTCTCTTGGATTAGTTCGGGTCCAGTCAGTTGGAATTCCCCCACCTCTGCCCAGCATACGGGTGATCTACACTTGCAGCCATAGAGGGCCTCAAATGGTGCTACTTTAATACTGGCATGGTAGCTGTTGTTGTAGGAGAATTCAACTAATGGTATATGTTCGACCCATCCTTTCCCAAAGTCGATCACGCATGCTCTTAGCATGTCTTCTAGGGTTTGGATTGTTCGTTCACTCTGACCGTCAGTCTGCGGATCATATGCGGTACTCATGTCCAAGTTTGTTCCTAAGCTTCGTTGGAAGGCTTTCCAAAAGTTTGACGTAAATCTACCATCTCGGTCACAAATGATTGAGACTGGTATACCATGTCTAGTTACTATTTCCTTTAGGTACAACTTGGCTAACTTGTTCAGAGAGTCATTTTCTCTGATGGGCAGGAAATGAGCTGATTTTGTGAGTCGATCAACGATTACCCAAATTGTAACGTAACCGTGAGATGAAGTAGGAAGTTTGGTAATGAAGTCCATGGCGATGTTGTCCCATTTCCATTTTGGTATTTCTGGTTGGACTAACAAACCGGATGGCCTCTGATGTTCTATCTTTACTCTGGCACAAGTCAGACACTTCTTCACGTATGTGGCAATGTCTGCTTTCATGTTCAACCACCAATATAATTTCTTCACGTCCTGATACATATTTTCAGATCCGGGATGTATAGAGTACTTGGACTTATGAGATTCGTGCATGATCACGTTTCTCAAGTCTCCGTAACATGGTAACCAACTTCTTCCGTGTAAACATAACGTTCCGTTTGCTCTAGCTTCTAACTTCTCCTTGCTTAGGTTAGTCCTAAGCATTCCTCCTATGTCTTCTTTTCTGATGTTTTCAGGCTTCTGTGCTTGGAGTTGAGCCTCTAATATCTGCTTCGGTAGGTCCAAGCTAATGGTCATGACTAGGGCTCGAACTCTCATGGGAGGATCAGTTCCTTTTCGACTTAGTGCATCTGCAACTACGTTGGCTTTACATGGATTTGATGTCGCAGTCGTAGTCACTGAGAAATTCTATCCAACGACGTTGCCTCATGTTTAGCTCCTTCTGGTCTAGGATATGTTGCAAACTCTTGTGATCAATATGCACTATGCACTTTGTTCCATACAGGTAGTGTCTCCAAATTTTCAAAGCAAAGACTACCGATCCAAGCTCTAGATCATAAGTAGAGTAATTATGCTCGTGTTTCTTCAATTGTCTTGAAGCATAGGCAATCACTTTCTGTCTCTGCATCAATACAGCTCCTAAGCCTTTGTGTGAGGCGTCACAGTAGACAATGAAGTCTTCGTTGCCTTCAGGTAGGGCTAAAATGGGTGCACTACACAATTTTTGCTTAATGGTTTGGAATGCGGCCTCTTCTTTTTCTCCCCAATAGAATTTTACGCCTTTCTGGGTAAGCTTTGTCATAGATTTAGCTATCTTAGAAAACCCTTCTATGAATCTCCGGTAGTAACCGGCAAGACCTAAGAATTGGCGAATCTCTTTTGGTGAAGTGGGTGATGCCCAATCCTTCACGGATTCGAATTTCGTGGGGTCCACTTGACTTCCCTTGTCATCTATCACATGACCGAGGAAATGCACTTTAGGAATTTAAAAATCACACTTTGAAAATTTTGCGTACAGCTTCTCTTCCTTAAGTAATTTTAGCACTTGAGCAAGGTGTTCTCCGTTCTCTTACTCATTCTTGGAATAGATGAGTATGTTGTCGATAAACACAATCACGAACTTATCTAGATAGGGTCTGCACACTCGATTCATGAGGTCCATGAATATGGCTGGAGCGTTAGTCAGGCCAAATGGCATGACTTGAAATTCATAATGACCGTAACGAGTTTTGAAAGTTGTTTTCGGTATGTCCTCTTCTATGACCCTCAACTGGTGATACCCTGATCATAGGTCAATCTTGAAGTATACACTTGATCCTTGTAACTGATCAAATAGGTCGTCGATTCGTGGTAGTGGGTAACGATTTTTCACAGTTAACTTATTCAGTTCTCTGTAATTGATATACATTCGGAAAGATCCGTCTTTCTTTTTGACAAAAGGTACTGGAGCTCCCCAAGGTGAGGAACTTGGTCTGATAAAACCTTTGTCTGACAGTACTTGAGGTTGTTCTGCGAGTTCTTTCATCTCGGTTGGTGCCAATCGGTATGGTGCTTTAGCTATAGGCGCATCTCCCGGTATCAAGTCGATTTGAAATTCCACTTGACGAGTCAGAGGCAAACCAGGTAAGTCGTCTGGGAAAACTTCGGGATAATCACGGACAATTGGCATGTCCTTGATTTTTTTCTTCTATGGTTCCTCTTCTTTGTCGGTTTTTGAAATATGTGCTAAAAAGATAGGGAAACCTTTTAGTATATACTTCTGGACTTTAGCGCATGAGATAACACTCAGTCGGGTGTCAGTTCTATCTGAGTTTCCTTCTCCTCGAACAATTAGATTTTATTTTCCCCATGGTATACGGACTAGCTATTCGTCGCACATAATGGTTGCGTGATATTTAGCTAACCACTCCATACCAATGATGACGCCGAAACTACCCAAAATTACAGGTATCAACTGAATGTCGAATGGATGATTTAGAAGATTTAAGGTACAACCTCTTAAAATAGTGTTAGTTTCAATGATTTTACCGTCTGCTAACTCGACTCTGTAACAGTCACCTAACGGTGTAGGTGTGATGTCTAGTAAGCTACTAAATTCTGTGGATATGAAACTCCTATCGGCTCCCGTATCAAATAAAATATTTGCATAGCGATTGTTTAGAAGGAACGTACCGGTAACCACATTGGAGTCTGGGTTGGTCTTGTAATCTCCTATCACATAGACTCTAGACGGTGCTCCTCCTCTTTCTCGTTCCTAACTGCTCGCTTTAGGCAATCAGGCTTGATGTACCCGATTTCTCCACAACCATAGCAATGAACTTCCCTACGAGCCATGTTGCCGCTGCCAGTGTGCTGGCGGTTTCCCTGATGTCCATTTCCGTAGAAGTTCTGACCGTTGCCATTGTGGGGTTTGTAGTTGGTGCTGGAGTTGTTCCTAGTGGCTGGAACATAGGTGTTGCCCTGACTGGGTCTTCGGCATTCAGTAGTAGAGAAATGATGGAAATTGCACTTGAAGCACTTCGGCTTGTTGCCTACATATGGTGGTGGTGCTGAGGGAACAGCACTACAGATCTGGCCCAAGTTTTGTTTCTTTTGTGGTTGGGCCTGATGATAACCGCGGTAGTTCTCCTCAACTTTTCTCTTGTACTCAGACTGCCTAAGCACATGATCACGTCCCCGTTTTTTCATCAGTTATGTGACAAATTCTATGGCACCCTCGACCGTAGTGGGTCGGGATGCGAATAAACTATCATGAACAGAATCAGGAAGTCCACTGACGTACTTTTCTATCTTGTCCTTCACGTCAGAGAACATCCGAGTACACATCAAAGTTAGCTCCTGAAATCTCTGGTTGTAAGCCGTGATGTCATGATTTGAGCATTTGAGGTTCCACAAGTCAATCTCTAGTTTCTTGATTTCACCCCGAGGACAGTATTTCGTGGTAAGTCTTTCCTTAAATGCATTACAGGTCATCCCATAGGCTTCATCATGCCCGAGGGTAGCAACTAGGGAGTTCCACCAGATGACAGCATGTTCCAAGAGGGTACAGGTGGAAAATTTCACCTTGTTCTCCCTGGTGCAATCACTAATGCGGAATACTGTCTCGGTCCTTTCGAACCATTGCATGAGTCCTACTACCCCTTCCTCACCCTTGAAGTAACTAGGCTTGCATTTCAGGAATTCGGGATAGGTACATCCTCTAGCAGTTCGATCTCTGGCATTCGAGTTTTGACTGTCGCCCTGCTTTCCGTTGGGGTGTGTTTCCCTGGCGGCTTGGGCATCAGCAATGCCTTGACCGATAAGCACTCTAAGTTGTGCTTTTGAAATAGTCACTGAAGGAGTAGCGTCAGGGTTCTGTCGAGTGACTCTTTGTGCCATTGTTCTATCATACACAAAGATGAGATTTATTAGTTGGTCAGTAGGATTATTATATTAAGCTGCATAAAAATGGGTATGCATAGAATTCACAACAAATTGGATAACCTGTCAAGATTTCATAGTAATATAAATTCAAACAAACAAGTATATGATAATATGTCAGTACTGGTGAACATCAATATAATACAAATACAACCAATCTAAGATAGAGATACAACCATCCTGTCTGAGATAGTGGTACATATGTTTGTAGTACAAAAAAAGATAACCTACCTACTAAGGTTAGGTGCTACGATACAGATACAACTTAAATGAAAATACAAGTACAAAAGACCTAAATCATGTGAGCTGAGATGCAACTCAATGCTTGTCATGATGTACAAAGAAATCTAGCCTACACTAGTATGGCTGTCTACAGGTGCGGGTGGTCCAGCTGGTGGTGTGGGTGCAGGATCATCCTGCATGCGAATCATCACTCTCCTGGTCTCTCGGGAGAATCTCATGGTCTCGAGCAACTGGTGCCGACGTGCAGTATCGGCACTCCGTAGATGGTCTGTCTCAGCAATGACTCCCTGATTGCGAAGGTCTGACAGGTCTATGAAAGTCCGAAAAGTCTCCTCCTGTGTGAGGATAGCAACCTGGGTCTCGTACGAGTGACCCTCTAGTGAAGCTAGACGGTAGCGGGGGTAAGAAACCTCATCTAACAACCAATGTATGGTCCCTTGGGTCATACCCAGAGAACTCTGTGTGGTGTGTGACTCACTAGCCATGGCCCAGTGGAGAGAACTATATCTCTCCTGAAGTAAGACGCGACCCTGATGGTCCGCCTGCAGTAGGGCATGAATAAGTGCGGTGTCTTGCGCCTGTCGGGCCACAAGTGCATTGACATGTGCTTGTAAGGCGCCAAGACTGGGATGTCCAGCTCCCGATCCCTCTCCTATCTCGAAGGTCGAGTCAAGAATAGAATCACGCCTCCTCTTGCGAGGTGGCAGAGTACTGGCGGGGTAAGGGTGATGTGCAGACGGTGGTGGTAAAGGTGGTAAGGAAGGCACAACCTGGTACATATCCCTAGGAGGAGATGTAGGTACTACAAGCAGTGGTGAAGTAGGGGATACAGTAGGTGGTGATGGGGTAGGTGAATCTGAAATTATAATGACTCCGTCTGGCTGGTCACCTCTGGACTCGGTCTCAGATGCAGGTCTAGCAAATACTGATGTTGGCGATAATGAAGTGGTGGTAGGAGCCATGAGCTCCTCGAAGGTAGTCACAACAGTAGGTGGCGTCATGATATCTGAAAATATCATTTTTGAGTAAGTTTTTAGCTTACACAATTCAAAAAGTTTTAAAATGCATACGCGATGCGGTTTATGTCTTTTAACTACGCTTGTTAAAAGTATGAGTAGATACTTAGGTGATTTATTAACTCGAAGGTTATAAATCAGCGTGAAGTTAGTTCACATAATATGTATGCTCTATATGCTATATGCCTAACTTATAAAGGTTCCCCAAAAATCAATTTTTTTTATTTCATTGATTTTAAAAGTTCAGTTATAGTCCAGTTTAAAATTTTTATTATATTTAAAAAAAATTTATTATCGATCTGGATCTCTATAACTACGCGCTCTGATACCATTTTGGTAACACCCCCTGATGTTCAAATGCAGCGGAATAGTACGTGGGGTGTTACTTGGGTGGATCGATAGCACACAATATATAGAGCAATGATCATAAAAGTCATTTGAAACGTATTACATGAATTAACTATACACACTTAGTATTTGTTTATAAAACCACATTGATTATAAAATGTGCAAGTAATAATGGTAGACATGATGCTCCCTAAAATGCTAGAATCCAATGCATGAACCTGCTTTATTTTCCTGAGAAAACATATAAAGTAAAATGTGGGGGTCAACACGAAGTTGGTGAATTCATAGGTTTAGTTAAATAAATAAATTACTAATATGTGAAACACCACGATCATAGTAGGACAATCACAGTCCAATACTATAGTAGTTCCCATTGCCCTATAATAGAAGCTAGACAAAAGATGCTTAGTATGCCCATTTGGATCTGTCCTGATGTTGTTCCCTTAGTCCGACAATGATATAAACCTATTGCTTGGCCTAAGCGTTTCGTGATAGCAAGTCACGCAAGTCGGGTGTTGTCAATACCCGAATAGATCTATTCATACATTTCGCGCTACACTATTAACTATTACAGTCCACGAGTATGGGGCAAAGAATAGGCAATAAATTGTTGTTATCATCAGTGCATGTTTTTCTTATTTAAATATATATAGTTTTTGTATATTTTCTCCCCCAGTTATAAAACAGTAAAGATTGGGCCATGAACTCACCTTAGTGGTAGTGATGAGGATGATGTCACTGAATAAACTGGCACAGTATGATCACGAACTAGAGAAATTACCTAAATAATTTTAAGTGCCTTAGTAAATGCATAATTAACAATGCATGATGGATGTATGGTTGAAAATGCATGATCACTAATTAATAAGCTGTTACGACCGTTTAAGTGTTTACACTTATGGTGAATTGAAAGTATATACATACTTTTAGTTTCTAAAATATATATATAAATAGTTTAGTAAAATGGGTAATTAAATTAAATAAATAGATTTTATATTATTTAATTATTGTAAGAAAATAAAATACAATTTACTTTTCTTAAGGCTTCAAAAATATGGTTAACGGGATTTGTCAGTTTATAAGGTTTCGCGAATAAACTTATTAATTTGTTTAATTATCCAAACGGCTAAGTTAATTTATCAATAAAATAATTTATTAATATTTTTAATTAACTTAATTTACACTTGAGTCCTTGTTAGTATAACAAATTACCAAAAATATCCTTTAAGGTTTCGTTCGTTAAGTATATTGCGTCGTTAGTCCTTGTCCGTTTAATTTATTTACAAAAACGGCCCTAGGTCTTACAAAACTTTGGGGAAATGACCAAACACCCCCCCCCCCCCCCCCCCCCCGCCCTAAGTTTCGGAAATAATTAGGTTAGGGTTAGGGTTTGTTTTAGGTTTCCAAAATGACACAATTGGTCCTTGAAGTTTTGGATTATTTAAAAGTAATAGTTAGGGCTTGTAACAAGTTTCCTAAAGTGACACTTTTGGTCCTTAAGGTCTCGGAATGTTTAAATATTAGACTAGGTTTTGTAATAAGTTTCCAAAAGTGGCAATAATGACCCTTAAGGTCTCGAAGTATTTAAAAATAAGGCTAGGGCTTGTAACAAGTTTCAATAATGGCAAAAATGACCCTTGAGGTCTCGGAATATTTAATAAGGGCACTAGGGCTTATATTAAGTTTTATTATTTGCACAATTAGTCCTTATGGTTTCATTTAGTTCTCGATTTAAGGCAAACGTACCCTATACTTTTGTAATTGACACATTTGGTCCTTGAACTTTTATAAAGACACGAAATCATTTATACATGTTTTATTAAGTTACAAAATCGACCTTAACTTTCACCAATTGTCAAAATGGGCACGAAAAGTCTCCCAAAACAGTTTTTGGGCTTGACTGGCCCAATAGGGTTTCGGCTTGGGTTAAATGGCCTAATGGGCTTGTTTAGTTAACTAGTAATTTACCAAATGGGCTAGTATCTATATTTTCCTTATTAGACTTATATCTTATTATTTCTAAGCTTAAAATTAAGTAATGGGCTTATTTGTATTCGGCTTATTTAAAGCTTATAAGAGAGCTTATATGACTTGGCTTATTTAACATTTCTAGGGCTTAAATGAGCTAACTTATATATTTCTAAGTCTCGGCTTATATAAGTTTTTAGGGTTTTAATGACTTAGCTTATATAAGTTATAGGTTTCGTCTTATATTAGGTTTTAGAAATTCTATGTCATGGCTTATATATATTTTTAGGTCTCGGCTTATATATGTTTTATAAGATAAATGTCTAGCTTATATAGTTCTAGGATATTATGATTTATAGGCTTATATATGCTTATAAGTTTCGGCTTATATTACTTTTTATACACTTTTGTGACATAGCAATTTACTTTAGGGCTTACACTAAGTTCTTCAAGGATATTCTTACAAGTCTTATGGTTTTGAAGCAAGATTTCCCATGGACACCATATAAGATGTGGGCTTATATGTTGTTTAGGGTTTTTTTACAAGTTTCAAACGTATGCATGTACTCCTAACTCCATTTTTATAGTATAAACATGCATGAGAAGTAAAATGAGTAAGGAAAAGTTTAGAGAGGA
Source organism: Glebionis coronaria (assembly GCA_025667525.1). NCBI lineage: Eukaryota > Viridiplantae > Streptophyta > Magnoliopsida > Asterales > Asteraceae > Glebionis > Glebionis coronaria. Next base: position 236,347,722 of record CM046881.1, read on the forward strand.
CTCATACTTACTTGTTTCAAGATAAACTTGGTGATGACTAGGGTTTAGGAGTCCTAGACGTCGATTTCTTCTTATAGTGACTTAGGATGATATTGGAGTTGACTTGAGTGCTAAATATCTTGGATAATAAGCACTAAATGCTTGGTGAAGAACAAGAATGGATAGAAGTAAATGCTAGGAGCTCGTCTAGGTGTTTTGTTGAGTGTATATCCGAATGTGAGTATAGTAAGTGATGTGTGAGTTCTAAAGTTTGATAAATATCACAAAGTGAGATTGAGAGGTGTGGCTTGGGGCTTATACACGTCTAAGAGAGAGATAATTAGCTAGATATGGAGATTTTAGTGTGTACCATGTAAGTACATGGCTTTAATGAGCTAATATGTACATATGACCCCAACATGCTTATTACCGTCACATGTTAAGATTCCAAGGGGACAATGTATGACTTGTATAGTGTTTATGATAAATGGAAAGGTTGTACAAATGAAATGGTTGTGTGGATGTGTTCTAGCACACGTCTAGTGTCAAATGGAGTGTGCTAGGTGTCTTATTTTCATGACACAAGTATAGTTAGTTTAGTACATTCTTTAAATGCCCAAAATGGTACATGGTGCCTTGGTTTTGTATGCATACCGGTGGTATTGGCTAGTCAAGGGAAAAAGAAAGTGTTTCTATAGTGTATGGTTTAATGTGATATGTTGTACAAAGTCTAAAAAGTCAAAAGTGTAAATGGTAAAGGATTTTGATATGTAATGTTATGTATATGTATACATTCGGCTATATAGTGAGTCTAGGGTATTTTTATGTTTAGTTTTTATGTCTAAGTATACTCACTAGGAGTGTAGGTATAGTATTATGTGAGTATGTTTAAGTCTAGGTTGATTTTGGTTAAGTTTGGGATCCTTGGTGAAAGTATAGTTATATTTAGACGAGAAAATAATTTACTTTATTAAAATGTATGACAACTTAGTTTAAATAAGTTAGAATGGTTAAAGGTAATGTTAATAATAAGAATAGTTGATGTCGTAACGTAATGTCATCCATAATGTGGGAAAAATATATATTTATATAATTAAAGCTTTAAAATAATACTTAAGTAATTATTATTAATTGTGATCATGAGTTTGTATTTTTATGAACCAATATGATGAATGCTTATGCTTATAAGTTCAGGTGACTTAAATGTCCCAAAAGAAGTGATTGTTTACTGTCCCGCATGCTCATATAATGTAGTCATCCAAATGTGACTGTGTCCTTATAATTAAATGTTCAAAATCATAATGTATGTTATGTGATTAAATGTTTCCATGTTTTGATGACTAAAATAATGTATGCTCATGTATGATGCATATGATTGCTCAAAAGATTTCATGCAAAGGTGGTAATATATATTCAGATATCATGAGGAGACGTATACAATGATGACATAGTCAAAACCTGACATTTACAGGTTTTACAGGTTTTAAGTGCCCAATATGCACGGTGTTCAATTTCTATAGGCACATGGCATGTCTTTCCATACAACAGTTTGTATGGTGTGGTTCCAGTTGGTGTTTTGAATGTGGTACGAAAGGCCCATAGAGCATCTTCTAATTTTTTAGACCAACAAGCAGGGTTGTTCTGAATGGTCTTTTCAAGTATACGTTTGAGAGCGCTCTATTAGTGTTTTCAACTTGGCCACTCGTTTGAGGGTGGTAAGATGTGGAAAATCGGTGATTCACTCCATATCTTTTCATAACTTTTTCCATGAGTTTGTTACAGATATGAGTTCCTCTATCGCTTATTAGTGCTTTTGGCATTCCAAAATGACAGAATAATTTCTTTAAGAATATGATAACAACTCTGGCATCATTTGTTTGTAAAGCTTGAGCTTCGGCCCATTTCGATACATAGTCGACGGCGACTAAAATGTATTCACATTTGTAAGATTTAGGAAATGGTCCCATAAAGTCGATACCCCACAAGTCAAAGATTTCGCAGACTTGGATGTTATTTAGAGGCATTTCATCTCTTTTAGAAATATTTCCAGTCCTTTGACATGCTTCGCATAATCGTACTAAGGTATGAGCTTCACGCATAATAGTTGGCCAATAAAAGCCAGCATCGAACACTTTTTTAGCGGTGGTGTTCGCGGCGTAATGTCCTCCGGTCGGTCGTAGTGACATTCATCGAGAATTTTTAGAGATTCAAATCTGGAAATACAACGTCGGATTATTCCATCAGGGCAGATTCTAAATAAGTAAGGATCGTCCCAAAAGTATTTTTTAGTTCAGAGAAAAAAAAATTCTTTTCTTGGTGCGTCATTCCCTTTCGTAAAATACCTACAGCCAAATAGTTTGCAAAGTCTGCGAACCATGGTGTTTTGTCAGTACTTACTTGCATTATACGTTCATCGGGAAAATCATCGATTTCATCATCGCTAGAATCATCATTCACTATGCGAGATAAATGATCGGCAGCAACATTTTCGGCTCCTTTTTTATCTTTAATTTCCAAATCAAATTCTTGTAAAAGCAATATCCATCGTATTAGACGAGGTTTGGCGTCTTGCTTTTTGAACAAGTATTTCAAAGCTGAATGATCGGTGTAAACTATCGTTTTTGACAACACGAGGTAGGAACGAAATTTGTCAAACGCGTAAACTACAGCCATGAGTTCTTTTTCCGTAATTGTATAATTTTGTTGGGCTGCGTTAAGAGTTCTACTTGCAAAATAGATGGGATGAAATTGTTTACCATTTTTTTGTCCAAGGACGGCTCCAAGGGCATGTTCACTAGCATCGCACATAAGCACAAATGGAAGGTTCCAATTAGGGCTTGTAATAATGGGTCTGCATGTAAGCTTTTCTTTAAGTATTTTGAATCCTGAATAACATTCGTCGGTAAAATCGAACGTTCTTTCTTTTTCTAGAAGTTGGGTTAAAGGTCTTGCGATTTTCGCAAAGTCTTTGATAAATCTTCGGTAAAAACCGGTATGACCTAAGAAACTTCTAATGCCTCTAACATTAGTAGGTGGTGAGAGTTTTGCGATTACGTCTATTTTTGCTTTGTCAACTTCAAGGCTAGCTCCAGACACTTTGTGTCTAAGCACAATTCCTTCTTTAACCATAAAGTGACATTTTTCCTAGTTTAGCACAAGATTTGCTTCTTCGCATCGTGCTAACATTTTATCGAGATTGTTTAGACATGTGCTGAAAGAATTTCCAAAGACGGAGAAATCGTCCATGAAGACTTCGACTGATTCTTCAATCATATCGTGAAAGATTGCAATCATACACCTCTGAAAAGTAGCAGGTGCATTGCATAGGCCAAAAGGCATGCGCCTATAAGCGTAAGTTCCAAATGGACAAGTAAACGGAGTTTTCTCTTGATTTATAGGGTCGATTGGGATTTTAAAGTATCCATAAAAACCATCGAGGAAACAAAAGTATTCATTTCCCGCAAGTCTTTCTAACATTTGATCCATAAAGGGTAAAGGGAAATGATCTTTCGCGGTTGCATCATTTAGTTTTCGATAATCAATACAAACTCGCCATCTGGTGATGGTTCGTGTTGGTACTAATTCGTTGTTTTCGTTAGTTACTACAGTGATACCTCCCTTTTTAGGTACACAATGAATAGGACTAACCCATGGGCTATCGGCGATTGGGTAGATTATTCTAGAGTCTAAGAGTTTAAGGATTTCTTTTCTAACAACATCCTTCATGTTAGGATTTAATCTTCGTTATTTTTCAATAATTGGTTTCTTGTTATCCAAAAGTTGGATTTTGTGTTTACAGAACGATGGACATATGCCAGGAATGTCAAAGCAAAGGCTTGTTTGTGCTTCTTGAGAATGTCAATTAGATCGTCTTTGTGTTCTTCCGAAAATTGGGATGAAATAGTTACAGGGAGTAATTTTTCTTCGTGAAGAAACGCATATTCCAAATGTTCAGGAAGAGGTTTAAGTTCTAAATCTGTAGGAGGTTCTTCAACAGATTTCTTAACTTTGAAATCGGTTTCGAAAGTTATGGTTTCAAATGGGGTTTCGATTTCTTCTTCGATTTTTATGATTGGTTCATCATCGGTATGGTCGACTATGAAGGCATCAAATTCAGCAAAAGATATTCTTCGATTATAGTTCCTTCGAGACAATGCAAAATTTCGCATCCTTCGTCAAGAAGATCGTTAAAATCGGCTTCAACGATCTCTTCAACGACATCGATACTAAAACAAGTATCGTCATTAGAGTACGAGTGTTTCATAGCTTCGTCGATAGAGAAAGAAATTCTATCTTCTCCAACTCCAAGGTTGAGTTGTTTTTGCTTTACTTTAATTATAGCATCAGCTGTGTAGAAAAGGTCTACCAAGGATAAGGGGTACCTTGCTATCTTCTTCCATTTCTAAGATTACAAAGTCAACAGGAAAAACAAATTTTCCGACTTCTATGAGCATGTTCTCAGCTATCCCCATTGGGTATTGGAAAGAACGGTCCGAGAGTCGAACGCTCATTTTTGTGGGTTTTAAAATGTTTTTAGAGAGTTTAGCATACAAAGAGTATGGCATGAGTTTGATACTTGCGCCAAGTTCGGCCAAAGCATTGCAAGAGTATGAGTGAGGAAAAGTACATGGGATTAGGAAACTTCCAGGATCTCCCAGTTTTGGTGGTACTTTGTTTTGGATAATGGCAGAACATTCATCGTTTAGAAAAGTTGAAGAGACTTCTTCAAACTTATGCTTGCTCTTGATAAGTTCTTTGATAAATTTGCCATAATTTGGCATTCCAGCCAGAACATCGACTAAAGGCATGTTAATTCTAATTTCTTGTATTATGTCGAGGAATTTACCATACTTAGCTTGCATCTTTTGCTTGCGTAAGCGTTGTGGATATGGTACTTTTGGTTTATATTGTTTAGGTGTTGGGTTTTCAGTTGGTTTGGTACGGGTTGGTTGGGCTTCATCCTCATTATCACTATCGAATGGAATTTCGATTGGTGTATCTTGAGTAGGTTTGGTAGGTGATTCGTAAGATAAACCGCTCCGCGTGAATACGACATTCACTTGCTCGTTACGAGCTTGTGGGGGTTGATATTTTTTGTTGTTCTTGGGATTTGGGTTGGTATTGCTTGGTAAAGAACCAGAAGCACGATTCGATTGTTTATCGGCCAAACGATTAAATTTAGCTTCAAGGATTTGAATGGAAGCTTGGTGGTTTTTGGTTGTGGTTTCGAACTTGGTTTTGAAGTCATTGAATCTTTCTCGAACAAAAATGTTGTTTTTTATTTGAGATTCTATAAAGTTGTCGATTTTGCTTTCGAGGTTGTTTTTGTATTTGGTTTGAATGGGTTTCTTGTCGTCTCGATCATAACTTGGTTTATCATTTGATCTCCAATTATTACGGTCGCGATTACGATAATCGTTATAAAATCGAGTTCGACGAAAGGTATTCATAAAGTTTGCTTCTTCTTCCTTCGTCATGGGTGTGTCATCGTCATCACATTCACTAGAAGGATGGTTTCCTCCACAGTGTTTGCAGGTTTTGTGTTTAATCTCTTCAATCTTAAGAGACATGGCATCCATTCGGGCCATAATTTTCTCGGTGTCAGTTGGGTTGTTGCTTCCTTCGGCAAAAGCTACGGTTTTCCGCGAGTTTTTGTTTTTGTGATTTTTGGACCAATCAAGCTTAAGTAGGACTTTGTCATCCAATAATTGGTAAGCTTGGTTAGGGGTTTTGTAAAGGAAAATTGTAAGATATTGTAAATCTAGCTTATGTTTTAGAGAGAGAAAGAGATAGAAACTTGGTGGATTTTACACACTTCTAGAGAGAGAAATGAAAGAACTTTGTGTAAATTGAAAATGAAACCACACCCTCTCCATCTAAGGAGCGGGTTTATATACACAAGCCTATAAGATGCGCTTGGGCTTACAAGTTGGGCCGGCCTACACAAGTTGTAGGCTTGGCTTAGCCTTATTTACTTAATATTAGTGAAACTAAACTACGAGCTATTACTTAGACTATTGTTGGAGTGACCGATCCTTTCTAATACGTAAAACGTTTTTCCAACAATCTCCACCTAATGGAGGTCACTCCAAAAAAGGGCGTTACCCAAGTTACAATAATAAAATAAACCTAGCATACTATGCTTGTCTTGAGCTCGTAGTCTTCGTCTTTCTTTTCTTTTTCTTTTCGGGTGAACATGTTGATGTGATCATTGATATCAATCTTGAGCATTAATCTCTTGCCTTGATCTTGTGCATCCATCACTTGTGATATTCGCCTCTTCGTGACTTCATGTCCCACATACTTATACCTTCGTAATTCTTGAAAGCTTCAGAGTTCGATACAGGTGAAGACTTTGACTTTTAGGCTTTCTTGAATTAATGAAATATTAAGTGCATAAATTATAAGCATGCGGGGACGAATTCTTCTCGGATTCCGCAACGCCAGCGTCTTCAAATGCCTCAACATAATTAGACACGAACGAAATGGCTTTGAACATTTCATTCTAATTCGGTACCATTTTACCTCCGGTCGGTGAAGACCGTTGGACGATATAAAATATCGTACTTGTGGCAGGTAGATTTAATTAAAAATATCCTTGACAATATTTCGCGGGTAAACCCGTTCTCTTTACTCGACCGTCCAAAGCTGATTGCGAACGTAAAGAGTGAATCATTTGGATAATATTATCCGCATGATTGAAGCCGTCAATTCTGATTCCTAGAACAAGTTTGATTCATTAAAGAATCGCACCATCGTTGCTTTCCAGTTGTCACGAGCTTGATTCATATTAAATCTTGCAAGTTACCTACCAAGTGTTGTTTAAGGTTAAAACTAGAAGGATTTCCACTCATCACTGTGAACACTAAGGTATCACTCTGAGTGTTCTAGAAAGATCACTTAGATATTGCGTAGAGGCCTGGACCGTGTTCAAATTCAATTAAGAATTAAACAACTGTTGCTTCCCAGTTATAACAAGTTTGATTCATAAAGAATCTCACAAGTCACCTAGCATGAGCTTTTTGATATTCACTCAAGAAGGATTTCCATCTTCATTGTAAATACTTGCGTATTACTCGGTTGTTCAGGCAAGATCATGAAGATTTGCGTAGGACTCTTAATATCTTCCTTACTTTTCACAGAGTGTGAAGAAGCAAGGAAATATGGAAGTGTGTCCTAATGAGATATTTGATGATCTCAAATGGCTCTAGACTCGATCGTGCATTTTGGATTTTAGTGATCAGAGGCTAGAGAGGAGTGCCACCATTTCAATACCAATTTATTCGGAGTGAATAAATCGATAGATAATGCGTTGTCTCCGTGTGAATAAAACAAATACCTTTTGAGAGATATCTGAGTTAGCTGGGATGGGTTGTGCATTGCATCACTGGGTCCATGATGTCTATCTTCAATATCGAGCATTATTAAAATGATCTCAATAGCATATGTGTTGACCCGGTTTCTGCCTAAGTTATAAGGAGGGCTTCTTTCTTTAGACCCTTTATCTTTACAATTCTTTTTCATTCTTCAACCCCTTCAATGCTTACCAATACGTCATAACTAGCACCTTGTTGTGATTGTTCCAGTGCTAACTTAAGTACTTGTTCGGCATTCAGCTACGTTCATAATCTTTCTCCATCTTTCCTAAGGACTACTATTTCTAGCTATGGAATATCCTTGGGAAGATTCCTCCGGTTTTAGAAGAATCATTGGACTTAACCTATCCTACCATCCTTATGTCACCACAATCTTCATCGTCGTGAAATAAATAGGTTTAGGGATAGTATATGTCACCATGAAATCTATTTTGATATAGCAAATCTATTTTGCTCCCCCTTAACATATTCCACGATATTTAAAAACATTTCGCACATGTCGGGATGAGCCATCACGTTAAGTCAAACCATTTGTGATAATTTCCCATATTAAATCACATTTTCTCCCCCGTATTAAAAATATTAACCCAAGCGATATTTTTGATATCAATTGATTTAATGAAGTTTTAACAAAGGTTTTGGGAAGAAAAATGCAAGCTTTTAATCTTCATGAGACCAATTGTAACACTCTCAAATCGGGTCATTTCAGCGGAAGGGTCCTTGAGTGTTACTTACATGATACAATCACACAATTATAGAAAACAACTCAAAAACGATTTGATTTGATAAAAATTAAACATCCACTCGTTCATTCAAAAGATAATAATCCATACACGCAGGTAATTTTAAAATATTTACTATACACATCAAAAGATAAAATGATAAAATTTGTTTTGAATGAATATATTTTATAAAAGCGGGCCAGAGTCACCAAAATTTAGCAAGCTTCACGAAACCACCTTCCTTGAGTACCTTCTTTATGGACCTGAGATAAAACATGCTATAAAATCAACAAAAAATTGTTGAGTGAATCCATAGAGTTTAAATATGTAAATAGAACACAAGTATTCTGAATAACCTTCCATGGTTAATAATTCATCGAAAGACAATTATGTTGTACGGACATTATTATCGGTGTTATTACATAAGCCTCATGACATTGAACGTTAACATATATTATTTCAGCCAAACACACCTAGCCAAGTACGTATATTTCTCTTATATGTATGCATCCGATGTGCTCCAATACACATGTGCTTCACTACACATTGCGATAGATAATCGCATCGGACTGGGCGTCACCCCGATAGATCTATCCATAGTATTAGCGTTCTTTCGATTAACAATTCATGATGGGATGTGGGTCTTTTTAAGGCTGTAAGCTAACTTATGTAATAACTTTCATCTAAGCATACAATCGGGTCCCTTGTGTTCTATTTTAAAATAAATAGGGTTTACGACAACTTCTGGTTGCACCCATTCATGGGTTTACAACAACTCTTGTTGTACCCTTCATTTTCAATAAATACTTTTCAAGTAAATAGAGCTTCCACAACTACTAGTTACACCATTCAATTGGTTTACCGCAACTAATAGTTATACTCTTTTATTTTTAGTAAAACAAGCATGTTATCCCCTCGTGGGTTTTATAAAATAAATAAATATATAAAAGCGAGGCTATGAACTCACCTTATCGAGTAAGACGTGTATACTAGAAATGGGCGCTACAATATACAACAACGATCACTAAATCAAAATCTTTGAATCTTACGAAACCTTGTGAGTAAAAATGACCTTGATGACAAAAGGAAATTTAAGAAAGAAAAAAAACGTTAAACAACTAGACACAATTCAACTATGTTACTAAAGCACAAGTTTAAAGAACCTTTCAAATAACATAGCTTTTTATGATAAAAAATTTTATGTCAAAAAAAGTTACTACTGAGACATCAATTAAAAAAAACTGATTTCGTTGCTATTTAAATGTCTAATAAGAAACAAGTTTTAACTATGTAAGATGATAAATTTGTAGAAAATAGATGGCAAAGATTCTTAACAGTTTGACATAAAACTGATTTACAAGATAATGAAAATAAAAAAAGAATATAACAAACCATATGGTAACCGAGTGATTAAGAGTTGATATAGTACTAAATGTAATAGATTTTTTTGAACCGACTTCAATATGGAATTCCATATAAATTCCACATAAAAGAAAACTACGTGTGTATTTGAGTAACAATGAAATGGCAAAAATGAGACTACACACGTGTTTTGAAGTTTGGAATGTAAACATAAAAAGTTATTATACTACATACTAGTATTACTAATAAAAAAAGAAGAGAAATGGAGTACGACACTTCTACAAATTGATATATTTGCATGTTAAGCCATTATATAGTGATTTTAATTTTATCGGGTATTGTCAAAATTCAATATTTTAAAATTACGCGATTTAAAAGTTACGCGTAAAACACAAAATATAAACGCTCATTACAAAATAGAAACGTTGACATTCAGAGAACATTTATATTTTGATTAATAGATAACTTAAAATATGTTAATGCGTCGAATGAACGGATAACACGTAAAGGTTTAACGTAAATTACGAATAATACTCATAAAAATGAAAAATTAAACGACGACAATAGAAAATATTTTTGTCTTAACGAGAATATAAATATCGATACCTAACGTATTCCTTGCCTGTTAAAATCTAAACGGCATTCTTACGCTAAGTTTCAAGCCTAACATTTCCGGTTAGCCGATAATTTAAATTTCTCAATAAACTAAATACAAAATATGTAATAATCGAGATTCGAATAACAACCAAAAAAAATCAAGATTGTCACATCATCACCACCTAACAGGGATCTTCGCCCCTGAAGATCAATTTACCTTTTTGCCCGCCTTTTTTTTGAAGTCATACAAATAAGGATATTTCTTCCACATTTGATCATCCTTTTCCTAAGTGTATTATGGTCCTCGTCTCGAGTTTCAACGGACATTGACAATAGGAATTCAACTTTGTTTCAGTTTCTTACTTCCCTATCCAAAAAATTTGTAGGTTCATAGAGGAAATGCAAATTATCGTCAAATCTCACTTCTTCAAGAGGGATAATAAAATCTTCGTCGGATAGACATGAAAAGTATTGTGAATTCGATATAGGTCTCGAGGTAATTCAAGTTTGTATGTCACCGAGCTCACTCTCGATATTATCTTGAGTGGCCTAACATAACAGGGACTTAACTTCCCACGTTTTCAAAACGTATACCACATTTCCATGGTTATACTTTCGACATAACTTTTCCACCTACCTCGAACTCCAAAGGTTTTTTTTTATATTCATATCATCATAACTTTTCTGTCTCCTAAGAGCGGCTAACAGACGATTCATAGTTTGCACGATCATTTTATTTTTGGAATGGAATGAGCAGATTTAGTCAATCGAATGACAATGACCCAAATTTAATCAAAGCCAAACATAGTTTTCAGAAGCTTTGCAATGAAATCCATTGTAACTAGCTCCCACTACCATATAGGAATTTCCGTTTGTTGAAGTAATCCTGATGGCTTTTGGTATTCAGTATTGACTTTAGCACATGCCAATCATTTACCAACATACGTCGCAATATCTGCTTTCATGTTTTGCCACCAGTATAACTTCTTAAAGTCATGGTAAATTTTGTCTGATTCAGGATGTATGTTCACCGTGATCTACTTTATATTTACAATAAACCAGAACATTATCAATAAACATAATCACAAATTTATCAAGATACGGCTTGCACGCACGATTCATGAAATCCATGTATACTACCAATGCATTGGTCAATCCATACGACATTACATAAACTCATAATGTCCATAACGATTTCTAAACGCAGTAATTGAAATATCTGCCTCGTGGATGCGAAGTTGATGATAACCAGGCTGTAGATCAATCTTCGAGTAGACACTAGAAATGTACAATTGATTAAATAAATCATCAATACTCGTCAAAGGATGTCGGTTCTTGACCGACAATTTATTCAGTTCTCGAAGAAACGATCCGTATTTCTTCTTACGAATAATGACAGATCTCTCCATGGGGATGAGCTCGGTCGAATAAAATCTTTATTAGATAACTCTTGCAATTGAACATATAATTCCTTTAGTTCAGATGGTGCTAAACGACATGGTGCACGTGCCACTGGTGCAGCACCAGGAATTAGATCGATTTGGAATTCTATTTGCCTTGGAGGCAGAAGCCCCGACAAATTTTTCCGTAAAGACATCAGTATAGGCAAGAATGACTAGAACATCTTCGAATCGATTATCCTTGGATTCCTTCTCCGATATTGGAGCTAGGAATAATTCACAACCTCTTTTGATATACTTAAGAGCTTTAATGCAAAAAACGATTTGCAGTTGAGAGTTATTTTTATCACCTGTGATAACTGTGTTCTAGTTATTTAAACGAATCCAGGCCCCTTTTTTTTTGTTCCACACGCTATTCCTCCAGAACCATCTGCACCACAGAACTACTTGCTCCAATCGAACTACCGACCCACTAGAACCGCCAATTTTATCATTCATGTTGGCCATGAATTCGGTTAAGGATGCAATAACTTGTTCATTAATAACTTGGCGTATACGTGCCTAATCATATTTTTAGCGGCATGATTCTTGTACAACGTAAATCATAATGAGTATTCATTCAATGATTACATTATAAAAAAATATTAGAAGGAACAAAGGTTTTAAAATGAACGAATGACTAAAAGAAGCAAGCAAGGAAAGATAATAATTGAACGATGAAGAATTAGGAACCAAAAGATAGTCATTTCATTAATCACAAACAAGTACAAGTTGCATTGCCATGCATTATAGATTATCATCGTCTAATGCTATACAACTCAAAAAGACTATTTCTACTAACTGATGTTACAGTTTAGTTCGTGATTAACAAATGATACTATAGATGATAAGCTAATTCACTAAGAGTTACAAGGTGATTTTTGTGGCTCAGAGAGCTCCTCGGTCCCATTAGATGAATATTTCTTCATTGTCCTTCTGGGACGTTCGGTATCCTCATCAATTGGCGGTTTTGAAACTGTCCCAATATAAATCATCGCATGATCATATAATTAGAGGACCAAAATCAAAGAATGAGTCGAACAAACGAATTACGAGTCAATAAGAGTTTGTTTGCGCGAATGTTATATGCTTAAGCCCACACATTTATAAATCATTATTTCCATGGATTAATCAAATCCATCCAAATAAGATTTATAAACTAGTGGTTCAACAATTTATAATTTCCTTGTTCAAATAAATGGCCAATTTATTTCAACAAGACGATTATAAATCACCTTATTTAAGCATCACCAGCTCAACACAAAAAGATCATGATCGAAACAAACGGGAAACTGATTTAACAGAAAATGATCAGTGATATGATATGGAATCCTGGTTGGCATGTGAATACCATATCAATCAATCTCAATTCCTAACAAAGAACAGGTACAATCTCAGACAAAATTGTTTCTAGCGAAACAGTAGAATCTCGAAGATTAATGAAAATGGGGATTAAATTTTCAAAACGTAATGAACGGACTGATGATTCAAGAATAAGAACCAAGGAAATCAAAATCCTTGTAACCAAAAGAATATTATCTAGAATATTAACCATTTCGTTAGGATCTTGTATATCTACAACTTAGTGTCTCAAGATAACAGGATTTACTTCGGGAATAGCTTCGGCTTTAGCGCTAAAATGACCAGGGTTGCTTCGTGACAATCTACGTCGTATAAATATCTCGTAATAATATTAAAATAAACATTTATAATTAAATAAATGTTAATATGTCTTGTAATCCACAAGTACAAATAATCAATATATACTACAACATATATATGTTATCCCATATATATAAATACTCTCATTCTTGTCCATTGGTAACTCGGAGGTTTCGATTGCAATTGTTATAGTCAAAAGATTTCAAAATTTTATTTTTGGAAAATCTTTTCGTTCTCTATAACTTGGGCTCTTGATACCAATCTGTAACACTCTCAAATCGGGTCATTTCAGCGGAAGGGTCCTTGAGTGTTACTTACATGATACAATCACACAATTATAGAAAACAACTCAAAAACGATTCGATTTGATGAAAATTAAACATCCACTCGTTCATTCAAAAGATAATAATCCATACACGCAGGTAATTTTAAAATATTTACAGTACACATCAAAAGATAAAATTTGTTTCGAATGAATATATTTTATAAAAGCGGGCCAGAGTCACCAAAATTTAGCAAGCTTCACGAAACCACCTTCCTTGAGTACCTTCTTTATGGACCTGAGATAAAACATGCTATAAAATCAACAAAAAAAATTTTGAGTGAATCCATAGAGTTTAAATATGTAAATAGAACACAAGTATTCTGAATAACCTTCCATGGTTAATAATTCATCGAAAGACAATTATGTTGTACGGACATAATTATCGGTGTTATTACATAAGCCTCATGACATTGAACGTTAACATATATTATTTCAGCCCAACACACCTAGCCAAGTGCGTATATTTCTCTTATACGTATGCATCCGATGTGCTCTAATACACATGTGCTTCACTACAAATTGCGATAGCTAATCGCATCGGGCTGGGCGTCACCCCGATAGATCTATCCATAGTATTAGTGTTCTTTCGATTAACAATTCATGTTGGGATGTGGGTCTTTTTAAGGCTGTAAGCTAACTTATGTAATAACTTTCATCTAAGCATACAATCGGGTCCCTTGTGTTCTATTTTAAGATAAATAGGGTTTACGACAACTTCTGGTTGCACCCATTCATGGGTTTACAGCAACTCTTGTTGTACCCTTCATTTTCAATAAATACTTTTCAAGTAAATAGAGCTTCCACAACTACTAGTTACACCATTCAATTGGTTTACCGCAACTAATAGTTATACTCTTTTATTTTTAGTAAAACAAGCATGTTATCCTCTCGCGGGTTTTATAAAATAAATAAATATATAAAAGCGAGGCTATGAACTCACATTATCGAGTAAGACGTGTATACTAGAAATGGGCGCTACAATATACAACAACGATCACTAAATCAAAATCTTTGAATCTTACGAAACCTTGTGAGTAAAAATGACCTTGATGACAAAAGAAAATTTAAGAAAGAAAAAAAACGTTAAACAACTAGACTCAATTCCACTATGTTACTAAAGCACAAGTTTAAAGAACCTTTCAAATAACATAGCTTTTTATGATAAAAAATTTTATGTCAAAAAAAGTTACTACTGAGACATCAATTAAAAAAAATTGATTTCGTTGCTATTTAAATGTCTAATAAGAAACAAAATTTAACTATGTAAGATGATAAATTTGTAGAAAATAGATGGCAAAGATTCTTAACAGTTTGACATAAAAACTGATTTACAAGATAATGAAAATAAAAAAAGAATATACCAAACCATATGGTAACCGAGTGATTAAGAGTTGATATAGTACTAAATGTAATAGATTTTTTTTGAACCGACTTCAATATGGAATTCCATATAAATTCCACATAAAATAAAACTACGTGTGTATTTGAGTAACAATGAAATGGCAAAAATGAGACTACACACGTGTTTTGATGTTTGGAATGTAAACATAAAAAGTTATTATACTACATACTAGTATTACTAATAAAAAAAAGAAGAGAAATGGAGTACGACACTTCTACAAATTGATATGTTTGCATGTTAAGCCATTATATAGTGATTTTAATTTTATCGGGTATTGTCAAAATTCAATATTTTAATATTACGCGATTTAAAAGTTACGCGTAAAACACAAAATATAAACGCTCATTACAAAATAGAAACGTTGACATTCAGAGAACATTTATATTTTGATAAATAGATAACTTAAAATGTGTTAATGCGTCGAATGAACGGATAACACGTAAAGGTTTAACGTAAATTATAAATAATACTCATAAAAATGAAAAATTAAACGACGACAATAGAAAATATTTTTGTCTTAACGAGAATATAAATATCGATACCTAACGTATTCCTTGCCTGTTAAAATCTAAACGGCATTCTTACGCTAAGTTTCAAGCCTAACATTTTCGGTTAGCCGATAATTTAAATTTCTCAATAAACTAAATACAAAATATGTAATAATCGAGATTAGAATAACAACCAAAAAAAATCAAGATTGTCACAACAATTTGTGAGATATGATACCGATTTGTAACATAATCACATATTCACCATATTAGAATAAATTGACTATGTTGGACCTGATTGATGAGAACATCATATGATAAGATCAAATGGTTCTTATATGCAAGTGTTGGTCGCCTCGTCATGTCTGAAGTCATCTCTTGACACCACATGTACGATTCGTATTGTTGTCTTGACACCAATTAGTGAGCTTGGCACTTTCGGCATCAAAGATTCTGAATGCTTGACAATTGCTCCCCCTCAATTGTTGACCCGTGTTCTATTGAAAGAGCTGTAGTCGTCGTTTGAGTAGTCACATCGTCGAGTATGTAGATACCAATTGTAGATAGCTATGGTTGTAGAGATGATAGCTTCATAAAAACAAGACTTCTCTTGTTTTAACAAATAAATGCACTGAAGCGTACATATATCCGTGTTAGATTATGTTATAACGTAAACACAATCCCTTACATGGTTATAAATTTAACCATGCCCGAGAAAATTAATTCCCGTTGAGAGCCAAAGCTTTCATAAGAAATACTTGACTTTAATGTGAAAACCGGGTTGCAGTCAGAAATAACTACAAGCCATTTAGGCATGTTTTGTGAAATATTTACAACATTTGTATGAACTCTATTTATGGCGCCATGTCAATATTAATCGACATTTCTAAGGCCGTAAATATTATCGTACCAAAAGACATGTCTTTGAAAAATAAAGTAAAAATATATTTTTGGATTTTTCTGAAATTTTTCAATTTTTATGGTTTTTATATGGTTTTATATTTTTGTATTTTGCTTTTGTGGATAAAAATATAAACAATATATACAGATGATCACCAAGGATACGGAGAATAGTTTACCACCACTATTCTTTCGCTTCATCTGCAAGTTCCTTTAGAGTCTCGGGCGAGTGTGTTCTCAAACATAGCTTGTCGGCCAAAAATTCCATTCGAGCGCGATCTAAAGCCTTCGTGAAAATATCCGCCAATTGATACTCAGATCGGACAAAGTAAAGCTCTATTACTCCATTTTCCACTTGCTCCTTGATAAAGTGGTAGCGAATGTCAATATTCTTCGACCGAGAGAATTGAACATTGTTGTAGCATAAGGCAATTGCACTTTTGTTGTCGCAGTACATCGGAATTTTATTGAAACCTAGACCATAGTCGGTTAATTACGATCTCATCCAAAGAATTTGAGCACAGCAATCGGACATAGCTATGTATTCTACTTCCGTACTTGAAATTGCAGCGCTTTTCTGCCTTTTAGATGCCCAATTGATTAGTCGATCTCCTAGTAGTTGCAAAGTTCCACTTGTGCTACGTCTTGTATCTTGACAACCCGCGTGATCCGCATCTGCATATGCCATTAGTGCAATCGAATAGTCCTTCGAATACCAAAGTCCCCGATTAATGGTTCCTTTAAGATACCGAAAGATCCGTTTAACAGTAGCTAAGTGTAACTCAGTAGGTCGAGTTTGATACCGAGCACACATACATATAGCAAACTGAAGATCAGGTAGACTAGTTGTGATATACAGAAGGGTACCGATCATTCCACGATAGAGTGTCGGATCAACGGCAAATCCATGTGGATCTGAATCAAGCTTAGTTCGTTCCACCATTGAAGTATCCACGGGGTCGCAAGATTCCATCTTATATTTCTTAAGCGATTCTTTGGCATACTTGGATTGATTGATAAAGATGCCTCTGGGACTCCGATATATCTGAAGACTTAAGAAGAATGATACCTTACCCATCATTGACATCTTAAACTTGGAAGACATGAGTGTCCCAAACTCATCGGATAAGGTTTGGGTCGAGGCAGCAAATATAATATCATCAACATATATTTGTACCATAATCATATCTTTACCTCGTTTCTGAATGAACAGCGTGGGATCCACCTTGCCTTTAGTGAAGCCTTGCGTAATGAGGAATTGTGACAATAAATCATACCATGCACGTGGAGCTTGGTTCAACCCATAGAGAGCCTTCTTAAGCTTGTACACATGATTAGGATATTTAGGATTCACAAAACCATCCGGCTGTTGAACATAGACCTCTTCCTTGATTTCACCATTGAGAAATGTCGTCTTCACATCCATATGATAGACGATCATATTCATGTGGGCTGCATAAGCTAGGAATAGTCTAATAGCTTCCAAACGGGCTACAGGTGCAAAGGATTCCATAAAGTTGATGCCCAATAATTGCTTGTATCCACGAGCTACTAGTCGAGCTTTGTTCTTCAATATTCCGCCTAACTCGTCGAGTTTCACCTTGTAAACCCATTTCAAAGTGAGTAACTGCACTTGATCCGGGCATGGGACAAGTTCCCATACTTCAAGACGTATAAATTCATTAAGTTCTTCTTGCATAGCTTCTATCCTAAAGGATTGAGTAAAAGCTTCTTGCCATGTCTTAGGTTCAACTTCAGTGAGAAAAGCATCAAAATGACAAAAAAATGCATTTTCTTGTAACTGACTTCGTGTGGATACCGGACGACTAGGGTCACCTATAATAGAATCTATAGGGTGATCCTTTGTCCACTTGCTGTCATGTTCACGAATCCGTGGATTGGAGTAGACCGTAGGAGGAGCTTCCTCTGAGGTGGACGACCCGGCTAGATTAGAGTCGGGAATTGTAGACCAAAGAATGGAAGTTCACGCATTTCAGCGAATTCCAAATCATGATCATCATCATCATCCTCTTCATCATCAATAGGTATGACATGGGTAGTTGTTACATGTGTTGGTTGAGAATTACTTGTTGAAGGTATATCTTGACCAATTGTAGGTGCAGATGTATCTGATTGTGCTTCGGTTGCTGGAAACAACTTCGGTAACCGGAGCTATTACTTCAGGTTCCGGAGCAACAATACTTGGAGGAGTAAAGAATTCATCAAAGAACGGTTGAAACAGCATATCCCATTCATTCCTAGAAGGTGGTGTAAATGATGATGAAGTGGGGTTATTTGGGACAAGACCAGAGCTAATGTTACTGGGTCCCATTTCATGAAGTGTGGGTTCAGTGCTGCTTTGCTCAGAAGCCATTGTTGTCAGCTCATCAAAATCAACATTCATAGTTTCGAGGATCTTTTGAGAATTACGGTTGTAGATTCGGTATGCCTTCTTTGTGAGTGCATAACCAATGAAGATACCAATATCAGCCTTGGGTTGAAGTTTTCCCAAACTGTCTCCATCATTATTTGGATAGCAAAGAGAACCAAATACATGAAGATATGATAAATCTGGTACTTTTCCATGTAGAAGCTCATAAGGTGTTTTACAATGGCGTTTACGAATTAGTGACCGGTTTTGGGTAAAAACTGTTGTAGATACTGCTTCTGCCCATAAAAACAATGTAGCCTTTGCGTAAATTAACATCGTTCGAGCAGCTTACATAAGTGTGCCATTTCGCCTTTCAACGACACCGTTTTGTTGTGGAGAGCGAGCAACAGATTTTTTATGAGAAATGCGAACTTCTTTATAGTAATCACGCAAGATTTTATTCACAAATTCAGTTCCATTATCTGTACGAATGCGTCGGACAGTAGTGTTGAGATGCACTTAAATCATCTTGAGAAATCCGATGATGAATTTAGGTGCCTCATTTTTTGTAGTAAGAAATTTCACCCATATAAACCGAGAGTAATCATCGACAATGACGAGGATGTACCTTTTACCACTAAGACTTTCAACACGTATTGGCCCACAAAGACCCATATGCAATAGATAAAGTTTCTCTTGGTTGGTATCTTCAGTCTTGGGTTTGTATGATTTCTTAATGCTTTTCCCCATTATACACACGGAACACAAATGATCCTTGTGAAATGTAAGTTTAGGAAGACCACGAACAAGTTTGTTTTTCGCCAAATGATTTATAGCGTCAAAGTTAAGATGAGATAACCGTAGATGCCATAACCATGACTTAGTCTTTGATGCTTTGGAGAGAAGACATACTGGAGAAGCGGCCATCATGTCTTGTAGAGACAAAGTGTACAAATTATTCCCTCGAGTACCTTTCAATAAATCAACCCCTTCCAAATTACGAATGAAGCAGGTATGCTCTCGAAAAGCAACTTCTAGGTGTGCATCATAAAATTGTCCCACAGAAAATAAGTTGTGACCGAGACCTTCCACATAATACACTCTTGAAATTATAACATTCCCAATATGATATTCACCGTAACCCATTATCTTTGCAATATGATCATTTCCAAATCGAACTGTACCATGAAACTTGCTGAAGAAATTTCTGAGCTGAGAGCGATCTCTGGTCATATCTTTAGAGCAACCAGAGTCCAAATACCAGAGAACAATTTGGACCACCTGTTTTCAAAAACAACAGCAGACAATGCATTGGAAACTATTGGTTCCTGAGTGTTAGCAGATACATATATAATATTATCAGAATTGTTAACATTTGTGTGACCCTTAGATTTCCTACATTTTCTAATGTGAGTTTTATCACTAACAGGTTTATTGTTCCAATTTTCTAAGGTTTTGGAGTATTAGCGGGCACTACAGTGGGAGTAGACCTATTTAAAGGGCACTTGGTTCCTACAGTAGTGTTGGTGTTCCTAGTTAAAGGACACGCTTGTGTTTTGGTAGCCTTGGTACTCCTAGTTAAAGGGAACGCTTCCTTCGCTTTAGTGGGAGTGATCCTAGTTAAAGGGCACGTATTTCCTACTATAGTGAAAGTTCTACCAGTGGGGTGCCACATCCAACCAACTTGGGTTAACACTTTCCCAGTCGGTTTCCATTCTAATACATTTTTCCGGGCATTCATCTCATTCACATGGTCAATAAGGCAAGAATCATGATGACTAGAAAACATACATTCATTGCAATTCCAACATTTCAAATTAGAATTCACAGTAGGCTTAGAACGCTGCACAACCGCAGAGCCTTTAGGTTTAGCTACATGATTCTTTTTATTCAAAACAGAAATAACATTCTTAGGGTGGGCTTCTACTTTCTTCTTCACTTGACTACTAGATGGGGGCAAGATCCTATCATTCTTCTTGTTTCTTTTAAGCTTAGATATTTGAGCCTTAGTAGTGGTGCTTACTCCTGTAGAAGGCAACACGGGAATATTAGAAGTTGGTTTAGATTTTGCCTTATCTTTAGTGACCAATGTTGGAGATGGTTTAATCCTAGGGCCCTTGTTAAGTGGTGTGACGGCGATAAGGTTCTTTTTTATTGCACTAGAGGACGATGCTGAGACAGTGGCTGCGTTATCCACAACATTCTTACCTTTTAGGGTACGAAGTGTTTCCTTTAACTCAGTCAAAGCCCGATTTTTATCACAAATTTGTTCCCTCAAATCAGATATTTCCACCGTGTAGGTCTACGATTTCTTATGATTTGGTAATATTTGTTATTGATCTAATTGATAGAGATGAAGATGGAAGAAAGGGATAAAGATGAGATGAAGAGATGAGGGTGTAGAGAGAGAAAGGAGAGAAAAGAAAGGAAGAGAGAGAAAGTGAAAATATGATTAATGAAAATGTGAATCACCAACCCCTCCTAACATGCTAGGAGGGGGTATATATAGCCCACCCTACATGTGGGCTATATGGACTATACGTTTACTAAGTAGATCACGAGCCCATTACATAAATATCGTTGGAGCGACCGATCCTTCATAAATACGTAAAAACGTATTTCCAACAATCTCCCCCTAAGGGAGGTCGCTCCAAGAGACAAAGTTCTAAATATTCTATATCTCGTGATCTATGCTAACTAAGATGTGACCGAGACTTTATTGGGAAAAACGTATTTCCAACAATCTCCCCCTAAGGGAGGTCACATCTTTTTACAAAATCTTAAACCTAGCATCTATGCTTGAGTCTTCGATCTTGTTCTTGTGAATAATCTTGATGTGATCTTTGACTTAAGTCTTGAGCATGTTTCCTTTCCTTGACCTTGTGCATTCATCACTTATGATATTCGCCTCTTCGTGACTTCATGTTCCACATACTTATACCTTTATAACTCTTGAAAGCTTCAAAGTTTGATACAGCGGAAGACTCGACCTTCAGACTTTCTTGAATTTGTTGAAATACTAAGTGTATGTAGTATAAGCATGTGGTGACGACTTCTTCTGGATTGTACACCGCAATGCCACCTTCTTGTTACGCTGCATAAGACAGTTAGCAACAAACCATATACACAGATGTAATGGCCTTGAACATTTCATTCTAATTCGGTAGCATTTTACCTCCGGTCGGTGAAGACCGTTGGACGATATTAAATATCGTACTTGTGGCAGGTAGTTTCAATAAAGAACCTCCTTGACAAGATTTCGCGGGTAAACCCGTTCTCTTTACTCGACCGTCCAAAGCTGACTGCGAACGTAAAGAGTGAATCATTTGGATAATATTATCCGCATGATTTGAAGCCGTCAATTCATGTTCCTGGAACAAATGAAGTTCAATTAAGAACCGCACCATCGTTGCTTTCCAGTTGTCACGAGCTTGATTCGTATATAATCTTGCAAGTTACCTACCAAGTGCTGTTTGAAGTTAACACTAGAAGGATTTCCATTCGTCACTGTAAATACGTAATAGTATTACTCTGAATGTTCTGGCAAGATCACTAAGATATTGCGTAGAGGCCTGGAACATGTTTAAATTCATTTAAGAATTTAAACCACTGTTGCTTTCCAGTTATCATAAGTTTGATTCATAAAGAATCGCACAAGCACCTACCACGAGCTTTTTGACGTTCGCTCAAGAAGGATTTCCATCTTCATTGTAAATACTTTCGTATTACTCGGATGTTCAGGCAAGATCATGAAGATTTTGCGTAGGACTCTTAAGATCTTTCTTACTTGTCACAGTGTGTGAAGAATCAACGGATTATGAAAGTGTGTCCTAATTAGATAATTGATGATCTCAAATGGCTCTAGACTCGATCGTGCATTTTGGATTTTAGTGATCGGAGGCTGGAGAGGAGTGCCACCTTTTCAATACCAATATATTCGGAGTGAATAAATCAATAGATAATGCCTTGTCTCCGTGTGACTAAAACAAATATCTTTTGAGAGATATCTGAGTTAGCTGGGATGGGTTGTGCCTTGCATCACTGGGTCTATGATGTCTATCTTCAATATCAAGAGTCATTAAAAATGATCTCAATAGCATATGAATTGACCCGGTTTCTGCCTAAGTTGTAAGGAGGGCTTCTTTCTTTACACCCTTTATCTTTACAATTCTTTTTCATTCTTCAACCCCTTCAATACTTACCAATACGTCATCACTAGCACCTTGTTGTGATTGTTCCAGTGCTAACTTAAGTACTTGGTCGACATTCAGCTACGTTCACAATCTTTCTCCATCTTTCCTAAGGACTTCTATTTCTAGCAATGGAATGTCCTTGGGAAGATTCCTCTGGTTCTAGAAGAATCATTGGACTTTAACCTATCCTACCATCCTTATGTCACCACAATCGTCACCGTCGTAAATTAAGATGGGTTATGGGTAAGTAACGTCACCATGAAATCCATTTTGAATATAAAATCTATTTTGCTCCCCCTTAACATATGCCACGATATTCGAAAACATTTCGCACATGTCGGGATGAGCCAGCACATTAAGCCAAACCATTGAGACACATTAAATCACATTTTCTCCCCCATATTGAAAATATTAACCCAATCGATGTTTTTAATATCAATTGATTTAATGATATTTTAAGAAAAATTTGGGAAGAAAAATGCAAAACCGATTAAATCCATTTATCTTCATGAATTTAACAAGCTTCCCCTCAAATTAATGAGGGTGTACTTGAAACGTTAATTAAATACCTTTTAAATACAAGTGTAAGGTATTTATCACGTGCAAAGATCATATATGATAATGTATTCACAAGATTAGCGAATTACAAGGTTGGACCTGAATGATGGAGAACATCATATGAAAGAAGCACATAGTTCTTGTTCACGAAGGTTGGTCTTCCTCGTAACTTCTGAAATTATCTTATCCTTTACACCACATGGACAATTGATATCGTTGTCTTGACACCAACTTGTGAACATTGGCACTTTCGGCATCGAAGAGTCTGGACGCTTAACAATTGCTCCCCCTCAATTGTTGACCCGTGTTCTACTTAAAGAGTTGTAGTCGTCGTTTGAGTAGTCGCATCGTCTAGTATGTAGATATCAATTTCAACGAACTTCGGATTGTGGAGTTGATAACTTCGGATTCTGAAGTCAAAGCTTTCCGGTGAAATCCTTGACTTCAATGTGAAAAGTGGGTTACTATCGGAAGTAATCGCAAACCATATGGAGCATGTTTTAAATCTTTTAAACTTCTGCTCGAACTTTATTTACAACCCCGTGTCATTATTGAATGACATTTCTAGGATCGTAAGTATTATCGATTCCAGAAGACATGCTCTTTTTATCAAAACATATTTGAACACACAATTTTGAAAGATTTAGAAAAACCTTTTGAGAAATTCTTGAAAAATTGTGTTCAACGTTTTGAAAAACAATCACTTGAGCTTAAGATGTTGAATGTCTTACAAAACGAGCTCAAGTCCGAGAAGTTGTAAACTTCCTGTTGTTAAGGATAAGTTACCATCGGCGATAAACTTTCCTTTTATCTAAAGGACGAGTCCTAAGCTGACATTTACTTAGACGTCGTTTGCATGAGCTTGAAAACTTTGACTGTTTTAACGAAAAGGTCATGACCGAGAAAGGTTAATTTCTCGTTATGAGGAAAAGTTCTCTTATTTAAAAGATATACTTTCCTTTCTGAGCTTAAAACTTCGAATGTTTTAATACAAGCTCATGACCGAGAAAGGTTAATTTCTCGTTATGAGGATAAGTTATCATTAATGAAAAACTTTCCTTTATTTAAAGTTCGAGTTACAGTCTGACATTTAACTGTAAGTCCTATACACGAGCTTAAAACCTTTGAATAGTTTTAATGATAGCTCGCGTCCAAGAAAATTTAATTTCTTGTTAGTGAGGATAAGTTTATCATCGGCGATAAACTTTCCTTTCTTTGAAGTCCGGGGCATAAACTGTGATGTGATTATACGCCATTTACACGAGCTTAAAACCTTTGAATAGTTTAAACGGAAGCTCGTGTCCGAGAAAATTTAATTTCTCGTTTTGAGGGTAAGCTATCGTTGACGAGATAAACTTCCCTTTCTCTGAAGTTCGGGTCACAGACTGTGATTTGAATGTGAGCCATGTGTTAAGCTTAACCATGAATCCCCTGAGACACTTGTTTCTCTGATATCTGCTTCTTTAGCAACCAAACCCAGAGAGTATCCTTTGTTGAACGGTATACAATGATTGAACCGCTTCGTTCTTTTGGAACATCAACTTTGGTACCTGCATTCTCATTAGGAATTTTCATGCTTTGACGTGGGTTAGCGATATCAATTATAGAAGCACATGAGGGTTCACAGTTGGCTTTACTTGTGTCAGAGGCGACCTGAGTAGATGATTCACTTATCTTAGCTGGCAAACGTTTCCTTTTATAGAAAACCCTAAGTTTAGGCTTAAGTGAAGTATCATCTTTATCAATTTCCTCCCTAGTAGTCTTAGTAGAATCAGAGACTATCCTAGTTAAAGGGCACTCGTTTCCTACAAGAGTAAAAGTTCTACCAGTGGGGCGCCAAACTTTACCAAAGGGTTTGATTTTAGCTATCCACTGGGACTTAATTCTAGCACGAGAGTTCACCTCATCAAGTAATTTCTTGACGCATGAGTCATGATTTGCCGTAAAGACACATTTTCTACATGTTTTACAAGTAGCATATTTAATGTCCGAGTAATTCCTAGCTGATTGATCGATGCTCCTAGGAGACGACATGCTACGGTTAGCAGTGTTGGGTAATCTAGAAGGCATCTGACTAGGTTTGACATTGCTATCTCTTACATGTGTCTTTTGCATAGCTTCCCTTAGACCAGATTTATGGCAAACGTCATTTGAACTAGTTCTAGACTTTGTCTTGGTATTTTTCGGGAAACTAGAGGCAATCATGTGATTAGGTCTTGCCAAAGCTGTTTTGATCACCTTGGGCCTAGTTGCTGGAATGACTGGTCTAGGAAAATGAACCAAATTAACTTGGGAGGCAAACCACGGTCACGAGGATTGTGGTCGCTCGGATCTAAATGCAGTAGGTTGTCTGACAATCGGTTGTCTGACGAACTGATTTGTAGGCGGTTTCCCCAAGATTGATGGTTTTTCAAGCTTAGTGCTAGGTCCTCTAGTTTTCCTTAACTCGTTTTTCAACGCAGCTATAGCAAAAACCTTTTCCTGAACTTGAGCTTTTAACGTTTCATTTTCTTTGAGCCATCTATCTTGGGATGCCAATTTAGACTCTAGTAACTGAATATGTTTCAAAAGATTATCCTTTTCAGCTTTAGAATCTAAAGCTTTTTGATCCAATTTTCTTTCAAGAACAACGTTTTACTTTTCAAGTTTTTCAAAGTATGTTTCAAATTTGTCCGTTTTCTTAGAAAATTCAAGTTTGGCATCCTCAAGATCTTTTGATTGTTGAGCTACAATCATTTCGAGCTCTCTAATCTTGGAATAAGAAGCAGTCAATGAAGCAGTTATAAGACAATTATCATGATGTTTAGCATTTTGAACACTTTCTCCCCCATTATGACTCACATCGGATGAATCAGAAGTGGTATTTCTATCACTCTTTTCCATCTCATGTTTGTCATAATTAGGTTCAGAATGCTTAATATGCGGCATGTCATCAGCATATACATCATAAACAACATTACATTGTACCATGTTTGCAGGCTCTTCGTCATAAACGGGTAAGGTGTCATCAAGAGAGATCTCGTGAACATTCCCCGACGTGCCACTGGTATCATGTTGGCCTCCTGATTCCGTGCTCTTGCCATCGTTAGGCTCCAAGTTATCAACCGTATGACCATTCTCCTCTTGCATCTGCATCATAGATTCTTGCACTCCAATATCATACGCTTGCTGAAG
The DNA here is from genome assembly GCA_025667525.1 of Glebionis coronaria. Classification (NCBI taxonomy): domain Eukaryota; kingdom Viridiplantae; phylum Streptophyta; class Magnoliopsida; order Asterales; family Asteraceae; genus Glebionis; species Glebionis coronaria. Next base: position 236,374,270 of record CM046881.1, read on the forward strand.
TCGAGATCTTTCATAAATTGAAGACGAGATCGATGTCATTAGTTTCAATATTATACCACGGAAATCTCGAAGCTCGGTATGTGTATCTCGAAGAAATGATTGGCAAATCACTGAACTTTCAGACTTGATGATATTGAATTGGAGGAAAGGCGTGAGTTGTGTCACAAGAGCCTTATATGCAAGTGCCGATGCAGAGTGATTAAAGTCTTTATTGTGGAGTTGCTCTGCTAGTTGGGTCAAGATGATGAACATCGATTCCATGAATATAGGACGATCTTGACCAAAGATTGTCACAAAGTCGCTCCCTCCTTGAATCCGTGAAAGAGTAACTAGATGATACTGAAGCATTTGAAAGGAAGTGATGCCATTATCACTAACTTTGTCTTGCATTTTATGCGCTTCTCCCTTTTGACATGTCGAATCAAACGAATCCATTGAATATCGATGAAAAATGATGTGGATGTGGTTGTTTTCGGGATTATACAATTCGTGAAGAAATCGTGAAGTCGATTTTACGAGATTTTACACACCAACCAATTAATAAACCGTAAAACTTCGTCACAATCCTCGTTTGATGATATAAGTATGTTTTCTCGGCTCAATGATTTCTTGATGATAATACAAACCCGATATTAAACAACGTGATATCCTTTCGACCCAAAAACTTAATTACTTTGACACGACCTGATTAAACTTAGACAAAAACTTACGTGTCCAAATATAACTTGATGAATAATCTTTCTAAATAATCTTAAGTGAAAGGTATTTAGTTTAAATATAACTTGGTGAATAATCTTTGTCATACAAGGCTCCAAAAACAAAGAGTGTAGCTGACTTTTTACCACAAGGATCAAACCAACGAACTTATTTTCTTACTGTTTCTAAACAAACAATAGTAATACATACAAATTAATTTGATTTTTCTTAAATCTTTGCACAATCGTACTACCACTAGAAAACATTAAAAACCTAAACAAACCAACAGTTGACTTAATCTTGATTACTAGATAATAGTGAAAACTGAAAACATATATATTTACGTTTCAAATTATTAAAATGAAACTAAGTTATTCACCAAAAAAGGAAAACGTGTTATCCGCCAAAAAGGGTAAACGTGGCATGATAACTAACACTCAAGAACACGTGGCTAGCACCACACACAGCTTTGGTTTCTCCGTCCAAATATATAACGCCTTCTCCTTATACTTTGACTTTATACATATCACAAAATAACAATAGCTCTCTCTCTCTTATAGAACACGCAGCCACTCTCACTAGCTTTCACTCCATGTCTGTCTTGATTACTTTACACACTCAATCCCTTCCATCCCTCCTTCTATTATTTCTCCTCACACTCTTTTTGTCATGTTTTTGCTCTACTGGAATTGAATCAATCAGCACACACACTTTCACCCAAACAATCAATCTCAAATATCACTTTGTCCTTTCTTCTTGACCATTCGCAGCCATCAAATCTCAAAGATAGATAATAAAATCTATCTTAAAGTCACTCAAATCATCTATCTCGTCTTATGATCATACACTGTCACCCTAATACACAAACAAATCGAAGGACCCACGAAGGACTTATCAATTTATGGCTTCAAGATCTTGCAAAAGGTCTCGGGTAGGTTTTTCACTTTTTGTTGTGTGAGTTTGAGTCGTGAGATGTTGTGAGTCGAAAGGGTTTTGTAAAATGGTTTGAGTGGTTTTGTAAAATGGTTGTGAGTCGATGTGTTTGTCGAGAGTCGAGTCAAGTGTTGTGAGTAGAGTCTGTTTTGGGGGGTTGATGTCGAGAGTGTCGGGTCTGTGTTTGGGTGTGTCGAGGTTGTATATGAGTCTGGGTTGGATTGAGAAAAATGATTGAGTCCTGTTTGAGTGGTGTGTCTTGAGTGGGTGATGGTGTCTTGAGAGGTGAGGGAGTTCGAGGGTTTGAGTTCGTAGGAGTCGAGTGAGGTGAGATGTTCGAGGGTGTTAGACTAGACGAGAGTTGTGGGTGAGTGAGTGTAGTGAGTTTGAGTCGTTTGGTTGAGAGAGTCGAGGGTCAGTCGAAACGGTTTTAAAATGTGTCGAGTTGGAGGAGTCGAGACTGGTGGTCGAGAGTCGAGTCTGTTGTTGTTGAGATGTTGGAGTCGAGTTAACGTTGTGTTTAAATCAGTTTTGAAAACAGGTTTGTTTCGAAAAATTCGAGTGAATGATTTTCCGGATGAAGCTATTCCGGATGAAGCTATTCCGGATGAAGCTATTCCGGATGAAGCTATTCCGGATGAATCTATTCCGGATGAAGCTATTCCGGATGAAGCAATTCCGGATGAAGCTATTCCGGATGAAGCTATTCCGGATGAATAATCCGTTCGTTCGGAATAATCCGTTCGTTCGGAATAATCCGTTCACTTGGAATAATCCGTTCACTCGGAATAATCGTTCACTCGGAATAATCGTTGATGCGGAATAATGGTTGATGCCGAATAATAGTTGATTAGGAATAACCTTTCGTTCGGAAAAATCAGATCGTAGCAGAAAATTTATATGATGCCAGATTCTTGATAAAAAAACATATGTTGGATTGCAACAAAATAGTTATACCCAGAAAAAGTTGAGAAAAAGTTGATAAAGAAAGAGTAGATATAATTGATGAAGTTGATAAAGACAAAAATGACAGTTTTACAGATTTGTTGGGAAAAACAAAACAAAAAAAACAGAAATTGGATACTAATGGATCAAAAGGTGATGAAAGACTGATGACAAGTTGACCAAAAACCGTGAGACTTTTGACAGTTTGATAGAAACCCGGATAAAGAAAATTGATTGGATAACAAAAAATAGATTATATAAAAAAAACTGATTCTAAAAAAACTTGATTAAAAAAAACTATATCCAAGATTAGTAAAGTTGCTGGACAGATTTGGAAAAAAAAAATGAGACGAAAAGATTATGTAATAAAAATAAAAAGATTATGACAAGAAAATCAATAGATAAAAACGCAAATCCTAAGATTTAACCATGGCTCTTGATACCAATTGTAGGTTTACGATTTCTTATGATTTGGTAATATTTGTATTGATCTAATTGATAGAGATGAAGATGGAAGAAAAGGATAAAGATGAGATGAAGAGATGAGGGTGTAGAGAGAGAAAGGAGAGAAAAGAGAGGAAGAGAGAGAAAGTGAAAATATGATTAATGAAAATGTGAATCACCAACCCCTCCTAACATGCTAGGAGGGGGTATATATAGCCCACCCTACATGTGGGCTATATGGACTATACGTTTACTAAGTAGATCACGATCCCATTACATAAATATCGTTGGAGCGACCGATCCTTCATAAATACGTAAAAACTTCCAACACACCGACTTTCGATTTAATCGTTCAATCAATGATTGATTCTGTGTAGTGGTATTAGCACATGCGGGCTTTACTGAATCGAAGAGTTGTGTATGTTTCTGTTTTAAGTTATCAACTTTGGACAAAATCTTAGAAACTCGATTATCTAGATCAAGTTTAAAATTCTCAGCGGCCTCAAGTACGTTCACACATTTAAGCTCCTTAGATTTCTCAATGTCTATCGGCAACGATTTATCAACCTTGTCACTTGGCTGACGCTGTTTTGATTGTAAATTCAATCAAAAATTCTTTTGAAAATTTGCATCATCGATATTAACACCTTCAAATGACGTTTCAAAGATTTCTTGAACAAATTGTTGCTTGCATTCAAGCGAAATACAATGTTTTTGAATCTCATTTAAACGTTTTGAAAGCGAAGAATACGAATCTTGAAGCTTTAAAAATTCAGCGTCAGATTTGTGACAAGTGCTATCTACCACATTATCCACAGATTCAACATTATGCACAATAGAATCATTATCAACACTTTTATTCACACAGACGGAAACAATATCATGAGACATCACTTGCTTCAGAAGCTGATCATTTTGGCGTGAAACTCATTCTATTTCTAGTAAACTGTTTTCATAAGCATCATCCATTTCATTGAAAACACGTCTAACTTCTTCTATTTTCAAAAGCAAATCTTGATCAATATTACTAATACAAGCTTTAATATTGTTTACAAATGGAACAATTTCGTCTCGGAATGCAGCTCTAGTGTGCTCAAAATTCCATTCACCTTCCGTTATGGCTGTAGCCGTCGTATGTTCCGTAATGACCTTGTCAAAATCAGCAAAGTGTTGGTGCACTGCATTTAAGCTATCTGACACCTTACCGGTGGAATTAACTTAGTTAAATCCTTTTTGACAAGTGTAGGAGACGTACTAGGAATGTTTTCCGTTGACAAACTTTGAGGCACAAAAACTGTTAATTGAGCTAATTCCTTTTGTAAACGAAAACGGGTATTTTTAGAAAATTGATCTTTATTATGCTGAACATAATCAAGCTTATGGAATTTTGAAAGTATTTTAGAATGAGTTTCTTCCGCAAGTGATTGTGTGTCCTCAGTACTACGAACATAAGGTGCTTCTTTCGATTTGCCAATTATGGTCACATCATATAGACAAGGAATAAATTCCTGAGCTTGTTTTGCATAACCGGGATTAGGTGGTAAATCTTGAAGACGCTTAAGTTCGAGTTCTTTGAACAATTTAGTTAAAAGATGAACCTTTTCTGTGGAAGCGTATTGTTTTAAAAGTTGTTGTTCCTTGAATTTAAGAAGTTTGGTAGCATTAATTTCTGATTCAAACTTTTTAGACTCGAGAGTTTCGAAATCCATTTTAAGTTCTAAAAATCATTTACAACCGAATCTTTTTCTTTTAATTCATTGGAAAGATTAGCTTTTAATGATTCTATTTCGTTTAAGTGTTCAATCTTTTCAAAACGAAATTGGTCAAATTCAGAATAAGTTATTTTATCTGCTCGAGGGACCATTTCAATAGTTTTGACCTTTTCCTTATACAGTGCAAGCTCAGCGTTTAGGTTATCATTCATATCTATGGTTTGTCGAACAGCCATATTCATGTTATCAATAATATGTTTAGGCACCATTACCAAATCACGTTGATCATAAGATTCCATACCCGTCGTAGCATTTGGTTGAGGTTCACTCAAATGTGTTGGATTGGATACCGCATCATTTGAGTTACTAGTTCCTGAATGTTGTTCGAGGTTGTCATTTTCATGCTCAACATGATGTGGATTATCATGAACATTATTAGATGTGATTGGTACCTCACTGACGACATCAGAACCGTAGTGAGAGAGATTAGCAACGAGTGCAGCTTGGGCTGAGTGAATGTCATCACAATCTGAATCTTATGCATCAAGATCATATGCTTGATATGTTGCATTAGAAGTAGAGACGACTGCAATGCCTTCATTATCTGCTGCCCCTGGGTCTTCAAGAAATACTAATTCCTCTGAATCCAAAATCTTCCCCTTAGACTGAGCATCAACCAAATACATCTTCTCACGAAACCATGTTACATCCCTTCTCCTTTTTGGCTGAGTGCATTCCCTCGCCATATGACCTTGTCCTCGGAAATTGTAACAAGTCACAACCTTTTGAGGACCAATGGTGCTTCCATTTACACTAGCTTGAGAATTCACAGCTTGATTGTTCATGGTCCTTGTTGTGGGTCCATATGAATTTTTCCTACCCTGAATGGATTGCACTGTTAGTTGACCATCTTGAATAGTGGCTTGTTATCGAGGATTTGAAGAGGTGCGGAGCTGATTGTTTGTTGGTAGAAATCCTCTAGTTGCAACAAGTTTTGACAAATAGGCAGTGAGATGGTTTAGCACATCAGTTGGCGTATCATTTGGAGTAAGGACCGGTGCTTCAATTGGTGGAAGTTCATTGGAGTAAAGGGCTTGTGCTTGTGGTGATTCAATTGGAAAATATCCTTGTTGAGGAGTATATCCAATTGAAGAAATGATAGCTTGTGATGGAGATGCCTGATGTGTTGGTTGTTGTGGAAAAGACTGTTGATGAACACTTTGTTGAAATGCTTGTTGTGGCATCATTAGTGGTTGATAAGGTGGTTGTTGTGGTTGCTGATAGGTGTGTGGTGGTGGTTGCTGCAAGTATGATGGTTGTTGATAAGTGAAAGCCATGTTTTGTTGGGGAGTCATTTGTTGAGAAGCATACATGGCAAGTGGATCACGAACTTGAGGTGTAGACAACCGAGCCTCGATCACATGGATTTCGTGTTGTTGAATAAAAGCTTGAAGTTGATCCACGTTTGTTTGATGCAAATCCTTAGCCAATTTAACAGCTGTCACGTACTTGCTCCATTCTGAAGAAAGAGTGTTCAAATACTTGGTGTTCAATTAAAACGTAGGAATTGCCATGCCATAGATATTGAGCTCATTCAACAATAGGGTAAATCTAAAATAGTAATCATTGAGAGTCTCCCCGGGAACATAGGCAAACTTATCAAATGTATCATAAAGCTTACACTCTCGTTCTTGTTTAGTTAACGAGGTGCCTTGCATTAGAACACGAATTCTATCCCATAACTCTTTGGTAACCTTATGTTTACTGACGAGTTTGTAGACATCTGGAGGAAGGGCTTGGAGAATGATGTTTGTAGCTTGTTTATCACACTTGTCTTGTATCTTAGCATCTCTAGTTAATTCACCCGTAGTGCAAGGACGAGTAACAGCACCTTCCGTCACAGTACCATATACCAATGGTCCATTGAGCACCGATGCCCAAATGAGATGTCCATTTTCTTTGTTCAACATATAAATTTCCATTCGGGAAGCCCAATCCTCATACATAGTCTTCACCAACATTGGTGGACGATTATCCGTACCCGAGAGGATGGACTTATCCGTAAGTGATGTGTACTCTATTTCGATAAGTTAAGATTTACAAATGTTGATCGAACAATGAGAGAAAGTAAATGTATTTGTTGTTGTGTGATGAAGCCGAGAAATAATGTTGAAATCCCCTAAATTATGTTCTCGATAAACCAAAAAATCCAAGTCAAAATTACACACGAGATCGTACTCGGATCGCAGTCACTGGATCGTACTCAGATCGCGACGCTGGATCGCACTCCTTGATCGTGACGCTGGATCGCACTCATTGATCGTGACGCTGGATCGCACTCATTGATCGTGACGCTGCATCGCACTCCTTGATTGTGACACTGTATCGCACTCCTTGATCGTGACGTTCGATCGTAGTCAGTGATCGCAACGAGTGATCGTAGCCAGTGATTGTAGCCAGTGATCACAACGATCGATCGTGGCCTGTGATCACAACGGTTGATCCCACTGCTTGATCATAGTCTTGACCGTAGTAATAGATCGTAGTTTCTAGATCGTAACATGGATCGTAACAAGCGATCGTAATATGTGATCGTGATATTGAATCGCAAGTAGAAACCCCAGGTTTATGCGATCACAATACACATATCGTACTATGAAATCAAACTTACCACTTTTCTCGGATAGTACTAAACACAACAAATTCGAGATTTCTAGCCTAAGAATGAATCAAACACCCAAAAATTTTGTATTTTTAACCAAAGTAACAATACCAAATCACTACAACAAATAAGTAGATGATGTATATCAAGATTAAACCATAAAAAACACAAAAAAAAATTGGTACGTATGAATTTGGATCAAACTAGGTGTATGAATCAAGAACACAAACACATAAACCAAACAATCATCCCATGGCTCTTGATACCATTTGTAAGATATTGTAAATCTAGCTTATGTTTTAGAGAGAGAAAGAGATAGAAACTTGGTGGATTTCACACACTTCTAGAGAGAGAAATGAAAGAACTTTGTGTAAATTGAAAATGAAACCACACCCTCTCCATCTAAGGAGAGGGTTTATATACCCAAGCCCATAAGATGGGCTTGGGCTTCCACAAGTTGTAGGCTTGGCTTAGCCTTGTTTACTTAATATTAGTAAAACTAAACTACGAGCTATTACTTAGAATATTGTTGGAGTGACTGATCCTTTCTAATACGTAAAACGTATTTCCAACAAAAATTCCGCCCGTTGCGGCGTTCAATGCATCTTGGGTAACATCCTCAAGACCATGATAGAAAATTTTGATTATTCCTTCTTTCTTAAGTCCATGACCATGGCAATTTCTGAGTAGTTCTTTCATTCTTAACCATGCGTCAGTGAGAGTTTCTCGTTCTTGTTGAGAAAAGCTTCAGATTTCTCCAAGGAGTTTTTCATATAGGGCAGGAGGAAAGAATCGACTAATGAAAGCAGTTCTAAGACCTTCCCATGTTCGAATGGTTCCTTCGTTAAGTTCATCGAGCCATGACTTGGCTTCTCCAGTCAGAGATGATGGAAACATCATGAGTTGGACGGCTTCGTCTTGTCCTTCTCCATAGTTGGACATTTTACAAATTCCGATGAATTCGTGGATGTGTTTGTGAGGATCGGTTTTGATTCGTCCATCAAATTGGTTATTTTTTACAAGGGTTAAGTGGTTCCCTTTGATTGCAAAATCGTTTGCAATTTCAGGTAAAACGATTGCAGAGCCAGGAGTTGGTGAGACAACTCTATCGGCTGACCCAATAGGTTCATCCTCAGTGTCCGACATTGGATCGTAACGGTTGATGAGTTTGGTGAGAAATAGGATTTGTGAAAGATTGTCAAAAGGTTGGTTAATTATGCGTGGTTGAGTTTGTTCGTGTCTCCTAGATAAAGGTACACGGCGATGGAGTCTACGTAGCCTTCGGTTAAGGGTACGTTCAGGTAACGGTGATGTTGGTGGTGTTCCGGATGAACGGGTGTCCATCCAATAAGGTTTTTGGTTTTTTTAGTAGAAATGTGCGGCGCACTTTTGGTTTTGTGTGGCGCACTTAGGTTCGTTACAGGAAGTGCGGCGCACTTTTTGGTTTGTGCGGCGTACTTTCTGTACTGCAGAAAAAAATTTGGTTTGCAATGAGTAGCAATGGTTCAATTTCTTCAAGGATTATACTAATTTGGTTACAAAACAGGATTATAAGTCCCCGGCAATGGCGCCAAAAACTTGATGTTTGTTTGCAAGTCTTAAATTTATATTACAAGGTTTAGACAAAACAAGGGACTAGAAGACAAACACGGGCAAGTATACCCTTTAGTTCGTAATATAGCTTTGTAGTGGTAAGCCAGGATCGTTCGGTGAGACTTAGTTTCGTTTTGGTAATCAAGATAACAACTGAAGAAATAAATGGTTGAAGTAATATCAATAATAACAAATATGATTAATATAGGATAGTTCGTATAAGTTCGTGATGATGATAATAATGATCGAGATATGTTTATGTAGGTAAAGTGTGATAATCCTTTTTCGTCAAAATGGCGTTTACACAATTTACTTGGGTTGATTCAAGACTTATGTTTAATTAAGAGATTAAGCTCAAAACAAGTTGCCAACGAGTTCAATATTTTATCAAGTTTCTAAGCTGATTTCTCCAACCAAAGATTCATGACCATAGACAAGTTCTAGAAAACTTGTTATAACAATTTGCGTTTCTCAACGCCAAACAATCGTAACAAATCAACTTAGATAAAATATGGTTTGTAGAACTAGAAGGTAAAATGGTTCTACAACATTAGCTTGAAATCATTTATAAAGGATCATATCATAGAATCATCACTAATTATATTCACATACCCATATAGTCACAAATAGCTTAGCCTAACATAGTAATTAAAGTAACAATTGGAAAAGAGTAAGAGAACATCATACTTAGATTAGATTGAATAAACGAGTACACAAGTGTCACGATTGTATCGTTCCTCCAAGAATCAAAGAGTGGAATACTCTCGTTACAAGTATCTCCCAAAAGTGGATAATACTGAAAATTCACTAGAAAGACTAAAATACTCGAGCTATGGAGTATTGAGAGAGAGAGGTGTGTGTAAAATGGATGGAAATGGCCTCTATTTATAGTGTTGTCTGGGGTCAAATGTGCGCCGCACTTCTCCTCAAGTGTGCCGCACTTTGGAGATACGAATGTGCACCGCACTTATAACTTTGTGCGCCGCACTTCTGGGCGATTCAGAATCTTCTTTTAATAACTTTGTCTTTATTGCATATTGAGGCCCCTTCTTTGTATATCTTCACTTTGCTCCTTCATACTTTACATCTGCATATAAAACACAACATAGTAAGTATCAAAAGCTCTTATTTATACTACAAAGTGGCATTATAATAATAGGTTGAATATATATAATTAGGTCATTATCAGAGAGTCTATTAGGGTTTCATATTTCTAGATTGTTTAGCATAGTAGTATATATATGGATGTCATGTGCCCATATAATTTATTCCAGCATCTTTGTACACCTTTATTTTAATGAAATTTTTCATAAAATTAGCAAAGTGTTAAGTTCCCCTTTTACAGCTTTCTTTAGTTAATAATTTACTTTATTGCATTGTTAGTTTAATTTATCAAAGTTATAAATTTTGTTCCAAGATTTTTTGGCAAACGGTTAGTTTTGAGACCTGGATTATTAAGGCTTAAGGTTGTTTGAGTGACACCAAACCATCCTTTAAGCTTATATAATCTGTTTAATTTCTTGTTGTTTATGTATTTCCAAAAGTTCTTGGTTTTATTCAGTTTTAAAGTTAGTGATATTCAAATATTTTTTTTACAAACAAAAAATCTTTCTTGTTTTTCTTTGTTTGGTACTCACTGTCTCAAAGAGCCACTCAAAAACTTTTGACAAAAGCTTTTGAGTAGCTTCTTTAGGCTTTCTTGTTTTTTTCCTTATGTTTCTTGGCAGGTACAAAGGGCATAGTCATCCTTTCTTGATTCTTATTGGCGTGGACTATAGTAGTCCACAACCATCTTCTCATTGCACAAGCTTAACACAACCTTCTCCTATTCAGAAAAATTGTTAGTGATCCAAGATTAGGTGTGCTCTTGGGCTTGAACAAAGCCCAAGAGTGGTAACCATCTTACTCACTTTTCTTTTGAAATTTGTGGAATTTTTGTGTGCATGTTTGTTTGAGATATTTTAGGCTGTAATGGTGCTTTATCTTAGGTGTATACAAGTTCTTTTAGTTTTATTCTCATTTGGTTATGGTATGTGAGCTGATTCTTTGAAAAAATTTCACAAAACTAAGTTAAAGGGGTGTTTGGGATTACTTATAGAACACTGTAGATGACATTGTAGTGTGGAGAAAGTAGCCTAGGCATACTTGTTTAGGGTAATTTAGCTTAATATGTACGTGGTTCAAAGCTGGTAGTACAAAAATTGGAAGTTGCATGCTTGTGTTAAAAACAGCCTAGATACAACAGTAGGCTTAAGTTGGTTCAATTTTTTGTGTTTTAGTGTTGAAATTGTAGGTCTACGATTTCTAAGGATTTGGTAATGAATGGATAGATCTATTGATAAGATGGTGTAAATGGGGAAGAAGGGGATGAGGTGTAGAGAGAGAAAGGAGAGAAAAGAAAAGTAGAGAGAGAAAGTGTTATTCCATTAAATGAAAAGTTGTAAAATGAATGAACCACCCCTCCTAACATGCTAGGAGGGGTATATATAGCCCATCCTACATGTGGGCTATATGGACTATATTTACTGGATCACGAGCCTAATACAATAATATATCGTTGGAGCGACCGATCCTTCATAAATACGTAAAAACGTATTTCCAACAATCTCCCCCTAAGGGAGGTCGCTCCAAGTTACAAAGTTCTAAATATTCTATAGCTCGTGATCTATGCTAATAATGATGTGACCGAGACTTTCTTTGGGAAAACACATTTCCAACAATCTCCCCCTAAGGGAGGTCACGCCATTTTACAAAATCTTAAACCTAGCATCTATGCTTGAGTCTTCGATCTTGTTCTTGTGAATATGCTTGATGTGATCTTTGACTTTAGTCTTGAGCATGTTTCCTTGCCTTGACCTTGTGCATTCATCACTTGTGAATTTTACCTCTTCGTGACTTCATGTTCCACCTACTTATACCTTTAAATTCTTGAAAGCTTCAGAGTTTGGTACAGCGGAAGACTTGACCTTCAAACTTTCTTGAATTTGTTGAAGTACTAAGTGTATGTAGTATAAGCATGTGGTGACGACTTCTTCTGGATTATACACCACAATGCCACCTTCTTGTTACGCTGCATAAAACAGTTAGCAACATACCATATACACGGATGAAATGGCCTTGAACATTTCATTCTAATTCGGTAGCATTTTACCTCCGGTCGGTGAAGACCATTGGACGATATTAAATATCGTACTTGTGGCAGGTAGTTTCAATAAAGAACCTCCTTGACAAGATTTCGCGGGTAAACCCGTTGTCTTTACTCGACCGTCCAAAGCTTACTGCGAACGTAAAGAGTGAATCATTTGGATAATATTATCCGCATGATTTGAAGCCGTCAATTCATGTTCCTGGAACAAGTGAAGTTCAATTAAGAACCGCACCATCGTTGCTTTCCAGTTGTCACGAGCTTGATTCGTATAGAATCTTGCAAGTTTCCTACCAAGTGCTGTTTGATGTTAACACTAGAAGGATTTCCATTCGTCACTGTAAATACTTAATAGTATTACTCTAAATGTTCTGGCAAGATCACTAAGATATTGCGTAGAGGCCTGGAACGTGTTTAAATTCATTTAAGAGTTTAAACCCCTGTTGCTTTCCAGTTATCACAAGTTTGATTCATAAAGAATCGCACAAGCACCTACCATGAGCTTTTTGACGTTCGCTCAAGAAGGATTTCCATCTTCATTGTAAATACTTTCGTATTACTCGGATGTTCAGGCAAGATCATGAAGATTTTGCGTAGGACTCTTAATATCTTTCTTACTTTTCACATTGTGTGAACAAGCAAGGAATAATGAAAGTGTGTCCTAATGAGATATTTGATGATCTCAAATGGCTCTAGACTCGATCGTGCATTTTGGATTTTTAGTGATCGGAGGCTGGAGAGGAGTGCCACCTTTTCAATACCAATTTATTCGGAGTGAATAAATCAATAGATAATGTGTTGTCTCCGTGTGATTAAAACAAATATCTTTTAAGAGATATCTGAGTTAGCTGGGATCGGTTGTGCCTTGCATCACTGGGTCCATGATGTCTATCTTCAATATCGAGAATCATAAATGATCTCAATAGCATATGAATTGACCCGGTTTCTGCCTAAGGTTGTAAGGAGGGCTTCTTTCTTTACACCCTTTATCTTTACAATTCTTTTTCATTCTTCAACCCCTTCAATGCTTACCAATACGTCATAACTAGCACCTTGTTGTGATTGTTCCAGTGCTGACTTAAGTACTTGGTCGGCATTCAGCTACGTTCACAATCTTTCTCCATCTTTCCTAAGGACTACTATTTCTAGCTATGGAATGTCCTTGGGAAGATTCCTCCGGTTCTAGAGAAATCATTGGACTTTAACCTATCCTACCATCCTTATGTCACCACAATCTTCATCGTCGTGAATAGAGATGTTTTGGGTAAGTGTATGTCACCATGAAATCCATTTTGAAGTGCAAATCCATTTTGCTCCCCCTTAACATATGCCACGATATCCGAAAACATTTTGCACATGTCAGGATGAGCTATCACATTAAGTCAAACCATTTATGATTGATCATATCCCATATTAAATCACATTTTCTCCCCCATATTAAAAATATTAACCCAATCGATGTTTTTAATATCAATTGATTTAATAGCATTTTAAGAAAATTTGGGAAGAAAAATGCAAATCCAATTATCTTCATGAGTTACACAAGCTCCCCCTAAAATTAATGAGGGTCTACTTGAAACGTAAATTAAATACCTTTTAAACACAAGTGTAAGGTATTTAACACGTGCAAAGATCATATATGATAATGTATTCACAATATTAGCAATTTACGAGGTTGGACCTGAATAATGGAGAACATCATATGAAAGAAGCACATGGTTCTTGTTCACGAATGTTGGTCACCTCGTCACGTCCCCGAGAAAATTAATTCCCGTTGTTGAGTCAAAGCTTTCCGGTGAAATGCTTGACTTGATTATGAAAAGCGGGTTGCTATCTGAAAGAATAGCAAACCATATGGAGCATGTTTTAAATCTTTTAAACTTCTGCTCGAACTTTATTTACAACCCCGTGTCATTATTGAATGACATTTATAGGTTCGTAAATATTATCGATTCCAGAAGACATGCTCGTTTTATCAAAACGTTTTTTTTGAACACACAATTTTGAAAGATTTAGAAAAACCTTTTGAGAAATTATTGAAAAATTGTGTTCAAAGTGTTGAAAAACCAATTACTTGAGCTTAAGATGTTGAATATCTTAAAAGCGAGCTCAAGTCCGAGAAGTTGTAAACTTCCCGTTGTTAAGGATAAGTTACCATCGGCGATAAACTTTCCTTTTATCTGAAGGACGAGTCCTAAGCTGACATTTACTTAGAAGTCGTTTTCATGAGCTTGAAAACTTTGACTGTTTTAACGGAAAGCTCATGACCGAGAAAGGTTAATTTCTCGTTATGAGGAAAAGTTCTCTTATTTAAAAGATACACTTTCCTTTCTGAGCTTAAAACTTCGAATGTTTTAAGACAAGCTCATGACCGAGAAAACTGAATTTCTCGTTATGAGGATAAGTTTATCATTAATGATAAACTTTCCTTTATTTGAAGTTCGAGTTACAGTCTGACATTTAACTGTAAGTCATTGTGCATGAGCTTAAAAACTTCGAATGTTTTTAATATTAGCTCATGCCCGAGAAAACTTAATTTCTCGTTGTTAGGATAAGTTTATCATCGGCGATAAACTTTCCTTTCTTTGAAGTTCGGGTCATCATCTGATATTTAACGATGAGCCTTTGTGCATGAGCTTAAAAACTTGGAATGTTTTTGATATAAGCTCATGCCCGAGAAAAATTAATTTCTCGTTTTTAGGATAAGTCATCATCGGGATGAACTTTCCTGTCTTTTGAGATCGAGTTACAGTCTGTTATGTGACTGTAAGTCCTTGTGTTGCAGCTTAACCATGAATCCCCTGAGACATTTGTTTCTCTGATATTTGCTTCTTCAGCAACCAAACTCTAAGAGTGTCCTTAGTTGAACGGTATACAACGATTGGACCGCTTCGTTCTTTTGGAACATCAACTTTGGTACCTGCATTCTCATTAGGAATTTGCTTGCTTGGACATGGGTTAGCGATATCAATTTTAGAAGCACGTGGGGGTTCACAGTTGGCTTTACTTGTGTCAGAAGCGACCTGAGTAGATGATTCACTAGTCTTGGCTGGCAAACGTTTCCTTTTATAGAAAACCTTAAGTTTAGGCTTAAGTGAAGTATCATCTTTATCAGTTTCCTCCCTAGTAGACTTAGTAGAATCGGAGACTATCCTAGTTAAAGGGCACTCGTTTCCTACAAGAGTGAAATTTCTACCAGTGGGGCGCCAAACTTTACCAAAGGGTTTGATTTTAGCTATCCACTGGGACTTAATTCTAGCACGGGAGTTCACCTCATCAAGTAATTTCTTGACACAAGCATCATGATTTGTCGTAAAGACACATTTTCTACATGTTTTACAAGTAGCATATTTAATGTCTGAATAATTCCTAGATGATTGATCGATGCTCCTAGAAGATGGCATGCTACGGTTAGCAGTGTTGGGTAATCTAGAAGGCATCTGACTAGGTTGGACATTGCTATCTCTTACATGTGTCTTTTGAATAGTTTCCCTTTGACCAAAATCATGGCCCACACTAGTTGAACTAGTTCTAGACGTGTTCTTTAAACTATTCTTAGAGAAACTAGAGGCAATCATGTGATGAGGTCTTGCTAAAACTGATTTAGTCACATTAGGCCTAGTTGGTGGAGTGACTGTTCTAGAAATATGACCCAAATCAACTTGGGAGGCAAACCGTGGTCTCGAGGATTGTGGTCGCTCGGATCTAAATGCAGTAGGTTGTCTGACGAACTGACTTGTAGGCGGTTTCCCCAAGATTGATGGTTTTTCAAGCTTAGTGTCCACACTAGGTCCTCTATTTCTCCTTAACTCGTTTTTCAACGCGGCTATAGCAAAGACCTTTTCCTGTACTTGAGCTTTTAAAGTCTCATTCTCTTTGAGCACTCTATCTTGGGATGCCAATTTAGACTCTAGAAACTGAATTTGTTTCAAAAGATTTTCTTTTTCAGCTTTAGAATCTAAAACTTTTTGATCTAATTTTCTTTCAAGAACAACGTTTGACTTTTCAAGTTTTTCAAAGTATGTTTCAAATTTGTCCGTTTTCTTAGAAAATTCAAGTTTGGCATCCTCAAAATCTTTTGATTGTTGAGCTACAATCGTTTCGAGCTCTTTAATCTTGGAATCAGAATCAGTTAACGAGGCAGTTGTAAAGCATTTATCATGATGTACTATAGCATTTTGAACACTTTCTCCCCCATTATGACTCACATCGGATGAATCAGAAGTGGTATTTCTATCACTCTTTTCCATCCCATGTTTGTCATAATTAGGTTCAGAATGCTCAATATGCGGCATGTCATCAGCATATACATCATAAACAACATTACATTGTACCATGTTTGCAGGCGCTTCGTCATAAACGGGTAAGGTGTCAGCAAAATAGATCTCGTGAACAGTCCCTGACGTGCCACTGGTATCATGTTGTCCTCCTGATTCCGTGCTCTTGGCATCGATAGGCTCCAAGTTTTCAACCGTATGACCAGTTTCCTCTTGCATCGAAGAGTCTTGCACTCCATTATCATACCGTTGCTGAAGTCGAGATCTTTCATAAATCGAAGACGAGACCGATGACATGAGTTTCAAAATCGTATCACGGAAAACTCGAAGCTCGGTATGTGTATCTCGAAGAAATGATTGGCAAAGCATCGAACTTTCAGACTTGATGATATTGAATTGGAGGAAAGGCGTGAGTTGTGTCACAAGAGCCTTATAAGCAAGTGCCGATGCAGAGTGATTAAAATTTTCATTGTTGAGTTGCTCTGCGAGTTGGGTCAAGATGGTGAACATTGATTCCATGAATATATGACGATCTTGACCAAAGATTGTCACAAATTCGCTCCCTCCTTGAATCCGTGAAAGAGTAACTAGATGACACTGAAGCATTTGAAATGAATTTATACCACTTTCTCTAGCTTTGTCTTGCATTCGATGCAAGTCTCCCTTTTGACATGTCGAATCGAACGAATCCATTGAACCGGAGGCCAAATCAAAGTCGGCTTATTCCAAAAATAAAGCCCGTCAACAAGTAAATCCAAACTACGGTAAATATAATGATCGGCCCGTCATCAATTGACAAAATATTCAAAATTAATTTACCTAAAAAATTAACTTTAAAAATATAAAAAAATAAAAAGTTAACTTAATCTTAAAAATGTTACTTTACTACAATTAAAAAAAATAAAATCTGATAAAAAATAAAATAAATGTTGACTTTAAGAAAAAGAAATAAACTTGTCCGCCCCTTGCAAAAAGAAATAAACTACAATTAAGAAATAAACTTTAACAAAAAAGAAATAAACTTTAACAAAAAAAATAAACTACAATTAAAAAATAAACTTGTTTTCTCCGCCCCTTGCAGTCACCCACACAACTGATTAATTATTAAATTGACACAAAAAACGGGGCTTGATAACGTGGGTGAGTTTTAATCCATGTACCCTTTCTTTGTTTTCTCCGTCATTTTACTATGTTTAAAAAACTAGAAACCTAATCTCAATAACTCTCTCTCTATAACTTGTTTCCACCGTCCTTTCAACTCTCTTCCTCTGTTATCTCTCTCTCTCCCAATCAATCCCAGAAACACAATTAATCTAACGCCTTGTTTAATCCGCCCCCTTCTTTTTCACATCACAAAAAAATAACGCCTCTCTACTGTCTTGTTTCCTCCTTCAAACGAGGCTTGCGTATGCAAATGATGAATAAATTCCACGAAAATGACTTCAAGATCTTTAAAAAGATCTCGGGTAGGTATTTCTAATACTGTCTAATCACAACCTTTCTCTTCATCTGTCGTGTCTTTCTGGTGTGTTTGGTGTCAGTTGAGTTAAAGAGTCAAAGGATTTGGATTTGAGTCTTGAAAAAAATATTTGTTTGAGTCTGTTTTGGGGGTGTTGATTTGAGTGTTGGTTTTGGGTGGTTTGGTAAAGTCTGAGGGTTGTTGGGGTGAGGGGTTCGAGTTGGTTCGAGTGTCAGTCGAGAGTGTTTGAGATGTGGGAGTGATGTTAGTTTATGTGTGTTAGTGAGTCGAGAGACGAGAGGGTTTGGGTTGGGTGAGAGTTCGAGAGGTGTGAGAGAGGGAGTCAAGTGAGAGGTGAGACGAGGTTTGTTTGGGGGAGTCGAGAGTCTAGGTGTTGGTTCGAAGGTGTTGGTTTCGTCCGTGTCTAGTCTTGGGTCGAGTGATGTTTGAGTTCGAGAGGTGAGGGAGTCGAGGGTTTTTGTGAGTGATTTTGGTTTTTCGAGTCTGTTTGGTCTAGAATCTGTGTGTGAGATCGAGTGTGAGAGTGTGTCGAGTCAAAAGCTAGTTTCCCGTTTTGTTTGAATTGTCGAGTGAGGAGTCGGTCTATACGGAATAGTCGATTCGAAAAGGTCTATTCGGAAAGTCTATTCTGAAAGTCTATTCGGAATGTTGGCTATTCGGAAAGATTTCTATTCGGAAAAATGGTCTATTCGGAAAAATTTGTCTACTCGGAAAAATTTGTCTATTCGGAAAAATTTGTCTATTCGGAAAAAGTTGTCTATTCGGAAAAATTTGTCTATTCGGAAAAAGTTGTCTATTCGAAAAAATTTGTCTATTCGGAAAACCGTCTATTCGGAAAGTCCATGCGGAAAGCTTATTCGGAATAATCGAGAAAACTGATAGTTTTGGACAGGTTTGGACAGTAGACAGTTTTGACGAAAAAGATTAAAATAGATAAAACTGATAAAAAAATAGTTTGATAGCTTGATTATAAAAAAATAGATTATAAAAACTGATTATAAAAAATTGATTGGATAACAGAAAAGAGATTGGATTGATAATAGTAACAACTGATTGGACAGATTGTGGATTTTTGACAGTTGGACCAAATTGATAAAAATGATACTAAAAAAAATCATTAAAAATATAAAAAAATTTTAAGGCTGATGAAAAAAGAAACCTGATGGAGAGATTCGATTATTTAAAAACAAGTTTAATAAAAATAGATAGAAAAACTTTATAAAAAAATTGATAAGATTTATAAAAATTGATAAAAAGTTTATCGAATGATGAAAAGATTGATAAAAAATTAGAAAAGAAAGGATTTTTACCACCAAATCAAAAGATAAAAAATAAGCAAATCCTAAGATTTAACCATGGCTCTTGATACCAATTGTAGGTCTACGATTTCTAAGGATTTGGTAATGAATGGATAGATCTATTGATAAGATGGTGGAAATGGGGAAGAAGGGGATGAGGTGTAGAGAGAGAAAGGAGAGAAAAGAAAAGTAGAGAGAGAAAGTGTTATTCCATTAAATGAAAAGTTGTAAAATGAATGAACCACCCCTCCTAACATGCTAGGAGGGGTATATATAGCCCACCCTACATGTGGGCTATATGGACTATATTTACTGGATCACGAGCCTAATACAATAATATATCGTTGGAGCGACCGATCCTTCATAAATACGTAAAAACGTATTTCCAACAGAAATCTAGACCACAGTTAGGATTTTAGTTAGTTTAAGGATAGAAAGCTATTCGTTTTGACTTTGACAGAATTTTGTGGCTTAAAGAGATCATACAATCTCATTGGTGTGTCAACACACCAGCAAAACCAACCTTTCTGTTTACATTGTACACCAGCAGATTCTTAGGCCTCAGTTTTGTGTTTAGAGATTTGGAATTGTGTTTATAGAAAGTTCATAAGATAATTAAGGTTTAAGTTATCTGGTATTGAGGTTTGGTGAGTTTCTAATCAAGTTCGGTTGACCCTAAGTCCACTGTTATAGCAATAGACTAGTAAAACCACCACTCTCTGTCTACACATTCAAACAGCAGGTTTTTTAGGGATTTTGGTGGTGATTATTGGCTTGTAAACCTGTTTGTAGTCAATTCTTAGGAGAGTCTAGGGCTTGGTTAACTGGTTTGGTGTTAATGTGTGTTTAAAATTAAGTTTGAATTACCTAAAACTCTTCCTAGCAGCAAAATAGACCAGAAAACCTTGTTTTCTGCAAGTTTGTGATAATTAGCTGATTTTGTGGATTTTGTGCTTGGTTTTGTGATTGTTCTTGAGATTTTTTATGTTTGTGTGACTCCCCTCAACCCAACTGGTTGTGGGGGTGCCTGTTGTGCCCCTTGTTCCAAGAAAAGGAATCGAAACAAGCTCCATATAGCAACACAGACCCCTGTCCACTTTTTGTGTATTTAACAAAGGCAATGGGTACCCCTGTTCCAATTGAAACCACCAGAACTAGCCATTGCTAGAACAAACAAGCCAACATCCTTTGTTTTTTTGTCTTATTCACTTTATTTTCAACTTTTTCTAGCTTTTTCAATTTTCCCACGTATAATACAGTAATATAAAATTTTTGAAAAATATTTTGTATTTTTCCCATTATTTTTTTATTTTTTATGACTATTTTAATTTAAAATTAGTTTTTAGCCATATAAAAATAGATTTAATTAATGAAAAAAAATTTAAAAATAATTTTTAATGTTTATTAAGTATATTTGAGGTTTACAAGTTATAAATTCTTGGTTTGGGTTTTTTATTAATTTATTTGATTTTTAGGGCTTTAACTAGCATTTAAAAATAAAATATTAATTAATTTAAAAAGTTTCAACATTTTTTCTTGATTTGTAAACTCTATATATATATTTGAGAAGTTTATTTATTTTTTTGAGAATTTTTAGATAACTTTTTTTCGTCGATTTTTACGTTTTACGTTATATTTCGTCGTAGTTTAATATTTAGTGTAACTCGTCTTTAATTTTCAATCTTTCTCACATCCAAAAACGAACTAATCCAAAGAAGTATTATTAATTTTGGAATTAAACATAAACAACTCCTTGAGGAACGAACTCACTTGTAGAGCATTCGCGTGTTTCTAAACGTGAACGTTTAATATTTACAGTATATTTGTTTTTCCTAAAACAAGTATAAAAAAACCCCTACATCACAAACTAAACATGATTGATAACTATAATGAATCATTACTTTACCTTACTTATTCCATTACGTCGTTCATTCTATTCATTTGATATTTCACTTTGTCCTACCAAACGAACCCTTAGGGTTAGAGAGAAACACCTGATGTACATCATTCATTCTATTCATTTGATATTTTACTTTGTCTTACCAAATGAACCCTTAGGGTTAGAGAGAAACAAGTGATGTGAGGTGATGTTTTTGACAATTCTATTGTTGATAATTCTTAGAGGCCGTTTGTTTTATAGTTTTTAAGGGTCATATATGACTTTAGCTATTAAGCTAATTGTTTGGTAAGAAACATAAAGTGAGAATGTGGGCATTAGCTTAATTTATTATTGTATATTTTTTTAATATATTATAATATAAAACAACAAATTTTATTGGTCCCATCTTACCTAAATCAAAATTAAACAGTACCATAAACCTATCTTTTAGGCTCGTGGGAGTGGGTCTTAACCCATCCGCGACATGGCTAAAGCCACGCGCAGCCCCCACTCCACCTAGCCAAAGCCGTGCGCGACTTGTTCCCCAGCCAAAAAAAAAATAGGCAAACTCACCCAGGTGAGTTTTATACCATTGGGCCCCACCACTAAATATAACCGTTTCTTTTTTAAATAAAAAAAATTTACCCAAAATTTACTAATAAATACCTCATCATCTTCTTCATTTTTCACACACAAAAAATCAAACATCTCATCTTCATCTCCATCTTCATCTCAATCAAAAATAGCATGCTCATTCCCACATACCGAAGCCGAGATTAAGGCTATGATTCAGAGACAAATAATTCAACAACAACGTCGTTACGATGAGCTTACGAAGTTAGGTGATGATTTCGATGTTGCGTCCGAAGAAAATACGAAATGTAAGAATGCCGTGATCTCTCCCCACAAAAGCGTTATTTACTCGACACGTATTTTAGAGATCAATCTGATATCGATTTCACCTTCCGGAGATCTTTGTTTAGAAAGTCGATAAAATTGGAGGCTAGAATTGAAGAAAATACTAAATGGTTGAATAACTTGGGTTCTTCGTCCTAATCTCAAACAACTCATATCGTTTCTTCGTCGCAACAACACCGAAGCAGAAATGAGTCGCCCGATCTACCCTTTCCAATTCCAAACGACTCAGATGGTAGAATGACTAACAATGAGGTGTATCAACTATACCTAGATAAAAAACTGTTGAGACAAACTCTGGAAGAAGAAGAAAGGGAACGAAGAGAGCTGGAGGCACAAATTATGGCGGAAGAAGATGAAGAAGAAACAATGCGTTGGGAGTTACCTGGTCAGTTTTCGGATTCGGATCCGGGAACTGACTAATCGTATTATGTATTTTTAAATTTATGTTTTTTTAAATGTTGTTTTTAAATTTCCTATGTATCGTCTTTTAATTTCGTACTGTGTTTTAATTTTTTATGTACCCGTGTTTTAATAAAATGTATGAATAAAAGATATTTAATAAAAAGATGGGGTGATGTGTAGTGAGTTTGGATGAGTTTGAGTGAGTGTCATTACCTCCTGTGGTGAGTTTGTGTGAGTTTTGATGAGTTTGGTAAAAAACTAACGTGACGCTGAGGTGGCGGTGAGTGGGTTTCACCCCACTCCCACAAGTCTTATAGCATATACAAATTTTCATCCTAAACCCACTAACAAACCAAACGGGCCCTTATTGTATTTTTTATATTTTTTTTACTTTCGCTTTTCATATTTAAAAGACATGTGTACATGTGAGAATTATTATGTACAACTTGAGTGAGGCTAGCACATTTTTAACTTGAAGGAAGATAGGTTACACACTTTAATATTTCATTAACACATTTTACCACAGTATAAAAGTTGTACTTGTTGCATTTTATTTGAACATTCATGCGTGTAAATTAAAATTTGATGTGTCCAAATTAATCTCTTATTTTAAGCATGTAAGAAAATCGTCCAAGCGCAAAACTATATCATCTTAAATCATTGAACCTTTGGGGAGAAAGACCTTAAACTTACATTGAAATATTGTGTTTAGATAAGCTTAGTTTGTCATTTATTAAAGATAAAATGACTTGTTAATAAGCTTACTTCGTCACACAAGTTTATAAAAAAATTTATAAGTTATACGCCTTCATAAACCAAGTTAATTGAAATGTGGTTTTAAAACTGAGTAGAGCTTGTTTGTAGTCATGGACGAAAGAATGACAAAATATAATGAGATATATAAACTTTTTGAATCGTAATATGATAAGTGTAAAAAGTAAATTAATACTGTAGGGTCCACTAGATGTGGATCTTGCAGCCTGTCAGGAACGGTGAATGACTTCTGTAATCACAAGTCTATTCACAAAGAGACTCTATACACAATATAAGTGCGGAATACAAATACTATAAAGAAGAACAAAATAACTATAATGACTTGATCATTTTCTAAGGATTTCTAATATTAATGATAACTAGAATTACGTTTGATGAAGGTGTGTATAACCCTTCTGCCTAAGGTTCCTTTTATATTACAAGGAAACCCTAATATATCATTAAACAAAACGTGTAAAACTGATATGCATATCCTTTCCTAACATATCTCATGCATATCCTAACAGAATAATAACTAAATAATAAAGTTTGACTTTAACTAAGACCAGGAGCACGACTTGCTCCTACTACTACTATGACCAGGAGGAACTACATACCTCCTAGTCTACCTATTACAATTAACTACTCCAATGGTCCTAACAATCCTCCCCTAAACTTGAATTTGACCTGTTGAGTTCAAGTTTCCCGGAAAATGTGCAATAAAGCTTGAGGATTGAAACAGCAAACGAAACAGCAGCATCAGCAAGATAAGAGACATAAGAACCGCCGCAACATGGAACACTAGAAGCTTCTCCAAAGCTTGAAACAAATCAGCATCGTGTTGAATCTTTACAGCAACATGAGCATATTTGATGAGCCTTTACCAAGTAGCTGCTCACTCTTGGGCTAGCCAGTCTTTCTGGTGGAATAAGCATCACCCTGGGAGACCAGAACTCAGCCCAACTCTTAGAACGTGAATCAATGGTGAGTGGGGGTACCCTGATAATTTTAGGCAAACCATCACAGCCGTCAACAGATTTAATATGTCTTTACCAGAAGTCGTACCCTTCTGGACTCGCCAACTCTTAGCAATGAAGCATCGGTGAGTTGAAAACCCTATAGCTTTAAGCTAGCTATTACAGCTATCAACGGATTTGATAAAATCTTTACCAAGAGTCGTACCCCCTTGGATTAGCCACTTTTCAATCTAGGACAATGGCAAGTGAAAACCATCCAGTTTTGGGTAACCTGGCAACCATCAACGGATTTGAGAATCACACCAGGAGCCGTACCCTCAAGGTGAATCAACTCTTTCTTGTCGGTGAGACATGGTGAGTTGAGGACCATTTGTTGTGTGGACCAAGACCAACACCAGATGAAACATCCAACTAGCACAAGTGTGAATCAGCAACAGAAACCCAAATTTGTGAAACAGTATAAGCAGATGGTATATTATTCACAATTGTAAAATCCATGAGTTGGTTAAAGTATAAGCAGATATTATATAAAAAGTATTTTTTTTTTAACTATTATGAATGAAAGTCACCAATCACTTTACATATTGGTGAAAAGAATTGCAGTATTAACAGATGAACATAAATCACAAAACATAAAAACTTACAAACCAACCAGATCACAGACCAGACGCAGCCACCTTCTCAGCTTGCAATCGAGCTTGGATCCCTTCCACCAGTGTAGTTGCCATAGAAGACTCATTCCCGGAAGGGGCATTGGAAATCTGCAAGTGACAAGCAAGCATGGCCTCCATCGAAGCAATCGTCAACGGATAATCCAAATCCGTGAGCATGAACACCATAGCACCAGACTCCAAATCCAAGACATGCACACCACATCCAGCATATAACTTCCATCTCGTGATAACCCATGTTGGATGGTCTTTCTAGACACCAGAAAGGGGAGCATGTGGAGGGGAATCAAGCATTATTTTCAAATCAGTCCACATTCTCAGACTAGGCCAGGAGGGCACTTCACTAGGATGAACAGGCATACCAGCATCCACAAACCCATACAATGCCATAAGATCTTTACGATCCGCCCAGGACAAAATACCTTGCAAACCCGAAGCATACCGAACATAACCATCACTAATGGTAATCCTATGGGAGACAGTACCAGGTAGAGTCGTGGAAGGCTTAACCGTCCAACCTGTAAGAGATCCATTACCCAATAGCAATTCTGAGTCACTATCGGAAGCTGCAACAATAAGATTTTCGGGAGCACGCTTCTCATAGGGAACAGACTTGCCACGTCTAGCACGTCTAGCCAACTGCTTGCGGATGAAACGGCGAGGAGTGGGAGCACCAGGCGAGGGTTCAACCTTTACCTTTACCTTTGCAGCAGGAGTAGGATCAGCAGAAGTAGTATCAATACCTTGCCCAACCAAAGGATCAACAGGAGCTGCACCAGAAGAAGGAATAGGTTGAGGACCAGTCACGGGTGGTGATGGTGGTGCCATAGCCGGAGTAGCAGTGGTGGTGGTAGTGGTAGCATAGGTGGTGGTGGTAGTAGGACCTAGAGATGAAACAGGAGTAGCAACCAAAGGTGTAGGGGTGGTACCAACAGTAGAAACATCAACAACCGATGGAATAGCAGCAGAACCAAGAGGAGCATCAGATGTAGAACCAGGAGCAACAGCAAGTTGAGAAGTAGGAACCACTCGTGGAGGAGGACGATAGATGAAACGCTCCGGAACAGGTGTGCTCTGATGCTTGATCATTCGTTCATATAGCGCCTTAAGCTCATCAAAAGACAATGCCTGATGTATCGTTTTTACACACCTTTAGGAAAAGGAGGTAAAATAGTGGTAAGTATTAAGCGTCGGTTTAGGAAAACCAAGCACTTATGACCCTTAAGAAGGTGAGTTCGTTCTCTCGAGGAGGCACGTGTGTTGTGTAATGAATGATGATTTATGTTTTTGATTATTAATGAGAAGAAAAGAATAGAAAATGACGAAGACGAAAAAATTAGAAAAATAAGGCAAAAACACTATTAGAAAGTTACGACGTAGAACGTGAAAAACACAAAATTTAAAATTTTAATCTAAAAATTCCTAAAAATTACTAAAAAATCCCAAATAATATTCTAAGAGTTTACAAAAAATTCAAACTTGCCAAAACCTTTTAATTAATTTAATAATGACTTTTTAATGCTAATTAAAGCCCTAAAAATCACTTTTAAATATTAAAAAGCCCTAAACAAGATTTAATAGTTTGTAAACCTCAAAAATGACTTAATTAAACTAAAAACTATTTTTAAAAATTTTAAAACCCAATTAAACTATTTTTAAACTCCTAAAAACTATTAAAATCTATTAAATCTTAAATTAATTCTAAAAATTAATTGAAAAGCCTAAAAATTAAATGGAAAGTGACAAAGGTCCTATTTTAATGTCTAGAATCTAGGAAAAATGAAAAAGAAATAAAAATAAAACTTTTTATTTTAATGAATAAAATAATATTAAAATATTCAAAAAAATTAAAAGTTCTCAAATAAATTCTAAAAAATTCTCAAAAATCCTAAATATTCTAACTAAGAAGAAAATGTAAACAAAGTTCCTAAAACCTTTTAGTTAATTTTATAAAAATCTTTAAATTTTATAAAAAACCTTAAAATAATATAAAATTCAAAATAAAAGTTTATGAAACCAAAACAAGATGTAAACCTCAAATTATTATTTTAAAACCTAAAAATTATTTTTCCTAAAAATTAAAAATCTTTTTTCTATTTTTTATGACTTTTTTAAAATACGGCTATAAAATAAATCCTATAAAATTAATAAATAAATGGAAAAATAAGGAAATAGGCTAGAAAAATCTCAAACACTAATATTATTCTAAGAAAAATAAGAGGAACGAAAATTAGCTTAAAAATAAGCTGGAAATGTGGTATTAAGCTACGGCTTTTTTGTTTAAGCTAAAAATGAAAAGAGGTTAAGTTTAAAACCACACCACCTCTTACCAGTCAAAGTCCCTAGGGCAGCGGTAAGAGGTGTGTGTTGTGAGTGTGAGGATTGTGGGTTCGATGCTGGCGAGACCCAATTTTTTTATTTACTTTTTTTTTTTTTAACTTTCCAAAACAAATCTGTGACCCTGAAATCCTTAGAAACACACTCCAATATTACTCTTAGCCAAGAATGATCAAGATTAAACTAAGAAAACGTGGCCTGGTTGATTTTTGAACACAAGCAGGAAAGCTTTATGTTCTTGCTTTCACAAGTTTCAAAAGTTCCAAGAGGAGCTTGGTCCTTATGCTTATTTGGTGATGTATTTTGGACAATGGGGGCACCCTTGAGCTTATTGAAGCTCAAGGAGTCAGTAACTAACAAGAACTAAGCACACTTGGCACACCAAATACTCAAAACAAAGCACACAAAGCAACAGCAAGTTTCTGTGATGATTTTATGAAGTCTGTGGACTTTGTAGCTTATTACTTGCTTTCTAGTGGACTTCAAGTTACCAAATTAAACACACAAAGTCACCAAATGGTACACAAGCAGTTTCAATAACCAAACTAAGCTAACACTTAACAGAGAACAAGAATCAAGCACCACAATTCATGACAATCCAATAGAAAGATGATATGCAGGTTTGAGCTACTTTTTACCTTTTTTAAACACACAAACCTTCCACAAACTTGCACCAAACTTGTCTAAATTAACTACAAAGTAACTAAAAACCTATCTTGACCCTTTTCTAAAACTCTAACACGTTTTCGAATTCAAATCAAATCCTTTTGCCCTGCTAAACCTTGTAGCCAAACACCCTTTTATTTTATGTTTTCACACTTTTTTGAATCAAAACCTATCTAGTCCTATTCAAACTGATCCCTACACCATCTAACATGCATATCAACTCACAATAACACAAAATAGAACAGATTAACACACTTAATCAAGTAATCATGCAAATCACTTACAACACCACTTTTCTGAAATTTTAAAAAGGTAAAAGAAAAATTACCCAAGATCCTTACTTCCAAGGATCTTTGTGGATGTGAATCCACCTCCTTCCAACTCGGGTTGGAGCAGACACAATTATCAACTACCTTTATCCTGCCAAAAAGAAAATCAAAAGAAAACAAGCAATATTTCCACTATTCTGTTTTTCTTTCTTTTTCTTTAAAAACTTTTCTCAAAAATCTTCCAAACTTAAAACCAACGTTTTAAAACACTAACAATCACAAAAACACAAAATTATATTCCACTTTCACTTCATATAATTTTGTGATTTCTGATTTCTTACCAAACCTTTTGAAAATTAAACCTCAAAGAAATTTTTAACAATTTAAATGGAACTCAGATTTTCCTTAAAACTTTTTACCAACTTCTTAATAAACCAAAAGGAATTACACTTGTATACCACAAATACCAAACTTTGCATTTAAATAAAAGAGTTACAAAAATGTGAAAGGAAAAATCTGGAACAAGTAGGAGTGAACATGCTCACCTCCTATTTATACTACAAAAGGAACTATCTAGAACAACTGAATAAAAAATTACAAAAGCATAAACCCTAAAGCTAAATGCCCTGAATTGCCCTTCTTGTTTGACTGAATCTTGGTCAAAAACCGTTCCATGTGACTTGACAGGCTGCCAAAATGATCTTGGACGTAGAAATACTCCTTGGAGGCAAAGGAATGCATGGGAATCGTTCAATTTGTCGGGCATGTGTTTTGGGTGAAAACGAGGTAGCAGGGGAGTGCATTTGTGAGGACCACAGGCCACGTGGCACTTGTGGGTGAGGTGGGTTTTGTTTAGGGGAAGCTTAATTAAGGATCTGCACCATTTGGGGGAAAAACCCTTTGAGTTGAGCTTAATTGAAGCTGGGGTGGTTTTAGGGTTCCAATGGGATTAAGGTTGTTTTTGATTTGATTTTGGTTTAAACACGTTTAAAAAACGTGTTATGGGGGGAAAAATAGTTAGTGGGGGGGGGTTTGACTGTGTTTGACTTGGGTTAATTTAATAAACCGGGTGTAGGGTAATGGGTAGGGTCGGATTGATGGGTATTTGGGTTAATGGGTGGGTAGGGTTGACGTGTCAGGGTTTGAGTGGTTGTGGGAGTTTGGTGTTTTGACAGTTTGAGTCCCCAGGCTATTCCTTTTCTTTCACTTTGTATTAAAACTCCAACAGCGCCTAAATAACCTTTGTCAACTTTTGCCAAGTTGTCAAAACTGGCACAAAAGTTTACAAAACTTTTTCCAAGGGCTCCTTTTGTGTAATATTGATTCTTCAAGGACTGGAAGTGTAATATCTTCAAATATTAAGGACCATTCTTGTACAATTGATAAATGGAGGTTCAATTGTGACAAGTTCTTCAAAGATGAGGGGCCATTTTTGCCAATCTTCAATTCTTCAAGGGTCTTTTTCCAAACTTGGGCCCGGTTCATTGTGCGACTTCGTTTCCCGTGTTCGTTTTTGATTGATTCTTGTGTTCTTTTTCCAATTCCTCAATATCCGTACCTAAAAATACACAAGTAACAAACACGAGCATATATTTGGTCTATTTTATGATATTTTATGCAATTTAAGGCCGTTTTGGACGATGAGACCATGTATAAAAGCAGTCTCATCACTCCCCCATACTAAACCATTGCCGTGCCCTCACGCAATGCTAGAATAAAGTATCAAAGCATCTCCAAAATTTAATTTTATTCACTTTTATTGAAATGATAACTAGCTACACTACACTATTGCTACTACTTGTGTTATAGACATAATGTATGATTTTCATCGCAAAATGGGACGTTTAGGTTCATAGAACAAGAACACGTGAATGCTTCGTTAGAAATAATTTCATCGTCCTCGATTTTCACCTTAATTCCATGCCAAGCGTGCAACGAGATCATTGTCATTATAAGTTAGTAATGCTAACACTACTCATATGCCCTAATCACGTACTTATTCTCCCATTATTCCTAAGTTGTATCTCTTATATTTTATTATGTCTTAATGTTCACGAGGATACATTGTTGACTTATGCGATACTAGAGATTTAGGTCTAAAAATAGAGTCCTAACGGTGTAACTAAGACCATCAAATCAATAACCCCTCCTAATAGACAACGATGTTAAAAAATTAAGTTGACAAGAAGAATCGATAAACACGGTTTTATAACGGTTTTGAACATGAGACTTATTACCAAGACTTTTATACGCCCCCTAACGGAAGGGCCTTATTATCTTTGGTTTACCTCCATCTTTTATTCAACTTCGCCATGAAGCTTTTATTATGACTTCGGTCTTGCCTTGCCTTTTATTATCCGCCATCATCGGTGGTTTTATTAGCCAAAGATGTATATCCTCACGCTAAAGCGAATTTTGGATCTTTAAAGCTTCGAAGATTAAGGCTTGATTCACTTTCAATTTTGCATAGTTTTAGGCCTTGTGGGGCTTCAAATTGTTTGCTAGATTTAGGTGAGCACTTGAAATCTTATTATTGGGTGAAGCTTTCGATTATTAGGGTGCCAATACTTCAAAACCGTGACGCTGGCGATAACTTAATGTCTTCCCAATTTAATTACACGGAAGCTACTAGAAAAGACTAGAAACCCAACAATCAAAACTAAACCGCTAAATCAATATTTATTAAGCAAAAAATATTTACAAGCGAAGGGAGAATAAGCAAACAACGAGAACACATGAGTTTTTGAAAGAATACGAGTACTCTACGTTTAGCATAGTAACTTATAATTAACTCTATCATTTCTCGTCCTCATTTAAGAGACTTAGCCTAATGTGTAGTTAAGGAATCAAAGCTAAGTGCTCAACACGCACGGTCGAGTCAAAAATTACTCTTATTCTCGCCATCGGAAAATCTACATTCGTGCCTTCAAACACTTATGAAACATGAGAAAATTTTTAAAATTTGGCCATTTTTAGCCTTATTTTGCAAGAAAACGATAACAAAACGATAAACTTTGGAAAGCGTGAAGGTTTGGCAAGGCAAGTATCCATTCACCCCCCCATACTAAAGTTAAACATTGTCCTCAATGTTTCGAGTCTAGGGGTGCAAATACCCCCATACTAGAGACGTAGTCGAATGCCTAATCTAGCATGGAAAGGGTGTAACCGTTAAATTAATAGCCGTTTATGAAGTGTGCTAAAAACCTAAGGTTAGAACATAAAAGGATATCATATGTGGATATTGGGAAAGGCCTCCATAGCAAACAATCGAGTGCTCCCATGAAACGAACACGAGAGGCTCCAATCGTGAAGATGATGATCTAAAAGACACAATGCACAAACAACCACGGAACAAAGGTTGGAAGGGCACAAATCCCCTCACATTACACTAATTAGAAAGCAATAATATATACATGGATAAGCATGGGTCTCCCCCACGAGGCACCTTGTTTTTGATAACCGAGTCAAAAGCTCGACTCGAATCCCCATAAATGTGATCATTTAGGGATAATAATGGTGTGGTCAATTTTTGGTGGGGCTTACATGATAAACAAGGCCCAAAAGCACATGGAGTACTTTAAAAATCCGATAAACGTATACCGGGGTCAAAGATAGCGTCCTCGTTTTCGGATGAAAGACGAGACAACACAACTTCAACACAAATCCCAATGGGATAGAAGAAAATAGGAGAGAAGAAATAGAAGGGTGGGACAATGGGTAAGGTAAAACATTGAGCTACTCGAGGTAGACTCGCACCAATCAAATGAAAAGATTTTCCATTTATTGCATCGGTGGAAGACCGAGATTTCCCTATATAAGCAATTCCAGGATCAAATATCTCGTCCTCGGTGGAGAAAGGGGAGGGAACATAAGGGGCTTCCCCCACACTAGGTCCACACAAAGCATCGTCAAAAGGAGAAGACGAGCTTATAGTACTCAAGACACGCGGTGATGACGGAGTTAGAATTGTAGAAAAATCTTTTAAATTAGATTCAAAATCTTTTCCTTTTTCCTCTTTAATACTCTCCTTGTGAAAACCCGATTTAATTATGTCAAAAATATTTGGTGTATCTAAAACAATGTTAGTCACACTAAAAATTCTCACATTTTGAAAACGTTTTGGTTTAGGTGGTGGCAAGAAAACCTCCCCATCGGGATCAACGTATTCATCATCCGAAGAATCACTCGAGATTGGAATTATCGGCTTAACACTCTTAACCTCCATCGGCGGAGGGGACGGAACTTTATTTTTCTCAACTCCTAAAACTCTATTTGAAATCTTTTGACACATGTTTTTGGTGGAATTGACATTGTACAAAGATGTGATTGAATAAACATGAGAAAGAGTGGAGTTTTGGGTTGCATTAATGACGAGTTCTTCCTCATTGAAACGAAGAGTGATTTTTCTTGCATGCACATCGATAAGTGCTCTCGAGGTATCCAAAAAAGATCGACCTAAAATTAACGGAACTTTAGGATCGATAGGAATATCAACAACAATGAAGTCCACGGGATAATAGAATTTCCCAACTTTCACAAAGACGTCCTCGGCAACTCCACAAGCTAGAATCGTAGAATGATCGGCCATTTCGATTGACATTCTTGAAGGAGTGAGATTTGGAAGATTGAGTGATTTAAAAATCTCAAGAGGCATCAAATTAATACTAGCACCAAGATCGGCCAAGGCGTAGCATTCTTCCATGTCTTGGATAGCACATGGGATTAAAAACTTTCCAGGATCACCGACTTTTTGAGGTATGCGGCTTAGAAAAACCGAAGAACAACTAGACGATTTTTGCAATTTTTCTTTGTTATTCAACATACTTTTGAAGTTCGTGGCAAATCGAGGCATCATGACTAAGGCGTCGGCAAAACTTATATTGAAATGCAAGTCACGAAACATTTTCATAAAAAGTTCAAATTGATAATTATTTCGTTCTTGTGCCTTTTCCTTGTTTCGTCTTGAAGGGTAGGGTAAAGGTGGTGTGGGTTGGGGCAAATTAGGCATAGGCATCGGCCTTGGAATCTCGGGTTCCATTATGGGTATTGGTTCAACCGTAGGTGTGGTTTGAGCGGTACTTTGTGGGCTTGTAATGTGCTCCTTTTCAACCACAACCTCGGGTTCTTTCTCTTTTTCCTTCTCCATAGAAGTACTAGGACGAGAAATTGGTTCTTTGAAAGTTTTACCACTACGAGTGGTAATAACCTTCAATTCTCCTTTCGGGTTCACGATGGTATCACTAGGAAGACCACCCGAAGAAGAGGGCTTACACATGATAGCTTCAAACATTTTAGCCATTCGGTCTTCAAACTTAGATTGCCTAGCATCCGCTTTCAACAACTCTTGCTTAATCTCATGTTGTCCTTGCTCCATTTTTTGTTGATTTTGTTGGAGTCGTGTGACATTTCCTTCCATTTTATTAGCATGAGTTTTAAGTTCATTAGCAAGTTCGGTTTTAAGCTCGTTTTTCAACTCGGATCTTAAGCTAACCATTTCACGTTGCATGTTGTCAAACTTAGCATCATTAGCCTTAGCATAATTCAAAAATTCTCCTTGAAGATTTTTGGTGTGATCGTTTTGAAAACCTTGGGCATTAGTTTGAAAATCACGGTTTTGGTTTTGGTTTGAAATTTGCCCATTTCCACTTTGATAATTACCTTTGTTATAGTTCCTTTGATTTCCTTGGTAATTTCCACCTTGATTGTTGTTATTGCGATAATTATTAGCATTTTGATTGGGTTGAGCTTGATTTGAACGTGAACCTTGACCGATTTGGTTATAAGTTCCCGTGGCTTCAAAAGCATTCGAAGTGTTACCATCCGCGGTAATGCACTCGGAAAGATCATGAGCTCCCCCACACGACAAACAACTTTTAGAAACCGCTTTAACCGAAGCGGTGTTGGAAGCTTCTTGAGCCTTCCAATGGGACATAAGGTTTGCAAATCTATCGAAAAATCGGTTTTCTTCATTTGCTTCATCATGTAATGCATTGATACTTTGAGACGATGATGAGCCCCTTTTGGCAACACTCGGTGTGTGACGAGGGCTATAAACCTTAGACCTATTCTCGATTATGACCAAAGCTTCTTCAACCGTTTTACACAAAAAATTACCACCCGCGGCGGCATTTAAATAATCCCTTTCATGATCGTTAAGTCCATTGTAAAACGTGTCGATTTGGTGCAAATCGGAAAAACCATGATGAGGACATTCGTGTAACATCTCCTTAAACCTATTCCAAGCCGTAGAAAAACTTTCATTTGATTCTTGTGAAAATTTAGAAATCTCGTTTTTCAAATGCGTAGTCTTAGAGGGCGGAAAAAATTGGTTCACGAACTTCGAAACGAGATCCTTCCACGTCAATATAGAATTGGGTGGCTCTTTCTCTAACCAAATTTTAGCGGGCCCCGCTAAGGAATACGGAAATAACATCATCTTAATCGAGTCATTCGAGACATCCTTAAATTTGCACGTGGCGGTAAGACGATTAAATTGGCGGATATGGTTGTGGGGATTGTCCTTCTCATCACCACGGAATTTGTTGTTTTGGATCATCGACAACAAACCCGTTTTCACTTCAAAATTCTCCGCAAGGATTGCGGGAATCACAATAGCTTCTCCATAACCCTCGGTGGGTGCTTGAAGTAACTCCATCATAGTTCGATTCGCCATGGTTGGTTCTTCTCGTACAATGGGTTCGTCAATAGGAGACTCCTCACTAGAAAGAGTGAGTGATTTGTTTCTTCGTTTACGAGCACGTCTAGCTTTAGAGCGAGTTTGCATAAACGTCACGTACAACGAGAAGGCGAGCAAAGAAGATTCTTTTTGGTATTTTGTGTTTTTTCAATTTTTTTGTGGTTTTTGATTGTATTAACCTTTTGGAAATTGGTGAATGTATTAAGTAGACAACAAGTCCACAAATCTCCTCACTAATCAAATCTCTTGATTAAAAAGGCCTCAAGGAATGAAAACGATCACGTGGAGTGAACGCCTTCGATGACTTTAGAACGATGGTGGAACACCAAATCGTTCAAGAGGGTTTAATCAAATGGAAACCAAGAAAATATATATGATATGTAATAATACTTTGGGCGGCAAAACCCTCGATTCACTCTCAAAATCAAATACGCACAAGCAAGCGGAGGAAACGAGGCGGCGCGAAGCACTTAAGAGCCTTTTTCCTTTAGGTTGTGAAATACAACCGCCTTATACCCACCTTATAGTTTGTATTATCAAGATTAAGCTTCACGAAAGTATTTATCTATTTTTGCCTTTTTCTTTGGTTTGAGATTCGAATACAATGATCGAGTGATGAAATCCCGAATCAAGGTTGTGATTGCTCACGTATTTGGAGTACTTGTGTATTTATTGTTCTACGTATACAATATAGTAATAATATTCACACAAAAACCGAAAAACGATAATACGTATTAATAGAGTGCTATTAATACAATTATATTATGGCTAATATATAAAACAACAATTGATTCAATCAAAACACAACACGCCTCCCCGGCAGCGGCGCCAAAATTGATGTATCGTTTTTACACACCTTTAGGAAAAGGAGGTAAAATAGTGGTAAGTATTAAGCGTCGGTTTAGGAAAACCAAGCACTTATGACCCTTAAGAAGGTGAGTTCGTTCTCTCGAGGAGGCACGTGTGTTGTGTAATGAATGATGATTTATGTTTTTGATTATTAATGAGAAGAAAAGAAGAGAAAATGACGAAGACGAAAAAATTAGAAAAATAAGGCAAAAACACTATTAGAAAGTTACGACGTAGAACGTGAAAAACACAAAATTTAAAATTTTAATCTAAAAATTCCTAAAAATTACTAAAAAATCCCAAATAATATTCTAAGAGTTTACAAAAAATTCAAACTTGCCAAAACCTTTTAATTAATTTAATAATGACTTTTGAATGCTAATTAAAGCCCTAAAAATCACTTTTAAATATTAAAAAGCCCTAAACAAGATTTAATAGTTTGTAAACCTCAAAAATGACTTAATTAAACTAAAAACTATTTTTAAAAATTTTAAAACCCAATTAAACTATTTTTAAACTCCTAAAAACTATTAAAATCTATTAAATCTTAAATTAATTCTAAAAATTAATTGAAAAGCCTAAAAATTAAATGGAAAGTGACAAAGGTCCTATTTTAATGTCTAGAATCTAGGAAAAATGAAAAAGAAATAAAAATAAAACTTTTTATTTTAATGAATAAAATAATATTAAAATATTCAAAAAAATTAAAAGTTCTCAAATAAATTCTAAAAAATTCTCAAAAATCCTAAATATTCTAACTAAGAAGAAAATGTAAACAAAGTTCCTAAAACCTTTTAGTTAATTTTATAAAAATCTTTAAAGTTTATAAAAAACCTTAAAATAATATAAAATTCTAAATAAAAGTTTATGAAACCAAAACAAGATGTAAACCTCAAATTATTATTTTAAAACCTAAAAATTATTTTTCCTAAAAATTAAAAATCTTTTTTCTATTTTTTATGACTTTTTTAAAATACGGCTATAAAATAAATCCTAGAAAATTAATAAATAAATGGAAAAATAAGGAAATAGGCTAGAAAAATCTCAAACACTAATATTATTCTAAGAAAAATAAGAGGAACGAAAATTAGCTTAAAAATAAGCTGGAAATGTGGTATTAAGCTACGGCTTTTTTGTTTAAGCTAAAAATGAAAAGAGGTTAAGTTTAAAACCACACCACCTCTTACCAGTCAAAGTCCCTAGGGCAGCGGTAAGAGGTGTGTGTTGTGAGTGTGAGGATTGTGGGTTCGATGCTGGCGAGACCCAATTTTTTTATTTACTTTTTTTTTTTAACTTTCCAAAACAAATCTGTGACCCTGAAATCCTTAGAAACACACTCCAATATTACTCTTAGCCAAGAATGATCAAGATTAAACTAAGAAAACGTGGCCTGGTTGATTTTTGAACACAAGCAGGAAAGCTTTATGTTCTTGCTTTCACAAGTTTCAAAAGTTCCAAGAGGAGCTTGGTCCTTATGCTTATTTGGTGATGTATTTTGGACAATGGGGGCACCCTTGAGCTTATTGAAGCTCAAGGAGTCAGCAACTAACAAGAACTAAGCACACTTGGCACACCAAATACTCAAAACAAAGCACACAAAGCAACAGCAAGTTTCTGTGATGATTTTATGAAGTCTGTGGACTTTGTAGCTTATTACTTGCTTTCTAGTGGACTTCAAGTTACCAAATTAAACACACAAAGTCACCAAATGGTGCACAAGCAGTTTCAATAACCAAACTAAGCTAACACTTAACAGAGAACAAGAATCAAGCACCACAATTCATGACAATCCAATAGAAAGATGATATGCAGGTTTGAGCTACTTTTTACCTTTTTTAAACACACAAACCTTCCACAAACTTGCACCAAACTTGTCTAAATTAACTACAAAGTAACTAAAAACCTATCTTGACCCTTTTCTAAAACTCTAACACGTTTTCGAATTCAAATCAAATCCTTTTGCCCTGCTAAACCTTGTAGCCAAACACCCTTTTATTTTATGTTTTCACACTTTTTTGAATCAAAACCTATCTAGTCCTATTCAAACTGATCCCTACACCATCTAACATGCATATCAACTCACAATAACACAAAATAGAACAGATTAACACACTTAATCAAGTAATCATGCAAATCACTTACAACACCACTTTTCTGAAATTTTAAAAAGGTAAAAGAAAAATTACCCAAGATCCTTACTTCTAAGGATCTTTGTGGATGTGAATCCACCTCCTTCCAACTCGGGTTGGAGCAGACACAATTATCAACTACCTTTATCCTGCCAAAAAGAAAATCAAAAGAAAACAAGCAATATTTCCACTATTCTGTTTTTCTTTCTTTTTCTTTAAAAACTTTTCTCAAAAATCTTCCAAACTTAAAACCAACGTTTTAAAACACTAACAATCACAAAAACACAAAATTATATTCCACTTTCACTTCATATAATTTTGTGATTTCTGATTTCTTACCAAACCTTTTGAAAATTAAACCTCAAAGAAATTTTTAACAATTTAAATGGAACTCAGATTTTCCTTAAAACTTTTTACCAACTTCTTAATAAACCAAAAGGAATTACACTTGTATACCACAAATACCAAACTTTGCATTTAAATAAAAGAGTTACAAAAATGTGAAAGGAAAAATCTGGAACAAGTAGGAGTGAACATGCTCACCTCCTATTTATACTACAAAAGGAACTATCTAGAACAACTGAATAAAAAATTACAAAAGCATAAACCCTAAAGCTAAATGCCCTGAATTGCCCTTCTTGTTTGACTGAATCTTGGTCAAAAACCGTTCCATGTGACTTGACAGGCTGCCAAAATGATCTTGGACGTAGAAATACTCCTTGGAGGCAAAGGAATGCATGGGAATCGTTCAATTTGTCGGGCATGTGTTTTGGGTGAAAACGAGGTAGCAGGGGAGTGCATTTGTGAGGACCACAGGCCACGTGGCACTTGTGGGTGAGGTGGGTTTTGTTTAGGGGAAGCTTAATTAAGGATCTGCACCATTTGGGGGAAAAACCCTTTGAGTTGAGCTTAATTGAAGCTGGGGTGGTTTTAGGGTTCCAATGGGATTAAGGTTGTTTTTGATTTGATTTTGGTTTAAACACGTTTAAAAAACGTGTTATGGGGGGGAAAATAGTTAGTGGGGGGGTTTGACTGTGTTTGACTTGGGTTAATTTAATAAACCGGGTGTAGGGTAATGGGTAGGGTCGGATTGATGGGTATTTGGGTTAATGGGTGGGTAGGGTTGACGTGTCAGGGTTTGAGTGGTTGTGGGAGTTTGGTGTTTTGACAGTTTGAGTCCCCAGGATATTCCTTTTCTTTCACTTTGTATTAAAACTCCAACAGCGCCTAAATAACCTTTGTCAACTTTTGCCAAGTTGTCAAAACTGGCACAAAAGTTTACAAAACTTTTTCCAAGGGCTCCTTTTGTGTAATCTTGATTCTTCAAGGACTGGAAGTGTAATATCTTCAAATATTAAGGACCATTCTTGTACAATTGATAAATGGAGGGTCAATTGTGACAAGTTCTTCAAAGATGAGGGGCCATTTTTGCCAATCTTCAATTCTTCAAGGGTCTTTTTCCAAACTTGGGCCCGGTTCATTG
The DNA here is from genome assembly GCA_025667525.1 of Glebionis coronaria. Classification (NCBI taxonomy): domain Eukaryota; kingdom Viridiplantae; phylum Streptophyta; class Magnoliopsida; order Asterales; family Asteraceae; genus Glebionis; species Glebionis coronaria. Next base: position 236,413,485 of record CM046881.1, read on the forward strand.
TGCGACTTCGTTTCCCGTGTTCGTTTTTGATTGATTCTTGTGTTCTTTTGCCAATTCCTCAATATCCGTACCTAAAAATACACAAGTAACAAACACGAGCATATATTTGGTCTATTTTATGATATTTTATGCAATTTAAGGCCGTTTTGGACGATGAGACCATGTATAAAAGCAGTCTCATCAATGCCCAAACCCGTTCCCATGTCCAACCAACAGTGAAATAAGCAGCCGACTGATACTTGACATACCGCTGCATCAACTTTTTCTCCTCGGTTTTCGTCAAAGGCCTGTTCTTACGTTTTTCACGAAGTTGAGCAGCAAGCGCTAACTGTTGCTTACGCATTAACACCATAGCTCGAGGAATACAATTATGCTCATTCACATCAGAACCCAAGAGATCAGTAAACTGTGAACAATCCGATGTAAGAATAGTAAGCATCCGCATCCAATCGCTATCATCCCAATGCATAGCATCATGCTGCAACTGTTCACGTCTCTGCTTCTGAAGAGCTTCCTCCTCAGCCCGAGCAGCTTGGTCAATCTCCGCTTGCATCCTTTGTGCAGCCTCCTCACCCAACCTATCCTCCTCAAGTTGTCTGCATGTACGCTTGCGAGGGGGTGAGGGAGCATCAGTCATAGGGGCTTTCCCCTTTGGATCATGAGATGGTCCAGCAGTTGAACCAGCAGTAGTACCAGCAACATCTTCCTTTGGCGTAGAGGGAGCAGCAGCAGGAGGGATGCTTGAAGAAGTAGGAGGAATCGGCAGATTATCATATAGCTTATCAGCAAACGCAGCCTTCGCCAACAAATTCAAGCCATCCTCCACAAGATCTTCAACCTCCTCATCAGAATCAGACTTAACCACATGCTTCTTCCTTCGCCTCTGCTGTGTCTCCAAGGCTTTAATCCGGTCAGCCATGGGAAGAACAAATTCCCTGGTAAGCTGACGATGTTGATTCAAATCCGCCTCCAAAGAAAGAATGTGTTCATGGTACCTGTGCATGAGATCAAGCAAAAAAGTAAGTGTAATAGGCTCCTCCGCTTTCCCACCAAGAGGACTTGGGTCTGGAAAGGCTTCATTGGAACCAGAAGCAATAAAGGGGTCAGCTGTATGAGCACGAGAACCAGAAGGCTTATCAGAAGACATTAGGTGAACCACCAGCAGGATGCTCCTCCTCCATTGGGTCATCACCTAATTGAGGTTCCTCCTCGGCTTGGTCAACCGGAGGAACAACATCAGGAGGAACTTGAGCAAGGCCCAACATTGCATCAGTAAGGGGCCTCCACTCCCCTCTAAACCCATGAGCCATATTATAGTATACTTTAGCAGTTAGCTTAGGAGTCTCATACTCCTCCCTATCCCGAGGTAAACACACAAGTATCTGCTGTAAAAACCTAGGATACATTAAAAATTTCTTCCTAGAACCAGTACTAGACAGATTGCTAACCATCCCATCAAACAAATAGCGAGAGAAATTAAACACCCTACCTTGTGCTATGCAGATTAGACCAGTAGCCAAAGGAGTAGAAAAAGCATCCCAACTCCCAGACTTGGGGCTTAAACAATGAATCAAAAAGTGTACTAGAAGCTTCTATTGGGGGGAAAGCCTATTCTTTTAGAAGTTAAACTTCCCCCTATGATTGTACCCAATAGCAGCCATCCCCTCCAAAACCTCAGCATTGGGGATGGAAACAACACCACCTTCATCTTGAAGATGAAGGGAACTCCTAATAGAAGCTTCAGTAACCACATAAGAACGTCCATCAATGGTAGCATGGAGTTTACATGGACGACCAACCACAGCCACAAGTGTAGCAGAATCCCAAAACTGATGGATCACACTATCATAAACAATAGGGCACACAGTAAAAGCATACCTGAGGTTATAAGCCTCAATAAACTCCAGAATGTCTGTGAATTCATCACGTTTAGGACCATCTCCTAGATAAGCGACCTTATTGTGAGCGGGTTGGTAGACCAAAGCAGCCATTGATGTTGATCAGAAGGAATGGAAGATGATTTGTTAGGGTTTGAGAGAGTAGGAGCGGATGTGTGTGTGTTATGATTGTGATGAATGAGTCAAGGGGGTTAATTGACCATAAATAATGGTCTAGTAATTGTTCATTGACCCCTAATAATAGGGGTTACCCTTTCAAATTTGGCAGTTAATGCAAAGTAACCACTTGCCCCTTATAACATTATTTGCAAATCCCAATTTACCAAAGTTAAATAAGAGGATATATACCAGAATTTGCATGCGTTGATAAAAAATCAAAGCGCACAATGGTCAACACTAGAAGCATAATGTGGTCAACAGAAGTCAACAAAGTGAACAGTGTCCCAAACCAAGACTAGAAGCCAACCATCACTTGACAAAGAAGGATTTTTATCCACTAGAAGCCAACCATGAACGACTAGAAGCTAACCATTAAGGACTAGAAGCCAGTCATTAATGAAGACAACCATCAGAAGTGAGCAAAAACCTCCACTAGGAGTAACACACACCACAAGAACCCATTCAATCTGTTGTTAAAATCTACTAATATGTTAGTCTGTGTAAGTAAATATGTACACTAAACCTCCCCTTAGGCTTAGCCTCCCCTCAATCCTAGGTCTCAAGGATTGACCATCCCAATGTGAACCACCAAGTGGTTGAACCGAGGACCATCAAAGGCTTTAGTCAACAGATCAGCAACATTATCATCCGTATGAACCTTAAGAACCTGTATCAACTTCTTCTCATTGGCATCCCGTATAAAATGGTGTCGAATTTCAATATGCTTTGTACGTTGATGAAAAACAGGATTCTTCACAATGCAGATTTTGCTTTGGTTGTCAAAGAAATTTTTGGTGTTTATAAAATTGAACCCATAATCCAGCATCTGATTTTGGATCCACAAAACTTGTCCACAACAGATAGCAGCAGCAACGTATTCAGCTTCTGTTGAAGAAGTAGCTACGATCGTCTGTTTCTTGCATTGCCATGAAATAAGTCTTCTACCCAAAAATTGACAGCCACCAGTAGTAGATTTTCTGTCATTATTAGCACCTGCATAGTCACTATCACTATATGCTTCAAGAACAAAAGGTGATTCTTTAGGATACCACAAGCCGAGCTTGGGTTGAGCCTTGACGTACTTGAAAATCTTCTTGACTGCATTCAAGTTAGAAACCGTTGGAGCCACCTGATGTCTAGAACAAGCACTTACTGCAAACATGATATCCGGACGTGATGCAGTCAAATACATGAGTGAGCCAATCATAGACCTATACATGTGAATATTTACCGGAGGATCTGGCTCATTCTTGAGTTTGACTTTAGCAACTTCATAAGGTGTTGCTGCTGGTCTAAGAGGATCCATATCAAACTTCTGAAGGATCTCATGAACATACTTATCTTGACTTATGAAGATCCCATCCGACTGTTGCTTGACTTGAAGACCAAGGAAAAATGTAAGCTCTCCCATAGCACTCATCTGAAATTAACCCTTCATCAGTTGTTCAAACTCATCACACCATTCCTTTTTAGTAGAACCAAAAATAATATCGTCCATATACACCTGAACAAGGATAATGTCCTTGGTGTTCCTCTTAAGAAATAGTGTTTTGTCAATTGTGCCTCTTCTATAGCCATGTTTCAACAAGAAAGTTGAGAGACGCTCATACCAAGCTCTAGGAGCCTGATGAAGTCCATAAAGAGCCTTGACTACCTTGTAAACTTTCTTGGGATGAAGTGGATCTACAAAGCCCTTAGGTTGAGTGACATAAACTTCCTCATAAATCTTGCCATAGAGAAATGCACTCTTGACATCCATCTGAAAAACTGTAAAGCCCATATAGGAAGCAAAAGCCAAAAACAGACGAATGGCCTCAATCCTAGCAACAGGAGCAAAAACTTCAGTGTAGTCAATGCCTTCAAGTTGTGTATGACCCTGTGCAACCAACCTCGCCTTATTTCTCACCACAATACCCCGTGCATCTTTCTTGTTTTTGAGAATCCATTTGGTACCAATGGCTGTCTTTCCATCCGGCAAGTCAACTAGGATCCAAACATTCTGAAACAAAAATTGCTGCATTTCCTCCTGCATAGCCTCCAACCAACTTTGATCCTCAAGAGCATGAGCGACTGATCTAGGTTCCACCTGTGAAAGAAAACAAGCAAACAAACAGTGTTGAAAGTCCGTATGATTATTACGCTTTTGATCTTCAATATAGCTCACAAGAGCATGATGATCAGACGTGGCCTTCTTATGCATTCTGCGTGTCTTGACAGTAGAACCAGGATCTCTAATGATTTGAGTAGTAGGATGATCTTTGTGTGATTGCAACACTGGATTGGAAGCTACCTCCACTTCTGGTGCCAAGTTATTAAGATCCCCAACAAAGTCATCATCATATGAAGCAGCGTTGAAAATGCCATCTATTGGTTGTTTATGAATATCATCCAGCTTGGTAGAAGACTTCTTTTGATGGTTCCCCAGGTCAGAAGGACTTGAGAATCTAGTATGGGAAGTAGAATCACTAGCCGGACTACCAATAGGTGTTAAACTAGCACTAGGAGTAACAGTTGGAGTACTAGGAGCAGCTTTGTCAGTAGGCGTATCCAAGGGAAACTCAAAGCCACCTTGAGCAGCTGCTGTAGTAGCTTCTTGTTGTTGTTTGAGTACTGTATCAAGAGCTACTTGTGAATCCAATACATCCAATGGAGTTGCATCACTAGGAGGAGTAGGAGAGACTGTGGTGGAATAGGATGGAACAACAAAAATATCATCCTCGTCATCTGAGTGGAAAGACTAGAGTGAGAACCTGTACTAGAAGTTGCAAACACTTGTGGACCTGCATCATGGTTAGTTTTGAAACGAAAATATCCTAATGAATCACTAAGATAATCAAGATCAAACTACCATTCAGGACCCTTGCCTTAGATGTTTGACTTCTCCTCAAAATACATGAGATTTATAGTTTCAATTACTCGCTTGGCTTGGAGATTGCAGACACGATAAGCCCGAGAGTGAGCTGAATATCCCACAATGTATCCTTCATCTGCCTTGCCATCAAATTTCCCCAAATAGTCACTTGTATTTAGAATGGTGACCGGACACCCAAATGGCTTCAAATGAGCAATATTTGGAACTTTGGCTGTTAGGAGCTCATAAGGAGTCTTCTTGTGTGGATTTGTAATAGAAACTCTATTCAAAACATAACTTGCAGTATTAAAAGCTTCTGGCCAGAACATGGTTGGAAGCTTGGAATCGGCAAGCATTGTTCTTGCTGCTTCTATTAGAGTCCTGTTCTTTCTTTCTGCCACGCTATTCTGTTGAGGAGTTCTTGCTGCACTATAATCTCTTTTGATGCCTTTAGAATTACAAAGTGCTATGAGGTCTGCATTTTTGAATTCAGTTCCATTATCACATCGAATACCTTTAACCTTCTTGGACAACTGATTCTCTATAAGTGTAATAAAATCTTTTAGAATTGAGTAGGTCTCACTCTTGGCAGCCATGAAGAAAACCCACGTAAACCTGCTATATCCATCAGTTACCACCAGACAGAATTGTTTGTGGTCAATGCTCCTAATAGAGGTAGGACCAAATAAATCCATGTATAGTAGCTGCAATGGTTCAGTTATAAGGCTGAGAGCAGTAATGGCCTTGAAGGATGCTTTATGTTGTTTGCCTTTGCTGCAAGCAAGACAATTAATATCATTTCTAAATGACTTGGGAGGTAAACCAGAGACCAGGTTCATATTTGCTAGTTTGTGAATGGTCTTAAAGTTCACATGTCCCATCCTTCTGTGCCATTGAGTGGCTTCATCTTCTGAGGATTTAGCAACCAAACATGCTAGTTGACCAGTAGGGTTGACTTCATTCAGCTTGATACTATAGAGATTGTGTCTTCTAGGGATTCTGAGTAGAACCTGTGAGTCATCCGGAAGTTTAAAGTCTTTGGATAGCACAAGTGCATCAGTATCCGTAAAGAGGACAAACTGCTTCTTGTCACAAATCTGAGAGACAGATATCAAGTTGAAGTGTTGAAGTGCTTCCACATAGTAGACCTGCTCAAAATTAAGATTGGGCGTCTGAATCGTTCCTTTGCCAGTGATCCTGCCTTCACCTCCACCAAAATAGACCTTTCCGCCTTGAAATGGTACAAAGTTAGATAGAAGACTTTTATTTCCTGTCATGCTCCTAGAGCATCCACTATCAACAATTCCTAGAGTAGGATCTTGGTATGGAGTAACCTACAACAACAAGATAATAAAGACGCAAAAGTTAGTGTCTTAAGGGGACCCAAACCTTTTCAGGTTTGAGCATGCCTTGTGGATCTTTAGTAGATAGCCAAGAAGATTGATGAGATCCATCGTTGTTCTTTGGTTGCCTATTCATCATATTGGTATTATTGTTTGACCAAGAACAACCTGCTGAGGGCTTAACAACAGTTCCCAAATTTCCCAATCCAAAATACATGTGGTCAAAATTATGTGCATAATTTGGATTAAAATTCTGAAAATAGTTATTGGTTGGTCTATTTGATGTTAATCCAATGTTTCTCCAATGATCAGAAGCTAATGGAGAGGTCCTTCTAGAAGAAGAAAACGATTGAGCACTTGGGTTTAGTCTTCTAGAAGAATATGGAACAACTCCTGGTGGACCAGGAGCAGGAAATGCTTGATGAACAGAAGAATGTTTGTCATAAAAATCACAATCGTTAATCAAATGAAATGCACTCCCACAAACAAAACATGTTTTAAACGACCTTTTATTAGAATGACATTGTTTCATACTGCTAACTTTATTACACACAATTCTAGGAGAATCAATCTTCCTAGGACTCAATAAACCAGGACTGGACACAGTTGAATTAAAAGCAACTCTCTCTTCACACTTCCTAGCACCAGTAGCAGCATGATCATTCGACTTGGAACTTGTAGGTTTCGACTCTTCACTTGAACCACTTGATGCAGAGTCACTGGCTTTGTGTAACACCCCACTTGGATAAGTGGACCGTTACGTGTATTTATGGCGTGTCATCAAAGCATAAGGTAAATGTCCTAAAACATTAACTGACCATAAAGGAAATACCGGAATCAAACATCGGCAATCCAAACATAAGCCCAAAACATGAAAAATAAAATACTGAATGAAAGGACTAAACAATGTCCAAATAAGCAGAATAATGTAAGAATGCATAAAGTAAGAAGTCTGAATAGCTTCCATCCAAATGCACATGCTCTTAGAATCCTAAAAGCGTCCTGGTGTACCTGCCGTTAGAACATGAAAGGAACTACGGCTGAGCATAACGCTCAGTGAACGGATATAAAACATGATAAGAATATATTGAATGAAACAAGCGATAGAATACTGAAGCTGTAAGACTGATATATAACATGTGGTAGAACTCTGCATACAATCTGAGAAACCTGGTTCATATATACCGATACTGAAATATAACTATTAATTCTGAAAACATGCATTTACTGTATTTTATTTGCCAGAGCTTATATAGGTCACGTGCTGTAACAACCGTGCATGAATAACTGGAGGGGTGACCTCATCATGCTATAGAGGGGTGACCTCTAAATAACTGTGCTGGGTGGAGGGATCAGCTCCAATGTGAAGGATGTAGAGCACACACCACATTCACCCTGATAACTTGTAACACATATAAGCCTAGGATGCATCCATACGCCCCACTAAAAATACTGATAAAATGGCCAAGCTGAGCTGAGTGGGACGATGCAGGATATCACTCTCCTGCATGTGAGTCACGACCCCGGTGCCTCTAGTGCCGTGGTTACGGTACCTCCGTAACTAGTACATAAACTGGTCGTGCTTGTATATAATGCTCAGGCAATTTATTTAGTTATTAACATGATTACTGATAAACTTAAACATATACTGGGGAAAACATTTGGCTGCAGACGGGAAATCCTAATCATGCATAGGAAAGGAAATCCTTACTGAAAGGACGGGAAATCCGTACCTCGTGTCCAGAAATGAAATAAGACTGAAAGCTGAAGGATCTATTCCGACTTCACAGTTACTACATAAATAACGGACGCAAATGAGTTAACGGATTACTGTTTACTATTATTGAGTTTCATCTGCTCTTAGTTTAATCTATTTTATTCTTGTATTACTGTTTATGTAAAATCTGACTAATCTGATTGTCCGACGTAATTATGAGAAATCTGACTGTTCTTAAAATGATTACTGAATATCGTATATCTTGTATTCTTGATCAATGTATATTATACGGTATTCTGATTACGGTATTCTACGGTAATCTGGTATTAAAATATTTCTATAATTAATAACCTGCCTTAAATAGATCTACTAAAATCTGAAAGGTTTCCCAATTTAGCTTTTCTAAAATTTCAATCATTAAAACAAGTCACATGTTTAAAGTAAATAAAAGGATAAATTTTATGTTACTAATTAAGTAATAACACAAACAATTAATTAAAATTAAATTTATTTAATACAACTTATTTATAAAAAGATTTAATTAAATAAAGTAAATCCTTGTATTTAATATATATACCCACTGCTTTTATAAAAGTTCCCACTGTTAATATTACGTTTCCACTGCTTGTCTAAGTTCCCACTGTTAGTATTACGGTTCCCACTGCTTGTCTAAGTTCCCACTGTTAGTATTACGGTTCCCACTGCTTTTGGTTTGCTGACAGACCCAAACACACCCTTATTTCAGTTAGTCCCAAACACCCCCTGTTTTCAGAAATTCACCCAAACGCACCCTGTTTTGGTTTGGTTCTTGACTGCCCCCGAGAGAAAAAGATCACCGAGACCTTAAGGTCTCGGTTTCCTTACCCAAGCAAAACCCGACACCCCTGGATTGGTTATGGGTTCGCGGCTGGTCTCCACAACGTCACCAAGCCGCCCCTGTTTTAGGGTCACGGCTGGACAGCCATCACCACACCGAGAGTCTCGGCTCTCGGTTTTCGTGATCTAGCCAAAACCCGACACCCTTATCTTTTATTTCTGTTTTTTTTCTTGATCGGTTAACATAACTCAAAATCAAAAAAAAAAGAATAAAACTTACTGTTATTAGATCAACGAAGGGATGATGATAATACACGAGTTAAAGCTGCCAAAATTCCCGAATCCCTTCCTTCTTCTTTGTTTCTGTGATCCTGGCCGGCGGCCTCTTCTTTCTTTCTTTTTTTTTTTCTCTAGTGTCGGCAGGAATATAATAACCCTAATCTTTGTTATTTTTTTTTTTGTGTCTGATGTGGAGAAAAGGGGAAAACCCCCGTCTATATTTCTTTGCAAAATGGGCCAAGTCCAAATTTCTTTCCTCCCTTCTTTTTTTTTTGAATACTAAACCGGCCAATTCCTTTTTCTTTTTATTTCGCGTTTAATTATTTACGTAAAGCTCGTAATTAAAAATCTCGTTCTGAAACGTAACTGTATTTCTCGTGTTTTAGTTTTTGGATCGTGATAATTATTTTCTGCATAAAATACATACGTGATAACTACGAAATCTTTTCTAACACTTAATAATTATTTATTCTAAATAATAAATGTTGTAACATTTAATTAAAGCTGAGATTGCGTATTTTAATAACTAACGTTTACTTATTTCTGTAGAATCGATAATTCATCCGTAATATTTTCTGAGACTGAATACTTATTATCTGGATAAACTGTAATATTTAGAATATTTAAATAAACTGGATAAACCGGGATTGCGTATTTAATTCCTACGTTTATATCTCTGTCTAATAATTAATACTTATATAGTTTATTAAAATTAAACTGCGTATTTAAATATCCTGATTTTTAAATACGGGTTTTACAATTCTTCCCCTCTAAAAATAATAATTCGTCCCCGAATTAAAGGTACGACCATGCTGGGTTTTACAATTCTTCCCCTCTAAAAAGGAGGAATTCGTCCTCGAATTAAAGGTAATAAGCTGATGAAGTTATAAGAACTGAAAGAACACGTAGACTGAAAAGACAATTAAGCTGAAGGATGGATTGTCTTCAAATTAAGACATAATGCTGCTGATAGGTATAAACCTGACATGACTGAAATGATCATGAAATGTGACATAGCTGAAGAGAACATGAAACGTGACATGACTGAAAGAACTTAACTGGATTTATTGAAGAAAGGATGAGAGGTCCGGATGGACTCCTCTGTTTCGAGTGGCCTCCCGCTCGAAACGATTCCTTCAAAGGTCTAAACATAATAAAAAATCTTGGTCCTGATGACCCTGTCCTGATGATGCTAAATAGTTTCTGGTTCCATATTTAAGATGGATTTACTAAATCTGACAGACTGAATGACTATAGCATGTATGATACATGAAACGATACGTATAAATATTCTGAAAAGATAATATTTATATCTCTGAGCAAGCTGCTGAGAATATATATAGGGACGAACTACGTGAACAATTGTGAGCATGCTAAGTGAGCAATTGTGAACGTGGTTCATAATTATATGAGGAGCGCTGGTACGGAATTAGAATATGATAAGTGAATCATACTGTGAACGTGATACTAGAACATATCATGAACGTATGCTGACTGAGGAGTGAATGCCAAACGATACGGCCTGAGATGTAAAACGTCTGACTGGTTATGGAATAGTTGTGCTAAACTTGAGTCTGATTTCCCAAGCTTTCTGTAACCGTATTCGGTAATAAACTGAGAAATGAGTATCGTGAAATGGCACACGAACTTGATCGTGAACAATGTTATGAACGCTAACGTGAGCTTAAATCAGGAGATAGCATAAAAGATGAACTGAAACAGCATCATACTGCGAATGAGACGTAAACGTGAAAGTGAAAATAAACATGAACTTAAAGTGGGCGTAAACATACACTTGATCGTGAACATGAATTCTGTCTGATATGATGGTCAAAGGAAAGCCTTGAATTCGTACGATTTACTGCTGAATTTAAAATTTTCTGCAGATCTGCTACTACGTGATCCTTTCGGATGAAAGAGACGCGCAGGCTGATTACATGGTTGATGATAACTTAGATAGTATCATACTTTCTCTGAGTCTGTGGTAAACTGATAACAATTTCATGGAATTTCGTCTTATTTCTGTTCAGAAATTTCTAAGGGTTGTAGTAACTCACTAACATGACGGCGTTCTATCTTGAACCTGCAGTAGGTCAGGCATCTAGATATGAACATAGCTGCATTAATGTGTGATGCGGATTCTAATAAAGTTTTGTCTGGGATTATGGAACGTTCTGGTGGAAATCTGGTTGAATAGTCATAAAACATTTTTAGCGAGAACTATCGACAATTTCTGCGGTAGTAGTCAATTGGGTTCTAGAAAATTGTACTTCGTTCTCGGGCGTCAGTCGGGACCATCAGGTGATGGCCTTCACCTGCGCAGGATTGTCTAAAATTTCTTCCTGTTGAAATGTGGTGGCTAAGAATGCCACCTTGTTCAAGTGAGATTTATATCTGGAAAGTTGTGTATAAAAATAACTCCTATCGGAGATTTTGTACAACTGTGAGAAGATGATTCTCGTGTTCTTCTTTAAAATTTAGCAGACCAAAAATGTGATCAATGAATATGCTGACTATTTTGTCTGAGAATCATAGAAAAATTTTATTCATAAATTTTCATACCATAGCTGGAGCATTAGGGAGCTCAGAAGAAAAATTTAAAATTTTTAGAGTGGCTATAATATGTGCAACAACGGTCTGAAGATCATCATGTTCCTTCTTTCACCACTGGTGGTAGCATGATCGGAAATTTGTTCTGGAAAATGTTTGAGACATCGTAGCAGATCAGATAAAACTGCTATTTATGGAATGAATATTGATTAAGAATGATGGTATTGTCAAAATTTTTTAGTGGGCAAAACATGATCTCATGTTACCGACCTTCCTTCTGATAGACAGAAACGGTGCACTTCCTGGTGGTGCGCTAGGGAAAATAAGGCCTCGTTCCGGTAACTTTTGCAGCAATTGCTGCAACTCTTTAACTTAGCTGGAGCCTTGCAATAAAGAGTTCTGAAAACAGGTTCTGTCCTTGAGACTAGCTCGATGTTAAATTTCTGTCTCGTGGTTAGGGAGGAATTTCTTGAAAGCTTTCTGAAATTATATCTGGAACTCTGGAATAATCTGTTGATCATGAATTTAAGGAATTTCAAAAGTGGATTTATAACAGGTAGGTAAAAGTCTTCGTAGCTATAGACTGACAAGCCACGTACTTGTAGACGTAATTTGTACTGATTTTTCCCTGGCAGGAAATATAATGAACATATTTGGGATTTAGTAAGACGGATTTCGTCGTTAACTGAAGGGAAAACTGAAATAAATATGGTGGTACTGTGGAGTCTTTTCTGGCTGAGATGTAGGTAAATATCTGATTTACCTAAAGCTGACATAGGAATACGTGGAGTAACGTGGCGACTTTCATTGAGTGGATTCGTCTGTAACCTCACAGAAATATTACCGTGTTTAAAATCTGAATAATAATCTGGTGGTGGTGACTGAATTTTAATGATCTGATATATGCGTGACATAATAGAATGAGTATACCCCTTTCTGAAAGATACCCTGAATTACTGAGGGTCTTGCTTGGAACATACTGGAATTAGGAGCTCGGACTCGTACTCTGAGAAAATATTCGTATGACGTGTATCATGACTGGTGTCCTGATATGTGTCTTCCGAAATGATACCTGAGAACTATGTCTTGACTGATGTCTTGGCACGTGTTTTAATAGATGAAATGAACAAGGCTGAAAAATTTTGGTAACTGCTAGGATTGGCGGACCGGTTAGACTGCTGACCTCTGTATTTCTGGTCACGTCTGTGCCGGAGTTCCGATGGTTACCGACTAATTGATTATAAGTATGATGATTGTCACTACTGCTTTGTCTGTCGATTTATGACGGTCATTATCATGACCGTGATTCATGTGACTATTTTGCTGAGTGGCCGGCTGGGTTCCGGTTCCCACTCTTCTGACGGAAAGATTAGCTGAGTTATGTGTGACATCTAACTGAGGAAGTAAAAACATAAAATAGAATGGTAGTGTCTGATGGTTGAATTTACTCTTGTTAGAAATTTCAAATTTATAGTTTTCGTCCTCGTTCCGCGGCATCAGCATCTTGAGAAATCTCCAAAGTTCAGCAGCATCAGCATCTGTGTGGTCTTCAGAGTGTTAGCAGCATCAGCATCTGGTAAAATCTTCAACTCACGAGCAGCATCAGCACCTGGTAGAATATCGACAAGTGGAAACGCCTGGAGTACCCGTGAAATAGTATTCATGGAGTATAACTGAGAGACTGTACATGGGGTACATATGGAATACTGTACATGGAGTTGGTGGAAATTTTATGGGATGATCGATACTGGTGTCGCTTGTCTGACATTATCAAAGAAGTAAATTGATTTAACGGTAGTAAACTGAACTGAAATGGGTAACGTGATAGGCTGATAATTTCTGCGTAGACTTAATGTTGGTTGTATAGAGGCTGAAAGTAGGATTAAACAGAGTTTCATCAATGTTCAGTATGAAGACAGAAGACATGATTTATAAAGACCAGAACATGATTTATCACGAAATAGGATTTTACTGTAATCCTTCTATATTTTAGCCTGAAGGCATCATCACTTTGCTGAAAAGATAATCCTCGTAAGGAGACATGAAACTGAATCATCATGTAGATGACATCAACGTGAGGGTATGAAAATTTGACTGTTATAAGGAACACAAAAAGTTAAATCAACTGAGGTGTAATATTAACTGATGTGGATAGCTATGGTTCAATCCTCAGAATCCAAAGAAGAAAACATGAGACTAAGTATGGGTTATTCTGGTTCGGTCCATACTGGTCAAAATTTTCTGAGAACTGTCGTGTTTAGAAATTTATAATCTGGTATTAAATATGGATGGCTGTAGTCCAATCCGTACTTGTCAAAATTTATAGAATGTCATGATATGACAAATGTGAACAACTATGGATCGGTTCACAAAACAACATTTGACTGAAAATCATGAAATTTGACTTGAGAAATGAGGAACGATTATGGCTGGTTCACTAAGTAATATTTGACTGAAAACATGAATCTGACATGAGTAAGGGTAAACGCCTATGGGTCGGTTTACCAATACAAAATCTGGACGGGCAAGGGTGAACGCCTATGGGTCGGTTCACCAAAACAAAATTCGAATGAAAAGCACATGCGACTAAATATGGCCAGTCCTGTACCAACCTTTTACTTAGTCAAAAACTTTAAGAAAACGACTGATAACTGAAGAAAACTGACTGATTAATGTATGAGAAACATGAAAGATAACAACGCCAAAATCTGGAAAGTTCCTGGTGACTACCCACTAGTCACAGGTCAAGTTTTAGAGCCTACAGGTCGAACCTTGGGCTCTGATACCATAATTGTAACACCCCACTTGGATAAGTGGACCGTTACGTGTATTTATGGCGTGTCATCAAAGCATAAGGTAAATGTCCTAAAACATTAACTGACCATAAAGGAAATACCGGAATCAAACATCGGCAATCCAAACATAAGCCCAAAACATGAAAAATAAAATACTGAATGAAAGGACTAAACAATGTCCAAATAAGCAGAATAATGTAAGAATGCATAAAGTAAGAAGTCTGGATAGCTTCCATCCAAATGCACATGCTCTTAGAATCCTAAAAGCGTCCTGGTGTACCTGCCGTTAGAACATGAAAGGAACTACGACTGAGCATAACGCTCAGTGAACGGATATAAAACATGATAAGAATATATTGAATGAAACAAGCGATAGAATACTGAAGCTGTAAGACTGATATATAACATGTGGTAGAACTCTGCATACAATCTGAGAAACCTGGTTCATATATACCGATACTGAAATATAACTATTAATTCTGAAAACATGCATTTACTGTATTTTATTTGCCAGAGCTTATATAGGTCACGTGCTGTAACAACCGTGCATGAATAACTGGAGGGGTGACCTCATCATGCTATAGAGGGGTGACCTCTAAATAACTGTGCTGGGTGGAGGGATCAGCTCCAATGTGAAGGATGTAGAGCACACACCACATTCACCCTGATAACTTGTAACACATATAAGCCTAGGATGCATCCATACGCCCCACTAAAAATACTGATAAAATGGCCAACCTGAGCTGAGTGGGACGATGCAGGATATCACTCTCCTGCATGTGAGTCACGACCCCGGTTCCTCTAGTGCCGTGGTTACGGTACCTCCGTAACTAGTACATAAACTGGTCGTGCTTGTATATAATGCTCAGGCAATTTATTTAGTTATTAACATGATTACTGATAAACTTAAACATATACTGGGGAAAACATTTGGCTGCAGACGGGAAATCCTAATCATGCATAGGAAAGGAAATCCTTACTGAAAGGACGGGAAATCCGTACCTCGTGTCCAGAAATGAAATAAGACTGAAAGCTGAAGGATCTATTCCGACTTCACAGTTACTACATAAATAACGGACGCGAATGAGTTAACGGATTATTGTTTACTATTATTGAGTTTCATCTGCTCTTAGTTTATTCTATTTTATTCTTGTATTACTGTTTATGTAAAATCTGACTAATCTGATTGTCCGACGTAATTATGAGAAATCTGACTGTTCTTAAAATGATTACTGAATATCGTATATCTTGTATTCTTGATCAATGTATATTATACGGTATTCTGATTACGGTATTCTACGGTAATCTGGTATTAAAATATTTCTATAATTAATAACCTGCCTTAAATAGATCTACTAAAATCTGAAAGGTTTCCCAATTTAGCTTTTCTAAAATTTCAATCATTAAAACAAGTCACATGTTTAAAGTAAATAAAAGGATAAATTTTATGTTACTAATTAAGTAATAACACAAACAATTAATTAAAATTAAATTTATTTAATACAACTTATTTATAAAAAGATTTAATTAAATAAAGTAAATCCTTGTATTTAATATATATACCCACTGCTTTTATAAAAGTTCCCACTGTTAGTATTACGTTTCCACTGCTTGTCTAAGTTCCCACTGTTAGTATTACGGTTCCCACTGCTTGTCTAAGTTCCCACTGTTAGTATTACGGTTCCCACTGCTTTTGGTTTGCTGACAGACCCAAACACACCCTTATTTCAGTTAGTCCCAAACACCCCCTGTTTTCAGAAATTCACCCAAACGCACCCTGTTTTGGTTTGGTTCTTGACTGCCCCCGAGAGAAAAAGATCACCGAGACCTTAAGGTCTCGGTTTCCTTACCCAAGCAAAACCCGACACCCCTGGATTGGTTATGGGTTCGCGGCTGGTCTCCACAACGTCACCAAGCCGCCCCTGTTTTGGGGTCACGGCTGGACAGCAATCACCACACCGAGAGTCTCGGCTCTTGGTTTTCGTGATCTAGCCAAAACCCGACACCCTTATCTTTTATTTCTGTTTTTTTTCTTGATCGGTTAACATAACTCAAAATCAAAAAAAAAGAATAAAACTTACTGTTATTAGATCAACGAAGGGATGATGATAATACACGAGTTAAAGCTGCCAAAATTCCCGAATCCCTTCCTTCTTCTTTGTTTCTGTGATCCTGGCCGGCGGCCTCTTCTTTCTTTCTTTTTTTTTTTCTCTAGTGTCGGCAGGAATATAATAACCCTAATCTTTGTTATTTTTTTTTTGTGTCTGATGTGGAGAAAAGGGGAAAACCCCCGTCTATATTTCTTTGCAAAATGGGCCAAGTCCAAATTTCTTTCCTCCCTTCTTTTTTTTTTGAATACTAAACCGGCCAATTCCTTTTTCTTTTTATTTCGCGTTTAGTTATTTACGTAAAGCTCGTAATTAAAAATCTCGTTCTGAAACGTAACTGTATTTCTCGTGTTTTAGTTTTTGGATCGTGATAATTATTTTCTGCATAAAATACATACGTGATAACTACGAAATCTTTTCTAACACTTAATAATTATTTATTCTAAATAATAAATCTTGTAACATTTAATTAAAGCTGAGACTGCGTATTTTAATAACTAACGTTTACTTATTTTTGTAGAATCGATAATTCATCCGTAATATTTTCTGAGACTGAATACTTATTATCTGGATAAACTGTAATATTTAGAATATTTAAATAAACTGGATAAACCGGGATTGCGTATTTAATTCCTACGTTTATATCTCTGTCTAATAATTAATACTTATATAGTTTATTAAAATTAAAATGCGTATTTAAATATCCTGATTTTTAAATACGGGTTTTACACTTTGTCACTGAAAGTACACGAGACAAAGTCATTAGAATTAGTAGAACTTTTTGGGGACTCATGCATCTGTGATCCATCCAAGTCATTATGCCTAGAAGTGGGCATGAAAGTTCCAGTAAGAGGTGGAGGGACAGCATGCATTTCTGCTGCTGGTTTAAACCTATTGTAACTAGGTTCTCCCTCTTCCTCTTTGTCGGGATCAAAGACACTCGAAAAAGATAAATCAAACACATCTTCTGAATCAATATATTTATCAAATCCTAACCCTCTTTTATTCCTACCAGACATGCTACTATTGATTAATTTTGAAAGATTTTTAGGTGCCTTTTGCCATTTTTCAAATCTCAAAAGTGTAGCATCTAATCTTTCTTTCATCTCTTGTTTTTCTTTGATACTGTCATCTTTTACCTTTTCTGTGTATTTAAGCATATTTTTTATGTTTTCTAAATCAATGTTCAGTATCCTAATTTTATCCTCATACTCACGTTGAGTATCTTGAAGCCACCTCTTTTGTTGTTCCAATGTGTTTAAAGAAGCCTTATAGGCTTGAACCTCTAAAAAATACTTATCATTCTGATCATTTAAGTCATTATATTGGGACAACAATTATGAATATTTATCATGACAACCAAGAGGACAATGTTGTACCTGAGGTGAGATGCCCATAAGAGCAAACTCGTCTGCTTCCTCTGCATCAGATAGATTCCCAGCAATCATTGCAAACACGTCAGTGGAGGGCTCAGCGGATTCCAGTGTAGTAGTCTGATGATCATTCTAGTTGACCATAGAGTCAACAGACACCAATGCCTTCTTGTCATCCTTTACCTCCTGAACCTTAAAAGCTGAATATCTGCTCTTCTCCTGGTCATTCTTGTTAGGGCATTCCCTTGCAAAGTGACCTTGCTGCTGGCAGTTATAGCATCGCACCTTGCTTCTGTCAAACCTTGCTGGCTCTCTTGGGTTGTAATTAAACTTTCGACCGGCTTTCTTCTCAAACTTGTGAACCCTAAGAGTGAGCATGGCCATCTGCCATTTTATCCATTTCATCCAGGTCAAGTTTATCAACCTGTTTGAAGTCATAAAAAGCAAGTTGCTGTTGAGCATCAACGTCAGCAACAAAAGAATGAAGAACAGCTTCTACCATGCTACCAGACTTGGTTGTTGGTTCAGGAGCAGAAGTATGCTGAAAAGTATGTTGAGAAGACACAGTATTGCTTGGGCTACTAGCATAAGACATGGGACTGGATCCCATAGAACTCACAAAGGCAGAATTAGCAGGATTGGGAAAAGAATCACTTGAATATCCCCTCACATGAGGCTCAAAAGTTTTGAGCTTATGAAATAAATCATCAAAATTGAGATAGTCAAGCCCACTTTTTGCTTTGAGAGAGATTACCACCTGATTCCATGAGTAGGGTAAGGCTCTAAGAAATCTTGCATTAATATCACCATCGTCAGGTTTTGACCGAAGTTGATTTAATTGGCTCAATATCTTTTGGAACCTGTCATACCCTTGATGGATACCTTCAGTTTCTAAGATCTTGAATTCTGTGAATTCTTCTCTCAGCATGGATCTTCGCATTTTCTTTGACTCCTCGTTCCCACCAAACCTTGCTTTTATGCCATTCCAGATCTCTCTAGCATCATCCAAATGGTAGAAGTCACCTATGTGATCATCAGGAAGAGATTAAAGCAAAATAGTTTTTGCTTTGACCTCCTTCTGAATGGCTGTGATTTCTTCATGAGTTTTAGGGTCAAGAAGAGTAATATTACTGATAGGTGTGTAAACAGCCATCCTTTTTACCACTTAATTACAAAAATAACCGAGCCAAAACGTGTATTTTATGTCTTTTATGTCGGAATTATGCGTGGTTTGTGTTTTTGTTGTGATTTAGGACGAAATTGTGAAAAGTGGAAAAATCACGGCATTCACGGGCTTTTATTGAAGAAAAAGATGAAAGATGAAGTCAAAAGTCAAGAGTGCAAAAAGAACGGAAGTCCAAGACCAATTTTGAAGATTTATCGAAGAACTCGAGTCTTATTTATTGAAGAATTAAAAGACAGTTTAAAGAAATCCCGAGCCAAAAGTCATTAAAGTCCAAGATTAACAAAAGATTAAGAAGGGAAGGACTTAAGGGTGCAATTAAGAAGAAAGGAAAGAGGGGAGGAAGCTTCCTCTAACCATCTCCCTAATCTACTATAAATAGGATCATCTAGAATCATTTTCATTGGGTTGGCTAAGGTGACAATTAGTCTTCCACATTTTAATTTCTTGTCATTTACTTTTCATGTCAAATTTAAATACATGTTTTGCACATTAACTATCCTTTAATTCCAAGTAAGTTTTTAATTCGTGTTCTTTAAATTCGTGTTCTTTAATCTTTGCACCTTTCTTTTTATCAAGTTTTTACAATCTTCTCATTCTCCCCTTCTTGTTTTTAATTTGATTTTGGTTCGGATTTCAAAGTGTTTTTTCTTAATCTTGTTGCTTATCACGTTTATTTTCTTATTCCGTTCTAAGTTTTCATACGGATTAGGCTATAAGATTGACAACCTTATTGGCTTATTTTGTATTTAGCTTAATTAATTTCGAAGTTTTCTTTAAAGTTTTATCTTTCTAAATTCTATTTCATTAAGTTTCATTTTATAAATTTTGAAAGGTTTTATCTTTTTAGCTTACTGTTTCGTTTGTCTTCATTTCATTTAAGATTTCATTACTGCTTATTAGTTCTAGCTTATTTGGTTCTTTTGCTTATTACGATTTGTGCTCCATCGGAAAAGAAGGGTTAATTCACATTGCGACGGCTTGCATTTCTCCACATTCCGATAGCGACAGTTTTGGACAAGGGTTTTGCATTCCGATCCGGGATTGCGATAGAGTATCATCACCCTCATTCCGATCTGGGATGTGCGATCGCACATTCCGGCGGCTCTTGAGGTTTACTTAGTCGAAGTGCTGCCTAAATTTCCCCAACAACATTCTGATCTAGGATTGCGATCTGACACATTGCGATCTGAACAAACATTCCGATCTGGGGTTGTTTGGTTATTCCGATCTGAAAAGGTGACATATTCCGATCTGGTGTTTTCAATCAACATTCCGACAGGTTGGGTTAGATATTCCGACGAGGTACATTCCGATCATAGTTTGATCGGGATATATTCCGATTGGGTGTTATTTTCTATTTTGCCTTGTTTAAATTTTTAAGTTCTCATTTTAATACTTTGTCAAATTTAATTTTCGTCACGCTTTAATTTTAAGTCATTTAATTATTGAACTTTTCAAAGTTTTTAATATTGCACCCTTTCTTTTAATTAGACTTAGTTTTATTATAACGCCATTTTATTTTAACGCATTTTACTTTAACGCCATTTACTTTAATCGTCTTTGCACTTTTTAATTACACTACAACGACACATTTTTGTTTCCACTAAAGAACAGTTGAGTCACACATAAAACCTAGATCAATTCGATTAGACCACTAGAACGATAATTTTTAACCTGAGTAAAATCGAAGTTATCAATTACCATTCTTGTCTCTTCCAGTTAACTTCCTGCTGTTCCCATTCAGAATAATCTTCCAAAGGTCTTGATCAGTGTTGGTGATCCACCATTCCATCTTCATTGCCCAACTATCATACTCGTCCTTTTTCAGAAGAGGAAACTTACCATTCGTGTTGGAAACCGTAGCAACGATCTGCTGAGGTTGCAGAGTTTTAGGAGTACTATCTTCTCCTGTTTGAGTAGAACTTGAGGCAGACATGATTAAACAAAAATGTTAGTAATGAGAAAAATTGATTCTTCTTGTACAGAGACTCTCCCAGGCTCTGATACCACTTGTAGGGTCCACTAGATGTGGATCTTGCAGCCTGTCAGGAACGGTGAACGACTTCTGTAATCACAAGTCTATTCACAAAGAGACTCTATACACAATATAAGTGCGGAATACAAATACTATAAAGAAGAACAAAATAACTATAATGACTTGATCCTTTTCTAATGATAATATTAATGATAACTAGAATTACGTTTGGTGAAGGTGTGTATAACCCTTCTGCCTAAGGTTCCTTTTATACTACAAAGAAACCCTAATACATCTTAAACAAAACATGTAAAACTGATATGCATATCCTTTTCTAACATATCTCATGCATATCCTAACAGAATAATAACTAAATAATAAAGTTTGACTTTAACTAAGACCAGGAGCACGACTTGCTCCTACTACTAGGACCAGGAGGAACTACATACCTCCTAGTCTACCTATTACAATTAACTATTCCAATGGTCCTAACAAATACAAAGATTAAAAACACATTTTGATTGACGGAATGCATCTTTTTGTTTTAGAACGGTGAGTTAGTACAGTTACTAAGTTAATTATTCGATTTCATAGTACTTACCAAGAAAGTAGTCACTGCCAGCTTCGAATAATAATTAGTGATTCGATTTCACAGTACATACTCAGAAGGTAATCCCTGCCAGCTTCGAATCGACGCATCTATGGGGCAGAACCCCAAAGATCCCACCTTGAAGGAAAATCCCCACGGAAAGACTCGAACCTGAGACCTCTCGCATGTGGTAACAACCTTCCCAAAAACATCTTTGATGATCGAATGCATTTAAGATGCATTTAAAAAATCGATATTTTTTCAAATATTAACAATAAAAAAAATATAGGTGTCTCAAGACCCAAGCACTCGTAGAAACCCCCTAAGTTCGTCCTGCTACTTGTAGTCAATACACTTGAAATATATGTGAATTATGTTTCGATGTATTTTTATATAATTTTACAAAGTTAAACTTGAGTTATAACTCAACAAATATGTATTTTTATATAATTTTACAAAGTTAAACTTGAGTTATAACTTCAACAAATAGCTTTACGGGTTAAGTGCATATATTAGTAATATACTATCCATTTTTTTAACGGCGATTTATTAATAAAAATAACTAGCAAGGAGCTACATTACCTAGATATGTAAATCATGGTAATATACTATCCATGGTTTACACATCTAGGTAATGTACTATTTTTATTACTTATATCGCTATAAAAACCGGCTAAACTTTTCAAATATAAGTAATGTAACCGGCTATGACATGTTAGAACTCGAAATTTGGAACAAAACAATTATTACCTCGATAAATTAAAAATAAATATACTCCTAAACAAAATCTTAGCTTGTAAATTGGTTGTTAATTTCTTATATAAATATCTAATACGCGTGTGCTTGTCAAATAACACTCAAGAATCGAATCTTGTGATTCTAAAGCAACACGATCAAGTTATCAGCATTATGGTATTTGGAATATATAAAAGTTTTTATATATAAAAGCATTATAATTCAAAATTCATTGGGTATTAAAGAGTATCTATTAATTATTTACGTTTTTCTTTTGCAGGACTTTTATGACCACGGGGCTCCATTGGAGTTCAAAAATGAAAATATAACATTATCACAGATCGAGCATCTGAATCTAGTCAGATTTTATGGTTACATCGATCATGTAGGTGAGTGTATTATTATGCTAAAATATATTACTAACGGAACCCTTCGTGAACATTTAGATGGTAAATGTAGCTACATGGATCTCGGTTATTGGTTTCATATCTAAGTATAGATTCTTGTTTTTTAAAGATTTTTTGAAAAAAAAATAAGCGTGTGTTCCAGATGGAAAAAATGAAGCGTTTGTTCCAAATGAAAAGATGAAGGAGATGAAAAAATGAAGCGTTTGTTACTAATTTCGAGTTGTAACATGTCCTAGCCGGTCATCGGAAAAGTTTAGCCAATTTTTATAACGATATTAGTAATAAAAATATTTGTTACTAATTTCGAGTTGTAACATGTCCTAGCCGGTCATTGGAAAATTTTAGCCAATTTTTATAACGATATTAGTAATAAAAATAATACATTACCTAAGTATATAAATAATAGATAGTATATTACCGATATATGAAGTTAAATGTGACTTAACCCTTATAAGAATGTAAACTTCAAATTTGAGCTTATAATATAAGAGCTCCAACTCATCTCAAGAAAGATATACTCTTTGACCATTGAATAACTGACAAGCAGTTACAATGTAATGATTATAAGCATAAATGGCATTATTTTAAGAAATCATGATCGCCGTTCCAATCATTTCTAGTGGTTGTGATAAACTGATAACACAATTACGCACTCGCCCATTACTTGTCTACACCCCATGTCATGCTCTTACAGTCTTACGCTACATGTCTACAAAGCCATCCAAAGACTCCGATGATGTCTGGCTCTTAAGACAACTGTGGGACCGTAACATGCCAAGCATGTTAGATTTACACCTAGACAACATTTGTTGAAAGCAATGACAGACAATATAATGAGACACAACATGGTTTCACATCATGCAAATAACGCGGCCCATGTCTAGGCTTGAATATCGTAACATCGCATGTATCATGGTTTCATCTAGACAAAGCATGCACAAAATGTTGTTACTGCCTACTGGGTACATAAAATATAGAGGGTGGTATTGTCTGTCCTATTAAGCTCATTATCCCCTAGAGATTCGCCATTGTCTCACTAGGGTTATAGCAGGTCGACATTGATGATACAAAACTCATTTGGACTAAATATCATGATTTTATTTTACACTGGGTTATGTTCAAGCTGGCTGAAGCAGGTCAAGGTCCTGCCACTCACGCCAACTAGTAGCTAGTCATGAAACGTTTCATCTTAATACTTGATTATAATACGTTCACTAAATTAAGCTTAGAAATTATATGTTGATGGTTCAAGGTGTTAAACTCATTGTTCATCCTATTTCAATTCAATCTCAGTGAAATGAGTTCTCGGGTTGCGATGTAAAAGTAAAAGTAAAATTACCTATAAGCAGTTTGTTAAGAAAAAAGAATCGAGACATTTTTTAGATTTTCAAAGAAAAAAAAGATGCTATGGTAATAAGTGATTTTGATATCAAATACTAAGGTACCGTTTGGTTCATTGAATTTGTGGTAATATGATGTAATTGTAATTTGTATTTTATTCCATAAGTTGTTTGGTTAATTAATTGGTACAATTGTAATTATGTGAATTACATTGGGCCCACATTTTTGTTATAATGTCAATTACATGCCTTTATTAATGGAAAGTTACATTACAAAGGAATTGTCTTTTTTATGCAAATAAATTTATACCCACTTATATTTGCATTACAGCATGTCAACCAAACACATAACATATTTATACAATTCCAATTACAATTCATTTACATTACAATTCTTTTCATACATTACAATTACAATAAAAATATTCAATGAACCAAACAGGGCCTAAGGCTACTTGGATGGAGTGGTGCCTATCTTCACATCCTCCACGCACCCAATTCACTTTACAATCTTACTGGCGGTGAGAAACTCACCGCCACGTCATACTATTTTTTTCTTCGTGATTTTATTTTAATTCGTAAGCTAAAAACGTTAACGTAAACACTTATTATTCGAAAATTAAAATATTTATTCAATATATAAAACATAAAATACTGAAATTCAAATATAATACGAAAGGAAATAAAATAATAGATAGATAAAAAAACAAATACGTTATACGATTAGTCACTTTCCGGTTCAGAATCTGATAACTACCCAGAAAACTCCCCCGGAATTGCTCTTGGTAAGCTTCTTCGGCCCTAAATTTCTCCTACGACTCTCTTTGTGCCCTTTCTTCTTCTTCCAGTGTTTCTCTCAATACTTGTTGATCTTGGTGTAGCTGATACGCCTGATTGTCAGTAAGTAAGCCATTTGAGTCGTTTACAATTGGATAGGGTGGATCGGGAGAAACACTTCGGCGTCGGTGTTGTTTTTTTTGGGGTAAAGGGGACATTCCCCGGTAAAATATATTATGCCAAAAAACAATGAAGTACAACGGATGTAGGTGAAGTCCTACATCTCAGCCCGTTACATGGGCAACAACCATGCACATTTCATGTAACAACAAAACAACCTTATATAAGAGTGACATGCCACACTTATAACTACCAAAATAAGTTGAAACAAATACAAGTACATAACGAATAAAGTGAGACCGATGTTCCAACTTATGCAACCAAAAACACTCATACCATCTTCAAGATTAGCCATATGAAGTAATTGAGTGCTAAGAGGTCCTCCACAGAACCAACACATCACCACGACACCATAATCGTGTAGACAATACACATTACTTCCAATATCACAGCAATCATCTCCCCAAACCCCACGTTAAACCATAATATCCCTATAGCATATAACCTCCACTATCATGTCATTATCACTACTTCACGAACCAACTTGGGCAATCCAAATGATCGAAGATCCTCGATGTCACATAACTATGACAACAAACCAATCACCCAAGCTCCTAGTGCTGCAAGTAAGACACCCTAAAACCACGGATAAAGTATCAGCCATGAACCATATCAGCCACTAGGAAATTAATGGCGATGATAACAAAATCACACACCAATCAGCTACACCGTAAACCCTAAAAGAGTTTTAAACAATCAACCTCAAGCCAAACCCGAACAACAAACCAGAAATAATAAACTAGACATGAAAGAAACCCTAGAATTAAGGCTTCCTTGGTAACGTTATTCCATGGCACCACACCAAATGGATACCGACCACTAAGACAAGAAACCGTAGTGATCGATATAATCAACAGATCCTGAAAAATATCGAAACCCTAAAAAGAGAATCGATCATGAAAACCTACTCGTTAAGTATCAAAACCCTAAAAGGACTTCAAACACAAATCGATTACCAAGGATTCCATTTTAACATGGGAACGATTTCGAAATAAATAAATAACAAAAACAAGCACTCCACCTCTAAGAAGATAACCCTAATAGTAACGATTGCATATCTAAACAAAACTACATGAACGATTATTTGAATAAAGACAGTTAACGGGATCGATAAAAGAAAGCCCAAGAACAGATCCTTATACAAACACTCGACACATAAGAGTTGATAACACGTAGAGAGGCGTTAGATAGTGTTAGAAGTATGTAAAGTGATGGTCATATAATATACCGTTGCGAAGCTCGTGGAAAATGCTATTCAATGGTGTCGAGAGTTCTACGTTATTGTTATGTATGTAACGGGAATTAGTCCCGAACACACAAATGAGGAAAGCCTTTGTCAAGTTTCCTTCATAGTATAAAAGGAAACAAACCCCTCATTTGTGTGTGTGCCTTTTCTATTTTTTTCTAGAGTGTTAGTTTGTTGATAGAGGAGCATAAGAATAAACTTCTTATTTTGTTTTATTTTGTGACATCTTTTGTTTAGTTTTCTTATTTTGTGTATCTTTTATTTAATGTTTTTATTTTGTGTTTCCTGGGAAGAATATTGTTTTCTTTTTCCCTAAGTTTAGTTTTTCTATATAATTAGGACTTTTTGTATTAAATTATAATGAAGCTATGAATTAAAAAAAACCAGACTTTTAGTCTTTATTGATTGACTTGAATCCAGATTAGGGTTTATTGTTCAATTTTCTCTTAATAATCGGGTATTCGTTGAATCAACGGTTGTTGGAGTTTGCCTGATTATCGATATTCTTTTGAATCAACGATAGTTGGAAGAAATTGTTTCTAGTATTCATTGGAATCAATAGATCCAATTTATCTATATTTGATTGTTTCTGGTATTCCTTTGTGAATCAACAGATTCAATTATCTATCATTGTTTTTCGCTACATCAGTTGGTATCAAGAGCCGAATTTCCTGATTACGATGTTAGGATATCCGTTTTTTGAGAGTGATGGTTTATCTTTTGATGAATGGAATGATTATGGTGAGGCTAGTGATGATTATGAAGGACCTCCAATATTTGATGATGATAAATATGAAGAAGAATCTATGCTAGTTTATGATATTGATATTGAAGATGTCAATGGGGAAGAAGAAAGATTTATCGGGAAAGAAGAATTTGGTGAGAAAGAAGACAACATTGAAGACACTGTAGTTGTTGCTAACAATATTTATTCTCCAATGATCCAAACTACCATGGTTGACAAGTTGGGTTTTAAGACGATCAAGGTTAGAGGTCGATTCATTTTAAAAAAAGGTAATTTGATGCAAGGGATACAAATTTGGATACTACGAGTACAAGAGACGAGTGAGACAAACTCGAGGACGAGTTTTTTGAAGTGAGGGAGAATGATAGAGGAGCATAAGAATAAACTTCTTATTTTGTTTTATTTTGTGACATCTTTTGTTTAGTTTTCTTATTTTGTGTATCTTTTATTTAATGTTTTTATTTTGTGTTTCCTGGGAAGAATATTGTTTTCTTTTTCCCTAAGTTTAGTTTTTCTATATAATTAGGACTTTTTGTATTAAATTATAATGAAGCTATGAATTAAAAAAAACCAGACTTTTAGTCTTTATTGATTGACTTGAATCCAGATTAGGGTTTATTGTTCAATTTTCTCTTAATAATCGGGTATTCGTTGAATCAACGATTGTTGGAGTTTGCCTGATTATCGATATTCTTTTGAATCAACGATAGTTGGAAGAAATTGTTTCTAGTATTCATTGGAATCAATAGATCCAATTTATCTATCTTTGATTGTTTCTGGTATTCCTTTGTGAATCAACAGATTCAATTATCTATCATTGTTTTTCGCTACATCATTTGTTGAGAGAGAAAGTTCTTGTCTTTCTCTCACTAGGATTACACATTCTTCTTCCTTGTTCTTTCTTTCTTCTTCTTCTTAATCTAATCCTCCATTCTTGTTTTAATCTTGTTCTTCATATTCTATAATCTTGTTCTTATTTCGTGTAATGTTCTTCGTCATCTACAAACATCACGTCTCATCTATAATCTTCATATTCGTGTTTGTTTGGTTCGTGTGTAAAGGCCCTACAAGTGGTATCAGAGCCAAGGGATTCGTGGTTAGCGATTTGGTGGTTTTTGTTTGCGAAAAAGTGAACCAAATTTCGTCCTTTTTCCGAGTTCCTTCTTTCTAGGGAAACTGCCAAAATTTCGCAATTTTTGAACATTGCGAAATTGTGACATTTTTGTGCATTGCGGAATTGGTTCATCTAAGCAATTGCAGAATTGTTCTTTCATCCCAATTACGAAATTGAATTCTTTCCTAGTTGCGGAATTGTACCATACTACATATTGCGGAATCATTGATTTCCTGCTATTGCGGAATCTTGTGTTGCTAGTGATTGCGGAATTATGGACTAACTGCGGAATTGTGGACTAATTGCGAAATTGGTGGTTTCTGAAGATTGCGAATTCTTGCTTTCTGATCATTGCGGATTCTTTTGCAACACTTCGCAATTGTGGTATTGCGGAATTACTGGAATTGCGGAATTATATGGAACTGCGAAATCTTGCCTTTTGTGACAATTGCGGAATCCGTGATTCTGATAATTGCGAAATCTTAGACTTGTGCTTATTGCGGAATCTGGTAACTCAAACAGTATTGCGAAATCATACATGTTTTGACACTGCGGAATCTTAGCCAGTTTTCGATCGATGTATTGTTAGACTTAGCCAGTATCTAGACTAGTTTCGGACTATCGATTACACGAAGATTAAAGAAAAAAAGTCTTTTGGCGGGAAAACACAAGAAAAAATTAATTTTTCCTAGACCATTTTAGGCCATTTAAACTTCAATTTCAAATTTTGGCGAAAAGAAAAATTTTTCGACCCAAAATTCAAATTTTTTGGCCAAAATTCGAATTTTTTCGGTTTTAATTTTTGTCAAAAATTTTCAATTTTCAGATTTTTCCCTACTAGTTTTTCGATATTTCTAACTCAATTTCAAAATTTGGCAATTCGCAAATTTTTCCAGTTTATTTTATATCGGACTGAGGTATTTTTTGTCGGACTGGAAAACTTCGGCAAAATTTGATTTTTTTGAGAATCCGAAACGCGCTTTCTACGAATTGAGATCCTGCTTTACACAAGACTTATACAATGACATCTCAACAAGACATTCATGTTGCTGGTATTGAGAATCGTGATTGTACTACCAAAAAGAAGAGGGATGCTACCTATCTCCAGACTCAACTTCGTATAGCTCAAAAGGAAGAAGCAGGAATTCCACTTCTAGCTGAAGAGTTTGATCTCATGGCATCTGCAGCAATATATGATGAGGAAGAAGAGGTGACTACCAACTCCATCTTGATGGCTAATTCGCAGCAAGCATCACATCTGTAATTCAGGCTGACAGAGCTCCTGTGTATGATTCAGACGGTTCATCTGAGGTACACCCACGTCTCAATGATAATGAGTTATATAATATGTCTAATCAGGAGGAAGAGTATACTGAGTCACTTGAGCCTTCCACTGAGACACACGGGGATCAAACGAATAATAGCAATATTATTTCTAATGCGCCCAGTGTGGACCTTAGTGGAGATCAAGTTGCCCAACATACAACCCTTCCTGACGAGACGCATGCGTATTATAAATCATTATATGATAAGCTTGCCAAGGATGTTGCTCATGTGAATGTGATTAATAATAAGTTTAGAGAAACTAATGCCAAATTGACCATTGAGCTTGCGGGATATAAGGAACGGGAGAAAAGTTTTGAGATTCATCATGCTAAAATCAAGGAACTTGAACATGCTCATGCTACATCGGTTTATCAAGAAAAATGCACCACTAAGAAATTAAATGCCTTACACTTGAGTAGTGCTAAAAAGATAAGAAAATTGAATGATGAAATCACATCTCTTAACAAACAGCTTTCAACTGAAAAATCTATTATTTTGGATTTAAAAGAAGAACAAAAAAAAGTTGAAACATGATTTCAAAATTCGATAAAATGGTCTTCTTGAGGATTTTTGCAAAGCTCAGGATAGGATTAGGGAATTAGACAACCTTTTGGTAAAACGTGGCCAAACTATGTAGACAATAAATATGCTCGCACCAAAAATGAATGAGATAAACTACACTCGATACAAATTGGCCTTAGGTTGTCCCCTTCCTCCTAATCCAGGATATCTTAAACAAGTTCAGGCCGCTAATGAAACCTTATATAATGGTAGTGTGCTCTTGTCTGATGAGCATGATCCTCCTAGTGTGCATGATTCCGAGGAAACTACTAAACTTGCCGTAGAGACTCGTTTAAGAATGAAAAAGCTTGATAAAGAAGTGACACCTGTTTATTATCCGAAAGTTAATCCTCCAACTGTTTTTGTTCGGTCTAAAACGAGTTTTGAAATGCTTTTGCTACCAAGTGAGGAATTGTCTAATGACTCTCTGAAACCGAGTATCACACGTAGGTATCTAAACGAGCTCAAAGATAATTTTGTCATTCTCAAACGGGTTGTTAACGCCAAAATGACTGGAGGAAACTTTACATCACCCGTTAATGTCGAGTTACAGAAAGTGCTTCATACTGAAATCAATCCGATTATTAATCAAGTTGATGCGAGGATAGGAAATCTTGAGAACGCTTTTTTAAAAGAACTAGCCAAATTTGTTGAAGACTTTAAATCTTTGGCGAAGGAGGCCGATGCATCTCTTGATAGAATTAAAATTTTGGAAAGTGATATTGAACGTCTATCGAAAGCAAGTAACAGTGGTGATTGTGATGAGAGTAACCCCGTTGCGGTAAACATCTCTGTGTCGGATAATGAAACCCTCCAAAATGAGCTTGATCGTATGAAAGAGAAAATGGAGTCTTATGTCATCAAAAAGGACAATGAATACACCGATCTTTAGAATAAATATGTCAAAAAATGTGATGAATGTAAGGATGACAAACTTTCGTACGATAAAGCTTACAATGAAATGCAACAAGCAATCGAACAGTTGCAAGCTCAGTTAGGAGGAGAATGTCGTGACAGTGAGCCTTCAACAAATATTAATCAAAAAGAGTTCACGATTCTTCAACACCGATATGATTTTCTTCAGAAACATTGTCATTCTCTTGAACTTCCTTTGCAAAACAAAGTTGGAAAAGTTCCTGATGACAGTAATTTACAAGTCAAACTCTCTGAATCATTTCGTGAATTGAATGAAAAGAGTAAGGATATTTCTGATCTGAAAGCTCAGTTGCAAGACAAAGACATCGCGATTGCTGGGTTGAAGAAACTTGTTGGAAAGATGGGTGGAAAAACTGTGGAACCTAAGGTTGTAAAATCAGTTGTTAGACAACCCAATGCGTACAAAGTATCAAAGCCATCTATCTTAGGAAAACCACCTTCTAATGTTTCTAGGTTACCTCCTAATACCGATGGACAATCAAGTGTTCCAAAACCAGCCATATCACCCTATGTTCCACCATTTAGAAAACCCACTCTTGCTAAACCCAACCATGTGAATGCACCTTCCACTACTCCTAACAGTACTCTTAAGCATGTGATTCTTACGCCCACAAAGGAATCTAAAGGTTCAAATGACGTTGTTCAAATCAACAACCAAGGGGATGGTAAGCAAACAGGGAACATTAAGAAAGTAAACCATGTGTATTCACCACCTAGTAACCAAACAACCGCTAGAGTTCAATACACTCCTAATGGTAATCAACCTAGGACCCCTTCCCAACAACCTAGGATTTGGCAACCACCAATTAGTAGTCATGTTTCGAACATGGTGCCTGAACGGTCAGCAAACCCTAGGACACAAGGCCTTTCGATAATCCCAAACTCCTTGTATGTCCCACGTGCAAAAAGGGCATTCACTATGGAAATCATGCTCATTGTATTCTGCAATACCTCTATGAGGTAAACTCTCGTGCCTTCACACAGAGAAAGAATGCAGAATCCCATAAGACAACAAGGAGATTCACACCTGTCACAAAGAAAAGCAATGACAAGAAATCTTCAAAACGGATCAATGCAGGAACTAGTTTCTCTCCTAAGAAGTCTTCCGCTGTGCAAGAGAACACTACTCCTAGATCTAGTCTTCAGTGGAAACCAACGGGTAGGATCTTCAAGGAAGTTGGTCTTAAGTGGATTCCCATCGAGAAGAGTGATGACACCTGCTCTAGCACTAATGCGAGTGTTCTGAATGTAGAAAATGCATTGTTACTCCTGACACTAGTATTTGTGCAAATTCTTCTTCCGTCATTGCAGGTACTTCAGCGGATTCTGAATCCATTTCTTCAAAGGGTTCCAATTCTATACATTCGACATCACCTTCTTCTGTTGTACAAAGGTCTATTTTGGATTATTTTCGAAAACATTGAAAATCAAAATACAAAAATATAAAACCTATAAAAACAAAATAAAAAAAATGTGAAAATCTTTCAAAATACCAAAAATATTCTTCTCGACATGTCTTTCAGTTTCGATAATATGGACGTGCCTAGAAATGTCGCTCAATAACGACACGGGTGTGTACATAAAGCTCGAATGAAAGTTCAAATGTTTTCAAAACATGTCATTTCTTTTTTCTTCGAATGATTTGCAATTACCTCAGATTGTGACTCGTGCCTCAAAGAAAGGAAAGTTGATCCTGGATGATAACTTATCCTTAACAACGAGAAAATCAATTTTTTCGGTCCTGAGCTTTCATAAAAACATTCCATATTTTTATGCTCATGAATACGACTTACAATTAAATGTCAGACTGTAACTCGAACTTCAGATAAAGGAGAGTGTATCTTTAAAGATAACTTATCCTAATAACGGGTAGAGCAATCTATCTCGGGTTGAGCTTGTCACAAAACAGTCAAAGTTTTGAGCTCAACATAATGGCTTATAGTCACATTTCAGACTATAACCCGGTCCCTAAATAAAGGAAAGTCTTTGACTTATCCTCAACAACGAGAAATTCGTTTTTCTCGTTCATGAGCTTATATCAAAATATTCAAAGTTTTAAGCTCATGAACACAATTTTTCTCGGACTTTTGAGCACAACTTTTCAAAGTATTTCAAAACAATGTGCTCATATACTCCCCTATTCTAAATAGAATCTCTTCTCGAGGGGGAGTATAATGATTCATAAACATTTGTTCCAAAGTTTCATGACACATTATTCTTTCCATGTTTCATCACTAGGTTCACAAAAATTTCAATTTCATGCAATTTTTGAGGGGGAGAATAGTGATTCTTGGATAAGATCTTTGATATAAGTGCTTTCTCTTCCTAATATGTGCAAAAACCTTTCCTTTTTTGATGCACATATGTAGGGGGCGTTTTGGGTGATACAAAAAACCTTCAAGGTGTAAACTCTGATTTCTTCAACACCTTGATTTCTTTTTCAACAGATTTTTCTGGTTACGATATCTATACCCTTCAACACATTAATTCACGACGGTATTGGTGTCAAAAGGTGGTTAGGTATTCGTCCTATGATCCAACCAGAACCGGAGGGATCTTCCCAGGGAAAATCCAGTAGAACTTAGAAGTCCTTAGGAAAGATGGAGTAGTTGAGTGTACGGGAATAATGCCGACTAATGACTTAAGCTAGCACTGGAACAATCACAACAAGGTGCTAGTTATGACGTCTTGGTAAGCATTGAAGGGGTTGAAGAATGAAAAAGAAATGTAAGGATAAAGGGTGAAAAGAAATAGCCCTCCATACAACTTAGGCAGAAACCGGGTCAATACATCTACTATCAGAATCATGTTGATGATTTCTGGTATTGAAGACAAAGCATCATGGACCCAGTGATGCAATGCACAACCCTTCCCAGCTTACTCAAGCTTCTCTCAAAAGAAGTTTGTTTTATTGTCACGGAGTTCAACTCATTTCTATCGACTTTCTCACTCCGAGATAGTAGATATTGAATAGGTGGCAGTCTGCTCCAGCCTCCGATCACCAAATAAACGTGCACTTATAGAGTCTAGAGCCAACGAGATTCATAAAAAATCTCATTAGGACACTTATTCCATATATCAATTATCGTTCATCACAAGAACACATGCGATAATTTACAGAGTCCTACGCTCTATCCTTGTGGTATTGCTAGAACATTCAGAGTGATACTCTCTAGTATTCACAGTGATGAATGGAAATCCTTCCAGTGTTAACATCAAACAGCACTGCGGTAGGTCATATGTACGATTCAGTTTGAATTAAACATATGCTAACTGGAAATCAACAGTGGTTTGATTCTTAATTGATTCAAACTCGTTCCAGGTCTCGACGCAATATCTTTATGATCTTGCCAGAACATTCAGAGTAATACTTTTCAGTATTTACAGTGACGAATGGAAATCCTTCCAGTGTCATCATCAAACAGCACTGCGGTAGGTAACTTATGCGATTCTATATGAATCAAACTTGTGTCAACTGGAAAGAAACGATGGTTTGACTCTTAATTGATTCAAACTTGTTCCAGGAAATTGAATTGACGACTTAATCAGCAGAATGGAACTGTATGATTCACTCCTTACTATGAATTATCTTTCTATAAATTCAAGTATTAAGAACGGCTACCACAGCCGGAAACCCTGTCAGGGAAGTTCTTTGAACTTACCTAATCACAGGTACAGTATTCTTACTGTATAACGGGAGACCGGAGGAACGCAAACGGTGGCGTAACTTCAAGAAGTCGTAATTCAAGACCACATGCTCATGTAAATGAAGAAAGCTCAAGAACATCTAAAGACAAAGACTTCCGCTTCTCTGATGATCAAGGGAGATTGTTAACAAGCTTTCAAGTCAACACAAAACATGAGTATGTGGAGAAAGACACAAGAACACAAGCTGGCAAAGTTACAAGATCAAGTCAAGGCAAAGATCAAAGATCCAATATCACAAGTCATGAAAGGATCGATGAAAGAACTCTCAAGACAACGAGCTTCAAATTTTGCAACAACAAAGAAGTGAAGTCACATAATACATGACCACCACTTCGGGGGAGATTGTTA
The DNA here is from genome assembly GCA_025667525.1 of Glebionis coronaria. Taxonomy (NCBI): domain Eukaryota; kingdom Viridiplantae; phylum Streptophyta; class Magnoliopsida; order Asterales; family Asteraceae; genus Glebionis; species Glebionis coronaria. Next base: position 236,448,547 of record CM046881.1, read on the forward strand.
GAAGTATTTAAAGTGATGGTCAAAGAAGTGAAGTCACATATTATATGAACACCCCTTAGGGGGAGATTGTTAGAAGTATTTAAGTGATGGTCATATAATATACCTTTGAGAAGCTCGTGGAAAATGCTATTTAATGGTGTCGAGAGTTCTACGTTATTGTTATGTATGTAACGGGAATTAGTCCCTAACACATAAATGAGGAAAGCCTTTGTCAAGTTTCCTTCTTAGTATAAAAGGAAACAAACCCCTCATTTGTGTGTGTGCCTTTTCTATTTTTTTCTAGAGTGTTAGTTTGTAGAGAGAGAAAGTTCTTGTCTTTCTCTCACGAGGATTACACATTCTTCTTCCTTGTTCTTTCTTTCTTCTTCTTCTTAATCTAATCCTCCATTCTTGTTTTAATCTTGTTCTTCATATTCTATAATCTTGTTCTTATTTCGTGTATTGTTCTTCGTCATCTACAAACATCACGTCTCATCTATAATCTTCATATTCGTGTTTGTTTGGTTCGTGTGTAAAGGCCCTACAGATAGAAGGATTTTTTTGCCGGTATAGCATGGAAGAGATGGCGGCTGAAATCGCCCATAGGGGAGGGAGAGTTAGGGTTCTTTTCTGCGTCGGTGTTGTTGTGATGAAGAACCGATATAAGTTTGGGACAGAATTCCTTCATTTTTGTGAGGAGTCAAGTTATTCAGCCATTTAGTATTTTTTTCAATTCGAGCCTCAAATTTTGTCGACTTTCTAAACAAGGCTCTTCGCATGTTGAAATCGTTATCAGATTCATTACTTAGAAATGAGTCGATTAAAGCACGTTTCTCTAAGGAAATATCACGGCGTTTCTCACATGTTGTGCGCGGTTTCGTTTTAGCTTTGTATGCCACATCGAAATCAAAGGCTAACGTCGTAAGCGCTTCCTGACGATGTTATTGTTCAATTATTTGTTTTTGAATCATAGCTTTAATCTCGTCAACGGTGTGTGGAAAGGAGCACGCCATTTTGATTTTAGAAATTATGTGTGAAAAATATTGAAAGTTAAGAAGTATTTGAAGATAATAAATGGGATAATGTGGTATTTATAGAGAAAAAGAGGGAAATGTTTAAATAAAACGGTAACATAGAATTCACTTATGTGAAGATTTCACCATAACACCAACATCTCAGAAAAGCTCTGGTACCATAATACCACCATCGCCACCTTTTTTTACCCGACTCTTTATATTTCGTAAACCCCCTAAACATTTCATTTGTTAAACAAACTGATACGACCCTATCGGGTAGTATTAGGATAGGACACCACTTTAAACGTGTATTGGCTCCATAAGAACTAACGAAGAGGACTAGAGATTTATTTGACAAACTTGATTTATTTATTCATAATATTATGACACCTTAAATACTAGTTTATGAGATAACTCTCACAAACATAAGACTTATCCTAACATGACTAAGACATATCCTAAACAATGACTCCAACACTTATCCTAATAAAACATAATAAATAAACTACGATGGTTATCCAACATGCCATGGTGGGACAACCGTCTCTCATCAATCACGGGCGTATCACTCCCCACTCCTGTAAATCACCTTTCCCTAAAGGTATTGTCTAAAATAATCTTGATTTCGGGATCCCATATCCCACTTTTAATTTTAGCCTCCATTCCCATGGCAACATCCATGTTTTTAAAAGTTACCAATAATAGCAATGGCCTTGATGTCCAAATTTATACCCACTTTAGAATAACAACTAACCTCGCACCAATATCAATAACATCGTTTATCGTGCTTCTAACCTCAACAACACCAATATCTTCATCAGCATTTAAGGACCCTTTAATCATAGGTGAAGCAAATTCACTTTTTAATAGTTTAATGACAACTGTTTTCTTTTCAACGATCTCATATTTTCCTTCCTTTTCAATCACCACAAAACGAACCTCGGTGATACGAGCTTTGAAGAATTCTTCTCCAAAAGTTGAAGGATTGGACCTCAAAAATTTCCAAATATCTAGGTTCGCGAAGCGTGTTTCCGTTGGACGGGTCAATGAAAAAGCTTCCTTTAGAGTTTTGGGATTGACCGTAAGAGTATACATTGTAGATCCAGTTTAAGTCCGGAGATATAAAAGGAATTAAGGAAGTTTGCAGAGATACCCGTTACTCGATTTGCAAGTATCAAAAACTCACTCTCATATTCAGTCACCTTACCCATTTGCAAGAGCTTAGATAGTGCGTATTCCGCGTTCTGATAGCTGTCACCTAATGCCATGAATCGTAGCTCGAAGAAAAAAATTAATTTTTCGCTGATGAACAGTACTTGTATGAACATTGTCGATGAATAGTACCTTATGATAGTACTCCGATGAACAATATCGTGAATAGTGTCGATGAATAGTGACTTTTTTAATTGGATCCCTAATCAGAAGCCCTCAACGAGGACTCTCAATGAAATCACCAGTTGATATGACACTCTCGGGTTGTATCGGGATAGGGCACCATTTTAAGCGTGTGTTGACTCCTTAAGAACTAGAGAAGAGGACTAGAGATTTATTTGACAAACTTGATTGATTCATTCATAATATTATGACACCCTAAATACTAGTTTATGAGATAACTCTCACAAGCATAAGACTTATCCTAACATGACTCAAGACTTATCCTAAACAATGAGTCCCAACACTTATCCTAATAAAACATAATAAATAAACTATGATAGTTATCAAACACGCCATGTCGCGACAACCGTCCCTCATCAACCACGGGCGTATCACAAACTAAATATCATTATTTATTAAATAAAAAACACAATACAATACTTAAATAAAAAATATTACGAAAATTTAAAAAAAAACATTCGAAAATAAAAAAAATACAAAAAGAAAAACATATGCCACGACGACTAAATTTATTCTTATTCTATCTCTTCAACTTCTCGTCAAGTATGATCCATATGTTTTTGTTGAAGACTAGGATGTCTTTGTTTGTCATGTAGTTCTTTTGCGTTGTGACGTTAGACTTTGCATCTTTCGATCCAAGTACGTTGCATACTTCTTGACGGACTAGCGTACACATCATTCCAGTCAACAACCGCCATTTTTCGATCTTCTAAAATCATATTATGCATTATGATGCAAACTGATAGTGTATCCCTTCTCATTATTACATAAATACTATTTAGTGAACCTTATACCATAATGTTTGTAATACTACCACACAATACTTACACTTTCCATATAAATCTTAGGTGTCATGGACATGTATGCTAAGAAAGGAGTGAGCAAACTCATGGGTAAAAACCTCAAGCAAGTGGATTCTCAACTTCCATCCCATATATTTTGTTAGATACGAATCTCTTACAAATCTGATCCTAATAGATATGATCATATATTTGATATCTTTATATGATTCTGATGGATACGATTATATCATCTGAAGAGCCTATAAAAGGTCATGTATTCTATGGATTGAAAAACACAACATTCTCTCATAACTCTTAATCTACAACTTAGCCTCTTGAGCAATATGCTCATATATATACGATCAGTATTGACTTGCTCGTCGGAGGGGGTTCTCCCGGGTCAGCCCGGGGGACCTCTCTAACGATGTTTCTTTGTCTTTGCAGCACTGTTACTGAAGACCCGGAAGTCAAGGTCAACTATAGTCAAACGACCAGCTCACCACCCTGACGACCATGCGGATTTTGGTAGCACCAGTTGGCGCCATCCGTGGGACACGAGCAAAACACTTGCCTTGTGTGCTCGTATTCTGTTATCACTAACTATGGGTGGATTTCTTCTTGAATCACCTCATTCAGGTCGAAAAATAATACCAAGTCTCTAACCCATCAGTCAACCACTAGAGCAAACAAAAAATAAAAGAAAAAGAGAACTTGGAAGAAATATGGACAGCGAGGCACGGCGACAAAATGACAGTGCACGAACAACCCACCTGAACGTACACTTTGTGTAGCCGCTGAACTGTATGTTAGGAATTATCTGAGTCGCATTATTACACATACTTATACAGCAAATGGCGGGACCTGATTTAAGAAGTATGTGGCGTTGTTGCACAAAGTTGAATCCAGCCAATTGATCTACGTATTAGGATGTGAGGTGATGATGCTTGTCATGACAATCATGCTTATCAAAGGCGGTTGACTTAGTGTCAAGCTTATTGAAGTCAGTAGACATATGTCGAACAAAGAATGCTTGAAAATACCATGATTTAGGTTCTCTGGTACAAAGAAAACAACAAGACATGATATTGCCAAAACAAGCTATTCAAACTTACGTCTCTATAACCGCCGAGGCCTAAGAAGTGGTGCCTCTCTATGACTCGGCTTTTTTTAGTTAACTAGTAGGAGCCTAGGAGGTTACCTATTGTATACCCTTGCAGAGGAAACAAAGTTAAACTACTAATCTCCTTTTCATTTTTAACTTACTTATAACTGTCTATAAATGTGAATCTGTAAGGTGCAGACATTGTGAGTAAGGCACGGAACTATCATTCTAGCCAGAAAATCTATATAACTTTTGGAACGCGGCACACCCATTAAGGTAACCTGGTGATCCACCTAGAAAATGTGGCATCACTAAATTGAATATCAATATCAGACACAACAAAATCAATTCGGCTACAGACTAGTGACCTGCACGGATACACATATGAGGTAAGTAAGTATGAGTATTTATCCATTTGATCTCCGAACTGTCCAAATAAAGAGTTTAAATTGGAATAAATTGGTTTCAGTGTGACCACAATGACTCTAATATATGAAAGGGTAAAGAATATACTCTGTATATCTTTATTTGCTTAGTTTCATGCCATAGTCCAGGACTCCCGGTAAGAAACATGATTGTAGCACATGTATTTACTCTACAACAATAATCGAAATACATGTATTTTCACGATTCAAGCTACCTATATATCATGTACTTGTTTATTTCCAAAGGTGAGTTAGTTGTTCTCTTATCATATTAACTAAGAAGAGAAACAAAAAGTGGTTCATGTTATATTCCTTAGCATGGGTAGCTTATTCTTATGATAATACTCTCGTAGTCTTTTTGGCCAAGTTTATCATATGACACAAAAGAGGTCTATATATTTAAGTCATATATTGCACTTGCTAAAAATCCAATTTTGGCATATGTGAGGACACCCCAAAAACAACATCGTTACTTCACAATCAGGTTTGGCTTCTTGTTATATGCTTTGATAAATCATGCCATACACAAAAATTAATGATATTACTATTAGTCTATCGGTAGGTGTTTCTACAAAAACTATATCTTTAACAATAAAAAGTTACATAATGATGCAACGAAATCAAGAGTGGATAAATCACGCAAAACAACAAGTCTTTACAAAGACGGGAAACTATAATGCGCATAAGCGGAACAACCGCTCCAAAGTCGTGAGACTTCATCACGCAAAAGTAGCATGACCACTCCAATGATCATCACCTGACATTAAAGGGATGAAAAGCTATAACTAGCTAATCGCAAAGTTTAAGATAAATCTAAGCGAAAAGGTTCGGACCAAGACGTCATCCCGCTATGAAAGGGATAAAAAGCTATAAATAACAAATACGCAAAGTGGCATGTCCATCCCAAAGACGTGAAATCTAACGTGCCAGGTGACACATCCGCTAAAAAGACACGAAAACATACGTGCATCAACATAACAACCCCTCAAAAGGCTTGAAATTCCATCTTGAAAAGTGGAAAGTTCACTCGAAGATGTGAAAGTTAAATCATAAAAATTCAGCGGCATGGCCGCTTCAATGACACTAATTATCCCGCTATGAAAGGGATAGAATGAAAGCTATAATATAAATAGCTACAAATGTACATACGTAAAGAAGCGTCAAAAATATTGACACGAGATCCCATTATTAAACAGATAACGAGCTATAAGTGCTAAAGCACAATTTTTTACACATTCGCAAAGCTGATGTGAACATCATCCCAAAAAAATAAAGAGGACGAGAGCTATAGATAAATGCGCAAAGCTTGATATATAGCTTAGAAACAATGTGCAAATAAGAGCAGTCATCCCGCCACAAAGGGATATAAACATATAAAAGGCTCACATGAAAAGCTTAATACATATTGCAAACGATGTTTGAATCTGTAGGATATTTTAAATCTTGCTTAATCTAGAGAGAGAGTGGAGATAGAAAGATGATAGATTCACACACACGCCTAGAGAGAGAGAATATATAAAACACGCTTTATTGTATGTGAAAATATGAGTAAACCACACCCTCTCCATCAAAGGAGATGGTTTATATACCAAGCCCATGAGATGGACTTGGGCTTACAATGTTGGGTAGGCCATACAAAACATGGACCGAGCTTTTCCTTGTTTAATAGATATAAAGATACTAGACTACGAGCTACTACATAATATATTATCGGAGTGACCGAATCTTCCTAAATACGTAAAAACGTCTTTCTAACAATCTCCCCCTAAGGGAGGTCACTCCAAAGTACAAGGGGGTTACCCAAGTTACAATCAATAAAAATAAGCCTAGCATACTATGCTTGTCTTGAGCTCGTAGTCTTCGTCTTTCTTTTCCTTTTCTTTTCTGGTGAATATGTTGATGTGATATTTGATATCAATCTTGAACATGTATCTCTTACCTTGATCTTGTTCATCACTTGTGATATTCGCCTCTTCGTGACTTCATGTCCCACATACTTATATCTTTGTAATTCTTGAAAGCTTCAGAGTTTGATACAGCGGAAGACTTGACTTTTTAGGCTTTCTTGAATTTGTTGAAGTAGAAAATATAAGCATGTAGGGATGACTTCATCTCGAACTCCGCAACGCCATCGTCTTCAAATGCCGCAACATAAGTAGACACGAACGAAATGCCTTTGAACATTTCATTCTAATTCGGTAGCATTTTACCTCTGGTCGGTGAAGACCGTTGGAGGATATAAAATATCATACTTGTGGCAGGTAGTTTCAATTAAGAACCTCCTTGAAAAGATTTCGTGGGTAAACCCGTTTTCTTTACTCGATCGTCCTAAGCTGACTGCGAACATAAAGAGTGAATCATTTGGATTAAATTATCCGCATGATTGAAGACGTCAATTCAAATACCTGGAACAAGTGAAATTCAATTAAGAACCGCACCGTCGTTGCTTTCCAGTTGTCACGAGTTTGATTCGTATAGAATCTTCCAAGTTACCTACCAAGTGTTGTTTGATGTTAACACTAGAAGGATTTCCACTCATTACTGTAAATACTTAAGAGTGTCACTCTGAGTGTTCTGGCAAGATCACTAAGATATTGCGTAGAGGCCTGGAACGTGTTTAGATTCAGTTAAGAATTAAACCATTGTTGCTTTCTAGTTATCACAAGTTTGATTCATAAAGAATCTTACAAGTCACCTACCATGAGCTTTTTAATGTTCGCTCAAGAAGGATTTCCATCTTCATTTTAAATACTTTCGTATTACTCAGATGTTCAGGCAAGATCATGAAGATTTTGCGTAGGACTCTTAAGATCTTTCTTACTTTTCACGGTGTGTGAATAAGCAAGTAAATATGGAAGTGTGTCCTAATGAGATATTTGATGATCTCAAATGGCTCTATACTCGATCGTGCATTTTGGATTTTTAGTGATGGGAAGCTGGAGAGGAGTGCCACCATTTCAATATCAATATATTTGGAGTGAATAAATCGATAGATAATGGGTTATCTCCGTGTGATTAAAACAAATACCTTTTGAGAGATCTCTGAGTTAGCTGGGATGGGTTGTGCATTGCATCACTGGGTCCATGATGTATATCTTTAATATCGAGCATCATTAAAAATGATCTCAATAGCATATGTATTGACCCGGTTTTTGCCAAAGTTGTAAGGAGGGTTTCTTTCTTTATACCCTTTATCTTTACAATTCTTTTTCATTCTTCAAACCCTTCAATGCTTACCAATACGTCATAACTAGCCCCTTTTTGTGATTGTTCCAGTGCTAACTTAAGTACGTGGTCGGCATTCAGGTACATTCAAAATCTTTCTCCGTCTTTCCTAAGGACTACTATTTCTAGCTATGGATTGTCCTTGGGAAGATTCCTTCGGTTCTAGAAGAATCATTGGACTTTAAACTATCCTACCATTCTTATGTCACCATAATCGTCACCATCGTGAATAGAGATGTTTTGGGTAAGTGTATGTCACCATGAAATCTATTTTGATGTACAAATCCATTTTGCTCCCCCTTAACATATGTCACGATATTTGAAAACATTTCGCACATGTCGGGATGAGCCAGCACATTAAGTAAACCATTATAGATCTCAATATTAAATCATATTTTCTCCCCCATATTAAAAATATTATGCCAATCGATGTTTTTAATATCAATTGATTTAATGAAATTTTAAGAAAAATTGGGAAGAAAAATACAAATCCAATTATCTCCATGATTATCACAAGCTCCCCCTCAAATTAATGAGGTTGTAAGTGATACGTAAATTAAATACCTTTTAAACACAAGTGTAATGTACTTATCACGTGCAAACGATCATATATGATAATGTATTCACAAGATTGATAATTTATGAGGTTGGACCTGAATGATGAGAACATCATGCGATAAAATCACGTGGTTCTTGTTCACGAATATTGGTCTCCCCCATAACGTCTAAAATTATCTCCTCCTTTTTGAAAAGCGGTAATCTTTCATGACACCACATGTACGATTGATATCGTTGTCTTGACACCAATTTGTGAATTGGCACTTTCGGCATCAAAGATTTTGAACGCTTGACAATTGCTCCCCCTCAATTGTTGACCTGTGTTCTATTTAAAGAGTTGTAGTTGTCGTTTGAGTAGTCGCATTGTCGAGTATGTAGATATCAATTGTAAATTGCTACGGTTTATGGAGATGATAACTTCATAAAAATAAGATTTATCTCGTTTTTACAAATAAATGCACTGATGCGTACATATATTCGTGTTAGATTGTGTTATATGTAAACACAATCCCTTACATGGTTATAAAGTAAACCATGCCCGAGAAAATTAATTCCCGTTATTGAGTCAAAGCTTTCCGGTGAAATGCTTGACTTTAATATGAAAAGCGGGTTACTATCTGAAATAATAGCAAACCATATTGAGCATGTTTTAATACATTTGACCCTTCTTCTAGAACTTTATTTACAACCCCGTGTCATTATTGAACAACATTTTTAGGATCGTAAATATTATCAATTCCAGAAAACATGCTCTTTCTATCAGAACATTGTTGAACACGTAATTTTGAAAGATTTAGAAAAACCTTTTGGAAAATTCTTGAAAAATTATGTTCAACGGTTTTAATAAACTAATTACTTGAGATTGAGATTTTGAATATCTTACTAAACGCGCTCAAGTCCGAGAAGTTATAAACTTCCCGTTGTGAGGATAAGTTTATCATCGGCGATAAACTTTCCTTTTAACTGAAGAACGCGTCCTAAGTTGACATATACTTAGAAGTCGTTATCATGAACTTGAAAACTTTATAATGTTTTAACGAAAAGCTCATGACTGAGAAAGATGAATTTCTCGTAATGAGGAAAAGTTCTCTTATTTAAAAGATACACTTTCCTTTCTGAGCTTAAAACTTGGAATGTTTTAAAAGCTCATGACCGAGAAAAATTAATTTCTCGTTACGAGGATAAGGTATCATTAAAGATAAGCTTTCCTAAAATTGAAGTCCGAGTTACATTCTGATATTTAACTGTAAGTCATTGTGCATGAGCTTAAAAACTTCGAATGTTTTTAATAAAAGCTCATGCCCGTGAAAAATTAATTTCTCGTTGTGAGGATAAGTTTATCAACGGCGATAAACTTTCCTTTCTTTGAAGTCCGGGGCATAATCTGAGATATAATTATACGCCATTTACACGAGCTTAAAACTTTTGAATAGTTTTAATTCCAGCTTGTGTCCGAGAAATTTTAATTTCTCGTTTTAAGGATAAGTGAAATTATATGTACACTTTCCTTTCTTTGAAGAGCGGGTCATAGAGTGTGATTTGACTATGAGTCATTTTGTAAGCTTAACCGTGAATCCCTTGAGACACTTGTTTCTCCGATGTCTGCTTCTTTATCAACCAAACTCTGAAAGTGTCCTTAGTTGAACGGTATACAAAGATTTGACCAGTTTGTTTTTGTTGATCCTTGACTTTGGTACATACATTCTCATTAGGAGTTTGTATGCTTTGATATGGGTTAGCGATATCTATTTTAGAACCATGTGGGGGTTTACAGTTGTCTTTTCTTGTGCCAGAGGCAACCTGAGGAGATGGATCACTAGGCTTAAGTGATTGATCATCGTTTTGAGTTTCCTCCCTAGTGGTCTTGGTAGGATTGGAGAATATCCTAGTTAAAGGGCACTAGTTTCCTACAAGAGTGAAAGTTCTACCAGTGGGGTGCTAAACTTTACCAATGGGTTTGATTCTAGCTAACCATTGGGATTTAACTCTAGCATGGGAGTTCACCTCATTATAGGAATTTCTTGACACAAGAGTCATGATTTGCTTTAAAGACACATTTCCTACATGTTTTACAAGTAGCATATTTAAATTCCGAGTAAGATTTAGAATTCCTAGATGATTGATTGATGCTCCCAATATATGACATGCTACGGTTAGCAGTGTTGGGTAAATTGGAAGGCATCTGACTAGGTTTGAAATGTTCTTACTTGTGTCTTTTGCTTAGCTTCCCTTATATCAAAATTATGGTGAACGTCATTTGAACTAGTTCGAGATGTGTTATTTGAACTATGTCTAGGGAGGCTAGATGCAATCATGTGATTAGGTCTTGCAGAAACTGTTTTAGTCACATTGGGCCTAGTTGGTGGAGTGACTGGTCTAGAAAGATGAACCAAATCAACTTGGGAGATAAACCGCGGTCGCGAGGATTTTTATCGCTCGGATCTAAATGCAGTCGGTTGTCTAACGGACTGATTTTGAGGCGGTTTCCCAAAGATTGATGATTTTTCAGGCTTAGTATCCACACTAGTTCCTTTACATTTTCTTAATTCATTTTTCAACGCAACTATAGCAAAAACCTTTTCCTGAATCTGAGCTTTTAAAGTCTCATTATCTTTAAGAAATTTATCTTGGAATGCCAACTTAGATTCTAGCAACTTAATTTGTTTCAAAAGACTATCCTTTTCAGCTTTAGAATCTAGAACTTTTTGATCCAATTTTCGTTCAAGAACAACGTTTGACTTTTCAAGTTTTTCAAAATATGTTTCAAATTTGTCCGTTTTCTTAGAAAATTCTAGTTTGGCATCCTCGAGATCTTTTGATTGCTGAGCTACGATCGTTTCGAGCTCTTTAACCTTGGAATCAGAAGCAGTTAATGAAGCAGTCATAAGGCAATTATCATGATTGTTAGCATTTTGAACACTTTCTCCCCCATTATGACGCACATCAGATGAATCAGAAATGGTATCGCTATCACTCTTTTCCATCCCATGTTTGTCATAATTATGTTTGAAATGCTCAACATGCGGTAGTTCATCGACATAGACATCATATACCACATTCCGTTGTACTGTATTTGTAGGTTCTTCATCATATAAGGGTATGGTGTCATCATAAGAGATGTCTATATCATTCCCTGACATGCTGCTTGTATCATGTTTTCCTCCCGATTCCATGCTCTTGCAATCTTTAGGCTCTAAGTTGTCAACCGTCTGACCATTCTCCTTTTGCATCTGCATCGTAGATTCTTGCACTCCACTATCATACGCTTGCTGAAGTCGGGATCTTTCATAAATAGAAGACGAGACCGATGTCATGAATTTTAACAGTGTACCACAGAACTCTTGAACCTCCGTATGTGTGTATTAAAGAAGTGACTGACATATCCCCAAATTTTTAGATTTAACGATGTTGAATTGGAAGAAGTGCGTAAGTTGTGTCACTAGAGCTTTATATGCAGATACTGATGCAAAGTGATTAAAGTATTCTTTGTGAAGTTGCTCAGCTAGTTGGTTCAAGTTGAGGAATATTGAGTGATGAATATATAACGATCTTGACCAAAGAGTGTCACAAATTCGCTTCCTCCGTAATGTCATGAAAGGGTTACTAGATGAGACTAAAGTAGTCGAAATAAAGTTATACCACTTTCTCTAGATTTGTTTTGCATTTGATGCAATTCTCCCTCTCGAGATGTCGAATTCAATAAATCCATTGAAATTCGATGAAAACTGAATGTAAGGATTACTTATGGATTGATGTATGTATTTTTATACAAGTTTTAGGAAAAACAAGTATAAAGTGGGCAACTATTAAACTCGACGGGTTTAGGAAAACCGACGAATCAAATAAGTGCGACTTCGTTCTCGGTGGAGGTGTATGTGTATTAGGCCAATATAATAAAAATCAAGTTTGGATTAGTGTCATTTTTGGGTTTAAAGAGAGAAAATTAAAAGACGGTCTACAATACGATTAAACTACGACGAGTGACGTAAAACGTGAACGTAATTACGTAAAACGCGACGAAACTAAAAATTAATGCTAAAAGTTAAATAAAAAATAAAACTAAGTCTAAAATAATATAAGTAAGAATAAAAATTCAATAAATAAATTTTAAAACTTTCTTTATTAATTAAATATTCAGTTTTTAATGCTAATTAAAGCCATAAAATTAAATATAATTACGAAAAAGCCCAAAATATTATTTTATCAAACAATTATCTTACTTATATTAATTCAACACTAAAAAGTATTTTCCTAAATTTTTAAAACTATTTTTCTATTTTTTGAAATGCTAAAAACACTTTTTAAACTAAAATAATCATAAAAAATAATAAAATAATGGGAAAATTATTTTTTTTGAAAAATCCTAATTTAATTAGTTAAACAGTAGAAAAATAGAAAAAGTTGAAAAAAGTAATTTTTTACCTAATAAGAAAAAATAGTTTAAATAAAACCTATTTAAAACTTAAATTAATTCTAAAAATTAATAAAATAAAGTGAAAAATGAAATTACTGTTTTAAAAATCTTAAAATATATTACTTTAACTAGGAAAAATAAAGACTGAAAAACACTACTTTTTTCCACTAAAAGACAAAAGACATATTAATAAAAACTATTTAAAATTGAAAATAATGCTAAAATAATTAAATAAACAGGAAAATAAAATTTAACTATTTGAAATTCTTAAAATAATTAAACAAGACTAGGAAAATTGAAATGGCTGAAAAATACTTAAAATTGTCCACTAAAGACAAAAAAGAAGAAAATTGATGTTGACAGCCCACGTCTGTTTGTCTTTATCCCCAGCAATGGGTAAAAATGCACAATCAGTGGGAACTTGTTCCCACTGCTCTAAACAAAAAAAAATAAAGATGGACGTTTTTTGTGCTTGTTTGATGGTGATTGTTGGAACAAATGGCACCCCCACACTCAGTGGAGTGTGGGGAGTCAATGAAAGCAAGAAAATACACATATCTAACACAAGAAAATCGCACCAAAGAGCAAATTCAAGTCACTGATGTACATGGTATAGGTCTGGGCGTATTTTGCTGGTTCAATTGGCAAATGAGAGAGATTTAGACCTCAAAAACATGCAACCTAGCTTACCACAACCAAAACCAATTGCATACAATCCTAATCTAACATTTAATCTACTGGATTCCAAAATCTAAACACTTGAAACTCAAAATCAAAACAAATATGGCCTACTGATAAAGGTTGCTGTTTTTTATGATGAACATGCCATTTTCAGTTTCATTCTCACAAATTCAAAACAAAGTACTCATTTATCCTACCACTATCTATTTGAGTGTGTATAAGCTGTAACCACCTTACCTTTTGTCACCCGAGACCAGTTAACAGTCTTATCCAAACACCCCTTTATCTACTGAAAATAAGATTTTTGCAAAACAAAACACTTTCAAATCAAACCAAGACCTATTGAAAACTAGCAGGTATTATCCACTAACATGAAACAAACATAAATCAACTATAAGACTACCACATAGACATCTTACAAGCAGATTCACATAAGTTCATTTTTTTCAAAATCAAAGGGAGTTCATAAGAGGTTAGCATAACTTCTTTGATGCCACCAGCTGAGAGTAATGAGAAGAAAGAGTGGCTTATGGAGGAGCTTATGAGGCTTCTATGTAGAGAGGTCTACAACAGACCACCCCAAAGAGACTACTGTAGTCAGACTTTGGGGTATAATCACTTCTTGATACTTGTTTATCACAACACAAGCAAACAGAAAATCCAAGTATCACAAGCTTAACCACAAGCTTATTTGTCAGATAAGCTTGTGGAAGGCTTATGCTACAGTAAGTCTACAAGTAAAACTGATTTTTGAAAGATGACAATTTTTCTTGAATAAAAAAATGGAGTGAACACAAATGATAACAATAAGTTATAACCTTGATAAGTCCGCTTATTTTGTCAGCATAAGCACACTAGCAAGCTTATAACCAATTGGGTCCCAAAAAAGCTTAACAAGACTTTGGAAAAAAATTTAGTAAACAGAAAATAACATTTGCATAAAAAATAAGTACGAATTTAAATAGCATAAAAGTAACTTGGAACTCAGAATTCTAACAAAATGCAAGGCCAAAGAAATAATCTAACAATTTATTTCAAAGGGTTTACAAAGTCTTAAAAATTACGGAACAAAGGGATATACACAAGTTGAATTCTCCTTTTATAATGATAACAAGAACTATCTAGAAGACAATAAAAAATTAGAACCCTAGCTGCTTGATTTCCCAAAAATCCCTTGGACGAAAATTTGAATTCTGGTCAATATGGATCCTATGTGATGTCCTTGATGTTCCAGCTGTGATGGAGTGATCTTGGTTGTTCATAATTTCTTTGGGACAAATGAATCAAACATGTTCGTTGATATGCTGCTTTTTGGGGTTTTGGGTGAAAGAAATGGGCCAAGGGACCATTGGATGGTTCCCATGAGTGCAGGTGATAGGATTCTGGGTGTTGGGATTTGATAGTGATTAGGGGAATCATTAATCTGCATAGTATCATCCCCTAGTTTTTGTTAATGAAAAAGATTGTGGATTAGGGTTCTTGATAATGATTTGGGGGTGATGATCTGGGTTAGGGATTAAAATTTGTTACCCGCGTGTCTTTTGTATATTTAATTAAGTTTGAAAGTTAAATAGTTATATTAAACATGTTAGTGGGTAATTAGGTGGCAGGGGTGGTAGATTATGATTGGTGGAGAGGTGGTGATGTGGAGAGAGGGTTTGACTGGTGAGGTGGAGTGTTATGTTGGCTGTGATTGGTGGAATGGTAGTAGTGGATGATGTGGCGGATGGTGATAGGGGGATATAAGTTTCATTATCTACCCAGTTTATCCCATGGACTCCCAAACTTTGTTAATATCAAGTCTTGCAGCAACATTTCCCATTCCCTTTGTATAATAAGTTTTTGTTTTCTCATTTTGGCCACAATAACTATTGAAAAGTTATTCCAAGGACCATAAATGCAAATTGACCGTTCTCCAAGGGCTATATATGTAATATCTCAACATTTTAGGGACCCAAATGCCATATTTGAGTTTTGCAAGGGTAGAAAATGTCAAGTCTTCAAAAGATGAGGGACCAATCTTGACAATCTTCAAAACTTCAAGGACTTCAATGGAAATTCATCGTTCGGGTCTGGTTCTTTGTGTGGCTTCGTATCCTGTGTTCGTTTTTGCTTGGTTCTTGTAATATTTTGGTGAATTCACGATACACGTACCTAAAATACACAATAAACAAACACAGCATATTTTGGGGTATTTTAATGATATTTTAAGCGTTTTAAGCCCGATTTGGACGATGAGACTATGTATAATTGCAGTCTCATCACTCCCGCATACTAAACCATTATCGTGTCCCCACGCAATGCTAGAATTAAGTATCGTAGGACTTCCAAAATTCATTTATAGGTGACATTTATTGAAAACGTAAATTTAACTAAACTACTACATGCGTTTTAGACATAATGTATTGTTTTCATCACGATTAAGTGACTTTTAGGGTCAAAGAATAAGAACACGTGAATGCCTCATAGAGTTAAGTTCGTCATCCTCAATTTTCACCCAATTCCCATGCTAAGCGTGTAACGAGATCATTGTCATTATAAGTTAGTAAAACAATCATTACTCATGAGCCTTAATTACGTACTTAGAATCCCTTATTCCTAAGGTGTATCTCTTATATTTTATTTTGTCTTAATGATCACGAGGATGCATTTGACTTATTTCGATATTTTATTAAGGCCGAAAATAAAGTAGGACGATTTAATTAATAGTTAGCTAAAAGATACGATCTTTAAAACGGCTTTTCGTAATCTCCTTAAGTTCATATCTTGGCATAACTCGTTTCACGATTTGAGACCTTTCTCGGACCGATATTTGGCATGTACTTCATACTTCAAATCTTGGAAGACGTTCTTGAAATAATGGTCTTCTCTTCATATCTGTAATTTCTTCACTTGACGTTTTTGAGAGATTCTTCAAACTTGGACCACGACTTCATCATTTTTCTTCAATCCTTATTTAGATTTTTGATATACAACTATCCGCCTCTTTTTCGGACTTGGATATATTTATCCTCATACCTTGTTAGGGTCTTTTTGGATAGACTTCTCCATGATCTTTAGGGGAGTATATTGCTTTTCGTCGTGTGTCTCGATCCTTCATATAGATTTTGGAATAATGATACTTCACATCATCTTGGATCTTTAGCAACAAAATGGAGTCCTCATGCCTTGTTAGGGCCTTTTTGGAACTTTGCCAATCTTCGCATCCCGCTTCAATAAGTTATGCCTTGGCTATGAACTCTATTCGAACACGAGCAACTTTTAAACGATCTTGGGCTAGAAGCTAAGTAATCTTTTAAATCGTACGACCTTACTTATTGCATTTATTTAAACAAAAGTGTGGGGAGAAAAAGCTAATAATTACCACAGATGAGATCGTGAAAGATTTCATAACTTATAATTAACTCTATCATTTCTCGTCCTCATTTAAGAGACATAGCCTAATTAAAGTTAAGGAATCGAAGCTAGTGCTAAACACGCACGGTCAATTCAAAAATTACTCTTATTCTCACCATCGGAAAACCTACATTCGTGTCTTAAACACTTATGAAAAACAAGAAAAAATTTAAAATTTGGCCATTTTTAGCCTTATTTTGCATAAAACGATAACAAAAAGTTGAAAATTGGATTGCGTGATGACGTGAGCAAGGTGAAGTATCTATTCACCCCCCCATACTAAAACTAAACATTGTCCTCAATGTTTCGAGTCTAGGGGTGAAACACCCCCATACTAGAGACGAAAGTCTAATGCTTAATCTCGAGCATGGAAAGGGTAAAACGAATAACCTAAAAGTCGTTTATGAATTATGCTAATAAGATAAACGTTAGAACATAAAAGAATATCACCGGATATCGAAATCTCCAAAGGCAACGATCGAAGCTCGAGTGATCCGTAAAACGAACACGAGAGGCTTCAATGATGATGATGAACCTAATAAATCACAATCACTAAACAACCACGGAACAAAGGTCGGAAGAGCAC
Source organism: Glebionis coronaria (assembly GCA_025667525.1). Lineage (NCBI taxonomy): Eukaryota > Viridiplantae > Streptophyta > Magnoliopsida > Asterales > Asteraceae > Glebionis > Glebionis coronaria. Next base: position 236,466,106 of record CM046881.1, read on the forward strand.
AAGTCCCTGCATTACACTATTAGAAAGCAATAATATTTACAAGGATAAGCATGAGAATGCCCCACGAGGCACCTTGTTTTTGATAACCGAGTCAAAAGCTCGACTCGAATCCCTATAAATGTGATCATTTAGGGATTATCATGGTATGGTCATTTTTGGTGGGGCTTACATGATAAGCAATGCCCAAAAGTACATGGAGTACTTTAAAAACCCGATAAACGTATATCGGGGTCAAACATAGCGTCCTCGTTTTCGGATGAAAGACGAAACAACGCTACTCCAACCAAAAACCCGAGAGGGTCAAAGAAAATAGATGAGAAGTAGAAGGGTGGTACAATGAGTAAGGCAACACAATGAGCTACTCGAGGTAGACTCACACCAAGAAAATGAATGATATTTCCATTTACTACATCGGTGTAAGACCTAGATTTCCCTTTACAAGCAATTTCGGGATCGAATATCTCGTCCTCGGTGGAGAAATGTGAGGGAACATAAGGGGCTTCCCCCACACTAAATCCATACCAACTGTCGTCAAAAGGAGTAGACGAGGTGGTAGTACTCATAAAACGCGGTGATGACGGAGTTAAACTTGTAGAAAAATCTTTTAAACCAATTTTAAAATCTTTTCCTTTTTTATCGTTCAAAAACTCTTTATGAAAACCCGATTTAATGATGTCGAAAATATTTGGTGTTTCAAATTCAAAATTAGTCACGCTAAAAATCCTCACATTTAAGTCGCGGTTAGGGGGTGGTGGATTGTATAAGTTCTCAAAACGTTTGTCAACAAAGAACACCGCCCCCTCGGGGTCAACATATTCGTCATCCTCATGATCGTGAATCTCATCGATTTCTTCATCATAGATGGGTTTGTCAAACCAAGGTTTTTCATTCCCCTCATGTAAGATTTTAGAAAGTATCTCGAAAAGATCACGGTCAAGCACAAACCATCATTCTTTTGTGTAGATCGTTGATAAGTTATATCCTCACGAATGTGGTAAACGTCATTCTCCTTTTAGGAGTGTTGATTAGGTAACTCCTCGAGAATGGGATTTTGGGTCACGTGAGTTGGTTCGTCATCGAAAATAAGACGTTCCAACTCATCAAGTTCATCCTTGATTTTGGAAAAATCAACCTCACCTGTAGGTGGAAGTGGGGGTAAAAGAGCTAGCTCTCGTTCGATAATTTCCTCAATCTCATGATCAAACTCATAATCATCGTACTTCCCATGTAAAGAGGTCTTTTTAGGAGAATCCTCAAAAATGGCTTTTGGATTTTGAAGCACGTGATCAATCTCGGCAAAATCGCCATCGTCATCATCAAGTAAAGAGTCGATGTGAGCACTCACAACCATGGTCTTACAAGTCGAATGACTATGCGACTTTTCTATGACGAGAGGATCGATGTCGATAAAACCTTTGGCCTCAACGGGTGTTGGGCTAGGAAATGGAGGCACTTCAATGGATTTAGAAGTTGATGCCTCAAAGACGTGGTCCTTCGAAGGTGGTGAAGACGAGTCCATTTTGGTCATTGTCGTGATGGAAATAACGTCACCCTTCGGAATTGGTTGTTCACTTGTTTCACCGAATATATCCCAAAGTGATTTTCATCCATAAATATACGAATACCCTTTTGAATTAAGTATACCTGTTCTTTATCATTAAAATCTTCCTCTTTAAAACTGTTCATTTTAATTCTTTCAAAACATACATCAAGCCTCATATTTTCCGATAAAGTTAACATTTTGAAATCATTAGAATTTGAAAACTCGGTTTTATCATGATCATTTGAAACTTGGGATCTACTAGTGAAAAATTCCATTTTATCCTCCCCATATATCATAGTGAGTTTCCCACCGTGAACGTCGATTACGGCTCTAGCCGTCGATAAAAAGGTTCAACCTAAAATAATGAGACATTTAGGGTCACACTCATAATCGGAAATGACGAAGTCCGTGGGAAAAACAAACTTTGCAATCCTAACATAGACATCCTCGGCTATTCCAATGGGTTCTAAAGGTGTACAATTTGCTAGCTTGATTGTCATGTTCGTGGGGGTAAGGCTAGGAAATTTCATCAATTTCCATAGAGAATGAGGCATGAGATTGATGCTAGCACCTAAATCGGCAAGGGCTAAACATCCCTCAATCTCGGAAAAATCACAAGTTAGTAGAAATTGGCCCGGATCCTCTTCCTTTCTTGGCATATGCCTTTTGGGTTTTTTAAGAAGGATCGAAGCATAAGTTTCTTCAAGGGTTACTTGGGTAAGGTCGATAAAGCTCTCTTTTTTAACCGTGGATGGAATTCGAGGTACACGAGGTTGTGTACTCTTTTCCTTGGTCACCACGTTCACCCCATCGACTTTAGAACATGAAGGCGTCTTAGAAGTCGAGGGTTGAGAAGAAGGAACAACACTAAATCCATCAAGGTTAGGGGTAATCACATGACTTTTCTCACGAGACGAGGTAGCTTTAACATGTTCCTTCGGATTTGCTACGGTGTCACTAGGTAACGAACTCGATGACGCGCTGATGTTCGTTTGCAAGTCTTAAATTTATATTACAAGGTTTAGACAAAACAAGAGACTAGAAGACTAACACGGGCAAGTATACCCTTTCGTTCGTAATATAGCTTTGTAGTGGTAAGCCAGGATCGTTCGCTGAGACTTAGTTTCGTTTTGGTAATCAAGATAATAATTGAAGAAATATATAGTTGAAATAATATCAATAGTAACAAGTATGACTAATATGAGATAGTTCGTATAAGTTCGTGATGATGATAATAATGATCGAGATATGTTTATGTAGATAAAGAATGATAATCCTTTTTCCTCAAAACGACGTTTACACAATTTACTTGGGTTGATTCAAGACTTACGTTTATTTAAGCGACTAAGCTCAAAACAAGTTGCCAACGAGTTCAATATTTTATCGAGCTTCTAAACGGATCTCTCCAACCAAAGATTCATGACAATAGACAAGTTCTTGAAAACTTATTATAACAATTTGCGTTTCTCAACGCCAAACTATCGTAACAAATCACTTAGCTAAAATATGGTTTATAGAACTAGGTGGTAAAATGGTTCTGCAACATTAGCTTGAAATCATTTATAAAGGATCATATCATAGCATCATCACTAATTATAGTCACATACCCATATAGTCACAAATAGCTTAGAGTAACATAATAATCAAAGTAACAATTGGAAAAGAGTAAGAGAACATCATACTTAGATTGGATTAAATAAACGAGTACACAAGTGTCACGATTATATCGTTCCTCCAAGAATCGAAGAGTGGAATACTCTCGTTACAAGTATCTCCCAAAAGTGGATAATACTGAAATTTTACTAAGAAAGCTAAATTACTCGAGCTATGGAGTATTGAGAGAGAGAGAGGCGTGTGTAAAATAAGTGGAAATGGCCTCTATTTATAGTGTTGTCTGGGGTCAAATGTGCGCCGCACTTTGGAGACGTGAATGTGCGCCGCACTTCTAAGTTTGTGCGCCGCACTTCTGGGCGATCCAGAAGCTTCTTTCAACAACTTTGGCTTATTTGCATATTGAAGCCCCTTCTTTGTATATCTTCACTTTGCTCCTTCAAACTTTATATTTGCATATAAAACACAACATATTAAGTATCGGAACCTCTTATTTATACTACAAAGTGGCATTATAATGATAGATTGAATATGTATAATTAGGTCGTTATCACGCACCCGAGGCCTTGTTCATAATGGCCGAAAACATATTTTTAATGTCGATTTGTCCTTGCTCAATCTTCGTGTTTTGATTTTCCAAAGTATTGGAAAAGTCGTTTCTCAAAGTACCAATTTGTCCCTCTAATCGTCTCATATTAGCCTCATTCGTTTTCATGTATTCTTGAAAATCGTTTGACGAACTATTTTGATTCGCATTAAAGTTTCCTTGGTTTTGATTACTTCTTTGAAAATTCCCTTGATTACCACTCGAAAAATTGTTTCCTTGATTAGCGTTGTTTTGAAAACTCGAGTTTTGGTTTTTATTGTTATCTCGATTTTGCCAACTCAAATTATGACCTTGATTATAATCTTGATTTGAAAAATTCCCTTGTTGATTTTTTCCTTGAAAATTGTTACGGTTTTGAAAATTATTGCCTTGATTATAGTTTCCTTGTGATGGACCCGCGTTATTTTGATTTTGAAAATTTTTGTTTAACGCGTTAACACTCGACGTTTGGCCATCTGTAGCCGCACACTCGTAATAATTATGAGGTCCACCACACAACGTACACGATGCCTCAACGGCTTTCATCGTAACGGGAGCGTCTTTATTTTGCATCTCAATGAGAAAAGACGTAAACACATTTGTCAACTTATCGACTTTCGCATCAACTCTCTCAATGTAGCGATTAGCATTACTAACATTGGCGACATTGGCAACACTCGGTGTGTTGCGGAGTTGGTAGACCTTGGATCTATTTTCGATAATCATTAAAGGGTCTTTCGGAATTTTACACAAAAAGTTTCCACCGGCGGCGGAATTCAACGAATCTTATTCTTGAAAACTAAGATCGTTATAAAACGTATCGATTTGGTGTAACTCGGAAAATCTATGGTGAGGACATTGCCTAAGCAATTCCTTAAAACGATCCCACGCGTCTCAAAATGATTCATTCGGTTTTTGCTCAAATCTTGTAATCTCGTTTTTGAAAAACGTCCTCTTAGACGGTGGGAAAAAATGATTAATGAATTTAGAAAAGAGATCCTTCCACGTAATTATGGAATTAGGTGGCTCTTTCTCGTACCAATCCTTGGCGGCACCATCGAGCGAGTACGGAAAAAGCAAAAGCTTGACGACATCGGTGTCGACGTTCTTAAACTTGCTCGTGGCCAAAAGACGATCAAAATTCCTAATGTGATCATGAGGATTATCCGCCTCACGACCTTGAAACTTCGTAGCTTGTATCAACGAAAGCATTCCGATCTTAATCTCAAAATTCTCCGCTTCGATATCGGGAATTACGATCGCGTCTCCATAACCCTCGGTGGGCGCTTGGAGCAATTCCATCATCGAACGATTCTCGGCCATCTCGTCTACGGTCTCTTCAACAACGATATTAGGAACGTCGGTTTCTAATTCTCGTCTACGTCGTCGATTCCTTCGATTTCGATTGCGTCGATTCGAAGCGTCGCTAGAATTAGAATAATCCTTCGATCGAGTGCGCATGCACTAACGTAGATAATGGGGGTAGCAAAGAAGATTCTTTATGGGGTTTTTTCGTTTTTTCAATTTTTTGGTTTTTGATTGTTTTTTAATTTCTTTGGATTTTTTGTGTATTACGTAGACTCAAATCTAAAAATCTCTCCTCGAATCAATATCTCGATTAAAGGAGCCTCAAGGAATGAAAACGATCACGTGGAGTGAACGCCTTCGATGACTTTAGAACGTTGGTGGAACACCAAAACTTTCAAGAGGGTTTAATCTTTGAAGCACAAGCAAATATAGTATACGTAGATAATACTTCGGCGGCAAACCCTCGAGTAGCCCTTTTTCTCAAAACACGCACAAGCAAGCGGGGGAAACGAGGCGGCACTAAGCACTTAAGAGTCTTTTTCCCTTAGGTCGTGAAATACAACCGCCTTATACCCACCTTATAGTTTGTGTTAATCAAAATTAAGCTTCACGAAAGTATTTATCTATTTTTCCTTTTGATCTTTGCTTTAGATTCGAATACAGTAATTGAGTGATGAAATCCCAATTAAGGTTGCGTTTTCACGCTTTTGGAGATATTGTAAATTTATTGTGATACGTATACAATATATTAATAATATTCACAATAAAAACGAAAACAAATATATGATATCTACAATATACTAAAATGATTTTTTTGCGTTTAATTTAGGAAAACTAAACACGATTTATTTGGATATTTATACTATAATAGAAAAAATAACAAAAATTAGTATGTACGATATTTACGCTTTTCAAAAATTGAAAAGCAAAAACGCACTACTCACACAAACACGATATGTATAATGGCACTAAAAACACCTCCTCGGCAGCGGCGCCAAAATTGATGTATGTCTTTCTATAAAAGTTTTAAAAAAAACAAGTATAAAGTGGGCAAGTATTAAAATCGACGGTTTAGGAAAACCGACGAATCAAATAAGTGCGAGTTCGTTCCCGGTGGAGGTGTATGTGTATTAGGCCAATATAATAAAAATCAAGTTTGGATTAGTGTCGTTTTTGGGTTTAAAGAGAGAAAATTAAAAGACGAGCTACACTACGATTAAACTACGACGAGTGACGTAAAACGTGAACGTAATTACGTAAAACGCGACGAAACTAAAAATTAATGCTAAAAATTAATTAAAAATTAAAACTAAGTCTAAAATAATACAAATAAGAATAAAAATTCAATAAATAAATTTTAAAACCTTTTATTAATTAAATATTCAATTTTTAATGCTAATTAAAGCCCTAAAATTAAATATAATTAAAAAAGACCAAAATATTATTTTATCAAACAATTATCTTACGGTTATTAATTAAAAACTAAAAATTATTTCTCCTAAATTTTTAAAACTATTTTTCTATTTTTTGAAATGCTAAAAAGACTTTTTAAACTAAAATAATCATAAAAAATAATAAAATAATGGAAAAAATAATTTTCTTTTTGAAAAATCCTAATTTAATTAGTTAAACAGTAGAAAAATAGAAAAACTTGAAAAAAGTAATTTTTTACCTAATAAGACAAAATAGTTTAAATAAAACCTATTTAAAATTTAAATTAACTCTAAAAATTAATAAAATAAAGTGAAAAATGAAATTACTATTTTAAAAATCTTAAAATATATTACTTTAACTAGTAAAAATTTAAAAACTAAAAAACACTACTTTTTTCCACTAAAAGACAAAAGACAGATTAATAAAAACTATTTAAAATTGTAAATAATGCTAAAAATAATTAAATAAATAGGAAAATAAAATTTAACTATTTGAAAATTCTTAAAACAATTAAACAAGACTAGGAAAATTGAAATGGCTGAAAAATACTTAAAATTGTCCACTAAAGACAAAAAATAAGAAAACTGATGTTGACAGCCCACGCCTGTTTGTCTTTATCCCCAGCAGTGGGTAAAAATGCACTATCAGTGGGAAATTGTTCCCACTGCTCTTAACAGAAAAAATAAAGATGGACGTTTTTTGTGCTTGTTTGATGGTGATTGTTGGAACAAATGGCACCCCCACACTCAGTGGAGTGTGGGGAGTCAATGAAAGCAAGAAAATACACAGATCTAACACAAGAAAATCACACCAAAGAGCAAATTCAAGTCTGATGTACATGGTATAGGTATGGGCGTATTTTGCTGGTTCAATTGGCAAATGAGTGAGATTTAGACCTCAAAAACTAGCAACCTAGCTTACCACAACCAAAACCAATTGCATACAATCCTAATCTAACATTTAATCTACTGGATTCCAAAATCTAAACACTCGAAACTCAAAATCAAAACAAATATGGCCTATTGATGAAGGTTGCTATTTTTTATGATGAACATGCCATTTTCAGTTTCATTCTCACAAATTCAAAACAAAGTACTCATTTATCCTACCACTGTCTATTTGAGTGTGTATAAGTTGTAGCTATCCTACCTTTTGTCACCCTAGACCAGTTAACAGTCTTATCCAAACACCCCTTATCTACTGAAAATAAGATTTTTGCAAAACAAAAAACTTTCAAATCAAACCAAGACCTATTGAAAACTAGTAGGTATAATCCACTAACATAAAACAAGCATAAATCAACTGTAAGACTAACACATAGACATCTTACAAGCAGATTCACATAAGTTCATTTTTCTTTCAAAATCAAAAGGAGTTCAAAAGAGGTTACCATAACTTCTTTGATTCCACCAGCTGACAGTAATGAGAAGAAAGAGTGGCTTATGGAGGAGCATATGAGGCTTCTATGTAGAAAGGTCTACAACAGACCACCCCAAAGAGACTACTGCAGTCAGACTTTGGGGTATAATCACTTCTTGATACCTGTTTATCACAACACAAGCAAACAGAAAATCCAAGTATCACAAGCTTAACCACAAGCTTATTTTTCAGATAAGCTTGTGGAGGGCTTATGCTACTGTAAGTCTACAAGTAAAACTGATTTTTGAAAGATGACAATTTTTCTTGCATAAAAAAATGGAGTGAACACAAATGATAACAATAAGTTATAACCTTGATAAGTCCACTTATGTTGTTAGCATAAGCATACTAGCAAGCTTATAACCAATTGGGTCCCAAAAAAGCTTCACAAGACTTTGGAAAAAAGTTTGGTAAATAGAAAATAGCATATAAAAAAGAAGTACGAATTTAAATAGCATAAAAAGTAACTTGGAACTCAGAATTATAACAAAATGCAAGGCCAAAGAAATACTCTAACTATTGATTTCAAAGGGTTTACAAAGTCTTATAAATTCTGGAACAAAGGGATATACACAAGTTGTATTCTCCTTTTATAATGATAACAAGAACTATCTAGAAGACAATAAAAAACTAGAACCCTAGCTTCTTGGTTTCCCAAAAAGCCCTTGGACGAAAATTTGAATTCTGGTTAATATGGATCCCATGTGATGTCCTTGATGTTCCAGCTGTGATGGAGTGATCTTGGTCGTTCATAATTTCTTTGGGACAAAGGAATCAAACATGTTCGTTGATATGCCGCTTTTTGGGGTTTTGGGTGAAAGAGATGGGGCAGGGGACCATTGGATGGGTCCCATGAGTGCATGTGATGGGATTCTGGGTGTTGGGATTTGATAGTGATTAAGGGAATCATTAATATGCATAGTATCATCCCTTAATTTTTGTTAATGAAAAAAGATTGTGGATTAGGGTTCTTGATAATGATTTGGGGGTGATGATCTGGGTTAGGGATTAAAATTTGTTACCTACGTGTTTTTTTATATTTAATTAAGTTTGAAAGTTAATTAGTTATATTAAACAGGTTAGTGGGTGCTTAGGTGGCGGGGGTGGTAAATTATGATTGGTGGAGAGGTGGTGATGTGGAGAGTGGGTTTGACTGGTGAGGTGGAGTGTTATGTTGGCTGTGATTGGTGGAATGGTGGTAGTGGATGATGTGGCGGATGGTGATAGGGGGATATAAGTTTCATTGTCTGCCCAGTTTACCCCCTGGACTCTGAAACTTTGTTAATATTGCAGCAACATTTCCCATTCCCTTTGTATAATAAGTTTTTGTTTTCTCATTTTGGCCACAATAACTTTTGAAAAGTTATTCCAAGGACCATAAATGCAAATTGACCATTCTCTAAGGGCTATATATGTAATATCTCAACATTTTAGGGACCTAAATTCAATATTTGAGTTTTGCAAGGGTATAAAATGTCAAGTCTTCAAAAGATGAGGGACCAATCTTGACAATCTTCAAAACTTCAAGGACTTCAATGGAAATTCATCGTTCGGGTCCGGTTCTTTGTGCGTCTTCCTTTCCCGTGTTCGTTTTTGCTTGATTCTTGTAATCTTTTGGTGAATTCAGGATATTTGTACCTAAAATACACAATGAACAAACACATGCATATTTTGGGGTATTTTAATGATATTTTAAACGTTTTAAGCCAGATTTGGACGATGAGACTATGTATAATTGCAGTCTCATCATGGATCGGCGATGAAAGAAAGTTATTGTGTTTGTTGTCGTCGACTAAATCCCTTGAGTAGTGAAGAAATATTGATTAAACCACACCCTCTCCATCAAAGGAGAGGGTTTATATACCTAGCCATGAGATGGGCTTGGGCTTACAGTGTTGCGTCGACCATACATCACATGGACTGGGCTTTTTCTTGTTTAATAAATATAAAGATACTAGACTACGAGCTACTACATAATATATTGTCAGAGTGACCGAATCTTCCTAAATACGTAAAAACGTATTTCTAACATAATCAAGACATCGTCACACCAATAAATCCAAAAAAAGCATACACGTAACTCTCAATATTCAAATCAATATAATGTCCCATTGTTAAAGCCCTGAAAAGGGCTAATATACTGTCCCATTGTTAAATCCGTGAAAAGGGCTACAAATTAAGAACACGCATAACTTAATCCATAATATCAACAATGTCTAAATCAAGGCATTATCTCCCCATTAAATTCACACAACGCAATAAATAACATACACGCATAGTAGAATAATCGCAGTGCGAACAAATCTTGAGGCATATCCCAAGTACCAATACTTAAGCACCCTTAGGTGCAAAAGCATATGGGTAACATATATTTATGGACTCAGACAATATGGAAACCGGAACCATATATAGACGTGTCATTTGTTGTTTGTTAGAACAACTTAATGGTAGGCATCATACGATAATCTTTACACACTAAATTATAAATAATTAATCATACACTAATGCCATTTGCTATTTTCACAGTATGGGATAATATATCGGTACACCGATTTTTCCATTCATTGCTAACATTAAATAACTATGTGCATGGATTTTATCTCTAGTATGTTCGACCCTAGCTAGTTACATCTCATGCTACCTAAAAGATTTAGAAGGTCTCGCCTATGTTGAGTTTTGTCATCGGTTTACAAATTAGCATCGGTAATGCCTTTCTTATTAATGTAGTCGCTAAGTACTAACACTTACATCAATTACACCTTCTTTAGTTTATTCGCTTCGTTTCTCTTCAGCAAACATCACACATGGAGCGCACTTGGTTGTTTACACTGAGTGGTTGGCATAGTTTCTTTTTCTAATATCGTATGTGCTTAATTCTTATAAGTAGTAGGCGTCTTCCCTCGGTAACCCTCTTACCACTAGTGATTTTGTTGATTAGTGTTTTCTTATGTTCGATACTTCATGAGGAGCTTTAAGACCTCACATTCATGTGTAACATAAAAAAACATATATATTAACTACGGTTTCATAGTCATATCTTGGAAGTAATTGATGTTGTTTGGGAACACTCCAAGCAACCTTCATTCCTAAGGTTACATTTACCTAATACTCATGGAGGTACAACTTGAGTTACTAAAGTCTATGCACGCGACCTCTACGATTCACCTACATAGACTCAGGAGCTTGATAGTGTATCCCTTCTTAGTATTACATACATACTATTTAGAGAACCTTATACCATAATTTGTAATACTACCACACAATACTTACACTTTCCATATAGCTCTTAGGTATCATGGACATGTATGTTATGAAAGGAGTGAGGAAACTCATTGCATCCCATATTTTGTTAGATACGAATCTCTTACAAATCTGATCCTAATAGATATGATCATATATTTTATATCTTTACATGATTCTGATGGATATGATTATATCATATGAAGAGCCTATAAAAGGTCATGTATTCTATGGATTGAAAAACACAACATTCTCTCATAACTCTTAATCTACAACTTAGCTTCTTGAGCAATATGCTCATATATACCATACGATCAATATTTACTTGATCATCGGAGGGGTTCTCCCGGGCTCAGCCCGGGGGACCTCTCTAACGATGTTTCTTTGTCTTTGCAACTCTGTTACTGAAGACCCGGAAGTCAAGGTCAACTATAGTCAAACGACCAGCTCACCACCTTGATGACCATGCGGATTTTGGTAGCATCACAAACATACATTATTCTACGTATTAGGTTGACTTGGTATCCAAGGCGGTTGTTGTATTAATACCTAACGTCCTTGGAAAACACAAAAAGCACGTGCGATATCCGTTTGTACATTTTTTGCCGCTTTTTAAAGTAAATATGTTTCGGGTCACTTGCAACCGTGAACGATTTGACAAAAGTTGCCCAATTTCACGTGCTAAGTAATACCCTTTTTCAAAAAACAACTCCATTTACCACATGCGGAGCTACAGAGGCTATGTCATTAGAAGATCGTTATATAATGGAGAATAATCTAAAACATTAATATCATTATTCGCACCCGCTACCCAAAAATACGCATGTTGAATACACAAATCTTGCAAAACTACAGCTTCAAATATTATAGTTGCGTATTTTTTTTATCAACCATGTCGTATTGTCCTTATCAGCCCATCGGACAATCTTTCCATTCTCAGTGCATACAATCAAGGCTTGCAAGCATTCCCAGGAAACCATGAACATTCTCATGCTTTACATATATTTTTCAACGTCTTCCAACGTTGGCTTTCTTAAATACTTTAACATGTATAAATCAATAATGCACATACTAAAGAAAAATAGACATTTATGTGCAGTACGCTCAATCATTTCCAAGTATTCATCAAGTGCATCAAGTGTGTTGTCGTATCCAATTGGGTATGGCGGTTGTGCATTTTATAATAACACTAAGACTCATTAGACTATGGTCGTAGCATCAGGTCGGACTCTAAAGAAGTCAAAATGTTATGAAAGAGGGTCTAACTCATAAGATTGAATGTCATTCACGATTGTTAAAATTTTGTTCGGGTCATACGATACATTCTTTGTAAATAGTATAACAAATACTTAAAGTGCCCATCAAAATGATCGACCATCAAACTCGCTTCGGCTTCCTCACGGTTATGATGTATTGGGTTACGTGTCAAGCGAGGCCCATTTTCTTGTTATATTAAGCATTCATTATACTCATACGCTTGCATCATAAAATCAACGTCGGTTTTATCGTCGATATAAAAAACATAACGTTTCTAAGTTTGATTTGGCTCCATTGTTAAGAATATATGCTTGCATCATAAAATCAACGTCGGTTTTATCGTCGATATAAAAAACATAACGTTTCTAAGTTTGATTTGGCTCCATTGTTAAGAATGTGTTTTTTTTATGCGTATATAATTTGTGTGAAAATAGGGCATTTATATAGGATTGTGTGGGTTTTAATGATGAAATTTCTTTTAAACTATCTAGTCGCTGAGGCGCGGTGGGGGGAGGGGCTTGTAATCGAAAATTTTCATGTTGAAAGAGAAGCATATAACTAGCCATTGGGGTCATAGTGAATAAAAAATTAAATAATCACCAACGGCTGATGCATTAACGTCGTAGCCGACAGCGTTGGCCAAACGTATCTGACAGTATCATAACGTCGGACAACGCAAGGGCACGTAAGCTAACGCGGGTCGGGCGTTATGGTACCCAACCCTCTCATTTTTTTTTGAACGGCAAAATTTTATTAAAACTAGTAAGATGCTAGAACATTACAAGGATATACAATACGGGTTTTTAAGCCAATCTATCCAAGAAAAGGAACTACGACATCGAGTGGAACACCAATTAAAAGAACAAAGGACAGTATCGTCGAACACCTCAGCACGTTTAGGAGTAACAACGTCGAAAAGAAGACGATTACGAAATCTCCAAATAGACCACCAAGCAACCGAAAAAACTCCTTCCAAAAGAGATTTAATATTTATAGGCAATCGAAGTGAGAGTAACCAAATTTGCCAATCCTGAAAAGAATGCCAATCATGCGCATCCAAATTCCACCATCTGCATATTCTATGAAAAATAACCTGCGCAAAGTCACAGCAGAAAAAAGGTGGTTTACATCCTCCTCGTTGTTGTCACAATTCGGACAAGACATGGATTCAATCTCAACTCCTCTTCTTGCCAAATTGGTCCTCGTAGGGAGACAGTCTAGTCTAGCACGCCAAGTAAAAATGTTCACCTTGATAGGGATGAACTTAATCCATCGATGCACTCACCCTAATGAGAAGCTAATGAGAAGCTAAGTAGTGTGTGAAGCAGACTTCTTGACATTACAAGCAAGCTGTCCTTCATTAGGGGTGAGTTGATCTTTGATGATAGCCTCTCATTGGGAGTCTGTTAATCAAATCCGTGACTATTAGAGAGCACTGAGAACAACTTAGGTTATTAAGCTTAAACATTCTAGTAATGTAAGCATTTGGGACTTTTCATTAAAGCTTAACACGTTTGTTAATTGTGAAATTGTGTGAGATTAGAAAAATATCCATTGGCAAGAAGTGAAGCACAATATTCCAACCGATACTTCGCAAGACATCATCAACAATGGACTGTTATTCACTTTTTGCACAATCATATACTATTTGCAAGTAAACTCCATATATATAAATTTCAAAAAGCAAAACTAGAGATTCAATACAATTTGGCCTGAGAAAAGTGACCCATAAATCAAGATTATGCTAGCATGGTAAACGCGCATTGCGGCAACCGGTATCACTGTAATAAAATCATTAAACAACATTCGTTTCTAAACCCGTACATGCTAGTTCTAGTAATGTTTTAAAACAATTTTGAGCTGCAAAGTCTTATCTGAAGAAGCCCAGTCGACAGTGCATCTGCTCATAATAATGAAAGAGATTCAGCTCAGAGGAAGATGTCAGACTTCAGAAGACTTGAAATATGAAGAAGTGTTCTTGTAAATTCAAGATGAAGACTTGTGGCTGCTTGACGTGCCACATAAGGTAAGGAGTATTTTGAGTTAGGATAAGTTAGTTTCTTAATATAACTCTTATGAAATCTCTACAAAAACGGAGACACCAAGGAGAAGTATACATGTCTTTTACTCCATGTAAACCCGGTCTCGTAAGTTGAAATTGTTTTTCTGGGTAACACATGAGTTTCTGACGGCATTTCAAACCGACAAATTCTCGTAAGTTGAAATTTTCCTTCCAGTTCTTTTGCTTTCATTAGTTAAATACTTAAATAATACTAATAAATGAACTTGAAGAAACTCTAAGTTGTGTTCTTATTATCTTTTTGCGTTTGTGTTTGTGTTGATGTTTATGTTTAGATCTTTCAGTACAGATTTAAACATGCAACTCTCTGCTGCGAGACCTACAGTATCATGTGATGTCAGTTTTAAAAAACACGAATTTGTGCCTCACTAATCAGCCCACTACTATAGACCCACACGGAATGGCCCAATAGCAATCAGCCAATAGACCCATAACCGCCCCTTAGAGAATGTCTAAGAGACTGGATCAAAAATGGTGCATATATACTCATTATACCTCGAAATGAAGTGAAACTGTGCAATCAACCGAACGGGAACCGAGTCTCATGACTGCACTTTCCCTATCGGTGAAACGCTATCTGTAAAATGCTATGTAAAGATTGTGTACCATACTTGTAAAAGCAAAATTGTACTTATAAGAGGCACACTGCATTGCTATCTATACAATTGGTATATATGAAATCAATATATCGCTAAAATTTCTATGCCTCTATAATTTCTCTTTTGCATATACTTATAGAGCTTAACTTCTATGGTTCGGATATGGTACCACCCCTAAGCAATAATCATAGGGACTTTGTCCAAAAAATAGTCCCTAAATAACCACTTATCGGCTCATTGATGAGGCAAGAGGGTTTTCATGACATACTTGATATAGGCTGGAACCATCTGCGTTGAATCAAGGATTGAAGATATTTGAGCCACCCATGCTAATGGCCGTCAGTATCGAGAAACTTGTTATCACACCAAGCCAGAATAACGCTGATCCTGCGATTTAATATACAGTTTAGTCAATGCTAATGCTAACACATGTTAACAAATCGTAGCCTATAGAAAAAGCTTGTGAAATGAAACTATACGTGAAGTTAGGTCAATACCTCCAGAATCATTGTCGGGGTCCAAAAGATTGGTTGTTTGACCAGATGATGTAGTTGTTGACTTCATATCGGTTGCGTTATAAGATGCTTCGGAAGCCACTATTCCTTGAAATTCTTCACTGACAATAAATGCTGCCAAAACATCCATAAACGTTTCTTTATCCGACACAGGTAAAGTAGGCTCGTATGTAGTGCCAGCTGATCCTAGTTCTAAAAACTCATCATCTGATGCGTCAATATCAGCCTCAATCTTTTCATCCTCTTCATCTTCAACATATGCTTTATATGTGAGTCGAAGAAGTATCTCTCCAGCACTTCCTTTGTTCAATAGTCCCCAACCTCCTTGGAGGTTCACGACCCTATCTGTTGGCACCGTATCTTTTAAAGATCGTAGGTCGACCTGGAATTTCAAAGGTATAAGGATCTTGAACATTATTTGGTAGAAAAAACAAAAACAAAATTTAAAGATTTACCTCTCCTGCACCAACAGTTAAATGTACAAACCCAAGAGAATCCTTCACTTGTATAGACAATTTCTGTTTCCGTGGGTTGGTAACTAGTAAACTGAAATCCTGCCATTAAGGTAAGAAAAACAGAAATCAGTAATGAATTTTAATTGCCGCTTAAAGAAAGTAATGAAATTTAATTGCCATACGGTACGCAGAGTGACACTATGACTAAATCTCACCTGATTCCATATTGGCTGGCCAGGAGAGCCGATGACAGTTGTTTGACTGTCCTTTTTGCTACGTACGACTTGATCTTCTAGTCTTAATTCAACATATGGATCCGTTTTCCCTGAACAATGAAATATGGTAGATTAATCATAATAAGACACGATGCACAATTTTGTTCTGCCAAATTACTCAAAATGCAATTTATAACAGAATCTTCAATGTATCCACAAAAACCTCAAAATGGTATAAACATTAGCGTTATTCATCTTCAACCAAGACACCAAAAACGGTGTACCTTTGTGGATAGCAACGCTATTCCCCACACAGTTTTACACCAAATTTAGTGTAACACACTATTCATTAAAGTTCAGTAGTCATAAAAAAATCCGTTTTCCCTTACCCTTGGGCATGGGTGTGACCGTTTAGATTACACCTGCCCCATACCCTGCTCCGGCGGGATTAAGTATGTTGTTGTTGATATAGAAAAATCGTTTAACATAAAGAGTGGAATGAGATATTGTAAACATATATAGCTAAGACAATCTGATCTAATTATTATACAATCTAAATAGGTTTTAAGTTAATGGAGCATAGCAATGTGGAAAACATAAAACATCCTAACGCAAAAAAATTGGTGTAGTATTTGGTACATACTACATACATTGCGGTTGAAATTAACTTGGTCTACGCCAAAATGGTGCCAACGTTTAGTAGTTGCAACAAAATGGTGCATCCACGTTATATGTTCTAAAGAAAACAAGCATTAACGGTTCCAGATACATATACTACTAAATACAAATTCCCATAATACTCACCATAAAATATGTAAGACAGTTTCCGAGCATCAACAAGAGTGACCGAAAGTTCGCCAGCAAAATCCTTGTTTCCTTCTTGCGTTTCCCCCAAGTCAAAATCATTTGGTAGTGGACCAACTGCTTTCCCCTTCTGGAAATCTAAGACAATCTTCTTAGGACGCACAAATAATCGAGGCAAATCCTCAGTCAAAAGCTTTCTCAAGAACCTGAAAGCCCAACCAAGATTAAGTCGAATCGATACTAAAATTCATTATATTAACCGATGATCATATGAAGAAACCCTTACATCGAGAGTACAGGTATGGCTGGTAAGACATCAATACATGCAAAGAAAGAAGAAAATAATGAGCATATGACATGTACGATTAGAAATGTAACAACGCGATGACACTAATAAAGATTATAAAGAAAAGGCATACCCATTAAATTAAACAGCCGAAATGGGGACAGCTCAAACTTTATTTTAGGAAGTGAGACAAAAGCCCATGAAACACCTCCCACCCAAGGAGCGGTTGGAATTAAACGTAGTTTAACCCATAGCTCTCCATCAATATCAAAATCACGAACACTAACCGGCAACTTAATTGGAATAATCCCGAATTTTAGTGTCAGCGTAAGAAGCATTCTTGCGCCACCGGTGTAACGGAGACCTATTTGGTACCTTTAACAAGTAACATAACAAATAACTTAAGAAAAAGGATAAATTTTTGAAACATATAGATTAGCTTATGAGAGTGTGACGAGACTCACTGTAAATCATTGGGGCTGCGTGAAGTTTTTCTTTCAACATTTCTAACAACAAACGGCTCATCCCCAAGAGAAAATTGTTTGATTTCAACGCGTTCAACGTAATCAGGTTTCTTCAAATCATCAATTACCGGTTGAAGCAAACCAATAACCCAATTCTCGAGCCCACCTCTATAAACCTTCCACAGCTTTCCCAACACCATATTCACCCATTCAACCGACTCTTTCCTCTGCAAATCCTTCTCAAGAAACAGCGAAAAGCTCGTGGGAACTTGTGGCCATATTCCTAATTTCTCTACATCTTCGTTGCTATTTTTCTTTCTTGATGTCCAAAGCTTATCAAATACAACCCCAATAAAGAAAAATAACACAAACATTCCACCAATGTTCCGATTAATCGGAGGCAAAGGAATTGGATGTATCACCCCAAGTTGAGTTCTAAGTTTACCAACAATGGGGTCATCATTAAATCCACTAAAATCATTAGAACGAGCATCACCTATCTTAACAGAATCTCGACACAATTCCTCTTTAACATCATCTAATCCACTTAAAACTCGACTTTCGGCTACGTTCTGCAAACCCTTTTTCACAGAGTTCGCAATCTCCAAGCTCAAAATCTGGTTCCGACCATCAATAGGTGCAACACAACCTAAAATCACACCCCTTTTCCTGCTTCTAGACACTTTTCTACCACTACTACCTAAAGAGTTAACTCCTGTCCCTCTAACATTACTAAACTGGATTGTATTCTGACACGGGCAAATGGATAAAGACGAGGGGATCATTTCAACCAAATTTGGAAGATAACAAACATAAAAAAATCGCGACAGATCAAAAAGGGGAAACCAATTTGTGAACCCTAAATAAGAGCAGCAATTTCTTAAACCTATCAAGTTTTAAGATTTTGATATGGGTATTGAATAAAGTTAACAAAAACATAACCCTTTATAGTATTTAAACCACACAGATTGGATAAATAATCTTTGAAGGAAGTAAATGGATCAAAATTGAGGAATTTAATATGGGTATTGCAAAAAGATGAAGAAAACCAAACAATTGATTTAATGTTGAAGATTTTGATATGGGTATTGTTAAAAAAACACAATTTTGATGATGTTTAAACAAAGTGAAGTTTGATGGGATTAAATTGCCGATAAAGTTGGAAAAGAGATGATGAATAGTTTTAAACTTTAAAAGGAAGGTCGGTCCACTAAGGAGGGGATACGGTACGAGTTGACAAAAATGATGATTTTAACATTCACGTGGCCGAAACTCACGCGGCTTGTTTGACCCGATACTTTTAGTTTCCGGCTACTTTTTAGTCTTGTTTAATTTGCTTGTGTTGTGGCAACTTGTTGACTATTTTTTTTTTTTAACCAAAATGCATTCATTTTTTTTTAAAGAGATCGTACAATGGTAGCGTTACTCGATTTTTTCACTTTTAGACCAATCACATACAGAAAAGGTTTTGAGACGGTCTTCACAAAAAAATATAAAAAGAAAAACTGATAAAAATGTAATAACAATGAATTTTAAGAGTGCGTTTGGTTGACAGTATATTTTAAAAAAGAACTGTAATTTAAATAATTTATAATTGAAAAAGATAATAATATGTTGTAGTTGTAATATATTGGAATTGTAATTAATATATTTTATCAATGTGTTTGGTTGGTTAACAACGTAATGTAATTCAATTTTTTTTTTTTAAAACTTAAAATAATAATATTTATAAAAAAATAATAAATAATAATAATAGTAAAACAATAAATAAAAATAAAATATTAATAAATGGGGATCACGTGGTCCATTGTTCTAGTGAAGTGGGTGTAAAGTTTAGGCATAATCTGGTACGTGATATTCTTGTTGATATATGTTCCAAGGTTGGGATCATGGTGCGTAAGGAGGCTCCGATGGGTTTCCTTTCGGATGATGGGAAGGATCTACGACCTACAGACCTTTTGCTATTTAATTGGCTCCAGGGTAAAGACGCGTGTTAGGATGTGACTTGTATCTCTCCCTTTGCTGGTATGGGGGCGACTTCCTGGGCTCCTGTGGTAGCCTTGCACAATGCCGTGAAGAAGAAAAAGAATAAGTATGAGTCCATATGTGAGGAAAACGGATACAAATTCATACCATTTGCTTTTTCTACGTTCGGAGAATTTGATACGGAGGCTTTGAACACACTTTCTCGTATTAGGTCTATTTCCATTAGCCACTCAAACAATGCTAAGAGTGGTGCATTTATCTTTCATAGAGTGAGCTTTTGTATTCAAAAGGGAGTGGGAGCACAACTGGTGTCTAGACTCCCATCCAACTTTATGTAAAGATTTATGATAATAAAAATTTTTTATTAAATAAATATATATATATATATATATATATATATATATATATATATATATATATATATATATATATATATATATATATATAGGTAAGAGTTATATGCAGAACCTATTTTAAGTGTAGAACCATGTAGAACTATTAAAATAAATATGGACCATTAGATTTGTTTGATCAATGGTTAAAATTAAAAGTGCTAAAAATGAAATTAAACAAAAAATAAGGTGTTATTTTGCAATTAAACGAAAGACTAAAAGGCTAGCAATGGAATTTTGCTCAATTATTTTTTCACATAACCGTCCTAAATCTATTCCTTATTTTAATGAGATATTGAAAAATCCAAAACTATTTCTCTTCCCAAACACCTAGCCACTCTCTTTCTGGATCTCATACAACATCCGAATAATAATACCATAATCACGACGGTGGGATTTTGAAGGAGAGGGAAGACAGGTACGTCTATTGAAGGAGGAGGACGATGTCGGAGACGCGTGTTGAAGGAGGTTGACGACGGTAGCAGCGATTGGGTCGACAGTAGGTTTTTTTACGCTTGTTTTGGCGTGGTCCTCGAAGATTGAAAATCGTTTGCTTAAAAGAAAGAAGAATCGGTTCTTGATTTAAGATTTGTACTGATTTGGTGTTGCAAGGTTGTTGAAATTGTTATAGATCCATAAATTGTTGTCAGGCTTTGTGTTACATCGTTGTAACTAGTGCTAAAATACCGCGGCGTCTATACGGGGCTAAATATCATTGATGCTCACATTTTTTAGTTAAGTTCATATATACTATTCTTTTATTTGATTGAAACTTT
This sequence comes from Glebionis coronaria, assembly GCA_025667525.1. Taxonomy (NCBI): domain Eukaryota; kingdom Viridiplantae; phylum Streptophyta; class Magnoliopsida; order Asterales; family Asteraceae; genus Glebionis; species Glebionis coronaria. The sequence goes on from CM046881.1 coordinate 236,487,076, forward strand.
AGTTTACTCCTCACGAATGCTAATCATATGGCATCTACATGAAGTATTAGTATTACGTTAGTTTCTTTGATAAAAAATTGAATTTAAACCAATGTTTCATTCACTGGGTTTAATACGTTGCATAAAAATGACTGATGTAAATGTCAACACAACTAGGCTAAAGTGAGCCCAATGATGTCAACACACCTTGGCTATTTTGTCATATTCCATGATGCTTTTTAGGATATAGAAGAATGGTTACAGATTTGTGCGATTCTCATTAGTCATGAATTATAGTTCGACACATTAATGTTTTTTCTTAAGTTTTAGATTGCATAACATTTAATGGGACGAAGGTGCAGTGCAAGACCTTAACAAGAAAACTAGTAAAATTGGATAACATTTATGTTTTATGGATTGTTGTAGTATCAACTACATTTAGAATTAATATAATATGGCAAAATTTGACGATTCTTTTTGTTTTTATACATTTGTTTCAGGAGAATTAGACGGGTGTGATGAAGATTTATATGGCATGCATAAGTGTTCCTGAATCCGTGCATAAATGTTCTTGAAACCGTGCATAAATGTTTTAGAAGTCGTACATAAATGTTCTTGTCGTGCTTATATATTTTTATTCTTGGTTTATTGTAAAATTTTAAGTTGTATGTATAACATTTATATTTTTTGTTTTATTACAAATTTGAAAAATTTATGTAAAATATATAACATTTATGTTATTTGTCTTATTATAGATTAGGACATTTATGTTTTTGTAAATCTATATGTTGTATGTATAACATTTATGTAAAAATACAATATTAAAAAAACACATTTACATTGAACTTTTTGAACATGTATATTAAAAGAATTAAAAAATAAATAATTTCAAAAATTAAAGAAAATAAAAAACGTTTTTAAACTAATAAATAAAAAATGAAAATGAAAATACGTTTTGACTATTATACCCTTTTGAATTAAACAAATAATAATAATAATACTAAATTCTGATTGGTTTAAAATAGTTCTATATAGTTCTACACCTTAAATCGGTTCTGCATATAACTCACCCCTATATATATATATATATATATATATATATATATATATATATATATATATATATATATATAATAAAATAATAATTATAAACAACAAATATAATAAATAATAATAAATAATAAAATAATAAAATAACAAAATAATAATAACAATAAATAAATAAATAATATTATAATAATATTTAATAATATTATTAATATATTTGATAATAAATAATGATAAATAATAAATAAGAAGTAATAGTAATATGTAAATAGAATAATAGTAAAAATAATAATAAAAGTAATATTTATTTATACTCTTTTTTATTGTTTTTAATATTAATTAATTTATAATAATAAAAATAATATTTAATATTTTTATATTAGTTATTTTGTTAATAATTATTGTTTAATAATATAAAAATATCATTTTTATTAATAGTAACAATTTTAATGATAATAATTTAATTAGTTATTTTTTATTTTTTTTATGATAATTTTTTTATTAATAATGATTTAATTAATATTTTTTCATATAGCTATTTTAATTTATTATTTTTTTATTATTTTTATAATAATAATTCTTTATTTATATTTAATTTTTAAAAACTATTATATTAACAAATAATAATTTAATTATTTAATATTATATTTATTTTAATAATTATTTTTTTAATAATTTTATATTAATAATTTTTTATTATTTTATGAATATAGCTTGTAATAATTGTTTTATTAAAGTTATGATATAAATATTTTATTAATAAAATATTAACTATTTTATTAATATATAATAATAATAATTTTAATAATAATAACCTTTTTTATAATAATTTTAATTACTATTATTATTTTTTTTATTTTTATATCACTTTATTATTATTATTATTATTATTATTTATAAATATTGTCTTCTAAAGTATATAAAAATATTCAATTACAACGTAATTTAAAACTTTTCATTTAACTTCTTATGTAATTTGAATTCACTTAATTGATGTTATTGTAATGTCTGAATTACAATTATAACGCAAATAAAACTACCTACGTAATATAAAGTGAATTACAATTCACTTACTTATGCGAACCAACCATGTTATGTAATGTAATTAAATTACAATTACATTTAATTACGTTAGATTACAACGAACCAAAGGGGGCTTAAGAGATTCTTAATAGTAGTATCCATCTCTTATTATTGGATACTCCTTCCGTTTTAAAATTATACACGATTTAAGGAAAAAAGTATAATTACAGTTTTATTTTTGTTTTGTTTTCTTTTTTACGTAAAAAACTAATTTTACTTTTACCTAATTACTTTAAAACTCCGTTAAAGTTTGTAATTGTAAATTCAACCGAGAATAACTTAGTAATCTCGATCTATATATTTATTTATATTTTGAAATGAATAATTAATTTGAGACAATTTAGAAAGAAAAAAATAGATTCTAATTTTCAAACGAATGTAAGGTAAATTAATTTACTATTGGTTATTAAATAAGAGGCCATAGTTCATTTAAATGTATCTAACAAAAAGTCAAAAAGAGTGTCGTGATCAATGAATTTCAAATAAAATTAATTGGTACCTTTGATAATGATAGATATAAAGTTTTATATCTAAGAAATTAAATTCAAATAAGTTAAATCATATAAAGACAAAACTTTGTCTACAAATTAGAAAAGAAAAACGAAAAGGACGACGACGAGGGACAAACTCATTAGGACAGTGCCACGGTGGTCACTATCAAGAATGGAAATATGGAATGACATGATTTAGCAGCCGGATAGTATTTGGAGGGTGTTTGGTTAATGAGGTTAGGTTTATATTATATAAGTCATTTATGACTTATATATAATGAGCTAATAAGCCTTTAATAAGTATTTGGTTTAGCTTTTATAACTAATAAAGTAGAAAGACTAAAAAATACATAAAAATAAAATGGGTGTAATGAATTAAATGAGGGTATAAAACTCTTTTAATATAATATTTATATATAGGCCTACACCTCCTTAGAAAAGCCACAAAGTTTTGACTTACCAAAACCCCCTTATATAAGCTTATAAACCAAGTTATATAAGCTTAACCAAACACTTGTTTCGGCTTATTTAACACATATAAGCTAATAAGCTTATAAGCCCATTATATAAGCTTAACCAAACACCCTCTTGTTTTCTATACTACAATAAGTTCTCAAAAGAAGGGCAGAGTAGATAAATCAAGTCAAATTGAACTGATCAAAACGAGCTTAAATTATCTATTCGGTTCAATTTTGTTCGGTTCACTTCGGTTCTATTTTTCATTTCATGTTTTCTTCGTAGTTAGTTTTTGGTTCTATGTTTTCTTCGTAGTTAGTTTTTGGTTCAGTACGGTTATGTTTTTGTCAGTTTATTTCGGTTTTGAACCGATCCTCAGCCTAAAAGAAGGTATAAAGCAACGAGAAACCTCAACTTACTACACCGCGGGTGTCAACTCACCTCTCCCAAATGACCAACTCCAAACAATATTTTGTTGTTCCATGCAAACGGGAAAGAGCTGAGATTAAAACCATGACTCATGTTTCTTAAAAGTTCTCCTTTTCCTCGCCTAAAAGAGACATTAATAGGCGCTCAAAGGCTTGCAGCGAAGTTGCGGCCGGTGGAGTTTGAACTTGGGACTTCCATTAAGCCCCACCGGTTAAACATAAGATTGGGAGTAAAATGTGAGTTTAGCATACCAAACTCTTTTAACTTTTGATTTACCTGAGGAAATCAATATTAAAATATATCACAAAAAAGTTGTGCTTCGCTCGCTTTTCCTATGACAGATCATACTTCTGCAGGAGATACAAAATGCAGGAAAAATATCTAACATACTGGTTACTAAATGTGGGAAAATAATCCAAAAACAATATCCATTGTTATAATATTAGTATGAAGGAGGTGACAGACATAGGTGTTTGCAGGATTGTGATCCCTTTTTCATTAGCGACCACAAGATAACATAATCATTCAAACACCCCGGCTTCATTTGTGGTTGAGAAACCTGCTTGTGTGAAGTATTCATACATGTTGTGTGTTATACGATGATACTAATACTTCATGGGCTTGCGTTTGTTACTAAGGGATGAGGCCTGAGAGATTACTGAAATTAGAGGGAAAGCTTACAACAAATACTAATACCAATAGTAACACAACTGTAACAGCATGAGGCTAATAAAATTATGTAACAGCATGCACTTACAGTAGAATGTACGTCATCGATTTATATCCACAAATCCCTTCTGAATAATCATTTTTTTAAATATGATAATCAAATACCCCGAGAATATTTGCAGTAGACCTGGCTCAAAACTTGGGTATATTACATGGAAAGTGGGCCTAAAAGCTCAAAAGCCAGCCACAAAGAACCTACAAGCCCAATTTTCGAAAACTGAATATTTGCAGCAGAAACACAAGTGGGGGATCCAAATGATTAAAAAGCATTTCTTTGTATAAGCAATAAGTTCTTTAGCATCTTGAACCAGAGCTCCATAATCACAACCAACCTTCCATCGAATACTACCATCTCAGACTCTCAGTAACTCATCATTCAAGAAAACCAAGTCTAGTTTTCTGGAGTGCGGCTACACACTGCAAGTAGACAAGATATACATATTTGACCTAAAAAGTCAAAAGGGCAATTTTAAGTTGATGAAATCACAAAGTCCTAAGTTCTAACGAGCTAGAAACATTTAGTAAGAAGGAGTTCAAAAATTGATTGGTGGGTTGATCCATCAAGACGACAAATGCCACATGAATAATACATGATAATAAGCAATTAAATTCTATCATAGCATAAATATCTCGTAAAAATAACTACTTTGACATGGAAATCGAGACAACCAACACTTCACATCAGATGTTAGGGTGAGAGTAGTTTCAACCTTCCCTAGTCTGAAAAAAGGATCATATGGTTGCTAATCAAGTAATCAGAAACCAGACCCCGAGGACCAATTCACCAAGATCAGAACACTAAAAGAGCCTAAAGATCAACCCCAAACTGTTCCTAGGAGCCTAATGCTAACTACCACGATCTAGTTGTGGCTTTAAGCCAAAACCGAGCCAAACCTAAGACTCACCCCTAACAACAGGACCACTATTATTTACATCACATATATGATAGATCATTGTCGCTTTTCTATGTTGGTAAAAAGTGATTTGTTTAGCTACTTACTAGGGCCCATATCAACTATCAGAGAAAGCATGAAGAAAACTAGCTTCAAGAATGAAGCTTATGCACAAAGCTCCTTTTCCTAGTACCGTATCTATTAAAGCGGAAAGGTACATATAGATGCTAGATTCTTACTCATTTTTATAAGATTCACTTTAGTCTGTGACCTCATTAGCATCCTTCGTGTAACTTTTCCCGACTGTAATAGATAGTAACAATTATAAAATAAAGAAGCTTTGTGTCTAAGCTCCACTTTATAAGCCAAAAAGATTTTCCTCTGATAGACGATAAGAGCATGAGTTTATTATAGTTCCTCCGACTTAGAAACAGTATCTTTATTACTTAAACATGACGCATAAAAAATTTGTAGCTCTAAGCAGCTAAACCAAATACTGTATACCAAAAGTTACAAACAAAATAATGTAATATAGCAAATTCACGAATGAAAATACCAGGGTCGAACAGTAGTGGTGAGTATATGTCTCTTCGCTTTAGTTGTGGCTAAAACCTGACGCAAAACGAAGTAGCAAGCCTCACGCTCTGAGAAACCATTTGTTAATGGTTTAAGGGGGCATTGGCTTTTCAGTATTTGGATCTAAGCAAATTGGTCTATTCATTCTGGTTTTTAATTAAGTAACAAATGATCAATTATCTACAGTTACACTAGGGTTGCCCAAAATATCTCTGTACGGTCACATGCGATCTGAAAATCAGCTATGCTATTATTCAGAATTTAACATAACGTGTGATTCATTTGAGAGATATAGAAAAGGGAAAACCCAAGGCGATTATTTAGACAAAAGTCCGAAATCCAGAGGACAGAAAGAAAAAAAAAACAGATAATCTAAACCTCTTATGCATGACCAAGTAGACATTTGAGACTTAATAAGCTCTAAAGGAAAAAAGGCATACCCACAATTTCATAGAGCCTGAATTACTATCCATATATATGAGATGTTCCACCACGAAGAGAGCTATGAGAGGACAACACATGCAAATATCTTTATGCGTGTTCTAAAATCATGTTAACCGGCAGTTAGTCATAAGGTGATGAAACTTGGTGCTAATTCGCTAAACTAAACACCTCCCAAAATTAAGTGATAAACCATGCACTTGTTCTTGGTAATCAAGGGAGCTTGTTTGGAACTTCAAATCATGCAACAAACTTAGGAACTTAAAATAAGAAAACATATAGAAGTGGTATTTACCTTTCAATAGTTACTTTCCGAGTAAAATATTCAGTCACATTCTCACAATCCTGAAGCTATCCAAGCAATAACATTTCATATAGATTGCCCTTTTCCTCTGCACAATTCCATTCAACTAATATGAGAAAACCATGTACTAAAAAATAAAAACTACTTCTATGAGAAATTAATTAGGCATACCATGATTGTGCATAAAATGCTCACAAGCAAGGTGAACCAACTATTCAGACGTATCATCCTCCGGTAAATATAAGTGCTTCATGACAAATCAAATGTGGCGCGGAATTTCATAAAGCAGGTATACTTGTGGAATAACTTTTCTCTTTGTGTGTGATGATACCATCTAGTACTAATATAAATATGTCCACGTCTTCAAACCTGTTAGGTCAAGGCCTAGACTGCATCTTCTTGGCGTTCACCGTCGTTAAAGCTAACATTGTCCTTTCATTAGGCTGTATACCCTTCGATATCATCTCATCCACAAGTGTTTCAGCCTTATTCATATACCCGTGAGAACAATAGCCACATACAAGAGCAGTATATGTCACTGTATTTGGTTGAAGACCTTTATCTATCATTTCATCAAATAAAGAAACAGCTTCCCGTAAATTATCCGATTTACAATGTTTATCAATCATCACCGTATAGCAAACAACATCAGGACTTAAACCCATTTCTTCAATCTCATTTGAAATTCTCGACACATCATTACTTCTACGACTACCATTAAGCAAAACCGTGTATGTAATAATGTCAGGTTTTATACCCCTATTACGCATGTCATTAAAAAGATAATAAGCTTCCTCTAGACAATTAACCCTGCAATAACCATTTAACATCATTGTATAGGTAACAGCATCTGGTGTTAATCCTTTTTTAATCATTTTATCAAAAACCCACCTCGCCATCCTCATATCTTCAAGACGGGAATACATAGATATGATTTCACTATACAATATGTTACAGGAGCCGTTTTCTGATGACTCGAGTGCCTGAAATAGTGTAAGAGCTTTTTTGGTTTCTCCTTCTGCACAAAGACATCTTAGAAGTTTCAAACAAGAACCCCTTTTCACAACAAGCTCGTGTTGACTAAGCCAAAATTTATAAGCTTTTGAAGTATTGTTTGCTTCACAATACCCATTCACCATTGCAGCATAAAGATCTAAGCTTTTATATTCAAAAGTACTAAAAAACAGTTCGGCTTCTTTCACTTTTCCGCCTTTACATAATCCCTCAATAACCAAACTATGTGTAACACTCGTGGGTTCTAAACCATGAGCTTGCATAGTATCTAAGATACCAATTGTCTCATCAAACAGACCACTTTTTGAAAACCCGCTGACAAGCACATTAAAAGTGATTACATCGGGTTCTAATCCATTTTGTTTCATTTCCTCAAAAATATTAAACGCACTCCAAGGTTCTCCCAAAAGACAATACCCGTTGATTAAAGTGGTATAATGCATAACATCTGGTTTCATTTTCCTACTTTTCATCTCTCGTAACAGTGCCATAGCCTCGTTTATTTTCCCCAATTTACACAAAGCGTCAATCGCAATGTTAAACGACACTTCATCAAGAAAGACACCCGATTCCATAGAATCCATAAACCGGTATGCAGCTTCAGCAAGCATACCTAAATGGCACAAACATTGCATGATCGCACTCACAATCACACAATCGGTTTTTATACCCATCGATATCATTTCATCATGAAGCGATAACGCCTTAAGAATATCCTTATTTTCACAAAACCCTTGAATCAATGCACGATAACAAACCGCATCAGGTACAATGTCACTATTCTTCATATCAATAAAAACACTTTCCGCTTCTTGCAGCTTCAACTCCTTAACAAAACGTCCAATAATAGAACTGTAAGCATAAACATTAACTTCCACATTCGACTCACGCAAACTCTGCACCAACTTCAAACCAGACTCAACTTTACCATTTGAACATAGCCCGTCAATATAAGTACCAAATGCAAACGCATTAGGCTCCACTCCAACCTCCTTCATTTCCTTAAAAACACCCTCTGCTTCATCCAAACAACCTTTCCTACAAAACCCTTTAACCAAAATCCCATAAGTATACACATCGGCAACCATCCCTTTCCTCTTCAACTGCTTATAAACCGACTCAACCATATCAAACTTCTCCCAAACAATCAACTGATTCATCAAATAATTACACGTGCGCGTACTCAACACAACCCCACCTCTCCTAACCTTAAACAACACATCCACCGCCTCCTCAAACCTTCCTAAACTCGCGTAAACCTTAACCAGCACATCTACACCCTTAACCAATTTCCCCGAAACCTTAATCTCATCTAACAAAACCTCAACCAAATCCCCAACAGTAAACTTTAAAAAGGTCCCATCTTTATCACTTACAACATCAAGAAACACATAATAGAGCTTAATATCCATACGCCACTTACACAACAACCTAACAATAGCCATATAAGTTACAACATCATGTTCAAAAGTGCATTCTTTCAAATGGGTCATATAAGATAATGCTAAATTGGGTTTTTTAGCTAGCTTATGTAAGGTTTCAAGGACTGTAAATTTGGTGGGATGGTTATTAGGACTAATGGTCAAAAGGGTGTTATTATTTTCATCTGATGATGTATCTGAGTATGTTGTTAAGTGTGCAAGTGATGAGACGTGTTTGAGTGTGTTGATTAAAGGGTGTTTGGTTGTTGTTAGATAACGGTAAGGAGATAGTTTGGTTAGTGGGGACCACATAGGGTTTTAGGGTTTAAGGTTTAAGAGGATCATCAAGTGCTGCTGTGGTGATTGAGTGGTGGTGGCTTGTAGCCTGAGAAGGGGGGAGGGGGGACTGCGGGTTTTGACTGAACCTGTAAAATTATTTTGCTTTTGTTTTAGGTTAATTTTGGAATTAAATTTTTAGAAAATGATAATTTTACAAACATAATTCAATAAATACCGAATTATTAAGGTTTTTTAATTGACTCGATTAAGTAATCGAATTATCGACTTAAGGCCAATGTTTTAAAAACCGGGTTGACCCGGCCGGTTGAACCGTGAACCGGTTCGGAGACCGGGCTGGATGTGACCGTATTTTTGCTTATTTGAAAACCGGATTGAACCGTCGGTTTTTCGTTGATCCGCGTTGACCCGGTTTGATGAACGCAGGGTCAAAAATTTTTATAAAAAAGGAATTTCAAAAACTGTTTTTCTATAAACATTTCTAAATATTAAAGATAAATTTAAGTACTGGTGATTATTATTAGTTAAAACGAAATTTAAAACTAACTTAAAACACAAATTAATATCGTTTTATTATGGTTTAATACAAATTATAAATATAAATGACTTGTTTTTTCATACATTTGTTATAATGTTATAAATATTAAACTAAAAATTTAAATATTTTTTATCGATTTAATTTAACGTAAGACAAGTTATTAGATTATTACAATATTACATATTAAATATATATATATAATATATACATATATATAAAACCGGGTTGACTCGGCGATTCAACTGGTTGAACCGGTTGACCTGTAAACCGGTCACTAGACCGGGTCAACTAAAAAACCAGGTTTTAAAACATTGCTTAAGGCTACTCGCATCAAAGAGGTCGCCGAACTCGGTCAACCTTGATGTTGCGATCTGATCATGGAGCGAAAAGGATCGTTAGTGAGACCAAGTTGGGAAAAGCATCGAGGTATGTTTGTATGTGTTTTTAATTAATAAATATGTATTTTATAGGTTATGTTTTTATAGGGTATGTAAAAAATATTCGTTAAAAAAAGTTGAGATAGCGAATGAAAAAAAAGTCTTCGTAACATCTAATGTGCCTAGCCTAACTGATTCAATTTTCAATACATTTATATTTTTCATAACATGTTTTATGTCTTTGCTCGATTTCGATCTTATATTCAAGTATCATCACTACCACCGGCTTAAAAGGTAAACAATATCAAATTGTTTATTACTAGTATGACATCTCATCATATTATCTTATAAAATATTTTATATACTTTCTTTTTATTAAAAATTTTAAGTAATACAAATTTGAAAAACATATTGTATAAGTCAAATAAATATGGTTTATAAATCATCTTATGCATTTTCTCATCAATAAATTTTTAAGTAATACAAATTTTAAAGCATAATGTACAAGTCAATTAAGTATTAGTGCATTACTATCATTCTTCTAAAATTAATTTTAATTAATACATGTTATAAAACATACTCCAGTACACGCTAATTAATATATATTAAACATCATAATTGGGTAAAATGCAAAAAAAATATCCCTAAACTTTGCGAAATTTGCAAATATGCCCCTGAGTCCAGATTACACGCATTTTTCCCCTGAACTTTCATTTCGCCTACATTTTTTATCCTGATTCAACTTTTTTTACTTTTCCTAACGTTCTGCCGTTAACTCCCACAAGTGCCTAGCACGTGAGGGTATAATCGTCATTTCCCGTCCCCCCCCCCCCCCCTTATCGTCATCCACTATTCCACCTTTCTCTTATGCAAATTTCGTCCCCGAAAACATTTACTACCCGCTACGATCGATACCACCTTTGATTTATGCATTTTTCGTCCCTTAAACCGTTTTCCCCGCAAATAAAAGTTGGTGGGCCACATTCTGACACATTTTCAAGGACTTAAATTGCACGACCTTTTAGTAACTAAAACTTTTCAAGGACTTAAATTGTCCGACCTTTCATACTTCTATATATTCTTAACACTCGGTGGTTAATCAACATTCGCCCTCAATTTCATCTATAACCCAAATCTCTTTTGCAAACCCTTTCAACTAATCAGTTTATCAAGTAAAATGACTGGAAGAACTTCTATCCTTAACAAACTCAAGGAAGTATGCGGAGATTCTGATCTGAGCGCATGTATGGGTCTGTACATAGGTCAAATGGTCGCGGCCGAACAATCTTATGTTGATGTTTTGCGCGGTCAGTGCGAGCAGCTAAGGAATTCCCTAGGAAACATCGGAATGCTGATCGACGAGCTTGAGACAAAGGTGGATGAAGATGAAGATGGGTGGGTTGATTTTTTGAAGGAAATGTGTGATACTGACACGCAAAAATTGGTTGATATGACCAAATTGATTGAGAAAACTAGGGATGCGATAAGCCAAAAGCAAGCTTATGTGGATCTTATGGAAAATAGTGATTAGGATATCGACTATGTTTTTATTGTTTTTGTTGTTCTTGTTTTAATTACCCTGTTTTGATCGGGGTGTGTTTTGTACCCACTTTTTTTATCAATGAAAGCACTGTTAGTGCCCCCTTTATTTTAAAGACCTAAATTGCACAACGTTTCAACTTTCACGCCTATATATATCCATGTATCTCTGCCCAAAGTTCATTATACCAAACATACCTTCTTCTAGCATACAATGGAAAACATTTAATCTCAATCTACTTCAAAGTCCACTGACTTGGCTGTATGCCTAATTGGGGTCATGGAGAAGGAATTGGAGAAGGAGATGCAACTGGAGGAGAAATTCAAAACTCTATGTTCTGAGGTGGAGGAGACTGTCAGAAAGAGATCAAGGTTTATTGAGGAGATGGAAAGTTTTCTACGGGTTGAGGATAATGATGACGCATACCAAACTGCAAGATTCTTGAAGCATGCTAAAAATAGGGATAGGGGGAAGGCAGTGGATCTCCAAATTATGAAGGACCAATCCCATCTTGGTGCGCGTGATATGGTCAACCTTGTGAAGAAATTGAAGGACGGAATGATAGGATATTGTTTAGTTGCAACTGATTTGTTTATGGATATTTGGATGTACCTTGTGTTTCTAAGGTTTAATTGAACGAAATAATTTTTGTTTATGGTTTTTTGACATGGAATTGGTATGCTACCATAGATGTTTGACTCTAGAATATCAAACATCCTAACATATACATGTTGATTTGCAAGAGTAGGCTTACATAGATGTTTGAGTTGAGTGTATAATGTCAAACATAAAACTCACTGATTCTCGACCAATATTTAGTTTGAACAATGTTATGATTTCAAAATGAAAATCTTAGGATTTCCTATTACATAACCAAATGTAAGATTAAAACCTAACATATCAATTATTCTACAACTTAGCCACGACAAAACATTAAGGGTGTTTGAAACCATTAAGGGTTTAGTTTGTTTTCATCTTGCTTGTTAGTCATCAATGTCATGACTCTTTTCCTCTTGAGGTCTTCCACAACTCTTGTGCATCAACATCATCACCATCATTTGCCTTTTTCTTCACATCAACAACCTCTTGTTTAACCTCAACATTCTCATATTTAACCTCAACAATCACTTGTTTAACCTCATCAGCCTCTTGTTTAACCTCAACAACCTTTGCTTCATCCACTTATTGATGATTATAATCATGAATGTCATCCATATCTTGATAGTGAGTTATTTCCTGAAGCTCATCCAGTGCTTGATCAATGTCAACAAACATTTCAGTAATCTTTTCAGGCTCATCATAATGATGGTAAGGATCATCATTCCAGTCAACATTCATGGCTTCATCTAAGGTATATTCATCGTTGTCCCATGTAGGAAATTCCCCTGACTTTCCACTAATGCTATCACTAGTGTCACTCTGATATTGATGAACCTCCATCTCCTCACCAAAATCAGCATAACCAGCAAAAGCGTCAAAATCAACCTCATCAAAATCATAACCATCAAAATCAACCTCATCAAAACAGACATCATCACGAGTGTCATCGTTTGAGACTTGTTCTTCTTCGTGGCTTGATTCATGAAACCCAAACACGTTGTCAAGCTGAATCTAGAATTTACTTACAACATGATTTTGATTAAATTTAGATGAGTTCGAGTACACTTGACATTAAGTAGGAGTACTATTTTTCTTTAAAGTTCATATATTGAAGACATCATTCCATATAAGCTAAATGTTAATCCTTAAGACTGGAATGAAGCTTCTTGAGAATTTATGGAATAAAACTAATGACTTTAGAATAAATGTTTATTAAAATAAACATATGCGATAATTAAGTCCAACACAATGCAATATATCATTGAAGCAAGTCTTGAATGATATTATATTTCACTTGATATAATTTATTACATGAATGGAAACCTTATGTTTTTAACAAAGGATTAATTATGTATATATTATATTGTGTATATGACTTGTTGTCACTTTTGCACAAGAGCAAAGTGAGATGGCAACAACAATATCTAATTGAGAATATTTAGATTATTGTTAATATATATGTTTACGAATTATAAAGCATAGTGTTGTATGTGTACACTGATGCTAGAGAATACACAATTATAGTAGAGTGAGATTTTATTATTTATGATAAATATGTTAAACTAGATGTGCTCAAAATGAGCATTGTTGCATTACACATTAAGGAATAAGAATACTTTACATTTTAAAGACACTGTAAAGATGACTGTCGGAATATCGTTGACTTTAAATACCTTATACGAGGTATGACGATATCCTCATACTATGACACTTGCAATAGTATGAGCGTGTGAGATAAGACATTCATCTTGATTTTCAAATATTTTAGAATTTGTGAAATTTGAAACAAGTATTCGGGAAGTTTGATGACTATTTAACTTTCTTGCAAAGAGAAGTTGAGAATGTTGAAAACATTGGACTTCAACTTGCTAAATTAGTTTCATGCATATCTATTTTAGTATTTGGATAATTAGGATTGTAAGACAGTTATTATTTTCTAATGAATAAAGATACTTGGTATTTGTTATTCATTCATATAATTATTGTTGTCCTATATATGTATGTTTAATCCTTGAATATTTGATTATTCTAAATATGTCCATTGTCGGTTAGCAATATGGAATATTGTCTACATTAAGACAAATGTGAGTGTTGGTTATATTCTTTTAATATATGGACGGTTCCCACCAAACTCATGTGTTATTCATAAGGGATGCGTATTAGACACCCCGAACTTTCGAATCGTTACTTTTGGATCCTTGTCATGAGTAAGATTTCGAAAATGGTGATTAAGTCATCCTTAGACTTGAGATGCAAATAATTTTGTGCATGTGTGAATATCACTTTTTGATTATAAGTTAAACACTATCTTGCAAAAGGTAGTTATAAAGGTTATAATTGGAAATGTTGTGAAGCATCGATCCACATATACTTGTAGTCAAAATAGAATTTGTTCCTCCACTTGATATAGTGCAATTTAGTACCACTGGGCCCTCTCTAGAATTAATCAGATAATTGTGCGTTCGCACCCAAAGAGTAAATCAAGATGATACTTGTTTACATTTGGTATATCAGAATTAACTTCTATAACGAGAAACTAAAAGTCAAACTATATGGAATGAGTTATGATCCATGTCCATGGTTTGACGGTATTGGTAACAAAGAGATGATTATTAGCAAGTCACATAATCGTATACCATTTATAGTTTTAAGATATTCTTCTTGAAACTATAGCTCAATCATTTCCGGTTATAATAAAGTGTTGCTAGATACTTTATTATGGACGTACTATGTCTTAAAATCTCATAAGTTTGGGAGTTGTTGGGATATGCGATCGTTTAACCATAAAAAATGAGTGAGCCTATCGGGGGCACACACGAACACACGAAGAGTGTGTTTATTATGTATTTAATATATGTGACTCGTTTACATTTATTAAATAAATAATATGTTTCACGAGATAATTATTTAACGTTCGTTAGTTTAACCGCTTGTCGTTAGAAACTAATTATTAAATGTTAAATATAAAGAGAAGGACTTAAAAGTAGGAAAACGAAACTTCCCTCCTTTCCCTTGTTGGTAGATTCTAAAGAGGACTAGAAGGGGGTATATGTGTCGTTTTTGTAAAGTGATGGATTATTAAACAATGACTTGGAGTAAGGACCAAGTTTTAGTTTAAAGTTAAGGTAATATATTAACACCCTTAGAGGCGTTTATTTTTCACTGTCCTACACATAAACGATTTCACACGGCAATTTATATATCCCTAACACTCTAAATTGGTGATATCCTTTTGTCATATCCTACTCGCAAAACCATGCGTATTGATGTTATATCCATGCAATTAGTATGCATGCATTACATTGGCATTAATACCAATGGATAACACTATAATGAACTTATAATCTACTAGTCATGTTGCTGGATGTTATGTTCGCAGATCTGGGTCTGAGTCCGCTGAAGGTCCATTTGGTTTTTAGTCCTTTTATTTGTTTTAGTTCGATTCAACGTGTAGAAACTAGAAGGGGGGTTGAATAGTTTCTTAAATTTACTTGTTAAAATATGGTTTCCAAAAATCCTTTTTAAAAAAACTTAGGCTTGAGGAAATATGTGAAATCTTCTTATGCACAAATATGAACAATGATAGTGTAGCTAAACTAATACTAACAAAAATATATCCACAAAGAATAAAGAATGATAGTGTAGCTAATCTAATATTAACACATGTATATGCAAAAAGTAATAAGGAATGTAAAGAGTTAAGGGTAAAGAAAGATCAAACCGAACACCAAGGATTTTATAGTGGTTCGGCAACGAAGCTCACTCCTCGTTCCTACTCCACTCCTCGAGTACTCCTTACTCGAGAGTTCACTACACAACAAGCTCCTTATGGTGGAGAAAACCGTACACGTCGCTTAACCAATTTCCGACTCTAAGCTAAAAGTCGAGCCCTAATTGTAGCTAGGACCAATCTACACAACTATACTTAGTACATACACAACTTCCAAATAGACACAACTACTTGGATCTTCACAACTATGACAAAACTACAAGTATATAAAAATTGATCTTCAATAGATCTTTGGTGGTGGACTCAACACTTCACTAGGATAGTGTTCTTCTCTTTGCACTTGGAGAGGAAGAGATGGAAGAACAAGATTCACTTCTTAAACAAGTAATAATCAAACAAATGATCAAAGATTTGAGTGATTAAAGAAGGGGTTTGAATCTGGAAATGAATGTGCAAAAGAGGTGAGGTGAAAAGCTGAGAATGGCCAACTATTTAAAGGACAAAGGAGCCGACGGCTAGTTCTGCCCGCGGTACCTTATCACAGCCCGCGGTAACTTATCCATAAGGTACCGCCTAGGCGCTAAGGTACCGCCGGACTAGACTCCGCTCCTTTTTGTCCTTTAGTGGTGGAGGTCTTATCTGGGTATAAAAATATCCTGAAAGGATATTCTTAACAGAATAAGAATATGCCATTTTCAAATTTCAAATAATTAATTTAATAAAACATTTTCTTAAAAATAAAGTTTAATAAAAACTTTTCACTTTTAATAAAAAGTGAGTTTTAAGAAAAGATTAAATCACTTGATCACTTGATTAAGGTTAGTACTTGTTTATCCATACCTTAAGTGAAAATGGGTAAAATGAAAAATACTTGAACTCAAGAATTCGTTTTTCGTTGTTTTCGTAAATGCTTGTTTTTACATATTGTCGTAATCAAAACTAAGCGAGACCGAAAAATGCAAGTAACGTTTTTAGTCATTATTGCATTAACAATCTCCCCCTTTTTGATTTCGACAATACATAAACTCAATCACACAAAAACAAGATTTTCGAAGACGAGTTTATTCATTTCTCCCCCTTTGTCGAAGCAAAAAGGTTGCGTAATCCGGTGTTGAAGAAACGGACTTTGCAAAGACTCCCCCTTGGTGCTTACTCCCCCTAGCTTGGGGCACCGAGGAATCGAGATATGGTGACTAGCTACATAGAAGGGTTAGTTGAACAAAAGAAACAACCAACAATATATAGCAATAGGTCACAAAAAGAAAATTAAAAGAGAATAGAACACAAAGACAAAGATCCAAGATAGGTTACTAAAGAAACATCATACAAAGAAGTATGGAAAACGAAAACAAGCCAAAAGCATAAATCTAATCCTAGTTATTCTAGAATTCTAAGATTTTCTTGAATTTGGTGTCTTGAGGATAAGCAATCAATGCTTATATGAAAGACAAGGTAATAGCGGAGGGTGGTGGTGGTGGCTTGTTGGAGATCTCATAATCAAAGTGAAGAGGAGACTTGATTAAGAGACTCTTGATGTAGCTCAACTCCTCATAGATGTGTGCCATAGCAAGATGTTGATATTGACAACAATGACAATATGTTCCATGGTGCATGACATTATCATGAGAAGGAGGAAGAACACTAAAGGGTGGTGGTGGAAGAAAGGAAGTTCCACAATCAACATTCTTGGTAGGAGAAATGTGATTAAGAGTGTTCTTGGGTGGGTTTGGATTGAAAGCAATTGGAGAAAATGGAGGAGATACAAGGCTTTCATTGGGAGAATAAGACATTTTGGATGTGAAGTAATGCAAAATGCTTATGGTTTAAATAAGGAAGGCTTAGGGTATTTTTGGGGTGGTCAAAGGGTTTGAAACAAAGATTCTCAAAAAGGTTGGAGCAAATCTGGAGTTTCAGACAAAAACCCGAAAAGGAAGGCCACTGTAGGCAGTTCCTTATCTATGCTGGCGGTACCTTATCAATAAGGTACCGCGGTTCACATAAGGAACCGCCTGCAGAAGCAGGGTTTGGTGTTTGGAGGAAGATTTTCAGCAAATCTTATTTTTCTAGTCTAACTTATCATAGGGATATGCTTAAAAGTAAAGATAGACAAAAAAAACATATGCAAACTTACCAAATAGAGATTTGACCAAAATACATGGATTAAAAAATCAATGTAGGAGGTGTGTAAGACAAGACCTTAAGTCATGACACAATGATCCTCCATGATTCAATCTTGTTCTTGCTATGTTTGAGAGAATCATACATATGAATTATGTAAGCTCTATATTAATAGCGAGAATCTATGAAAAATCGTTTTTAGATTGAATTAACACTGTCAAACGAATTTTTCAACCATTTTCGAAAGAGACTTTGAGAGTTTTGAAAAGGAGATGAGAAGATTTTTCAAAAGAATTTTAGAAGACTCAAGAACTCAAAGTGGTAATAGAAAACACACAATAAGAAAGGAATTTAAAGAAGATGTTCCATTAATCCTAGACCTAGACGCAAGTAATTGAAAAGTTCCATCTTAAGTGGCTTAGTGAAGATATCGGCTAAGTTGTCCTCGGAGGGAACCTTTTCAATAGTAATGTTCCCCTTTTGAACATTATCCCTAAGGAAATGGTGTCTAATTTCTATGTGTTTGGTTCGCGAATGTTGCACGGGATTCTTGCTTAGGTCTATAGCGCCTTTATTATCGCACATGATGGGAACATCATCAAGAGAAATCCCATAATCAACAAGCGCCTGCTTCATCCATAGAGCTTGTTGGCATGCTTTACCGGCACTCACATACTCGGCTTCCGTGGTGGATATCGCAAGAGCGGTTTGTTTCTTGGAGAACCAAGAAGTTAAACAACAACCTATGAAGGTACAAACTCCACTAGTGCTTTTCCGGTCCACATAGTCTCCCGCATGATCCGAGTCCGCGTAGACAATGGTTTCTACGCCGGTCCCTTTAGGATACCATAATCCTAAATGTATAGTGCCTTTAATGTATCGGAAGATACGCTTAACCGCTTCAAGGTGAGAGGTTTTGGGAGCCTCTTGGAAGCGAGCACAAAGGCAAACACTAAACATGATATCCGGTCGACTTGCCGTTAGGTACAACAAACTACCAATCATACCTCTATATTTGGTGTTGTCTACCGACTCACAATCATCATCTACGGTGAGTTTAGTATCCGAGGCCATAGGGGTCTTCATTGGTCTAGATTCTTCTAATCCAAATTTCTTTAGCATTTCTTTAGCGTACTTAGATTGACTAAAGAAAATACCATCGTCCATTTGTTTAATTTGGAGTCCTAAAAAGAAGTTAAGTTCTCCCATCATACTCATTTCAAACTCATCATGCATGATTTTGGCAAAGTCATCACACAATTCTTGACAAGTTGAGCCAAATATAATGTCATCAACATATATTTGTACGATTATGAGGTGAGGACCTTTCTTTTTTGTAAAGAGTGTATTATCTACCATACCCATGGTATACTCATGTTTAACAAGAAACGCTTTAATTCTATCATACCAAGCTTTGGGTGCTTGTTTGAGTCCATAAAGTGCTTTCTTAAGCTTGTAAACATGGTCCGGTTTCTCAAAATCAATGAAGCCGGGAGGTTGAGCCACATATACCTCCTCATTGATCAAACCGTTAAGAAATGCACTCTTTACATCCATTTGTTGAAGCTTAATATCTAAGGCACAAGCGTAGGCTAAAAGGATTCTAATTGATTCTAATCTAGCTACCGGTGCATATGTCTCGTCATAATCAATCCCTTCTTGTTGATTATAGCCTTTAGCTACAAGTCTAGCCTTGTTACGAGACACAACACCATTCTCATCTAGCTTATTCCTAAATACCCATTTGGTTCCTATAATGGTAGAACTTCTAGGTAGAGGAACAAGTTCCCAAACATCATTGGCAACGAATTGATTCAATTCTTCTTGCATCGCAATGACCCAACTCTCATCCGTCAAAGCTTCTTTAACATTCTTAGGTTCAATCAAGGAGACAAAACAAAAGAATTTGCTTTGATTTTGGACTTGAGATCTTAGGGTCCTTTGATTTAAGTCACCAATGACATTATTGAGAGTATGATCCCTAGACTCCTTAATGTTTACTTCCTTTTCAACACTAAGGTCTTCAACTCCTATTTTTCTAACCTCTTTGGCTTTAACTACTTCTAATTCATCCAAGTCATCATCAACCAATGGTGGTGTCTTGGGTGAAGGAGGGGTTTCATCAAAGGTTAAGTTGAGTGATTCTTCAATAACCCCTGAGGTTCTATTTAGGACTATGTAGGCCTTACTAGTTTGGGAATAACCTAAAAGGATACCTTCGTAAGACTTTGGGTCAAACTTGGTAAGGTAGTCTTTGGTGTTGAGGATAAAGCACTTGCTTCCAAACACCCTAAAGTATTCTAATGAGGGTTTCTTACCTTTAAGAATCTCATAGGGGGTCTTTCCTAGGAAAGGTCGAATAAGAATTCGGTTGAGAATATAAGTCGATGTATCTACGGCATTGCACCAAAACTTTTGAGGCAAAGATTGCTCGTTTAACATCGTCCTACTCATCTCTTGGAGAGTCCTATTCTTCCTTTCAACTACCCCATTTGATTGTGGAGTGCGAGGAGCCGAGAAGTTATGGGTAATACCATGAGCTTCACAAAAGGCACCAAATTGCACTTCATTATCAAATTCCCTACCATGATCCGTCCTAATAGAAACAATTGAACATCCTAGTTGATTTTGAATTCTCCGACTAAAGATTTCGAAGTGATCGAAAGCTTCATTCTTAGATGCCAAAAATCTAGTCCAAGTGAATCTAGAATAGTCGTCAATTATAACTAGGGTATAAAGGTTACCTCCATAACTCCGTATGGAGGAAGGTCCAAAGAGATCCATATGTAGGAGCTCTAAGCACCGAGAGGTCGAAACCAAATTCTTGGCTTTGTGACTTGAGTGAACTTGCTTTCCAACTTTGCAAGCATCACAAAAGTGACTATCAAACTTAATCTTGGGGAGGTGTCTTACCAACTCCTTAGAGACTAAAGATTGAATTAAACGCATATTAGCGTGACCTAATCTCCTATGCCAAAGAGTAGAACTATCATCTATAGTCGCAAGACATATGTTGTCTTTTAACTTCTTATTAACCTTCATGACATAAAGCCCATGCTTTCTAACACCTTTTCCAATGACTTTTCCATCTTTTACGATTTCACTGTCATGTTCCGAAAAGATGACCTTACACTTATTATCACAAATTTTTCCTATACTTAAAAGGTTAAAACCTAAGTTATCTACGTGCTCAACATTTTCAATGGTCATGGAGTCAAGAGAAACCGTACCTTTGCCAATGATATTACCACGTAGATTACTAGCGAATGTGACGTTACCTCCATCATATGCTTTGTAATGCGAGAACAAACTTCGATTACCCGTCATGTGTTTAGAACATCCACTATCCTTAATCCACTCATCGGGCTCCAAATCAATTCCCAAGCATATCTAGGTAACAATACACAAGATCAAACATTTGGTCCCCAATATCTCATGGGTCCAAAATTGTTAGTTCCAAACATCCCTTGCATTTGATTGGGATGAATGAATGAAGTGGGAATTCCCCATGAAGAACAAAATGGAGGAGGGTAGTAATTCATATAACCATTTTGTTGCTTATTACTTCTCCTAGGTGTGTTTGATCTAGGTTTAGAGTTATTATTATTCTTTCTAGGTGTTGGAGTTTGTAGGATTGTAAATCTTGCTTATGTTTCTAGAGAGAGAAAGAGATAGAGAGATGGTGGATTTCACACAAAGCTAGAGAGAGAAAGTAAGAATAACTATGTGAAAATTATGAAACCACACCACCCTCTCCACCAAAGGAGAGGGTTTATATACCCAAGCCCTTGTCATGGGCTTGGGCTTACATTTTGGGCCGGCCTACACATGTTGTAGGCTAGGCTTGATGTTGTTTGATAAACAAATAAAGTTAACTAAACTACGAGCTATTACATGAACTATCGTTGGAGTGACCGATCCTTCTTAATACGTAAAACGTATTTCCATCAATCTCCCCCTAAGGGAGGTCACTCCAAACAAGGGCGTTACCCAAGTTACAATAATAAAATAAACCTAGCATACTATGCTTGTCTTGAGCTCGTAGTCTTCGTCTTTCTTTTTCTTTTTATTTTCTGGTGAACATGCTGATATGATCTTTGATATCAATCTTTGAGCATTAATCTCTTGCCTTGATCTCGTGCATCCATCACTTGTGATCTTCGCCTCTTCGTGACACCATGTCCCACATACTTATACCTTCGTAATTCTTGAAAGCTTCAGAGTTCGATACAACGGAAGACTTAACTTTTAGGCTTTCTTGAATTAGATGAGATATTAAGTGCATAAAGTATAAGCATGCGGGGACGACTTCTTCTTGGATTCCGCAACGCCACCGTCTTCAAATGCCGCAACATAAGTAGACACGAACGAAATGGCTTTGAACATTTCATTCTAATTCGGTAGCATTTTACCTCCGGTCAGTGAAGACCGTTGGACGATATTAGATATCGTACCCGTGACGGATAGTTTCAATTAAGTAACTTCCTGACAGGATTTCACGGGTAAACCCGTTCTCTTTATTCGACCGTCCAAAGCTGACTGCGAACATAAAGAGTGAATCATTTGGATAATAATATCCGCATGATTTGAAGCCGTCAATTCATGTTCCTAGAACAAGTGAAATTCAATTAAGAACCGCACCATCGTTGCTTTCCAGTTGTCACGAGCTTAATTCGTATAGAATCTTGCAAGTTACCTACCAAGTGCTGTTTGAGGTTAACACTAGAAGGATTTCCACTCATCACTGTGAACACTAAGTTATCACTCTGAGTGTTCTGGCAAGATCACTAAGATATTGCATAGAGGCCTGGAACGTGTTTAAATTCAGTTAAGAATTAAACAGCTGTTGCTTTCCAGTTATCACAAGTTTGATTCATAAAGAATCGCACAAGTCACCTACCATGAGCTTTTTGATATTCGCTCAAGAAGGATTTCCATCTTCATTGTAAATACTTTCGTATTACTCGGATGTTCAGGCAAGATCATGAAGATTTTGCGTAGGACTCTTAAAATCTTTCTTACTTTTCACAGTGTGTGAAGAAGCAAGGAAATATGAAAGTGTGTCCTAATGAGATATTTGATGATCTCAAATGGCTCTAGACTCGATCTTGCATTTTGGATTTTTAGTGATCGGAGGCTGGAGAGGAGTGCCACCATTTCAATACCAATTTATTCGGAGTGAATAAATCGATAGATAACGTGTTGTCTCCGTGTGATTAAAACAAATATCTTTTAAGAGATATCTGAGTTAGCTGGGATGGGTTGTGCATTGCATCACTGGGTCCATGATGTCTGTCTTCAATATCAAGAATCATTAAAATGATCTCAATAGCATATGTGTTGACCCGGTTTCTGCCTAAAGTTGTAAGGAGGGCTTCTTTCTTTACACCCTTTATCTTTACAATTCTTTTTCATTCTTCAACCCCTTCAATGCTTACCAATACGTCATAACTAGCACCTTGTTGTGATTGTTCCAGTGCTAACTTAAGTACTTGGTCGGCATTCAGCTACGTTCACAATCTTTCTCCAACTTTCCTAAGGACTACTATTTCTAGCTATGGAATGTCCTTGGGAAGATTCCTCCGGTTCTGGAAGAATCATAGGACTTAACCTATCCTACCATCCTTATGTCACCACAATCTTCATCGTCGTGAAATAAATGGGTTTTGGGTAAGTATATGTCACCATGAAAATCCATTTTGATATGCAAATCCGTTTTGCTCCCCCTTAACATATGCCACGATATTCAAAAACATTTCGCACATGTCGGGATGAGCCAACACATTAAGTCAAACCATTTGTGATAATATCCCATATTAAATCACATTTTCTCCCCCATATTAAAAATATTAACCCAATCGATGTTTTTAATATCAATTGATTTAATGAAGTTTTAACAAAGGTTTTGGGAAGAAAAATGCAAGTCCATTTTATCTTCATGATATCAAACGTATGAGATATGATACCGATTTGTAACATGATCACATATTCACCATATTAGAAAAGAATTGACAAGGTTGGACCTGATAGATGAGAACATCATATGATAAGATCAAATGGTTCTTGTCAGCATATATTGGTCGCCTCGTCACGTCTGAAGTCATCTCTTGACACCACATGTACGATTGGTATTGTTGTCTTGACACCAACTTGTGAACTTGGCACTTTCGGCATCGAAGATTCTGAATGCTTGACAATTGCTCCCCCTCAATTGCTGACCCGTGTTCTATTAAAAGAGCTGTAGTCGTCGGTTGAGTAGTCGCATTGTTTGAATCTCATCAAAACGTTTTGAAAGCGAAGAATATGAATCTTGAAGCTTTAAAAATTCAGCGTCAGATTCGTGACAAGTACTATCTACCACATTATCCACAGATTCAACATTATGCACAGTAGAATCATTATCAACACATTTATTCACACAGACGGAAACTATATCATGAGACATCACTTGCTTCAGAAGCTGATCATTTTGGCGTGAAACTCGTTCTATTTCAAGTAAACTGTTTTCATAAGCATCATCCATTTCATTGAAAACACGTTTAACTTCTTCTATTTCCAAATACAAATCTTGATCAAGATTACTAAGACAAGCTTTAACATTCTTTACAAACGGAATAATTTCGTCTCGAAACGCAGCTCTAGTGTGCTCAAAGTTCCATTCACCTTCCGTTATGGCCGAAGCCGTCGTACGTTCCAAAATGACCTTGTCAAAATCGGCTAAGTGTTGGTGTACCGCATTTAAGTTAACGGACGACTTACTTACCGGTGGAATTAACTTCGTTAAATCCTTTTTGACAAGTGTAGGAGACGTACTGGGAGTGTTTTCATTTGACAAACTTTGGGGCATAAGAACTGTCAGTTCAGCTAATTCCTTTTGTAAGCGAATGCGGGTCTTTTTAGAAAATTGATCTTTGTTATGTTGATCATAATCAATTGTATGGAATTTTGAAAGCATTTTAGAATGAGTTTCATCCGCAAGTGACTGTGTCGCGTCAGAACTACGAACAAAAGGTGCTTCTTTGGATTTGCCAATTATTGTCATATCATAAAGACCGGGAATATATTCCTGAGCTTGTTTTGCATAACCGGGATTAGGTGGTAAATCTTGAAGACGCTTAAGTTCGAATTCTTGAAATGATTTAGTTAAAAGATGAACCTTTTCTGTGGAAGCGTATTGTTTTAAAAGCTGTTGTTCCTTGAATTTAAGAAGTTTGGTAGCATTAATTTCTGATTCAACCTTTTTAGACTCGAGAGTTTCGAAATCCATTTTAAGTTTCTGAAAATCATTGACCACCGACTCTTTTTCTTTTAATTCATTGGAAAGATTAGCTTTTAATGATTCTATTTCTTTCAAGTGTTCAATCTTTTCAAAACGAAATTGGTCAAATTCAGAACATGTTATTTTCTCTGCTTGAGGGACCATTTCAAAAGCTTTGACCTTTTCTTTATGCAACGCAAGCTCAGCAGTTAGGGTGGAATTCGTATCTACGGATTGTCTGAGGGCCATATGCATTTGATCAATAATATGTTTAGGCACCATGACCAAATCATGTTGAGCATAAGATTCCATACCCGTCGTAGCATTTGGTTGAGGTTCACTCAAATGTGTAGGTTTGGGTACCACATCATTTGAATTACTAGTTCCCGAATGCTGTTCAAGGTTGTCATTTTCATGCCCAACTTGATGTTGGTTATCATCAATATTATTAGATGTGGTTGGTACCTCACTGATGACATCAGAACCGTAGTGAGAGAGATTAGCAACGAGAGCAGCTTGGGCAGAGTGAATGTCATCACAATCCGAATCGTATGCATCAAGATCGTCCGCTTGATAAGCTGCATTAGAAGTGGAAACGACTGCAATGCCTTCAGTATCTGCTGCCCCTGGGTCTGTAAGAAATGCTAACTCCTCTGAATCCAAAATCTTCCCCTTAGACTGAGCATCAACCAGATACATCTTCTCACGAAACCATGCATCATCCCTCCTCCTTTTCGGCTGAGTGCATTCCCTAGCCATATGACCTTGTCCTCGGCAATTGTAGCAAGTCACAACCTTCTTAGGACCAATAGGACTCCCATTTCCACTAGCTTGAGAATTCACAGCTTGATTGTTCCCAGTCCTTGTAGGAGGTCCATATGAATTTTGCCTTCCCTGAATTGGTTGCACCATCACTTGACCATCTTGAACAGTGGCTTGTTGTCGAGGATTTGATGAGGTGCGGAGCTGATTGTTTGTTGGTGGAAATCCTCTAGTTGCAACAAGTTTTGACAAGTAAGCAGTGAGATGGTTTAGAACATCAGCTGGCGTATCATTTGGAGTAAAGACCGGTGCTTGGATTGGTGGAAGTTCATTAGAGTAGAAAGCTTGTGCTGGTTGTGCTTCTATTGGAAAATATCCTTGCTGAGGAGTATAGCCCAATGGAGAAGTGTTGGCTTGTGATGGTGATGTCTGATATTGTGGTTGCTGTGGAAAAGATTGTTGATGAACACTTTGTTGATATTCTTGCTGTGGCATCATTGGTGGTTGATAAGATGGTTGCTGATAGATGTGTGGTGGTGGCTGCTGCAAGTATGATGGTGGTTGATAAGTATAAGCCATGTTTTGTTGAGAAGCATACATTGCAAGTGGATCATGAACTTGAGGTGTAGACAACCGAGCCTCGATCACATGGCATTCGTGTTGTTGAAGAAAGGCTTGAAGTTGATCCACATTGGTGTTATGCAAGTCCTTAGCCAATTTAACATCCGTCACGTATTTTTTCCATTCTGAAGGAAGAGTGTTCAAATACTTGGTGTTCAATTGAAAGGTAGGAATTGTCATGCCATAGATATTGAGCTCATTCAACAATAGGGTAAATCTCAGATAGTAATCATTGAGAGTCTCCCCTGGCACATAGGCAAACTTATCAAAAGTATCATAAAGCTTACACTCTCGTTCTTGTTTAGTTAACGAGGTGCCTTGCATGAGAACCCGAATTCTATCCCATAACTCTTTGGCAACTTTATGTTTGCTGACGAGTTTGTAGACATCTGGAGGAAGGGCTTGGAGAATGATGTTTGTTGCATACTTATCACATTTATCTTGAATCTTCATATCTCCAGTCAACTCACCCGTTGTGCGAGGACGAGTAGTCGTACCTTCCGTCACGGTACCATAATCTAATGGTCCATTGAGCACCGATGCCCAAATTAGATGTCCATTCTCCTTGTTCAACATATAAAGTTCCATTCGGGAAGCCCATTCCTCATACATAGTCTTCACCAACATTGGTGGACGATTATCCGTACCCGAGAGGATGGACTTATCCGTAAGAGATGTGTAATCCATTTTAATAAGTTAAGATTTACAAACTTTGATCGATCAATGAAAGAAAGTAAATGTGTTTGTTGTTGTGAGTTGAAGTCGAGAAACAATGTTAAAATCCCCTAAAATATGTTCTCAATAAAACAAAAATTCCAAGTCGAAATTATTTAAGGAATAATTTTGTTATCGGAATAGTGATCGGAATAGTGATCGGAATGATGATCGGAATGAGTTATCGGAAAACCTAATCGGAATACTTAATCTGAATACCAATCTGAATACCAATCGGAATACCAATCTGAATACCAATCGGAATGTTGTGATCGGAATACCAATCTGAATACCAATCGGAATGCTGTGATCGAAATACCAATCTGAATACCAATCGGAATGCTGTGATCGGAATACCAAATCTGAATACCAATCTGAATACTAATCTGAATACCAATCGGAATACCAATCTGAATACCAATCGGAATGCTGTGATCAGAATACCTAAACCCTATTCCGATTACACTGATCGGAATGTACTATAAACCCCTTTCTGATGACCAGATCGGAATAATTTCCACTTTTCTCGGACAAAACTCAACCAATTCGTGATTTTAAGCCAAAAAATGATCAAAACACCCAAAAATTTTGTGTTTTTAGCCAAAGTAACTATACCAAATCCCTACCACAACTATGTAGAAGATTTGTATCAAGAAAAAACCATCAAAAACACAAAAAAAAATTTGGACGTGTGAAAATGGATCAAAAATGGCGTATGAATCAAGAACACAAACACATGAACAATACAATCATCCCATGGCTCTTGATACCATTTGTAGGATTGTAAATCTTGCTTATGTTTCTAGAGAGAGAAAGAGATAGAGAGATGGTGGATTTCACACAAAGCTAGAGAGAGAAAGTAAGAATAACTATGTGAAAATTATGAAACCACACCACCCTCTCCACCAAAGGAGAGGGTTTATATACCCAAGCCCTTGTCATGGGCTTGGGCTTACATTTTGGGCCGGCCTACACATGTTGTAGGCTAGGCTTGATGTTGTTTGATAAACAAATAAAGTTAACTAAACTACGAGCTATTACATGAACTATCGTTGGAGTGACCGATCCTTCTTAATACGTAAAACGTATTTCCAACAGAGTTTTACTTCTAGTTCGTGAGTTCTTTTGATTATCTCTTGTAGGCGTTGTCGTTCTACTTCTAGGCTTAGACTCATTCCGTACTCTAGGTGGAGTAGAAGATAGTCTAGATAAACTTCTATTTCCCATGAGAGGTTTACTTAACGGCTTATAGAACTTACTAATAGCATTGTCGTCAAGTATGGGTAATTGAACCTTATTAACAGTAAGATGCTTTGGTTTTTCATTTAACTTAGATTTTTCAGAAAGTTCAGAATTTTCACAAAATTCAACTTCTGGCCGCGGTACCTTATCTATGGCCGCGGTTCCATAGTGATAAGGAACCGCGCCATTAGATGTGGAACCGCGTCTAGAGGGTGTTTTCTGTGAAAACCTGACTTGTTTTGGTTCACTAGTTGAGGCTTCATTTGAGTTAAAACCTAGACCAAGTTTTTCCTTAGAATGAACTTGTTTGTTTAACATATCATCAAGAGCACTAGTACCTTTCATGAACTTTTCCAATTTAATGGAGGTGCTCTTGAGATCATCATTCTCTAATCTAAGTTTCTCACAACTTAAGCAACCTAAATCAACCTCTTTGTTTTTCTCAAGTTTAGCCAATTTCTCCCTAAGTTCATTGATCTCATTTTCAAGCTTAGTTTTGGTTGATTTTAAGGTTTTATTCTTTTCTATGAATTTAAGACTAAGTTTGTGTAAGCTATCATATTTGCCTTCAAATTCAATATCATCTAAAGTTGAACTATCATTGCTATAATATTCGGTTTCAGAATGTACCTCTTTAGAAGTGTGAGCCATAAGACATTTCTCCTCTTTGGGGTTGTCATCATCATCTTCACCGCTATCGCTCCAAGCGCCACTAACGAATGTCATGTGGTTCTTATCACGAGCGGGATTTGGACAATCACCAATGAAGTTATTTGGATCACCACATCTAAAACAACTCCTATCACCTTTTTCGTTCTTGACAAACCGATTCTTTGACAATGGTTTCTTGTCATAGTTTGGTTGCCTAACGTGTTGACCTCGTCTCTTGAAGAACTTCTTGAAATCTCTCACCGCCAATGCATACTCCTCGTCATTACTTTCCGAGGAACTATCATGGTCACTTTGTGCCTTCTTGGCCTTAAGTGCAAGAGATTTCCTTTCACTCTTGGTTTTTACTAATTCTGAGTCCTTCAAAATTATCATCTCATGAACCTTCAAGTTTCCTATGAGTTCATCGAGTGATAAAGTTGAGAGATCTTTCGACTCTTCAATAGCCGTGACTTTTGCTCTCCACTTTGGATGTAAGGCCCTTAGAAACTTCCTAACATTGTTCTTGCTAGAAAAACCTTCATCAAGTGCTTTTAGACTAGTAATAATGGTGTTAAACCTAGCAAATGCACTATCAATAGTTTCATCTTCTAAGATGACAAATTGTTCATATTGTTGGACAAGAAGATCGATTTTACTTTCTTTGTCTTGGCTATTACCTTGGTGGGTTACTAAAAGAGTGTTCCAAATATCTTTAGCGGTTTCACACATAAAAATTCTTTCATACTCTTTCTTAGGTAAAGCATTATAAATCACCATTTTAGCCTCATTATTTTTTGAAAGTTTCTTTTTAGTATCATCATTAGCTTTGTCAAAAGTGACTAATTCTTTTGTTTTAGAAACTTCATTAAATTGAAAGGGTAAAAAATCACCATTGGTAATAACATGCCAAAGATCTAAATCTTTTGATTTCACATAAGTTTCAAATCTATTTTTCCAATAAATAAAACTATCGGTTTCTAAAAGTGGTGGTCTTTGCATAGATTGCCCTTCTAGGTACTTGTTGGAATCCATAGATCGATTCAAGTTTTAAAATACAATATACTTTAAAAATTCTTGAGCAACCCGCTCTGATACCAATTGTAGAAACTAGAAGGGGGGGTTGAATAGTTTCTTAAATTTACTTGTTAAAATATGGTTTCCAAAAATCATTTTTCAAAAAACTTAGGCTTGAGGAAATATGTGAAATCTTCTTATGCACAAATATGAACAATGATAGTGTAGCTAAACTAATACTAACAAAAATATATCCACAAAGACTAAAGAATGATAGTGTAGCTAATCTAATATTAACACATGTATATGCAAAAAGTAATAAGGAATGAAAAGAGTTAAGGGTAAAGAAAGATCAAACCG
Source organism: Glebionis coronaria (assembly GCA_025667525.1). Taxonomy (NCBI): domain Eukaryota; kingdom Viridiplantae; phylum Streptophyta; class Magnoliopsida; order Asterales; family Asteraceae; genus Glebionis; species Glebionis coronaria. Next base: position 236,517,761 of record CM046881.1, read on the forward strand.
AACACCAAGGATTTTATAGTGGTTCGGCAACGAAGCTCACTCCTCGTTCCTACTCCACTCCTCGAGTACTCCTTACTCGAGAGTTCACTACACAACAAGCTCCTTATGGTGGAGAAAACCGTACACGTCGCTTAACCAATTTCCGACTCTAAGCTAAAAGTCGAGCCCTAATTGTAGCTAGGACCAATCTACACAACTATACTTAGTACATACACAACTTCCAAATAGACACAACTACTTGGATCTTCACAACTATGACACAACTACAAGTATATAAAAATTGATCTTCAATAGATCTTTGGTGGTGGACTCAACACTTCACTAGGATAGTGTTCTTCTCTTTGCACTTGGAGAGGAAGAGATGGAAGAACAAGATTCACTTCTTAAACAAGTAATAATCAAACAAATGATCAAAGATTTGAGTGATTAAAGAAGGGGTTTGAATCTGGAAATGAATGTGCAAAAGAGGTGAGGTGAAAAGCTGAGAATGGCCAACTATTTAAAGGACAAAGGAGCCAACGGCTAGTTCTGCCCGCGGTACCTTATCACAGCCCGCGGTACCTTATCGATAAGGTACCGCCTAGGCGCTAAGGTACCGCCGGACTAGACTCCGCTCCTTTTTGTCCTTTAGTGGTGGAGGTCTTATCTGGGTATAAAAATATCCTGAAAGGATATTCTTAACAGAATAAGAATATGCCATTTTCAAATTTCAAATAATTAATTTAATAAACCATTTTCTTAAAAATAAAGTTTAATAAAAACTTGTCACTTTTAATAAAAAGTGAGTTTTAAGAAAAGATTAAATCACTTGATCACTTGATTAAGGTTAGTACTTGTTTATCCATACCTTAAGTGAAAATGGGTAAAATGAAAAATACTTGAACTCAAGAATTCGTTTTTCGTTGTTTTCGTAAATGCTTGTTTTTACATATTGTTGTAATCAAAACTAAGCGAGACCGAAAAATGCAAGTAACGTTTTTAGTCATTATTGCATTAACACAACGTATACCACTCGGTATTTGGATCGGATCTAGAACAAGCAATAAACACCAGTTGTTTTTGTAATTGTGAAACAATCACTAATATCGTAACGTGCTCGTTTGACGTGTTGTGTGAGCAACCATAGAGAAGACAACTTAATCGTTTAGTTTCAAGATCAAGATCAAGACTCGTTTATTTGATTTTATCAATTAAACAAAAGGTTAGTATTTTATATGTTTTATTTATGTGTTAATCATAAATATCAAACTAGATCCATTCCGTTGTGTACTCGTAGTAACTTGGTTTACTAGCTATAAAATCCCAACAGTTTTGTCCCTCAACAAAGCTAGTATGACAAAATGACACAATGTTGTCACTGTTGACACTTTTGGAACCAATTCTTTCACAACATCATCAGCAACATTTTATTCTACCACCACAGCCTTACCCTTACTTGCCTTTTGTTTCAGCAGGTGTTGTTGTATTAACAAAACACCTGATTCAATATACACATCCATTTCCTTAAACCTAGGAACATAATCCAAAAATATGTCAACGTCTTCTTCACAAGATAGTGGTAGCAAACCAGCGTCCAATGACTGGTCAGGAATCCTAGAATGCGGGAACAAAACCATACCTTCTATGTATCTTAGATCCTTAAACATTTCTGCGAGTGTGTACATACCAAACTTGTCACGGTGAACTAAGTCAAACCAACTTAAGTACCAAACCGGTAGATTCTTCTGGTTGTGAGATAAATTCACCATTGTGATGGATTTGCACAGTAAACAAGTTTTGATTCGATTATGTGAGGAAAAAAAGAGAAAACATAGATCAATTATGAACTAGGGGCAATAATAATAGCTACATATCCAAACTTAGCTTACCATATAGAAGACCTAAAGGAGACCGGAGCTTACCATAAAGAAGACCCAAATCAGGAATGGTGATACCGCGAGAGCGATTTTGCCAATATTTATCCATGTTCTGATTGGTGTTTTTGTGGTGAGATACACAATGAATGGAAGGAATAGAGATGTTGTATTTAGAACATAAATGATGGATACTTTTTATTGCTAATTCAGACCTCCAACTGAATTTTTTAACTGGGAAAGCTATCGTGTCGTGTGGGGGAAATGGTTTCAGGGACGGAAAAAGCATAAACCAAAGGTAATATCAATCGTGGCGGGTAGTAAATATTTTTTGGGTTGAAATTTTCATAAGAGAAAGGTGGGATAGTGGATGACGAGTAGGGGTGGAACGGAAAATGACGATTATACTCTTATGTGTCAGACACGTGTGGGAGTTAATGGTAGAACGTTAGGAAAAGTTAAAAAAAGTCAACTCATAATGCAGGCGAAATAAAAGTTCAGGGGCAAAAAAGATGTAGTTTGGACTCAGATGCATATTTTGCGGATGTCGCAAAGTTTAGAGATGTTTTTGTATTTTACCCACCATAATTAATAATAACTTAAAAATACCCCTAGAATGAATAATACATCTTATTATACATATTGTACAACTATTAAAACACACAAAAAAAGCTTTATATAACTTACAAGTTGGTGGCACATATGGTTTTAAAATCGGACCAAGTTGATGGGTTTAATTGGAAACTAAAAAAAAACGGTCGAAACCAATGCATATAAGCAAACCATGCCTGGCCGAATTTATTTTTTTTACCTTTCGCCAATTAATCATAATGTACCCGTCACTGCATCGCACGAGTGCCCTACTACCTACTAATATGGACAACAGGTAAAGGATATCCAAAATCGTAAAAATATATTTGTAATCAATTGCGGCCAAAATATTTAAAGCTTTTAAAGAAAAAAAGAACGTAAGTAAAGCACATATTTATTAGCATTTTGGACATGCCAAAACCATGTCGTTTGACATTGGATCAGGTCAGCGTGACTATTTGTGTAACGAGCATTTACAAACATAATTTATAGGTTGAATATAGGGATGAGCATTTCGATCCGAATCTCGAATTGAACCTGAATCGTTCTCAGAACTGTATCGATTCCCGATACTCGAATCTTGTTTGGTACGGTACCGGGACTACGAAATAAGGTAAAAAAAATTCGGGACCACTAATACGGGACGAGACCTGTACCAAATCGGGAAATTCCCAAAAAAGAACGGGAAAATCCCGATTTCCCAATACCGGTACCGATTCCCGTACCGATACCCGAATCCCGTTCGGTACGGTACCGGTACTATAAATTTATGCTCGGAAAAGAATCAGTACCATTAATTCGGGATGGGTTCGAGACGGGACCGGTACCGTACTCATCTCTAGTTAAATATGAGGCCTATTTGTGTAAAAATTTCTTTTAAATAGACAATCGACTAACTTGATAAACAATTTTTTATTCAAATCTCATGAATGTTTATGTAACAAAACGAGTCTCAAATAAACTCCGCGCTCCATGGAACGTGAATAAATAGATATGCATTGTAAATGACTTTCAAAATTTGTTCTTACGTATAAGAAAAACCTTTTTTACCTTCTATCAATTTATAAAGGGTGTAAATTAACAAGGAACTATATCAAAGTCGTTTTCTAATATACACATTTTGATGCGTTATCGTGTTATAAATTTAAAATCTATATTCTATTTATATATGAAAAATATTGAATTTTTTTGTTAAAAATTTAACATGTTCGGTTTGATAGTATTGAAAGCTAAAAATATAATTTCTGAAAGTATTTTTGTAAGGGCACTTTCTGTAAATGGCCAACATTGGTCAGGTGGACCAAAATGTCACAAGGCAACCAAGGCAACCGAGGCAACTCCAATAGTAGGCCGACACGTGGATTTCCACTCAAGCCACGTTCCATATACTTTTTCGAGGCAACCCAAAAAAACATACGAGGCAACAAAAAAAAATTAAATTTTATAGGGTCCCAGTTCGAGGCAACTTAAATAATTTTATGAGGCAACCAAAAAAAAATGTATACGGTCCCAGATCGAGGCAACTTAAATAATTTTATGATGCAACCCAAAAAAATAAAATTTATACGCTCGAAGTGCGAGGCAACCCAGATGTTTATACTTTATTTCGAGGCAATCCTGTGGGCCATTCCATTCTTAAACTTTACCAAATTAAGGCCGACATCGTCGTCCTCCACCTTAAAAAAACCCCCAAAAACCCTAATAAAAACCCATAAAAAATTCAATATTCCAGAATCAAACAATGTACAATGTAAATCAATTGACATCGTCGTGAGGGTTATTGCACAACGGAAAATTACTGGCAGTCGACTATGGACGACCGTGTTGAGGTATCTGATGTGAAGGTTACAATTCGATCCAATCTCTCTACTTTACGTATGTTAAAGACTTTATTGGCTTCTAATTCAAAACGTAATAGGTGTTTAGATCTACCGTCTTTGGCAAATGGCTTGATTTACCGGAATTTAATCCCGATAATCATTTATATATTTACATTTGCCAGCACCAAGTTTATGCAGAAAAAATATGTGACACATGCCCCCCCATAAGTTACAAAATAGGTGATTGTTCGTTTGATTTTGGTCGTGAAGAATTTTGTTTAATTACTGGATTCAAATTTGGGAAATTGCACAGAGAAGAAACATGTAAAGGTCTTCCAGATAGCCCTTTCTATGACCGTTTATTCCCTGGCAAAGCTTCCATGTTGAAAAAAAAAGTTTTAGGCACCGACTTGTTATAACTAACAAGTAATCGTAAAGCCTGGGCAACTATGTCTGATGATGATGTTGTGCGTGTATGTTTAGTTTTAATAACAACTATGATGTTTATAGGTAGAGAGCCAAGGTTCAACGTGCATGATATAGTATTGGAAGTAGTAGAAGACCTCACCTGGTATAATGAATATCCTTGGGGGAGTATTTCTGGAGAACATTCTACACACGGATGGTTAATGTTGTAGCTAAGTACCGTGAGAGGGAACAGAAGAATAAAAAGACGTGTAAGCTCGTAAATAAAGTTGATGATGGGGAAGAGAAAGCGAATGATGAGACGCATCTTGAGAGGGATCAGAAGAAGAAGGAGGAGAAGAAGAAAAAGAAGAAGTGTAAGGCGCTAGATAATGTTGATGATGAGGAGGAGAAAGAGAATGACGAGTCTAACAAGGAGCAGACGTACGCTCTCTACGGATTTGTCTGGGCACTGAAGGTAAGAAGTTATCGGAAAGGAAATATACTAATTTTTGATTAGATTATATAATTCTGATAAGGTCGATTGTTTACGTGTATTGTTATAATTGTAATGTAGATATACGTTTTGGAGATCTTTAGAAATAGTAGCCATTGGTGGAATAAAAACCATAAAGTAATACCGCGTGGATTAGCATGGACTAGTGGCAGTCAATTTGAGAAAGCTCATTACGAGAAACTGTTTGAGGTGTGGTCCGATCCAGGTTTTATTTTCCGTCCGACAGTAATCGAGCTTGAACAACCTTGGTATTATAAGAGTATTGATTACTTCCTTTCCCCTGGTAAAAAATGGGACATAGAATGTGTGGAGTGTTTAGGTGACGGTGTAGCGGAAACCCTGGAAAACGTACCAGTATTTAGTGGTGATCGCGTTCTATTGGAGTTCCCTCGGACTGAGCAAGGTAGTGACAAAAGCCATGTTGAACCATATTCAGACAAATACCCAGTTGAAAGTGATGTACAAGAAATATGATCAAGTGTTGAGGTCATTGAGAATTGTGTTGCTGATGCTGATAACCCATAGTTAAAGAAGGCGGTACAAGACATTAAGAAAAGGCTGTTAAATGTGCAAAGTTTTATTGACAAAACTAGACCAGACAGGTCGGAAGGTTCAGTCACTAAAGAAACCGTTGTTAGATCAGCGACTGATTTATCTGAGAAGGTAATAGAAATGACAACAGTTTTTTATACCTTTGTATGTGATTTATCCCTACATTTCATGAGTCCCAACGTTTTCTTATGTGTGCAGAGTGTCAGCGATATTTCCAATGTTGTAGATCATAAATCTGATCGTGTTAATGAATGTCATGGTGTAATGCAGATGTGTCCATAAATAACTTTCAGTCTGTTGCAGAGAAGGTAATTTTTGTGTCAAACATTGGAGTGTAAGTAGTAGTTGAAATGAATATATAAATGAAGTTGTAAGATTGTTTGTTGTTCAGTTTGTAGGACTGTATATGGATTCTAGTGTCGTTAACACAAGCAAGGATACTTTTTCTAGCGGACTATACGAAGGGGGTGATTCGTCCAAGTATGTTTTTAACCAAACACAGGAGGATCCGTCACAAACGACTGGGCATCAGCTAGCAGCCAATTTGGTTGACCCGCCTATATTTCATACATCTTCTACTCCGCCATTGATGGAGACTGGGGGAGATCCGCCGTTACCCAACTTAAACGATGCATTTACCCTGTCTCAAGTTTGTGTAAGCTAATATAATATATGAAGTTAGCATTGATTGTATTACCCAATGACATGTGTCAAGGCTAATATCCTGAACGTTTCTTTGCAGGACCATGTTGGTTTTGATTTCGGTGAGAATGAGAAACATGGCACAGATACGGATGAAATACGGTAAGACGACGTTGGAGTAGTTTTGCCTTCTGTAAATGGTTTCGACAAAGCTGGTAGTGAAGACCTTTTAACAGCTACCACAGAACCTGAGAACCTAACTGTATTAGTTCATCTTCATATAAATCTGTTTTCGACACTATTGATCACAATTAAATCTATTTCCCAACTTTGTATCTGAAGGAACTTCTCAAGTTACATTTGGGTGCTCCAATGTGTTTTCATGCCAATGGTGTGGAAGGAGAAGTGCTACTGGAGGATGGACGTGGTTGTACTAAAAGTACCTTTAAGATACCAAAATCTCCGGTTACTGATAAGAAGGAATCTAACCACCCAGATGCTTTGAACCAAGAGAAAACTTTAGAAGAAGAGATGAATTTTAAGGTAGATGTAAAAAACACAAATTTCAAGCATGACTTCCTTCAAGAAGAACAACATTTAAAGGTGGTTGATACGATAGTTAAGGTATATAATCAATTGTATACCCCTATTTTATAATTATAATTTTAGATTTAATTGATAAATAATTGCAGGAGGGTTGTGGTGTTTTGCACGACAACATGGATGGAGAGAGTATTAAAGACGCAGAATGGATGGAGAATTTAATGGTAAGTAGACAGAAAGTTTTCTTTGTAAAACATTCATTGAAGTCTTAGAGTTCTAAAAGATACATAAAGGTGTAGGGTTTAACAACCCACACTTGATAGGTTACTTGACATACTTCCTAACACATCCTAGTACACCTTACATAAAAGAACATAAAACTAAAGCATTAAAACTAGTTCTTGAGACATAAAAGTCAGGCTTCCTAGTTGTTGAGCATCATGGTGATGTACCATCTTTTTGCGAGCAAGCCTGATGTTAGAGTTCATGGCCATGCTCCTGAACCAGTTCAGCTTTTGCATATCTGCACTTTGGATTTCCCTTAAATAGCCGACATCCAGCAACACCTTAGGATGACTCCCTAACTGTTGAATGTTGGCAATGACAATTTGTCTGTGGCTCATTCTGTCGCTTAGCTGTATGCCATTCATCTGGCAAAAAGAACCCCATATCTCTTCTTCACAAGCCTCTTGCTGAAATATGGTTACCAAATTGGCAGAAGTGGTAACTTGAGCCATTAAAAGTTAGACTATTGAATAAGATTGGTGTTAGTAGATGCATGTGCAAAATAGAGGTTGCATGGGCTTGTTTATATAACCCCATTAGGGAAGTTAAATGTCAAATTAGGCATTTACTTTTGTCACTATTCAAATAATATTCAATGGTAAAGTTGTGGGTGAAAATATATTGGGGTTAGTTGTCAGATCCATTTAATTTGTATTGGGTTTGCCTCCCTCGTTATTTTAAACATTTCATAGCTTAGTTGACCAGGATACTTTCCATTGTTACAGGAGGATGTGCCTGGATACGGGATCAATAACATTGTTAATGATAGTTCTCCCGTATTGGGCGAAAAGATCGCGTTGCGGCTAAAAAGGCCAAAGTGCAAAGGAGCTAAATTGTCGACGCCTTGGAAAACACTAGCAAGTACAACCCCTGATGAAAAAAGACGTAAAAGCAAGAGGGTTGCAACTAGTGATGTATCACGGATGGACACGTTAGATGGTAGTGATTGCATTGAAGTATCAAAGACGTTGTTGGTTAAGGTAAGTATCATGTAAAGTAACTTATGTTTAAATTTGCTTCTTTATGTGCATAGTTAATCTGAATACGGCCATTGTATTTAGGATGATGAAATGGTGACAAACCGTAATAAAAAAATGATAACATCTATCCAGCAGGAGATAATCACCCTACCGAAATTCAAAGAGGTATGTATATGATTGAAAATATGATTTGGGTTTCTTATATTGTTGAATGCGTTACAATGTTTGATCTTCCTGTTTATAACCGCAGGATTTGACTAGGCCCAAGTTTAGCCGGAAAAGAAAGGTCAGAGATCCCCCTTATCTACCCGAGATGAACAGTTTACCCAAAAATAAAGCATGTCATTATTTGTCGTGGGGCAAAGCAGACCAATATGTGGGTATTGAATTCTGGCAAGCTTTATTGTGTAAGGTTAAAGGAGGATGGCTGACAAACGTGGTAAGTAATTACATATGGAGTAATTAACGTTAAACCTTCATTATGAACAAATGAAGACATAGAAGCCATATTGAAATATTTTGTCTTAACAATACCAGCACTTGGATATATGGATAGAGCTTATGCATAGGTTTAGGAAATAGGACGCCGATTGGACTACAGTTTGTTGTTATTTATGTCCAACCCTAATGGGTGAATCGAGAGGAACGGATTTCGTGCGGCCCTGGTTCTATGATGGTGATCATGATTCTGTTCCGTGGTCTGACGTCGAGAGGGTATGTGTTTTTAGTACATTAATGTATACTTTACTGTTTCGTAAACAATGTATTTTGTACTAAGCCACATTGTATATGTAGGTCTTTATCCCTATCAACGAGCCTGATAAACATTACTGCCTTAGTGTGCTGAATATTAGAAGCGGTCTGATTACTTTGTATGACTCTCTTGGGGTACCGGAACCTGAGAACAGGAAATGGTGGTCAGAAACGAGGGTTGCATTTTCTGAGGTTATACCTAGGTATCTTGCTAGGAATGGCGTTCTGGCACACAAGCGTATACCAGTTGAAGGCTATAAAATAACCTTTGTGGCAGCAAATGGTATGCCCTTACAAACAGGTCAGTATGGTGATTGTGGCGTCTGGTTATGTATATTTCTTTAGCGATTGATACATAATATGTTAGTATCGGTGTCTGATCCGGAGGCTGTTGCTACTGCTTACCGTGAAAGAATTGCAGACTACCTATGGGCGCACAAGCAATTGGCAAGTTAACTAGGAGGTATGGTCTAGTTTGTTAAGAACAACATAAGATTTTACTTTTTGGCCGTTAAATTTGAAGATATCTGTGTAGCAGCAATGTTGTTTATTGTAATTTTAATTGTTAGTCCTTTATAAAACCAAAGAACCAAAAATGAAAAAATTCGTACTTTGTCATTTAATTGAAAATTTGAACAAAGTACAACCTTCATGGAAATAATGCATTGAATGAAACAAACTGGTCCGGAAAGCTAATTGTGATACATGTTAAGCATAAACCGATTAACATTTTAATTGAACATATAATAAAAGAACATGATCAAGCTTATGAATAAAACGGCCTTGAGTTTGCGAAGCTGAATATGTTGTTGAGCCACTATTGCTTCAAGTTCATTAAGCCTTTCATTCCGCTCGTTTAAAGATCTTATTAGTCCCAAAATAATTTCAATAGCTCTTAGACACATAGGACCATCATACCAGTCTATTATGCCGCATCCCCTCTAAATTAAGAATGGTTAGAAGGGTAGATTAAGAGAAAAAAAAACAATTAACGTATGCTAATATAATGTACACTTACAACACAACAATAGAACCTTCGGCCAGGGTTAGTTTGAGTCCACGAGGTTTTGATAACAGCATTAGCATCACATTTATTTCATCTCACCATATTTTGTGTTATGGGTGCTTTGTAGGTTTTTGTGTGTTTTTTATGTCAATGTTTATAAAGGGCAGTCCTAATATAGGGGATAAATTGGAGGGAATACACACCAACCAAGTAATTTGGAGGGAAACTTGACAACAGTATTTTGCCTATAACATATTACAGTGATCCTTCACCCCTAGCTGCAAGAAATTAATATCCTAGGCCTGCCCATGAATACTTTGATAATGCTGACCAAGTGGTTGAGAAGTACCATTTAAATGTGTTGTGGTAGATGTTAAACTAGTTCACGAAAATCACATTCTTCTATACCAAAACCATGACTTCTGGAACTGATGGGAAGGTGAATTTAAATCTGGTATACCAAGGTTCAACGCGTAGTGTATTATTATCAGAAAAAATTCGATATAAGGAGCTATTAGTGTACTTGAAGAAAAAATTTGGAATATGTAAGCGTGACGAATTAAGTCTACTATATAAGACAAGATCGGCTTCCATTGAGGTTAAGGACGACGAAGATTGGGATTGCTTTGTTCAATTGATTTGTTCTGTTAGGGTTGCTGTCCCGAAATTATACGTTTCGGTTATTACAAATCGAGTGGTTTCAACCGAGGTTAGTAATCATAAAACTGAATTTGATTTGAATTTTCCGGTAACGCCTAACGTTCAAGAATCCAATAGCGCTAGCCTCGCACTAAGGAAACAAACTAGTCTCACTAATATCCCAACCCCCCCCCCCCCCCCCCCCCCCCACATCAACCAGAACCTCACTTTAAGACACCCCGGCCTGGTGTTGATAATATTAGTGAAGGGGATGATTTTGAAGACAAAGAGGAACTAATTATTTTTATTGGCATAAAATCATTGAGACAATCGTTTGAATATTTAGTTGATAGGTCCAGCCCCGTGCGTTACATTGTTAAATGTGTGCATGAAGATTGAAATTAGAGTGCTCATGCACATAAGGTTAAATATGGTAGTATGTTCATTATATCACGTTGCAACGACACACACACTTGTTCAGTGGCACAAATATTTCCTAATCATCGAAATGCAACTAAGAATTTGTTGGCTAAGTTGCTGGTAGACAAAATGCATAATAGGATATATAAGGTGAAGGACATTATGCAAGATTTGTTTATCGATTGGAAGATCGATGTTCCTTACAAAATATGTTGGAGAGGTAAGAACGATGCTTTGAATATGTTGTACGGTAATCACATCGATTCGTTCGAGCAGCTGCCTGTGTATTGCCACAATCTAAAGCTAGTGAATCCGAGAACTGTATCTCACATTCAAATAGACGAACAAGGAGGTTTTCAGATGTTATATGTTGGATTCGGTATAGCGGTGAGTTTATTTATACTATGGTTGCCTCTGAATATGGAATAGTTTCGATTCTACTATATAACTTTGTTCTCACTATCACAGGTAATGAGCTTCTTACGATACATGAGGCCCCTGTTGATAATAGATGGTGCTCATCTAAAAGGTCGATACAAGGGCACAAATCTTTTGGTGGTTACGATGGATGGTAACTACCATATAGTACCAATCATGAGGGAGAGACGTTTGAATCTTGGACGTGGTTTTTGACGAAGTTGAGTGATCAGATAGGAGAACCGCCAAATTTGTGCATCGTATCTGACCGTCATCCCGCCATTATTGTTGCTTGTAGTATGGTGTTCAGTCGGTCATACCATGCTTATCGTGACAGGCATATAATGATGAACTGTAAGCTTCGAACTAGGAAGCACCGCTTCATGTACTGGAAAGCCTACAAGGCGTACACGACACAAGAGTTTGATAAAGCTATTGGTGTACTCTGCGGTTTTAGACCGGATTGTGTCGCAAAACTCGAAGAAGTTGGGTATGATAAATGGTCGAGGGCGTATTGCCCCGCTAATCGGTTCAACTACATGACGTCAAACAGTGTCGAGTCTGTTAACTCAGTCACGCGATTTGCACGCAGACTCCTGATAATCAAGCTTGTAGAGTATGTAAGGGATGTTTTACAACAGTGGTACTGTGAAAAGCGGGAGCTATATATGGGTATTACTTATGACATTGCACGCATTTGTTATCTTTATATATCTCTATTGTTTTTTAATGTATCTAACTATACTTTGTTGTTCATTGATTGTAGGTAAATTTAGATACTTGCTTTAGGAAAAACAAGCAACTAAAAGTAGCGGTAAATATTAACGAGTGATTTAGGAAAACCACAAGTAATGACCCTTAATCAAATAAAGAGAAGAGAAAAAGTTCGTTTCCCAAGGAGGTATATGTGTTGTGAGTTAACTTGTATTTATTTGAGATTAATATTAAGAAGAATGGGGATGAGAAGATGAAAAGACGGTTACGTTAAAATTAAACTATGACGAAAAAGACGTAAACGTGAAAAACTACCCAAATAAAAAATTATTATACTAAGACCAAAAACAAAATCAATAATTAAAAAGGCTAAAAAGAAGTCAATAATAATATAAATAAAGACAAAAATCCAACAAAGATATTTTAAAACCTTTTATTAATTAAATATTTAATTTTAAATACTAATTAAAGCCCTAAAATTAAATATAACTAATTCAAATGTCTAAAATATGATTTTATTGAATAATCACTTAACTTATATTATTAGAAGACTAAAAAGTAATTTTCTAAAAATTAAAACCTATTAAAACTATTTTTAAAACTCTAAAAATGATTAAAAATGATTAAAACTTAATTAAAATTTAAAATAATTATAAAAATAAATCTAAAAGCTATAAAAATATTCTAAAAATGGAAATAGTCCTAATTAATGATAAAGAACCTAAGAAAAGTGAAAAAGAAAGAAAAATAAAATTTTGAAAAATTAATATTAAAATAATATTAAAATAATACTAAAAATAAAAAGTTTATAAAATTAATTCTAAAAAATTTATAAAAACTTAAAATATTCTAACTAAGAGAAAAACACAAATTAGAGCTCCTAAACCTTTTTTAATAATTTTATAAAATTCTTTAAAGTTTATAAAAAACCTTAAAATAATATAAAATTAAAAATTAAAGTTTATAAAACCTAAACTTAATGTAAACCTCAAAAATATTAAATAAAACCTAAAAATTATTTTTCCTAAAAATTAAAACTATTTTTACTATTTTTTAATGACTTTATAAAAAACGTATATTAAATAAATCCTAGAAAATAATTTAATGAAAGGAAAAATATAAAAATAAGCTAGAAAAGTCACAAATCTAATAAGGATCCTAGGAAAAATGAAAATAAGCAAAAACACTTAGCAAATAAGCTGAAAAATGCAAAATAAGCCACGGCTTATTTATTTAAGCCAAAAGGAAAAACGGGTTAAGTAATTAACCTTTGCACCCTTAGTCAGTAAAAGACCCAAGGGCGCAATGGTTAAGGATGATGTGTGTGAGTGTGGTGACCAGGGTTCGAGTCTTAGCAACCCCTTTTTGCTCTTTTATTTTTTTTTATTTTTTTCTTTTTCAAATCAAAACAGTGACCTCTTAACAAACTTGGAACACAATCCACTTCTCTTTTTAGCCAAGGATCAACAAGTTATGATCCAAAAACGTGGCCTGGTTCTATAAGTTTCTGATGAACAATTCAAGTGCACACTTGTGCACTTTTGATGCCAAGAGGACTTGGCTTGATGCTTATATGATGGATGTGTTGTGGACAAAAGGCACCCTTGTGCTTATTTAAGCACAAGGAGTCAATCAACAAGCAAATAACAAGCTCTTAGCACACAAATAATCAAACCAAGCACACAAAGGGGCAAAATAGAGTTGCTGATCTAAAGTGACAAGGTCTGGGGACTTATGAGCTAAACAGATTGCACAAACTTGAGTTTCAATGGTCCAAATCATGCATACAAACTCACAAGCTGACATACAAACCAAATCAATCCCTGCAATAACCTAGAACTTAACAGATTTCAAAATCAATGCACAATTTTCATGTAAATTATACAGAAAAGTGGTATGCAGATTTAGCTACTCTTTATCCTTTAAATCCACACCAAATTGCTTCTAACTTGCACTAAACTGAAACACCACTAACAACAATCCTATTCCAATCCTATTTCAACTGGTCTAACACCTTATGATAACCAAATCAAAAACTTTGCCCTGCTAAAATGCTTATCCAAACACCCTTTTAAAATCTGAAAACCAACTTTTTCACATCAAAACCTTACAAAACACTTTCAAACTGATTCCTATGGCATCTAACATGCATAAAAGTCCAAAAGAACACAAATCCAGTAACCTTAAACACAATTAAAGCAGGAAATCAAACAAGAGCATACAACTTCTATTTTTCTGAAAATTTCCAAAGGTAAAAGGATTTTACCTTAGGTCCTTACATCCAAGGACCTAGTGGTTGCATAACCACCTCCTTATGCACCCGGGTGCATGCAGAACACAAATCAACAATGATGAACCTGTTTAAGAACAAATCAAAGAAAAAGAACAAGGATAATATGCAATATACTTTTTCTGATTTCTTTCTTACTTAAACCTTTCCAAAAACCTTAAAAACTTCTCAAAACGTTTTTGTAACACTAAATCACCAATTACTTAAACCTTTTAACATCCAAAACCTTAGAACAAATTTCTTCCAAAAATCTCAATTTTCAGAAACTTATTAAATAACTTTGAAAACAAAGTTACTTAACCAAATAAACAATGGAACTCAGAATCAAGCTTTCACACTTCACACAACTTTTAAAAACAATAAAAAGGCATTACACTTGAATAAATCAAAAACCAAACTTTTATTTCTTTAAAAAGGAATTACAAGGAGAAAAGCTTGAAACTGGAACAAGGGGTCATCACAGGTTGATGCCTCCTTTTATACTAGTCTAATGAACATACTAGAAGCTTAAAATCAAAACCCTAATCAGTAGAAAATCCCAAATATGCCCTTGACGGTTTTGAGGTATGAGTTGTCCAAATTTGATCCTGGCTGTTCATTTGTGCGTTGTGAGTAAGCAAATAACCTTAGCCTTTGATTTGGGACACGTCACATGCCTTGGAGGACAAGGTGTGATGTGATTGGTTGAGAGGGGAATTGGGGGTGGGGTCTACAGTGAGTGGGTTGCGGGTTTTAGGAGTGGGATAGCTTTCTGCACATGTGAATCACACATGTGCAAGGTGAATTTGTTTTTAACCCATGTTTAAGTGAGATAGAACCTGGGGTGAAAAAGGGAACAGTAACTTTCATTTGATCCGTATTTGGGGGAAACACATGTGTTAGGCGCCAGTTTCTTTTAAATCTTTCAAAGTTAGCACATTTGGTCCTTATGTTTCCTTTCTTTTGTCTTTTTACTTTTAAAACCCATCAGCGCCCTTATAAGCTTGTATCAACTTCCAAGGTTTGGCAATTTTGGCACCAAACTTTTGAAAAGGGTTTTCAAGGGTTCTTTTTGCCATTTTTGAGTATTGCAAGGGCTGTTCTTGGACAATGTTGATCTTCCAAGGTCTTCTTTGTATCTTTAACTTCATGAGGGACCATAGTTGACAAATTTGATTTGTTGAGGGACCAATCTTGTCATTTCTTCAAAGTTGAAGGACCTTTTTGTAATTTTGACAAACTTAAGGGACCAAACTTGTAATTATTAATATACAAGGGTTTTAAGTATCATTTCTTCATATAATGAGGATCAATCTTGTTTGTCTTCAAGTTTTCAAGGGTATTTGATGAAAATTCCATGATTAGGGCCCGGTTCTTTGTACGGCTTCGTTTCTCGTGTTCGTTTTTCCTTGTATCTTGTGATCTTTTGTCTTTTTCACGATATCCATACCTAAAATACACAAGTAAACAAACACAAGCATATATATGGTATTTTATGACATTTTAATGCATTTAAAGCCCGAAAAGAACGATGAGATCATGTATAAATGCCATCTCATCACTCCCCCATACTAAGCCATTGCCGTGCCCTCACGCAATGCTAGAATAAAGTATCTAAGCATCACCAAAGTTCAATTTTATTAACCTTTATTGAAGAGTAAAAGACTTGCAACATACTACGAGAATGTGTAAAGACATAATGTAAGATTTTCATCACCAAAAGGTGACTTTTAGGGTCAAAGAATAGAAACAAGTTAATGTCCCTTAGAGTAAATTTCGTCATCCTTGATTGTCATACATTCCATGCTAAGTGCAAAAACAAGATCATTGTTGGTACAAGTCACAATGCTAACACTACTCATACGTTCAAATTGTGTAATACTTTTTCTCCCCGCAATCCTAGTTATTATAAAAGGAAATGGGTTACTAGCATTTTTTATCTATTTGTCATGGATCACAAGTGATACATATTGACTTATTTGGGTAGTTATTAGTCCGAAAGCAAAGTAGCACGATTTGATCAATAGTTAGCCGAAGGACAAAATCTTTTAAAACGGCTTATCGTGTATCTCCTTAAGTTCATATCTTGGCATAACTCGTTTCACGATTTGAGACCTTTCTCGGACCGATATTTGGCATGTACTTCATACTTCAAATCTTGGGAAGACGTTCTTGAAATTATGGTCTTCTCTTCATATATTTGGAATTTATTCACTTGACGTTTTTGAGAGATTCTTCATATAGGACCACGACTTCATCATTTTTCTTCAATCTTTACTTTGGATTTTGATATACAACGATCCGCCTCCTTTTCGGACTTGGATATATTTATCCTCATACCTTGTTAGGGTCTTTTTGGATAGACTTTCTCCATTCTTTAGGGGAGTAATTGCTTCTCGTCGTGTGTCTCGATCCTTCATATTGATTTTGGAATAATGATACTTCACATCATCTTTGGATCTTTAGCAAAAATAGAGCTCCTCATGCCTTGTTAGGGCCTTTTTGGATGATCACCAATCTTCGCGTCCCGCTTCAATAAGTTATGCCTTGGCTATGAACTCTATTCAACCCCGAGCAACTTTTAAACGATCTTGCGCTAGAGGCTAAGTAACTTTTCAAATCGTACGACCTTACTTATTGCAATTATGATTTATTCCTAATGCATTGATCTTATGGGAAGAAAAAGCCACAATTAAAAACATATGAGTTTTTGAAAGAACACTTTCATGTTCTACGTTTAGCATGATCACTTGTCTAACTCTATCATTTCTCGTTCTTCACTATATAAAGACCTCTAATTAAAGAGACTCGTGAATACTTAGCCATGCAAGTCAAAATTAAGCCAAATTTGGATTAGCTTTCATTAAGACTATATCAAATCAAAGTTTTGGGTTTTCAAGCCACCTATAGGATCTTGCACTTTCTTGGACTTTTTCAAGTTTAGAGAATGCGTTTTAAAGTTCCCTTGATAAGTGACTTTCTAGAATCAATTATAGGAACTTGCGAAAAGTTCTTGTTCTTAACCCGAATGAATTAAGACTTTCGCGTTTTAAAGCTCCCTATATAAAAGTCTAGCAAAACTTGAATTGAGCGGGTTAAGGAATGTAAATGGCTCCAAATGCCCATCAAGTCAAAAATTAACTCTTATTCTACCCATCGGAAAATATACATTCGTGTCTTAAAAACACTTATGAAAACTAAGAAAAATTTTAAAATTTGGCCATTTTTAGCCTTATTAGCAAAACAAAACATTGAAAATTGGAAAACGTGAGGGCGTAGCAAAGCAAGTACCTATTCACCCCCCCATACTAAAAGTAAACATTGTCCTCAATGTTTCGAGTCTAAAGGTGGAGCACCCCCATACTAGAGACGAAGAGTCGAATGCTTAGGATCTAGCATGGAAAGGGTGATCAACAATATATCTAAAGCCGTTTATTAATTATGCTAAAAGATAATTGTTAGAACAATAAAGGATATGTCATGGATTCGTGAAAAACTTCTTCAAACGAACGATAGATGCTCACGTAAACGAACACGAGAGTCTTCAATCGTAGACGATGATGATGATCTAGATAACACAATCACAAACAATCACGAGACAACGAGTTGGAAGGGTACAAGTCCCCTTATTAGTGAATAAAAAAGATAAGCATGGGATCTCCCCCACGAGGCACCTCGTTTTTGATTACCGAGTCATGAGCTCGACTCGATCCGCTCAAAATGTGAACATTAAGGGAAAAACATGGTGTGGTCAATTTTTGATGGGGCTTACATGATAAACAAGGCCCAAAAAGCAACCGGTAAAAAGGACTAAGTCCTTAGATGATGCAAAATACCGGGGTCGAAGATGGCGTTCTCGTTTCCATTGGAAAAACAAATTAACACCACTCCAACATGTGCCATAAACTCAAAGAGTTTGAAGAAAATAGATGAGAAGTAGAAGGGTGAGACAATTGGTAAGACAAACGTTTGAGCTACTCGAGGTAGACTCGCACCAAGCAAATAGATAGTTTTTCCATTTATTGCATCGGTGGAAGACCGAGATTTCCCTTTACATGAAATTCCGGGATCGAATATCTCGTCCTCGGTGGACAAGGATGAGGGAACATAAGGGGCTTCCCCCATACTAGAACCACACAAAACATCGTCAAAAGGAGTAGACGAGTTTGTAGCACTCAAAACACGGTGTGATGACGGAGTTAGATTTGTAGAAAAATCAATTAAATCACATTTAAGATCTTTTCCTTTGTTATCTTTTAAACTCTCCTTATGAAAACCCTTTTTGATTATGTCGAAAATATTTGGTGTATCTAAGACGATGTTAGTTACACTAAAAATTCTCACATTTTGAAACCGTTTTGGTTTTGGTGGTGGCAAGTTCTCAAAACGTTTATCGACGAAGAAAACCTCCCCATTGGGGTCAACATATTCATCATCCGAAAGATCTTCCGTAGAAACCGGCAACTTATCAATACTTTTCAAGAATGAAGGTGAAGGATTTTTCGATTCAAGTATTGATGGTTTCTTCTTTGTAGGTTTAGCACTCATAACCTCCACCGGCGGAGGAAATGGTAAATTGTTTTTGGCAACATTCCCTAAAACTCTTGGTGAAAATTCTTTGCAAATGACATTGGTCGAGTCACCATGGTTTAAAGTTGCAATAGAATAAACATGAGAAAGATTGGAGTTTTGTGTTGCATTGATGACAAGTTCTTCTTCATTGAAACGAAGGGTGATTTTTCGAGCATGAACATCGATAAGTGCTCTTGATGTATCCAAAAATGAACGACCCAAAATGAGAGGAACTTTTCGATCAATAGGAATATCTACAACGATAAAGTCAACGGGATAGTAAAACTTTCCGACTTTAACGAAAACGTCCTCGGCTACTCCACATGCCATGATCGTAGAATGATCGGCCATCTCGATGGTCATGTTCGAAGGAGTAAGAGCCGGAAGTGAAAGCGATTTGAAAATCTCGAGAGGCATTAAATTAATACTAGCGCCAAGATCGGCCAAGGCGTAGCATTCCTCCATATCTTGAATAGCACACGGAATCAAAAATTTACCGGGATCACCGACTTTTTGTGGTATGCGGCTTAGAAAAACCGATGAACAACTAGACGATTGTTGTAACTTCTCTTTGTTGTTAAGCATACTTTTGAAGTTTGCGGCGAATCGAGGCATCATGATTAAAGCATCGGCAAAACTTATGTTAAAATGCAAATCACGAAACATTTTCATAAATAGCTCAAATTGATAATTGTTCCTTTCTTGTGCTTTCTCTTTGTTACGTCTCGAAGGGTAGGGTAAAGGTGGTGTGGGTTGGTCATTAGGCAACGGCCTTGGAAACTCGGGTTCCATAATTGGTATTGGTGTTGGTTCAACCGTAGGTGTGGTTTGAGCGGTACTTCGTGGGATTGTAATGTGCTCCTTTTCGACCATCACCTCGGGTTCTTTCTCGATTTCCTTCTCCGTAGAAGTACTTGGACGAGAGATCGGTTCCTTGAAAGTTTTACCACTTCGTGTAGCAATAACCTTCATTTCTCCCCTCGGGTTGTTAATGGTATCACTAGGAAGACCACCCGAAGAAGAGGGCTTACACATGATAGCTTCAAACATCTTAGCCATTCGGTCCTCAAATTTTGATTGCCTAGCATCCGCTTTTAATAACTCTTGCTTAATCTCATGTTGTCCTAATTCCATCTTTTGTTGGTTTTGTTGAAGACGTTGGACATTTCCTTCCATTTTGTTTGCATGAGTTTTAAGTTCATTAGCAAGTTCATTTTTAAGCTCGTTTTTCAACTCGGATCTTAAGCTAATCATCTCACGTTGCATATTATCAAATTTAGCATCATTTGCTTTTGCATAATCCAAAAATTCTCCTTGCAAATTTTTCGTGTGAGCATTTTGAAAACCTTGTGTAGTGTTTTGAAAATCACGGTTTTGGTTTTGATTAGAGATTTGTCCATTCCCACTTTGATAATTCCCTTTGTTGTAATTGCGTGTGTTGCCTTGGTAATTACCTTGGTTGTTGTTTCGATAATTATTAGCATTTTGGTTTGGTGGAGCTTGATTTTGGCGGGAACCTTGGCCGTTTTGGTTGTAAGTTCCCGTTGCTACATAAGCACTCGAAGTGTTACCATCCGCGGTAATACACTCGGAAAGATCATGAGCTCCCCCACAAGATAAACAACTCTTAGCAACCGCTTTAACCGAAGCGGAATTGGAAGCTTCTTGAGCCTTCCAATGGGACATTAGATTAGCAAATCTATCAAAAAACCGATTTTCCTCATTAGCTTCATCATGTAAGGCGTTAATGCTACGAGACGATTGTGACGAAGATGACGAACCCATATTGGCAACACTCGGTGTGTTACGAGGGCTATAAACCTTAGATCGATTTTCAATGATTTGTAAAGCCTCATTTGTCGTCTTGCACAAAAAATTACCACCCGCGGCGGCATTCAAATAATCTCGTTCATGATCATTAAGCCCATTATAAAAGGTATCAATTTGATGTAAAGAGAAGAGAAAAAGTTCGTTTCCCAAGTAGGTATATGTGTTGTGAGTTAACTTGTATTTATTTGAGATTAATATTAAGAAGAATGGGGATGAGAAGATGAAAAGACGGTTACGTTAAAATTAAACTATGACGAAAAAGACGTAAACGTGAAAAACTACCCAAATAAAAAATTATTATACTAAGACCAAAAACAAAATCAATAATTAAAAAGGCTCAAAAGAAGTCAATAATAATATAAATAAAGATAAAAATCCAACAAAGATATTTTAAAACCTTTTATTAATTAAATATTTAATTTTAAATGCTAATTAAAGCCCTAAAATTAAATATAACTAATTCAAATGTCTAAAATATGATTTTATTGAATAATCACTTAACTTATATTATTAGAAGACTAAAAAGTAATTTTCTAAAAATTAAAACCTATTAAAACTATTTTTAAAACTCTAAAAATGATTAAAAATGATTAAAACTTAATTAAAATTTAAAATAATTATAAAAATAAATCTAAAAGCTATAAAAATATTCTAAAAATGGAAATAGTCCTAATTAATGATAAAGAACCTAAGAAAAGTGAAAAAGAAAGAAAAATAAAATTTTGAAAAATTAATATTAAAATAATATTAAAATAATACTAAAAATAAAAAGTTTATAAAATTAATTCTAAAAAATTTCTAAAAACTTAAAATATTCTAACTAAGAGAAAAACACAAATTAGAGCTCCTAAACCTTTTTTAATAATTTTATAAAATTCTTTAAAGTTTATAAAAAACCTTAAAATAATATAAAATTAAAAATTAAAGTTTATAAAACCTAAACTTAATGTAAACCTCAAAAATATTAAATAAAACCTAAAAATTATTTTTCCTAAAAATTAAAACTATTTTTACTATTTTTTAATGACTTTATAAAAAACGTATATTAAATAAATCCTAGAAAATAATTTAATGAAAGGAAAAATATAAAAATAAGCTAGAAAAGTCACAAATCTAATAAGGATCCTAGGAAAAATGAAAATAAGCAAAAACACTTAGCAAATAAGCTGAAAAATGCAAAATAAGCCACGGCTTATTTATTTAAGCCAAAAGGAAAAACGGGTTAAGGAATTAACCTTTGCACCCTTAGTCAGTAAAAGACCCAAGGGCGCAATGGTTAAGGATGATGTGTATGAGTGTGGTGACCAGGGTTCGAGTCTTAGCAACCCCTTTTTGCTCTTTTATTTTTTTTTTATTTTTTTCTTTTTCAAATCAAAACAGTGACCTCTTAACAAACTTGGAACACAATCCACTTCTCTTTTTAGCCAAGGATCAACAAGTTATGATCCAAAAACGTGGCCTGGTTCTATAAGTTTCTGATGAACAATTCAAGTGCACACTTGTGCACTTTTGATGCCAAGAGGACTTGGCTTGATGCTTATATGATGGATGTGTTGTGGACAAAAGGCACCCTTGTGCTTATTTAAGCACAAGGAGTCAATCAACAAGCAAATAACAAGCTCTTAGCACACAAATAATCAAACCAAGCACACAAAGGGGCAAAATAGAGTTGCTGATCTAAAGTGACAAGGTCTGGGGACTTATGAGCTAAACAGATTGCACAAACTTGAGTTTCAATGGTCCAAATCATGCATACAAACTCACAAGCTGACATACAAACCAAATCAATCCCTGCAATAACCTAGAACTTAACAGATTTCAAAATCAATGCACAATTTTCATGTAAATTATACAGAAAAGTGGTATGCAGATTTAGCTACTCTTTATCCTTTAAATCCACACCAAATTGCTTCTAACTTGCACTAAACTGAAACACCACTAACAACAATCCTATTCCAATCCTATTTCAACTGGTCTAACACCTTATGATAACCAAATCAAAAACTTTGCCCTGCTAAAATGCTTATCCAAACACCCTTTTAAAATCTGAAAACCAACTTTTTCACATCAAAACCTTACAAAACACTTTCAAACTGATTCCTATGGCATCTAACATGCATAAAAGTCCAAAAGAACACAAATCCAGTAACCTTAAACACAATTAAAGCAGGAAATCAAACAAGAGCATACAACTTCTATTTTTCTAAAAATTTCCAAAGGTAAAAGGATTTTACCTTAGGTCCTTACATCCAAGGACCTAGTGGTTGCATAACCACCTCCTTATGCACCTGGGTGCATGCAGAACACAAATCAACAATGATGAACCTGTTTAAGAACAAATCAAAGAAAAAGAACAAGGATAATATGCAATATACTTTTTCTGATTTATTTCTTACTTATACCTTTCCATAAACCTTAAAAACTTCTCAAAACGTTTTTGTAACACTAAATCACCAATTACTTAAACCTTTTAATATCCAAAACCTTAGAACAAATATCTTCCAAAAATCTCAATTTTCAGAAACTTATTAAATAACTTTGAAAACAAAGTTACTTAACCAAATAAACAATGGAACTCAGAATCAAGCTTTCACACTTCACACAACTTTTAATAACAATAAAAAGGCATTACACTTGAATAAATCAAAAACCAAACTTTTATTTCTTTAAAAAGGAATTACAAGGAGAAAAGCTTGAAACTGGAACAAGGGGTCATCACAGGTTGATGCCTCCTTTTATACTAGTCTAATGAACATACTAGAAGCTTAAAATCAAAACCCTAATCAGTAGAAAATCCCAAATATGCCCTTGACGGTTTTGAGGTATGAGTTGTCCAAATTTGATCCTGGCTGTTCATTTGTGCGTTGTGAGTAAGCAAATAACCTTAGCCTTTGATTTGGGACACGTCACATGCCTTGGAGGACAAGGTGTGATGTGATTGGTTGAGAGGGGAATTGGGGGTGGGGTCTACAGTGAATGGGTTGCGGGTTTTAGGAGTGGGATAGCTTTCTGCACATGTGAATCACACATGTGCAAGGTGAATTTGTTTTTAACCCATGTTTAAGTGAGATAGAACCTGGGGTGAAAAAGGGAACAGTAACTTTCATTTGATCCGTATTTGGGGGAAACACATGTGTTAGGCGCCAGTTTCTTTTAAATCTTTCAAAGTTAGCACATTTGGTCCTTATGTTTCCTTTCTTTTGTCTTTTTACTTTTAAAACCCATCAGCGCCCTTATAAGCTTGTATCAACTTCCAAGGTTTGGCAATTTTGGCACCAAACTTTTGAAAAGGGTTTTCAAGGGTTCTTTTTGCCATTTTTGAGTATTGCAAGGGCTGTTCTTGGACAATGTTGATCTTCCAAGGTCTTCTTTGTATCTTTAACTTCATGAGGGACCATAGTTGACAAATTTGATTTGTTGAGGGACCAATCTTGTCATTTCTTCAAAGTTGAAGGACCTTTTTGTAATTTTGACAAACTTAAGGGACCAAACTTGTAATTATTAATATACAAGGGTTTTAAGTGTCATTTCTTCATATAATGAGGATCAATCTTGTTTGTCTTCAAGTTTTCAAGGGTATTTGATGAAAATTCCATGATTAGGGCCCGGTTCTTTGTACGGCTTCGTTTCTCGTGTTCGTTTTTCCTTGTATCTTGTGATCTTTTGTCTTTTTCACGATATCCATACCTAAAATACACAAGTAAACAAACACAAGCATATATATGGTATTTTATGACATTTTAATGCATTTAAAGCCCGAAAAGAACGATGAGATCATGTATAAATGCCATCTCATCACTCATCACAGATGCACAAGACGGTACAGTTGAGCTTTCTGGTTGGGCATCCAGGAAAGTGAAGAACCGCATGATGAAAAGCTACAACTGGAATGTCAAGGGTATCGATCATTTGAAAGTATACCAAGTCACAGACAATAAGCAGGTCCACCAGGTTGACTTGTTAAAATTTGAATGTACTTGTCTTAAATGGCAATTATCAGGTTTACCATGCGGTCATGTTTGTGCCGTATGTAGGGATTCGGGTATGAGTGATTACAGCCTGTGGGCAAAGGCCTGGTTTTATAGAACTACTCTCAAGGGTACATACCAAGGTATGGTTTATCCGTTAAGAGATCCTACAACGTGGGAAAAACCAGACGACCTTCAAAAGGTGTTACCTCCGGCTATGATAAAACGCCAACCTGGTAGACCTAAAAACAAAGACCGGTATCCGTCAAAAGGCGAGGTACCGACTGTTGTTGCATGTACTAGGTGTGGTATACGCGGGCATAACCGTAATAATTGCTACCGACCTTTGACACAGTCCGACGTGAGTTTGGATTCACTTACTATACGGGTAATTTTTTAGTACAAATATTAACTTGCCCTAATTTACTAATTCTAGGCTCTTGTCTCAACAAAAGCAAGTAAGAAAAAAAGGCTTTCCGATGAAGCGGGTCATGAGGCCATGTTAGATGAAGAGCGGCTCAGAAATGGTCGTATTTATGGAGACTGGATGGGCGTAGAGCAACATCAGGTTTATACACATACTTACTTATTAACAATATACACATTCATTTGTTCTTCGGAAAACGTAAGCAAATATAGTGTGTTCCCTTTGTTTCGCAGTTGGGCTCGTTTTCACATTACGACATAGATATGATAGTTCCAGACACTCAAATGGTGACACAAGGTGCTTACATTGGAGACTTTAAAGCAGGGACTTCTACAGCCCAAAACTATACGACAAACGGCTATGAAGTTGGTTACCGTCCTGGGGAAAACACGGTAGGTACACTTCCTCAAGCCAGTGATAATGTTTCAGTTTCAGCAGGCGCTAATAATATACGGGAGCAGCTGGTGCAATTGGTGTTTGTTGATCCCAAACTTAGATCGATTAAGCTTTGTGTATACGAGATTAGATCAAGTACTACACGTAGAGAAACCTTTGCTTATGAATAAAGTAACAAAGTGTTATGCGGAATTTAACACTTGATCTAAAACACAATGATGTTAAACAAACTTTCACTTGTATTAGAATAATCGTGTTGATTACAATGAAAGGTTTAACTTGCGAATACTATGAAAACTGATATTAAACATTAACCTAAAAGATCTTCTTTTATAGAACAAGAAGTCTTGTACAATAAGCTACGAATCAACTATTCTAGGTAAAGATAAACATAGAAAATACATTGTCGTTTCTATCCTTACTAGAAGTAATCTAGAATATAATAAACGTGTAGCTCACATCTTCCATCAGTGCTTGTCTTCAATCTGTCAACGCTTGACTTTAACTTGTCAACGCTTATGCTGTCAGCGCTCACTTTGCTCTTGTCAACGCTTAAGTTGTTCTTGTCAGCGTTCAAGTGTTCTGGCCTAAATTTATTCCCAACAATCCTCCCCTAAACTTGATATCCACTCTTATGATCAAGTTTCTGAATAAACATTAAGGACTTGGAGGAGTCTGACAAACCTTGTCATATTGATGATAAATAAATCTGATCAAATTCTTTGCCACGTCACTTGTATAGTCTATCTCCAACTGGGTGTCCTTCATCTTCTCCAAAACAGCCTTGGATATGAAATACTGAGCATCTACAAGTAAATACTCAGCAAACTTTGTAGAACTCAAATGGTATACACCTGCAGCTGAATATAACCTCCATTGAAGACCACTGAGGTCATTTTCAAGATCCTTCCATATTTCAGGATCTTCTTCTTTTGTCCCACACATTCTTTTGAATGTGGTCCAAAGTTTTATTCCATTGGCTGAAGTTGGTGCTTCAGCCTCATACTTGGTCTCTAGTAACCTCCAAAGGTCCACCAAGTCTTCTCTGTCACAACTTGCAAATAAAGATATGAGAGTGGTAAAAGTGTGTACCTCCTTGCCAAATCTTCCAATTTTCCAGAATCCACATTCATCTTCCTCATAACTTACTATTGGATTCCTGGAATCTAGTGGTAACACATGCACCATATCTGAAGCTTCTAATGGGGAGAGCTTGAGGCTCTTTCTAATGATTGCTTCACTTGGATATAGTTGAGACATATCTTTTGGAAACTCAAGAATAAATCCCTTCTTTACTGGTCTAGGAACTATCATAGCTTTCTTGATTGCCATCTCTTCTGCAAGTTGCTCCTTTCTTTCATCTGAAAGAAGTCTGAAAGTGTTTTCTTCTTGCACTTTCACCCAAATAGGATAAGCCCTATGTTCCAATTCATCAAATGTCAAAGCCTTCAGCTTCTGATGGGTCCATCCAACTCCATGACATTTGAGCAACATAAAGTAGAGCTTCCTTCTATCCCTTTTCAATTCAGAGAGAATGTTGCTTGCCTTGTACTTTAGCATCACCTTACAATCCTGCTGAACTCTAAGAAGAATTTCCAAACCTCATATTTGATCTGAAATGGTCAAGTCTGGATTATCCATACAGCTTTCTTCCCAAGAATTGTACATCTGAACTACCTCTGGCATATCAAAATCAATTTGCAACTTCAAATCTCTCAGCCTTTCCCTAGCAAGCTCATCACCATACTCAAGTCTTTCTGGTTCAACAATCATCACACTTGAATCTGAGCTAGCTCCATTACTTTCTTCTTCAGAAGTCACAACAAATGGTGACTTTTCCTTTTCACCTTGTTCCATCATTTGCTCAGCCAATATTCTATCAAATTCAACCTGAGCTGCATTCTTTGGAACAATTTCTTCTACCAACTTACCCTTATCTGTTGGTTCAATTGTTGGTAGGGTAGATGATAATACCTGAGTAGGAACGTCTTTGATGATAGATGATGACTGGAATACATCACCTCCATATGCAGATCTGTCAACGCCCAAATTTCCTCTATCAGCGCCCAAAATACTTCTGTCAGCGTCCAAACTTGTCTTATCAACGCTCAAATATTTTCCCTCAGCGCCTTGTGTAACCTCCCTCAACATATCTGTAAATGATAAATTTAAATTGGTTGGAGAGATTAAGGACGTATCAAAACCTTTTTGTTCCTTCAAAGTAGTAAGAGCTTCAGCAATATCCAATGATTGACCATCTTGACTACTCTTATCACTCAGATTTCTTTGATCTTCCTCCCCTTTGGAAGACTCCTCCATACCTCCCCTTGAATGAGCACTCTCCAAAACAACAATCCTCTCCCTCAAATCTTTGAGTTCAAGGCCTTGGTTACTGACAATTTGTACTAAGTCTGCATTTTGCTTTTGCAAGCTAATGCAGACAGCCGTCAATTCTAAAAGCGTCATTGGTTCCAGTCTGCCCTCTTCCAAAATGGGGATTTGACCTCCCAAGTCAGGTTCATTGGGCATGGATGAGGACTTAATTATGGTGGGACTGCCTTGGCCAGCTTCTAAGCCAGAACCAATAGTCCCAGCCTCATCCAGGTCACCAGCCACACTTGTGGTGGTGGTTCTCTCTGCTACATGGCTAGGACCACCAGAGGAGAATACTCCAGCAGCCCTTTGGCGTTTAATCAACCTATATTCAGGTGGAGTGGAAGATGGTGTAGAAGAAGGTGTAGATGTGGGTTGGTTAAGGGGTGTTTGGGATTGTGATGATTGGGTGTCAGCGGTTGAAATAGGCATATCAACGCCCACATTAGATGTGTCAGCGTCAAAGGGATTTTGGTCTATTTGCATCTGGGCAGGTGAGAGTAAAGGTTCAGGAATAGGTTCAAGTTGTGGTTGAGGGTCAATATGAGGTTGGGGGTCTGGTTGGGGTTGTGCTGCTGCAATAACAGCAAGCATGGCTGGGGTTAATGGTAGGTCTCTATGAGGTGGTGAATTCATCTTGGTAAAAATAGCCTTCTTTTGTTCAGGGATCTTATAAAAATCATTGTGATCCCTTGAACAATATCTTTGAGCATCAAAAACCATTTGCAGAAAACGGGGATAAGCCAAAGTCATTTTTGTCCCCTTGTTTTTACACATTCCTTCAAAAATCATTTTAGACCAATTATAATTTTGCCCTGTTGTAATACACACAATAGCAGATGCAATGGATCTATTGATCTCATTGTGTGCAGTACATTTGGGACTCAAACATTGAAGGAGAATGTGAATTAGGTACTTCCAGGCTGGGGGAAATTCCTGCTTATGGTACTTATTAAGAGTACCTTCATCAGGAATAGGATATCCCAAAGCCCTAAGCCCTTGTTCTATTTCAGATATGGGAAGCATGGTTATACCATCAGCATCATTGAGATGCAAGGCCTGGCGTACCAAGGCCTCAGTAACCACCCAAGGTCTCCCATGTACAATAGAAGTCAATGTTGTCACTCCATTAACTGTTGAGGAACTAACAGTGTTCCAAAACTGTTTAATGTGTGTGACTGGAATGAGTGGTGCATGAGAAAGAGCATACCTCAATGGGGATGCATTCAAATACTCCACCATCTGTGTGTATTGAGGGAACAAAGTATTATCAGCAACAAGATAAGCAATCATGTTGTGTTGAGACTTGAACCCCAAATCCAATTCTGCTGAGTTAAATCTTGGTGCCATTGATGAAAGCTGTTAATTTGAGGTATAAAAGATGAAGGTTGATAAGAGAAAAGTGTTAGACAAGAATTATAGATACCCTGTTTAAAATAGGAGCCAAATTTATAGGAGTGGATGAATGCACGTGATTGGTCCAAAAATAGGCAAAGATTTTCAAAAATCAATCATGAAAATATTGAAAAAGTTTATAAGATATCCCATGCATTTAATGAAAGTAACAACTCCTAAAATTACGGCTTGAAAATATGTCAAAAAGTAACAACTGGGTAGGTCCCATTGTTTGTCAACGGTCAAAAATAACCCATCAACGCCCAACGGCTATAATCTTGTCAACGTTCGCCTAAAGCCATGTCAGCGTCCATTTTGGTCACAACAACGCTTGGAAAAATCTTGTCAGCGTCCAAAAATAAAATTGTTTCAAAAAGTGAAAAATGACCTTAACAAGTAATTTATCCTAGAGAAGATAACCAAAAGCAGATAATTATCATAGGGCGGCAAGCACTGTCCAGTTATGCACACTTGCATAAGCAAGATAGACATAACAGTCCTCTAGTGTCCCTTGCTAACCAAAATTCTTAACAACCAAGTTACCTCATAAAATCCTTGTTACTCCCAGGTAAAACCCATATCAAAAGGGTTCCCAAGTCTCCCAACAGACCACAACCAATTCTAGGCCAAAAATGTCTTGGCAGCATGCAAAGTTGATATACTATGCATGCTACAGTGCCTCATGGTTTAGTAAAACTAACCCATACTCACCTGTGGACACAATCTAGAATTGTGATGAGAGTATTCTAAGAATACCCAAGAGTCCTAAAGGTTCCTTAAACCTCCCCTTAAACTATGATACATGAGTTTTCAAAATATATATATGAACATTAAAAATTTATGTCAAGATAGGAATATAAATATTCCAACCATCATCCATAAACAAAATATGTCCAAATAGCTCTTCAAAGATCCATAAGCAACTCTGTATCCAATGGCATAAAGCTACCATTACCTGCACATTTAGATGAAAACCACAAAACTAACATTTGTTTCTGACAGCGTCCCGACAACACTTAACAGCGTGGAAGGAACTCTTGTCAGCGTTAGACAATAATATCTCCAACAACGGCAAAATAACACTTGACAGCGTTGCATTTACCTTTGTCAGTGTTAGAAAAATAATGTGGAAAATCTAAATCATCACAAAGACCAATAACAATACATTATCCTGTACATACTTTCACAAAAAGGTTCCAAAACACATATTAAGTGAGATTAACCATTCCAATATTTGTTACCAAATATTGAAATCTTCCAGCATCAAAAGGTTTAGTTAATAAATCAGCTACATTATCTTCTGTATCTACCCTATCTGGTTGTATTAAACCTTTCTCAAAGCAATCTCTTATAAAATGATGTCTAATTTCTATGTGTTTGGTTTTAGAATGATGTACAGGATTTTTAATAATGCATAAAGTACTGTTATTGTCTACAAAAATCTTGGTATGCATAAAATTATACCCATAATCCAACAGCTGGTTTTGAATCCATAAGACTTGTCCACAACAAGCAACTGCAGCCACATATTCTGCTTCAGTTGTAGAGTTTGCCACCACTGTTTGTTTCTTGCATTGCCAAGATATTAATCTGCTCCCAAGGAATTGGCATCCACCAGTTGTGGATTTCCTATCAAACTTGTCACCACCATAATCAATGTCTGAATATGCAATAAGATCCAAGGGAGAATCTTTTGGGTACCACAATCCAAGATCTGGGTAACATCTTAGGTACCTAAAAATTCTCTTCACAGCAAAAAGGTGACATTCTTTGGGAGTCACTTGATGGCGTGCACATGCACACACAGCAAACATGATGTCAGGTCTTGAGGCTGTAAGATACATCAATGATCCAATCATTGATCTATAGTGCCTAACATCCACATCCTTTCCAGCTCCAATTTTTCCCCAAGGGTGTTGCCTATCCATAGGAGTGGAAGCCTCCTTTTCATGTGGAGAAAAACCATATTTCTTCAAGATTTCAGCTACATACTTGTCTTGGGAGATGAAGATACCATCTTCTTTCTGCTGAACTTGTAACCCTAGAAAGAAGTTCATCTCACCCATTGCACTCATCTTGAATTTATCTGTCATGAGCTTGGAAAATTCCTCACTCATTTTTGGATCAGTAGACCCAAAAATGATGTCATCAACATAGACCTGCACAAGCAACACATGTTTGCCTTTCTTCTTTGTAAATAGTGTCTGATCTATGGTGCCCCTTTTGAAACCATTTTCCACCAAGTAGGTGGACAATGTACCATACCATGCTCTTGGGGCTTGATGAAGTCCATACATTGCTTTCTTCACTCTATAAACCTTGTCTGGATTTTCAGGATCTTCAAAACCAGGAGGTTGCATGACATATACTTCCTCAACAATTGTCCCATAGAGGAAAGCACTCTTCACATCCATTTGGTAAACAGTAAAATTCATACAAGAGGCATAAGCTAGAAAAATTCTTATAGCTTCAATTCTTGCAACTGGTGCAAAAACTTCTTCATAATCAATTCCTTCCTCTTGTGTATATCCCTGGGCTACCAAACGTGCCTTGTTTCTGACCACAATGCCTTTTTCATCTTTCTTGTTCCTTAGAACCCATCTTGTCCCAATTGGTCTCACATATCTGGGACAATCAACCAGCTCCCAAACATCCTGTATAGCAAATTGGTGAAGCTCATCCTGCATTGCTTCCACCCAACTAGGTTCCTTGAGAGCATCAAAAATTTTCTTGGGTTCATCCTGTGACAGAAAACAGGCAAACAAACATGCTTGTACAAGAGGGGTATCAACCTTCTTGTGTATATTGGCAATAAATCCACCAAGACCTTGATGGGATCTTCTTGTCTGAACTGGAGCCATAACATCACCAATGATTTGAGATGTGGGGTGATCCTTAGCTGTGGAAGTAAGAACTCCTCCTTCAAAAAGTCTGGTGTCCTCAACTTCACGCTCCATGTTGCCAATATCTTCTTCAGATTCTTCTTGATCAACTGAAATCTCTTCATGGACATTGGAAGGTCCACCCTGTTCAAAATGGGAAGAGAAAAGCTGTGTAAAGGTGTCTCCAAAGTCTGATCCTTGTTTGTCAGCGTTTGGGCTAACAACACTTGAACTGTTGTTGTCAGCGTTGGAGCCATCAGCGTCTGAATTGGTCGTGTCAGCGCTTGATTTCCCTTTGTCAGCGCCTGAAGAATCATGCATGTTTGTATTTGGTGGTATTTGAACACCACCATTTTCTTTCCTAGCAGCAGTAGCAGCAGCATAATACTCATCTGTCCATATAGGAAGTGTAACATATTCTTGTGTGGGAGATGATTCAACTGCTGGTGGTCCATCCTCCTTAGCAACCTGTATACCTGAAACATTACCAATTCTCTTTTCCAAAACACTTGAAGTTACCTTCACAATGTCTGGATCAGTAACAGGCATATAATTTAAAGCTCTAGATAAAGGTTCTAAGTCAAACAACCAATTTGGACCACTCTCAGGATCACTAGGTTTACTTTCTAAAAACCTAACATGTACTTTTTCAAGTATACGTTTTTCCTTTTTAATGTAAACCCTATATCCTTTACTCTGCACTGAATAACCCATGAAGTAGCCTTCATCACCTTTTGAATCAAATTTACCTAGGGCCTCACTAGTTTCTAGAACAACTACATGACATCCAAAAGGCTTGAGGAAGCCAATATTGGGCTTCCTTCCCCAAAGTAATTCATAAGGTGTCTTATTATGTATCTTGTTGACCAATGCCCTATTCTGAACATAACAAGCTGTGTTAACAGCTTCAGCCCAAAAGGCTATAGGAAAGTGGGCATCAGCCAACATGGTTCTGGCTGCTTCAATAAGGGTCCTATTCTTCCTTTCAGCAACCCCATTTTGCTGTGGGGTTCTAGCTATGCTAAACTGCCTAGTAATCCCTTTC
This sequence comes from Glebionis coronaria, assembly GCA_025667525.1. NCBI lineage: Eukaryota > Viridiplantae > Streptophyta > Magnoliopsida > Asterales > Asteraceae > Glebionis > Glebionis coronaria. The sequence goes on from CM046881.1 coordinate 236,551,055, forward strand.
TTGGCACAAAAATCATCTAACAACTGATTTCTAAACTCACCCCCATTGTCACTTCTAATAATTTTGACCTCATTACCATTCTTCTTCTCTATCTGGGTAATGAAATTAATCAGACTTAGGGCAGTTTCACTTTTCTTGGCTAAAAAGAAAGTCCATGTAAACCTGGAGTAATCATCAGTAATAACAAAACAATATGATTTACCCTTCAAACTTTCTATATTAGTTGGACCAAAAAGGTCCATATGCAATAAGTGAAGTGGTTTAGAACTAGAGTGCACCTGTTTAGACCTGAATGAGACCTTGTGCTGCTTGCCCTTAAGACATGCAACACAAGAGTGGTCATTGTGGAAAGACTTTTCAGGCAAACCATCAACTAAACCAAGCCTCACAAGTCTATTGATATTCTTAAAGTTTATGTGCCCTAGTCTCCTGTGCCAAAGATTACTTTCATCTACTGAGGCTTTAGCGTACAGACATGACATTTTATTATTTACCTTAATTCCATTAAGATTCACATTATATATGTCTTTATGCCTTGGTGTTCTAAAATCTATGTATTTCTCTTCAGGGAGCTTATAATCTTTGCTTAACACCAAGCACTCAGTATCTGTGAAAAGAACCTTATGTTTGTTATCACACACTTGTGATACACTAAACAAATTATAATCCAGATCTTTCACCAAGAAGACATTCTCAAACCGTAGATTGTTGGTGACAAGGGTTCCTTTTCCAGTAATGGTGCCGTAGCCCCCTCCAAAATATACCTTATCACCATCTTGAATAGGAGAGAAATTGGTCAGATAGTCTTCCTTTCCTGTCATGTGCCTTGAGCATCCACTATCCCAGTATCCATAATCATTGATCTTCTTCTGAATGCCCTGCACATAAAGAAAACACATTAGTTTTCTTTGGGAACCCAAGCCTTAGAAGACTTGGATTCATTTGGTTGTTCAACAAGAACAGACTTGGTTCTCATAACAACCCCATTTTCATCCCTGTTTGAATGAAATTCCCAGTTAACCCCAATTGGTGTTGACAATGCCTTAGAAATATAATGAAACCTGTTGCATGTCATAGAAATACCAGTAGAATTAGGGTTTTGGTCTTGTTTTGGTCTCCATGTTAAGCTAGTAGAAGCTTTAGACCTATTTCCCTGTGGTTGCAAATACCTAGGTTTAGCAGTGTGTCTGTCAGCGCTGAAATTTCTCTTGTCAGCGCCCCGATTGCTCTTATCAGCGTTGAACCTAGGGTTTGCTACAGGAACCCATTGCCTATTTGACCAAGTGTTTGACTTTTGAAAAGGTCTTAGGCCTTGTGTGTTAGACCCTCTAGAAAAGAATGGGGCTGGTCTAACAACTTGTGAACTTTTGTTCACAAAAGTATTGGGTCTGACAGTGTTTGACCTATGTTGACTTTTGTCAGCGCTGAAATGGTTCCTATCAGCGTTGACATTGGAAGCGTTGACACATTTGTAGGCCAAATGTGAGAAGCTACCACATGTATAACAAGCTTTTCTAGACATAGTCTTAGGTCTAGAAGCAAAGAAGCCTGTTCCATGATCACTAACTTGGCTTTTTGGTGACCTAGTATTCCTATACATCTCTGCATACTTAACACTAGGTTTTCTAACATTTTGTGGGCCAAGGTCAACAGCTTTGCCAGTGGTAGGGTGTGTGATCTTAATAGGTTTAGGATCAAGGCTCGTGATTGGTGTGGGCTCATTTGGACTTTCACACAATAACCCTCCCTTAACAAACAAGGTGTGGTTAGCTTTCTTCCACTCATCTAGGTCAGTCAACTTTTGCTTGTATTCCTCAACTGGGGAAATCACTCTAGGTGGAGGAATGAATTCCTCCTCTTGACATTCTGGCAATCCAGTCCAAGATAAGTCCTTTGATTGGACACCATAGAAATCCCCAGCTGGTGGTGGGACAACAGTATAATTATTCATCCCAATCCCACTCATATCCTTAGAGTCTCTCTGTTTGCTAACACACTCTCCAAGGGATTGTGTGGCCTTATCAAATCTCTGGATTTTAAGACTCACATTATCTTTATTTTTGTTAGCCTCTTCTAACTGAGCTATCAAATCAAGATTAACCCTATTTACTATATCTTGAACATCTTTACTTTGAAATAACTCATGTTTTAAGATGTTTATTTGATCCTTTAAATCAAACTCCATTTTCTTATACTCAGCTACTGTCTTTTCTGTTTGGGTAAGAGCAATTTGATAATTAGATACTTTGCATCTTTCAGTACTTGCCTCATCTAATAATTTAACTATCTCTTGTTTTAATTTTTCAGTATTTAAACGACAACCCTTAGAACAGAAAGCATCATCATATACCTCATTATCTGATGAAGAGGAGGAGTGTGCCATGAGAGCATATTCAGCATGCTCTTCTTTAACCTCAGCAACCAAAGCTCTGTCCTCTTCCTCATTCTTAGCCATCCAGCTCCAATCCCATTCTCCAACACCATCAATTTGTTGAACAGCAACCATGGCCTTGGGATCTGGGCTCTTAATCATTTGGCTAGAAGGCTTCCCAGCATCAGATCTTCTTGGAGATCTACATTCCCTCATAAAGTGCCCCATCCTATGACAGTTGTAGCACTCAACCTTGGACTTGTCAAATCCAGCAACATCCTTAGCATTAAAGGTCATCTTCTTCTTGAACCTTTTATTGAACCTGTTTGCTCTTAAACTTACAAGAGCCATAGTCCACTTGATGTCCATCTCTTCCAATTGTTCATCACTTATCTGCTCAAGATCTTCATATGTGATTCTTGAATCACTGGGCAAAGAAGCAATGAATGCACACACAGTGTCTAGATCAAAACCAGCAGGTTTAATTCTATCAGCGCCATGATTGTGTGTGTCAGCGCTTGAGTACAAAGCGTTGACAGGATATGATCCAGCGCTGACAGATTGACATCCAGCGCTGACACCTTGAGATCCAGTTGCTGAATGTCCATAGAAGTTCATGGAATCAAATTGGCCTTCACTTTGTGAGAAGAAGGCCATGTTGCTGCTGGAAGATTTATTATCACTTTCCAATTGCCATTCATTCTCCAATAGTCTTAGTTTGTTGAAGATGTCATCAAACCTGGAAGTCTTGTGGGTGTTATTGACAAGAATAGATCTTATCTCAATCTTCCATACATCACCAAGGCTTTTGAGAAAAGTAGCATTCAATTCAGGGTCATCAATCTGTTTCCCCATGAAGGAAAGTTGACTTGTGATGTCAAGAAGTCTACTTCTCACACTGCTGAGATTCTCATTAGGTTGAGCTTTAAAGACAGCATACTCATGCAACAGTTGCTTCTTCTTTTCTTCTTTTGTATCAGCATTGCCACCATGTGCTACTTCAAGAGCTTCCCAAAGCTCTTTTGCAGACTCAAAGCGTTTGTACTTGTGCTGATTCTCATGACCTAGGGCATGTTTCAAGATGTTTAAGATTTTCATGTCCACCCTCTTCTTGGCTATGTCTTCAACAGCTACAGCTCTCCCATCTTCAGGCTTTTCCACCTTATCAGATTCAGGACAATTAGGAACAGCTGTCCTTGTGGCAATTGCAGCAGTAATCTTTGCTGCTTTATCGAATGTGTTCCCATATTCGATAATCTCCCAAAGAGTGTAGTCATGAATAGCTATATATTGCTCAAAATTGGACTTCCATAGCTCAAAGTTCCTGGCATCAAACATGGGAATTTTGATACTAGGGTTTGAGAAGTTGTTTTGTAGCAAAGCAGGAGGTTGATTTGTGCCAGACATGATGTTTTTAGGGTTTTGAGAATTTTAGGGTTTTTAGGGTTTGGTGTTTTAGGGTTCTGCGTTACTTAAAGATCAAAAGTTTCTCAACAAGCTCTGATACCACTTGTTGATCCCAAACTTAGATCGATTAAGCTTTGTGTATACGAGATTAGATCAAGTACTACACGTAGAGAAACCTTTGCTTATGAATAAAGTAACAAAGTGTTATGCGGAATTTAACACTTGATCTAAAACACAATGATGTTAAACAAACTTTCACTTGTATTAGAATAATCGTGTTGATTACAATGAAAGGTTTAACTTGCGAATACTATGAAAACTGATATTAAACATTAACCTAAAAGATCTTCTTTTATAGAACAAGAAGTCTTGTACAATAAGCTACGAATCAACTATTCTAGGTAAAGATAAACATAGAAAATACATTGTCGTTTCTATCCTTACTAGAAGTAATCTAGAATATAATAAACGTGTAGCTCACATCTTCCATCAGTGCTTGTCTTCAATCTGTCAACGCTTGACTTTAACTTGTCAACGCTTATGCTGTCAGCGCTCACTTTGCTCTTGTCAACGCTTAAGTTGTTCTTGTCAGCGTTCAAGTGTTCTGGCCTAAATTTATTCCCAACAGTGTTGAATGGTGGCGTGATTAGTATAATACGGCACCCAACACTGATCATACAGAGGTGTACGATAGGAGTATACATTCTTACGGTCATGAACCACAGCCATCAGGATGTCCGACTCCACAGGTGTACAACCCATGTCACATTGACGACATTAAACTTTCTAGTTTGTTTTTTTTGAAATAATATGTATACATTATGGACATCACTAGTTTTGACCATCATATGTTACATTTCTTTATGATGTCTTTATTATATATATAATGTTGTTACATATTTATGTTTGTATTTGTTTGTAATATGTTTTAATAACATTTTGTTTTGGTCTGGTAAAAGGTAACGCTTAAAAATCATGAATCAACAAAGAAGACACATGACATACCAACATAAAAATAAAAGTCTCAAGGACAACCACAACCAACAATAGTTCTAACAGACAAACAGACAACCACTTAGGAAATATGAAAAAACAAAGTACGATGCCCTGGATGCGAGGGTGGAACCTAGTGTAACATTTGATGACGGGGACGATCTAGCAGAATGAGTGAATCCTTGAAGGCCCCAAGAACAAACGACCCACTCTTGCCTTGAATCTCTTTTGGGTTGACAAACTCATGTTGTTGTGCATCCCACACGTACAACACATGCAAAAAACTGGCTGGGCCGACACAAACATCAAACATTGGGCTCAAATTATTTGCAAACCCAAGCAACCTAGGTACATGCTCAAATGGCATTGGAAGAACGACTTCCAACTGCATCCTCCCAATATAACCGTTCAACACATTCAGCCTCCAAGCATATACGTTACGCACGCCTCCAAAAACAGATGTTCTAGAAATAAATAGGGAGTCCTCTTGTAATGCAATGCTGTAGGGAGGCCCAACCATGGACGTGATGTCCAAAGGAATTGTTTCAACAAGGAAACACAAGGAAGTCAGATCAAAGCACACGAGTACGTACCTTGTGTGTGTATTTCCACCCGAACATCTCCATCTTTCTGATCCCACCCAATATATTTTCCCACCTGTAACGGCTTGACCATACCTCATGATTTTAATGGTTCTAGGGGGCAAATGACCAGGAGGCACAGTCGACCACATGTTTGAACTAAAAGTGAAGACACTCGCCTTCCAAGTACCTTCACCATACAGAGGTATATGAATCTTGAGTATAGTTGGGTCCATTGTGTCTGGACGAACCCTAAAACCATACACAATTTTAGCTAACTCAGCTACACCTGCTACATTCGTTGACAACACTGTCACAACTTTATCGATGGAAGGATTCCAAACGACAAATGCAAACTACACATATGCACCAACAACAAAGCAACAAATACCCTCTGAGACTGCAAAGGCATGTAGTACTTGATCAGTGTACTCTGACTCCAATCTGATAAAGTTAACATCACGGTCAATCTTAAACAAAGAGTTGCCATTCCCTCGCCTGCAGCTTAACATAAAAGAACACGAGTCAGAAGGACGAGGGATGTAGTTCTTAATGAAGTCTGTGTTATCAATTGTGAACTTCGTATACACTTGACGAAATCTTAGTAGAGACTTAACAGGTAGTTTGTGCAAAATATCAAGTTGGATATCGAAGGGTAAGTAGTCGGACATTTTTGCCTAACTTTATTACTATTGCTTGTCTTAAATAGGATGGAAAACCTAAGCATTGCATGTAAACTATATATATACCCAAATTCAAGGCAACTCCTTAGGTAGTTCAAGGCAACCAATTTATGATTTGCACGTGGGCAGACGAACAACTATCTATAGGGGATAGGGCACTAGTTTCTGTATGTATTGAAGGCATGGTTGAATATTTGCATCATTACAGACCATTTGTTATCTTGAAGAAATGGTTTTCATTTATGGCACATCATGGCCTATATACTATGCATGTATGGTAAGTTTTCAAAGCGTATTTAGTACACGTCCAATAAGGTTACAAGCCTACAAGAGAGACATAATGGAGATAGTGGATAATTGGTGTTAGGGTATACACGGTAGATAATGGAAACTTTTGATATTAGTGGTTGTAAATATAACTTTACATTAAAAATAAAAATTTCAAAAATTTGTAGATAAACGTTAATACCACCCAAAGGTCACGAAATTTAATGACTTTCTAGAACTCCCTTCTAGTATTTATGTTCAACCTTATTTAAAGGAAGGGTTTGGGAGATATCAAGCAACCCAAACAATACAAACCATGAATATTTCTCCCATTGAAAGTCTACAAGCTATTTGCAACTCACCGGCTTTGGCTGATTTGTGGAACATTTATATTCAAGATGACATAAAAGATGACATCAATATCTTGAGAAAAATGATAGACGTGTGCCGAGCAATCCACACAAGGTTGGAGAAGAGAGAAGCGTTGTTACAGGATGCAGAGATGAAGCTTAAGGACAAGAAGATCCCAACGTTTTTGTTCTTCACAATGTAATCACAGAAAGATGTTGTTGTGGCCAGGGAATTACTCAACTGTGTGAAAGAGATGATAAAAAGGACCAAGAGAAAGAAAACTTCGTTGCGGTGGTAAGGAGGTTGTCCGATGGCTAATAAAGGATTCCTAGCTGTGCATATCATGAAATTTTCTTTCCTTGTTATTCCTTTCTGTTTAATGTAATGAATCCTTTTATTAAGTAATGGAAAGTATGTTGTATTTCCTTGTTAATCTGGTGTGATTTATTTGTTTTTTAGACCAAGTATGTTAGATTCAGAATCTCACAAGTAGAACTAACCATGGATCTAATATCATTTCATAAGAATATTAGGATATTGTATAAAAAAACGATACAATAAAAGTTTAGTGGATGTTAACATAGAAGTAATGGCAAGTATGTTGTATTTCCTTGTTATAATTAAACACGGATTATGTTAAAAAAAATTAAACATGTGTGTATGCAATCGGTTGTGATTTGTTTGTAATAACTGGTTTTTGCTTATCATTTGTATACTCGATGTCGTTCTCGGTATCTAATCGAATTGATCACGGTTAATGGTGGAATTGCTGGTATTGGTCACTAAAAGGGGGAAGCTTGGTTAACTAAGTCTACAAACAGCATAAATATAAAAGCTAATAAAAATAAAAGAGAACTTCTAACCTCGATTGCTTTATCAGAGTGACTGCTGCAAAACAAAACTTGGTGAAAGAAATTAAGAATTAAAGTGAAAATGTAAGTGTGTTGACTAAAAATAAAGGCTTTAAAATTTAAATTAAAACTTGTGATTCAAAAATAAATGACGAAAAATTAAAACTTTTAAAACTAAATTTGAAAATTAAAACCTTGTAAAAATGAAAACTTTAATAAAAATAATTTGAAAAATATACTAGGTGAAAATGGCGGGAAAAATTTGGGTTTTGAAAATTAAACAGTAAAATTAAAACATAAGACTGAATAGTGAAAATCTGGTCTAATTCTGAATATGCATAACGAACCTATCTCGGAATCCACAATTCTGACGTAATTCGGAATCAAACAAGCAATACCTAACTCGAAATGTAAATGCAAAATGTAGTTCAGAATATAAGGTTGCCCACCTAATTCGGAATAAACAGCAGGACCTAGTTCGGGAAATGGAATACTACACACAATTCGGAATCCTCAGTTTTGACCTAACTCGGAATATAGTTCTTATGTAGTTCGGAATCTAGGAATTGGATGTAGTTCGAAATATGCTGGTTTGAACGTAACTCGGAATAATGGACCTTGACGTAACTCGGAATCCTGGAACACACATTAATTCGGAATCCAAAGCTTTACGTAACTTGGAATATGGAACTTTGATGTAACTCAGAATATGTAAACTTGACGTAACTCGGAATAAACTGTGTTTTGACCTAATTCGGGAAAAATTAACCTGCATGTAATTCGGAATGAAAGGAGATGGACGTAACTCAGAATAAGACAAATTGGATGTAATTCGGGAAATGGAGACTCAACGCAGTTCGAAATAAGCTGGTAAACTATTTAGTTCGGAAAGTTAGGGTTTCAAAAACCCGAATTAAGACAAATAAGCAAAACCACAATATGCACTTACCAAAACTTTTACCAAATCTATTTTTAGGAAAAACTAATAAGACACACTTTAAAAACTTTTAAAAACACTTAATAAGCAAAAATTTAAAATCAACTTATTTTTAAAAACTATTAAACATAAAAATTTACGCAATAAGCATCTTAATCTAAAAACTTTAAAGCCACTAACTCAATAAGCACAATCAAATAAGCAAAATAATCATATTATCAACCAAATAAAACCAACTACATGATTAATTAAGCAAAATCAATAGATTATTAAGAAAGGTAGAATGAGAATTATGAAATAAACTTGATTATATTAAAGATTAATATCAAAGATTACAAGATTAAAATGAAGGTTTGATAAGCTTGAAAAACTAGAGAGAAAAATAAAACACACTTAAAAATAAAGCTAGAAAAATTAATTAACTAACTAACACCCTCCTAATGACACATTAGGAGGGTATATATAGGAGGGGGGAAGGGTCTTGTGTCTTCTCTCTTTCTTCTTGTTTTCTCGACTCGATTTAAATTCTTTGTCTTTCTCGACGTCGTCTTGGGATTTGTCGATATAAATTGAACTCGTCTTATAATTTCCTTCTTCTATTAGACTTGAATTCTTCGACTTCATTAACTTCCGTCTTTAGACTTTTTCTTCGATAAATCTTCAGAATAGGCCTTGGACTTCCGTTCTTTTTTGCACTCTTGACCTTTTGACTTCGTCTTTTGTCTTTTTCTTCGATAAAAGCCTGTGATAGCCCGTGTTTTCTCCCTTTTCCATATTTGTATCCTGAAACACAATAAAAACACAAACCACGCATAATTCTGACTTTTACGACGTAAAATACACGTTTTGGTCTTGTTATTATTGGAAATAAGTGGTAAAAGGATAAGTGTTTTCACACTTATTAAATCCCCTACACTTGACCATTGCAATGCCCTCATGCAATGCATTAATTTCAAAGCACGTTTTACATTTTTCATCTTAAATAACCCACCTTGGCCTTTATTAAATACTAAACATTAAGGAAACTAAAAAGATAGAAATATATACAAAACAAGTAAAGTAATCAAAGACTTACATCGGGGTTTTAGTTGTCATGAATGTTTATCACCCTCAAGTTTCACGTTCCCCAAACCAAGCTTATAAACGATATTATTGTTATTATAAGTTAGCAAACTAACACAAACTCATGTGACCCAATTATTCACTTAGACTCTCTTATTCAGGTGTATCTCTTATATTTTATTGTTGTCTTAAATGATCACGAGGATGCATTGTTTGACTTATTTCGATAGTTTATTTAGGCCGAAAATAAAGTGGGACGATTTAATCAATAGTTAGCTAAAGGACAAAATCTTTTAAAACGGCTTCTCGGGACCTCTTAAAGTTCATATCTTGGCATAACTTGCTTCACGATTTGAGACCTTTCTCGGACCAATATTTGGCAGCAACTTAATACTTCGAATCTTGAGAGACGTTCTTGAAATTATGGTCTTCTCTTTATAATAGGGATTTCTTCACTTGAAGTTTTGAGAGATTCTTCATATTTGGATCATGACTTCTTCATTTTTCTCCAATCTTTATTTTGGACTTTGATTTACAACGATCCGCCTCCTTTTAGGACTTGTATCTATTTATCCTCATACCTTGCTAGGGACTTTTCGGATAGATTTCTCCATGATCTTTAGGGGAGTATTTGCTTTTCGTCGTGTGTCTCGATCCTTCATATTGATTTTTGATAAATGATTCTTCGCATCACTTGGGATCTTTAGCAACAAAATGTAGCCCTCCTGCCTTGTTAGGTCCTTTTCGGACTCGCCAATCTTCGCATCCCGCTTCAATAAGTTAGGCCTTGGCTATGAACTCTAATTAATACCGAGCAACTTTTAAACGATCTTGTGCTAGAAGCTAAGTAACTTTTCAAATCGTACAACCTTATTTATTGCAATTAAATTTATTAGCAAGCGATGGGAGAAAAAGCTTATAATCAACTCATATAAATTCATGAAAGAATACCAAACTTATAGTTGACTCTATCATCTCTCGTTCTCCATAATTTAAAATCTCAAGGAATGAGACTCGTGGATGCTTAGCCAATTACATCAAAGTTTTGGGTTTTCAAGTCATCTATAGCATCTTGCAACTTCTTAGACTTTTTCAAGTTTAGAATTCGCATTTTAAAGTTCCATTGATAAACGACTTTTCTAGGATCAATTGTAGGAACTTGCGAAAAGTTCTTGTTCTTAACCCGTAAGAGTTAAGACTTTCGTGTTTTAAAGCTCCCTAATAAAAGCCTAACAAAACTTGACTTAAACACGTTAAGGATACTAGCTAGAGTAAACTTAGATAAGTAAACTCGGGTTGAGTCAAAAGATTCATGACGTTGAAAAATTTAAAACCACTTTATTTAAAAATTTATTCTAGCAAAGAAATTAAATAACGATAGCAAAGGAAAAATACTACTATACAACTAGGCCAAAATAGATTAAAATTTTTGAAAAATGTCGAAAAATTAAATTTTCTGGTTAAAATGAGGACAAATTCATGGAAAAGCCCACTTACTTCGATAGAAGTCCCCCTACACTTGATATAAACATTGTCCTCAATGTTTAAGCATGTGGGAGTAAACTCCCCTACACTTAGGACATTGTGCATGTTGTTTAAATCTCACTAAGGAAGAGACGACTACGGTGATTGCAATGTGAACATATAAGATATGAAATATTGAATCACGACAGTTTAGGATAGAACTGGGAAGACAGGTACACGGGATCACGGGTCGTCAAATGTCATCAAAAGTGCTATTTGAAGCTTTAATCCCTGCACATTGTAGGAAACAAGACAACAAACCCCATGTAGCTCCCCCTACACTTATTATAAAAACGGGTAAAGGATAAATCAACGGGTTGCCTCCCGAGAAGCGCTTGTTTTTGTTAACCGAGTCACGAGCCTAACTCGACCCAGAACTAATTCAAGGGAAACATGGTGAGGGATGGAATCATCTCATGAGAGATGTCCTCACCAAAGTACAGCTTCACACGCTGGCCATTCACTTTAAAATTATGCCCATTTGGTTGAGAAAGCTCAATGGTGCCATAAGGGAAAACTTTGGCGACTGTGAATGGACCAGACCAACGACTCTTAAGCTTGCCCGAAAAGATCTTCAACCGAGAGTTAAAGAGTAAAACTTGATCACCAACGTGAAACTCTCGGTTCTTAATCCTAGAATCATGAATGAGCTTGGTTTTCTCCTTGTAAATCAATGAATTCTCATAAGCTTCATTCCTCAGTTCATTAAGCTCGTTGACTTGAATCTTCTGAAGATCACCGGCTTTGTGAATATCAAAATTGGCCCACTTCAAGGCCCAATACGCCTTATGCTCCAACTCAATAGGGAGGTGGCATGCCTTCCCGTACACAAGACGATATGGAGTGCAACCAATAGGTGTCTTATATGCGGTACGGAAAGCCCACAAAGCATCATCTAACTTATCGGCCCACGAGGCACGATGCTCTCCCACAGTTCTCTCTAAAATTCTCTTTAGTCCACGGTTAGAAATCTCGGCTTGACCATTTGTTTCGGAATGATAAGCGGTGGAAAGACGGTGATTGACACCATACTTAGCCATGACTCGGGCAAATTGATCATTGCAAAAATGAGTCCCGCGGTCACTGATGATAGCACGAGGAACACCGAATCGAGCGAATAACTGCTTCAAAAAGTTCACAACCACCCTCAGATCGTTCGTAGGGAGAGCCTTTGCTTCAACCCATTTAGATACGTAGTCAATGGCTACGAGGATGTACTTGTTCCCTTTGGAAGATGGAAATGGCCCCATAAAGTCGATACCCCATACGTCAAAGATTTCACATTCTTGTATGAAAGTTTGAGGCATCTCATCTTTATGTGTGATCTTTCCTTGGCTTTGGCAAGCATCACAATGTTTAACCATTTCATGAGCGTCATGATAAACGGAGGGCCAATAGAATCCAGAGTTGAACACTTTCTTCGCGGTGTAATTAGGACCAAAGTGACCACCGGTGGGTCCTTTATGGCAAGCTTCAAGGATTAATAAAGCTGCTGGCCCATCAACACACCGACGAATGACAAGATCCGCACATTGTTTGAAAAGGAAAGGGTCGTCCCAAAAATAGTGTTCAATGTCTTTAAAGAACTTTTTATTTTGTTGGGACGTTAACCCTTCCTTGAGAATTCCACCCGCTAAATAGTTTGCAATGTCCGCAAACCACGGAGTGTCATAAAGATTAGAATTGATAGACATTAAGGCCTCAAGGGGAAAAGAGTCATTGATCTCTTGATTCGGATGATCCCCTTGATAAGGATCCTCAAGTCTACTTAGATGATCCGCGTAGGTTTTTGGCTCCCTTCTTGTCACGAATTTCAATTTTAAATTCTTGAAGGAGCAAAACCCAACGAAGAAGTCTTGGCTTAGAATCTTGCTTTGTTAACAAGTACTTCAACGTTGAATGGTCGGTATAGATAATGGTGGTGGAAAGAACAAGATAGGGCGGAACTTCTCAAAAGCATACACTACAGGTAAAAGCTCTTTTTCGGTAGTAGTATAATGCAATTGAGCCCCCGTCATTGTCTTACTAGCATAATGGATTGGTTGGAAGTGTTTGTTCACTCTTTGTCCCAAAACCGCTCCAATAGCAAAGTCGATAGCATCACACATCAATTCAAAAGGTAACTCCCAAATAGGGGTAACCAAGACCGGTGCCTTAGTTAATTTATCTTTAAGAAGATTGAAAGATTCGATACACTCTTTAGAAAAGATAAAAGGAGTATCTTTTTCCAAGAGGTGGGTCATCGGCGGAGCGATCTTAAAAAAATCTTGAATGAATCGACGATAGAAGCCCGCATGACCAAGGAAACTTCTCACACCCTTCACGGTTGAAGGTGTATGTAATTTAGCAATCACTTCAACTTTAGCACGGTCTATTTCAAGACCGGCTTTGGAGATTTTATGACCAAGAAAAATTCCTTCTTTTACCATGAAATGACATTTTTCCCAATTAAGAACAAGACGAATGTCTTCACACCGTTTAAGCTTACGTTCTAAATTGGCAAGGCAAGTAGAGAAAGAATCACCATAGACCGAGAAATCATCCATAAAGACTTCCATAGTTTCTTCAACCATGTCATGGAATATAGCCATCATACACCTTTGGAAAGTCCCAGGAGCATTGCATAAGCCGAAAGGCATTCTTTTGTAAGCAAATGTTCCATAAGGACAAGTGAATGTGGTTTTCTCTTGGTCTTTTGGATCGATGGGAATTTGAAAATATCCGGAGAAACCGTCTAAGAAACAATAATAGTCATTACCAGCTAAACGCTCGAGCATTTGATCCATGAAAGGAAGAGGAAAATGATCCTTATGAGTGGTATCATTGAGCTTGCTTTAGTCTATGCAAACTCGCCAACCCGTGACAAGTCGAGTAGGAATCAACTCGTTGTTTTCATTGGGAACAACGGTTATTCCGCCTTTCTTAGGCACACAATGGACGGGACTAACCCATGGCGAATCCGAAATAGGGTAAATCATTCCGGCATCTAGAAGTTTGATAACTTCTTTCTTGATGACGTCATGAATTTTAGGATTAACCCTTCTTTGGCTTTGGATTGCTGGTTTAAAGTCATCTTCCATGAGAATTTTATGAGTACAAAAGTTCGGATCAATTCCGCGAATATCGGAAATTTTCCAAGCAATTGCTTTCTTATGATTCTTCAGCACGTCGATAAGTCGAGATTTTTAATCCTCTTTCAAGTCTTTTGCGATGATGACGGGTAACTTCTTATTGTGTTCAAGGAAAACGTATTCAAGATGAGACGGTAAATCCTTAAGCTCTAAATCTGGAGGATTGTCGATGGAAGGTTTAGTCAAATTCGGATCATCAATAGAGATTTCCATAGGAGGAGGTGGAGAAATATGGTCCTAATTGAGAAGTTTCTCAATGGTACGAATGTCTTCTTCCCAATCGGTGGGGGAATCGTCATATTGTAAGTCTACATTCCCTAAAGTTGCTTAAAATTCTTTCAAAAGGAAATCACTTTCTCCAAATGGAGTCAATGAAGGAGCAATAGAGGCAACGGTCTCAACAATGGGTAGAGAAGAAGAACCACTTTTATAGGCGTCTTTGAAATGCTCTTCACAAGCTGCATCAAGAACGTCAATGAAATTAACGCTCTCGTTTTCATAAGGTTGCTTAGAAAGTTTACCCATGTTGAAGACGATTTTATCGTCAACAAATCTCATGATTAATTCGCCCGCGGCTACATCAATGAGAGTGCGATCGGTCGTCAAGAATGGACGTCCAACGATTAATGGAACACGAGGGTTGATATGAGTGATTTTACTCATATCATTTGTATCTTAAAACAACTAAAAAATGCATAAATATTATGAAAATGCCTTGTATATATGTTGTTTTGTTGTTTCGTGTGTGTAGGTACCAAGTTCGCGAAAACCGGCGAAAAACGACACGAGATTGACGAAAAGATCGACAAAGCCAAGATTCAAGCTCGGTTTCGAGTGGATTGAACTTATTGAAGATTATTTGGACCTTGTGGGCCCCACTTTTGGTTATTGGGCTCAAAAGCCCAATAAGGGAGTAAATATTGATAAATCTTGGTTACAAAGCCCATTTAAGGCCCAAAGTGGAGAAGTTTATAACGGATGGTGAAATAAATTTGGGCCAAAAGCCCAACACCATGTTAAATTATACGGATGAAGTCTTGGGCTTAGGGTTTTGCTACAAACGAATGTGTAAAGTGTATTTAACTCATAATCAGTTGACCAAAACGCATTCACACACATAAAAATGCACGTTTTATCACCTCACCCACTCAACATACCACCACACGTTTTTCCACACATTAAATAAACATTCGTTACACTCTATGTTTATCATTTATCTCCTTCCCCAAAAATAACCAGTCACAATATTTCACTGTTCCAAAACCCTAAACAATAATTACCTCAAATTAATATGGGGCTTTTTGTTCCCATGTTTGATTCAAGCGTGTGGGATATAAATTCTCCATGTTTTAAGGAAGAGAATGATGGAGAGGCTAGGCTACGTGACAGCTTTCTACCGGATAAAACACCTCATCATTCCCCATCATCCAATCAAGATTAGCCAAATAAGCATCCAAGAAACACAACTAGCACAAACAGATGCCACGTTGGCAATCCGTGTGCTAGTTGTGTCTTATCAACCGTAGGATCAAAGCCAACCAAGAAAGAGAAAGAATATTGCTGATCTAAGGTCTTAAATTGAAGATGGAATATGCTTTTGGAAGATCTGAATATGCTCTCCTCAACAGCCTTTGGGATGGCTATAAAAAACCCCAAAATTACTTGTAATCATCATCCATTTTTTTACTTTAATGTTATAATGTTAAATTAGATTTAGGTTTAATCTTGTATTTCTTTCTTAAAAGTATTGTAAGTTTTCTTGATTATTAATAAGAAAAGTGATTGGAGTATTTACTTTGTTTAAACTTACTGCTCGAATTTATTTTTTTTACAATTTTATTCTTGAATCTGATTGATATTATAATAGTGAATGTTATCTGGTGAAACTAATTAATAGTTTTTACTCAAATCACTAAAACTAAAAATTGGAGAAAAGACTTTCCCTACTGGAAAGTCTTCTAAAATTAGTCCGATTGTTAAATGGTGTTTATTATTGGTGGTGGTTCGATTGATGTTATATGGTGGTGTAGACTCGGTAAATTTGGTCAGCTCAGCGCTTCACCACTTCTCAAAGGGTTCTTCACCAGGTATTTTTCTTATCTTACTTTGAATGTTTCTATTTATTAATCTGTTTTCTTATTGTTCGAGTGATTTAGTGGTAGTATGTTTTAGATTTATGATTAGTCTAATTTTTAATATGATTAAGATTCATGTTTTATTTCTTATAATTGACGCTGAATTTGTGTTGAGTTGACTGTTTTGGCATTAGAGTTAAATTTCAATAAGCGGCTAGTGTGATTTGTTGCCTCTTTTAGCGTACTGCTTGGTTTGTTTCATTTGCTAGTCTATAATTGCAATCTGTTAATATTGTTTTGTCCTTAGAAGTTTGGTTGCTACCCTTAGTTTCTAGCCATGTGTTTGTTCATCTTCGGATAGGTTGTGAATGTGATTGTGCTTAATTCGAGTGTTTGCTGCTTAATTTGATTAGATACGTTATTTAGAGTCTGCTAATAAGATTGTATTGCTAGATTACTTGCTTTCATTCATTCAGTCAGATTAGCTGCTATCATTGGAGTATCCATCTGTTGGTCTGTTAATTGTGGATGCCTGAATGCAACTGTTATTAGATAATTTAGCCTTAAGTTGGTTAAGGTTGCTGAATGAATTAAGTTCGTTTATGCTAGCTGACATAGACATTGTGAGTTGCTGCTGTATTAAAATTATTTAGTTCGTTAAGTTTGTTAAGGATATTTGTTTTAACTGTTTATTTGGATTTGGGTTGTTCTTTGATAACTAGGTCTGCAATTTTTTATTTTGTTAGCTGATAATTGAGCTTGTGTTAAACTAGTTTGGGATTTATTTGTTGCTGATTAATATTACGTAATTAGTAGGATTTTAGCTGGTATTTGTAATTTAGCTTATGCCGTTTGGTTTTTCTGAGTTTGTATTGTTATCAGATTGATCAGATCTGATAGCTCAATACTGATATCCTTATCAGTTTCTCTATAAGACTTGTGTTAAAATTAGTCACTCCTGTGACAGCTTTATTTTCGTCCTAAAAATTTAAATATCACTAAAATATGTCCCAAGTGAGATTCGACCTCGAGACCTCACACTCAATACCCAACATGTGTACCATCTGAGATGCTAGCTCTTTTATGTTTAATTTCAGTTAGTTTAATTAATAACGTAACATGGCTTCTGGCAGATTTTGATTAGAGTTTTTGTTACAATTAAACTTTCGTCTAGATAAATTTTAATTAGTAATCTTACTATAGTAATTTTTAGATTTAAATATAATTATTTATTCAAAATAAAATAAAATAAAAATAAAAATGTTTTTATTAATTTTAGAAGTTTAAATAGTTTTCAATTAATTAGATTTTTATCATTTTAGATTTAAATATATAAAAAAATATAGTTTTTAAAATAGATTTGGTATAAGTAAATTTTAATAAAGTTAATTAGTTTAAAAAGTTAATTAGATTTCTAAAATTAGTTTAAAAGTTATTTTTATTAAATAGATTAATTTTGTATTGATTATTAAATAGTTTAGGTTTAAATAGTTTTAATTTTAAGTATTTGTTATTAGTTTAAATAAATTTGGGGTTTACGATTCATGCACTTTAGGTTAATTTTAAATAGATTTAAAATTGGTAGATTTAACTTTAGTTTAAAAACCGAAAACCAATTCAAATCAATTGTCCAAATCAAAGCAAATCGTCTCAAATTCACTCGATCTTCGTGTACAACGAACTTGGTTCACCAACGTGTTTAATTGAATTCGTCGTTGGTAATATTAGGCTATTACTTTTTCCTAAAGGTAATTTTCTAATTTACCCTATAACGTATCCTAATTATCACTATACTATCACGATCACATCAAAAATTTTGGCGCCGCTGCCGGAGATCTTGTGTACGATTCGTCTTTGTGGAGATTTGTTGATCGTTGATTTGAAGACCCTTTCCGTCCTCGGAAATTTTTGTTATTTTTATATTATATAGTATGTATCGTTTTTCTCGTTTTTTGTGAATAATATATTGTAATATGTAGAACAATAAATTTACATACTTTTCAAATAAGGCCTTAGTTGGGATTTCATCACCTAGCTATTGTAGTCGAATCCAAAAAAAAATAAAAGGCAAAATAGATAAATACTAATAAGAAGTTTGAACTCGATTTATACAAACTATAAGGTGGGTATAAGGTGACGTGCTATAAAAAGCCGTCTAAGGAAAAAAGGTTTTTAAGTGCTTTGTGCCACCTCGTTTCCCCGCTTGCTTGTGCGTATATTGAGAGGGACAACCTATTATTGGTTTGCCGACTCAAGTAGTAATAAATCTTATTTTTGTAGTTTACTTATTGAACCTCGAGACGTTTAGGTTTTCACCTATCGTTTCAAAGTCAACCGAGGGTAATTTACTTCCATAGTAGTTATCCTTATTCCTTGTTTTTATCGATCATTTTTTATTGAGCAATACCAAATAAAATACCAAAAATAATCTTCTTCTTGTCTAATTTCTTTTCTTCAATCCTCTAAATTCTCGTCTTTGTAGTGTATGCAATTACGTTCTTCTCGTCTTGTGATTGATTTTAATAGGCTTGAAAATATTCCTCGTAGAAATAGAAATCGTCAACAACGAATAGTGGAACCCGAGCTTCCACCTATTGTTGTAGAGATGGCCGATAACCGAACCATGGAGGAATTGCTCCGTGCACCCACAGAAGGGTATGGGGAAGCAATCGTTGTGCCGGCTATTTTGGCGGATCATTTTGAGATTAAGACGGGTCTTTTATCGCTCATTCGTGCCGACAAATTTCATGGCAATGAGACCGATAGCCCGCATTCTCACATTCGGAATTTTCTTCGAATTACCTCGACTCTCAAGTTTAGAGATGTGTCGAATGACGCGATTAAGCTCATGCTTTTTCCATACTCGCTCGAGGGTAATGCTAAGCTTTGGTATGAGAAAGAACCATCGGGTTCGATCTTAACATGGGATGATTTAGTGTCTAAGTTTATGGATTACTTATTTCCACCATCTAAGACAACACACTTTAAGAACGAGATCACTAAATTTGAGCAAAAAGTACATGAATCGTTTGGGGTTGCTTGGGAAAGATTTAAAGGTTTGTTAAGACAATGTCCACACCACGGTTTCTCGGAATTGCATCAAATAAATACTTTTTATAATGGGCTTAATATGATTGAACAAGATTCTTTAAATGCCGCCGCGGGTGGTAATCTTTTAAGAAAAACTCCGAGAGACGCGTGGAGAATAATTGAGGATAAGTCTATAGCACAATATTCACGAAACACACCGAGTGCTTCCAATGTGAATTCGTCTAATATCGAGATAACTAGATTGGACTCTAAGATTGATAGTGGATTCGCGACTTTGTTGAATGAGATTAGGAAGAATCCTCATGGATCCATTAATATGGTTGATAATGTTTGTGTATCATGTGGTGGAGCACATCCTAATTATGCTTGTTCAACCACGGGGTTTGATCAAGCTAGTGCTTTTGCCGCGACGGGAACTTATGGCTCCAACGGTCAAGTTCCTCGTCAAAATCATGTTGCTCCACCGGTTCAAAATAGGTACAACGATGGAAACAATGGGAATAATTTTAACCGTGGTAACCAAGGGAATTATAATCAAGGAAATGGGTTTAATGCTAATCAAAACAATCAAGGTTTTCACAATAATCAAAATGATTTGTTAAGCTACATTAAAACGAATGAGGCAAATTTGAAGGCTTTTCAAAATAACATTCAAGGACAAATGGCAACTTTGAAAAATGAGTTTCAAAATACGATTAAAGGGCAAAATAATAAGATTGAGCTTAATCAACAAAGACTTGAACAAAACAAAAACCGCTTTGAGCAAAGATTAGAGCAAAGTCACAATCGTATGCAACAAAGTTTGGAACAAGGTCAAAATAAAATGCTTTCGATGTTTGAGGGATTTATGTCTAAACCATCATATTTTTCGGGTTGCTTACCTAGTAACACCATTCCAAACCCGAAGGGAGAGCTTAAGGCCATAACCGTTTATGATGATTGTGAAAGTTTAGATGAAGTTGAAGTGATTGAGTTTAATCCTCCACCTAAGGAAACTTTTCTAGAAGTCACCAAGGCTACTTTGAATGTGATTAGTACCTCGGTTTTCTTTGATTTCTTTCCCGAGTAGTATAAAGATCCGGGTCAATTCTTGATACCTTGTGTTTTCAATGAGCTTGGGGTTTGCAAAGGCCTAGCCGATCTAGGAGCTAGCATTAACCTAATCCCCCTGGCCCTTTGGAAAACCATTGACTACGCACCACTTAGTACCACTCGAATGATCATTGAGCTTGCTAATGGTACTACCACTCGACCGGTTGGTATAGCGGAAAATGTCATTGTTAAAGTGGGAAATTTCTTGTACTTAGCCGATTTTGCTATAGTTGATTATGAGACCAATCCTCGTGTGCCTATTATTTTAGGACGACCATTTTTGTGCACGGCTCAAATTCAAGTTGATATGAGGAAAGAGGATATTAAATTGTTTTATGGAGATAAAAGCATTGTTTTCAAACCGGAAAAGATTCCAAGATTTGCTTCTAAGAAAGTGGAAAGTGTTAAACTTATTGAAACAATTGAAAGTAACAAGAAAGCTATTTTTGATAAAGGTGTTTTTCCAATTTTAGAAACTCCATTTTGTGAAAATGAAAAGTTAAATTCAAATGAAGAAGCTTGCTTTGTTGAATCATGTTGTAACCTTTCCTCATCTACACTCACTCCACACGAGGATGATAGTTTTAAGATTGAAAAACAATTTGATGAATACCTTAGTGAGCCATTTGATGCTAGTGAGTATAATAGTGAGAATTTTGATCCCGAGAGTGATATTGCTTTAATTGAACAATCTTTAAAAATGGACTCATTTTCACTCTCTTCGAAGGATCATATTGATGTTCCTAAGGCACAATCTTCCGTTGAAGAGCCTTTGATTCCTAACTTCACACCGAGTGAGGTTAGTGACTATTCATGTGATAAGTTCATCGATGAACTTTTTGCTATCATTGATCCACTTCCACGGGGAAGTGAAGACGTTTCCGATCTCGAGATCAAGCGTGATTCTTGTGTTTTACCTACCATTCTCGAGGAATTCGCCGATGAATTTCCTTCAAATGAGAATGATGATCTTGTATCCGAGTGTGATACACTTGATACTTTGTCGGATATTTCTTGTGATGACAAGATTGATGAAACTTTTGTGACTTACTCAAATCCTCTCTTTGAAGCTTCAATGAACAATAATCCATTGTTTCAAGAGGATTTTGAGAGCATCATACTTCCTACATCTCACAACCTTTGTGATGATGAGCTCTTCATTAAGGAGTTTGATAAGTTACTTTCCATAGACATTCCTTCGGAATTTGAGGAAGAGTCTAATGACGTGATGAAGATTCTTGGTTTGATCACCCGATTTATGATGATGACAATGTTGACCCGGAGGGAGAAATTACTTTTGCTCCAATTATCCTTCCTACTCGCTTTGATCTTAATGTGCGGGTTTTTCATGCGACTCATTTTGAGTACCATGACCCCTTTGTTCACATTCCTAAGAGTGACAAGGTCAACAAAGTCATGCAAGTTGAAACCATTAGTGTTGAGACTTTTACCACACCATTATGTGCTTCATATGATTTAGGATTAGTATGGGGGGACGACACCGTGTTGTCTTTTCCTTTCTCCACCGAGGACGAGGTACTTGACCCCGGAATCGTTGATTTAGGGAAATCTCGGCCTTTCACCGATGCAATAATTGAAAGACTTTTTAATCATCTTGGTGCGAGTTTATCTCGGGGAGCATGCTACATCCATACCATTATTTGTGACTACCATCTCTTGTTAGAGATTTGTGTTGGAGTTTTATCCTTTCGTTTGTCATCCGACAACGAGGATGTAATCTTTGACCCCGGCATCGTGCTTTATTATGGATTTTATTCCAATATGCCGATTTTCGCCGTTTTCCCAAAGGACCAATGAATGCGGGGATCGAGTCGAGCTCATGACTCGGTTAACAAAAACGAGGTGCCTTGTGGGGGAGTCCCATACATTCTATCTTCTATCTATTTTCTAACACTAATAAGGCTTGATCTTTCAAGCTCGTGCTCGTGTTTTGTTGTGTTGTGAATCTTAGGTATGACCCTAATATTTGAAGACTCTCGTGTTCGGTTTTTGCCGGTCCACTTGATCTTCCATTCTTTGAATGCCAAAAAGGGGCACACTCTTTATCCCTTGATTTTTATCGATTAACGTTTTATCTTGAGGCATAGTTAATAAATGGCTTATAGATTTGCGTGCTCTTTCCATGCTAGGATTTTGCATTAGACTCTTCGTGTTTTAGCAAGGGGTGTTACTCTTGAGCTAAGAAACATTGAGGACAATGTTTGGTTTTAGCATGGGGGAGTCAATAGATATAATCGCTTGCTATTGCTTTTGTCGTGTCTAAACGTATTTGTTTTTCTCATTTTTCAATAAAATTTTAATTTTTTAGTGTTGTTTTTAAGTTTTAATAAAAAAATAAGTGTTTTTGACACAAATGTAGGCTTTCCGTTGGTGAAAATAAAAATAGTTTTTGACTCGACTCGGTTTTTAACCTTAGCTTTTCCATAACGTGTTTAAATTAAGTTTTGCTAGGCTTTTATATAGGGATCTTTAAAACGCGAAAGTCTTAATTCATACGAGTTAAGAACAAGAACTTTTCGCAAGTTCCTATAATTGATCCTAGAAAGTCGTCTATCAAGGGAACTTTAAAATGAAAATTCTAAAACTTGAAAAAGTATAAGAAGATGCAAGATCCTATAGATGACTTGAAAACCCAAAACTTTGATTTAATAGGCTAAGTATCCATTGATTTCACATTTTTGAAATTTTACAATATGGAGAACAAGAGATGATAGAGTTCAATCATAAGTTTCTAAGGTTAAACTCTTCTTTGTGCAAGTATTTTTGTGTTTGATTTTATCTCCTCGTATTTACTTTCCACAGTTGAATAATAATTGCTTAATAAATGAAGTTTTTAGCGGTTTAGGCTTGATATCTTAACTCGTGACTCCTTCTTTTTCTTCCCTTGTAATTAAAGTGAGAACACATTAAGGGTGTCAGCTTCATGGACTTTTGATCATGGGATTGCGGAAATTTGGCTTACTATAAATATCATATTAATAAAGAAGAATAAATAAAAACATGTTCTCTAGGATCTTTCGGGTGGGAGTCATGTAGCACTAACCTTGTCATTAGAGCCTTAGGGTGTATGTCAAGGGGCGTGTTGAATAAAAATTGCTTCATCATCATGATCCGTAAGGTGGGATGGTGAAGTCAATTCCCTTATTTTTGTCCAAGGAGCCTTAGGGTGTGGATTTCAAATAAGGAGCACAATTGCATCTTAAAGAGCCACAAGGTGTTACGATGTAATTATTGCTAACTCCATATAAGGTCATAATTGACTTTGGAGGTTTTTATTGTTGCTTTTAAGTAGTCCTATTAGCCAAATTCCGGGTCCGGGATTTATCCCTAAATCGTGTTAAGTTATCCTTGATGTGGGCTTTCTTTAGTGACAACGGTTTTTGAGGTCGAGGTTAGGTTTTGAGTGTTGAGTTTACACCGTTCTTGCCTTCATTTTTGGACTAATAAATATCAAATAAAGTCAAATGAGCCTTTGGGTGAATGACAAATAAAATCTAGAGATACAACTAGTAATAATAGGAGATTGAGTTTAACACAAATTACTTGTATGAGTTGGTTTAATTTTGGGGCTTATGATTGACAATGATCTTGTTTTTGCACTTGGCATGGAAAAGTGAAAAGTCGGGGATGATGAATCTATTTGAGTTTTATGATCCTAAAAGTTATTTTTCAAATAACGAAAGCAATACATTATGTCGTTGCAAAATAAAATGTCAAAAGTTGAGTAATGGTGTAGTTAGTGTTTTATTTAATCATTGCGTGAGGACACGCCAATTGCTTAGCAAGGGGGAATTTGATATGAGTGATTTTACTCATATCATTTGTATCTTAAAACAACTAAAAAATGCATAAATATTATGAAAATGCCTTGTATACATGTTGTTTTGTTGTTTCGTGTGTGTAGGTACCAAGTTCGCGAAAACCAGCGAAAAACGACACGAGATTGACGAAAAGATCGACAAAGCCAAGATTCAAGCTCGGTTTCGAGTGGATTGAACTTATTGAAGATTATTTGGACATTGTGGGCCCCACTTTTGGTTATTGGGCTCAAAATCCCAATAAGGGAGTAAATATTGATAAATCTTGGTTACAAAGCCCATTTAGGCCCAAAGTGGAGAAGTTTATAACGGATGGTGAAATAAATTTGGGCCAAAAGGCCAACACCATGTTAAATTATACGAATGAAGCCTTGGGCTTAGGGTTTTGCTACAAACGAATGTGTAAAGTGTATTTAACTCACAATCAGATTACCAAAACGCATTCACACACATTAAAATGCACGTTTTATCACCTCACCCACTCAACATACCACCACACGTTTTTCCACACATTAAATAAACATTCGTTACACTCTATGTTTATCATCTATCTCCTTCCCCAAAAATAACCAGTCACAATATTTCATTGTTCCAAAACCCTAAACAATAATTACCTCAAATTAATATGGGGCTTTTTGTTCCCACGTTTGATTCAAGCGTGTGGGATATAAATTCCCCATGTTTTAAGGAAGAGAATGAGGGAGAGGCTAGGCTACGTGGCAGATCTCTACCGGATAAAACACCTCATCATTCCCCATCATCCAATCAAGATTAGCCAAATAAGCATCCAAGAAACACAACTAGCACAAACAGATGCCACGTTGGCAATCCGTGTGCTAGTTGTGTCTTATCAACCGTAGGATCAAAGCCAACCAAGAAAGAGAAAGAATATTTCTGATCTAAGGGCTTAAATTGAAGATGGAATATGCTTTTGGAAGATCCGAATATGCTCTCCTCAATAGCCTTTTGGATGGCTATAAAAACCCCCAAAATTACTTGTAAGCATCATCCTTTTTTTTTACTTTAATGTTATAATGTTAAATTAGATTTAGGTTTAATCTTGTATTTCTTTCTTAAAAGTATTGTAAGTTTTCTTGATTATTAATAAGAAAAGTGATTGGAGTATTTACTTTGTTTAAACTTACTGCTCGAATTTATTTTTTTTACAATTTTATTCTTGAATCTGATTGATATTATAATAGTGAATGTTATCTGGTGAAACTAATTAATAGTTTTTACTCAAATCACTAAAAGTAAAAATTGGAGAAAAGACTTTCCCTACTGGAAAGTCTTCTAAAATCAGTCCGATTGTTAAATGGTGTTTATTATTGGTGGTGGTTCGATTGATGTTATATGGTGGTGTAGACTCGGTAAATTTGGTCAGCTCAGCGCTGCACCACTTCTCAAAGGGTTCTTCACCAGCTGTTTTTCTTATCTTACTTTGAATGTTTCTATTTATTAATCTGTTTTCTTATTGTTCGAGTGATTTAGTGGTAGTATGTTTTAGATTTATGATTAGTCTAATTTTTAATATGATTAAGATTCATGTTTTATTTCTTATAATTGACGCTGAATTTGTGTTGAGTTGACTGTTTTGGCATTAGAGTTAAATTTCAATAAGATGCTAGTGTGATTTGTTGCCTCTTTTAGCTTACTGCTTTGTTTGTTTCATTTGCTAGTCTATAATTGCAATCTGTTAATATTGTTTTGTCCTTAGAAGTTTGGCTGCTACCCTTAGTTTCTAGCCACGTGTTTGTTCATCTTCGGATAGGCTGCGAATGTGATTGGGCTTAATTCGAGTGTTTGCTGCTTAATTTGATTAGATACGTTATTTAGAGTCTGCTAATAAGATTGTATTGCTAGATTACTTGCTTTCATTCATTCAGTCAGATTAGCTGCTATCATTGGAGTATCCATCTGTTGGTCTGTTAATTGTGGATGCCTGAATGCAACTGTTATTAGATAATTTAGCCTTAAGTTAGTTAAGGTTGCTGAATGAATTAAGTTCGTTTATGCTAGCTGACATAGACATTGTGAGTTGCTGCTGTATTAAAATTATTTAGTTCGTTAAGTTTGTTAAGGATATTTGTTTTAACTGTTTATTTGGATTTGGGTTGTTCTTTGATAACTAGGTCTGCATTTTTTTATTTTGTTAGCTGATAATTGAGCTTGTGTTAAACTAGTTTGGGATTTATTTGTTGCTGATTAATATTACGTAATTAGTAGGATTTTAGCTGGTATTTGTAATTTAGCTTATGCCGTTTGGTTTTTCTGAGTTTGTATTGTTATCAGATTGATCAGATCTGATAGCTCAATACTGATATCCTTATCAGTTTCTCTATAAGACTTGTGTTAAAATTAGTCACTCTTGTGACAGCTTTATTTTCGTCCTAAAAATTTAAATATCACAAAAATATGTCCCAAGTGAGATTCGACCTCGAGACCTCACGCTCAATACCCAACATGTGTACCATCTGAGCTGCTAGCTCTTTTATGTTTAATTTCAGTTAGTTTAATTAATAACGTAACATGGCTTCTGGTAGATTTTGATTAGAGTTTTTGTTACAATTAAACTTTCGTCTAGATAAATTTTAATTAGTAATCTTACTATAGTAATTTTTAGATTTAAATATAATTATTAATTCAAAATAAAATAAAATCAAAATAAAAATGTTTTTATTAATTTTAGAAGTTTAAATAGTTTTCAATTAATTAGATTTTTATCATTTTAGATTTAAATATATAAAAAAATATAGTTTTTAAAATAGATTTGGTATATGTAAATTTTAATAAAGTTAATTAGTTTAAAAAGTTAATTAGATTTCTAAAATTAGTTTAAAAGTTATTTTTATTAAATAGATTAATTTTTTATAGATTATTAAATATTTTAATTTTAAATAGTTTTAATTTTAAGTATTTGTTATTAGTTTAAATAAATTTGGGGTTTACGATTCATGCACTTTAGGTTAATTTTAAATAGATTTAAAATTGGTAGATTTAACTTTAGTTTAAAAACCGAAAACCAATTCAAATCAATTGTCCAAATCAAAGCAAATCGTCTCAAATTCACTCGATCTTCGTGTACAACGAACTTGGTTCACCAACGTGTTTAATTGAATTCGTCTTTGGTAATATTAGGCTATTACTTTTTCCTAAAGGTAATTTTCTAATTTACCCTATAACGTATCCTAATTATCATTATACTATCACGATCACATCAGGGGTCCATCTCGTAGTCAACGATAATAAAATCCGCCGGAAAGGTGAGTTTGTCCACACTGACGAAGACATCTTCGGCTATCCCCACCGGATAAGCAACCGTACGGTTAGCTAATTCTAATGTCATTCGTGTGGGGACTATCTCGGGTAGAGATAATTGTTTCCAAACATTTAATGGCATTAAGTTCATACTAGCACCTAGATTGGCTAGGGCCATACAATTCTCTACCCCGGGGAAGTTGCAAGGAATGAGGAAACGACCCGGATCACCAAGTTTGGTTGGTAATTTCCTTAAGAGCACTGCGGAGCAATTCTCATTAAATTGGGTCTTGGCGATATCAAGAAGCTTTTCTTTGTCACTGAGAAGAAGATCTTTATACATTTTAGCATACTTCGGCATGTGAGCGAGAGCCTCGGCAAAGGAGATGTTGAAATTCAGTTGTTTAAACATTTTAAGAAAGTTAGAAACCTGAATATCATCTTTGTTCTTCAACTTCTCGTTCCTTAACCTTGATGGTTAAGGTATATTGTGTTGAGATGAAGGCTTTGGAATAGAATTCTCACTCACATCCGTAGGTGGTGGAGGGGTGGGGTTGGAAGGTAAAGGAGTTGGGGAAAGTTGTTCTTTTTCCTTAGTCATAATCACAGGAGTAGGTGTAGGAATCTCGGGTTCCTTATAACCTTTTCCACTTCGAGTGGTGATTGCTTTCATCTCCCCTCTTGGGTTACCAACGGTGTTACTCGGAAGAGAACCCGAACCAGAGGCTTGATTACTTGGGAAAAACTAGCCATCATATCCCTTAAGTCATTCGTTTGACTGCTCATAGAGTTTCTCATATCGGCTCGAAGATCATTCCCTTGTTTCGCCATGTCATTCCTTAGCTCAACTCGATTATCGTTCCCTTGTTTCTCCATGTCACCCTTCAAGTTAATGAATTGGCTTTGAAGATTCGTCACCATCTCTCTATTGGTCCTCATGTAAGTTTCGAGGTCTTGGTTCAATGCCGTGGGTTGATTGAGAGGTGGGGCTTGGTAAGCTGGATTATTTCCTTGAGGTTGATATGGGTTTCTTTGGGATTGATATTGATTAGCAGATCGATGTGGGCTTTGATTGTTGCGGTTGAAATTATTTTGGTTTTGGTTTTGAGGAGGAAAACCGGGTGGAGATAGAAAGTTGTTGGAACGATAACTTAGCAAGTTACGGTCTCCTTGAGGGCGAGCCTGATAGCCTCCCGTGGAATAGTTACTGTATGCCGCGTTAACGTTTTCACAAAGATTGTTTTGGGTAGAGGGGCAATCATTGTAAGAATGAGGACCACCGCACGTTTCACAAGAAATAGCAACAGCTTTAGCTTGTTGATTTTGGTTAGTTACCAAAAGTTGCATATTTTTGCTCATTTCGACCATTGCGCGGGGTATTTCGGTCATATCGGGGTTGGAAGAAGTAGAAGAAACATTGACTCTCGTGTTTGATCTTGAGGATGCGGATGAATCCAAATTCTTGTGGTGAGTAGTCATGTTTTCAATCAATTCTCTACACTCCTTCGGTCTCCTTTTCATAAAAGTACCACCGACGGCGGCATTAATCGTATCTCGATCACGAAAAGTGAGACCGTTGTAGAAAGTATCAATGAGAGTGACAGGGAGCATGTTATGATCTGGACAACGGTCGATCAAAACAATGTAGCGTTCCCAAGCATCGAAAAGTGATTCATCATTTTCTTGAGTGATTCCACTAATTTGGTTCCGAAGGCTAGTGACCATGGAGGGTGGAAAGAAGCGCGACAAAAAGCGTTGAGTCATCTCATCCCATGTATGAATATAATTTTTAGGGAGACGGTCAAACCATTTCTCGGCATGGTGGGATAAAGTGTGTGGGAAGAGATGTAGGCGAAGGAAATCCATAGTAACACCGGGAAGTTTCATGCTTTGGGTGACGGTAATGAATTTGTCGAGATGCTTGTTGGCATCATCATCCGGTAATCCGCGAAAAGGACAAGCGAATTGAACTTGCTGGGTCATGTGATGCTCCAACGAAAATTCAGGAGCCATGATTTGCATCAGCGCAATCGGTCCTCCGCGTCCGTTCATTGTTGGCTGACAAAGCTCCTCCATCGTTCGAACGTCGGGTGGGGAACATTGTTGTTGTTGTTATTGTTATTCAAATTGGGGTGAGGGGGTTGTTATTATTGTTATGCACACCGACCATATCTATGTCTCTAAGAGTCTCGGGCTCAGAATAAGACGTAGATCGAGTACGCATACACTAAAATGAAATAAAATAATTTTGGTTCTCTTTTAATCTTTTTTATTGTTTTTGGATTTTTGAAAATTTTATATTTTTTAGGATTTTTGAAAATTTTTGTGCTTGAAAATAACGTTCCCAAAAGAACGGATCCCAAAATCCAAATTTTCTCACTAAAAACCGTTAATCTTTACGAAAAGAGCCGGCAGCGGCGCCATTTAATAACTGGTTTTTGCTTAGCATTTGTATACTCGATATCGTTCTCGGTATCTAATCGAATTGATCACGGTTAATGGTGGAATTGCTGGTATTGGTCACTAGAAGGGGAAGCTTGGTTAACTAAGTCTACAAACAACATAAATATAAAAGATAATAAAAATAAAAGAGAACTTCTAACCTCGATTGCTTTATCAGAGTGACTGCTGCAAAACAGAACTTGGTGAAAGAAATTAAGAATTAAAGTGAAAATGTAAGTGTGTTGACTATGAATAAAGGCTTTAAATTTAAACTAAAACTTGAGATTCAAAAATAAATGACGAAAATTAAAACTTTTAAAAGTAAATTTGAAAATTAAAACCTTGTAAAAATGAAAACTTTAATAAAAATAATTTGAAAAATATACTAAGTGAAAATGGCGGGAAAAATTTAGGTTTTGAAAATTAAACAGTAAAATTAAAACATAAGACTGAATAGTGAAAATCTGGTCTAATTCTGAATATGCATAACGAACCTATCTCGGAATCCACAATTCTGACGTAATTCGGAATCAAACAAGCAAGACCTAACTCGGAATGTAAATGCAAAACATAGTTCGGAATATAAGGTTGCCCACCTAATTTGGAATAAAAAGTTGGACCTAGTTCGGAAAATGGAATACTACACACAATTCGCAATCCTCAGTTTTGACCTAACTCGGAATATAGTTCTTATGTAGTTTGGAATCTAGGAATTGGATGTAGTTCGGAATATGCTGGTTTGAAAGTAATTCGGAATAATGGACCTTGACGTAACTCGGAATCTTGGAACACACAGTAATTCGGAATCCAAAGCTTTACGTAACTCGGAATATGGAACTTTGATGTAACTCGAAATATGCAAACTTGACGTAACTCGGAATAAATTGTGTTTTGACCTAATTCGGGAAAAATTAACCTGCATGTAATTCGGAATGAAAGGAGATGGACGTAAATCCGAATAAGACCAATTGGATGTAATTCGGGTAATGGAGACTCAACGCAGTTCGGAATAAGCTGGTAAACTATTTAGTTCGAAAAGTTAGGGTTTCTAAAACCCGAAGTAAGACAAATAAGCAAAACCACAATAAGCACTTACCAAAAATTTTACCAAATATATTTTTAGGTAAAACTAATAAGACACAATTTAAAAACTTTTAAAAACACTTAATAAGTAAAATTTTAAAATCAACTTATTTTTAAAAACTATTAAACATAAAAATTTAAGCAATAAGCATCTTAATCTAAAAACTTTAAAACCACTAACTCAATAAGCACAATCAAATAAGCAAAACAATCATATCATCAACCAAATAAAACCAACTACATGATTAATTAAGCAAAATCAATATATTATTAAGAAAGTTAGAATGAGAATTATGAAATAAACTTGATTATATTAAAGATTAATACCAAAGATTACAAGATTAAAATGAAGGTTTGATAAGCTTGAAAAACTAGAGAGAAAAATAAAACACACTTAAAAATAAAGCTAGAAAAATTAATTAACTAACTAACTAACACCCTCCTAATGACACATTAGGAGGGTATATATAGGAGGAGGGGAGGGTCTTGTGTCTTCTCTCTTTCTTCTTGTTTTCTCGACTCGATTTAAATTCTTTGTCTTTCTCGACGTCGTCTTGGGATTTGTCGATATAAATTGAACTCGTCTTATAATTTCATTCTTCTGTTAGACTTGAATTCTTCGACTTCATTAAACTTCCGTCTTTAGAATTTTTCTTCGATAAATCTTCAGAATAGGCCTTGGACTTCCGTTCTTTTTTGCACTCTTGACCTTTTGACTTCGTCTTTTGTCTTTTTCTTCGATAAAAGTCCGTGATAGCCCGTGTTTTCTCCCTTTTTCATATTTTTATCCTGAAACACAATAAAAACACAAACCACGCACAATTCCGACTTTTACGACGTAATATACACGTTTTGGTCTTGTTATTATTGGAAATAAGTTGTAAAAGGATAAGTGTTTTCACACTTATTAAATCCCCTA
Source organism: Glebionis coronaria (assembly GCA_025667525.1). Taxonomy (NCBI): domain Eukaryota; kingdom Viridiplantae; phylum Streptophyta; class Magnoliopsida; order Asterales; family Asteraceae; genus Glebionis; species Glebionis coronaria. Next base: position 236,582,972 of record CM046881.1, read on the forward strand.
CACTTTACCATTGCAATGCCCTCATGCAATGCATTAATTTCAAAGTACGTTTTACATTTTTCATCATAAATAACCCACCTTGGCCTTTATTAAATACTAAGCATTAAGGAAACTAAAAAGATAGAAATATATACAAAACAAGTAAAGTAATCAAAGACTTACATTGGGGTTTTAGTTGTCATGAATGTTTATCACCCTCAAGTTTCACGTTCTCCAAATCAAGCTTATAAACGAGATCATTGTTATTATAAGTTAGCAAACTAACACAAACTCATGTGGCCCAATTATTCACTTAGACTCCCTTATTGCTAGGTGTATCTCTTATATTTTATTGTTTTCTTAAATGATCACGAGGATGCATTGTTTGACTTATTTTGATAGTTTATTTAGGCCGAAAATAAAGTGGGGCGATTTAATCAATAGTTAGCTAAAGGACAAAATATTTTAAAACGGCTTCTCGGGACCTCTTAAAGTTCATATCTTGGCATAACTTGCTTCACGATTTGAGACCTTTCTCGGACCGATATTTGGCAGCAACTTCATACTTCGAATCTTGAGAGACGTTCTTGAAATTATGGTCTTCTCTTTATAATTGGGATTTCTTCACTTGAAGTTTTTAGAGATTCTTCACATTTGGACCACGACTTCTTCATTTTTCTCCAATCTTTATTTTGGACTTTGATATACAACGATCCGCCTCCTTTTAGGACTTGGATCTATTTATCCTCATACCTTGCTAGGGTCTTTTCGGATAGATTTCTCCATGATCTTTAGGGGAGTATTTGCTTTTCGTCGTGTGTCTCGATCCTTCATATTGATTTTTGATAAATGATTATTCGCATCACTTGGGATCTTTAGCAACAAAATGTAGCCCTCATGCCTTGTTAGGGCCTTTTCGGACTCGCCAATCTTTGCATCCCGCTTCAATAAGTTATGCCTTGGCTATGAACTCTAATTAATACCGAGCAACTTTTAAACGATCTTGTGCTAGAAGCTAAGTAACTTTTCAAATCGTACAACCTTATTTATTGCAATTAAATTTATTAGCAAGCGATGGGAGAAAAAGATTATAATCAACTCACATAAATTCATGAAAAAATACCAAACTTATAATTGACTCTATCATCTCTCGTTCTCCACAATTTAAAATCTCAAGGAATGAGACTCGTGGATGCTTAGCCAATTAAATCAAAGTTTTGGGTTTTCAAGTCATCTATAGGATCTTACAACTTCTTAGACTTTTTCAAGTTTAGAATTCACATTTTAAAGTTCCCTTGATAAACGACTTTCTAGGATCAATTATAGGAACTTGCGAAAAGTTCTTGTTCTTAACCCTTAAGAGTTAAGACTTTCGCGTTTTAAAGCTCCCTATATAAAAGCCTAGCAAAACTTGACTTAAACACGTTAAGGATACTAGCTAGAGTAAACTTAGATAAGTAAACTCGGGTTGAGTCAAAAGATTCATGACGTTGAAAAATTTAAAACCACTTTATTTAAAAATTTATTCTAGCAAAGAAAGTAAATAACGATAACAAAGGAAAAATACTACTATACAACTAGGCCAAAATAGATTAAAAATTTTGAAAAATGTCGAAAAATTAAATTTTCCGGTTAAAATGAGGACAAGTTCATGGAAAAGCCCACTTACTTCGATAGAAGTCCCCCTACACTTGATATAAACATTGTCCTCAATGTGTAAGCATGTGGGATTAAACTCCCCTACACTTAGGACATTGTGCACGTTGTTTAAATCTCGCTAAGGAAGAGACGACTATGGTGATTGCAATGTGAACATATAAGATATGAAATATTGAATCACGACAGTTTAGGATAGAACCGAGAAGACGGGTACACGGGATCACGGGTCGTCAAATGTCATCAAAAGTTCTCTTTGAAGCGTTAATCCCTGCACATCATAGTAAAACAAGACAACAAACCCAATGTAGCTCCCCCTACACTTATTATGAAAACGGGTAAAGGATAGATCAACGGGGTGCCTCCCGAGAAGCGCTTGTTTTTGTTAACCGAGCCACGAGCCTGACTCGACCCATAACTAATTTAAGGGAAACGTGGTGAGGGATGGAATCATCTCATGAGAGATGTCCTCACCAAAGTGCAGCTTCACACGCTGGCCATTCACTTTAAAATTAGGCCCATTTGGTTGAGAAAGCTCAATGGTGCCATAAGGGAAAACTTTGGCGACAATGAATGGACCAGACCAACGGCTCTTAAGCTTGCCCGAAAAGATCTTCAACCGAGAGTTAAAGAGTAAAACTTGGTCACCAACGTGAAACTCTCGGTTCTTAATCCTAGAATCATGAATGAGCTTGGTTTTCTCCTTGTAAATCAATGAATTCTCATAAGCTTCATTCCTTAGTTCATTAAGCTCGTTGAGTTGAATCTTCCGAAGATCACCGGCTTTGTGAATATCAAAATTAGCCCACTTCAAGGCCCAATACGCCATATGCTCCAACTCAATAGGGAGGTGGCATGCCTTCCCGTAAACAAGACGATATGGAGTGCAACCAACAGGTGTCTTATATGCGGTACGGAAAGCCCACAAAGCATCATCTAACTTATCGGCCCACGAGGCACGATGCCCTCCCACAGTTCTCTTTAAAATTCTCTTCAATCCACGGTTAGAAATCTCGGCTTGACCATTTGTTTGGGGATGATAAGAAGTGGAAAGACGGTGATTGACACCATACTTAGCCATGACTCGAGCAAATTGATCATTGAAAAATGAGTCCCGCTGTCACTGATGATAGCACGAGGAACATAGAATCGAGCGAATAAATGCTTCAAAAAGTTCACAACCACCCTCGCATCATTCGTAGGGAGAGCCTTTGCTTCAACCCATTTAGATATGTAGTCAACGGCTACGAGGATGTACTTGTTCCCTTTGGATGATGGAAATGGCCCCATAAAGTCGATACCCCATACGTCAAAGATTTCACATTCTTGTATGAAAGTTTGAGGCATCTCATCTTTATGTGTGATCTTGCCTTGGCGTTGGCAAGCATCACAATATTTAACCATTTCATGAGTGTCATGATAAATGGAGGGCCAATAGAATCCAGAGTCGAACACTTTCTTCGCGGTGTAATTAGGACCAAAGTAACCACCGGTAGGTCCTTTATGGCAAGCTTCAAGGATTAAGAAAGCTGCTGGCCCATCAACACATCGACGAATGACAAGATCTGCACATTGTTTGAAAAGGAAAGGGTCGTCCCAAAAATAGTGTTCAATGTCTTTAAAGAACTTTTTCTTTTGTTGGGACGTTAACCCTTCCTTGAGAATTCCACCCGCTAAATAGTTTGCAATGTCCGCAAACCATAGAGTGTCATCAAGATTGTAATTGATATACATTAAGGCCTCAAGGGGAAAAGAGTCATTGATCTCTTGATTCGGATAATCCCCTTGATAAGGATCCTCGAGTCTACTTAGATGATCCGCGGCTAGGTTTTCGGCTCCCTTCTTGTCGCGAATTTCAATTTTAAATTCTTGAAGGAGCAAAACCTAACGAAGAAGTCTTGGCTTAGAATCTTGCTTTGCTAACAAGTACTTCAACGTGGAATGGTCGGTATAGACAATGGTGGTGGAAAGAACAAGACAGGGGCGGAACTTCTCAAAAGCATACACTACAGCTAAAAGCTCTTTTTCAGTAGTGGTATAATGCAATTGAGACCCCGTCATTGTCTTACTAGCATAATGGATTGGTTGGAAGTGTTTGTTCACTCTTTGTCCCAAAACCGCTCTAATAGCAAAGTCGCTAGCATCACACATCAATTCAAAAGGTAACTCCCAAATAGGGGTAACCAAGACCGGTGCCTTAGTTAATTTATCCTTAAGAAGATTGAAAGATTCGATACACTCTTTAGAAAAGATAAAAGGAGTATCTTTTTCCAAGTGGTGGGTCATCGGGCGAGCGATCTTAGAAAAATCTTGAATGAATCGACGATAGAAGCCCGCATGACCAAGGAAACTTCTCACACCCTTCACGGTTGAAGGTGGAGGTAATTTAGCAATCATATTAACTTTAGCATGGTCTACTTCAAGACCGGCTTTGGAGATTTTATGACCAAGAACAATGCCTTCTTTTACCATGAAATGGCATTTTTCCCAATTAAGAACAAGACGAGTGTCTTCACACCGTTTAAACATACGTTCTGAATTGGCAAGGAAAGTAGAGAAAGAATCACCATAGACCGAGAAATCATCCATAAAGACTTCCATAGTTTCTTCAACCATGTCATGGAATATAGCCATCATACACCTTTGGAAATAACCAGGAGCATTGCATAAGCCGAAAGGCATTCTTTTGTAAGCAAATGTTCCATAAGGACAAGTGAATGTGGTTTTCTCTTGGTCTTTTGGATCGATGGGAATTTGAAAATATCTGGAGAAACCGTCTAAGAAGCAATAATAGTCATTACCCGCTAAACGCTCGAGCATTTTATACATGAAAGGAAGAGAAAAATGATCCTTACGAGTGGCATCACTGAGCTTGTCATAGTCTATGCAAACTCGCCAACCCGTGACAAGTCGAATAGGAATCAACTCGTTGTTTTCATTGGGAACAACGGTTATTCCGCCTTTCTTAGGCACACAATGGACGGGACTAACCCATGGCGAATCCGAAATAGGGTAAATCATTCTGGCATCTAGAAGTTTGATAACTTCTTTCTTGATGACGTCATGATTTTTAGGATTAACCCTTCTTTGGCTTTGGATTGCTGGTTTAAAGTCATCTTCCATGAGAATTTTATGAGTACAAAAGTTCGGATCAATTCCGCGAATATCAGAAATTTTCCAAGCAACTACTTTCTTATGATTCTTCAGCACGTCGATAAGTCGATATTTTTCATCCTCTTTCAAGTCTTTTGCGATGATGACGGGTAACTTCTTATTGTCTTCAAGGAAAACGTATTCGAGATGAGACGGTAAATCCTTAAGCTCTAAATCCAGAGGATTGTCGATGGAAGGTTTAGTCAAATTTGGATCATCAATAGAGATTTCCTTAGGAGAAGGTGGAGAAATATGGTCCTCATTGAGAAGTTTCTCAATGGTACGAATGTCTTCTTCCCAATCGGTGGGAGAATCGTCATATTGTAAGTCCACATTCCCTAAAGTTGCTTCAAATTATTTCAAAAGGAAATCACTTTCTCCAAATGGAGTCAGTGAAGGAGCAATAGAGGCAACGGTCTCAACATTGGGTAGAGAAGAAGAACCACTTTTACAGGCGTCTTTGAAATGCTCTTCACAAGCCTCATCAAGAACGTCAATGAAATTAACGCTCTCGTTTCCATAAGGTTGCTTAGAAAGTTTACCCATGTTGAAGACGATTTTATCGTCACCAACTCTCATGATTAATTCGCCCATGGCTACATCAATGAGAGTGCGACCGGTCCTCAAGAATGGATGTCCAACGATTAATGGAACACGGGGGTCCATCTCGTAGTCAACGACAACAAAATCCGTCGAAAAGGTGAATTTGTCGACACCGACGAAGACATCTTCGGCTATCACCACTGGATAAGCAACCGTACGGTTAGCTAATTCCAATGTCATTCGTGTGGGGACTAGCTCCGGTAGAGATAATTGTTTCCAAACTCTTAATGGCATTAAGTTTATACTAGCACCTAGATCGGCTAGGGCCATACAATTCGCTACCCCGGGGAAGTTGCAAGGAATGAGGAAACGACCCGGATCACCAAAGGAGATGTTGAAATTCAGTTTTTTAAACATTTTAAGAAGTTAGAAACCTGAATATCATCTTTGTTCTTCAACTTCTCTTTCCTCAACCTTAAGGGATAAGGTATATTGGGTTGAGATAAAGGCTTTGGAATGAAATTCTCACTCACATCCGTAGGTGGTAGAGGGGTGGGGTTGGAAGGTAAAGGAGTTGGGGAAAGTTGTTCTTTTTCCTTAGTCATAATCACGGGAGTAGGTGTAGGAATCTCGGGTTCCTTATAACCTTTTCCACTTCGAGTGGTGATTGCTTTCATCTCCCCTCTTGGGTTAGCAACGGTGTTACTCGGAAGAGAACCCGAACCAAAGGCTTGATTACTTGGGAAAGAACTAGCCATCATATCCCTTAAGTCATTCGTTTGACTGCTCATAGAGTTTCTCATGTCGGCTCGAAGATCATTCCCTTGTTTCGCCATGTCATTCCTTAGCTCGGCTCGAATATTGTTCCCTTTTTTCGCCATGTCACCCTTCAAGTTAATGAATTGGCTTTGAATATTCGTCACCATCTCTCTATTGGTCCTCATGTAAGTTTCGAGGTCTTGGTTCAATGCCGTGGGTTGATTGAGAGGTGGGGCTTGGTAAGCTGGATTATTTCCTTGAGGTGGATATGGGTTTCTTTGGGACTGATATTGATTAGCAGCTCGAGGTTGGCTTTGACTGTTGCGGTTGAAATTGTTTTGGTTTGGTTTTGAGGAGGAAAATCGGGTGGAGATAGAAAGTTGTTGGAACAATAACTTAGCAAGTTACGGTCTCCTTGAGGGCGAGCCTGATAGCCTCCCGTGGAATAGTTACCGTATGCCGCGTTAACGTTTTCACAAAAATTGTTTTGGGTAGAGGGGCAATCATTGTAAGAATGAGGACCACCGCACGTTTCACAAGAAATAGCGACAACTTTAGCTTGTTGATTTTGGTTAGTTACCAAAAGTTGCATATTTTTGTTCATTTCGACCATTGCGCGGGTTATTTTGGTCATATCAGGGTTGGAAGAAGTAGAAGAAACATTGACTCTCGAGTTTAATCTTGAGGATGCGGATGAATCCCAATTCTTGTGGTGAGTAGTCATGTTTTCAATCATTTCTCTACACTCCTCCGGTCTCCTTTTCATAAAAGTACCACCGGCGGCGGCATTAATCGTATCTCGATCACAAAAAGTGAGACCGTTGTAGAAAGTATCAATGAGAGTGACGGGAAGCATGTTATGATTTGGACAACGGTCGATCAAAACATTGTAGCGTTCCCAAGCATCGAAAAGTGATTCATCATTTTCTTGAATGAATCCACTAATTTGGTTCCGAAGGCTAGTGACCATGGAGGGTGGAAAGAAGCGCGACAAAAAGCGTTGAGTCATCTCATCCCATGTATGAATAGACATTTTAGGGAGACGTTCAAACCATTTCTCGGCATGGTGGGATAAAGTGTGTGGGAAGAGATGTAGGCGAAGGAAATCCATAGTAACACCGGGAAGTTTCATGCTTTGGGTGACAGTAATGAATTTGTCGAGATGCTTGTTGGCATCATCATCCGGGTGATCGGCGAAAAGGACAAGCGTTTTGAACTTGCTGGATCATGTGATGCTTCAACGAAAATTTAGGAGCCGTGTTTTGCATCGGCGCAATCGGTCCTCCGCGTCCGTTCATTGTTGGCTGACAAATCTCCTCCATCGTTCGAAGGTCGGGTGGGGGAACATTGTTGTTGTTGTTATTGTTATTCAAATTGGGGTGAGGGGGTTGTTATTATTGTTATGCACACGGCCATATCTATGTCTCTAAGAGTCTCGGGCTCAGAATAAGACGTAGATCGAGTAGGCATACACTAAAATGAAATAAAATATTTTTGTTTTTTTTTCTAATCTTTTTTATTGTTTTTGGATTTTTGAAAATTTTATATTTTTAGGATTTTTGAAAATTTTGTGCTTGAAAATAACGTTCCCAAAAGAACGGATCCCAAAATCCAAATTTTCTCACTAAAAACCGTTAATCTTTACGAAAAGAGCCGGCAACGGCGCCATTTAATAACTGGTTTTGCTTAGCCTTTGTATACTCGATATCGTTCTCGGTATCTAATCGAATTGATCACGGTTAATGGTGGAATTGCTGGTATTGGTCACTAAAAGGGGGAAGCTTTGTTAACTAAGTCTACAAACAGCATAAATATAAAAGCTAATAAAAATAAAAGAGAACTTCTAACTGTAGAAACTAGAAGGGGGGGTTGAATAGTTTCTTATATTTACTTGTTAAAATGTGGTTTCCAAAAATCCTTTTTCAAAAACTTAGGCTAACTTAGGCTTGAGGAAATATGTGAAATCTTCTTATGCACAATATGAACAATGATAGTGTAACTAAGCTAATACTAACAAATATATATGCACAAAGAATAAAGAATGTAAAGAGTTAAGGGTAAAGAAAGATCAAACCGAACACCAAGGATTTATAGTGGTTCGGCAACAAAGCTCACTCCTCATTCCTACTCCACTCCTCGAGTACTCCTTACTCGAGAGTTCACTACACAACAAGCTCCTTATGGTGGAGAAAACCGTACACGTCGCTTAACCAATTTCCGACTCTAAGCTAAAAGTCGAGCCCTAATCGTAGCTAGGACCAATCTACGCAACTATACTTAGTACATACACAACTTCCAAATAGACACAACTACTTCGATCTTCTCAACTAAGACACAACTACAAATGTATCAAAATTAGATCTTCAGTGGATCTTTGGTGGTGGACTCAACACTTCACAAGGATAGTGTTCTTCTCTTTGCACTTGGAGAGGAAGGGATGGAAGAACAAGATTCACTTCTTAAACAAGTAGTAATCAAACAAATGATCAAATATTTGAGTGATTAAAGAAGAGTGTTTGAATCTGGAAATAGATGTGCAAAAGAGGTGAGTTGAAAAGCTGAGAATGGTCCACTATTTATAGGACAAGAAGGCCAACGGCTATATCTGCCCGCGGTACCTTATCTTAGCCCGCGGCACCTTATCGAAAAGGAACCGCCTAGGGGCTAAGGTACCGCCGGACTAGACTCCGCTCCCTTTTTGTCCTTTAATGGTGGAGGTCATATCTGGCTTCAAAAATATCCTGATAGAATATTCCTAACCAAATAAGAATATGCCATTTTTCAAATTTTCAAATAATTAATTTAATAAAACATTTTCTTAAAAAGAAAGTTTAATAAAAACTTGTCACACTTAATAAAAAGTGAGTTTTAAGAAAAGATTAAATCACTTGATCACTTGATTAAGGTTAGTACTTGTTTATCCATACCTTAAGTGAAAATGGGTAAAATGAAAAATACTTGAACTCAAGAATTCGTTTTTCGTTGT